>CM051353.1:44333670-46753395 GCA_028015215.1 Gynostemma pentaphyllum
AAGGTATTCAGTCCAAAAAATAAATTTCGACCCAAAAATGGTGAGCCTAAAAGAGACACTATCTCATGGGACATGTTAAGAATCTTACATCTGAAAGATGAAAGAAACTCACAATCTTTATAATATACATGAACTACTTTTTCATTGCCAATTAATTTTGAGATAGAACTTCATGATATCAAAAATTATATCCCTAAGTTAATATTTATTTTACCAAGTTTGTTTTGAGAATATTTTAATAACTTATTTAAAAAATGTCAAAACAAAATTTAGACGAAAATAACAAAAATTTTAAACTGCCAAAAATAACACCTTTTTATCTATCATTAATTTAATAAAATAAAATCATGGGGCTCTTACACTTATAGCTGAAAAAATTCCAATATTTATAAAAATAGCAATCCAATTTTTTTTTTTTTGCAAAAATAGAAAAAAACTCAACCACTAGTTCGCGGAAGTGATCACTGATTTCCACACAAGTAATCACTGATTCTGTGAATATGTAATCACTGATTTTACTGATTCACTATATCAAATAATATTTCGTATATGTAATAACTGAATACCTGATAAGTTATCATTGATTATCTCCAAGTTATCATCAATTTCTTTCACTTGAATGAGAGTTTTTAAAAAACTGCTATATTTACAAATATTTTTTAAAACTGCTAGATTTATAAATATTGAAGAAAATTTTGCTACCCAATGAAATTTCCCTAAAATCATTTGATTAATGATTTTATCAAATAGTAAAGAGCTAAAAAAAAGAAAAATTATGAAAAAAATCTAAAATCAAATTCATAATACTCCAATAAACATTCTAGAAAAATAATAATGAGATTTATAGTTATGATGAGAATAAATTCATCAATTAAATAATAATAAAATTTACTATACTAATCAAAGTAAAAAAAAAATTATATTGTTTCAAATATAAATCAAACTTTTATTACATTTAAAATTATCACAGGAAAATAATATTAGGTGTGTAATTTTGATATATCTCCTTTAGCGAGGAAAGTCTGTGGAATCTCACTATCTCATACCCTCTTTCTCTCAAATATATACAACGCACATAGTATATACACATGCAAATCATAGCTGTCTATTCTGTCTTGCTTTGATGGATCCCCTTAGAATATAAAATATGGAAGAAAAAAAATCCCCATATAAGTGCGGGAATTAAAACAGTTAATGTATTCCGCCATGGGTTCTTGTGGCCGCGGAGACCAGGTCGTAAGAAAGCATGTCCGCTGTCATGGCCGTTCCTCGCCGCGATTTCTTGCAGATAGTTTATATATTTTATATAAGTTTATCTCTTCCTTGTATATATCAATCTAGAAAACTTTGTATAAATATTTAGCTTCTTTCAACCACACTTTAATGAGAAAATATCACTCTTCAATTCTTTTCATTAAGTCAAAATAAAAACTAATTATGATGGATCCCATGCCCCTATAAATTAGTGCAACTTGAATTTTTTTAGAAATAGAGGTATTTTCTTAGACATTTAGTGTAATTTAGGTAAAAGATTGTATTAAATGTTCTAACGGAAAATATCCTACACATAGAATTAATTTTGAGTGGCTGAACTCCTATAAAAAATACCCTTTATCGGAGAAGTTACCCTCTCAAAATATTTTCTAAGTGTAATTTTTGTTAAGTTTTTCCCGATGAAACTATTGCTCACGAAACTATTGCCCACGCTTTCTAAATCGTGGGCATTAGTATATATTACCCACGATTTGTAAATCGTGGGCATTGAGACTTAGCATTGCCCACGATATTGCCTTATTCGTCGATATTGGTGAACCATTACCAACGTTTTGAAATATATCGTTGGCATTGATAATTTACGTAATTTTTTTTAATTGAAAGATACACATTGCCAACGGTTTAAATGAATCGTCGGCACTAAATTAAAAAAATAATAATAAAAAGAGAAGCAATGCCAACGGTTTAAGTAAACCGTTGGCATTGATAATTTACGTAATTTTTTTTTAATTGAAAGATACACATTGCCAACGGTTTAAATGAATCGTCGGCACTAAATTAAAAAAATAATAATAAAAAGAGAAGCAATGCCAACGGTTTAAGTAAACCATTGGCATTGATAATTTACGTAATTTTTTTTAATTGAAAGATACACATTGCCAACGGTTTAAATGAATCGTCGGCACTAAATTAAAAAAATAATAATAAAAGAGAAGCAATGCCAACGGTTTAAGTAAACCGTTGGCAAAAACCACTAATGCCCACGATTGCCACGCGTTCGTCGGTTTAATCTGAACCCTTCTTCTTCTTCCTTCTCCCTTCTTTCTTTTTCTCTTCTCTCTTCTTCTTTCTCTCTTTTCTCTCTCGGCCAGTCGCCCTTTCGCCGGCCATACACGCAAATCGGGTGAGTTTTTTTTCGTTTTTCTCTATTATTTTGTTATTTTGTATGTTTTAGAAGTGTTTTATGGAAGATTTTTTCAAATTAGCTCATATTTTTTAGGTTTTTCATAGTTAGGGTTTATAGAAAAATTGGGGGTTTTTTAAATTGAAAGTGCGTATGTGCGTGAAATAGATTGTTATTGCTAAGTCTGTTTATCTCATGAGTTTTTTTCAACAATTTATGAACTAATTTTAAGAAAATACAACAAAATTTTTTGGAAGTTTTTGAAATTGGAAGTGTTTTTTTAAGGGTAAAATGCAAATAAGACCCCTGTGGTTTTTTCAAAATGCATGAGCACCCCCTGTACTTTGAAAATGGCAAATCGCACCCCTGTGGTTCCAATTTTTTTCAATCAGACCCCTCCCCTTCAATGTCAATAATTTTCTTTTAGCCATAACTTCTTCGTTTGAACTCCGATTTGGATGATTCAAGATATTTTGGAATCTTCATTTCCGGATTTACATAATCATCGCTTCGAAACTTTGAAATCATCAATAACCAAAAGAGTTAATGATGTCAATCATACCTAGTGTTTTGATGTTAGTAAAATCTTTTATTTATTAATGATTTCAAAGTTTCGAAGTGATATTTATGTAGAGCCTAAAATAAGGATTCCAAAACATCTTGAATCGTCCAAATCGGAGTTCAAACGAAGAAGTTGTGGCTAAAAGAAAATTATTGACATTGAAGAGGAGGGGTCTGATTGAAAAAAATTGGAACCACAGGGGTGTGATTTGTCATTTTCAAAGTACAGGGGTTGTTCATGCATTTTGAAAAGACCACAGGGGTCTTATTTGCATTTTACCCTTTTTTTAATATATATTTTATGACTATCTTGAATAATAGAACGTGTTTTATGGAAATTTTAAAGAATAATATGAGAAAACACCTCAAATAACTTTTAAATTCTAAAACAAAATCGATGGGCAACTTCTTTTTTGTAAGCAATTCTTAGTAATTCAATTATATAAAAAAAACATATTAATTTAAAAAAATATATATATTACAAGCATAAAAAATACATTAACATAACAAAGCTATTTTCAATAAATTCATTAGTTTGGTCCTTTTCGAGACTATATTTTTTTAGCGTCATTTGATGAAATTGGAATTGTTTTTGTCCTTTAAATAGATTATTATTAGAACTAATTTATGTATGATGGCTTGGTAGGTAATTTTTTGGTGTTAAATTGCGTGGAATCTGCCCAAAGTAAACACATATGGCAGACGCGGACTCTGAAAGGTAATGTTCATTTACTTTTTAAACTCAATGAATCTAGTATGTTTATGTTATATTTGTTTATTGTGTTTTTGTTTTTGTGGAATATGGCTATCCTGCAGCAAAGTTAGCCATATTAATTTAGAACATTTGTGTTGTGTATTATGACTATCCTGCAGTTATGATAGTCATAATAATTTTATATTTATAATTTATAACGTTTGTGTATTGGTGTACTATGACTATCATGTAGTTATGGTAGTCATAATAATTTACAAGCTGTGTAGTGTGAGGGTTATGTTGTTTTAGCTTTTTTTACACACAACACATCAACATAAAAATAATAAAAGATCCAATTACGCATAGGATGTCTAAGTTATTAATCATATAGTGTTACTCTGAATTTTGTGTTCAGGATCGAAATGGGTAGAGACTGGATAAAATGTCGAGATAGGTTTTGTTCGGAGTATATTATGGGAGTTAAGTCATTCTTAGGGTTTGCAAAAAAGGTTTTGAACGAGAATGGAAGGACTCGTTGCCCTTGTGTGAAATGTATGAATACAAGGTTTGAGGGAATGGATGATATAAAGAGACATCTACACATTTATGGTATGTCGACGACTTACACTTGTTAGGTATTTCATGGAGAAGAGGTAGATCAAACTCTATTAATGGGAGGATCTAATTGGTTTACTAAAGATATTAATGTTGGTTCAAGTTCAGGGGGTCAGGGTCGGGAAGATGAGATGTTTGATTTATTACATGAGTTGCAAGGTGGTCAATTAGATGATGATGAGAGTAGTCACCACGGTGTGAATGAAGGTATTTCTGAAGACAATTTCACAAACTTGATGGATGAAGCTGAGAGAGCGTTATATCCGGGTTGCACTCGATTCTCATCTCTAAATTTTCTTGTGAAATTAATTTACATTAAGGTGTTAAATAAGTGGAGTAATAAATCTTTTGACATGCTACTTCAATTGTTAAAGGATGCTTTACCTATGGATTCAGTTCTGCCTAATTCCTATTATGAAAGTAAGAAGAAGTTACGTGGGTTAGGTTTAGGATATGAATCGATCCATGCTTGCAAGTACAATTGTATATTGTTTAGAAAAGAGTATGCAGAGTGTGAGATATGCCCGGTTTGTGCAGAACCACGTTATAAGGAAAATGCCAGCAAGAGGAAAAAGATACCTCAAAAGGTTCTACGACATTTTCCTCTAAAGCCGAGATTGCAACGATTTTTCATATCCAAACACACTGCTTCTGATATGAGGTGGCACAAAGAAGCACGAGTAGAAACTGAAGGTGTTTTACGGCACCCGTCTGATGCTTTAGGATGGAAACATTTTGATGAAAAGTTCCCTATTTTTGCATTTGAGCATCGAAATGTGCGATTTGCTCTAGCCTCTGACGGCTTTAACCTTTTTGGTAATATGAGCACAAATTATAGCATGTGGCCGGTAATTTTGATCCCTTATAATTTACCTCCTTGGAAGTGCATGAAAGAGTCAAATTTCTTCATGTCTTCACTTATTCCCGGTCCTAGATCTCCTGGAAAAGATATAGATGTATTCCTACAACCATTAATTGAAGAGTTGAATGATTTATGGAGTGTGGGCATTAAAACATTTGATATTTCGAAGTCTGAGTACTTTCAACTTCATGTTGCGTTATTGTGGACTATAAATGACTTCCTAGCCTATGGTGATTTTTCGGGTTAGAGTACAAAAGGGTATAAAGCATGTCATGTATGTTTAGAGGATACATCTTCGTTAGGATTACGAAGTAAGATTTGTTATATGGGTCATCGTAGGTATCCACCAATAGATCATAGATGGCGTAGGAGCTGCACGTTCCATGAAGGAGAACGTGAATATAGAGAAGCACCTAAAATTAAATCTGGGAATGAGATTTTGGATTGTTTAAATTGATTGCAATTTCCGAGATTTGGTAAGAATCCTTCTACGCAAGATAAAAAGCGTAAACGGCCTTTAGAAAATCATAACTGAGCAAGATATCATACCTCCACAAATCTGAATCAAAACCGTTTACAACGAAGTTTCAAGAGATGGTAAACATTACATTAAACTTTTTCTGATTTTTCATTTGTATCATACAATGCACCAAAAAAGTATACATATATGATATTTTTATTTACAGAGAGAGGTGGATCGAGCTTTTCACGAGGTTGATCTTTTCCAAGCAGTGTATTCAAACAATGACGGGGTATGGTCAAATGATCGGGCAAAATCTGATCATGTAAGTTTTTATCACATTAACTATCTAATTATACTATAAATACATGCAATGACTTGATTGTAAGTTTCAAATTTGTTTTCATATTACAGGAACAAATGGTTACAACTTTGAAAGCAATCCAACGACAAACTGAGAATGTGGAGGACGAAGGAGATAGTGTCGTTGATCGCCCACCACAACAAACACCTCGCGAGGTACTCATTAATTGTCTAGGATATCGTCCCGGTTACGTAAAATGAATGGGTAAAGGTCCTAAGCCCCCCTTGAGGTCTGAGGGTTCTTCTAGCTCTAGCTCACATTATCAAGAAAGTCAACGTGTTATGGAGTTAGAGAGTGCGTTAGAGGCCGAAAGGGAAAAAAGAGAAAAGTATGTATCCAAGAGTAAAGCGCAATTTGAGGAACTAAAAACTGAACGTGACGCACAGAATGAAAAAATTTCCATGTTGATGACGTTCATGAACAAATATCAACAACCTCCACCAGATGATGACCATCTCTCGAACATGTGATTTTATGTAATTATTTCTATTGCTTAGAACACTATTTTGTAATAACTTATATTTGAACAATATTTTGTTTAGAACAACACTTTAAATTGAATCTATTATGGTTGAATTTTGCTGGAAATGATTTATATGAAATTAAATGTCTTCATTACAGGTTTTAATGTATATAGAATAGTGCATTTTTAAGAATTTTTTTTTAAAAACTGAAGACTATTGCCCACGATTTTCGTGGGCAATGATGTCCTTTGCCAACGATTTTTGTAGGTAATGATGACCTTTGCCCACGGAAATAGTCGGAATTGAGTATTTAAAAACCATGCAAAATAATGACCAATGCCAACGACATATTTCGTGGGCAATATATGTCATTGCCGACGAAATGCGTGGACAAAGGGCCCTATTGCCCACGATTGTAGTCGGCATTAGTTACTATTGCCCACGAAGACCATTCGTGGGCAAAGGTCTTTACCAATGCCAACGAAAAAAGTGATTCGTCGGCAATAGGCCAACGGGGAATTGCCAACGATAGTTGCCGACGCTGAGAATTCGTTGGCAATACGTATTGCCAACGAATTGAGAGACATTACCCACGATTCATTTCGTCTGGAATGATGCAGTTTTTTGTTAGTTGACCGTATAAATTAGTGCAACTTGAATTTTTTTTTAGAAATAGAGGTATTTTCTTAGACATTTAGTGTAATTTAGGTAAAAGATTGTATTAAATGTTCTAACGGAAAATATCCTACACATAGAATTAATTTGAGTGACTGAACTCCTATCAAAAATACCCTTTATCGGAGAGGTTACCCTCTCAAAATATTTTCTGAGTGTAATTTTTGTTAAGTTTAACTAAAATTAAAAATTGAGGGTACTTTTGACCGGATATTTTCGAAATTAAAAGGTTATTTCTCTAACAAAAGATAATTTCCCCAACGATGGGTATTTTTTAAACAAATTAAAAGATTGAGGGTAAAATTGAAACTTTTAAAAATGTTAAGAACAAAATTGAAAAACCTATCTCATAGGTTAGTGGTATTTTGTCTAAGGGTAAAATATCATTTTGATCCCTACATTTTCTCTCGAGTATCATTTTCGTTCCTCGACTTTCAAAAGTGGCGATTTTGGTCTTTTGACTTTCAAAAACCTATTTTTATAGTCCTTCCGTTAAGTTTTTTGTTAGTTGACCGTCAATCACTCGCGGATATGGTATTTTTTAATAACATGGCAGTTCGACATGGTAAATTTTAAATTAAGCGACATGTTTAATACTATTATATTAATATTTTATTGGTATGTGACATTTTATATTAAATATCTCCTCTCACATCTCTTTCTCTCTCCAATTTTTTTTGTGTCTCTTTACCATCTCCTTTGTTTTGAGACTGTTGATACTACTAAAACACAGGGGCTTTATAGGCGTATTTTATTGGTATGTGACATTTTATATTAAATATCTCCTCTCACATCTCTTTCTCTCTCCAATTTTTTTTGTGTCTCTTTACCATCTCCTTTGTTTTGAGACTGTTGATACTACTAAAACACAGGGGCTTTATAGGCGAATTTTTTTGCTAGTGTTTTTCGATGTAGATGCACCGTCGTTAAAGCCTATATCGGTGAAATTTTGGATTTGCCGACATAGGGCTTTACTGGCGAATTTTGTCGGCAAAAAGTAAATTTTCATTTTTTTAAAATATTGGATCATGGATGTTAAGTTTTTTGTATGTTTGTTTATTGGAGCAAATATTTTCTATTGACAATCACTCTATGCATCAAACAATTCTATTATAGTATAAAACATCCTCAAGAAGATTTTAGAGTTTAAGTATTATCATATGTTGAATACATAATTGAAATTAAAGTTTAAAAAGAAATAAAGCAGATATTGTGTGCAACATTACATTATTAAAGAGAGTTAAAACTAAAAAAATTTCCAAGCGTTACATTATAATCACGATAGAGATTGCGTAATTGAACTAAAAAATCCTCATCTCGCTCACGTCACACATTAGATAATGATACTTTCCCTTTAGATGATCACACTTATTTGCCAGTTGCTTGTTATTTGTTATAAGAAAGGCCACCGTCGGGTCCTGTGTGGTTCGTGAGCGACTTGAAGACATAGAGGAAGACACTCTAGAGTGTGTCGATCCTGCACCGAGACATTTGATATAACTGGATCGATACCCCCATATTTTCACAACTATCTATGTATCGATGAGATGCTGTTTATGAGAAATGAATGTAGTAAATCATTGATGGGAGGCAGACTTAGAAAATCCGACATGTTATGTTAAATGATTTTATGAGAAATGAATGTAGTAAGACATGCATGAGATTGAGTTATCAGAAATGTACAAGTTGAGAACCAAGTATCCCCAACTTTTTGCACGACTAGTGTCAACTTTCAGGGACGAAAAGTCTTTTTAGGTGGTTAGTTGTAACAACCTAGTTTTTCAGATAAAATTAAAATATTTTTGTCATTAATAATTTTCCAAAATTAGAATTGAGTAATTAAATTTATATCACCATTGTTTTGATATTTAGATGAGTTATCTTAATTAATTAAAAAAAGGGTAATGGTGTTTTGTTTCTTTAGTATAATCTTATTTAAAACTCTTCTTAACTTGGTAAAATTGATGAGAGTTGGGTCAATTTATGAGACTGGGGTCAATTTTATGAGAAAGAAATATAGAGGAGAATCATAGTGCTATTTTTAAAACTTACCTCATACACTTTAGGGTTTGTTCATTTGGCAAAAGTTCATATTCTTCCTTCCTCCAACCTCCATTTTTTTTTCTTTCAAATGTCTCAAGTTATGTAATCTAACAAAAACTTCTTCATTCGGACTATGTTTTGAGTGAGTAAGGTAGCAAAACTCATTGTTTTTCTGAGAGCTATCCATTGACGTCAATTTCATATAAATCCAATCTTTCTAGAAAGAGATATCACCAAAATACATTTTCGATCCAAAAAAACTTTTCCCCGTTACTTGCTTCCCCTGTTTGATTTTGCTTAGATTGACTTGAAAATATATTGGAAAATCAGTTTTAAAACGTTTTAGAAGAGAAATCAACACTCAGGAACTTCAAGAGTTGAGATTTACTCAAATCAATCTATGGGATTGCTTTCCTTTGAGTTAGGGATGATACTTTGATTTAGGAATTTAGTTCCAACACTTGAAACTTAAAGTCCTAGATCAAGGAGGCTTAATTCTGTGGTTTTCAATAAAGAAACTTCATCAAGTGTCTTATTCGTTCACCAATACTTATTTAAAATCAATGAACCCATTTTTCGCTTAAAATAGCATGTTTGTTTGTAAATTTCAGCATTTGGACATTTTCCTAAAACCAGAGTCCGGTTAATTAAGTTGAGTAGATTAGGTAGTGGTTTGCTAATTGAACGTATTTAAATTGATTTGTGTAGGTGGTGCTCGAACATAATCCGAAAATTTAAAGTAGTGGACTTTGTACTTGAGTTTCTAAGAGGTGAGTTAGGAATAGTAATTTTTTTTATTGTTTTGAAATGAATCCCATGGTTCAAGTATTGTTTGGATTGAATTTTTGTTTGATGTGTGAATGATTAGCGAAATATGTAAGTAGTTGCATTTCATAAATGTGATTAATTTAGATCTAGCTTCCATCTATGGGAAGAGCATGATAATTACATTTAATTCTGTCTTTTATCTATGGGAAGAGAGCATCATTACATGTAGGGATGGACTTCCATATGTGGGTAGGGTATTAGATTGATTGTTATGTAATTAGGTTGTTAGAATGAAGTGGATTGTTTATACTTTGATTTGGAAAGTTAACTTGAGAATTGAGATAAGTGGAAGTTGTGATAATGAAATTGAAGTTATGAATTTCTAATGTATGGTAATTAATTTTGTAGTCATAATGATTGCATTATGAGAATGAGCATGTGTTGCCATGTTATGATGAATTGCATGTGTTGTGGGGAATGTAGTGAGAGTTTCCTTTCTTGTCACTACGAAAGAAGGGCGTAGTTATGGTCTCTAGATAAAAGTGAAACTATGCTTGCGTACCATATGCAAAGGTTGAGTCCTAAATCACTTAGTGAGCACTAAGACTATAAAAGCCAAAGTCTTGCCAGTAACTTGAGATATGGACCATATTCTAGATTGCGTAGCTAGTTTAATGGATCCAAACAAGAAAGGGCATAAGGACTACATTCCATAAATTCTTGTATATTGATTGTGAGTTTTACCTTGGGGGTGAGGAAATGTGGTTATGTAGTAAGTTAATGTATGTTAAATAAAGAAGAAATGATAACCTATTAGATAAGAGAAAAATTGTAATGATCGCATTGTGAGGTTGAGCATGTGTTGCCATGTTTTGATGATTGTATGTGTTTGTGGGAATATCGTGCGATTGTCCTTTCTTGACACTACGAAAGAAGGGCGTAGTTATTGTCACTGAATAAAAGTAGATGGTTGTATAACATATGATAAGGTTGAAACCTGAATCAATTTGTGAGTTTTAAAGCTATATAAGCTAAAGTATTGTTGGGTAACTTGACATAGGGACCATAGACTATAATTTGAGCTAGTGTAATAGATCAAAACAAGAAAGGCATGAGGGCTACATTCCATGTTTTCCTTGTTGATGTTTGTGAGTCTTACCTCAGGGGTGAGGTAATTGTGGTCTTGATGTAAGTATAAATGTAAGTTTAGATCATATGAGAATGTTAGGATTATATTTAAGAAAAAAAATAAGATAAGTTTGATTCAAGAGAAATTTGTTTAGGTTGATTTGTAAATGGTCTTCTTTTTATTATTCTTTTCTCACTTAGCGAGTTTAGCTAATGTTGATATGCCAAAAATATTTTAGGTAATGGTTCGAAAGGCGGTGCTTGATAGAGCTTGGTTGGAGCGTTCATAGGCTATTACTTCCGGGTCTTCATTAGTTGTTTTTATGTTATTCGGAGGATGTTGTCCACATCCCTTTTCATGGCTTTCTCTTGGTTGTAATTATGCGTTGGATTTGAGACTTTTATTTCAGATTAGAAATCTTGAGTTCCGGAACTCATGTTTTAGACAATTTTCTATCAAGTTATATTCTTATGTTTTGAAAAGACTTGCATATTTATGATCTTTATTTTTTTTAGAATTAGGGTCGGGTCTTTACTTACATACAACCTTTTGACCTCGTGACTCGTAAAAGAGGTTGAAAAATTGGATATTAATGGTGGTGATGCTGATAGTGAATGTAGTGGCTCAATGGATAGAGAGGTTGAAGTAGAAGACTTGAATAGATGTGGATAGAAAAGGGGTATTTCATTAAAAACAAGATCCAACCCATGGTAATTATGGTCAAATCTCCTATAACACTTTAAAAAAAGTGCTCTATCTTGCCACAAAGGTGACACTAAGGTATATTATTATTCATTTGCTAAGGATTTTTGCCACAATAATTACTTTCATTCTTATTGTTTTCTTTGTTTCCTAAAAAAATTTCTCTATTTTGTGAGACTTGCGGATAATTTTGAGTAGAATGCGATGAATGCCTTGTCATGTGAGAAGAAATTTGTGAACTCACAAGATTCACAATGATAGATTCAACTAATTTCCTCACTTTTCAATGCGAATTTCATGAGCCAAAAAGAAGTGATTCTACATCCTCAACAATATATTTATCTTTTATGGATGGAATTTAAACCACAAAAGGACCATAATTAATCATAAGTTAATCCATCAAAAACCCCTTCTATATGTTGAGAGTATGTCATTGGATGTCCAACACAATCTAGCTTATCTACAAAATTCTTATTCTTCCGAAGATAATCAGCAATCGAAAGATTACCTTTCTTGATTTTCTTTTAGTTGATCTTTAAATTGAGAGTTCTTAGCTTTGGTCTCTGAAGTAAAATAGGTATGAAGTATTAAACCAAATTTGAGAAGAAGTACTACATCCTACCATTTTTCGTAAGGATTCGAGGAAAAATCGATGAGAGAAAAGCCATGAAATAGGGTTATTATCTTTTGCTTCCCAATCTAAGAAAAAATTATTGAAAATTTCAACTTTCTCATGTTCTGGTTTGGAAAATTTCGCTGGAATAGAAGGAAATCATTCAAAAACGTAATTCTAAAGCCTATAGCCTCTGATCGCCTCTTTAATTTGCTGTCAAAATTATAGATATCTATTGTGGAAGTTTTCAAACTCTTACCCTCATTGGAAGGACACCACCTAATCCACTTGATGTATAATCCACCCTCTGAGAAATCATTCAGTACGGAATTCTTTAATGAAATATTTGTAATTACTTTTATTAAATGTAATAATTATAATCATTATGTTTAGAACTATATATTATAATTAAAGTAGAGATCAAAAAGTAAAATATATTCATCTAATTATTATGGCGCGTGTGAGAGAGGGTAGAAGGAAGCCGCTCGGTCCCAGCATCCCTTGGACAAAATCATGGAAAAAGTTTAGCAGCCAGATCAATGAAATATTTTAAAAAAAAAATTAAAAAAAATGAAAAATAAAAGTAATAGTTATAAATTATAAGGAAAATTTATTAGTTTTGTTTAAGGCGATGAGTTCAAATCATGTATGGTCAACTATAAAAATATTATTCTATAAGTATTTCGAGACCATTTATTCTAAAATTATGTCGTTATCAAGTTATGACCTTGACACTCATGTTAACAAAAAAAAAGGTGTTTTATGATTTGATATTTTTAAAATTACAAATTTTTAAAAAATAACATTTTAAAAATATTTCAATACGTTTACTATTTTAAAAAATACTCATAAAAAATATTATTTATTCAAATTTTTTTAAAAGAAAAAGGAAATAAAAGCCCGTTTGGTAACCATCCTAATTTCTGTTTTTTGTTTCTATTTCTCATTTTTTAAAGAATGAAGTTGTTTGGTAACTATTCCTGTTTCTTTTTTCTCATTTTTTTAGAAACCATTCCTAAAATTGTGTAGAAATTTTAGAAACAACAAATTCTAGTTTCTTGTTTCTCATTTTTGTTTCCAAACTTTTCAACACATTAATAAATTATTATATTGTCCCGTTTTGACTTATAAAATATATTATAAATATCCAAAAATTATATTGATATAATATTTTTAAATATGTCATTTAAAATTATAATATTTTCAAAATATTTTCATTTTTTTTAAATCAGAAATAGAAACAAGAAATAGTTACCAAACACATTTCTGTTTCTTTTTTCTTCCAGAAACAAGAAAAAATAAACAATTACCAAACATGTTTCTGTTTCTCTTTTTAAAAAAACAGGAACAATATTCAAGAAATAAAAATAAGAAACAAGAAATGGAAACGAGGAATGTTACCAAACCGGCCCAAAGATACACTGTTCAAATCATTGAATCACTGTATCCAATCCACCAATCCGAGAGTCTGCTTTTTTTATTCATCAGCTGAGCTTGCAACTGAGTCCCTTTGTCCAATTAGAATAAATTAATAATTAAGTAAATTCCCATTAACTCAATTTAATATAAATAAATAATTTCCCATTACTTTTAATTAATTATATTTTTATTAGTGATCTCTCACTTCAGTTGCCCAAAATGTTGGTGAGAAACATTTTTAATTTCCTTTGTTTGTCTTATTTTGACTTTTCTAAAAAAAATTATCCTACATTTTTTTTTTTTTTGCATGGATTGATTGATTTTTTGTATTAATTACGGCGTTTACAATAGTTTGATGAGTGTCAAAATGGTAATTTTTCAAATCTATATAAACGAAGTATAGGCAGTGCTTAAGGCTCATAACCATTCCCTACAATTGGAAGGGAAAAACATGGGGAAAAGAGGTTCCTCAATGGCCTCTCTGGCTGCTGCCGTTTTGGTAGCTCTTCTCTCTTTAACTTTGCCTTCTGAAACCTTTGCCAACAAATATCTCTATTCTTCTCCACCGCCTCCGGTCTATTATTACAAGTCCCCACCACCACCTCCACCCGTCTACAAGTACAAATCACCTCCACCCCCGCCACCATACAAGAAGCCGTACCATCCACCCACACCCGTTTACAAGTACAAGTCTCCACCACCACCAGTTTACAAATATAAATCACCTCCTCCACCACCACCTTACAAGAAGCCTTACCATCCACCCACACCCGTTTACAAGTACAAGTCTCCACCACCACCTTACAAGAAGCCTTACCATCCACCCACACCCGTTTACAAGTACAAGTCTCCACCACCCCCAGTTTACAAATATAAATCACCTCCACCACCACCACCCTACAAGAAACCTTACTACTACAAATCTCCACCACCACCACCTCCGGTTTACAAATACAAGTCACCACCACCACCACCACCCTACAAAAAACCTTACTACTACAAATCTCCACCACCACCACCTCCGGTTTATAAATATAAGTCACCTCCACCACCCGTTTACAAATATAAGTCTCCACCACCACCACCACCATACAAGAAGCCCTACCACCCACCTTACCACTACAAGTCACCCCCTCCACCACCACCGTACAAAAAGCCATACCACCCACCTTATTACTACAAATCCCCGCCCCCACCACCACCCGTTTACAAATACAAATCACCTCCACCACCACCACCGTACAAAAAGCCATACCACCCACCTTACCACTACAAGTCTCCACCACCACCACCACCCGTATACAAATACCAGTCACCCCCTCCACCACCACCGTACAAAAAGCCGTACCACCCACCTTATTACTACAAATCTCCTCCCCCACCACCACCCGTTTACAAATACAAATCACCTCCACCACCACCACCGTACAAAAAGCCGTACCACCCACCTTACCACTACAAGTCACCCCCTCCACCACCACCATACAAAAAGCCATACCACCCACCTTACCACTACAAATCCCCGCCCCCACCACCACCCGTTTACAAATACAAATCACCTCCACCACCACCTCCATATAAAAAGCCATACCACCCACCTTACCACTACAAGTCTCCACCACCACCACCACCCGTATACAAATACAAGTCACCCCCTCCACCACCACCGTACAAAAAGCCATACCACCCACCTTACCACTACAAATCCCCACCCCCACCACCACCCGTTTACAAATACAAATCACCTCCACCACCACCTCCATACAAAAAGCCATACCATCCACCTTACCACTACAAATCTCCGCCCCCACCACCACCCGTTAAACCCTACCACCCACCTCCAACCCCCGGTAAACCATACCGCCCACCTCCAGTTTACATTTATGCATCACCTCCCCCTCCTCACTACTAGACACTGCTAGCCTTGGAAGCAACAAGGTACATTATCATTAATAAAAAAAAATTAACTTATCAATAACACTATTTTTAGTTATCATAATAAGTATATTAATCAAGTGAATCTTAATTTCTGCAGGAATCAAGGCGAGAATGCCAAGAAATAAAAGGCACATTTATATTAGCTTTTCCATTCATAGAAGGAAGCCAAGTTGTTGTTGCTGCTTCTGCTGTTTGATTGTGTTTTATTTTCTGGTCCTAGAGTTTGTCGTTTTTCAATTTCATCTTTTTTTTTTTTTATTAGTTGTATTGTGTATTGCACTACTGTAGTCAAATATCTGAATTATATATTTTAATTATTGTGTTTTGTAAAATCAAACCAAAAAAGAAAAAAATGTGTTGTATTTATTTGTTCCATGCATCTCAATCCTTTGGCTAATGCTAGAGGTTTTTTTTTTTTTAGTTTCTGAATAAAATAATTCATGTTTTCACTGATTAGATTATATGGGGCCACCATATTTTTACTTCTTCTTGGATTCTCTTTTAACTTTTTCCTCTATTATTTGCTGGCTTCCCTTCTCTCTCTTTTCTCTTTCAATATTGTTTGGTGAATTTAAAATTACCCATTAGTGTTGGCAATTCTATTAAAAAAAGTGGTTCTTGCACATGTAGCTGAAAAAAATCAATACTTGTAAAAAGAGCAGCCCATAAATTTGTTTTAAAAAATAGTAAAAAACTCAAATTTGCGCCTAAAATATTATAAAATTGCCCATAATTTATATAAGTAATCACTAATTATTAATTACCTTCAAGTTATCACTGATTTTTTTTATTCACTTGAATGTTGGTTTTTAAAAACCTGGTATATTTGCAAATACCTTTTAAAACTACTAAATTTATAAATATTGAAGAAAATTTTGCTACCCAATAAATTTCCAATATATATATATATAAAAGTTGGCTCCTCACTAGTGAAGCTTATTTTCCTCCAATAGGAAGAAAACCCATTAAATGTTTTAGGAGGTAGAAGAGTATAGGGAAATTTCATACGGTGACAGAATTTTATATAATATTTATAAAAGTTTCAACTCAAAAATGTATTTGTAAATATAACAATTTTTATTATGTTTATCAGTGATTAACAGAGATTTATGTGTTTATCAGTGATAAGCTTAGTGTAAAAATATGTAATTCAATGTTTATCACTTATAAACCCGATCAAAATTTGCTACATTTGCAAATATTTTTTTGAACTTTCATTTTTACAAATATTATTAAAAAAATTTGCTAGATTTACAAATGCTCCAAGAATATATAGACTGATGAACAGGTTGGTTCAACGTTTACTTTGATAAATTGAAATTGATAAAGTTAAAATAAATAGCAATTGACAAAGTTAAAAAAAGAAAAAAAATAAACTGAATTTCTTTTTTAATATTAACTTGATTTGTTGGGTTTGATGGAATTTTTTTTGTTTCGACTTGGTATTTCAATGTAAGTTACTTTTAAACAAGAATAATTGAGTTAATTATAAAAATACTTCTTCACAATATTTCAAAAGCCATTCCTTTTTATAATGACTATTCATCCTTTAGTTTTTTCTAATATATATATATAAATTTTTTTGACAAATATTATAAATAAAAAAATGTCTACAATTATACTTTAGGTAGCTCTCTTGTATAATTTTTGTCTAACTTGAAAATAAGACATCTACCATAATTTTCTATGTTAAAGACAATGGAGAGAAAAGCATAAATATATATATTTTGAAAATAAATTAAGTGAATTTTCGATTTTATTATTGGTAAACAGATATTTTTTTTTGGGGCAGTTACTGAAATAGTATATTTTTGCATACTAATTACTGAAATATTTGAACTTTTAAAAATTACTCAAATAGCATAATTATAGTTCAATAATTTATTGATCTGAAAAAATTAAAGTTTTTTTTAACAAATTCATTGAAAATAATAATAAAAAATGATCAAATAGTTCAATAAATTATTGACCTTGAACTTAAAAAATCAAAAAACAAACAAATTCGTTAAAAATACCTATGAAAAATAGTTCAATAATTTATTGAACTATAATTATGCTATTTGAGTAATTTTTAAAAAGTTCTGACATTTTAGTTGTTAGTATGCAGATTTATGCTATTTGAGACAAATTTTTTTTATTTTTTTTGGGAATTTAATATTAAAAATTATAAACTTGTAACAACCCGAAATTTCCAAAAATCCCAAAACACGTGGAATTCATAATATAAAGACAGCGGAAGTATTTAAAACAAAAGTCAAGTTTCTTCTCATTTGAAATCAAACCAAATAACATTCACAACCGATCGGTTTTATTTTTAAAACAATAAATCATTAAAAGTCAAGACAATCTCAATCATTGTCTATAAAATTCTCAATCAGAAATTTAACAACTTCACATAAATCAAATAAAACCAAAAACACGAAAGTTAATAATTCCCAAAAGAAAACAAAATAAGAAGAAAATAAATCGTCGGCGTGCAAATCCATGCCAACCGAACACCACCTCGAACCACATCAGCCACCGAGTTTCTTCTTTCCTTTACCTAAAAAAAATAGTTGTAGCATCATGAGGCTACGCCCAATGAGTAGAAAATGTTAAAATAAAAATGATGCCATGAGAGATTTTTCTAAGACTTTAAGTCCATAACCGGCCTCACCGACTTCCGAAAGTTCACATACACCAAAACACTCGGAGTCTAACTCATCACTCCAATACATAAGCATATCTCTAAATCCTCAAATTAACAAGATAACATACCCGAAACAGTTTTAAACGCTCTTTTCTCAATTTAAAACTTTTCGATTTAAAATTTCCACTAATACCTCTAATCTCCTCTTTGCCCGCGAACAAAGAGAGACTATGCTCAATAAGGAATTTAAACACTCTTTTCTCAATTTAAATCCTTAACAGAAATATTCTTTTCCATTGTACGGATGGAATGAACCTGCCCCGTTAAGTGCTATAGAGTCGTGCACAACCGTATAATCTCCCTTAACGGCAATATTCTTCTTTAAGCAAGGCCTTTGCTTAAAGAGAACCTACTACCATATCACACGAGGTATTTAAGTAATATGATTTCACTCATCACTACCATGATGCTCAAATTGAATCTAAACTCAAAATTCTCGAAACAACTCACTTTTTAGGCCGAACTTTTCTAAACTTAATTTCTGGAAAATTTACCTTTAAATCATTCTAAAATACCCCAAAATCACCCATAATACCATTTTGGGTTCACTTCCAACAACTCCCAACGACTGTCAAATCTAGAAACGAAACTAGCCTAAACTAGTTTAGTTTCGCTCCTTTTTCGAACACTCTAATTCTACCATAATTCTAACTAAAATCTAGCAGTATAACGGCTATAAAATCACTCCCAAAATAGCCCCTAAACATAAAGAAATACATACCAAAGATCCAGAGCTCAATAATTATAAATAACTAACCACCTAGGCTTAATTATTGGCTTAAGGGGCACTAATTCTTCATTATGGTAATCATAACCAGCAATATTAGAACACTTTAAAACGTCCAAAACATGCTTAAACATCCAATTTCAAAGTCAATAAACAAAAGGAAGTAATATAGACAAATCCTGATATCAATAGTCACTTTAAGCATGCTTAATCCCAATTTTTCACTTTCTTTAATCCATACTTTTATTCCTTTAAGAACAGCCCCATAAACCTCTTAATATGCATAAAAAATCACCCAACTAACATACTTAAATTTTAGAAGTTTAACTATTAAAGAAAAAGGAAAATACAAACATGCACAATTTAAAGTTTAACACAATTCTACTCACCTTGAATTTGCGTTTTCAAGAACCTTACTTCTCTTTTAAAATATGAGGGAAATAATCCCCACCTTTTGAAACTTATCTAATTTTAAGAACATCGATAAATACAACCTACAACTATGAATTAGAAAAGAAAAATCGATCAGAGTCGAAAAATCATATCAAAACCGAAGTGGTTTTTAGACCATAACTTTTTATACAGAAGTGATCTTGCTATAAAATTAACGTTAATGGAAAGATAACAGAAAAATGATCAGAATGGACCACTTACTTGCGTAAATTGGAGTCTGAATGAGGAAGTTATGGAGAAATCAATCCGGGAGATGTCCTTTAGGCGAAAATGGGAGAAAAGGGGATAAATGGGGGCTGGTTTTCGGATTAGAGAAGAGGAAGAAGAAGAGTTTAGGGTTTAATCCCGATTTCAGTTAATTACGAAAATGCCACTATGCAAAAACGGTCATAACTTATTCATCGAGACTCAGAACGACGAGCCGTCCATTGTGTTGGAATCGTAATGATGAGACGATCCACATCATCTAAAAAATATTAAATTAAACTTGTGGTTTTAATTTTGAGGTTTTTGAGAAATTACTAAAATACCCTTACGAGATAACGAGATATTTTTCATCAAATTCATCAATCCAAAATCATTAGTATCATTTTGAAAGAATTGAAATAATTTCCAATTTTTTTATACTCTTACTTGGTAACGGATCGTTACAAAACTACTTAATTTATATAATTGAATTATTAAATTAAATTGATGTAAAAATTGTAATAGTAATTGATATCAACAAGTATCAATTTCACTCAAAATTATAATAAGTAAATTTATTGTAATAAACAAAAAGTAAAATAAAATGAACATGCTTATTTAACAAGAGATAATAGACTAATATTTTTAATTTAAAACATAAAAGTAGATAATGACTTTTATTATTATCATTATTTTTTTTTCTTTTATACCGTGAGTGTCCGGGCCAGCTTACGCGTACCTCGGGTAATCTCATGAGACAATCAAACGACCCTATAACACTTGACGTCGGTAAACTCGTAGGAAAATATTCTAGGTAGGTGGCCAACATGGTTTGAACTCATGATCTCAAAATTGGAAAAGAACCTCTTGACCACTAAGCCAACACATGTTGGTTATTCTTATTATTATTAAATATTTTTTTTAAATAATTAACTAAAACAATTCGAACCAACCAAACTTAGAATTTATAATATGAAGTTTCTAAAGCTCTTACAATTACTCAGAAAGGGAAGAATTCTTCATTTATTAGTTCAGGCACAAGCTACTCATATTTATAGAGTGAAGACATTAAAAAGACTTAATCTAGCTTAAGCTCTAAATAACTCCAAGATTAGTTATATGAGAAAAAAACTAATAATTTTTTTTTTAGAAACCAGTTAGCTGAAGCTGGAAGATGCTATATTGAAATCCATTTCTGAAGAACTAAATCCCTGACAAAATAAATATCAATTTCAACATGTTTAGTTCTTAAATGAAGAACTGGATTTGCACTAAAATGGACAGCTCCCAGATTGTCACACCATTGAATAGGAGGTTTAGAGATTTGAAGTTGCAAATGAGTTTAGTAGATGCTTGAGCAAGACTGCGAAATTCTGCTTCAATGCTAAACCTTGAAATCACATAATGCTTCATTAATGTCCATGAAATCAGATTACCCCCAAACAAAACACAGTAACTTGAGGTGAGTCAATGATCATCTGGATTAAAAGCCCAATCAACATATGCAAATCCTTCCAAATTCAAATGTCGTGGCTTGGAAAGAAAAAGACCATATTGAATTGGTCCTTTAATGTATCTTAAGATCCTTTTCACTAATTTCTAATGAAAATCCGTAGGGGCATACATAAACTTACACATTTTGTTCACTGAATATGCAATATCAAGTCTTGTTATGGTAGCATATTGTAAAGCACCTACAATGCTACGATATTGATTTATGTCAGAGGAAGTTGACCCTTGCTAATAGAGATAACTGAACCACTAATCATTGCATGGAAATGGTATTGGCCTCTATCATTTTGACTTTATGAAGAATATCAGTGAAATATTTACAACATTCCACCATTAGGAGGATAAGAAACCTCAACCCCAAAAAAGTAATGAAGCTTCCCAAGATCTTTAAATGCAAACTTGTCATGAAGTGAACAAATTAGAGAATTTATTTCATTTAGAGCAGTACCAATTATAATTATGTCATCTACGTAGAATAGAATGTAAATAGATGATGTAGAAGAAAGTTTCATGAACAAAGATGAATCTGCCTTGGAGCTGGTAAACTTAACTAACAAGAGAAAAATGCTTAATCTGTCAAATATGGCATGTAGAGCCTGCTTTAAACCATAAAGAGACTTGTGAAGTTTGCAAACGAGAGGAGCAGAAGAAGCTTGAACCTGGAAACCATAGGGCTGTTCCATACGAACTACTTCTTGAAGAAAGGCATTATTTATATCCAATTGCCTTAAAGTCCAATTCCTTGCAAGAGTAAGCGTGGATAAAAATCTTATAGTTGGTTTAATCACTAGACAAAATATCTCAATATCAGTTACTTGATGATCTCTTTACAACCAACTAAGCTTTGTATCTACCAATAGTTCCATCAGAATTCCTTTTAACCTTGAAAACCTATTTACAACCAACTATTTTCTGATGAGAAGGTCTTGGCACCAAACTCCAGGTTTGATTTATCATGAGAGCATCATACCCATTACGCATAGTATCTTTTCAATGAGAGGATGTCAAAGCCTCTTTAGATGAAGTGAGTTCTTGTTCAACAAGATCAACAATCAAAACGTGCTTTGGTTTATAAACTCCCATTTTGTCTCTTGTCATCATAGGATATCCATTCAAATTTATAGATAATGGTGTAGGTGTAGGATAAGATTGATAATTTAGAGAATATACCATTTAACTCTGAATAGGACTGGCATACTGATGTATAGGATTGATTGAAGTATCTAACGTAGAGGAATGAGAAGTAGTTGAAGTAATAACAAGGTTTGGTTCAGTTGATGAATGGCTCGAGAAAGGTAGAGATAAAATAGATGTTGGCAGTATTGGTAAGGAAGTAGGTACATTTGGCAGAGTTGGTAAATGAGTGACTTTTGACATAATTGGTATTTTTCCAACAAAAGTAGTTTGTTGAAAAAAATGATGGTTATTTGAGGGAGTTAACCGATAAGGAAAAAATAGCTCATCAAAAGTCACATGTTTAGATATATATAATCTGCCATTGGAGGCTAAGACATTTAAAACCTTTGTGATTGTAACTATAACAAAAAAAAAGTACAAGGAGTAGATCTATAATCTAACTTGTGAGTATTGAAAGGTCTTAAGTATGAATAGTAGGTGCAACCAAAAGTTCTTAGAAGATTGTAATCTGTTTTAGTAGGAAAAGGTTTTTCTAGATGGGACTTATTATGAAGGACTGTTGTTGGCAGCCTCTTGATCAAGTAAGTTGCTGTAACAAACACGTCATCCCAAAATTTTAAAGGTAGAAAGGCTTGAGAAATCAATGCTAAACCTGTTTCTGTTATATGCCTGTGTTTTCTTTCAGCAATGCAATTTTGTTCTAAAGTATGAGGACATGTTACTCTGTGAACAATGCCATGAGTTTGTAGGAAGGATGTGAGAGATCGAAATCCCCCCTAGTTTGTAAGGCTTTGATTTTGAGATTCAATTGATTTTCAATTTGAACTTTGAAGGTTAGCTTCTGACTTGGATTGAAAAAAATAAATCTAGAATAAACATATACAAAGCTCATATAGTACTTAAAACCATTTCTAGAAGCAATGTAAGAAGGTCCCCATAAATCAAATTCAATCAATTGAAGAGGTGCTGAATATGTTGTTTGAGATATAGGAAAAGGAAATTTGTGACTCTTTTCTATTTGACAAAAGAAAATATCACTTTTATTAAGAATTGAAGACAAATTACAAGATTGTAGAGCTAATTTGAGAACTGACAAATTTGGGTGGCCTAATCATTTATGCCTAGAAGAAGTCAAACAATAAGCAGGGCATGATGAACTTGCAGTAGCTGAGTCGACAAATTTGGAGGAATATTTATGGGATTGAAGTTTTACTAAGTTGAATGGATATAATCCATCATGAAGCTTCCTTTTAAGAAAATGATTGCCAGTTACTAGGTCCTTCACAACACAAAATTTGGGATGGAATTCAAAGAAAACATTATTATCAAGAGAAAATTGACTAACATTTATTAGATCTTTGGTTATTTTAGGAACATGAAGTAGATTTTGTAAATGAAAGGACGAATGTGATGATGGACAAAAAAATTTAGAGTTACCAGAGTGAGTTATTGACAAACCTGCAATATTTTCTATGAATATTCGACTATTTTCATTGTACTCACTTCCAAGATTAAGATTTCCAAGATCATGTGTAACATGATTCGAAGCACTAGAGTCAGGATACCAATGATTTTCTTGAAAGAACTATTTACTAAATATGCGGAATTTCTTTAGTAAATTAATTAACGATTAATTACGGATCCGTTAATAACATGCAATCGTGATCAAATCGAAAAAATAAAATTATAAGGTTTTTCGAAAAAAAAACTTACATTGTAGATTTATGGAGAATCGGTTGGGGTTTCCTTTACAGCATCAATCCACTTCACCAAGTCTTCTATGCTATATCCCGATCATAAACCAACCTGATTTGTGGGAATCGAACCGGAAGAACAAAAGAATACGAAGAAAAATTCTTCTTATTTTTCTATGCCAAAATCAGCAAATGGGAAGGCAAAGGAGAGAGCCTTTTGATAGATTTCAAAGTGTAAAATATGAGCTCCCAATGGTCATATTTATAAGAAAAATAAGAGTTTGTTTCCTAATCAAATTAGAACTCTTATTTCATTTAATTTAAATAATCAAAATTATTTAAAAAAAAAAATTGTAAATGGCGTCAGACTCCTTAGGAATTAGAATTCAAAAATTCCTTATATCCTTGACAAGTGGCGTGATCTCCATAGTCAAAAGATAAGGGATTTAATCCTTTAATCCTTTTTATTTTTCTTATTTTTATTTAATCACATTTATCTATTTTCTTTTTATGTATTTATAATAAGAAAAAAAATCAAATAATCTTTTTCTATTTAAATACATATTTTCGAAAATGCTCTTAATTAATTAACATTGAATCAAATTCATTTAATTAATTATTTTGGGCAAAATACTAATTTGTTTCATAAACAAATTTAATTCTCTCCTTTTATTATTAAATTAAATAAACTTATTATTTAATTAATAATATTAATTATTAATTTCCATTTAAATAAACTCATTATTTAAACAATTAATAATATTAATATTAATTTTCATTTAAATAAACCTTTTATTTAAACAATTAATATTTCCCGTTTATTTAAGTAATTAAATTACTTAAATATAATTCTTTCTTCCTAGTTAAATTAATAACTTAGTTAGTTACAATGATATATGGGCTAGCATAGGGACCTGATGGACCTATAGATCATGGGCTCCAATAATTATTGATTTATTAATTAAACTCATTAATTAATTAATCATAATTATTAACTTAGGGTAATTCCACTATAAACCATAAGTTGAACTCCCCTCACTATAGATGAGTTATGTCCATTTGTTATTAAGTTTGTTTTGACATATCCTTCACGTGGTAATCTCATAATTACAACTGGGTCAAAATTACCGTTTTACCCTTGTAATTATCTCTTTTATCCTTGTGTACCCGATGATTCTCTAATGAACATTTTTCTATAGTTTTCAAGTATAGAACGATCCTTCTCGGGCCAATGAGAAGGTGAGGCCTCATGTTCAAGTACCGAATCATTACAACAAGGGAGATACCTAAAGTTCCTAAGTTAGAATAGTGTCGCACTAACACTTTCATTTGTTTTAGGAAAGTCATGAATGTCATCTTGTATAGAAATGTTCTCAAGCACCAATTTAGTCATTTCCCCAAAACGGGAGTTTATCGAGTGTATCAACAGATCACCCTCAACTATGTGAATCAAAGGAAAAGACTTCATTGATGTGAGTTCACAAAATACTTAGGATTGAGACGTATCAATCTTAATAACGTAAATTTGATATTATAAATCATTTCCTATCAACGGTGTTATTTAGGAATCGATTTATTATCCTGGTCCAGTCTTATATAAACTCATTATATATGATGTTTCCACTTGCATCTACACTATGCTAATGATTTGGATCAAATCAGTGAACAACATCAACAGTGTTATCAGAATAAGGTTTCCTAACCGTATTCGTTTACTATAGACTATTTGAGTTACTATCTTGGACTAGATCCACTTTTTATCTCATAGTAGTCAAGATTACATAATTAGTAACTCTGGAATTTTCATTAATGTTTGAATATTTAACGAATATCAACATATAATAATTGCACAAAATAATACTTTTATTTATTCATAAAATATTCTATTACAAATTACGAATTCTAGGGCATAAATCCCAACATTTCTTCCCCAGATTCATTATTAACAATTATTGCATTCATGCTGCTTGAACCTCCATTCATAGAACTTCCATTCATCGGTCTTCCATTCATTTGATTATTATTCCCAAAACAGAATTGCTGATTGTTTCCTTTTTTTCTGTTTTGTTGACCATTCTGAGATTGACCTTGATAATTAGGATCAAATCTAAAGTAACATTTGTGTCAAGTATGCCCAAATTTTATACAAATTTGACATTGTGGTTTGTTTGTTTTCTGATTCAAGGACTTATTCCCATTCTATTTTTCCTTTTTCTAGTAATCACCATTGCAATTATTATTGAACTTTTGATTAGTTGTAAAATTGTTGCGTTTTTGCTTATTTTGATAGGAGATTGACAAATGGAAGTGAACCTTCATTGTTCACAATATTTTTCTCAATCCTTACTTCTAGAGAAAACAATAAAGCAATCACACTTTTGAGATTTTTACTTTTTCGTTTTAAAAGTAATCACAGCTATGACAAAATCATACTCAGATCCTAAAGCCATGTAAGATACACATGATCTATTCTTGTTATGAAAATTTATGGTTTACAGATACGAGAGAATTAGTAAGATTCATGACTTTAACAATATAACCTTTCATGCTCAATGAATCTTTCTTAAGGTCTTGCATTTTCATTTTGTATTGCATAATTTTCACAAGATCTTGAGAGGTAAACATAGACTCAACACAATTCCACATTTCACTCGTAGAGCTACAATCAATTACCTGATTGACAATATCTTCTGACATCGATCCAGTCAACCATGATGACAATAGTTTGTCTTGCCTTTTCCCTTGGATAATAGTAGGAGTTCGATGTCTTGATTTGACTACTGTTCTTGATATATCTTGCAGGTTTTTATGCATCTTCATCAAGAAAGTCTTTGAAGCCATTTCCTTCAATTGCAAAAAGAATTTGAAATTTTCAGAGTAGGTAATTATCGTCATTTAACTTCACTATCAAAGTTTTGTTCAACAAATTCATGAGACTCTTAATCTTTGAGTCTTCAACTTCTTCTTCATAAATAGACTGAGTAGATTATGAACCATTATTTTCATTATTGACGTTAGCGTCAGGTGCGAAAGCCATTGTTAATGCATAACAAGCTTTTTGTTAGTTAGCTGAGAAGCTCTGATACCATCTATAGTTCTTACAATTACTTAGAAAGAGAAGAAATCTCATTTATCAGTTCATGTACAAGCTACTCATATTTATAGAGAGAAGACATTAAGAAGACTTAATCAAGCTTAAGCTGTAACTAACTCAAAGATTAGTTACATGAGAAAAACTAATAAAACAGAATTTGTTAGAAACCAATCAGCTCATCAATGAACTTCCTTTACAAAGTTGTGTTGGGTCGATTACTTAATAAGAGTCATTTGGGTTGTATAAAATTACCAACCAAAAAATGAACCTGGATTGGACTGGGTCAAAGTCGCGGTATCAACTATTGACTTAGAGAGCATTGAGACAAATATGATTGTTCGAGTGAGATCGGTATTGGGGCGATATGTAAACAAGAGAAATAATAGAATTAAAAAAATTCAAGCTAGACGATTCATGGCCAATCCGGTTTGAGCCAAACTGATTCATAGTCGAGTCATGGTTGTATATAAAGCTTAGTCAAACCAAGTCACACATTTTTAGATTATTTTCGTAGGGTTTCTCGTTATTGTCTTGAAACCCACTAAGACTTTTAAGTGTCAGCTGATACTTTAAACTATGGTATGAAGAGCTTTTTAACTAGAACCAACTCAACCCACTAACACTCAAGATTAATTTGAGTAGAATATTTATGGTCATTCAATTGAAAAAGGAAAGGAAAAAAATGGAGGGATAGGATTGATGAAAGTTGAAATGATAACCATATGCTCACTGTTAAGAGTGCAAATAAATTCCTACATTGATTAAAAGAGAGGGTCATTAATAGGGGCAATTTGTCATTAATTAATCTTAGCTCAAAGTTAGTTAAAGGTGTAAAGTTTCTATATATATCTTGTATTCTTCCAATCATTGGGTAATAACATAATTATGTTTTTCACTTTCTTATTATAGTATCAATGAAGTAATTCTTCTTGAATCTTCCGCTTCTCTATCTTCATCTTCTTCATTCTTGCTGCTTCCATGACGACCAGTGAGACTGCAACGGAGACTCCTACGGATTCCATGGCAAATCAAGCTTCAAATCTTACGGATTACATGGCTAATCAAGCTTCGAATCCTTCTTACCTCCATCATTCTGATGGATCTTCAGCAGTTCTGGTTTCTCAACCTCTCAATCGTGATAACTATCACTCCTGGTGCAGATCCAAGCGTTTGGCTCTTTCTGTCAAGAACAAACTATGTTTGGTTGATGGCTCCCTTCCTTGTCCGTCTAAAGGAAATTAGGTTTCTTCTTGGTTAAGAATCAATAATGTCGTAGTTTCCTGGCTTTTTAATTCTATGACCAAAGAAATTTCTACAAGTCTTCTATATATTGATTTGGCTTCAAAAATTTGGGAAGATGTCAAGGAACAATTTCAACAAGGTAATGGTCCTAGAAGCTTTCAACTATGAAGAGAATTAATGACTATTACTCAAGGTGATCTCTCTGTGAGTTCGCATTTTACCAAGTTCAAGACTATTTGGCAAGAACTGCTAGAATTTTGCCCTAAAAGCGTTTGTTGCTTATGAAGGCATGAAGGAAATGGACAAGTTCTATAATCGAGAATACACTCTGTCCTTTCTCATGGGTTTAAATGAGTCTTATTCTTAAATTTTATCTCAAATCTTGCTTATGGATTCAATTCCTTCAATTAACAAAACCTTTGCATTCATTGTGCAAGAAGAAAGACAACGTACAATAAAACAATGCGTGATTTCGTCTCCCTCTGATGCTATGGCATTTGCTGCTTTTCAGCCTCAATCAATATGAAATCCTTTTAATTCCAAGTCATAATTTTAGAAGAAGCCTCGCCCTGTTTGCACTCACTATTCCATTCCTGGTCATACTATGGACAAGTGGTATAAACTTTATAGATATCCTCCTGGTTATAAATCAAAATCAAAGTCATATTCAACTGCTAATACTGCCTTTTCTGAAGATAATTATGCTCCTTTGACACATACTAATGAAACTTATGCTTTAAGCTCTTCTCAATGTCAACAACTTGTGAACCTACTTTCTTCTCATCTTACTGCCACAAAGATTAATTCTCCTTCTGTTGCATCCACTTCTCATGTCGTAGGTACGTGCTTATCAGTTCATATTCCATCTCAATTTGATTTTGCTACGATGTGGATATTAGACTCTGATGCTTCAAATCATATTTGTTGCAACAAGCGTTTATTTCGCACTTTTCAAGCAACTCACAATATTCATGTCTATCTTCCTGATGGAAATCGTATTACAGTTGCAGCTATTGGTGATATTTATCTTCAAAATTCCAATACTTTGAATGGTGTATTTTACATTCCTGGTTTTGACTACAACCTTATATCAGTAGCACATCTATCACGGGATAATCATTTGGATCTTAAATTTAATTATGATGCTTGTGTCATTTAGGACAATGTTAATTGGAATCTGATTGGCAGGGGTGACTTTTATAATGATCTTTACATTCTCCAATCTGTTATGGCTATTCAATCTCTAAATTCTGTTGTTTGTTGTTCAGTTTTTCAGAAGCCCACATTGCAGACTTGGCATAATCGTTTGGGCCATATTTCTTACAAACATTTGTCTTTATTACATAGTTTGATAGATGTTTCTTCAATTAAAGAAAAAGATATTGAACCCTGTTGCATTTGTCCATTAGCAAAACAAAGCGGACTTTCTTTTCCTTCAAATAATAGCATGAGTCAAAATTCTGATGTTTGAGGTCCTTATCATGTCCTCACTCATCAAGGGTTTTCATACTTTCTTACACTAGTTTATGATTGTACAAGATTCACATGGGTTTTTGTCATGAAACATAAACCAGATGCTTTAATTCTTATTCCTCGTTTCTTTTCTCTGATATTTACTCAATTTGGGAAGAAAATTAAAGTCTTTAGATCTGATAATGTACTCGAGCTTAGTTTCACCAAAATTTTCAATGAAAAAGGAGTATTACATCAGTTTTCTTGTGTTGAGACTACACAAAAAAACTCCATTGCTGAACGAAAACATCAACACCTATTAAATGTTGCTCGTTCTCTTTATTTTCAATCTCGTATCCCTATTTCCTTTTGGGGAGATTGTATTTTCACAGCAACTTACTTGATTAATAGATCTCCTACTCCATTATTGGTAAACAAATCTCCATATGAATTGTTATACACCACCCCTCTGGATTACAATTTATTTAGATTTTTTTGTTGTTTATGTTTTTCATCTACCTTATCTGCTCACAAATCTAAATTTGCCCCCCGAGCCAGAAAATGTGTCTTCATTGGTTATCAACCAGGCATTAAGGGTTAAAAATTATTTGATATCATTACAAAGAATATTTTTTACTATAGGGATGCGATTTTTCATGAGACAATTTTTCCCTTTCATCATGTTACTGATGCTTCATCTTCTGTGGACTTATTTGATGACATTGTATTGTCTGCTTCTTTGCCATTATATGCTGAATTACACAGTGAGGCCATCCCATATACACACTCTGAGGTCTTAGACATTATTACAGTCTCACCAACTATCGAGCCAGCTACTCTTGTTGCTTCTGATTCAGCTATTGACACTTCTAATCTCCCAGCACCAGTCACAAAAAGATCTGCCATATCAGTTCATCCTCCATTGTACTTGTCTGAATATCATTGCAATTTATTAAAAGGTTCCCCATTACCATCTACTACTTTAACTTATCCTTTAGACAAATATTGTCATATCAGTCTTTGGCACCTCCTCATCAGCAGTTTGTTCTTTCTGTTTCTACTGATTATGAACATCAATTTTTTCATCAAGCCATTCATTCTGTTCATTGGAAGCAAGCCATGGATGATGAAATTTCTACAATGGAAAGAACTAAAACCTGGTCAATTGTTCCTTTTCCTCATGGACATCAAGCAATTGGAATTAAATGGGTATATAGGATCAAATACAAGGCAAATGGCAGCATTGACAAGCACAAGGCCAAATTGGTATCTAAGGGGTACAATCGGCAAGAATGTTTGGATTATTTTGAACTTTCTCTCCCGTAGCTAAACTTGTTATTGTCAAAGTTTTTATGTCCCTTGCTGCTTATTATAATTGGTCTCTTGGCCAGCTGGATGTGAACAATGCCTTCCTAAATGGTGATTTATTTGAGGAAGTTTACATGACAATACCCTTCGATTACAAACCAAAGACTACTGATTTTGATGCTGATAAAACTTTGGTTTGTAAACTCCATAAGTCAATCTACGGACTTAAGCAAGCCTCTCGCCTGTGGTTTACCAAAATTTCAACTACTTTGATCAGTAATGGGTTTCTTCAATCCAAATCCGATAGTTTTCTTTTTTATAAAAGGATCTGGAAGCTCATTTGTGGCCTTACTTGTTTACGTAGATGATATCATCATCACAGGTCCTCCTCCACTACAAAAAAACTGTTAAATTGCGACCAGAAATTTGCGACCAAAGCATTGGGTAGTTTTTTTGGTGACCACTCTGGTAGTAAATATGAAGTTTGACTAAAAACGACCATCTGGTCACTTTTTTGCAACCAAATTGTGACCAAGCAAAGAATTAGTCATAAAAAATGGCGCGAATTTTTGGCGGGAAGAAAGTGAACATATGGTCACTGCAAAATTACGACCATATGGTCGTAATTTTGTGACACGAGGTATCATTTAGTAGAAAAAAAAGGCACATAAATTTGGCTGGAGAAAGGCTACCAAGTGGTCACAATTCAAAGTGACCATATGGTCGCAATTTTGGTGACCTTTAGTGACCAGTGGTAGCTTAAACATTTGGCGGGTGAGAAGCTACCATGTGGTCACATTGTTAAGTGACCATATGGTCGCAAATGTTGTGATTTTAAGTGTGAAGGGATGATTTACTAAATTAGCGGAATTTATTTAGTAACACAAATTAACACTTAATTTATGATCTATTGATATCATGCAATTTGTGATAAAAACACGAAGAACATGTAGATTCATGCTTTATTTTTCGAAAATTAAAACCGGAACTTACATTGACTGATTAATGGAGAATCGGTTGGAGGTTTCTTTACAGCATCAAATCCTCAGCAACACCGGATCTTCTACGCTATATCCCGATCGATCAAACGAAATCCGATTGTGGGATCGAACTTAAGAAGAAATTGGGAAGAAGAAAAAAATATTTTTCTTCCCAATGGCCTATGAAAATCGGCAATAGGGGAGGAGAGGAGGAAGAGAGAATTCCGAATTTCTAAGGAGTTGAATTGTGTGATTTATGAATGACCCAACCCTCCTATTTATAGGAAGATAGGAATCTTAATCACATTAGGATTAATCTATAGAGATAAATACAAAAAGAATAAAGATTATCTCTTTCCTTTATCTTGCAATTTCGAAAATGCCATAGATAAATAGGAGATTATTTTATTTTCTTTATTTTATTTTATTTATCTTGGGTAAATAAATCTATGTAATTATTTAGGATATAATTCAAACAATTATCTCTTCCTAAAATACATGTCATGGCCGAAAATTGTCTTAATAATTAATAAATAATTCTAATTTATTTAATTAATTATTTTGGGCCAATTTCAATTGGGTTCATTAATCCAATTGGGCTTGAAATTCTCTCTTAAATTAATAAGTCCAACTTAATTAATTTATTTATTAATTACTATTTAAATAAAATATTTTATTTAAACAATTAATAATATTAATATATTCTCCCGACTAAATATTATCAAATTATATTTAATTATTAATTTCCATTTAAATAATTTTCATTATTTAAATAATTAATAATAAATATTTTAATTATTAATTTCCATTAAATAAACTCATTATTTAATTAATAATTTTATTGATAACATTTTATTATTAATTAATTAATTTTAATTATTAATTCCGTTCAAATAAAATTTATTATTTAAACAATTAATAATTGTTAATTAATTTCAAATTATTAATTACCATTTAAATATACTCAATATTTAAATAATTAATAATATCTACTATTTCATTATTAATTTCTTGTTTAAATAAACTCATTATTTAAACAATTAATAATGTTTATCTTAATTACCGTTTAAATATACTCAATATTTAAACAATTAATATTGCCTATTTTAAGTAATTCACTTTACTTAAAATTTCCATTTCTTCTACTTGATTTCGCGACTACGATATATGGGCTAGCATAGAGACCCGATGGACCTATAGATCATGGGCTTAATAATTAGTCAATTAAGTGATTAACACATAATCAGTTAATTACTTATTTTCTAACTATGAATAATTCCACTATAGATTCATAGCTGAACTCCCCTCACTATAGATGAGTTATTGTCCATTTAGTTTATCATTATTTATATCTGTGATATTATCCTTCACGTGGAACCCTCATAATTACAGGCGGATAAATTTACCGTTTTGCCCCTGTAATTACCGCTTTATCCTTGTGTTCCCGCTGATTCTCCAATGAACTTTATCTTTAGTCGAACTAGAGATAAGATACTTCTGTGATCAATAGAAGTCGTGACGTCACTTGTTCATGTCATCAAGGGAGTTTCCTAAAGTTCCTAAAATGTTTAGGTATCGCACTGATACCGTTAATTTATAGGAAAGTTATGAATTCCATCTCGTGAAAATGAGTTCTCAGCTACTTATCTAGTCATGTTCCCAAAACAGGAGTGTATTGAGCGTTCTTACAGATCGCTCTCAACTATGTGAATCAAAGAACATAACTCCACAAATAGGAGTCCGCATTCCACTCAGGATTGAGATCTATCACGGTTGATAAACTTAGTTTGATATTCGATTATTTCTCGTAAACTGTACTAGTGAGAAATTTGATCGAACATCGTGGTCCTGTCTTATACAATCAACATTGCATATGATACTTCCATTTCATGTCTCCCACATGAATGATTAGGATTCGATCATTTGTCTATAAACAAAATGCGAAGCTATCAACAGTGTTACCAGGATAAGGTTCCCAAACGTTATCCATTTACTGTAGACACTTTTAAGTTACTCATCTTGACTTTAATCCTCACGTATGACTCACATACTAAGTCGTGATTTCATAAGAGTGACTTAGGGTTTTACTATTTGAATGTTTGATATTTATATATTTCCATATATTCCTAATATCGTCAATTGAATCAATCTAGATAATATAAAGAACTTATGTTTATTTATTTAATTTATTCGAAATAAATTATTATAATTAAATAATTACAAGTTCTAGGACACCATTCCTAACAAAGTGACCAGTGGTAGATAAACAATTTGGTGAGAGAAAAGCTACCAAGTGGTCACCAAAATTAGTGACCATGTGGTAGTAAATGCTGTGACTTGATGTGACCCGGGGCAGTGAGGAGAATGGCGGGAAAATGCGACCAGTTGGTAGCAAAAATACTACCATCTGGTCGCAAATGACCAGAGCAGTCCATTATAAAATCCCCTCCTCCCATTGTTTGTTAGCATTAAGAAAAAAAAAGAAAATGAGAGAGTGGATGTATGTTCGTTTGATAGACGGGTATTTGAACGATGAGTTCATGGCCGGGGTTGAATAGTTTGTTGAGTTTTGCATGACAACTGTCTATTATGAAAAGTATGGTGGAAAGCTACGTTGCCCGTGCAGGAAATGCGACAATAGGAGAATCATACCGGTTACAGATTTGAAGGTTCATCTTTATAGTCGGGGATTTGTGCAGAATTATTACCATTGGGTGTTTCAGGGGGAAACAAAGGAAATGTTCCACGCTGCATTACAAAGGAAATGAAGGTAGCAGCTCGAATGTAGAGGTTGTTGCCGAAGAACGGAATGATGAACAACAGTATAGTCAGATGCAGCAAATGATACTTGATGGTGCAGGTATGGGGGCAATGAAAATTTCCGTGAAAGTTTAAACGTAGACGAAGATGAACGGGTTGTTGAAGAAGAAATGAATCCGGACGCACGTAAGATTCACGAGATGCTAAAGACAGCCAGGTCGACCATTGTACGATGGGTGTCAGGTAAGTCAACTTGCTGCTGCTACAGAACTGTTAAATATAAAGGCGCAGTACAACATACCTGCTAGAGGATTTGATTTGATTGCATCATGGTTTCGTCGATGCGCTCCAGAAGAAAATATTATGCCCAACAGTTTGTATGACACGAAAAAGCTAGTGGAGGGACTTGGCTTACCCGTGGCGAAAATAGATTCGTGTCGGAACAGATGCATGATTTACTGGGATGTGGATGAGGACCTGCATCACTGCAAATTCTGTTTTCTTCTAAGATATAAACAAGGGAAACACAACCTCATTCCGGACGCCAGCATGTTCTATTTACCGCTGACCCCACTTCTGCAACGGTTGTATGCATCGGATGTGACAGCCTCGCACATGAGATGGCATCACGAGCGTTCACAGGATGAAGGTGTTATGAGACATCCCTCAGATGCTGCGGCATGGAAGCATTTAAATAATTATCATCCTGATTTTGCACAAGATCCGAGAAATGTCAAATTGGGCTTATGCACGGATGACTTTAACCCGTTCGGGGCATCCGGGGCACAATATTCAGTTTGGCCAGTCATGGTAACCCCGTATAACTTGCCTCCCTCGATGTGCATGCGAGACCCGATGATTTTTCTAACAGTGATCGTACCTGGGCCGAAAAGTCTAAAACAGAAACTGGATGTGTATTTGCAACCACTTATTGCAGAGTTGAAAAGGTTGTGGATTGACGGTGTTATGACGTACGACATTTCGAAGAAACAAAATTTCTTGATGCGCGCAGCGTTAATCTGGACGATCAGTGACTTCCCTGCGTATTCAATGTTGTCAGGTATGTTGATCTTTAATTACTTTCATATACATTTTTGAGTATGTGTTTAGCTTTTGTTATTGCTTTCCTTAGTCAGTGTAGTTAATTGTGTGAACCTCAATCTCCTCCTCTTGAAGATGGAGTACGGCGGGGAAATACGCATGTCCACATTGCATGCTAGACACAGATGCATTTTATCTCAGAAACGATCGGAAAACTTGTTTGATTGTCACCGTCAATTTTTACTGTTGAATCATACTTTCCGTTCAAACGGCATTGACTGGAAGAATGGTCGACGAGTAATAGAAGAAGAAGAAGCGACGACCGAAGAAACTGAGGATGATGAATGAGACATTTCGTAACTTTATTATTCACTGTGTATGTGTTTATTAAAACTATTTCTTTAATGAATGATAATATATAGGGGCTCTTGCGAAAATAGCAAAAATAGGTTCAATATTTGTAAAAATAGCAGGAAAAAAACATATTTGCAAAAATAGCAGAAAAATTTAATTCACATCTAAAAAATTACAAAATTGCCACTAGTAATCAGTGATTAGTAATCACCGATTATTGATATTCGATATTTTGTGCGGGAATCACCGATTACCCTCGATTATTTTATAAGTTATCACCGATATCTCCGATAACATGAATGAGGGTTTTTAAAAATCGCTATATTTGCAAATACTTTTTAAAACTGCTATATTTATAAATATTGCTAAAAATTCTGCTACCCAATGAAATTTTCCTAATATATATATATATATATATATATATATATATATATATATATATATATATATATTAATATTTGCGACCATGTGGTCGCAATTTAACACAAAAGGTGACCACATGCTAGTAATTTAGAAGGGAAAGGCGACCAGTTGGTCGCATTTGTGGAAAAGTAGAATTATATTTTTAAAAAAATATAAGTTAAATTATGACCATCTGGTCGCAAATATGAGAGGTAAATTTAAATTTTCATGAAATTTATGGCGGTGAATTTAAATATTACGACCTGCTGGTCGCAATTTTTGGCGGTGAATTTCATTATTGCGACCATATGGTCGCAATATTTGATGGGACGCCTGATATGACAGCTATTCTGGATAATGGCAAAGTGGCGACTAGATGGTCGCTTTTTCAATAAATGCTACCAAGTGGTCACAAATATGTATAAAAATGCGTTCAGGTGGTCGTAATTTCCCCAGCACGCCGACCTTTCGTTTCTGGTCATGATTACATATTTGCGACCATTTGGTCGCAAAATCTGATTTAAAATCAGATCAGTTTCCTCCCCCGTTTCTTCCTTTTCCTTTCTCTCTTTCCCCCGTTCCGTTCCCCGTTATTTTTTCCCCGTTCCCATTCCCCGTTCCTACTCTAAACCTAAAAACCCTAAACCTCCAGTCCCGGTTTCTATTACGAGGTTAGTTTTCGTATAGATTTTAAGTTTTAAGTTAGTTTTAGTTTTAGTTTTTAGTTAGTTTAAGGTTAAGTTTAAATTTAGTTTACTTAGTTTTAATTAATTAGTTTAGTTTAATTTTGTTAATTTCATTAATTGTAGTTTAATGAATCTAATTTAGTGTAATTAATTACTTAGTTTACTTTAGTTTAATTCATCTAATTTTAGTTTACTTTAACTAATTAATTAGTTTAGTTTAATGTTGTTAATTTCATTAATTTTAGTTTAATTAAGTACTTAGTTTACTTAAGGTTAATTAATCTAATTTCGTTTACTTTAATTAATTAATAAATTTTAGTTCAATTAATCTAATTTTAATTTAGTTTAGTTTAATTAATTAGTTTAGTTAAGTTTAGTTTTTATTAATTAATGTTAGTTAAATTTAATTAATTATAGTTTAATTTAATCTAATAGTTGAAATCTTCATTACTTAGTTTACTTTAATTAATTACTTAGTTCACTTAAGCTAATTTTAGATTACTTTAATTTAATTAATTAGTTTAGTTTATTTTAGTTTTAATTAATTAATGTTAGTTTAATTTAATTAATTTTAGTTCAATTAATCTAATCTAGTTTAATTCTTCATTACTTAATTTACTTTAATTTAATTAATTTTAGTTTAATTCTTCACTACTTAGTTTACTTTAATTACTTCATTTTAGTTCATTTAATCTAATTTTAATTTACTTTAATTCAAATTAAATAATTAGTTTATTTTAAATTAGTTAATTAATTTATGTTAGTTTAATTTACATTATTTAATCAATTTAATTTAGATTATTTCATTAATGAATTAATTTAATTTATTTCAATATTTTAATTACGTAATTAGTATTAAATTAGTTTAGTTTAGTTCTAGGATTATGACGGGCAGACGACGTCCTCCCCGGGCAGACGAGCCTGATGATGCGATTGACGAGGCGACTCCGCATCCACCTGCTGCCGTTGTTCCTGATGCGGACCTGACTACAGAGGAGTTGGACATCATCCTCTTCGGTTACGAGCCGGGACTTGCTGCCACGCTCGATGATGCAATCCCTAAGACCCAGCCTGCGACACCACGATTGCCGCAGGACTCCCAGGCCACGACTCCCGGGGGAGCATTAGGGTCTGCATCAGGGTCGGATCCAGCGGGACCCTCCACTTCAGGCACGCAGCCTCCTCGGGCCGCAGACTCTACCCTTCGGATTGAAGGGGATACGCAAGTAATTTTCTTTATTGTTTTAATTACTTAATTTTTAAATCTTTAAACATTTTTAAAAGTATTTTTTTTTGGTAAAATACGTTTTTGGTCCCTATAGTTTCACTTTGGTTTCATTTTCGTCCCTGTACTTTCAAAACTGACTTTTTTCGTCCCTGTACTTTCCAAAACCCACTTTTTTAGTCCTTCTATTTTTTTTTTCTGTTAATTGAGTGTTAGTCATTGGTGACATGGTATTTTTAATGACGTGGCAGGTTGACTTGATTTTTTTTATCAATATTTTTAATATTATATATTTTAATGTGGCCAATTGTCTTAGTTTCCTCCTCTCTCTCCTCTCTCTACCATCTATCTTCTTGGGTATCCTTATTTTCATCAGACGAAGCGATCGGGGGGAGAGATTACTCATTCACGACTGTGACTTCATCTTAAAGTTTGATGGCTGGTTCTCGCCATTTTTGCTCAGATTATCTTCAGCTCTCGGTTCGTGGCTTTGAGCGAGAGAGCGTAGAGGTGGGTTCTCAGTTCACGGTTTTCAGATCTCGTTTCTCTTCCCGCTTCAAGTTTCAGATCAATTTTCCATTTGAATTTTTCGAATCGAAGGGTAGGGGTTCTCGGTTTCACGTTGATTATCACGATGGAGAGAACTGACCAGTGGTGAACTTCACAGATTTTTCACTCAAATTCGTCTCGAATTTTAGCTTCCATGGCCGGTGGTTGGATCGCAAGGAAGAGAACTCTCAGACTGCTCCGTTTCTCATTAACTCCATAACAGAAACTTGTAGCTTGGGGCGTTCTCTTGGATTAAAAACGAGGAGGTAGAGAGTGTTCAGGTCTCGGTTTAGGGCTTAGAAGAAGAAGCAGACCGAGAGCCGATTCATGACTAGCTGGTTTCGTTCCCACGTTGGATTTTGTAGCTTCGATTTCTTCAACTTCATCTTCAATGGCTGCCGTGAGGAAGAGAAGTTCTGGAATTTAGTAAATTAAAATCACATCAACTTCCATTCAACCGAGGACAGAGGCGGCTTCTCCCTTGGATTATGCTTGAATCCGTTTCATCTCTCGATTCACCACGGTGATCTTCATCAATTGGAGAATATGAGAAGACGAGCATCGCTTGCTTCCTCGGTTCTCGGAGGCGTGGAGAGAGAGAAATGAGTTCTGTCACATCTCAGGCTGTCACTACAACTTCTACTGCCATTATTGGTCTGAGAGATTCGGATCTCGTTCCTCAGCTTGTTGAACTTTGCCATGGGCAATTCTTCTTTCTTCAGCATGGTTTTTTGGAATTTGGATCTTGTTCAATCGTTCCTCATCCGTTTCGATTCCTTGAAGATTCTTCTAGAATTTGGATCGAATTTCATCTATCTTTTCACGAGCAGCGACGATGGCGGAGGGATCGGGGCGTGGACCGAGAGAAATAAGGGAAGACCAGATTTGGGTTATGTTATTGGGAATAGAGAGGAGAGAGAGAGAAAGTTATGAGAGAGATGAGAGATGATAATTTTAAAATCAATAAAAAAATATTGTTTTAAAGTACTAAAATGCCACATCATTTAAAATTTACCATGTCAGCTTGTCACGTCATAGAAAATACCTTGTCAGCGAGTGACTAACAGTCAACTAACAGAAAAGTTAACAGAAGGACTAAAAAAGTGGGTTTTGGAAAGTGCAGGGACGAAAAAAGTCAGTTTTGAAAGCACAGGGCGAAAATGAAACTAAAGTGAAACTATAGGGATAAAAAACGTATTTTACCCTTTTTTTTTCTGTTAACTAATTGTTTCTAATATCACAATAATTTTATGTTTTGCAGAGTACAGCCGCATACAACCGTTTCAAAAACATCATTTATTTTTATAATTAATTAATTTTGAAATTTATAGAAATAAATTTATTACTTTATTACTTTAACAATTTTTTATTTCAATTTTTTCAGGGCAACTTTCCTGTTATCGATCCCGATATCACGAACGGTAGATTGTTCCCCCTATGGAACAATCACGTCCGGGATCGATTCAAGGACCTCATGTACCGGGCTCGTAGAAAGCAAGCAGCAAACTGCCCCGTGTGGATGAGCCCGGAGGACCACGCACGGCTTATCGCGAGCTTGAGCACTCCCGGGGGCATGGCAGTGTCAAGGAGAAATAAGGCCAACCGCGCGAAGAATCCCACCAAACACACAGCCGGGGCCCGGACCCACGACGACCACCATCGTCGATTGGTAAGTTTTTTTTTTTTGTTTTTTTACGTACTTTTTTCTTGTTTTCTTTTTTCAATTAGTTATTAATTTATTATTTTTTCTTCTTCAATCTCTCTAATATTTTTAGGAAGCGAAGCACGTGCTTCGTCCCGCCCGATGAGTCGCACCGCGTTCTTCACACGAAGAAGGACGGGGCGTTAAAGACGATAAGGCGAAAGATTCAGGTATTTAATAATTTTTTCAATTATTAGTTTTTTCTTTAAAAATTTTCCTAACTTATATATTAACTATTTTATTTTCCCGAATTTTAAATGTTTAGGAACGTTTCACGAGTCATTGAGTCGGCGGTTGCCCACACCGGACTCGCAAACCGACTCAGGAAGATCGTAGAGGCGTTCTTGGAGGCCGCTGAGGGGTTCGAGATGATGGATCGGGTCCTGGGCTCGACTCGACGGGCGACGCGCCTATGCCGATGTGCCCCGGCCTCGGCGGAGAGCGAGCAAGCACTAGCTCCGCCCTTCTCCTGGTTGAGTAGCAGCAGCGGGAGAGGTTCAACAGCTTCACACTGACATGGACGCTATGCGCGACGACTTCGTTTCTCGAGTCGCTGCGATTGAGGCGGATATGCATGCACGGGTCGAGGCCCAGGTCGCAGCATCTTTGGCCGCATACTTCAGATCCCTAGACGGCGACCATTCATCATCGACGCCTCCTCCGCCACCCCCCGCCCCTCTACAGTAGTTCTAGGATGCTTTCTTCTGTATAAAACATTTTTTGAATATTTGATTTATATATATTTTATTTTAATTCCACTTTTTTTTTATAAAATTTTAATATTAATTAAATAAATAAATAATAATTAATTAACTAATTATTGTAATTTAAATAAATAAAAAAATATTTATTAAATACGACCAGATGGTCGCATTTACCCTAAGATAAACGACCATCTAGTCGCATTTTGTTTGAGTACAAAAGTGACCACTTGGTCGCTTATAAAAGACCACGTGGTCACTGTTTCATGTGACCAACTGGTCACTTTTTTTCAACTTACATTACGACCAGATGGTCGTATTTTTTCCCAAACAAACGACCATCTGGTCGCATTTTGTCTGAGTACAAAAGTGACCATTTGGTTGCTTATAAAATGACCACGTGGTCACTGCTTCATGTGACCAACTGGTCACTTATCTTCAACTTAAATTACGACCAGATGGTCACTTTTTAAGCGACCATCTGGTCGTTTTTTAAAATGTTGACTTTTTTGCGACTAACCATGCTTGGTCGTATATTTGTGACTATACAGTCGACAAAGTCCGAACCGACCAGCTTTTTTTCCTCCACCATGTTGGTCGCTTTTTTGGTCGCATTATACTATAGAAACGACCAGTTGGTCGCAAATTCCTGGTCGCAAATTGCCTTTTTTTTGTAGTGCTCCCTCTTGCATTGTTGATGTTAAATCATTTCTTCACGCCCAATTTCTTTTAAAGGACTTGGGAAACCTCAGATTTTTTCTTTGTTTAGAGATTTCACGAAGCAAACATGGCTTATTTTTATCACAGAGAAAATATTGTTTGCAACTAATTTAGGATTCTGGTTTTCTGGGTTCAAAATCAAATATTTTACCAATCAAAATTATCTGCAACTGAGGGTAATCCATTGTCTTCTGATGATGCCAAGATGTATCGCAGACTAATTGGGAGGCTACTATATCTCACTATTTCCAAACCCGATATTATATTTGCAGTCCATAAGCTTAGTCAATTTGTATCTCGTCCTTTTGATTCTCATTTGTTTGTTGTCAATTACTTACTTTGATATTTGAAAGGAACACCAGGCTAGGGTATTCATTTCCATACTACTTCAGGATCAGATTCTTCACTGAATCCTTTGCCACAACGTGCCTTTGTTGATACAGATTGGGGTGCTTGCGTTGATACCAAACGATCTGTCACAGGCTATTGTATCTTCTTAGGTGAATCCATGATTTCTTCAAAGGCTAAGCAACAAACCACAATCTCTTATTCATCTGTCGAAGTTGAGTATCGAGCTCTTGCGGTTGTTTCTAGTGAAATCACTTGGTTACTTCATCTTCTATTTGATCTTCAAGATGTTGTTGCCTCTCCAGCTTTGATGTTTTGTGATAATGATGCAACAATTCAATCTTCCATGAGCGCACAAAACATATTGAAATCGATTGTCATTTTGTGCGAGATAAGGCTGCTGCTGGTGTTTTAAAACTCATTCCCGGTAGAAGTTCACTTCAACTTACAGACTTGTTTACAAAGCCTTTGTCTGCTCCTTTTTTCTCTTTGATAGGCAAGATGGGTCTTTCCAATCCATTTTGTCCAAGTCCATCTTGAGGGGGAGTAATAGGGGCAATTATTGTAATTAATTAATCTCAGCTCAAAGTTAGTTAGAGGTGTAAAGTTTCTATATATATCTTGTATTCTTCCAATCATTGGGTAATAACAAAATTCATTTTTTCACTTATTAGGGTGATCATGAGTGTATTAAGCTAATGGCACATTTTCATTGATATGAAGTCTTTTGCGTGAAACAAAAAACATGGTCTTGTGAGCCTAAGCTCAAAGTAGACAATATCGTATTAATGTGGAGATGGTAAACACTAGTTATTTATTAAAAATCACATCACAACTAAATGGAAAAGGATACTAAGCATGTTTTCTAATTAAAAATCATGAGAGAGATTAAAAAATCCGTTCTAAAAAAACCAATGATAGGGATTAATTAGTAAAACCATCCGGAAATTAAAAAAATTTGGCAAAAAAATCTACCCTAGAAAATATTTAGTAAAAACATCCTGTTTTGACCGGTCAAAGTTCAAATACGTAGTCAAAGACTATGTATCCGACGTGGCATGCAGACGTGGCAGGTTGGCTGGCCAGACTGGCTGGTGGGTGGAGTACACGTTGGATGCGTAATCCATGACTACGCATCCAATGCATAGAATGCGTAGTCAAGGACTACGCATTCTTTGAAAATTAAAAAAAAAAAAAAAAAATAGTTCAGATTCAAATTACAAATCTAAGAGAGAATGATTTTGATTTCTCTCATAATTCAACCAACATGAATATTAAATAAGAACAAATGGTGGATTTGGTTCTCTTGCTAAAAAAGAAAAAAAAACAATAATTTTAAGCTTCAGCTTTAGAATCTTCTTTCAACAATTTTCTTTAATATTTCCCTCACCACGAAAACGCTGGGATTCAAGGCGTTTGGAACGGAGATAAAAAAAAATCCAGAAATGGGACCAAAGAAAATTCCCAGATTTGAGACGAAAATTGAACAAATGTGGTTGTTTTTCTTCCGCGAACGAACTAACGGCGGCGGCGGTCGAGGCGGATAGAGAATGATCGCGGTGGTTTTCGATTGGCTTCTCCGATGGTGGTTATGGAGTTGCAAAACAGAGAGAGACAGAGAAGAAGGTGATGATATTTTTAATTTTTTTAGAAAAACCATAATTTTAATTATTTTTAAATTATATAATGCCCTTAATGAAAAAATCTAAAAAAAATCAAGGAAGATCTGATTCTTCCTCTATATATAATATTCTTCATTTAAAAAAATTAAAAAAAAAAGAGGAAAAGATATCATCTGTGGGAACGTGAACGTGAAAAAACACATCTGTGGGAAACGTTGGAATTGGTCTTTTTTTTTTTTTTTTTTTTTTTTAATTTTCAAAGAATGCGTAGTCCTTGACTACGCATTCTATGCATTGGATACGTAGTCATGGACTACGCATCCAACGTGTACTCCACCCACCAGCCACTGGCCAGCCAACCTGCCACGTCTGCATGCCACGTCGTAAGACTACGTATTTGAACTCTGACAGGTCAAAACAGGATGTTTTTACTAAATATTTTCTAGGATAGATTTTTTTACCAAATTTTTTTAATTTCCGGATGGTTTTACTAATTAATCCCCAATGATAGGATATGATGACTTGAGAATATCATATAGCTATTTGAACTTGAGTGAGAAATCATCGAATTCGAAGCAAAAAAAAAACAAACAAACAAAAACTCTGTTTTGCTTCTGATACACTCATTGGGACCGAACAAGATGAATGATTGAATTACGTAACATAACATTCAGAATTGGTCAGAGCAATTAGATCAGCTTTTTACCCGGAATATTATATATATATATATATATGCCTAATTTATTATTTGTATCAACTTGATCATTGTCTTTTTTATTTATTTATTTTTTAGTTCTGAACTTACACCTTAATTAAATATTACCATAGTCAATATTTGTAACTTGTATCGAAAAGTTGACATCAATATTCAATTCTTCAAATAATAAATAAACAGTAAATATCGATCTTCGTTATAAACAAGCCAAAAAATTTCATATTAGGGATGTAAAAATTACTTCGAAGTCAACAAGGTTGGAAATCACTTTAATAAATAGAAAAATGAACTACATGGGACTAATTTAATAGTAGGGTTTTTTTAAATATGATATTTTTTGAAATGTAAATTTTAAAAATAGCACAAATTTTAAAAAAAAAAACATCGTTTTTATTAAAATAATAAGAACTTTCATTATTTTTAATAAAAGTTTCAAAATCATAAAAACAAACAAAATTATAAAAATAAAAAATAAAAAAATAAAAACAAACAAAATTTGAAAAATTAGAGTTTTAATTGAAAACATCATAATTAGAAAAATAAAATATATTAATAATATTGATAAATAAAAAATACAAGAGAAAAAGTTAGTGGCTCTAAACAGCTTTTGATAAAGCAGCTAAGTATTTCTCTATTAAAGTCCCCTCCCATTTATTGATGGTTTAAAAAAAAAGTAGGGAGATGCTAAAATACACATGTAATGAAATAATGTAGCGTGAGATCATTGGGACGTGAAATCATAAATCATAATTGATATTGATTACTAGTGAACTACGTAACACATTTCACAAATAGTATAACTAATGAAGCATCACACATGATTGCATACTAAACCCTAATGAATAATCATAAAAATATGAGTTATATAGTCTAAACATGAGTTATCTTATGTCTTTTCATGAACGTGTGACATAGAAAAATGTGTGAGATCCAAAGCAAAGATATCATACAAGCACATATATAATAACATAAACATAAGAAACGTAAAGTTCATAACGAAAACTCAACATGTTTCTAACAAGTAAAGATTATTGAGAGTCCCAAAGCATAAAAGAAAGATCATTTACCTCAGATGCCATGAAGGGAAAAAAAAATATTAAAGCGGTTATTTAATTGTGATGACCTAACCTATACACTTTTACATTTGTTTAGGTTCCAAGTGATTAGCTTGGGTTAAAACTTTGTGATACTTAAAAAAAAAATCCATTTTCGCTAACTAACTTTAAGGTAGGTAGATTAATGTAAAGACCCGGCTTTTTATTTTAAAACTTAAAACGTGAAATACGTAGCGAAAAAAAGTTTAGAAAATAACTCCTGATTAATAATTTGGATAAATCTATATTTTCGTAAGTTTGGGTTGCACAACCCCTTTTAAATTCAATTATATAAAAATCCATCAAACATTATCCATAATTTAAAACAAAATCATCCATCTCATAAACAAGTAAAAATCCACCCAGAAATCAAAAGAAAACAAACTAAGTTCAAAATTACACCACATTTTACCAACATTCATAACAAAAAAAAAAAAAAAAAAAAACGTGGGGGACCTAAAGGTGCAACAATACGAATCCAATCTAAGGTCAAACATCATCATCGATAGGTGGTGCCTGCTCCACGACCATGCATGACCTTTACCTCAACCCATATTTGAAAGGTGGAGTGTAGTATCATGAGCATACCAACCCAGTGAAGATAAATAAAAAAGAAGGTAAATTTAAGAACCAAATTTTAATTCCATAAATGTGTCCAAATTCATACATTACTCCTTACTACCCAAATACCACCATTCTAAAATTGATATCTCCTAAATCACTGGCAATCACAGACAACACAAATGAGTTCAGAAGCTACTTAATTCGCAACATTTCAAACATGAACCGTAATCCTAGCACTTTGGACAACCCACTAAAAAAATGTTTTTAGCTACAAATTATTTGCGACAAGCTTACATACTTTTTGTCATAAATTGATCTTGCGACGAAATAAGCGATGACATTTTTTCGTCGCTATAATGTTTATCGTTTACAAATATTATCGACAAAACTCGTTGCTACATTGTGACAAACATGTTTTTATTGCTAATAAAATGTTGACTATTTAACGACGAATTTTGTCACTCTATGTATAAATGGGTCGTAATAGCGAATAGTCAACTTTTCTTGTCTTTGATTATATTGTGATGACATGCGTCTCTAAAGAATGCGAAAAAGGTCGTCGTTAAGTTTTGTGACGAAGACAGTTGCAGTATTGAATAGGTCAACTATGACCAGATTGCAACGACTTTTGTTGTAATAAAACATGGTCAATGTTTTTAGTTTGACCATGGTGCAACGAAAATTATGTATAAAAAAAGGATTCTATTATTTAAAATGTACTTAAATATTAAAAATATTAAAAATTACAATAATGTGCGAAAATAATCATAATCCTAATGAAGAATATTATGCTCTTAATTCGACTAAAGATTGAATCTGGTGACTCACTGATCCTTCTTAGTCAGTTGAATCTCGGAAGTACTGGTTTTGCACTGAGTGAGTAACACGTCAATTTTTTCCTACAAAATTTCATTAAAAAGTTATAAAAAAAAATGAATATTAAAATAAAATTATAAAGATGGAACTTAAAAAGAGAAAACTACTACTCACCAAGATCTCACATGTCATATTGTCGACAAAGCTATGTTAAGAGAGGTCAATGTGCTTCTTGGTATGTAAATGTTTGTGCAACTTCGTCCGAGTGATGTCGCATCACCCTTTTTGACATTGGGAAAAGAGAGATAAAATAATTAGAATAATTCAACATTTAAATAATTATTATAAATGAATTAAAGCCAACTTACCAATTTCTTATAATGCTACTCAAGAGTGATGGTTCTGCTAGTGTACAATGACAAATCATGTCGGTGATGCTTACGAACATCGCCAACGTGAGACAAAAACGTTAAGTAAAGGCATTGCTGACATAAGCAAAATGTGTCGGCAATTCCTTAGGCATTACCGACGTGATAGCGTCAGTAACGATTTTTTTAAGGGACATTGTGCTGGAGTTTCTACCCTAAATCTTATGTAATCCATTTAAACTATAAATAAATAAAGGAATTATTAATTAGTAATATTTATATTGTCAGTTATTATTGTTTAATAAATGTAATCCATCATAAGACCCAAAGTTACTTATAACAACTTAAAGTGAGCATGTGATGCGAGAAGATTCACTTAACTCGTAACTCAAATGGTCTGTGATATATGAATAAAGGTTGGGTGCCTTATTTTTGGTAACACCCCTAACACAGCCCACTTGTGAATTGGCACAAGTGATTTCATGTGGGTCGCTCATGTAGAGACATGTGAGTGGGGGTGTTGCTGCAATAGAGATTGTAGTAGACTGGACTAAGACAAACTTACTACCTTCTGGTAAAGTCGTTACAAAAAAACACTTCGTTTATTAATCGATTGATCATGTACAATTGATCTTAATCCTGAGTGGATTACGAACTCCTGTTCGTAAGAGACAAATATTTGATTTGTATAGGTGAGAGTGACTCGATATAGTTCGCTCCATATGCCTCCCACTTTGGGGATTGCATCTTGCTTATAGCTGGGAACGTAACTACACAAGATTGGAATTCACTCTTTTCCATATAGGAAAATAGATAAGTAGTTCCCTTATGGAGTGATCCGGTGCTTGAACAGTGGGGCCTTATATTCCTCTGATCAAGGAAAAAACAAAGACGCATAATGGAGATTATTTAAGGTTGTTCATTAGAGATTCAGTTGGGCTTAATGAATAAGATGTTTCATGGAGGTTAATACGGTAAAATTACCTAACCATGGATACGAACTACCTGTGAAAGATTAAAGTGTAGTTAATGATATTAGCCAATGGACATAACTATGTCTATAGTACTAAGAGTGCAACTCTAGATATTTAGTGGAGTTATCTAGGAGTTAATGAATAACAATTAATTGATTGAAGGTGTTTGATCAATGTAATTCTAGATCATTGGAGCTTAGTCCTATATGTCCATTAAGTCCTCCGAGCTAACTCATGTAATTGAGAACATAAATTAATATGGATTAATTTCTTTGGAAAAATGATTTTAGTTTTTGATTTGAAGTTGTCAAATCAATTAATGCAAAAACAAATAAAGGAGTCCATTTGATTAATTAAATGAAATTAAATAGAGGAGTCTACTTTATTATTTAATTAATGGTGAAATTAAATAGAAGAGTCTATTTAATTATTTATTAAATAGAGGAATCTATTTAATTATATAATAGAGAGATTAAATAGAAGAGTCTATTTAAGTAAATTAATTTTGCAGTTGTCCGAAATTGATGGGACGTTTAAATAGAGGAGTCTATTTAAATATTTAATTTGAGGAAGTCAAATTAAAGAGGAAATAAATAAAAGGAGTTTTATTTATTTATATATTTAATGGAATTGTTCTATTAAATAAAAAGGAAAATAAAATGTCCAATATTATCATGGAGATGATGAGGTGGGCGTGTGACCCATGGGTAGGGTCACATGCCATTTTGGTTATTTTTAACCAATTAATTGTATTTTATTTTATTTAAAATATATGTATGGAATATCTTAATTTAAATTAATATGATTAATTTAAATTGAATAAGATATGGAATAATTATTTTAAATTAATAATGATTAATTTAAATAGTGATATGGAATATCTTATTATGGAATAAGATATTATATTTTATTATGGAATAATATACTATATCTTAATTATTCAAAATATATTTTATAATATCTTTAATAATTATTTGATAATTAAAAAGATATTCAAAGATTTTCTGAGCCTAAGTTTTCCTATAAATAGAAACCTTGGGGTGACCCCAAAACAAAAAACTAAGAGAGCAAAAGAAATGGCTTAGAAAAAATTCGTCTACTCCATCTCTCTCTACCGCCGTCGCCCATAGGGTAAGGGAAGAAAAGTTTTCTCTTCCCTCTTCCTTTTTCCAAAGAGGATAGTACCCACGAACCGATTCTCTTTTGTGCTTGGTGAGAAAGTTCTTTTTGGTGGTCCCAGGATCGTAACCAAGAACGACGAGGAAGAGTCAGACAGTTCTTTACAAGGGTTAGTAATTCTTTTATGCATTTGTTTTGATTATATTATACTGCAAGGAAAGATCATTGAGACTTCTCTTTGAAAACTCACTTATAGAGGCCTCAATCCCATGCTCTACTCTCCAAATATGGCACTTGATAAAAAAAAAAAGAATAACTATTGATGATTCTAAAAAAAGTGAGACTCATGTACCAAAAAGAACAATTCATCTAAAAAAATAACAACTCTATAGCTACAGTTTTTTATTTTAAAAAAATTGAGATCTATTGAAGCAAAAACATCCATAAAATGAAATTAAACAAAGAATTAAGCCTTAATAAATGACTAAGTTGGAAAAGACTATTTTGTACAATGTGTAACTGTGTATAAAACCAACCAATTCTTCTATTATCTTGTAATGGTACATTATTTCTCAAGAACTAACTAAAACAACCTAAAAACATAAAATACCCTTTTTTTTCTTCATAATTTCTCAATCCCTAAAACTACTAATCGTCAACAATGTCCCCATTACTAATGCTATAGATAGCGTCGGTGAGGGTGACCTTTGCCAGTGCAATGTCGTGCGTCAGTATTTGTTGTGTCTGTAAAGGTGGCATTTTTTTGTAGTGTATTAGATATGGTACTATCTAAATTAAATTAATTTGATTAATTTAAATATTTAAATATGGTATTAAATATTGTAATATTTAAATTAAATTAGTTTGATTAATTTAAATATGATATTAAAAAATGGAGAGTTTGAAAAACTAAATAAAATATAATTATTTAACAATTAATTTTGATTTGATTTTCAATTTGAAAAGATTTACTAAGGGTTTCATTCTCCCATAAATAGGGAAGAGTTGTACAAATCTAAGTGCAATTCTTAAAGCTCTAAAATATTGGAGTAATTTTCTTTTCTTTCTCTTCTTTGTCGCCGCCTCCTCTGTCAATGTGAGGAAATAAATTTTATTTATTTTACTCGTTTTTTCTAGGGAAGTCAGTGCCCACGCGCTCTTCTTCATTGTGTATAATGAGGAAGATTTATCGGTTGTCCCAAGATTATAAACCTAAAGAAAGGGCTAACACTATACATTACGAGTAAGCATTTATGCATTATTAGTTTAGAAATCAATTATGCTACGATGAATGTTACCTGGAGCATCCGCTGCAAAGATCTCTTTTAGAGGAATCATTCAAGGACACTTTCAAGTTTAAGAAAGTCATGTACTCCATCTCATGATGAAATATTCTAATCTCTTCATTTTCTATGTCCTTAAAACAGTATTGATATTGAATATACCAACAGATCATTATCGTATATGTGAATCAAACGATACAAATCCCCAAGCAGGCGTTCATAACACAATTAGGAATAAGATTAATTATGCTTAAATTCCATTTCGTGTTAAAATATTCCCAGCTCCTCGTTTTTTCACGTCCTTAAAACAGCAGTTACATTGAATGTACCAATAGGTTTTTGTCACATTTGTGAATCACATAACACAACTCCACAAGAAAGAGTTCATAGCACAATCATGATTGAGATCAATCATGCTTAATAAAATAATTGATGTTTTGATCATTTTCTATTAACAATATTATTAAGGAAATGATGAAACATCGTGGTCCAGTATCGTATAATCTTTATTGTACAGAATACGTCCACTTGCATTTCTTTCACCTGATTGCTTCGAATCAATCTTTTGTGTAATCATTAAAAAGTTTACCATATCAAATATTAAGCCATCTCATTAGAGTTCAAATGATTAGTAATTTTATTGTTATAAAAGTTGTTAAGTTGTTAGATGGTAGTTGATCTCTTGTACTTAGTCTATAAATACATACTTGTATTCATTACAAATGTTAATGAAGAAAATCATTGAGAATCGAATTCTTATAATCTATTTATGGTATCAGAGCATCTATGGCTAATTGCCTTCTTCGACCTTAAATTTTTTTTTCCGCATTTTTGAAATTCTTCATTATCTTGAATGGCACAATTGAAAATCCTACATCTTCTTCTACATTTACAACTTTTCAAGTACTTCTTGAGGGAAAGGTCATGTTAGGTGGTGTTGCTTGACTTTCAAGGATGACAATTAATATCTCTTAACAATAAATGAATCTCTTAACCTCGATAAAACAATGACGTAATGTAACTCAATACATAAAATTCCTAACCACCATTTTAAACTCACCTTAACAAAGTAGTCGAACTTCCTAAGTGCCGAATAAATTACAACACGTGCGATTAGCAACACTTATAATAACACCGATCTAAAACAATTTATAAACGTAGCTAAAATGAGATAAAATAATTTTCGGATGAATAGTGTTTTTCAAAATTCCGAGCTCAAAATCATCAAATTTCTTGATGGAAATACATGATTTCAACTCCAAAACTCATTTAGAAACAAAAAATAAAGAAATCCATAGGAAAAGTTTTGAAAACTCACTTTTTAGGGCTTCCATTAGAGAACGAGAAACGCCACAAGATTAGGATGGATAGAAAGCCCACGTCCCGAGCAATTCAACGTAAAAGAAATCGTCGAAAACGATTGAGAATCAAAGAAAAACCTAAAGATTTTTTTTCCAAAAGATGACCCATGACTAGAAGGCAAGAAAAGATTAGTGAAATTTTATATTTTTGGCTAAATGGTGTATTTAAAGAGAAGGTGAATAGTAAAAGATATTTTTAAGAAATCAAGAATTACGAAATCGTCCCTCATTTGCATTTAGCTTATAAAACGAAACCCGGAGCACTTAAACTTGCCAAAAGGTGATTAATAATTATTAATTGGCCAGTTAATAATTATTAATATGACAAAAACTAATTTAAGTTAATAAAACAATTAAAAAGGTTTAGAACGGAATAAAGTCCTAAAATCTAAATTACTAATTCTAAAACTAACTATAAATACTTTAATTAAAATGAATAAATATTAAATAATTTTAAAAAATTTACTTTAAAAGTAACGGGACGTTACAAGAAATTCCTTCGCAATTTCAGAATAACAATGAAGCGACTCCTAATCCAACTTACATACTATGGAAATGTCAAGATAAATTACTTTCTTCTTGGCTTGAAGGTTCAATGACAGAATCAATCTTGTCTGAATTTAATGATTGTCAAACCTCGAGTAAGGTATGGATTTCTATTTCAAATCTCTTTTCATCTCAAGATATTGCTCGAATTATGCAATAAAAATCGAAATTTCAATCGTTAAAGAAATATTCCTTATCAATGAAAGATTATTTGAGTAAGATGAAATCTTATTCCAATGCATTATCATCATTTGGAAATAAAGTTTCAAGAAAGAATTTGATTATGAATATTCTTGAAGGCCTCAATTCTGAATATGACTTCATTGTTTCTGTTATCACTGCTAGTTCGAATATTCAGTCATTCAAAGAAGTTTCTGCTTTACTTCTTTCTCATGAAGGAAGGATTCTTTGTAAATCTACTTCGCTAATCTGACTTTGCCTGCAGTTAATCTTACTGTTCAGTCCAAATCTCCATCTACCTTTTCTAGTAATTCGCAATCCTCCTCTCATCAAACCTATAATGGCAAAGGTAAAGGCAAGAATCGAAACAGAGGAAGATATATAAATACCAATAATAGACATCACTGTCAAATGTGTAGCAAATTTGGTCATACTAGCCAAAAATATTTTTCCAGATTTGATCCCAATTATCATGGATTAAATCAAAGTGGAAATGGATCATCTGTCTATCACTCTGGCAATAGTGGTAACTTTAATCCTTCATCTTTTAATCATAGTGGAAAAGGTTCTTATCATCATCAGTTCAAACTCAATAAATCCTATGCAAGCCTTTGTTGCAGCCACTGATCTACCTGGTGTCCAGATTTTGGTGAAACACATCATGTGACAAATGATCTTAATAATCTCAATGTAGGGAATGAATATCATGGTAAGAATAAAATCAAAGTGGGAAATAGAACATGTTTGACCATCTCTCATCAAGGTTCGTCATTGTTTTTTGCCCCCACAACACTTAATTCTTTTAAGTTACAAAATCTGTTACATGTGCCTCACATTTCTAAAAAATTATTAAGTGTTCATCAATTCGCCAAAGATAACAATGTTTATTTTGTTTTCTTTCGCTATAAATGTTTTGTCAAGGATCAGGTCACTATCAAACACTTCTTGAAGGGGATTTACATGGAGGGCTATATAGGTTCAATCTACAATATCATCTCAAATCTACAAATTTGGAAACTTCACTCCTGTTACTTATTCTGTTCCTGATATGCCTAGTCCTGCTGTTTTACATTCTGCTTTGTCTACTTTTACTTCATCACCCGAGTCAATAAAATGTATCCCTTTGTATCTTTGGCATAAAATATTGTGTCATGCCAATTTAGCTGCTGTTAAACATGTTTTACAAAAGTGTAATATTCTTATTGCTTAAAATAAGAATTTACTTTTTGTAATTCCTGTCAGGTTGCTAAAAGTCATAAAATGCCTTTTTCAAAGTCTTCTACTATTTACACTTCTTCTCTTCAATTACTTGTCGCTAATGTGTGGGACCAAATATGTTGTTAGAACCTTTATCATATTTAAAACCCAAATAGAATATCAGCTGCAAACTTATCAAATCTATCCAAACAGATTGGGGTGAATTCAGGTCATTATCTCCCTCTCTTCAAACACATGGTATACTCCATAGAATTTTATGCAATTTTATGCCCTCATACCTCTGCTCAAAATGGTTTAGTAGAAAGAAAACATTGACAAATTGTTGAACTTGGTCTTTCACTTCTTTCTCAAGCTTCCATGCCATTGTACTTTTGGGATAATGCATTCAACACTGCTTTGTTTGTAATGAATAGATTGCCTACATCAGCTTTCCAAGGTAATATCCCTTACTCACAATTTTTTGCAACTAACTTTGATAATGTGTTTCTTAAAGTTTTTGGTTCTTCCTGTTTTCCTTATATTAGACCCTATAATCAACATTGCCATTTTCTTGGCTATAGTTCACAACATCGAGGCTACAAAAGTCTATCTCCTTCAGGAAGAATATACATTTTTAGGCATGTTGTGTTCAATGAAGAGTCTTTTCCATATCAGTCACTTTTCTCCAATCTTATGACTTCTACTTCTAGTTCATCATCTCTTCATATACTCTTAGCACGTTCAAATATACCTTCTCTTCTTGGTCCAATTCCTATATTTGTTCCTCCTTTCTTTCCTGTTGTATCTAATACAAATTTTCAATCCCATTCTGAGATAGTACCTATTTCATCTACAGCTACTCATCATGAGTCTACTATTCTTCCAGTTCTTGAGAATCATACTACACCTGCTGCTTTTGTTCCCATCTCTGATTTTATTACTTCTGATATTCATCCTACACCAAATAAACATTCCATGACTACAAGAGTAAAGAATGGAGTTTATAAACCTAAGGTCTATGTTGATGATCTTACTCAAGAGGAACTAACCACTATTAGACTAGCTATGCAGTCTTCTGATTGGGTTAAGGCTATGAAAGCAGAGTTTGATGCCCTTCAACAAAACAATACCTGAGTTTTTGTTCCACAAACTTCTAATTAAAAGATCATTGGATGCAAGTGGGTTTTCAAAATTAAGAGAAACTTTGATGGGTCTATTACACGATAAAAGGCATGACTAGTGACAAAAGGGTTTCATCAGCAACATGACATTGATTTTACAGAAACCTTCAGTTCTGTGGTAAAGGCAACTACAATTCTAATAGTGTTTACCATTGCTTTGGCTTAGAAGTGGTAGATCAGACAACTGGACATTAATAATGCCTTTCTTCATGATTTATTGAATGAACAAGTGTTCATGGAACAACCACCAGACTTTCAAATTTTTTCTAGTACTAGTCCTCAGATATGTAAACTTTTGAAAGCTATATATGGTCTGAAGCAAGTTCCATATGCGTGGTTTGAGAGGTTAAGCTCCTTCTTGAAATATCAGAATTTTGTTGCTTCAACGGCAGATCACTCACGGTTCATTAAGATGAATTCAGAACATTGTATCTATATTTTGATTTATGTTGATGACATACTCATTACTGGCAGCTCATCCTCTATTATTCAGTCTTTAATTAATTAGCTTCATTCCACTTTTTCTCACAAGGATTTAGGGAAAATGAACTACTTTCTTGGCATAGAAGTGTCATATTTACTAAATGGAAATATGCACTTATCTCAAACCAAATATCTCTTTGATCTATTCAAAAACACAAAAATGCTTGGTTCAAATCCCATCTCAACTCCAATGATTAGTGGGCATGTGGTATCTACTCATCAAGGTGACAGTTTGAATGATATTTCTCAATATAGACAGGTGGTTGGTGCCTTACAATATGCAACTATAACTCGTCAAGAATTGGCTTATTCAGTAAACAAGGTGTGTCAATTTATGCATTCAACTAATGCTCACTGGCAGACTGTTCAGAGGATACTTTGCTACATAAAAGGAACTCTGTTTTATGGCTCATTCAAGCTTATGTTGACTTCTATTGGGCCTCGGATCATGATGATCAAAGGTCAACATCAGGGTATTTCATTTTTATGGGTGGCAATATGATATCCTGGAGTTTTAAAAAGCAACAGGTTATGTCACGTTTGAGTACTGAGGCAGAATATCACACCTTAGTCTTGTCCTCAAGTGAACTCTTATGGATCATGTCTCTTCTTCATAAACTCCATGTGCCATTGTAATCATCTCCAATTCTTTGGTATGATAATTTAGGGGATGTGCAATTAAGTACTAACCCAGTTTTGCATTCTCGGACGAAACACATTGAATTAGACATTTATTTTGTGCGCGATTTGGTGCGAACTAAGAGGTTGTCTATTCAACATCTCCCTGCTACTGCACAATTGACTGATGTTTTAACCAAACCCGTGTCTACCTCTTCATTTCTGAAATGGCGTTTTTGTCTGGGTGTTTATTCTCGATAGCCATGGGTTTTCAAGGGAGTATTAAGTCAGCTCATTAGAGTTCAAATGATTGGTTAGTTTCACTACAAGAAACTACCGTAATAGCGACGGATCGATAGCGACGAAAAGTAAATACGTCCCACACTAACGACGGAATGCATCGCTCCTGTGAAAAGTTGACTTTCAGCGATCCATTCTGTCACCTAGTTAATCAAATATATTTAATGGAAAAAATAATTTGGTATTAACGATGATTGGCGTCGGTAATAATGGCGCCAAAATTTCCTGCATTAATAAGGAACGATGCACTGCGTCGTATACGATGGCGCGAAACATTCCCGCACTAATGGAAGACCGATTGCGTCGCCCAACGTTATGGAGGGAATGTTTTCTGCCATTACAACGACGAAAATGATCGTTATATTAGATATTAACGACGCAATCCGTCGTTATATCACAGTATATATATGCCTCAAGAATGGAAAGAACTCATCATCTGAAAAATTTTGTTTTTTCTTTTCGTTTTTTTCTACTGCAAAAAAAAATGCGTGAATGGATGTATGTTCGTCTCTCAGAAGGCTATTTGAACGATGAGTTCGTAGCAGGGGTTGAAGAATTCGTTGAGTTTTGTGAAAGTACAGAGGATTTTGATCGTAATGGAAAAATGATACGATGTCCGTGCAGAAAATATAAAAATAAGAAGTTATATTCTTCATTTGATGTGAAGAAACACCTGTATAGTCGTGCGTTTGTGGAGAATTATTTCAAGTGGGTTTATCAAGGGGAATCTGACGATCAATATAATGCGGCGTTGGAGCGAGCCGTGTTGTACCAAGGAAGCAGCTCAAATGCTATACCGAATTTGGAAGAAGATCGTGATGAAAGACAGCAAGAGTATGGACAAATGCAGCATATGATATACGAAGGTACGTTTATCAAACTATTCTAGAGGAGGAGGAAATGAATCCGGAAGCACAACAAATGTACCATATGCTCGAATCAGCAAGTATGCCGTTATACCCGGGTTGTGATGTCAGTCAACTGGCTGCAGCGACGGAGCTTCTAAATATAAAATCGGCATATCATATTCCAGATAGAGGTTTAAATTCGATTGCACAATGGTTTCATCGTTGCGCTCCTGCGAACAAAACGCTGCCAGAAAGTTTATACGACACGAAAAAATTAGTGGAGGGTCTTGGGTTGCCTGTTGAGAAGATTGATTGTTGCCCGAACGGATGCATGATATTCTAGGGTGATGGAGATTCAAGTCTCCATAATTGTAAATTTTGTTTCCATCCGAGATATAAACAAGGTAAACACACTCTCATTCCACATACTCGTATATTTTATTTACCGATCACTCCCCGACTTCAACGACTGTATGCATCGGAAGTCACGGCAGCTCATATGAGATGGAATTACGAGCATTCGCAAGAGGATGGTCATATGAAACATCCATCTGATGCTGACGCGTGGAAGCATTTGGATCGTTGTCATCCAGAATTTGCAAGTGAGATTAGAAATGTGAGATTGGGGTTATGTACTGACGGTTTTAACCCGTACGGCGCTTCTGGTGCACAATACTCTGTATGGCCTGTTATGTTGACACCTTATAATCTCCCTCCATCGATGTGTATGAAAGATCCTGTGATATTCTTAACGGTTATCGTATCGGGTCCAAAGAGTCCAAAACAAAGGTTAGATATCTACCTCCAACCTCTTATTGTTGAGCTAACTAATTTGTGGAATAATGGAGCGTTGACTTACGATGTATCGAGAAAACAAAATTTCTGTATGAAAGCCGCAGTAATTTGGACGATAAGTGACTTCCCGACATATTCAATGTTATCTGGTAAGCACGATAGCTTATTAATTATAAATTATTTTCATTGCATAATACAGGTTGGAGCACATCCGGAAAGTTTGCTTGTCCTCATTGCATGATTGACACTGGAGCTTTCTCTTTGAAACATGGACGAAAAACGTGTTGGTTTGATTGTCATATAAGATTTTTACCGAGCTAACATTTGTTTCGATCAAACAAGACAGATTGGTATAAGGGTCGTAATGCACGCAACCAAGGGCCGCCCCGAGTTTATAGCGGAATCAAAATATTACACGGGTTAGATTCTATTGGCATGAAAAAAATTACTGAAATAGGTGCTGAGGTTGCAAACAAGGCCGCTGGTAAGAACAGTGGATGGAAGAAACGAAGTGTATTTTGGGATTTACCGTATTGGGGAGATTTATTAATCAGGCACAACTTGGACGTAATGCACATCGAAAAGAACGTGTTCGACAATGTCTTCAATACAGTTTTAAATGTGCCAAATAAGACAAAAGACAACCTGAAGGCACGGTATGACATCCAAGAAATATGGCGTCGCCCCGAGTTAGAGCCGGATGAAGATGGGCACTACGCTAAGGCCAAATACATGTTAAGTACAGAAGAGAAGAAATTACTGTTTGAAGGGATGCGATCGATTAAGTTCCCCGATGGTTATGTTTCTAATTTCTCGAGATGCATTGACGTGCAGAGTCATACTGTTTTCGAAATGAAAAGTCACGATTGTCACGTTTTTATGCAACGATTGATGCCTGTTGCGTTCAGAACGTTCCTCGAACAGAAACATTGGGAACCGTTGGCGCAGTTAAGTGTGTTCTTCAGAGATTTGACATGCGCAGATTTAACAAGAGAGACAATCGAATCATTAAACCGAGAGATTCCATTTATAATATGCAAACTGGAGCGGTTTTTCGATTCGATGGAGCATCTTCCTGTTCATCTACCGTATGAGGCACTACTTGGGGGCCCTGTTCAATACAGATGGATGTACCCGTTTGAAAGGTAAAATATTATTATGTTAATTGCCTTTTTTAGTATATTTAAATACACATGATGCTAAATTTTAGATTTATTTTAGTGCACGAATTCTAGATATTTGCATAGATTGAAGAAAACTGTTGGAAATAAAGCACGAGTGGAAGGATCGATTTGTAATGCGTACCTGGTACACAAGACAACTACGTTCTGTTCGTATTACTTCGACCAGCATATCTCCGACCACTTTCGTCCAGTGAGCCGTAACGTGGTTGACACTCTTCCAGAAGGTGTAGAATGGAACGACTTGGATATGTTTATCGTACCAGGCTAAGGTTTAGGCAAATCTATGCGGAGAAACTTAAGTGATGAGGAGTACTATGTCGTCCAGACTTACTTATTATGCAGCTGTGCGGAAGTAGAGCCATATATTGAGTAAGTTTTTCTAATTCATGGAGTTTTGTTTTATTTAACATGAATAATTTTGTTTAAATTTTCATTAATTAATAAATTTTATGTAGATTATTTGTGAATTCATGTGTACGACCATCGCATCCCGGTATTACTGAATCAGAAGAAGGGAACATCATCGATAAACATTTTCGTTCCTGGTTTTACAATGACGTTGACAATCCCACAAATCCGATCGTTGATCACGTATAATATGGATCGCAAAAGGTCCATCCAGAATTGCAAGATCTTACACCGGTTATCTGGTGCAAGGTTACAGATTTCAAACAAAAGCTCATTCAGTGAACCGGGCAACAAACAACAGTGGCGTATGTATAAAGGGTCAAGTGTTCGGGAACAATGCAGAAGATTTCTATGGAATCATTGATGAGATTATTGAGCTTCAATTTGCAGGTCCAAGTCTTAAACGTACAATCGTTTTTAACTGCACATGGTTTGAAACAACGCGACGAGGTGCAATTCGCAATAATAGCAATCTTAAAATTGTTGAGGTGAACCGGAGAAAACACATGCACACCCAAGATCGTTTTGTTTTGGCACAACAAGCAATTCAGGTATACTACTTAAACTATCCCGCTCAGCATCGAGATTTATCTGATTGGTTAGTTGTTTGTAAAGTAAGACCGATGATAATAAATGACAGCCTCCCTGATAAAAATAGTGAGAACTACGTTGCATTCCAGGAGGATGAAGTGCAAGATCGTGAAATCGATGAAGGTATTAATTTTGACACTGGGCGTCCGTTGAATGACGCATCAGCGATACTTTTTGATGAAGAGAATGTCTATGTTCCACCTGAAAATGACAAAGATTCTTCTCCAGATGAAACAAACGAAGAAGACACTGAAGAAGCAGCATTGATTCAAAAAAGATGAATGATTCTGATTACGATGATTGAAGTATTTATGTGTAACAGGGGAAATAATTCAAAAAAAAAAAACATACAAATAACGACGGAAGGCATCGGTATATTCAGATATACTCTGAATATAACGATGTCATGGGTCGTCAATGTTCACAGAACACAATGATGGGATGATTTTTTTCTAAGTATGGGAATGATATTAACGACGGACGACATCGTTATATTCAATGTATATCTGAATATAACGATGCCATGGGTCGTTAGTGGTCAATGTATATCTGACCTTTAACGACGGAAGACATCGTAAGTAACTCAAACGGATAGTTTATGGGAAACTGTTCAAATTCCAAGCCGACCTATTGTGTCGTTACATGTAATTAATAGGGCGTTATGGCGCGAATGGGTGATGCAATTCGTCGCCCATGAATACGAGAATTCATATTGGCTTTGTTTGAAAATTGGATTGAACGACGCAATACGTCGTGTAAATAACTATCAGCGATGAATTGCGTCGTGTTGTTCATCGTCATAAAAACGTAGACGACGAACTGCATAGCTAGAACGAGGTATTCCGTCGTTACAAAAACACGCACGACGAGTTTTTAAGTGATTAACGACGGAAGACGTCGTTAAATCTCTTTTAAAACATAATCGTTTCTTCCATTTTCACCATCCTTCCTCCGTTTTTCTTCTTTTCCTCTCAAATAAAATTCTTCCTCCTTCGATTCTCTCAGCCAACTCCTTCCCATTACTCTGAAAACCCTTTCCCTTTCTCAAAAACCTCAATCATTGGAACGAATCCGAGTAAGTTTCTTCAAATTTAATATTTGTTTTTATGTAATTAGTTTAAATTTTCTAATTAGCATGTTATTAGTTAATTTAGTTTAAAATTAGTTGATTTTAATTTAATTTTGTGTAATTTAGATAATGTATGTAATATGTTTTTAGTTTTATGTAATTAATTATATGTTAATTAGTTAATTTAGTTTGAAATTATTATGTACGTTTTCATTTAATTATATGTATTTAGTTAGTTTTAATTAATTATATGTTAATTAGTTAATTTAGTTTGAAATGCGTATGTATGTTTTAATTAATTATATGTTAATTAGTTAATTTAGTTTCAAATTAGTATGTATGTTTTCATTTAATTATATGTATTTAGTTAGTTTTAATTAAGTATATGTTAATTAGTTAATTTAGTTTGAAATGTGTATGTATGTTTTCATTTAATTATATGTTCATTAGTTAATTTAGTTTTGAAATTAATATAGTTTATAGGTTAGAATTTTAATTACTTAATTATTGTATTGTAGGTCATGCCTACCCGTAGACGCCCTCCATCACCTTCTGGCACACCTGGTGCCAGCAGTTCAGGGAGTCAGCCCCCCAGTGAGGAGGATGATGTCCGTCTCGGGGATACCCCTGACACGATTGTTCATGACGAGGCTATTGACCCGGCGTAGGAGCCCGTGCAGATGTCTATTTCCAGGAGGGTTGGCCTGTCGATCGAGGGCGGCCAGTAAGTTTTGTTTAGTTTGTATTCTTATTTCATTAATTATTTATTATTTACAAATTCTAACTTTTCAATGTTTCCTTTTCATTTCAATAGGTTACATCCATCACGAGAGGTTTCGAGGAGATTTACGGAGGTATTGAAGATGCTTCCTGTACGGGGACACCCTCGTTGGCAAGCGTCTCTGCTGCGCACAAGCTGCAGATGTTTGAGGCATGGAAGGTAAACATATTCAAAATATTATATTTAATTATATATATATATATATATATATATATATATATATATATATATATAATATTTCGAAAACTGACAGTTAATTTTTTCCAGCAATATTTTGATATTCCAGAGGAGCTGACCGACGAGGTCATATACGCTCCCTGGCATCATCAGGGCGTCATTCGGTACAGGGACACTGGCTACAATATTTGCCGTGCCCCTGCTGATAAACGGCCGGCCCACATTTTTGCGGAGGACTTGGCAGAGATCTTGGCGCGTACTCAAACGCCGGATGCCCAGCGCATTTCGACGATCAATAGCGCCAATCGGAATGCCAACCCGTCGAAGCACACTGGAGGGTCACGCTCCACATACGAGCACAAGAAACAACTCGTAAAGTTATTTTCTCTATTAATTAACTTTTACTTTATTTTCGTAAGTTATTCATTATTCGTTAATTATTTTTAACATTCACAGGAGCAAAAATTGGGTCGTCCGGTTCATGCTGCTGAGCTGTTTATCCGTCTCCACACCAAAGGTGGAGATACACAGATTTTTATAGACGATAGGGCGAGAGAGAAAGCGGTAAGTGTTAATTATTGTTTATTCTTTTTCAAATTTATTCATTATTAGTATATTAGTTAATGAAATGATTTGTTTTTTTTTCAGGCTCGTTACGAAAAGCGATTCTCGCTGATCGCTTACCGGCTCCGACACCCTGCTGACACAGGAGGATATCGAGTCGGCTTTTCTCCAGGCAGCAGGAGGGAAACGTCCTGACGATACTGTTCCTGGACTCGGCAACCTTGGCCCTGTCATTTACGCCGATCAGCCTCGGTCTTCCCATGCAGCTCGTTCGACCGAGGCTGTCGAGCTTCGCGCGAGCAATAATAGTTTGAGGGCTGAGACTGCAGAGCTTCGAGAGAGCAATGAACGGCTCAAGGCAGAGGTGACAAGGATTACGGCTCGTCTCGATGAGTCCGAGCTGTCCAGGCAAGAGTTCGAGAGGTCGATGAAGGCAACGATGGACATGTTCATGGCGCAGATGCGCGGCGAGGGTTCTTCGACTTCCGTTTTTTGTTTCCCTCCTCCTGATCCTCCATCTGATCCTCATCTCGATTAGGCTTTAGGAAAAAAACATTATTTTGTATTATTTTGGGATTTTTAATATTATTTATCTAATATTATTTTTTCCTAAATTTAATTTAATTTTTATTTTGTAATTAAATTTAATTTTCAAATCACAATAATTTGTAATTAAAACCTTAAACCCTAATTAAATTTTAAAAAAAATAAAAAATTAATTGACCGACTCATTCCGTCGTTAATGTCAAATAAAACAAAGACTTATATAACGACGTATTCTATCGTTATAGTGAAAATTACTTTGACTTACATAACGACGAAATGAGTCGTTAATGTCAACATGAGTCTTTGACTATTAACGACGTATTCTATCGTTATAGTGAAACATGACTTTGACTTAAATAACGACTAATTGAGTCGTTAAGGTCAACTTGTGTCTTTGCTATCCTAACGACGAACACCATCGCTCTATTCTAGTCAACGAAACACAGCGATGTAATAGTTTTCCCTCATTAAGGAACGAGGCATTCCGTCGGTAGATTCGTCTAACGATGGCAAATGTAACGTCAGGCCATATCGTCGTTAATTGCGTTGTTAATCCCTAGTAACGACGCACTATTGCCTCAATTCGTCGCTAATTTCCGTCGTTAAATCGCATTTTTCTTGTAGTGTTTATTGTTATAAAAGTTGTTAAGTTGTTAGATGATAGTTGATCTTTTGTACTTAGTCTATAAATATATACTTGTATTCATTACAAATGTTAATTAAGAAAATCAGTGAGAATCAGTTTCTTAAAATCTCTTTATCCAACAATGTTATCAGGATAGTGTTCCCCAATGGTATTTTTCTATTGTAGACTATTTGAGTTACTATTTTGTACTGGCTCATGTTTATATCTCATATAACAGTGAAGATTATATTTTATGTAACTCAGAGGCTTTTTGGTAATTCAAATGCAATATATCGAACATATAAAAGAAATACACATATTTTCTCAAAAGAATGAAATTTTATTCATATAAATTAATTCAAAATAAATATCATTTATAAAATATTACAAGTTAGGGTATCAATATAACACCATCGACATATCCGCAAATTTGGACTTCGATAATTCCGTCGACATCGACTTCTAACACCTTACAAATCGGTAATTATTTTAATTGTCTTTTATCCTCTTCTCATCTCTGTAGATATACATATTTTGGTAGCTTCTAATATGTGACTATTCTTTCCATTTTTTATTCGTATTCTTCTATTTATTGCAATGAGAAAATTAACATCGAATATGATCATTTCTCTTCTATTACAGCAAAAGAAACCATTAGATTGACTAAGTCAATCACCCTTTAAATTGTTCTCCATATTTCCAAATTATCATGTAATATTTAATCGGCTAATAAATTTTCTTAAAATTCACATTGTCATATTACGTTCTTTGAATCTCATTGTATCTTTCAGGACCAGAACTCGGGGATGATGATTGGTCATGTTAGGATGCTTGACACTCTTTATTACTTTGTTCAAGATTTTGATAGTAATAAGAATATCCGAGCTTCGGTAGTTAGTCTTCCCCTTCTATTAATGTGCAAATTATGTTTTGGCATCTTAGACAATGGCACCCTAGTTTTTTTCTACCTTAAACATTTATTTTCAAATCTCATTAAAGGATTGGATATTTCTTGATTATATGCATAAAATATCAATTAATAAAGTGAAATCAATAAAATCAGTGGTTACCCATGAGCTGAAAAAATGATTACATGTGTGAAAATCAGTGATTACTTACACGAAATTAGTGATAAATTTTTAACATTTTAAAAGCGAATTTGGGCTTTTTGTTATCTTTACAAATAAGTTTTTGAGCTGCTACTTTTATGTACTAGAATTCTAGCACGTGCGATGCACGTGTAATTTTACTTTATAATAAAATGCATTTTATCAATTATAATAATTAATTAAAATTGTATAAATAATTTAAATTTATAACTTTTTATGTATTAAATAAATGTTTTTTTTTTAATTTCACAATTTCATCAGTTTTTTTTTAGTAAAGTAAATTATCTATTAGATATTATTTTTAAAATTTAACACATTTTTAATATTATAATTTTATGTGGTCACAAAATTATCTTTATTATAATTGGCTAACTTAAAATATGAATCAAAATAAGAAAATGTAACATTTTCAATACTTGAGTAGACATTATTTAAAAAAACACATTGATATATATATCATACATATTGTGACTTTTAAACTTCTTTCGATTTTTTTTTAAATACGATATTTGATTATTAAATTGGATGTTGATAGTTACTACAAAATAATTAGTTTCACGTTATTTGTACCTTGAAATGTATTTTTTATAATCATTTTATTTTTAAAGCTTTTACAATTCAAGCACATAAAATAAAATAAAAATGAATTATTATTATGAAAACAAAAATTAGAAAATATTAGAATCATTGTTGCTTTATTAGAAGAAAAAAAAATGTAAAATCAATTATTGTAGATAGAAAGTTCTATAACTCTAGTCTTCCATCGTGAATGAAAATTTTGAGAAAGCTTTCATTGTAAAAACTCCATTGAAAATTATAATCAATATTACTAAACACACATATGAGTATTTAATTATCCAAGAAGAAATTTAAATTTTATAAACATTCTAAAATAATTGAATCACATAAATTTAAGAAGAAAATTAATATATATAAAATGAATGGGGTAAATATCGTACCTAGAGCTCGAGCCAACCAAAGATATCAACTACAAACATTCAAAAGAATACAACTTGTGTAGTAATAATGATGATCGTGCAATGATAAGAATCAAACTTAAATATCAACTTTGTAAAACATTTAAAAGAAAAATTATTATTAAAAACATTACATAAAAATAATTATTGGATAGAAATTATGCCAATAGATTCGGGAGGAAATATCAATAAAGTAAAACATCTACAAACAAAAAACCACAAATTCGATTAGAAATTACATAAATTAAAAAAAAAAACAACAAAAACACATAAGAATACACAGTAGGAATAACTAATCATACACATACCCTGATAATTCCAACCATCTTCAAATTACCTTTTTCTAAATAAATCAGTTAAAATGTGGTGAGAAACCATACTGGTGTATTTTTTCTAACTTAGAAATATTTAAAAGATCGAAATATTTTTTATTTGATTTTTCTATGGTTTATAAATCTTTTTCGAAATGATTTTATTAACATATTATTATGTTCTATTTAATATTTAAATTATTGTATAGTTGACTAATTTACATAATTATTATTGTATAGTTTTCTAATTTACATAATTATATGCCTTTTTATATAAGACGATTTTTTTAACATCTTTATTTTTTAAATTTATACTACCAAATAAAAAATAAATTGTTTGCTCTATATACATATGTTAGATAATTTTTGCATTTATAGATTATTTATTTCTAATTTTAATTAAAATTTAAGAAATTATATATTTTTTTCTCTTTGATTTTTAAACTTTTAAATATTTTTAATTAAAAAATTTTTAATTTATCTAAATATTATAAAATATTATACCATTACTATTTCAATAAATTATATTTTGTTGTAGTTGTTTTTTTTAATCTTAACTGTTTTTTTTAATCAATTTAAATTTTTTTTTTTAATATTTTTTAAAATTAAAGCACTGTCACCTTTATTAAATCATTTAATATTTGAATACTTAAATATAATTTATTTTTCATAAATTGGTGATAAATCTAAACAATAAATTCATTTTAATATCACATTCATTTTCATATGCTGTACTTGTTTTTTCAATTACTTTATAATTTGATGTTGTGAAAACAATAAAAAAAACCAAGGAATTTATTTAATAAAATTGACAATTTCGTATTCAATGAAGAGAAATATTTTATTTATAAAAAAAGAGAAATATTTTATTAAAAATATAAATAGTCATTTAATAGATAGTGGAGTATAAATAATAATGGCATTTTTAGTAATTTGAAGGTTTTAAAAGGATATATATAATGGCATGTTAGTAATTTTAAGATTTTAAAAGGAGTATAGTAGTCTAAAAAAATTTCTTAAACATCACCACTTTTATATATTAAGGATAAAGATATTGGGGTTGATTCTGCTATATGTGCACCCTTTTTAATTCTTTCATACTTTCTCTCTTCTCTCTCATTCTCTTTCCTAATTCTTCCTTTATATTTTATACTCTTTAATAAAATTTATATCAGATTTTTTTAACCATAATCAATAAATGATATAATTTTAACACTTTTTTTGTTTTCTTTTGTCCAAAGATAATTATAACAAAACTTATTTTAAATATGAATTATTAAATTATTTAAACAATTTTATTTTTTTAAAAATAAAATAATATATTATTTAATACATTCACTCAATCATCGATGTGGATATAAGCATTAAAAATGAAGAATTAAAACTTATTAAATTTTATGGTTAAGGTTTCATACTAAACTACGAAATTTCATCGACATTTACATCTCACACCTGTTCGATAATGCGGTTCGATATGTTTTTGAAATGAAAATAAATAAATAATAAATAACCACAATACTATTATTTTGTACTTACATCGTGAAATTTTTTTTTTCTCAATTCACATTGTTCTTCATCCATGCAATGACAAAGGGATATGAACATCTTAAAAACAATGTTTGTTTACCCCATCATGCATTATTGCTTTGTTGAAGATATAAAGAAAACTTCTTTTTCACCAGATGAAAAAGACCAAACTTCTTCGAGGAAAAGGCTGTTTCATAGAGGACAAGTTGAATCTTACCAATTAACCCTAACCCATGTGCATTTATTCACACATTTTAGGTCCACTTTCCTTTTCTTGCTTTTTATCAAATGACCTTTTCCATCTCCATTTCCTTGTTTTGAAATTTCTTCCATATCGTAGTTTGATTTAAATTTATGTAACCTAACTTTTTCTTGGACGAAATCTCATTACTTTTCTTATTTTACGTATTTAATTTGGAATATGATGTTTAATGGAAAGTGATAATTTTATTATCTCCAATTCTAAATTTTTGCAATATGTAGTTATTAAAGAGTTCAATTATTAATGCCGACAACTAAATATATTTTGGAAATTTATTTTGGTGTCAAACTTTTATGTAATATTTACTAGTTCACCATCTATTTTTTAATGTCATTAAAAAAAATTAACAAGTCTATCATTGGTTAACTATGATAAATGACTTATTAATTGTGATATACGATGATCAATTAACGTAATATCTATTGATTGATTATGATATATAGTATATCATTGATTAACGTGTTTAGTAAAAATGAAATGTTTTTAAATATTATAATTTTTTTTTGATAAATTTGTAATTAATTTTAAAAGAAAATACTAAATTTAAAAATATTATAAAAAAAATTCCTAGATTTGTAGTTACCCATAAACTTTATTTACTAATTTCCATGTTGAGTAGTAAAACAAAAGGAAATCAGTAGTTGAGGGCGTTTGGTAACCTTCACAATTTTATTTTATTTTTCTATTTCTCATTTTTAAGAAATATAATTATTTGGTAACTTTTCTTGTTTCTTGTTTTCTCCTTTTTTTGAAAACATTCCCAAAATTATATAAAAATCTTAGAAACAACAAACTCTAGGTTTTTTTTTTCAATTTTTTCTCAATATATTAATATTAGTTATTTTATCCTATTTTGACTTTAAAATATAATATACGTATCAAAAATGAATTTGATATAATATTTCAAAATAATTTATTTTAAAAATATTTTCACATAAAATTTGTTTTTTTTAAATCTTTCACTTTTTTCCCTTCCCAATAAAAGAAAAAAAGATAAATTACCAAACATGCTACTCTTTCTATTAAAAGAAAAACAGGAATAAAAAAATGAGAAATAAGAAACAGAAACTTGAAAGGTTATTAAATGGGGCCCAAGACATCTGCAAGAATAGTTCTAATAATTAAATTTAGGGTAAAATGTAAATAACACTCTTGTGGTTTTTCCCAAAATGCATGACCACTCTCTATGGTTTGAAAATGACAAATCACAACGCTGTTGTTTTAATTAGGGTAAAATACCATTTTCGTCCCTGAACTTTACATCTGGTTTCATTTTCGTCCCTAAACTTTCAAAAAAGATCAAAATCGTCCCTGAACTTTTCAAATCGTGTCATTTTCGTCCTTCCGTCCCTTTTTCCATCTGAGAGAATAACGGTGGCCTACGTGGACTTCATTAATTGACGTTGCATTAAATTTGTGGGCAAATGTCATAAATGATGTGGAAACCAAGCTGATGTGGCATTTTCTATTAGATGTGGCATGATCTGGACCTTTAAACACACTTAATAAATCTGAACCATCCATTTTTAGAAACTGAATTAATATCTAATTGCTAAAGTAAAACTTCCATAAACTGGATCCTTAATCCTTCATCCCTAAATTTACTGTCCTAATCTTTCAAACCGTCTAGCAGAGAAATCGCTTGAAACGAAGATGAAGATGAAGGAGAAGCGAAGGTAAATGAGGAGAAGCAAAGGAAGAAGGAGGAGAAGCGAAGGTGAACGACTTGAAGGAGAAGCGAAGCCATTTACGAACAAGAGTTGCGATTTTGCGTTGTCTGGTACACGGTTTTGTGAAGAAAAAAATCCCAAAAAAAGGTCTGAAACTTGTGTACCATACACTTACAGTTGGAAAACCCTAAAGTTGTACAAGCCCTAACTTGTGCATTTGTCACCCTCGATTCTGTTCTGTCTGAAATTTGGAGGAAAAATGGTAGATTTGCAAGATTACTATCATCTAGTGATACATTATAGAGGACGGCTAGTATATACACCGAAGTTCGCCTATGTTGGGGGTGTTCAAGAAGTAGTCACTTACGAAGTAGATAGACTCTCTATTAAAGAATCGGGAATGATTATGGTTAGGTTGGAGGTTTACAACCATGTGTGGTTTCATTACGTGAAACCTGGAATGGACATCAGTGACGTACTTCGTTATATATTAGTTGATGAGGACATTCCTGAAATGGTGAAGTTGATTCCAGAGGATAGGTACATCCACATTTATGTTGAACACAACCCGAATGAAGTATTCTATGTCGTAGCGGAGCCGATCACCACAATTCTTCACATACCTCTTCTGGGATGGCATGATACTGAGTATCAAAATGTAGGTGATGATAAAATGGAGTTGGATGATGATCAAAATGTAGGTGATGATCAAAATGTAGATGGCAACATAACAGTGTCTCATCCCTGTTTATCCAATGAAGAAATGACGTGGCCCCTTCCCCGTTTTTCCAATGACAACATGCCATGGTCTCCTCCCCGTTAATTCAATGAAGACATTGAACTACCCAATTTACCAACAAATTTCTCTACCAAATTTACTGAATGCTTTATTAGTTCCCCCCCCCCCCCCCGATTTCACCAATGAATGCCCCAATAAATTCCTCCCATATTTCCCCAATCAATTCCCCTCCAATTTCACCAATCAATTCCCCTCCAATTTCACCAATCAAATCCGCACAGAATTCCCCAATTTCCTCAATCAATTCCCAACCAATTTCCCCAACCAAATCACTAGCAGACTGTGACGATGGTGAAAATAGTGGGCATGTTGAGGCCGGGGCTGTGTCTGAGCATGAAGAAGATGGGGAGGGTGATGAGGGTGAAGAGGCTGTTTGTGAGGACGAAGAGGTTATGTCTGAGGATGAAGAGGTTGAGGGTGAAGAGGCTGTCTATGAGGATGTAGAGGTGATGTCTGAGGATGAAGAGTTTGAGATTGAGGGTGAGCATGAAGAGGCCGATGATGAGCATGAAGAGTCTGAGGCGGAGAATGAAGAGGTTGAGGTTGAGGAACAGTATGAAGATGCTATGGGTGAATTTGGTGAGCCTGACCATGATGATGACGATGAATTTAATGAAGAGGCTGACCATGAAGAGGGTGATGCTGCAGTATCTGATTGGTCAGTGGATTCTGAGATTGACTTGAATGATTGTCTGAATTTTGAAGGTGTTGAATCGAATTACGCACCATCAGATGAATTGAACACACCTCCTAATTCGGATGGTGAGAAAGGACCAAGTTATGAATGGTTTAATCCACGGGCTGACATTGAAAAGGTAGAATTTACCATTGTGAAGAAATTTCCCACAAGAAAAAATTTGAAGACTGCCATTAAAAAATATGTCATGACAGGGGCATTCAATGTAAAATTGGTGAAGAACGACAAGGCGTGAGTTCGGGCAGTGTGTTCTGGCCAGTGCGCGTGGAAACTTCATGCCTCTCGGGTGAAAACTGAGCGTGAGACTTTCCAAGTTAAAACTGCGCGTGGAAACTTCATGCCTCTCGGGTGAAAACTGAGCGTGAGACTTTCCAAGTTAAAACCTACTATGGAGAATACACTTGCCTCAGAGAATTCACAAATCGGATTTTGACTTCGTCTTGGATTGCGAGGAAGTACACGGATAGGTTTCGTGTTCAGCAAAAATGGCAATTGAAGGAAATTCAGGAGACGGTAAAAAAAGAATTATTTGTGACAATTTCTAAATCAAAAGCCTATCGTGCAAGAACAAAGGCATTGAGAAAAATTTAACGGAACACTGGTGGAACAATTTAGGAGGCTGCGAGATTTTTGTGAGGAGATGTTGTGTTCAAATGTTGGATCAACCATGAAGATTGAAACAGATAGGTTGGATGATGAGGGTTCTTTAATCTTCAAGCGAATATACGTGTGTCTGAAGTGTTGTAAGGACAATTTTAAGTATTGTTGCTCGCTTATTGCAATGGATGCTTGTCATTTAATTGGGCCTTCACGAGGTCAATTAATGGCTGCCATGGGAATAGATGGCAACGATGGTATTTGTCCTATTGTGTGGGCAATTGTTGAAGCTGAAACTAAGGATTCCTGGAGTTGGTTTTTGCATTTGTTGGATGAAGATGTGGGTAGTTTTAGAAGTAGGGATGTTACATTCATCTCGGACAGACAAAAGGTGTGGCCTTCTTTCTTTGTTTCTGTTTTTTTCTTAAAAGTTTCACATTTCGTCCTTATGAGGGACCAAATGTGAAACTTTTAAGAAAAAAACATTTGTCATTTCTTTCTATCTATTTTCGTTTTGAAGTCTCACATTTAGACATTCGAGACCAAATGAGGAACTTGTCAAGTTTCACATTTGGTCCCTCATAAGGATGAAATGTGAAAAGTTTTAGTTTCACATTTCGTCCTTATGAGGGACCAAATGTGAAACTTGACAAGTTCCTCACATCTCTAACATCTTAATACTCATATACAAGGACTTATACCTACTTTTGAAGAAGATTTCCCTGGCATTGACCACAGATATTGTGGAAGACATATATATGCCAACTATCAAAAACAATTCAAGAGTTTGCAGCTCAAGAATTGCTTCTGGAATTCAGCGATGGCAACTACAAGGGCTGAATTTGAGCGCTAGATGGAAAAATTAGCAAAGGTTGATGTCAACGCCTTCCAATACCTTAACAATATCCCGGCAAGGTGTTGGTCTAAGCACGCTTTTAGGACTTAGCAACAGTTCGATGTGCTGCTGAATAACCATTCTGAGAGTTTTAATGCCATTATTACGGAGACCAGAGGAGATAAGCCCATCATTCAATGTTTGGAAATTGTTCGGAAGCTTGTAAACAGTAGGATCACGAGGAAGATTGCACTATATAGTACTATGAGAGGACTTATCGGGCTAAGGATCAAACAAAAATTTGCAGAGATCACGAAGTTGTCTAGGTATTCAGTGGCTACATGGTATGGAAACCAGAGGTTCGAGGTTGAGAAGTTTAGAGAACAATATGCAGTTGATGTGGCAAAAGCAACATGTACATGTAGGTCATGGGACTTGACTGGGATCCCATGTGATCATGCCATACCTTGTATCTAATTTCTGAAACTTGTTCCAAAGGAATTCATTGCTAGATGCTATCATAAAGAGACATTAATAAACACCTATTCCTGCTTTATGTTTCCTGTAAGTGGCCCAAATGCGTGGCCTAAATCCCCATATGAACCTGTACTACCCCCAACTATCAGGCGCCCAACTGTGAGACCGAAAAGGTAGAGAAGAAAGGCTGCAGAGGAGGCCCCATCTTCAAGTAATAAGAAGAGTAAAAAGTTTGGCTTAATCTTATGTCGCAGATGCAATGAAACTGGACATAATATAAGAACATGTAATTAATACAAGAACAAAAGCATCAAGGCCTCGCACCTTCATGGGGTTCAACATCTCAACTGTAAGTTCATATCAATTGAATATATTACCTTTAAGTAAAGTTAAAGTTCATATCAATCGCACCTTCATGGGGTTCAACATCTCGTCCTCACGTTCCCACGTAGCTTCCTCTGAAAATGTGACAATCTTTAGTGATCATAAAAGCCTGAAATACTTTTTCACTCACAAAAAGATTAAAATATGAGACAACGTCGGTTGCTGGAGTTAGTAAAAGATTATGATTGCGATATCCAATACCACCTGGAAAAAAATCAGTGTTGTTGTGAACGCTCATAGTAGGAAGACGTCGCATACCATAGCACTTTTGACACATCAGGTACGACTTCATTGGGAGATGGATCGGGCTGAGATTGCGTACCTCACTACCGAGGTTACAGCAAGTCTAGCAAGCTTGGCAGTAGGCCTTACTCTTAGACAACAGATGATTGAGGCCTAGCGAGGTGAGTCTCATTTGGCCACGGGATTTGTGGAGGCAGAGTCTAGTCTACTTGGATACTTTACTTTCTCCACAAATAACGTCTTGTTGTATCGTGGAAAGTTGTGTGTACCCCTAGGGTCAATTTTTTGGTAAGAGTTCTTGGAGGAAGCTCATAACTCTATATTTGTTGTGCATCTGGGGAGTAACAAGATGTGTCAGGATCTACGACAATATTATTGGTGGTCGAGAATGAAACGGGATGCAGCAGAATACGTGAGTAAATGCCTTGTTTGTCAGCAGGTCAAGGCACTTAAAAGCAATCTGCCAGGTTTGCTTTAACCGTTGAGTGTTCCTGAGTGGAAGTGGGAAGACATATCATAGGACTTCATTACCGGGTTACCAAAGACACTCAAGAGGTTTGACACGATTTAGGTAATAATGGATCGTTTGACCAAAACTGCCAATTTCGTATTGGGAAAGATAACATACTCAGTAGAGGCATAGGCACAACTTTACTTGAAGGAGATTGTACGTTTACATGGTGTACCTATGGGGATCATTTCTGATCGAGACACCCGTTTTGTTTCCAAGTTTTGGCAAACTTTACATGATGCGATGGGAACTCGACTCGAGTTTAGTACAGCTTTCCACCCTCAGATTGATGGGCATACGAAACGAGTTATCCAAATCTTAGAAGACATGTTGAAGGCTTGCATTATAGATTTTGGTGGCAGCTACGATACTCACTTGTATCTTGTGGAGTTCGCCTACAATAACAGCTACCAATCCTCTATTGAGATGACACCTTTAGAAGCACTTTATGAGAGGAAGTGTCGGTCACCTGTTCATTGGGATGAAGTGGGTGAGCGCAGACTTTTGGGACCTGAACTTGTGCAAAAAACGTGCGAGAAGATTAGTTTCATACAGGAGCGGATGCGAGTTGCTCAAAGCTGACAAAAGAGTCATGCTGATACTCGATGAAGTACCTTGGTTGTTAGGTGAAGAGGTGGGGGGACCTTTATGAAAAGTCTAACATTCAATTTCAGTTAATATATAAGTGGGAAATTTAAAAAAAAAAAAAAGAAAAATAAATTTCTTTTCTTTTCTCCACCGTCCCCCCCCCCCCCCCCCCAAAAAAAAAAACCAAGAGGTGAATTTTGTCTTCTTTAAATCTTCTTGAATCTTGGTTAATCAAGTGGAAAATTGGTTGATTTATTGAAGAAACATCAAGTTAGGAAGATTCAAGCAATGATCCATTGATTTTAAAAGCTTCAAGATAAGAAATTAACTTAAGAACTCAAGCTTTTTCTAGGTTTTTTGAAACGTCCCGTTATTTTTAATTGAATTTTTATTTTTATTTATTTTAATTAAAGTATTTAAGGTTAATTTAAAAGTAGTGATTTCGATTTTAGTAGTTATTTTAGTCCGAAATTCTTTTTAATCGTTTTAATATTTTAAATTCGCCTCGGTAACATTAATAATTATTAAATAATTATTAACGGGCCAATTAATAATTATTAATCACCATTTGGATAGTTTAAGAACTTCGGGTTTCAATTTATAAGTCAAAAGTCATTAAAGGACGCAACCGTCATTTCCGATTTCTTAAAAATATCCAAAACACTATTAATTCATCTTTAAAATCCCATTTTGACCAAAGTTGACCACAACTTCTCATATTTTTCTTCTCCAAACCGTGGCTTCAAGGAGGGGGAAAGGGATTTTCGGGTTTCGTTCGTTTCTCGACGGATCAGCTCGATTTCTGTTGCATCGGAAAGCCTTCGGTCCTAGGATTCTTCTCCACCTAGTAATCGTGCCTTCCATCCATGTTCTAAGGACTTCTCAGTAAGTTAAATTTAAAACTCTAAGCTCTAAATAGTGTTTTAATGGAGTTTTCTTATTGATTTTTCGATTTCTTGCCGAGGAACTCGATGATTTTAATTACGGGAGTTGTTTTTAGTGATTTTAGAAACTTTCCCTAAACCCAAAAACTGAGTTTCAGTCGAAACTCTTCCCGTTTGAAATTTACATTATGGGGGCTGTTTTGGGGTTTATTTTTATTGATATATTGTTTATTGTAATTAAATTCGGGAAATCGATTATTGTACAAAAACCTGAATCATCGATACACATTGAAATCGGGAACTTCGAAACTACTTGAAACCAACTCGAAACACCTCTAAAGTGCCTAAAAGCCGAAAAACCGAACCCGAAACCCATTTTCCATAGAGGGGCCAGAGCACCCTTGGGGTTTTTCCGGGGGTTTTCGTCGTTTTGAGCTTTTAGATGTTAATTGATCGATGTTTGGTTTATTAATGATTGTTAGATATACTTTTAAATTGTAGGTGTTTTGGATCGTTGATTGGTCGTGCTATCGGAGATTTGGAGCGAATCTACTTGGCTAAGGTGAGAATAAATAGGATTTAAAGTAGATTTAGAAACCGAATAAATTGAACGGTTTGTAGGATCGGAAGTTGAGATTAAGATTCGAATCTAAGAGTAAAGAAAAGTGAGCTAGTGATCTTATGATTAGGAACTAGTTCTTTGAGTGAAAACTTTGGAGTTTCTCGAGGGAAACATTGAACTTTTGACAATTCTGAGTTAGAATCGTTTCGGGGATTAGAATGAATCATTGGAAGTTCAAGGATCCAAACTTTTAGATAGAATGGTTAAAGGAACTTGAAATTAGAACCTCGAAATTTATTTGGGAGTTTAGAATCCTTGAAAGTGGAGACTTACCCATTAAGATAAGAACTTACTTTTATGAAAGTATCGGAAGTTCGATTTATTTATTGTTCTTCCAAAATTCCTATTTATTACTTTATGCATAAGGACATCTATGATCCATTTAGTTTATGTCCTTTACCTTATACCTTTTACTTTACGCTCCATTCATATTTACGTTTATTTACTTTTGTAAGCATACCATAACATCTCGCATCATTGATTCAAAAGGAAAGTGAAAAAGAAAAGAAGGGAGAATGTAAACCCTACGGAAAGTTTACATTACCTTCAGTGAAAAAGAAAAGAAAATGAAAGAGAAAAAGAAGGGAGAATGTAAATCCTACGAGAAGTTTACATTACATTCAATGAAAAAGAAAAGAAAGTGAAAGAGAGAAAGAATGGAGAATGTGGATCCTACGGGAACTGCCCACATTACTTTCATTCATTCATAAGGGAGAATGTGGATCCTACGGGAAGTGCCCACATTACCTTCATTCATGCATAAAAGGTGAATGCGAATCCTACGGGATGTCTTCATTACCTTCATGCATATTATCGATAGAATTATATCATGGAGAAAGAATTGAGATGTTATGCTTATGCAAGGTTTATTTACTTTTTCATACAACTGTTTTAACGAGTTAATTGATGAGAATTAGACTAAGTGTGCTAGTATTATCATCCTCTAGAGTTTATAGATTATGAAAGTTAGTTTTCTAGAGTTTAGAGGACTATAGAAAGGATTATGTAAGACGTTCATATCTAGAGAGAAAAGGAATGAATTTAATGTATAGCCGAGAGCTATAAGAAAAAGGAATGAGATTGAATTGGATAATGAGAGAATACAAGGGTGTATTGAACCTTGTATAATTATCATGTGATAGACATGTAAGAGAACTAGTTTCTTAATAAATTGGAAGATCTCGTAATTGGAGAATAAGATTTGATGTAAACCTTATGTATATATATATATATATATATATGTATGTATATATATATGTATGTATATATATATGTATGTATATATATATATGTATGTATATATATATGTATGTATATATATATGTATGTATATATATATATGTATGTATATATATATGTATGTATATATATATGTATGTATATATATATATGTATGTATATTGTGTATATATATATATGTATGTATATTGTATATATATATATATGTATGTATATTGTATATATATATATATATTGTATATTTGTATATATATATATATATATATATATATATATATATATGTATATTGTATATTTGTATATATATATATATATATATGTATATTGTATATATATATGTATGTATATTGTATATTTGTATATATATATGTATGTATATTGTATATTTGTATATATATATATATATGTATATTGTATATTTGTATATATATATATATATATGTATATTGTATATTGTATATATATATATATATATATATATATATATATATGTATGTATATTGTATATATATATATATATGTATATTGTATATATATGTATGTATATTGTATATATATATATATATGTATGTATGTATATTGTATATATATATATATATATGTATGTATATTGTATATATATATATATATATGTATGTATATTGTATATATATATGTATGTATATTGTATATATATATATATATGTATATTGTATATACATATATATATATGTTCTGAAACATATCCTCCTAATGGTTTAAAGATATTCCCTCAATTATTTGGGAGAATTGGTAAGTAAAAGTGAAACATTAATGTAAAACCATTTTGTGTTTGAAAGGTAAGAGAATGTGAGTTTACTTGGACACAAATCCAGATGTGGGTTTGGAGTCTAACTGTGACGACCCGTCACTTTTAAATAATTTAAATCAGAGAAAACAGCGGAAGTCTTTTATTTTAAGAAAATTTGGCGTGGTTATGTTTGAAAATTTGCTGGCCAAAAACCTGTTTACATCTTAATTTCAAAATCTAAAATACATAAGAAACATTAAGTTCCTATCCAGGAGTTCAAAATGATTATAATCATAAATCAACGACAATAAGCTCTTATGAGCTAATTACAAAGTACAAATCATCAAAATGATATAAATTTCACAAAACCATGTACATGGATTTTTTACATAACACAAAGTCCGTCTCGAAATCATCATCTTCTCGATCAAGCGCGCACCAGCTCCTCTTCCACGATCCCAAACATTACCTGAAATGTTTGTAATATCATGAGCTAACAACTTAAGCCCAGTGAGAATAATAAGAATAAAAAGTAAGAATAGACCTCAAATTCGCATTTCGATTTGTGTCCAAATAATCCGACACAATCTTTCCTAGAATTCTCCAAAGTCTAGGTCATTCTATTTCATATTTTCCAATTGATGATACTAATTAGCACACTTAGTCTAATTGTTCATCCATCAACTTGTTATAACATAAGTGAGAAAAATAAATAAACTTTGTATAATTATAACATCTCGATTCTCTTTCTCATCTATCATATGCATAAAAGTAATGAGTACATCCCGTAGGATACGCATTCTCCATTTATGCATGAAATGAAGATAATGTGGATTTTTACATACTATCCACCCTTATCCTTATGTATGAAGTAGTGTGGACAATTATCGTATTCCACCAGTACTTATGTATGAAAGTAGTGTGGGCAATTATCATGTCCCACCAGTACTTATGTATGAAAGTAGTGTGGGCAATTATCATGTCCCACCAGTACTTATGCATGAAAGTAGTGTGGGCAATTATCATGTCCCACCAGTACTTATGCATGGAAGTAGTGTGGACTTTCTCGTATTCGACCATTAACCTTTCGTTTTTCTTTCTCACTTTCTTTTCTTTTCAATAATGCGAGATGTTATGCATATGGTTGCATATGCTTACAAAAGTAATAAAGTAAATGTAAATGATAAAGCAACCGAAACAAGCATAAAGTAAAGGGGCATAAAGTAAAGAACATAAAGTAAAAAGCATAAAGTAAAATAGATAGAATCCCGGATGAACGATATATCGATCGAACTCCGCTAACAATAATAAAAGTAAAGGTCAAAACATAACGATTAACCTAAACTTTCAAGGATTCTAAACTTCCAAAAGATCCAAAGTTCTAAACTCCGAAACTAATCTAACTTAGAATCTTCTAAGATTCGAGGTTTTCATCCGAGAAATCCTAAGTTTCTCGCTTAAAGGATTAACTTCAAATCCTAAGGCACTATCTCACATCCTCTAACCTTAGATTGGATTCTAATCTTAGTTTCCGATTCTACAAATCAACGTACTTATTTGCTTTCTATAGTTACTTTAAATTCTAATCATTCTCACCTTTGCCAAATAATTCCAAATCTCCAATTTCCACTAAACAACCATCGAGCAATTGCACTTTTTGGGACTTCCCTTAGAGAACGGGAAACTTCGAAAAGCTAGGTTGGATAGGTAGCCCTCGTCCCTACCAATCCAACGCTACCGAAAACACGACGATCCGCCGAGAAACGAAGAAAGGAGAAGAAAAAGTTTCTTCTCATCCATGGATAAGGGTGCTCACGGCTTGGGAAGGAAGAAGAGAAGAGAAAATGAAGACTTTGGTCAACTTTATGATTTTTAAAGATGAGTGAATAGTGATTTTAGATATTTTAAGAAATTGGAAATGACGGTTGCGTCCTTTTATGACTTTTGACTTACGAATCGAAACCCGATGCTCTTAAATAAATCTAAAGGTGATTAATAATTATTAATTGGCCTATTAATAATTATTAATGTCACCGAAACGAATTTAGAGCATTAAAACGATTAAAATGAATTTCGGTCGAAATTAACTACTAAAATCAAAATTACAAAATAATAATTAAACTAAATACTTAAATTGAAATAAATAAATAAATAAATAACATTAAATAAATAAATAAATAAAAATAAATAAATAAATTCACTTCAAAATAACGGGACGTTACACTAACTTTACTTTTTATTTTGTTTATTCTCACTGGGCTTTGTTGTTAGCTCGTGATATTACAAACATTTTCAGGTGTTCAGGTCATGAGAGAGGAGTTGGTGCGGCTTGATCGAGAGGATGATGATGAGGAGATGGACTAGATGTCATTTAAAAGTCTCGGGGCTAAGCTTATCTTATTTTATTTTATTTTCGGTCTTTGAGATGTAAATTTGTTATAAGCTCTTAAGAGCTTTTCATTTCACTTTTATTATTATAAACCTCTTTGAACTCCTGATAGGAACTTGAGTTCCTTGTGTTTTAGTTTCAGAATTTAAATTGTAAACATGTTATGGATAGTCCGAGTTTTAAACATATCCATGCCAAAATTTTATTAAATTTAAAGTCTTCCGCTGTCAATCTGATTTTAAATCATTTAAAAGAGTCAGGTCGTCACATTTTTCCAAGGAGTTTTTGGGTAATCTTGGTTGATGATGTAAGCCACTCTTTGTATTGAGTTTCTTTCATTACTAATTCTAGAAAATCATTCTCAAATTATGTTTCCAAGCTATAGAATTTACTTTTTTAAATTCTTTAGAATTTGGAAGCCATGGATGAACTCAAGTTCTTAAACTCCACTAATGGCAATTTTTCAAGCTTCATCTTGGAAGATCAAGTAAATGGTTTCTTGAAAACTCTCCATTTGGCCGAAAATACTATCCTTAAAATTAGCTAGTTTTGAGACTTTAACGCTAAACCGGGTTTGAGGTTCTATTTACATTCTATTGGCTGAGTTATTATTATTATTATTATGAGTTTAAATGAGTTTGGAATGGATTTTTATAGGAGGCGGCTAATTTTACCAAGTTGAGAACAAAATGGATTAAAGTGACGATAGAGGTTTTTAATCGTGGTTGCTAATGCAACGGTGTGGGTTAACAGTTAATGTTAAATGAGGGTGATTTGGGAAAACCACGTAGTGTTTGAAAGTAAGGGAAAAAAGAGGTTGAGAGCGGAATATAAATCGTTGACCGAACTAGTCGTATTGTTGAGAAATCGGAATGAGTGAAATTATCCTTGATATATCCTAACTTCAATTTAATCTTTGAGTTTTTCTTTCATGTTTAATTCTACTTATACATGTTTCAAGTGTAAGATCGAGTCATATACTGATTGGGATTTATTTTCGTATATGCTCGATGTGTTAAAGGTTGATGTTCAATGAGTACTTGCATATTTGAGATGTTAAAGGATAATATTCGAGGAGTTTATTTTATAAGCTCACTTGTGTATTTTAAAAGTGTCAAGTGAAAGATTGAGTCATATACTGATTGGGACTCATTCTTATATGTGTTCGATATGCTAAAGATTAATTTCCGATAAGAGTTATAATGTAAGCATGGCTATTTACATCTCATTATAATGCATATCATGTGTTTGTTAGATGGCCATGGGGTCGTAACCTATGTAATGGTGTATAGTTATTATACATTACATATGGTTACCATGGCGGGTTGCATGTAGATCCGAGGCGTTGTGTGGTGGATGGCCCAGATGCTAGAGTGGCTACTATGATAGCCTGGAAATATAAAATGAGTTACGGCTCGAGCGATTACTGAGATAGTTTTTGAGAAATGCGTAGTAAGACGCGAGAAGAGTGAAATTGGAAATTGGTATCGGATTGAACTGAAGGGGTGATTTACTAAATTAGCGGAATTTTATTTAATAAACTAATTAACATTTAATTACGGATCTATTAATATCATGCAATTTGTGATAAAACATGTAGATTCATGCTTAATTTCAAAAATTAAAACCTTTTTACTTACATTGAGTAATTAATGGAGAATCGGTTGGAGGTTTCTTTACAGCATCAAATCCTCAGCAACACCGGATCTTCTATGTTATATCCCAATCGAAAGTAAAACCGACTTGTGGGAATTGAACCGGAAGAACAAAAGAAGAAGAAATTTCTTCTTAATTTTTCCCTAAGGAAAATCGGCAATTGGGCAAAAACTTGAGAGAGAATTTTCACTTTTCTAATTAAAGTGAGAAGTGTATAAAATATGAATCACAATGGTCATATTTATAGGAAAACATGATATCTAATCTATATAGATATGCTTATCTCCTAATTATTAAAATAAATAGAAAAGATAAATAAAATAAATATATATAATATTTAAGTCATGTACAGCATGCGCACGCCACCTTCAATATGCATATATATATATATATATATATTTATATTTATATTAATTTATTCTTTATTTAAACTATTTATTCATTTAATAATTATATTTTTATGTATTTAAATTTAGAAATATTCAAGTAATAATTTCTAATTAAAAACATTTAGACACAAATTAATATAATTAATTTTCATTGAATCTTATCCAATTAATTAATTATTTTGGGCTAACACCAATTTGTTTCATAAACCAATTGTATATAATTCTCTCTAATATTTATCATTAAATTAAATAAACTCATTATTTAATTAATAATATTAATTATTAATTTCCATTTAAATAAACTCATCATTTAAATAATTAATAATATTAACATTAATTCCCGTTTAAATAGTTTTATTTATTTAAACAATTAATTTTACCGTAAAATATTATAATTGATATGTTATATTAATTTCCATTCAAATAAACTCTTTATTTAAACAATTAATTTTGTATCAATATTAATTGCCGTAAAATATTATTATTGATATGTTATATTAATTTCCATTTAAATAAACTCTTTATTTAAACAATTAATTTTGTATCAATATTAATAATATTAAAATTAATTTTCATTTAAATAATCTCATTATTCAAATAATTAATATTGCCTAATTTTAAGTAAAATCAATTACTTAAATTATTTGTTCTTTTTAAGTTAAATTAATAACTTAGTTTTGCTACAACGATATTTGGGCTAGAATAGGGACCAGATGGACCTATAGATCATGGGCTTAATAATTAGTCAATTAAGTAATTAACTCATAATTAGTTAATTACTTATTATTTAACTATGAATAATTCCACTATAGATTCATAGCTGAACTCCCCTCACTATAAATGAGTTATGTCCATTTAGTTTATCTTTTATTTATATTTGTGATATATCCTTCACGTGGAACCTTCATAATTACAGGCGGATAAATTTACCGTTTTGCCCCCTGTAATTACCACTTTATCTTTGTGTTCTCGCTGATTCTCCAATGAACTTTATCTTTCGTCAAACTAGAGATAATATACTTATGTGATCAATAGAAGTCGTGGCGCCACTTGTTCATGTCTCGAATCAGTACATCAAAGGAGTTTCCTAAAGTTCCTAAAATGTTTAGGTATCGCACTGATACCGTTAATTTATCGAAAAGTTATGAATTCTATGTTGTGAAAATGAGTTCCCAGCTACTTATCTAGCCATGTTCCCAAAACAGGAGTGTATTGAGCGTTCTTACAGATCGCTCTCAACCATGTGAATCAAAGAACATAACTCCATAAATAGGAGTTCGCATTTCACTCAAGATTGAGATTTATCACGGTTGATAAACTTAGTTTGATATTCGATCATTTCTCGTAAACAGTACTAATGAGAAATTTGATCGAACATCGTGGTCCTGTCTTATACAATCAAACATTGCATATGATACTTCCATTTCATGTCTCCCACATGAATGATCAGGATTAGATCATTTGTCTATGAACAAAATACGAAGCTATCAACAGTGTTACTAGGATAAGGTTCCCAAACGTTATCCATTTACTGTAGACACTTTTAAGTTTCTCATCTCGACTTTAATCCTCTCGTATGACTCACATACTAAGTCATGATTTCATAAGAGTAACTTAGGGTTTGCTATTTGAATTTTTGATATTAATATATTTCCATATATTCCTAATATCGTCAATTGAATCAATCTAGATAATATAAAGAACTTATGTTTATTTATTTAATTTATTCGAAATAAATTATTATAATTAAATAATTACAAGTTCTAGGACATCATTCCTAACATGAACAAGGTTGACACGACTTGACCACGTATTTGAAATGTTGTTAGTTTTGAATAAACATACATGTTTAAGCTTTTGAACATTCTTATGCATTTATACTTAGTTAATCCCTTTTGATACATCATTTCCGAACAATGCAAATCATCATTATAATTTGTTTTGTTATCACTGAGTGTCATGCTCAAAGGTGCTCGATATCACCTTTCAGGTATCAGTAGAGGAGGAGGCTGAGGCGCGGCAGGTGGTGCTCGTTGATGCTTCGAGATGGGAACCTTTTGGATTAGGCTACCATTTTGCTAAGGTTGGAATATGGAAGTGACTTATGGGTCATTTTGTGTTTCCGGTTTGAAGTCGAGTTTTTAGAAAAGCTTGTAGATAACTATGTACATTTTAAAAGTCTTGTAATAACTTGTTTCGGTGCACCACGTACTTTGAATGTTTTAAAGCGTACTTGATATTTTGAAAGGGCCGACGTGCCGAATGTTGTTATTAAACAGGGCTCTTACGAAAGTTTCTATTTAAACACCATGTCCAGGTTATTTATCATTATGTTTTAAACAAAGTGTTTAAGGCCTAGGCTTCCGCTTTGCGTACTCGCAGCTTAGGCTTATTCAATAAGTCGGGTCGCTACAGATAATCAGTGATAACTATTATATAATCAGTGATTCATGCACAAAATATTAGGATATCCGTAAAATCTGTGATTACTTGTGTGGAAATTAGTGATTACTTGTGAGGAAATCACTTATTACTCATGCAAAATTAGTTGCAATTTTATAATATTTTCGGCGTGAATTTGAGTTTTTTGTTATTTTTGTAAATAAGTTTTTTTACTGCTATTTTTATAAATATTAGGCCTAATTTTGCTATTTTTACAAGAGCCCCTTTTTTAAACGGGAATCTTCAAGAAAAATCATATTTTAAGATTTGAAAATTTAAAAATAACAAAAAAATTCGAACTTAAAAAAAATAGTAATTTCATTCTATAATGAAAGTTTCAAAATCATAAAACTAACCAAATTTAAAAATTATTGAGTTTTAATTTAAAACATCTCATATTGAATTATAAAATATAATAATAATATTGAGCATTCAATAATACAAGAGAAAAAAATTAATTAAATAAGTTCATTGATTTAATGAAAACAATTCAATAAATTAATGAGAAAAAAATGTCAATTTTAATTTTTTTTTTTACTATTTTTAAAAATATAAATTAAAAAATACCGTACTCTCTCCTTTTTTTTTCAGGAATAATTTTAAACTGCGTGTTCCTTGGTTTTGATTTGATTGGTTTAATAGTAAACCGAATCTAGACTGATTATCAAAGTTTACAATTAACCTAGATTGTTTATTGATACAGATACATTAAAATGAAAATGTTATTTTTTTTTTCAGAATTTAAAACTAAGAAATTGAAATTAGGAATTTTTAAATTATTGTCAAGCATGGCTTGCTAGCTGGTTTGATTGAGTTTTTATTTGAGAAATTAAAGTGAATGGCCACTTTTCTACTTCATTCTTAAAAATAGTAAATATTTGATTTATTTTCTAAAATAGGTATTTTACTTTCATTAATTAATCAACTATTTTCATTAAATTATTTACTTAATTTTCTCTTGTGTTGTTGAATGATCAATCTTATTTTTTAATATATAATTTTAATTGGGATGTTTTAAATTAATAATTAATAATCTTTTAATTTTGATTAGTTTTTATGATTTTGATAAATTCATTATATAATTAGTGGAAATTCATTATAAAATGATTTTTTTTAAATGTTATTTTTTTCATTTAAAAATTAAAAATGTCATTTTGAAAATATTTCTTTTTATTTTCCAAATTCTTTTTTTTTGACTTATTATATGCCCAATTTAATTTTGGTTAGTATCAAATAATATTTTAAAAACTTTCCAAAGAACTTTAAAGTACTCAATCATATTCGTAGGAAAAGTGTTTCTTTAGTACACCACTCCTAAAAATACTTTTCGTGACACTCCACAAATTTGGGAAGTTAGTACAGGTTACGTACAAATAGGGGAAGTAAGTGCGGTTTTTGGGATTAGTTTACCTTAAAATATGCACGATGGCAAAATTCCCCACGGGTTAGGAGCCCTGACCCTATAGGGGCGGGGAATCCCTGCTTTATAGGGTTAGGGGGGAAAAATTTCCTAAATTTGTTTTAGGGTTAGGGGATGGGATCAATTATCATTTGTATTTTTTTTTATCTTTTCTAAACCTCCAACACTCTATCCACTCTCTTCTAAAACTCCAACACTCTATCTACTCTCTTCCAAAACTTTCAACACACTCTCCACTCTCTTCCACAACTTCAACACTCTCCACTCTCTACATGTAATAACCCGACTCTTACGTAAGTGTATTTTGGTAATTTTTCCAAAAATCTCTAATTTTGAACTTTATGTTTTAATAAATATTTTGAATTGGAATTGATCGTCTTGTTGTCACGATTCCAACACAACTGACAGTTTGTCGTTTTGAGACTCGGTGAGTAAGTTATGAACATTTTAAGGTGAGTGGCAATTTCATAAATACTGAAGCACGGAATTTTTAACCTAAGACGACTTCTCCATTGTTATTTTCTAGATTTTTCCCTCTTCTCTTTGCCTCTCATTTCTGTCGTTCTCTTCTTTTTCCTCTCAGGCTTTAATGATTCTTCATTCAAGATCATGAAGATTTCCATTGTATTTATTTATTTTTATTTTTTTTGTTGAAGCATTCTTGATTGAAGTGAATTATTTCATTCTTGGAGTTTGGATAAAAATTCTTGAACTTTCTCATAGTTGTTCTTGAATTTCTTGAAGAGGAAAAGTTATGTTTGATTTATAACTGTTAGCATATATTATGACTAGAATTATGTTGATTTATATTTTCGTTATTTACTTTCGTAATTGTCTCTGATTTCCTTGATTAGCTCGTTTACCTTATTTATCAAAGTTAGCTTTCCTATATAAGCCAATGTACTCTCAATATTTACACAATTGAATACAATGTAGCCTTTCCGCTACATGGTATCAGAGCCTTGTTCTAATGGTATCTGACACTTGGAACTTCATCTTCCTTTTGTTTAATTATTGAACCAGGCCTCAATCCGAGAGCAAGAATACCCCAACGACTGCTCCTTTTGCCCAGAAATCTTCCAACACCCGCCCCTATTATACTTCTTCGTCCATTAAAAAATAAAAAATGAAAAAAAAAATCCAGTGGTGAAGGAAACCACCGTTCATATGCACCATCGTCGTCATTCAAAGGTCAAGCTACACTCCCCCTTTCAACGACCACGAACCAGACACGTTCAGATCTTGCCACTGACTCACCACCACTCAGATCCACCACCACGACCCAGACACGTTCAAATGTGGCCACTGACTAACCCGCTCAGATCCACCATCGCCATCATTCAAATCTAGCCACTTACTCACCACCGCTCAGATCCACCATCTTTCTGCTGCCCATACCCTTGCCAAAGCCCCAAATTCCCTGCCCCAAAACCTTAGTCATTTTCAATTGTTTTTCTTCATATTTTTTTATTTATTTTTCAGTTCGATCTTCGATGGTTTGATCTTCATCTGTTCACATCTCATTCGTCCATTCCGCTCTTTGAATCTGTTCACAAATTGTCTGTGCTCACTCTTAGGTTCCTCTGCCAGTACATTGGTTGTACTCTGTTATACTTCAGTCGGTTCCATCCGACCTCTCTGTTTCGATATTAGTCTCATCTAATATCTCTGTTTGCAACTCTGAGTTCTGTTGGAGCTTCTATTCAGATTCTAGTCACGTTTGTTGACTTAGAAAACTCAAGTAGACTAACTTGAGTTTGAGAGGGGGTGTTAGCATATATTATGGCTAGAATTATGTTTATTTATATTTTCCTTATTTACTTTCGAAATTGTCTCTTATTTACTTGATTAGCTCAGTTAACTTATTTATCTATGTTAGCTTTCCTATATAAGCCAATGCAATACTCTCAATATTTACACAATTGAATACAATGTAGCCTTTCCACTAACAATAACTATTCAAAATATTTTTAAATTGATAAATCGATTCGTCCTCATGACACCAAATCGATCAGTTATCGTTCTTGACCGAAAACAAACACTCGCCCCCTTGTTTTTACTACTGTTCACCGACACCAAATAACCCAAAAATTCATCCTTTTGATTCAACTGTAGCCGAAAACCACTCCCTAGCAAATGTCATCCCAAAAACTGAAAACCATATCGATTGGCTGAATCGATTTCTTCCAAGCCTTAACCGAAATCCAATTTTAATTTAATTTAATTTTTTAAATTAATTTATTAATTTAGAAGTGGTTGTAACAAGTTGTGTTTTGGATTCGTCAAAAAAGTTGGATTTTTATCCAAGCTTTCAAGGTGAGTGAACAAGTTGACTAACAGTGAAGTTTTAGAGAAATCTAAAACTCTTACCATAGTTTTTTTAATACTTATATTTATTAAGTTTATTCTGCAAATTTTGGTTGAGAAATTATTTTGAGAACTCGTTAAGATTTCCTTGGAGTTATAGTTTTCGGTTAGGACTAGTTTTACCGTTTTTCGGTGAAAAATGATAATTCTGAGTTTGATTGTGTTCGTAAGGATATTATTGATGGTTCTGGAATTTTTGTGAGTTATAATTGATATTTTTTCAATGGAGTTCGTCTAGAAATGAAAATAGTGAAAATCGGTTTTTTCAGTAGTTTTTACGGTTACGCAGAAAGTGTACTTTTAGTGAGTTTTTATGAGCCCGCTTTGAGCTCCTATATTTATGAGTTATTTATGGAATATTTATGATCTAAAAGTTAATTATAGATGTTAAGAAACTCACTTTGATTTCATGCCAGGTTGTAAGGGTTGGTTACTGATTGAACGAACTTATAACCCAAGTACTAGTGTTTTAAGTTTTACGAGCTTAAAAAATAAGGTGTTGAATCCAGTTATGAATGTGCCCATAACTAGGTGTTAATACTCTTTTCTCGTAAGATTGAGTATTAGATGTTCAGTTATAGATGCGTCAATAACCAGGTACTAGAAAATGTGAGGAGTCTCGAGGGACCTCATTTCTAATGTTGTGTGCTTTATTTCTGTTGAGATAGAAATTATGAATGTTTAATTTAGATAAATGTTTGATTCAGAGTTGGGTTTCACGATAACTCAGTTTTTGTATTTTGGTAAAAGTGAGTTGAGATAACCTTGGATGTGGATCCAATAGAGTTGCCTTTCCATGTAATGTTGTGGCTTGAGGTTTAAGAAGTGAAATGTTTAAGAGTTTTGGAGAGTGATAGAGATTATGAGACTCGGTTAGAATCATTTATAGACTACCTAAAATTTTTCATGTTACTTAATTTGTTTGATCATTGGGTTTAGCCTCATGATGCTACTTTTTTTTAGGTAAACAAAGGGAACAGATCTAGTCAACGATGATTGCTTAGATAGTGGAGCCAATAGACTATGGTCATTGCGACGAGTCAATTCATTTTATTTTCATTGTTATATTTATTTCTTGTTAGATTTATAGAACAAGAAATATTGTCGGTTTATGTTAAATTTTGAGTTTATTCCCCGAAATTTTAAATTTTCTTAATATTTTTTTTCACTTTAATTTTCTTCTTTTAGACTACTTTTTGTTTTGTTTTGGACCAAAAGTGATATTTTTTAATGGGATATTGGGATGCTAACGGTAACATGTATATAGGCAGTTTGATGAAAAGAATAGCAATGAGTAATAATATAACATATGAAGATTTTCTAGTCTGAGTGTACGCAGCTGCAAAAATTAATCCTAAAGTGTTGACTATTAAAATCAAGTGCATTTTCAAGTTATTGTTGGACTCTACAATGAGGATTTCGATGAACCGAAATCAATTTATGAAAAAAATTATTAACGGCAACTACCATATATTCTCGTGCACCGAAATTTGAGGTATAGCTAGGGGTGAAATCTAAAACCCCGACCCCGCTTCCCCGCCCCAACCCCTCCAAACCCACATAATAAACGGGGCGGGAGGGGGAATTTTTTCCCCCGTTTAATAGACAGGGCGGGGGCGGGGGAATTTTTTCCCCTAATTTACACCCTGCCTAGCCCCTTTTCTCTACTTTAATTTAATTTTATTTGTAATTTAATTTTTCTAGGTTTATTTTGATATGAATTATGATGGAGCGTTGCATTTGTTTATTTTTATGCATTATTATCAATTGAATTTTAATATATAAAATATATGAAATCGTGCATTTTTAACAATTTCCCTCACCCCGTTTAGCCCCCACCCTGTCCCCGTTTAATAAACGGGGCGGGGTCCCAGGCGGGGGATAGAGTTAATTAGGGCGGGGTGGGGTGAGATGGGGAAAAAAAACCTTAAACGGGACGGGGGTGCATACGGGGTACCCCATTTACAACCCGCCCCACCCCATTTACACCCCTAGGTAGAGCTTCTTTTAATTTATTTTTTTAAATTTATTTCAGTTCACCGAAAATCCTCATTCAAGGATTTTGGTGAATCGAAATTTTAGTTAGTTAGCTATGTTTTTGTGTTCTTCTTTTACTGTTTTATGGAAACTCGATTTGTAGCCAAGTATTGACTTATGAAAACTCGATTAATATCCAATTATTGACGTTATGGACACTCGATGAATATCCAATTATTGACGTTATGCAAACTCGATTAATATCCAATTATTGACGTTATGCAAACTCGATTAATATCCAATTATTGATGTTATGTAAACTCGATTGATATGCAATTGAAACTCGATTTATAGCCAAGTATTCGCATTATGAAACACATAAAAATATGTATTGAAACTCGATTTGTAGCCATATATCGATTTATACCCTACATGAGGGACACTTTCACCACATCTTCATCATCCATCAAGCCATGGTTTTAAAAAAAAAATTATAATTTACTCGCTTTTACCGTTACACTATCATCAAACAACAATATTCATAGTCTAAGATTGACATATTTTTTAAGAATTTCCCTCTACATTTCAACCCGGTAACATACTCTTACCACTGACATCCTATAAAAAACAAAAAAAAAAAAACAAAAATTAGTCTAAAAGAAGAAAATTAATGTGAAAAAAATATAAAGAAATTTCGGGGAAAAATGTCAAATTTTGAGGAAAATTTCGGGGATAAAGCTCAATTTTAGTGCAATTTTTTATGCAAAACTCAAATTTGATGTAAATTTCAGGGAAACTAATATTTGTTTTTCAATAAATAAATATGTGGGAAACTAAGAATAACTTGTGCGAAAGTTTGAACATTACTTGAGGCTATGTGAAGAGAGTGTTTAGCTAGAGAGTGGAGAGAGTGTTGAAGTTTTAGAAGAGAGTGGACAGAGTGTTGGATGTTTAGAAAAGATAAAAAAATACAAATGGGAAATGATGGTATTCAATATATTAAAGTTTAAGGGTAAAAAAGTACTTTCAAAACAAAATTACATCAACATAAGGTCAAAAAGAGTTAAAATGAGAATGGAGCTCGATAATATTTAATTATTGATTCTCATTTAAAAAATATTCATTATTTAAATAATTAATAATATTTTAATTATTAATTTCCATTAAATAAACATGTTATTTAATCAATTAGTAATACTAATTGATTATATTATATTATTAATTTCCATTTTAATAAACTAATCATTTGAATAATTAATAATCATCAATTAATAGTATTTCAATTATTAATTACCATTTAAATATACTCAATATTTAAAAAATTAATAATATGATTAATTAATAATATTTTATTATTAATTCTTGTTTAAATAAACTTATTATTTAAACAATTAATGATGTGTTTATTAATTTCCTTTTAAATAAACTCATTATTTAAATAATTAATATTGTCTATTATAACTTAACTTACTTAAATTATTTGTTTCTTCAGAAGTCAAATTAATGATTTGATTTTGTGACTATGATATTTGAACTAGTATAGGGACCCGATGAATATATAGATCATGGGTTTAATAATTAGTTAATTAATTGATTAACTCATAATCAGTTAATTACTATTATTGAAGTATGAACGATTCCACTAGAGATTCATAACTGAACTTCCCTCACAATAGATGAGTTATGTCCATTTAGTTTATCTAAAGGAGTCTATGATATATCCTTCATGTGAAAAACTCATAATTACAATGGGCTAAATTTATCATTTTACCCATGTAATTACTGCTTTATCCTTGTGTTCCCGCTGATTCTCCAATGAACGTTATCTATAGTCAAACTATAGATAAAATACTTTTATGATCAATAGAAGTTGTGGTGCGACTCGTTCATGTCTTGAATCAGTATATCAAGGGATTTTTCTAAAGTTCGTAAAATGATTAGGTACCGTACTCATACCGTCATTAGAAAGTTATGAATTCTATCTTGTGTAAATGTGTTCCCAGTTATTATCTTTTATGTTCCCAAAACGGGAGTGTATTGAGCGTTTTCATATAGCTCTCAACCATATGAATCAAAGAACATAACTCCATGAATAGGAGTTCACATTTCACTCAAGATTAAGATTTACTACTGTTTGATAAACTTAGTTTGATATTCAATAATTTTTCATAAACTGTACAAGTGAGACATTGATCAAATATCTTGGTCCAATCTTATACAATCAATATGTATACAATACTTCCATTTTATGTCACCCACATGAATGATCGGGATAAAATCATTTGTAATCGATACAAAATGAACATCTATCAACAATGTTAAGAGGATAAGGTTCCCAAACATTATCCATCTACTGTAAACACTTAAGTTACTCATCTCGACTTGAATTCTCACGTATGTTTCACAATACTAAGCCCTGATTTCATGAAATAACTTTGGGGCTTTACTATTTGAATGTTTGATATATATATATATATATATATATATATATTTATATATACATATATGTGTTATATCGTCAATGAATCAATATAGTTAAAAAGAACTTAAGTTTATTTATTTAATTTATCCAAAATAAATTATATTTATTAAATAATTACAAGTTTTGGGAAACCACTCCTAACAGCTTCAAGGGTCGAGGTGTTTTTTCTTTGTTTTTCTTATCTTCCTCCTTTTTAAAAGAATAATTTGTTCCTTTCTCTTTAATTTTTAGCCATTTCTCTTTAGCACAAACATAAAATTTCCAATGTCGAGAAGACTGTTGTGCACGAGCTCAATCAAAAGGAGTTCAATTGGGAGGAAGCTATTTTCAAGGAAGTTTTGAATCGAGCAAGACTCTGGACTCTTCCCCTAGTGTTAATGCTTCATTTGGCTTTAAGTTTTTTCGCATGGGCTTGGACCGTTTCTTTATAATTTGTTGTTTTTTTATTCACTTTTAATTTGGTTGATCTTTTGGTCCCTCCATAACTAAGCTGAGGAAGGGGTTCTCTCTCTCAAAATTTGCTAAAGAGAATAAAGTTCATATGGTTGATGTTACTGCTTCCAAAACTTCAGAACTTAAGTCTGGGGGTTCCTCGTCCTAAGCGCCTACTCCTAAGAAGAGGAAAAAGGTTACGATTGAAGAAGGCTTGACCCATCTGGTACTCATCTCTCTTCCTCTTTTGCCCTTGATATGGAAAAGGTTGAGGTGATTGTTTCATCTTCTTTATCGAGTTCTTTGTTAACGTAGCATAATGGTTCTAACAACAGATCTATATATACAATTTGTTTTCAGAAGGAAAAAAAATAGAGGGCATTATTCTTGTCATCATAAGAACAGTCAAGCTTCTATGTTGTCTCCTAGGAATGCTCGATCGACCATGTGTTCTGTTATTTTTCTAAAGGATCTTGGTCCAATAAATCATATAGATGTGATGGCTTTAAATAATATATTGTTGGTTCTCGAATAGTTTGAGATTTGTAGCATGTTAGTGGGGTATACAATTCGCCGACTATTTCTTTTACTTGGTTCCTCTGTATTTTATTATCGCCTTCGCTTACCTTCTTGTAGGGAGACCCAATCCATCTCTCAAGGCTTTGAGCTCACCCGTTATGCTATGGGAAAACTTCATAATATGGATGTTGAGTGAAGCACCAATCGGCAACAAATCAATCATCTCAAGATGGACGTTCATTCCTTGAAGAGTGGGAAAGAGCTTCTTAACGCCCAGTCCACCATCATCGCTTTGACCGCATACTTGAATAAATTAAGAACTACTTCAAAGAAGAGGAGAGAGCATGTGACGAGGCCATTCAGAAGTTAAATGCTCTTGTAATCTATCAAAAAAGTAGAGACAGTTCGAGAGAAAAGTTAATTGCATTATTCATATAAGTGAGATATATATACACAACTACATGGGCCCATAAAGTCCTAAGAAAGCCCTAAAGTCATAAGCTATAAAACTATAATAAAAAGATATTAATAATACTAATAAACATAATATAACACTCCCCATCAAGCTGGAGAATATATATTTAGCATGCCCAGCTCATTCCAAAGGTAATCGATATGTGCGCCAATGAGAGCCTTCACAAAGATATCTACCAGCTATTCTCCGGTATTCACATATTCTGTGGATATTAAACCTTGTTGAATCTTTTCTCGAATAAAATGAAAATCAACTTCAATGTGTTTTGTTCTCTCATGAAATACGGGATTTGACACAATGTGCATTACACCTTGATTGTCACATCACAATTTAGCTGGAACCGTAATACTAAACCCAAACTCAAATAACAACTGATGTATCCGCATGACTTCACACACAGACTATGCCATAGCTCTATATTCTGATTAAGCACTCGAACGAGAAACTATATTATGCTTTTTACTCTTCAAAGATACCAGATTTCCTCCAACAAACACACAAAATCCTAAAGTAGATCGACGATCATCTTTGGATCCTGCCCAATCAGCATCAGTAAAGCACTCAACTCTAGTATGACCATGATCATTGTATACAATCCCACGTCCAGGAGAAGATTTTAAATAACACAAAATTTGTTCTACTGCTGCCCAATGATCAATAGTCAGTGAAGACATGTATTGACTCACAACACTGACAGAATACACAATATCAAGTTGAGTCACAATCAAATAGTTCAATTTACCAATTAATCTCCTGTATCTCTCCGGATCCTTAAATAACTCACCATCCTTTGTAAGTTGAATATTAGGCACCATTGGAGTACTACACGGTTTAGCCCTTAATTGTCCCGTCTCAAAAAGCAAATCGAGCACATAATTCCTTTGTGATAGAAGAATTCCTTTCTTACTTCTATTAACCTCCACGCCTAAGAATTATTTTAACCTCCCTAAATCCTTCGTAGGAAACTGACTGTAAAGAAAGGTTTTAAGTGACACGATTCTCGATGCATCACTTCCAGTAATGATAATGTCATCTACATAAACAAATAATAAGATGATTACACTCTCAGATCGTTTGTAGAAGACAGAATGATCAAATGCACTCTTTTTCATTCCAAGGTTTCCTAAAACGTGACTAAATTTTCCAAACCATGCTCGTAGACTTAGTTTTAGTCCATATAATGATTTGCGAAGTCGATAAACCTTGGTATTCTCCCCCTGAGCAATAAACCCTAGTGTTTGTGCCATATAAATTTCTTCGTGAAGATCACCATGAAGAAACACATTTTTAATGTTAAGTTGATATAATACCAATGATACGTGGCTGCCATGGAGATGAAAAAATGAACATATGTTAACTTAGCATTAGAGGAAAAAGTATCAGAATAATCAACCTCATATATCTTAGCATAGCCTTTGGCAACCAAACGTGCTTTTAGTCGGGCCATAGAACCATTAGAATTTACCTTAACGACATAGACCCATTTACATCCAATTGTTTTCTTACCATCCGGAAGAGATACTAAATCCCAGGTATCATGTAAGGCAGTCATCTTTTCCACCATGCCATCACGACAACCAGAATGAGATAAAGCAGTAGTAAGATTTTAGGAAGTGAGATAGAACTAAGAGAAGCGACAAATGAACAAATAAGGGTAGATAAATGAGCATAAGAAACAAGATAAGAAATAGGATAAGTACATGGACGCGTACCTTTACGAAGTGCAATAGGAAGATCATCAGTCGAAACAAGCTTTAAAGACGAAGAGGCCTCTATAACAGGACATGTATCTGGAGTCTTTTTTTGGTGAGAGTAAACATGATTAAAACAAGGAACAATAGTGTACATGAGCAGATCATCATCAACCTCACGTGGAGCTAGAGGATGAGGTGGGGATGAAAAAGGAATGGTCTCAACAAAGTAGACATTAGAGGAATCAAGATAGCGATTTAAAGAGGGGCAAAAACAACGATAGCCCTTTTACACTAGCGAATAACCTAGAAAAATGCACCTCGAAGATTTGAGATCTAATTTTGTTAGAGTTGGACGAACATCCCGAACGTAGCATGTCAACCAAAATTTTTTGGCTCGATAGGAAACAATGACTTCCAGGAAACAAAACCTCATACGGTATTTCTCCATGAAAGACAGAAGAAGGCATGCGATTGACTAAGAAGCAAGTCGTGGAAACAGCATCTACCCAAAAGGATTTGGATACAAGTATTTGGAATAATAAGGCTCTTACAATTTCAAGTAGATGTCCATTTTTTCTTTCTGCCACCTCATTTTGGGCGGGTGTATCAACACAAGAAGAATCATGAAGAATGCCATGGTGACGCAAGTAAGACTGAAATGCATCAGAGAAATATTTTTTTGTGTTATCACTTCTTAAAATTTTAAGAAAACTATTGAATTCTATCATGATTTCATCATGAAAGGTACTTAAATGAGAAAACAATTCAAAACGACTTTTCATTAAATATAACCATGTCACACGAGAGTAATCATCAACAAAAGTGACAAAATACTTAAAACTAGACTTGGACTCAATAGGGCATGGACCCCAAACATCAAAATGAACTAACTCAAATGGAGTGTTAGCTCGCTTATTGACTCTAGGACACAAAGGAAGACGATGTAGCTTAGAAAATTGACAAGACTCACAATGTAAAGAAGACAAACTACTAAAATAAGGACAAAGTTTCTTCAAAAAAGACAATGATGAATGACCCAAGCGACAATGCTCATCAAATGGGGATGTTGCTCCAACACAAGCAATAAACTGTGGTGATGGACAATAAAAAATGTAAAGACCTCCAGATACACAACCTCTACCAGTAGTCTTCTTCGTCATACGATCCTGAAACAAACAATAATCAGGATAGAATGAGATATAGCAATTTAGATCATGTGTAATTTTGCTCACAGAAATTAGATTATAAGATAACTGAAGTAAATTCAAAACAGATTGCAAATGAAGTATGGGGGTGAGATTAACTGTGCCATATCCCACAATAAATGATGTTGATCCATCTGCTATGGTGATACTATAGGAAGAAGTGGAATAACTCAACATTAGAGATTAAATTTGGATTACCTGGCATATGATCGGTAGCATTAGAGTTAATGTCCCACTTTGAAGATGAGGAAAGAAGACATTGAGTTGGATTACCTGACTCAACAAGGGTTGTAACATGAGAAGATGAAGCCTTTAATGATTCTTGGTACTACTGAAATTTAGCAAACTCATCAGAAGTTATCCCAATAGAATTATCGGATGTAGCGGAAGTAACTTTAGATGTCAGAGGCTTCTGGTTTCTATTTATTAATTTCCAGCAATCACGTTTTAAATGACCAACCTTTCGATAATATCGACAAACCATATCACTTGAGTCTTGCTTTCGAGCACCAAATGGTTGTCCTGAATTACCACCAGATTGTTGGCAAGAATTATTTGATCGCACCCTTATAGCACCAGAATGATCATTACCCGACTGATTAGTGCATTTTTCAGAGCCGACAGAACGAGTGTCAATTGTGAGGATTCAGTACGAAGAACTCTACTGAATGTTTCCTGTAAAGAGGTGACCTCAGTACTAGAAAGGATCTGAGATTTAACCACCTCGAACTTTGGTAAAATACCGGACAGAAAGAACATGATAGTCATTTTCTTGCGTTGAATTTGTTTAACTTGTATGTCTGTACTCAAAGGCAATAATGTGTTCCACTCAAAATAGATTTTCCTAAATTCCATAAAGAAAGTTGTTAGAGGCTGGTCTTCTTCCTAAACTAAACGATAAAATGTTTTGCAAACCTCATACATTCTATTAATTTGTCCTTTTCCGAAATACAGAAAATCCAAATATTCAACTAATTCCTTCACATAGTCATAATGACTGACTAAATCAACTGCGTTGTGTTCTATCGAATTCTTGATTTACAAAATCAAACGAGCATCGTCTCACAGCCAAATCTTCTCCAAGTCTCCTTTCGGTGGATTATCTGTCATATGATTATCCATGCATAAATATTGGAGTATAGTCTTATGCAATTGTGGTAATTTGACCCGTTCAACTTCCGATTGTTGATTCTTGACATCATGGGAATCACATCAGACACAACCACAGGATTTTTCTCAAATTTTTCAGCTATATATCTCAAATGGATGAAGAAACTATGAAATGAAACCCAAAAACACAAAAATTAGATCTTGAAAGTGAAGGGAAAATCTGGACAGCGGAGAAAAATGGGTTTTTCTTCACAACTGAAAACTATTTGCACCCCAAAGTACCCCAAACAAGTCAAAAATCATTAGGCGCACAAAACCCAAAAACATGAAGCGAAAAAACTTGCTCACCCTCCCACACGCCGGCGGGTGAGATCGGAGGCAGAGCTTTGACTCACGTATTAGGCCCACGCGCAGTTGATTTTAGCACACTGCAACAGCGAATGGAACCAGACGGCGGCGACGCTCCTTGTGTTGACAAATGGCCACTCAAAAAATTATGACCTAACATCAAACCTTAACCCTAATTAGGAGATAAACTCAAATAGTTCCAACAAACCTTAATGCTGTGATACCATGTAATCTATCCGAAGAGTAGAGAGTTTGAGAGAAAAGTTAATTGTATTATTCATATAGGTGAGATATATATACATAACTACATGGGCCTATAAAGTCCTAAGAAATCCCTAAAGTCATAAGCTATAAAACTATAATAAAGAGATATTAATAATACTAATAAACATATTATAACAGCTCTGAAGAAAGCTTTTGAAGCTGAGAAGACGACTTGTGATTCCTAGAAGAGCTTCTCTGTGGCAAGATAAAGAAGGCTTGAGGATGAGAAATATCTTCTTAAAGAGATGAAGAGGCTGAGGGAGAAGGTTGAGGCGACATTGGAGAGGTGAAGGGGCTGAAAGAGGAGTTCCCTAGTGTCGGGGCATGGAGCCCTATGAGGTTATCTAACTGTCTTAAATGTATGTCATCTTCTTCTGAGTTGGCCTCTCCGAATGACATGATGGCTAAGGTTACTAATACTCCTTTGACTGAGGTCACAACTACTCCTGGTATTGAATTAATGGCAATCTAAAACGGGAGCATCATGGAATCTTCTCGGGCACCCCATTCTTGACTTGGCATCTTGATCAGTTCTTGTCTCAACATCTATAAACTTTATTTTTCTCTAAAACTGTTACTTCTTTGAGGTGAGTTCCCGCTTTGTGGGTTGGACCATAACTTAGTAGCCTTTTATATGACTATTTCTACTGCTTTCATGAATGCACTGCTTGTTTATTTTATTTTGTGATTTTTTGACGAGAGTAAGGCTTGCCTACTTTATTGTTCTCAACTTATTTTTTTCTTTAGTTTTCTTCCCGACCTTTTGGCCAAGCGAGGAGGCTCACCCTTGAGAAGTATAATGTCTTGTATTCATTTAATGTTAAAGCTTAAGTCTGATTTCCTAATTAACTGAGTATAGCGGTCACGGAAAAATCTTGTTTCTGTTAAGAATGGTGTCCTAGAACTTGTAATTATTTAATAAAGATAATTTATTTTGAATAAATTAAATAAATAAACTCAAGTATCTATGTAACTACATTGATTCATATACGATATAAGGAATATTTTATATATTTATATCAAAACATTCAAATGGTAAAACCCAAAGTTACTCTTATGAAATCACGACTAAGTATGTGAGCCATACGAGAGGATTAAAGTCGAGATGAGTAACTTAAAGTGTCTGCAGTAAATGGATAAGATTGGGGAACCTTATCCTGGTAACTAGCTATCCATTTTGTATAGTGTACAAATGACCTTATCCAGATCATGCATGTGAGTGACATGAAATGGAAGTATCATACACAATAGTGATTGTACAAGACCGGACCACGATATTAGATCAATATCTCAATTGTACCGTTTACGAGAAATGATCAAATATCAAACTAAGTTTATCAACCGTAATAGATCTCAATCTTAAGTGAAATGTGGACTCATATTTATGGAGTTATGTTCTTTGATTCACATGGTTGAGAGCGATAAAAAAATGAACGCTCAATACACTCCTGTTTTGGGAACATAATGAAATAGTAGCTGGGAACACATTTACACGAGACCGAATTCATTACTTTCCTATAAATTAACGGTACCATATGATACCTAATCAATACAAGTGGCACCACGACTTATATTGATCATAGAAGTACTTTATCTCTAGTTTGACTACAGATAACGTTTATTGGAGAATCAGTGGGAACACAATGATAAAGTAGTAATTACAGGGGGGCAAATGTAATTATGAGTTTTCCACGTGAAAGATATATCACAGATATAATAAAAGATAAAATAAATGGATATAACTAATCTATAGTGAGGGGAATTATTCATAGTTAAATAATAATTAATTAACTGATTATGAGTTAATCACTTAATTGATAAATTATTAAGCCCGTGATCTATAGGCTCATCGAGTCCATGGACTAGCCCAAATAACGTTGTAACAAAACAAGTCATTTGTCTGACTATTAAATAAATAAAGAATTTAAGTAAGTAAGTCAATTAAATGGGCAATATTAATTGTTTAAATATTGAGTATATTTAAACGGTAATTAATAATGAAATATTATTAATTATTTAAACATTGAGTATACTTAAATGGTAGTTAATAATTTGAAATTAATTGACAGTTATTAATTATTTAAATAATTTTATTTTAACAGAAATTAATAATTAAATTAATTAATTAATAAATAATAAAATATTATCAAGAAGAATTATAAACAGATTAAATAATGAGTTTATATAATGGAAATTAATAATTAAAATATTTATTATTAACTGTTTAAATAATGAAAATTATTTAAATGAAAATTAATAATTAAATATTATTTGATAATATTTAGTCAGGAAAAAAAATTAATATTATTAATTATTTAAATAAAGTTTTTTATTTAAATGTTAATTATTAAATAAATTAATTAAGTTGGAATTATTTAATTAAAGATAGACTTTCTAGCTCAATTGGATTAATGAACTCAATTGAAAATGGCCCAAATAATTAATTAAATAAATTGGATTTATTAATTAATTAATATCATAATTTTTTTACCATATATGTATATTTTAGGAAGAAAATTGTTTGAATTATATCATAAAAATATTTACATAGATTTATTTACCAAGGATAAAGAAAATAAAAGAAAAATCAAATTTTCTATATGGTGAAAATCGGCTATATGGAGATAAAGAAAAGAGAAAAATATTTTTCTTTTTATATTTATCTTTTGGAATTTTCCTAATTTGATTAGATATTCCATTGGCCTATAAATAGGGGGTTTGTGGTATTTATAAATCACACAATTCAATTCCTTAGAAATTGAAAGTTCTCTTCTCATCCTCCCTTCCATATTGCAGGTGTTAAGGGTTGATGTTGTAAAGAAAGCTCCAACCAATTCTCCATTATTTGCTCAATGTTAGTAAAATTTTGATAGCCTTAAGTTATCATAATTGCATGATATTAATATATCCTTAACTAAATGTTAATTAATTTACTAAATAAATTCCGCTAATTTAGTAAAGTAGTCCCTTCATATTCATCTTGATGTCATGGGAGCTAGCAAGTCGTTAGGAGGAGTGCAATGACCAGTGATTATTAGCTATTCTTCTTGGATGAGAGATTTCCACAGAAAGGGACCTTTTTCCCTTAGGTTCTATGGTTGGTCCGCGACCTCAGGATATCAAAGGCATCCTTAGGGTAATCTCATAATTCCTACATCATGGAGACGATCGGGTCGGTCCATGGGTCAAAGTCTCCCAGACCCCTCTACCGTGAGGTGCACCATGTTGATAGGAATCGACAAAGATCTTTTTGTACACGTCCTCAAAAACTACATTCATGGCAATCATCACAAATTTATCCTTCATTTCTTTTTTTTCCTTGAAAGATGATTAGCGCCATCCATTGAATAAATGGAGGGTTTACTACAGTGATTCGAACAGTTGGTGGTCTCTTCGTCTTCAGGAGTTGTGGGTCGTTTACGTCTCCTTAGGAGTCGAGAGATGCCAACCCTAAAGCTACCATACTAATAGCGACATTCCATGGGGCATCTCAAAAATAGGTGTAGACTAGAAAATTACAGGCATACACATGAAATAAGTTTCACCACATAAACTCCATTCACAAGGAACCTTGGATCAGAATGATATCAATGTTCGCGAAGAAAAAACCATCTCTCCTTCCATCGTTTATCGCAAATGGTGAGAACATATATGATATCTTAACATTAGAGTTTTTTAAAGTGGAAGCAAATCTTGTCTTGCTGGTTAATCTGAAGAGACAAAAGCAAGCTAGCCCGACCGTGAGAAAAATTGACCCCGAAACTAGCCATGATAGTGAGAAGGGCAATCAAACTCCTCCAAGTATACGACATAACCTGGCTAAGAGGCACCCTCTGGGACCCTAGAAAACTCATGAAGGTGCACGACATCAGAAGGGGCACCCTGCACTCAAACAAAAAGGGTATAAAAGAATGTCCAACCATTCCTAGGACAATTATGAGTCATCTGCTTATATTGGCAAGGTGGGTGTTTGGGGTCTTTTGGCAGAAATTCTTCTGTCGCCTCGGCGGTGAGTCTGAATCCAATTTTTGGATTCCCAGTCAAGAGACCCGAGAGTGGGCGCCGCGGCGACCAACTCGGGATTTTTCGTTTACCGCCTTCGCCGCCGCGGAGGTGGAGTCCTCACCGCCGCGGCGGTGGCTTGTTTTTAGTGATTATTATTTTGTAAATTCAGATTTTATAGATTTAATTCCTTGCAAAGCTTGCCCTAATTCTCTTGTATAAATGTGAGTCTTTGACCATGAGAATCAATGAGAAAAACACATATACAATTTTATCATGGTATCAGAGCGGGTTAATCAATGACCTCGCAAGAAGAAATACAAAAGAAGAAGAAAATCGAATCTAACATGGGGAATGTCAAACCTTCGTTAGATTCATCTTCTCCATACTATTTGTATCCTTCTGATGGACCACAAATCACAATCTACCCAATTGTGTTGCGTGGTGAGAATTATAATGAATGGGTTCGATCGATGGGAAATAACTTTCGCGCAAAGAACAAATTGAGTTTCATTGATGGAACCATAAGGAAACCAGTGTCGGGATCTACAGAAGATAACTTATGGGTGACGGTGAATTCAACTCTTGTAGGGTGGATCCACAACACCTTGGATTCAGGGCTTAGATCTTTTGTCCCTCAACCTGATGATGTGAAGGATATGTGAGACGATATTCGAACGCGTTTCTCGATTGGAAACGGACCAAGGATTCACGAATTGAAAACACTCCTTAGTGGGTGTAAACAGCGAGGCACAACGATAGTTGCCTACTATAATGAACTGAGGAAGATTTTGGATGAACTAGAAGGGTACACAATTGTACCAACTTGAACATGTGAGGCGGCGACAGTCTTGGCTAAACAGAGGGAAAATGAAAAGGTACATGATTTCCTTGTGGGGTTAGATTCGACCTTGTACGGTAATGCGGTATAGAATATTTTGATGATGGAACCCTTACCGAGTCTAAATGTCGTTTTTGGCAAGTTAGTCACAGAAGAAAGACATTGCTCGTTCTCAAGAACCAAAACCAGATGCGATTGGGTTTTCTATGCAAGGAGCCTCAAATAAGGGAAAACCACAGACTCGTGGTGGAGATAAATCAAAAGCTAACCTATTTTGTTCTCATTGCTCTAAATCAGTACATGACAATACAACCTGTTTCCAATTGCTTGGCTATCCTGATTGGTGGCCTTCTATTAGAGGGCAAGAACGAGGAGAAGGATGATCTAGTAGAGGCAGAGGAAGAGGTGGTAGTGGCCGTGGGCAAGTGGCGAATGTGGCGAATGTGGCCATTACAACAAATTGTGAGAAAAAAACACCTATTACGGCAACTGATCGAAGCGGGTTACATGGCCTTTCTGATGATCAATGGGCTACATTGGTGAATATGTTGAATTCGAAAGGTCAATCCTCTACCGCTGAGAAATTGAATGGTAAGTCTGTTGATGCAGGTTTGTGGATCATCGATACTGGATGTTCCAATCATATGTCTGGTAATGCTCACTTGTTTAATAATTTGTCTGATATTTCTCCTATCTCGGTTGGTCTTCCTAATGGAAAGCAGACTTTGCACGAAAACGGGGATCAGTTACTTTGAGCAGAAATATGAAGTTAGATCATGTGCTATACATTCCAGATTTAACTTGCAATCTTTTATCCGTCTCTCAACTACTTAACGATAATTACTATGCTCTAACGTTTACTGACAAGCTTTTTGTTATTCAGGACCGAGGTTCGAGGATTATAATTGGAGCGGGTGATCAATGTGATGGGGTTTATTGGTTTTGTCCGCTTCAACATCAACAAGTGAATTAGGCAGTTGTGATAGTTAATAGTGAATTGTGGCATCGACGTCTTGGCCATCTCTCAAGAAGTGTTGAATCTTCTTTATCTAGTTTATTTTATTCTTCTAGTATTAAGAAAAACACTAATTTGCATCAATCTTGTGATATTTGTCTTCGTGCGAAACAAACGAGAAGTGTATTTCCTTTGAGCTTTAATAAATCAGTTGCTATTTTTGATTTAATACACTGTGATATTTGGGGACCATATAATACTGCCTCTAGTTGTGGGGCACATTACTTTCTTACTATTGTAGATGATTGCTCCCGAGCAGTTTGGGTTTTTCTTATGACTGTCAAATCTGAAGTTCCACAACTATTGCGGGATTTCTGTAAAATGGTGCAAACTCAGTTTAATACCACTGTGAAAGTTATTCGAAGTGATAATGGTAGAGAGTTTACCTCCCTACATCGATTTTATGGGGACAAGGGTATTCTTCACCAAACCTCTTGTGTTGACACACCCCAACAAAATGGGAGAGTGGAAAGAAAACATAGGCATATTCTTAATGTTGCATTGGCTCTTCTCTTCCAAGCTAACCTTCCTACTTCGTTTTGGGGTGAAAGTGTCTTAATTGCTGTGTACCTTATTAATCAAACCCCTACTCATATTTTTCATAACAAGACACCATATGAAATTTTATTTAATAATTCCCCGTCTTATACCCACTTGCGTGTCTTCGGTTGTCTTTGTTTTGTGAAGAATCAACCTCGTGTTAAAGATAAGTTTGGTTCTCGATCTCGAACGTGCATATTTATGGGATATCCGTTAGGGAAGAAAGGGTGGAGAGTTTATGATCTTGAAACTCATGAATTCTTTGTTTCATGTGATGTAACTTTTTGTGAGCAAAGTTTTCCCTTCCTAGATAATGCTTCCTCTCCCGATATAGGCCTATCATCTTCCTCCCATAATAACCCAGGTTATGATGATCCTGTTCAAGAAGACACTCTTGTTAGTAGTGAGACTTTACCCTCTACTTTCCCAAATGATGACGGTTTATTGGTGCCTCCTTTTGATACTTCTAATGTTGTTGGTGACGTGCCTACTGATTCTTCTTTTTCGAATGTATCTACTGATGCTTCTTCGGATGCCATTCCAACTGGAAGAGGACATCGAATTAAGAAAAGTTCAACGAGACTCACAGATTATGTTACAAATACCGTTCGCACTATAAACCCGGTCACATCACCTTCTTGCGCTTCATCATTATCCTCAGGCACTCGTTTTCCTATTGCTTTTTATGTAAATTGTGATAGATTTTCGCACAAACATTCTTGTTTCCTGCCTGCCATTACTACAGGAAAAGAACCAACCTCTTTTCACGAGGTCGTTCAGGATGCCGGTTGGCGTAAAGCAATGAAAGAGGAGATTGATGCTCTTGAACGTAACGGGACATGGACCTTGGAAGATCTTCCACCTGGAAAACCTGGTTGCAAATGGGTGTATAAGATCAAATATAAGTCTGATGGATCTGTCGAAAGATTGAAAGGTCGTCTTGTGGTTCATGGAAATCGACAAATTGAAGGCATTGATTTCAATGAAACTTTTGCTCCTGTTGCCAAAATGGTTACTGTTCGAACCTTCCTTTCTGTTGCTATTGCTCGGAAGTGGGAGTTGTATCAGATGGATGTTCACAATGCGTTTCTGCATGGTGATCTTGATGAAGAGGTCTATATGAAATTGCCTCCGGGTTTTGCCTCTTCTGCTACTGGTAAAGTTTGTCGTCTTCGTAAGTCCTTATATGGCCTTCGACAGGCTCCTCGCAACTGGTTTGCTAAATTATCTTCCGCATTGAAAGATATTGGTTTTGTTCCGTCTTACCCGGATTACTCTCTATTCAGCTACTCGAAAAATTCTGTTTCTTTGCATGTGCTTGTGTATGTTGATGACCTGATTATTACAGGTAGTTCTTCTAAGGCCATTGCTTCTTTCAAGAAGCAACTCAGTGACAAATTTCATATGAAGGACTTGGGTGCATTGAAATACTTTCTTGGTATTGAAGTAGCTCGTGGAAACAATGGGCTTTATTTATCTCAACGTAAGTATGCTCTTGATATTATTGGAGAGGTTGGTTTACTTGGGGCCAAACCTGTTTCTACTCCTATTGAACAAAACCACCGACTTGCTCTTATCAATGGCAAACCTCTTGATGATCCTGAGAAATATAGACGTCTCATTGGTCGTCTTATTTATTTGACTATTACTCGTCCGGAGTTGAGTTATTCGGTTCATATCTTGGCCCAATTTATGGGAAATCCTCGTCTTGAACATTGGGATGCGGGCCTGCGCGTTTTGCGTTATTTGAAGGGATGTCCTGGTCAAGGTATTCTTCTACGCGGTGAATGTGATTTTCAGTTAACTGCTTATTGTGATAGTGACTGGGCTAGTTGTCCCTTATCTCGGCGTTCTTTGACTGGATATTATATTCTTTTGAGTTCTTCCCCAATTTCTTGGAAGACTAAGAAACAGGTTACTGTGTCCCATTCCTCTGCTGAAGCGGAGTATCGATCTATGGCATCTACGATCTGTGAGTTAAAATGGCTTAAGTCTTTGTTATCCTGTTTTGGTATAACTCACTCGCAGCTTATTCAGCTTTATTGTGATAGTCAGTCCGTGTTACATATTGCTGCTAATCCGGTATTTCATGAAAGAACAAAGCATATTGAGATGGATTGCCACTTTGTTCGTGATGCTCTTTCTGCTGGTCTTGTTCGCGCGGCACATCTTCGAACTGATCTTCAACTTGCCGACATTCTCACTAAGGCTCTCGGAAAAGCTCAGTTTCAGTTCCTTCTTGGCAAGTTGGGCATTTGTGATCTACATGCTTCAACTTGAGGGGGCATATTGGCAAGGTGGGCGTTTGGGGTCTTTTGACAAAAATTCTTCTGCTGCCGCGGCGGTGAGTCTGAATCCAATTTTTGGACTCCCAGCCAAGAGACCCGAGAGTGGGCGCCGCGGCAACCAACTCGGGATTTTTCGTTTACCGCCTTCGCCGCCGCGGCAGTGGCGCGTTTTTAGTGATTATTATTTGGTAAATTCAGATTTTATAGATTTAATTCCTTGTAAAGCTTGCCCTAATTCTCTTGTATTAATATGGGTCTTTGACCATGAGAATCAATGAGAAAAACACATATACAATTTTGTCAGCTTAGGAATAGGAATCCTCATCTTCAAATTACTTTGATTCGCAAGAAGAAATCTAAATGACATTCACAAAAACTAAAAAAAAAAAGACTTCCCTGAACAAAGAAATCTTGAAATAAGAATAAATTTGTGCTTTGTTAGCTTAGATTGATGAAGATTTGAAAAGGGACGGAGGGAAATCGGAAAAAACTTGTCGGGAGTTCTATGGCTTTTGATGGAAGAAGGTATGATGAAGATGGAGGGTGAGAAGTGATGACGTCGGCGTTGTAGTCTATGAAAATGGTTTTAACTTTTAAGCATCTGTTAAGGAAGGCGCCATGTGGGAAGTGGGAGGCACGTGTGAGAAGTAGAGAAGAATGATTTTTAGAATATAAAGAAAATGTAAGATTTCATTTTATCATTGGTTATAATAATATAATATGAATATTGATGTAATAAAAAAAAAGAAGTTGAAGGAAGGAGATTGGAGATTTAATGAAGAGAACGTGAGATAGCTTTTTTATTTTTTATATAATAATATAATATTAATTTAATTAATAAAAACAAAGAAATTGTATGGGAATTTGAAGAGAAAGCAACAGCTGTAGGTAATCATCACATTACAATAAAAGAGGTTGAGGCAGTGTGTTGGACGAGGAGTTCACGATTTCAGATGTGACTTAACGCATCCTTCATAAGGGAGTTCACGCCGGGGTTATATATATTTATATATATATATGTTAAATTATCTTGGTTCGGTTCGGTTAATTCGGTTTAATTGAATTATTGAACCGATGATAACTGACATATTTCGGTTTTATGAAATTGTGAATCGAAAAAACCGATGTAACCGGAAGAACCGGACCGAACCGGTCGGTTCGGTTCGGTTTCTCGGTTCACCGATTTTTTGCACATCCCTAATCTTCATGATAGAAATAATATGATATAAGTGTTGAATCAAAGTCAAATAATCATCTATCAATTCATATAAGAGAGATTCGATATCAAACCTATAATCACTCTCTATAGGTTCTGAATCAGCCATATTTCTCTAAATGTGCCAACGAGGTTTATGGAAAGCACGTTTAGTGTCCCCTTCCTTAAAAAATGTCTTAGAAGAGCTACAGGATTCATCCCATCCACGATCGTCTGAATGGTCGTCCACGAGATCTAACCGAAAAGTAGACACTCACTTTCTCTGAGAAGAGCACTGAGAAGCGACCTCTCCCAAATCCCTAAAAAAAATTCTCCCTCTACACGCAACGAATAATTGCTAGAGGAACCATTCCCTTATACCAAAATAAAGGTAGGACATTCCTTAACCGTTTCAAGGTTATATGGACTAGCTCTTACAACGATTCCATCCGATTACAGAATAATACCTAATCTTGTCTACCCACACTTTTTACCTAGTTAAAACCATTACTGCCTATTAGGCAAGAGATATAGTCACCAAGAAGATAAAACTCCCAGAAACAGAGTCAAGATTCCGCCTCAATCGGGAATCGACTGCTATTGATAAAATTGAGGGTAAAATATCATTTTGGTCCCTGAACTTTCACTCAAGTTTCATTTTCGTCCCTAAAATTTCAAAAGTTACATTTTTGTCCCTGAACTTTCCAACTCGTTTCGTTTTGGTCCTTCAGATTTTGTTTTTTCATCTAGGACATCACCGAAGGGCTTATATGACATATAATTGATGTTGTGACATTATATAAATATACAATGAGGTTAAAAGACGTAGAAAAATGAATATACAACGAGATTTAAGACTGGAATTAAGGAGAAAAAAAGATGAGATTAACCTTTCTTTATATTCATTTTTCTATGGTATTTAACCTCACGATATATTCTATAACATCACATCATCAATTACTTGCCACATAAGTCCTCCATTAGTGTCTTAGACCAAAAAGCAAAATCTGAAGGACCAAAACGAAATGAATCGGAAAGTTCAGGGATGAAAAATGTAGCTTTTAAAAGTTCAAGGACGAAAATGAAACTTAAGTGAAAGTTCAGGGACCAAAATGGTATTTCACCCTAAAATTGAACTTAGGAACCCTAAGAGAATTTTAGGAATTATGGCGAAAAGAAAAGAAAATGGTTTAAGGAAAAGGAAGATGTCTTTTAAAGGAATCACCTAGCCATAGAAATTGTAATATGCACCCACCTTTCCTCTATCAAAGCTATGAATGCATTTACTTGAGGCGGCGAGATGGTTTCAAACGCATAGCTCTAAGCCTTAATAGACGTTTGATATTATCGAATACGAAGCAAACAAAAATGTTTTAGTTTGATGAACGTTCAAAAGATTGAAGAACGCTCATTCTAAAGACAAAGTGAATCCTCTAGATACTTCCCCCATCCATCAGGGCCAAACATGGAAAGGCTCATCCATGCCTCAATACAAAATCAGCCCAAATGGCCAAAGTCTGACCGAACGAAATAAAACATAACTTGTAATCCCTGAATAAACCTCAAAACTACGATGACACATGGTACAAGGGCTCATATGAGGATAAAGATCAGCTCGAATTATCAAGATCGAGTAGTCTTCCTTCAATTAGCGCCAAATGTGGAAAGTAGGGGAAAACTGTAGAAGGGATCGATTTCTTTGGACTACGTAGCCATTCGGGCTTAGTTGCGCATTTCATGCGCGAACTTTCACCTTGATCGAGACGAGAAGGATAACTTCTTAATTAACTGCCAACATTCAGGATTAGGCATGAAAAATACGTCTAATCCTATGGTTAGGCTAAAATGGAATGAATGGATTGGTTCGATAGATGGGCCCAAAGCCTATATGATTATAGTATAAAAAAAAACTTGAACAAAAAGAAATGGTATAATTCTACACACTTAAAAAAAAATTTCTTACCTTCTTTGTCTTTCGTCACCTAACTTGAGCATCAGAGCCTCTGTGGCCGGTACCACATCGACACTCCTCCAAATAAGCTCATGTTATGAAATCAGGTTGGAAGTAAAGGAGAAAATTTGCTGGTAGTCGGCCATTGTGGATTACCACATTATTCAAGTCAATAAATTATTGACAAAAGAATAGATTATATAAAATAAATTAACAATATAATTTAAAATGAAATGGAAGTTTTTAGTTCTTAAAAACTAATAACTATTCCCAAAATAAAAGTTTAAATAATAAATATTAAAAGGCAACAAATCAAAAATTTATTAAATTATAAGAAATATATCATATTCTAATAAATATAATTGTGTTATTTGAGTAATTATATAATTTTCTTCTGTATTTCAGTCATTCCCCAAAATCAAATATGTGCTATTTTCAAGTTTATATTATGAATAATAAGTAAGTGAAAAAAAAAATCTTTTCAAATAACTTATAAATTAAAAATAAATAAATTAGAAAATAGTCTATAAAACAATTTTTAAACTTGGAAGAATAAGTACAGAAGACCATGTAAGAAATCTATCTATCTCTTGGAAGAATAAATATAAATTAAAATACAAAAGTAGAGAACAAAATGACCTGTGAACTAAAAGGAACCACAAGAATAGGGACCATTAGGGGATGGAGTTATATGGATACAAGTCAATGTTTTTATCTTTGAAAATCTAGTATTCACACAGAACCTGGGATGTGGATCTTCTATTGGAGGATCTGACTCTTCCTGAAGCTAATTTGTCCAATCAGTATTGAAGATTTTGTCGTTTTCATCACCCACATGTGATTCTAGGTTTGTTATTTTCATTATTGTTTTTTTATTATTTATTTTGAATTAATTCTTTTACGGGTAAAGTACTCATTTGGTCTCTGAGTTTTGAAGGTCGTGTCTATTGGTCTCAGATTTTTAATTTATATCCAAATGGTCTCTGAGTTTTAGATATTGTGTTTATTTGATCCCTACGTTTTCAATTTGTGTTTATTTGGTCTTTGTGTTTTAAATATTATGTTCATTTGGTTATTAAGTTTTCAATTTGTGTCTAAATGATCCAAGAATTATTAGAAATAAGTTTAATTATTTCTTAATTTACTAACTCATTAACATAATATCGATTTAACGGTGACATAAAATGTTTAATTGATCAAAATACTGACATGAAATTAATTATTATGTCAAATTTTAAGCCTAGATTGATGAAAGATTGGAAATAATATTTAATCCTATCTTCATATTTTGACCAATTAAACATGTTATGTCAGCGTTAAGTCAATAATCTAGTAAAAATTTAACGATTACGTTAAATTAAGAACTAATTAAACTTATTTCTGATAGTTATTGAAAATCTAGGGATAAAATAGACACAATATCTAAAACTCATGGACCATTTAGACAAAAATAAAAAACCAAGAGACTAAAATAGACACAACATCTAAAACTTATGGACCACTTAGACACAAATTGAATACACATGACTAAATAAACATGACCTCCAAAACTTGGGGACTAAAGGGGTATTCTTTTTGTTAATATGTTTTTCTTGTCCTGTGTTTTTGTTACTTTTTATCTTCTGACAAGATTCAGTGATTTTTTTTCCTTGTCAGACATGTGATCCATCTTTTGGTTCTTCATACAAATCAAGATCTTTTAGTTGTTTTCTTCTTTTTTCTATCCGCAATCATAGAGGGAAAAACAACTATATGTATTCTATTTTTAAAACAAAATTTATTTACTAATAAATTTTTATTTTTTAAAAGTCTTTTTGGAAATCTCAACCGAATTTTAAAAATTAAAAGCAATTTTCAAATACTCTCATTTTTAGTTTTTAAATTTTGATTGGGATTTTAAAACTAGCTTAAAAAATAAATATCTTTCCAATAAAAAAAATTAATTATTTTTTTAAATTAAAAAGAAAACAAAAATCAGAAATATTATCAAACTCTATTAAATACGTACTTTATAATTAATTTTAATTGTTTTCAGTGTTATATACCTAAATTTAGGTTGATTTCTTTTTTTTTTTTCTCTATTCTCTATATCAAATATTGGTTTTGTTTTTTATGTGGTGCATCATACCTATTTATGCACATTTTAACTGATCTACAAGATGTAATGTATTTAGAAGTGTGGCCGTGTACATAGAACATTGGTTAGATTATAAGATGTCGTGGTAAGATAAAGTTTATATGCAAACAATTCAAAAAATATGGTAATTTTGAAAATATTTTGACATATATGATCAATCGTCAACCCACTTAGTGTAAATTTTAATTTGACTCTGTGTCACGTCAGAAATTGTTTACTCAATAGACAATTTTAATGTCAAAGAATCAGCTAAAATCATCCATTGAAATAGACAATTTTCATCTATAACTTCAACAAAACTACCATATTTTTTAAAATAAATAATATTAATTTGGGAAAAAAAAATGGGGCGTTTCGGGCCGAAAGAGTATTAGGAGAAATAGTAGAGTAAAATTTTGATTATATGAAGATATATGGAGGGAAAAGGATGGCCTCAAACAATGTGTGAGAGTGCCTTTTGCGTGGGGGCAAAGATGAAGGACATTGGCCATGTCACGTCCTTCAAATTCAAACACATAGGCATCGGGTTGGACAAGACCTAGGCTACATATTTTCTTCAACTAAAATTCCAATCTATAATAATTGGGATGGGTAAGAATATATTTTTCTATTTTTTTAAGGTAAGGACACGAGGCCTCTTTAATCTTTATATTAGTATGATTTTAAACTTAGACCCGCATGATTTTTATTGTTATTTTAATTTAAAATACCTCATACCAATAAAGACGTGTCTGTGTTCCTTCCGTTTTATACATAATCATCGTCTCTCTTAACTATGTAGGATTTCCTTAAATTTAGCAAAAAAAAAAACTCTGTTTTAAAAGTTTGATGAATAGTCATTTCTGTAATTTTAATGCTAATCTTTTTTTTTTATTAACTAAATTAATCGGACCTTATATGATATGATATGTATTTATATGATGAAAATTAAATTTAAATTGAAAACCCAATAATTATGGAATCTCAACCCTGTAGTATCTGACAAATCAAATATGTCATACTACATATAAATCAAGACTTGATTTTGGCATTCAAATCCATTATAAAGTCAAAAAAAAAATAAAAAATAAAAAAGAACTAAAAAAACTAAAAAATATAGAATATATGTTTAATATATGAATATACGACCAATCTGTACATGGTATGTATTATTAGTATATTTTGATATATCAATTGTACCTTACCAATCTATGATATCCATTATAAAACAAAAAAATTTCATACATGATAAAGTCATTATATCTTCCTAAACTAAACACATTAATAGTTATACATCTATTATTTGATACACCTTATAAAATAAAGGGATTTCATACATGATTAGAAGTATTCTACCCGAATACATGAATAATTAAGATCTACCTTATAAAACTAAGGAATTTCATACAACAGGATGTGAATCCCTAATTCCTTTGCTTTTGAAAAAAAAATAAAAAATAAAAAAACAAAAATAATAAATAGAAAGCTTTGAACTTTAAGTACCTCTTTTTTGTTCGATTCTTCTTCTTCAATATGTTGTTCAGCATGTGTTTCCGTTTCTTTCGTATGTATTTCTTCACTTTCTCCAGTCAGATCTCTTTGTTCTTCATTCTCTTTTAGTCCCTAAAACATGGATTCTTCTTCATATCTCTCTTTTTCTTACTCTTCTCCATTGTCGTCCTTCCTGAAGTCTTCTCATCCGTTTCACCTCTTTTTTTTTTTTTCAAAAACGTGTAAATCGATTTTGCAAATCCGGAAGATTGTCTAGGGATTTGAAATTTGAAACCTTTGTTTTTAGCCCTTGATTCATGCCCCTGGTTTCTTTTTTTTTTTGAATTTCGTTTGCTGGCGCCACATCATTTAAAATGCTTTCCCTTTTCATCATTTCCTCTATGTTTTGGTTAGGAAAAGGCTATTTTGTTTTATTTTCTTAAGAATGAGCCCCAAAGCTTTATTTCTTCAATTGGTGGGCTATCTAGCAATATATCCCTTTAGACTTTCTTCATCTCCATCTTCTTGAATACGTCAACCAATTCCAATTCTCATCATACTTAGGGCCCGTTTTAGGAGGGTCAAAAAATATTTTGGGGCTAAAAAGAAAAAAAAAAAAAATTAACCCAAAAATACTTTAGACTCTCTTAAAAGTTATTCCAATCAAACACTTATTCACCTGGATCTATCAAATCTTGATTTACTTTATTTGATTTTTAAATTTAAAAAATCTAATAAAAAAAAATCCCCTGATTTCATGCTTATCTTCAATTTATTTATCAGTTACTGCATATTCAGCCATTGTCTATTTTGGTATTTTACCACCATTCGTCGATGTCGTCATACTTACATATGACTATTTTTTATATCAAAAGAAATCAAGTGACTAGTTTTTTAAATTGAGGCAACTATATAAATACTCATCCCTAAAAAAATAGTCACAACCAAACCTTAACAAAGGTTTTTCTACAACCAGCCTATATTTGGAGCAACTCTATTAATTTAAAGTCGGTCAATGAAAAATAGAAATAAGATGAAGAACATCACCTTTTAACTCACTTATTCTTATTCACAATCAGTAAGTATAACCTTCCATTATTTCACAGAAACCAATAAATATAAAGAACTCATTCTGAATTTGAACCCCCACCCTCAATTCTTGCATCTTTGATATCACCATTTAAGCCACGTTTGTTGTTATACGTCTCATCACTTGATATGTTCCTCTGCCCTTAAAATAAAACTGAGAAAGAAAAACACCATATTTATCACATCCTTCTTAGTTCTTACACCTAAAACCAAGTTTGTCATATCCCTTTCTCTCCCATACCACAGGAACTGACATAAATCCCAAGTAAAAGTAACTGACTAAAAGCCTACAAGCCTAAAAAAAAATGGATATCAAACAGGACCTAAGATATTATGTTTCCAATTGCACCGGAACTGGTTTAACTTTCAGGTAAAAGAAACCGATTAAGCCCTACAGGCCAATACTACATCTGTCAAAATGATATTCCAATAACAGAGTGATAAAATAGAAAGTTTCTGATTCCAAATAATAGCTCACGATCTGAACAACTTCTTCTGCAGAGAGCATCAGTAGCGAAATTCTAAGTTTCAGGGCCATTTCATTAATAAAATGAAAGAAAACAAAGAAAAAAAATACAATATACGAAGGGCACAACAAGCCAAAAGCCACAAAAATGAAGGTATACCGTATACCCCAAAGCCAAAAAGAACCCACACCGCCACCTGATTACAAGTATGCGGGCCATATATCAATCATTTGTCCTAATGAATAATTACGAAAATCTTTGGAAGTTGACACTCAAAAAGAAACATTTACATGTACCAACTCCTAAATATATTCCCAAGTTCTAACTTCCTCCCTATTCAAGCCAAATACTCCCAAACAATTGCGCAACACCCCGCAATCCACAAGCAATTCCCTTAAACATTAAAAGAGGGTAACATGAGCATTTCTTCTAAAGATTGGCGAAAAGAACCATTATTCACCCAAGAGAATCTATCTAAATGTTTGGAAAAATCTTTGCCAAATAAGTCTCGAAAACTTGCACCTTCACAAGATGTGATTTAGATCTTTTGAATCTAAGATTGCAAAGACTACACAAATTGAGGTTTAGGGTGAAGGGGGAAGATCTCTGAAGAAACTCAAAAGTATTGATCTTACCTAGTGCCAAAGACAAAATAAAAAAATTCTAAGTAGTATTCCTTGGGGAGTTTTTATACCTTTTCATTTATCAATGAAATAGTTTATTATCAAAAAAAAAAAAAAAAAAAAAAAACAAATAAACAAACAATTAATGGGGAAAAAACCTCAAACTAAATTGATTGACCTGGAGAAACATATGAAAGAACACTACCTTCCATTGCATAAAATTTGGTAATTACATGTATTCATAAACCAAATAAAATGACAGTAATTAAGAAACCTACGCAGATACATACAGTTCGCACAAGTTTTCATCTTACATTTACTGTTTCCTTTGTTAAAGAATATAATCTTTAGAGTTTAAATATAATTTAAAAACTGTCAAATTTACTGTGCCTGGGAGAAGCAGACATAGGTAGCTGACAAATTGCTCGGAAAGAATCCCTGGTCACTTCTTGGAAGTGTCTCCGGTTTGACAAGAAATTTCCAATATGAACAATATAATCAGAGTCATCTTCATGTTCCCTATGTTGGAGCTGGAATCTGTTTTACAAGCTGATAATTTTCAGGTACTTTCGCCAAATTTCGAATCCTTGTAAATATTTGAAGGGGCAATAAATCGTCCACTCGTCAATACAGCAGAATTGTCACTGGCAAAGTGAGCTCAATATAAATCCCTCAATCTATTTGTCACTATTCATAATAACAATACAGGCAACGTGCACACAAGATTATAAAAAAATAATACATCAATGTTGCATTTCTAAGTTCCTAGAAGAAAGATAGCAGTCAGGATTTAATCCTCAATCTTGCCAATGAATCAGCTTGACTTTTCAAACTTTTTAATAGATTATAACATAACTTCTGTAAATATTATACTTTCCTGGAAAGTTCCAACTCCCTAAGCCAAGAATCTTCAAGTATTGCACATTTTGAGTAATTCTTTAAAAATTAAGCTTATACATCTTATCTTAAGTAATGATAGAAAAGAAAAATATAAATTGCAGCACTTCTATGATGCAGCTACTAGAGTTTCAAAAAGTAGAATGCCTAGGCGCGAAGTTCACTTAGGGCAGGCACCTTGGCTCAAGAAGCACGATTATTATTATTATTATTTCATTGGTATAATGATAGATACAAATAAAGATGTAAAAAGGATAAAAGTCCCATAAAAATAAAGCAAGCATAAAGTATACCCTGTATATCAAAAAGAATATATACCCAGACCTGAGGACGCCACCTACTACAAATATGCGTGCCAACTATTTAGTGGGTAATTAAAAAAGTTTGGTCGTGGACACCTAAAAAAAATTACATTTATATGTGCCAACTCTCAAACATAATCCACAAACGTTTCTCATTATGAAAAATCCTCCTATTCTTTTCGAACCAAATCCCCATGAGACAACACAAAAACATGAGATCCATAGGCTTTTCTTCTTTTCATAGAAAGTGGGGGTTCACAAGCATTCCTCCATCTATGAAGCCCGGATACTTCAATTTGAGTGACGTATCTCTGTCCGACACGTATCGGATACTTGAACACGTGTCAGAGAAAAGTAAGGTTTAAAATGTCGCCGGTGTTGGTGACATGTCAGAAAAATCAAAGATTCGACACCGATGGGGGGGGGGGAGAGTCATCTGGGGAGTCGCCGGAATAAACGAAATATCGCCAGAATGTCTCCGGTGTCGGCGAGATGTCGTCGGAATAGTCAACATGTCGATTGAAATTTGAATGATTTTTCCTTGTTTCTTAGTTAGAAATAGATGGATCTGAGAAAAAAGACAGAGAAAAGAAAGAGAGGGAGCGGCCGAGCTTCTATTTTTTGGTAAAACTAGGGTTTCTTGGATGTAAAAGTGAAAGTGGTGGGGCCATAGGATTGGGCTTTTATTTTGGGCTTGAGGGGTTAAAGTGGCTTATGGTTTTTTATGTAAACTATTAATATATAAAGATTATTTACTAAAACTTGAAATTATAATTTTCAAGTAAGTGTATTTATTAAAATACTTAATAAATTTGATATAAAATTAAAAAAATTATCATAAAATATGGATTTATTGAAGTTTATATTCATATTACGTGATATTTTTTATTTATAATTATAGAGTTGTATAATTTACTGAAAAATAAAAAATTTCATCATCGATATTAACTTCGACACTTCTCGGAATATCCGTCGACATCAACATCGACATCGACATCGACATTTCTGTAAAATCGACTTGTCGATATCTTGATCCTTTCTGTCTTTCTAACATAATATCATAACCTAAAACATTGAAAATCATTGTAATGTATTATATAATCTAATGTCTATTGAGATATATGATTAAATTTGCCTTTATCCATTAGTTTAAGCTTTTGGGTCGAGTGGTGATTTAACCTAATTAATATGGTATCACAGCAGAGGGTCCTAAGTTTGAACCTCTGTGATGACATTTCCTCCTAATTATTAAAAATTTCACAAGTTTAGGTCTTGTGTAATATCCAAGCCCACGTGTGAAGGACAGTGTTGAGATATATGATTAAATTTGCCTTCACCTATAAGCTTAAGCTTTTGTGTCTAGTGTGATTTAACATATTTTATAATATCTAAAAATTGTGTATCGTAATCAACATGTCTTTACCATGTCCATATCCTAGTTGGTATGTGTGCTTGTATCATGTTGCATCCGTAAAAAGTAATCGTGTTTGTGCTTCTTAGTCCTCCATGGTTTCCCAAAAGAGTTATTATGAACCCATGAGATACCAAAAGTCTTGAAGAAACACAGCCAAATAACCCTTGAAAATTACATGTCCACATAATATGGTTATGGTCTTTCGACTCCTAGTTACACAGACAACACTAGTGGGGCCTGAGGCATAAGAAGAAAATCGTTGGAGACAGTGGAAAGTATTAATTTTGCCAAGATGAGTTACTAGGGGATGCCATGCAAAAAACTTAACTTTCTACACCCAGCAAAGTTTGGAAAAAATGGGGTGGAACAAATTACAGGGGTTGCGGTGATTTAAAAATTTTAAAAGAAAATAGGCAAAGATAATCTTCTATTCTGAGACAATTCTCTTCAAGAGAGACTCTGAAGCAAGTTAAAAATAATAGAATAGCTAGCTTAGAAAGTTCCCTATCCCGAATGTGTCAACATAAATGAAAATCACCACCATGGATAAAGAAAGAGATAGATGAGATTTTGGCTAGTGTTAGAGAGCATAGGAGTGGAAATTGCTCTTTAAAGGCAATGTCCTCTAACCAAATGTCTTCCCAGAAGCGTATTTGACTTCCTTCGTCCCCTACCTTCCATTTCACACCGTTAAAAAACAGAGGATAGTATTTCGAGATCTCCTTCCAAGGGATTCTAGTAGTGCCACGAGCTACCAAACGCCCATTTGGGTGTATCCCATGCGTACTTGTAATCACCCTATGCCAGAAACTTTATTGTTCATTTAGGAATCTCCAAAGCCACTTTACTAGCATGACCATGTTTTTACTATTCATGTTTCCAATTTTTAGACCACCTTCCTACAATGCTCTGAAAACCATATTCCAACCAACAAGGTGTGAACCCCTTCCTTCACCTAATCCTACCCATACGAAGTCCCCCACGTAATCTTTTCCAACTTTTCTTTAATACTTCCAGGCAACTTAAACAAGCATATGTAGTAGGTGGGTATGCAAGTGAGGACAAAATGAATGAGTGTCCTGGAACAAGATTCTTAATTACATTTTATGAGGGGTCCCTTTACAGGAAAGATTAGATATTAATACTTTCAAATATTTGGGATTGCTATTGCCCCACTTCTAATGTTCGTAGCATGCATGATGACAGAAGTTCTTCTCCCTTTAATTGATGATAATTTATGTGGCAGGCAGGGTTTGCAGCCATTATGTGATTCATTTGGCTTGAGAGAAATTAGAGGTTTTTTTAGAGCATTGAGGCTTCCTAGGAAGATGTGGAATCTTATATTGTTTTATGTCTCTCATTGGATTCATACATCTATGTTCTTTTGTGATTTTCCTCTTTTCTTGATTATGAAAGACCTTTTTGTTATTCTTTTTTGTTGTATCGGTTGCTTGGTCTCGACCGTTCTCTTTTAGTGGCCTTCTGTACTTCCATCCTCATTAAAGAATGTTGATTTCTTTTTTTTTAAAAAGAACACTTTTTTGATGTTGTGGTTGTGGGTAACCTTAATGTGTGAGAAAAGTTCAGGTGTAATGAAAAAATAGTTGAGGCTATTAATTGGGAACAAGAAGGTTATTCCACCCAGACTGGTTCAAAATTTTAAATGCTATGCAAGAGCTTTCAAGTTCTTCGTGTCTCTAAATCCTGTTTTCTAGATAAATCCCTTCTCAAGTATCAAAATGAAGCTCGTGCATTGTGTCTACAGAAAGGTTACTGTTCGAGACTGAGGTGAAGTTCGAATGGCAAGACTTTTAATGGAACTATTTCAGCTATCCCTTCTAATGGAAGGAAGATTAAAATGAAGAACATACCGGTGGCTCTGTGGAAGTATTGATATATCTTTAAGAAATTTTTCAAACATTTCTGCTTCCAAATCAGTTTTTTTCATCTTCCAAATCCTTATTTATACTGGTGGCTATGTGGAAGTTTTGATATATCTGTAAGCAATTTTTCAAACATTTCTGCTTCCAAATTTTTTTTTCATCTTCCAAATCCTTATTTATAGCTTGACCTCCTAATAAGGAAGTCTTATATCTTGAATGCAATTCATCAAATTGATAATAACTACTCATACACTCTCGTAAACAATAATCACTTGTTACTCCACCATCATTTATTCAAAGGACCAAACATGGGGTAAGAAAGAGTGAGTAAAATGAGGATTGGATTAAATTGGCATTTATTCTTGTTCGTGATGCAGAAATGTTGAATTTAATCATACTCTACTTGCGACTAAGTGTTCTTCATACAGACCTTCCAAACACTTGTCTAATATGCAATAATGAGTAATCAAACATCTATATCCAGTCTCAAGCCCCAGCCAGTAATCTATAGAGACCTCACGTGCCACAACACAAAGCTTCAAGAGACATCACTGGTTTTCATAAATTAAGCTTTTAATTAAACCTAAGGATTCAAATTGGCGGCAATTTTATTTCTGGACACGCTGGGACATTTTTAAAAAATATATATTTAAAGGACTAACATTTAAAAAAAAAACTTATCTCATGCAAGGGTTCAACATGCTTTCACGAGTTCTACCCTAGTTGCTTGTGATAGGAGACAAACTCCTGCAATTTACAGCTGAGAAGGAACTTGAAGGAAGAAAAGAACAATGATCTTAGCCATGTACTTGCAACCTTAGATGATCTAAAACACACCATGGCTGCAACCTTTAAATAACTCTATCTTAGGGAGGGAAAGCACCTAATATTTTTAACAGTCAATTAGGACCTGCGTTTAAGTTATTTGTCCTCCAAACAACTTCACCAAAAGATATTTCTTGAATGAGCTCCCATAGCTGGAACCTTTGGTGGAGTGCTTGGTCACATCCTTAACAATCCTCCCCCCAAACAAAGAACCATATTGAGCCTCCCCTGAAACAGTCTTTCTATCGGAGTGACACTTTCTGATATAGCTTTACCACTAATCACATTGTTTGTTTTTTTTTAACACCTCAAAAGGTCATTTCATTAAAATAATGAAAGATAGAAGAAAAAACAAAGCAATACAATAAAGTGAAAACCAATCAAAAGCAACAAAAAGCATGGTATACCGTATACCCCCACTACCCATCACCCCGCACCGCCATCTAATTACAAGTATGCGGGCCAACTATTTATAATAAAACCTTTTTTTATAGGAACTATTTATAATTAAAACTAAAGGGTAATTACAAAAAAGTTTTGAAGTTGACACCCAAAAGGATGCATTTACATGTGTCAACTCCCAAACATAGTCCCATGGACCATGATCTCCTTTCCTCCAAAAGATTTTTCTATCCCTTTCCAACCAAACGCCCCATGTTATAGCACAAAAGCCCCACTATCCAAAGGCATTTCCCCCTTATCTTTGAACGGGGGGAATAAAAGTAACTCCAGTGTTTGACGAAAAAAATCGTTATCCACCCATGCTATCCCGAAAGTTTGGAAAAAATAAATTTGCACTTCCACATGATATGGTTAAGATTCTCTGAGTGGATGTAGGAGGTACATAACCAAAGCTCGCCACTTTGTTCAACATATGAGGATTTCATCCACAAGACCGAGTCTCTGAGGCTCACCAATTTGTTCAGTATCTGAGGAATTCATCCACATAGTTAAGTTTAAGATGTGACTCTTATACCACTTGCTAAGACAACGGGTCCTCCCCACATTGGTATGATATTGTCCACTTCACTACGTGCCTAAGCCATCATAGTTTTGTTTTTGGCTCTACCCAAAACTCATATATATGGAGATATTGTCCTCACTTATAAACTCATGATCTTGCTCACTTCTAGTTCTAGCCAATGTGTGATTTTGGTCCCCAACACCTCCTTTAGATATTAACAACTTTCACCACTCAGCCAATCTTCCTCTATTTTTTTTTTCAATCCCTCCCTCTAAAAGCTCATCCTTCTTGTATTACCCCCAAAAGGTACTGCCGATATGTCATTCCACCTTCACTCTTAGTGCAATCTACTCCTGCCACTGATTGCACGACCCCTTGCTTATTGGTGTTCTGTTACAAATGGTTGTTTTATTAAAGTTAATTATAATACCTAAAGCCACTTTGAAAGCCTTCAAAGCCTGAAAAAGTTCCATGATTCTTCATTATCCACTAAAAACAGCAAAGCATTCGCGAATTTCAAGTGGGAAATTTAAATTTCGTTTCTTCCTAATTTGAAGCCTTTAATAAGCCTATAATTTTCTCCTTGCTTGAGTAATTTGCTTAGTACGATTACAAAGAGAGAGGAAGACAAAGGGTGGCAATTCTTCCCCTTGGTCCTCCCCATCAATAAAAACACAGAATTTTTTTGCTCAAACCCATCCCATGATCCATCTAATCTTTTTTTTTCTTCGTAAAAACACCTCATAAGGCCATTTCATTGATAAAAGGAAAGAAACAAAAAAAGTAAAGTACAATATAAAAATGGCATAGCAAACCTAAAGCCACAAAACCAAGGTATACGGTATATCGTATACCCCAAACAAAAAAACCTAATTACAAGTAATCCTAACGAATAATTACAAAAGTCTTTGGAGTTGAGACCCAAAAGGATGCATTTACATGTGCCAACTCTCAAACATAATCCCAAGTTCTAACTTCCACCATAAAAATTCTTCTATTTCTTTGAAACCAAATACCCCATACAATTGCACAATATCCCACAATCCATAAACAATTCCCTTTATCATTAAAAGGGGGAAGACAAGCATTTCTTCTAAAGAGTGGCGTATAGAAACATTGTCCACCCACGATATCCCAAAAGTTCGAAAAAATCTTTGTCAAATAAGCCTCGAACCCTTGCACTTCCACATGATGTGATTTAGATCTTCTGATTCGTGATTGCAAAAACTACACCAATAGGGGTTTAGGGTGAAGGGAGAAGATTGCTAAAGAAAGTCAAAAAGTATTGATCTTTCCAAATGCCACAGAGCAAATAAAAAATTTGATTTTCTTCAGGATCTTCACCTTCCAAAGTTTTGAAAAGAAGATTGGTGAGAAACACAATTGGATGCAGGTGCTAAACTCAAAAAAAGATTTGCAAGAAAACAAGTTAGAAGAATTTATAGTCTACTATCACAAACACCCTCCCTCACTATAAAACCCTCTAGGTTTGCAATGAAGGTAGATAACTCTCTCAATTCCCTATCTCGTCTACAAAAATGGAAATAGAAATTCACACTTACCCCTCTCTCTAAATAAAAACTGAAATTGGTGAGTTTTTTTCAAGGGTCAAGGAGTATAACAACGGATACAGATCTCCAAAATAGTATCCGGTTCCCGTCCCCAACCTGCCATTGACACAATTAAGAAACAGGAGGAAACATTTGGATCCATTTGACACATCTATGATCCATCTAATCTATCCTTTGCTAAACCCTTTTTCTTCATAACCATTTCAAAGAAATCTTAGTTCACCATGACATAAGCTTTTCTAGATCAATTTTAATAATACATCCTTTCCTCTTTAACCTTTTCCACTTTTTGACAGCCTCATTTGTGATTAAGTAAAATCAACAATTTGTCTATTCATCACAAAGCAATTTTGGGAGTCTTATATTGTTTTTTAAAAAAAGACACTTCAAAAGGCCGTTTCATTGATATAATAAATTTTTGGGAGTCTTATATCATATCTCCCATCACAGAAAATTTCGGTAACCCACACCCAAAGTGATGCATTTACCTGTGATGTGTCAGTTCCCATACGTATTTCTCACTACCCTAAATCCCTCTAAAGATTCACATATTCCTCTTTAGCACCAATAAGTCCATGGAAGTCCATCTCCACTTGGTTTAATTTTAATTAGGTGGCCCACATACTTGTAAATAAGTGGCGGTTTTGGGTATACATAGAATAATTTGTACTTTTTTTTTTTTGTTGTTTTCCTTGTATCTTCTTTCATTTATCAAAGAAATAGGCTTGTGAGCCGTCTTTTTCAAAAAAAAAAATAATAAAATGGAACTCCATCTCCAAATGTTAGCATAATCCTAAAGTTGGCAAGTCATCCAGAGTGCTTTGCATCTACCCTTCAATCATCGGCTTTGAAGCTACTCATGCAACCGTCCTCCTCAAGTTGTTAGATAACTAGAGCAATAATCATTTGTGAACCTTATTACAATGAATAAAATGACACAATAACATGCACAAGGCTTGATATTTGTTCCTAGTATGTTCGTCTTTTGTCAAGGAGAAGTCTGGGAAATTTAAAAGGAGATTCTAAGTTTTAAGACATTGTTGCAGATTCCTTTGATTCTTTTTTTTTTAATGGAAAGATAAATCTTTCATTAATCGAAAAATAAATAAATAAATTATACAAAAACGACGAGAAGTCCACATAAAAATAAAAATAAATAAAACTAAGCAAGGAACTGCAAGGAGTTCCATCTTTTTTTTTGGTAAAACAGTAAATTCCAGCACTTTGCGGTATAAAGTTATATCCCAAGCACAATTCCAATTTGAAGACCTTGTTCGAGCCAAGCGGACCAAAGAAAAGCAGAAACAACACTCATTAAAAAAATTATCTTTTTTTTTGGCACGAAAACGTCCCACAAAAGCAAATTGGCAATCACTTTGGGGGAACCCAACTCAAGTCAAACTGCCAGAGGAGCTTAAACCACAATTTACTCGTAAAATCCTAAAAATTGAATAAATGGTTAGAAGCTTGTAATCCTTAAAACATAAATGACAAAAATGCGGAGACAGAGACCGAAAAGGTTGTCGCAATGGCAAAACAGTTGGAGTAGAAAGTTTCCCCAAAGAAAAAAATTGTATTTTTGGTTGAAAACCCTTGAACCAAATGAATTTAGTAGGAAAAGAAGAAGACGGAGATGAAAGGGAGAAAAGATGAGAAAAGAAAGATTTACCAGAAAAACATTTTGAAGGTTCAAGAGACCAAAGGAGGCAATTGGGGCAAGAAGAATGGTCAAAAGGAGAGATGGGACTAAGGAGATTTGAAAACTAAAGGATTTCAAAGTCTTTGAGGTTTATAGAGAAACACAAGTTCCAAGAGTAGGTGGTAGAATTTTTTTTAAGATAAGAAACTATTTCATTGAAGATATTGAAACGTTCAAAAACATTCCCAATGGGAAGAAATTACTTGTGGGGGATGGTAATTACAAAAAACATTAGAGTTAGAACTCCAAAGAGAAGCATGCCTAACTATGAAATCCCATAAAACCTCCTTGCTTTTGGGTAGGCGTCAACCACAAAACTGAGGAAATAGTGCAAAAACGATTGAGGGAGATTCTATAAAGGTTCGGATAGGATGAACAAATGGTACAGATGAGTAACCAATGAGTTCAAAGTTTTTTATTCTTTTTCAAATGCAAGCATAATTGAAGTAGCTGATTTATTAAACCAAAATTGGAGGTTGTGCTTTTTACTGATGATGATAGCAATGCTAGTAACGCTCATAAAGGTGGAAAATTGAGGCGAGAGCTTCAACTTTATGAGTGGAAGAGTATTTTGCATTTCAAGTTCATATTGCAAGCTTCATAAACCTTGTTGAATAATGGATATAGTTAGCTGTCCTTGCCTCTTTCCTTTTTTTGCGAAGTACATTTATTTTTTAAAGTTTATATTTGCATGTTTAATCTATTTCAAAGTTTCAAAATTTTCAACTAATACATACATTTTTTTTTTTTGGTAATAAACACTGCAATTTCATTGATGTATGAAAAAGCCCAAAAAGGCAAGGAAGGAACTACTAAAAAGCCTTCCAATTAGAGGCTATATAAGAAGGAGCATAATTACAAAAATTTTTACAAAGGTTAAACTAATTTAAAAGTTCGTCCCAAATGCGTCTGTGTCCTACTAGCTCCTTTTTTTAGAAATCACATTTTGTCATGTCCATGTCCCTGCTTCTAACTTGTGGTCATCAGTCAAGGAATGAAAGTTATTTACATTGGTTTCTTCATCCTATGAATATCAAAACTAATGAGAAGCAATCAACACAGGACAGCATTACGTGGTCACAGCAATATATATCCCAAACGAAATACATCAAAAGGCTCTTTCAGGAAAAAGGAACCAAAAATAAACTCACATCATTCACAAGCTTGATACAATTTTATTTTTCTACATCCAGAAATCCTCCATTCCTTGAGGTTCACCGGCTCGACTCGATAGAAACTTCAACATTTAATACATAGATCATATACTTACTTACAACAACAAAAGGCAACCTCCAGCAACATGTTGTCTTCAGCCATTAAAAAAATAAAATAAAATACAGAAAAACACGTCAACAAACTACCATTCCAGCTCATATGAAAGAAAAACACAACAATCCCACAAACTAATGTGAGATACTTAGCAGGTTATACCTAAATCTGCCTTTACCCAAAATAAAGGATAGGCATACCACTCAAAGTGTCTAAGAGCAAGCAATCACTATCTTACTTACAACCATAATCTGCAGCTTAATAACAGTCATTGATGCAACATAGATTCATAAAACTGAGCTTAACAAAATTATAGTCCCTTGAAATCATGTGGCATTTGTCATAATCAATAACAATAAGCAATCAAAGTCCCAAAGAAAAAAGCAATGTTTATCTAGCAACGTCAATAATTTGTTTAAGAACTTACCAATATTGATTTGGCGTAACAATTACGGAAGCAGGGCTGTGAACCTAGCCTCATACACAAATCCTCGGTAAAGCCCATCGCTATATCCAGGTACTCCACATATCCACCTCCACTCAGCTTTCCCTGAACAACGATCCCACAATGCCATCATTCCCATTCTCTTAGCCGAAAAGCAAATCTGATCACCGCCCCCAAAAACCTTAAACTTACTCGACCCTTGAAAACACTGAAACATCTGAACCGGCATTCGACCAGCTTCATCCCATTCCAATGTATCCAAATCCAACCTCAAAATCAGAATCGTCGAGCAAGAAGCAGTCAATGAAAAAGACGATTTCAACCCACCAACCATCAAGATTTGATTACCCGTCCCTCGAATCAAACGGGGTCTTTTCAAAATATCAAAAACATCCCCCCATTCATGCTTTTCAAGACGAATCCAATTCTGGGTATTCTTCAAATCGACAATAGTACAAGAAAAAAGCTTCCATTGACTTCTCCAAGGAGAACCCACATCACAAAGTGCATAAACCGAGTTAAAAACCAAGACAGGACTCCGAGGTTTGGAAGGCAAATTAGATGAAAATGTACTCCATTGATTAGACCCAGAAAAGTAAAGAGCAGCAAGTTCAGTAAGAACCATAACTCTATTAGCTGAGTCAACCAAAACAGACCCATGTCGAGACCAAGCCGAACCAAGCTGTGGCAAAACACGAAACTGTCGAGTCAAAGGATTACAAACAACAAGAGATTTATTAGAATCAGGCAAATCACCCCAGAGATAAACAAGGCCAAACGAGGAAGCAACGGGATGAGGGGAAAGAAAAGGAAGGAAATCAAGAGAGAATTTGAGCCAGTGATTTTGTTCAGGGTCGTAAACATCGAGAGAGTGATTGGAAGAGGATAAGCATTGGTGATTATGATGGGGTGGTCGAAGAGCGATGAGATGAAGAGGGGGTTGATTAGAAATGAGGTCAATGAAACATGGGGATGAAATGATTTGGTCAAAGAGTTTACAAACGGAACGGCAAATCATGATTTGACGAAGAGGGAGAGATAAGAAGATTTGATGGAATGAGTCTTGCGAAAGACGATAGATCGGTGAAGCTTCTTCCATTCGTCAATCAGCAGTGGGATGGCAGAAGAATAAGAAGAAGATGATGATGATGATGATTGAGGAGTGGAATTGTGGGTGGCGTTCCAAAGCCGGAGTTTTTCAGTCAAGAGGTTCTCTTCCCTTGTTCAAAGTTGGAGACTTTCTGCAATTTTTTTTTGGATATTTTTTTTTTTAGGAGCATAATTTTGTCGGGAATTTGGCTTCATTGACCTCCAAATTTGCCAATTAAGGTTTTTTGACCTCCATTTTTATTTTAAACTTTTTTGACCTTATGATGATGTCATTTTAGTGTGAAATGTCTAAAAAACCCCTTCTATTCTCTTCTTCCATGAAACCTTCTTCATCTCTCATTCCATGATTTTTTTTTCTTCTCTTCTTCCATGAAACTATTTTCTTATCTTCTCAATATTATCTCTTCTCTCTCCTCACACCGTGTGACGACATAGATCGGCGTTGGTGGTGAAAAACGTTTGAAAAACTCTCATCTCTCGATTTGTGTATGCATGACTTTGGGTTTTTGAGATTTTCATTTGTATTTTTTATCAATCTCAAAATCTCAACACCCTCTCCATTCTCTACCTCAACACTCTCTTCACATTACCAAGTAATCTTCAAGCTTTCAATTCTTATTATTAAAAAAAAAAAAAAAAATCTGGGTTGCCCCGAATTTTGCACCGAATTTTGAGTTTTTTCCCCGAATTTTGAGTTTTGCCCCGAATTTTGAGTTTTTTGCCCCGAATTTTGCACCGAATTTTGAGTTTTGCCCCGAATTCTGTCTCGAATTTTATCCCCGAATTTTGCACCGAATTATAAGTTTCTTCCCGAATTTTGAGTTTTTGTCCGAATTTTATCTCCGAATTATGAGTTTCTTCCTGATTTTGAGTTTCCCAAATTTTGGACCACATGATATTTTTTCTTAATTTAATCTATATAAAATAAAAGAGTTATTTATTAATTTAATCTTTTATATATATATATATAATTAAAAAAAAAAAAAAAAAAAAAAAAAAAAAAAACTAAAATCCTTACTGTCTCATAATTCGGTGGACCGAATTCAGAATTCGGTCCACCGAATTCTAAGACAGTGAGTAGTCTTTTTTTTTTTTTTTTTTTTTTAACTATTATATATAAGATTAAATTAATAAAAAAAACTATTATTAAGATTAAATTAATTTATTAATTTATTTTATATAAGATTAAATTAATAATAGTTTTTTTTTATTAATTTAATCTTATATAAAATAGTTTAAAAAAAAAAAAAAGAAGACTACTCATCGTCTTGGGCTCTTAGAATTCGATGGGTGGATCAATTCAATTCACCCACCGAATTATGAGACAAGAAGGAGTTTTTTTTTTTTTTTTTTTTTTTTTTTTAATTATATATATATATATATATAAAAGATTAAATTAATAAATAACTCTTTTATTTTATATAGATTAAATTAAGAAAAAATATCATGTGGTCCAAAATTTGGGGGAAACTCATAATTCGGAGATAAAATTCGGGGAAGAAACTTATAATTCGGTGCAAAATTCGGGGATAAAATTTAGTGAATCTGGGCAAAACTCAAAATTCTTGCAAAATTCGGGGCAAAAAACTCAAAATTCGGGGCAACCCAGATTTTTTTTTTTTTTTTTTTTTTAATAATAAGAATTGAAAGCTTGAAGATTACTTGGTAATGTGAAGAGAGTGTTGAGGTAGAGAATGGAGAGGGTGTTGAGATTTTGAGATTGATAAAAAATACAAATGAAAATCTCAAAAACCCAAAGTCATGCATACACAAATCGAGAGATGAGAGTTTTTCAAACGTTTTTCACCACCAACCGCCGATCTATGTCGTCACCGTGTGTGAGGGAGATAGAAGAGATAATATTGAGAAGATAAGAAAATAGTTTCATGGAAGAAGAGAAGAAAAAAAAATCATGGAATGAGAGATGAAGAAGGTTTCATGGAAGAAGAGAATAAAAGGGGTTTTTTAGACATTTCACACTAAAATGACATCATCATAAGGTCAAAAAAGTTTAAAATAAAAATGGAGGTCAAAAAACCTTAATTGGCAAATTTGGAGGTCAATGAAGCCAAATTCCCAATTTTGTCCTCACAATAATTGTTTTTTTTCTTTCTTAATTCTTAAAAAAAATGGTTTCTTATTTTGTCATAAAATAAATTAAGTTGGCAATGTGACATTTGTGAGTGGTTTCGTTTGAACTAGTGGGATGAAATGGAGATGAAAAACTAAACGTGTTTGACTGCATGGGGGGAGACTACATATCTCTCCTTTAAAACCAATATTTTATTTATGTTTTTAGTTTTTTAGAGCATCCATACTACCTAGTTTAGAAAGTCAATCTGGAAAATTATCATGGAAGTTTAGTAGTCTTTTTCGTCATTGAATTTTGGATGTCATGTCTATTTGATCTACGCGTTTTCAATTTATATTTAAGTAGTCTCTGAGTTTTGAACTTTGTATCTGTTTAGTCATTGAGTTTTCAATTTATATCAAAATACTCCATAGATTACTAGAAATAACTTTAATTGTTCGTTATTTTTTTTTTTGATGAAATTGGTAGTTAATTTATCAGAATGTTGACTTAACACTAATATAAAAATTATATTTGTCTAAAAATATTGACATGATCAAATATTAGGTCTAGATTGATGAAAGATTTGAAATAATAATTAATCTCATGTCAGTATTTTGGCCAATTAGACATGTTATGTCAACGTTAAGTCAACATTTTTTTATGGAGTTAACGAATATGATAAACTAATGACCAATTAAACTTGTTTCTAATAATTCTTGAAACTCAGGGATCAAATAGACACAATGTTCAAAACTCAGGGACCACTTAGATACAAATTGTAATGTGTGAACTAGATACAACATCTAAAACTGATGGACCACTTATATATAAATTGAAATAGCATGGACCAAATAGACACGACGTCCAAAACTCATGGACCAAATAGACACGACGTCCAAAACTCATGGACCAAAAGGCTACTTTACCCAAGGCCAGTCCTAAGAAAACAAGGCCTTAGTGCGAAAATATAGTTTTGGGTCATCTATCATATAATTTTTAATATAAATTTTTTTTTTATTAAAACACAATAATAAACAAGAGTTCTCAAACGAAAGTCCCAATGATCTTTTCTTGCAGTATAATATATTCAAAAACTAAATGCATAAAAGAATACTAACCCTAGTCGAGAAGTGTCTGGCTCTTCATCATTCTTCTTGGTTACGATCCTGGGACCACCGAAAACTTATTCCTCACTAAGCACAAAAGAGAATCGGTGCGTGGGCACTATCCTCTTTGGAAAAAGGAAGAGGGAAGAAAAAATATTTCTTCCCTTTACCCTAGCGGCGGTGGCTTCAAAGAGAGAGGGGAAGAGGAATTTTCTGAGCTTTTCTTTGCTCTTTTGGCTTGTGTGTTTTGGGATCACCTCAATGGTCCTATTTATAAGAAAAGCAAGGCCTCAGAAAATCTTTGAATATCTTTTTAATTATCAAATAATTAATAAAGATATTCTAAAATATATTTTGAATAATTAAGATATAATATCTTATTCCATAATAAGATAATCCTATATCTTTTATATAAATTAATCTTTACTAATTTAAAATAATTTTTCCATATCTTAATCATTAAGATATTCCATATATTTTATATAAAATAAAATATAAATAATTGGTTAATATTTAACCATTGGGGCGTGTGACCCTACCCGTGGGTCACACGCCCACTATGTCATCTCTATGACAATATTGAGCATTTTATTTTCCTTTTTATTTAATAGAACAATCCATTAAATAAATAAATAAAACTCATTTTATTTATTTCCTCTTTAATTTGACTTCTTCAAATTAAATATTTAAATAGACTCCACTATTTAAATCCCCATTAATTTTTGACAACTTCAAAATTAATTTAATTCAATAGACTCCTCTATTTAATCTCTCTATTATATAATTAAATAGACTCTTCTATTTAATAAATTATTAAATAGACTCTTATATTTAATTTCACCATTAATTAAATAATTAAATAGACTCCTCTTTGTAATTTCATTTAATTAATCAAATAGACTCGTCTATTTGTATTTGCCTTAATTGATTTGACAACTTCAAATCAAATGCTTGAAATCATTTTTCCAAAGAAATTAATCATCATTAATTTATGTTCTCAATTACATGTGTTAGCTCGGAGGACTTAATGGACCTAATGATCTAGAATTACATTGATTGAACTCTTTCAATCAATCAATTCTTATTCATTAACTCCTAGATAACTTCACTAAATATCTAGAGTTGTACTCTTAGTACTATAGACATAGTTATGTCCATTGACTACTTTGATCCTTCACAATTTAGTTCGTATCCATGGCTAGGTATTTGCACCGTATTAACCTCCATGATACATTTTGTTCTTTAAGCCCAACTGATTCTCCAATAACAACCTTACATAATCTCCATTTTGCGGCTTTATCTTTTCCTTGATCAGAGGAATATGAGGCCCCGTTGTTCAAGACCGAATCAGTCCATAAGAGAACTACTTATCTATTTTCCTATATGGAAAATAGTGAATTCCATTCTTGTGTAATTACGTTCCCAGTTATAAGCAAGATGAATCCCCAGAGTGGGAGGCATATTGAGCTAACTATATCGAGTCACTCTCACCTATGCAAATCAAAGACTTGTCTCTTGCTAATAGGAGTTCGTAATCCACTCAGAATTAAGATCAATTGTACATGATCAACCGATTGATAAACAAAGTGTCTTTCTGTAACGGCTTTCCCAAAAGACAGTAAGTTTATCTTAGTCCAGTCTACTACAATCTCTATTGTAGCAACACCCTCACTCACATGTTTCTACATAAGCGATCCAGATGAGATCACTTGTGCCAATTCACAAGGGGGCTGTGTTAGTGGTGTTACCAGAAATAAGGCACCTAACCTTTATTCATATACCACAGACTATTTGAGTTACACTTAAGTGAATCTTCCCGCATCATATGTTCACTTTAAGTTATCATAAGTAACTCGAGATCTTATGATGGATTACATTTATTAAACTAATAATAAATGACAATGTAAATATTACTAATTAATAATTTCTTTATTTATTTATAGTTTAATTGGATTATATAAGATTTAGGGCAGAAACCCTAGCACACACACATATATATATATTCATCAATTTCTTTAATATAGCCCAATTTTGGGCATTAACAACTATATGATTTCGGTTTATGGGCATAAGATGAATGATTTGGATACATATATAATTATAATTATGACATAAACATTTTTAAAATAGTAAATTTTTAATAGTATATTTCAAATAATAATATAATATTTTAGAATGTTATAAAATGGCTTTTTTTTAACATTCATTGAATGAGAGAAAATATTAAATCAATAAATTTATAAAAAACAGTTCAAACTGACCAATTTGAATAAACAATAAACTATAATTCAAAACATATAAACAATGAGATACGTAAATCCACAATATAAGAGGAAAACATTATTTTAAAAATTAAATCAAACTTTTTTTATGTTAAGGTTAGAAATGTCATTGGGTGTAATTTTTTATGAGAAAAATAAATAACTAGCCACTTTCACTCCTTTGGGTTTTCAATAAATAGCAAAATACTAAAATATAAGAATGCATAGCCATATAGTGGGTTTTTTTTTTTGTTTTTTTTTATTTTATCCTTAAAAGCAAATTTATGTTGTAACTTGTACATTAGTACTGTAGCTGATGAGACAGTACATCAAGTATTGTTGTTGTCCAATCAGCTATACTATATTTTTTTTTATATTTTGTTTAATTGCGTGGTACTTTTGGTACATTTTATCATTTTTATATTCATAATGTACCAACATATTTATTTTCATGGTTTCGTATTTTTTTCTCTACATGGCAACTCATAATTTATGGGCTTTTTATTTTAATTTTCATTTTCTATCTCTTTTAGTTATTTTCATATTTCAATTTTAATTCATTTATATTGCATTTCCATTCAATGTACAAATTTTCATTATTTTTTATTCAATTTTTAGTATATATTTTGATTTTAATTCATTTTTGCATGTTTGGTACATTTTTTTCTACATAATTCTTCTATACATTTGGTAAATTTGTCATCTGCTCCGTAATTTCATTTGAGAAAAAGCAAAAGGTATGTAATATACGTTGTATATGTCTCATATAATTTGCATTTGAAAAAAAAAGTGTTAACAAACTTTAAAATCAATATGTAATTTATACAATACTTAATGTACAAAACATATATAGTATGACACATTATAGTAAACTAAAATACAGAAAGGTGACTGCTTAGACTAACATACATAATATACATAATGTATTTAATCTGGACACATCGCAGTAGAGTAGATAACTAAAAGGCAAATTTTTAGCTAACGTACATAATTTACACAATATACTTAATTTGGATACTTCGCACCACATGAAAAATCACAAAGGTAACTATTTATCCTAATGTATATAATGTACAAAATATATCTAATCTGGACAGATAGCAGATAATAAAAAAAGAAAATATACATAATATACGTAGTATACATGTTATTTTTTAACCTGCATTTGAAAATAAAAATGTTAACAAAATTTACAGAACATACTAAATACACAACAATATACTTAATATGCACACATCGCAGTACATTATAAGACAAATGTCAGCTTAATGTGAGATTTCTAAGAAAAATAGTAGTTTTTAGAAAGAGAAAAAAGAATGGAGGGGGAGAGAGAGATGGTAGCTACGGTTGGGAGAGAGTTTGAAAGAGAAGTTTTTTTTATAGAATCTATGTGATGTGATGGAAAGGGTTTTTTAGTAATTTGCTTTTGTTTGTCTATCTATGTGGCTAATTACCATAATATTTAGACAAGTGGCTACCAAAAAATGAATAAAAACGCAAAAAAAATCATAAGAAAATGAAAAAAAAAAAAACTCAAAAAATGAAGGAAAAAATTTAACAAAAAAAATCAAACATTTCATCAGATTTATATTTTTTTTCTGGTTTAGATATTCAAGATTCATGTTACATCTAAGATTCCATGAAGAAAAAAAATGAAGGAAAAGAATGAATGGGTATGGAAGAAGAAAAAACACCTTTTTTGCAAGATCTTTCTTAGATCTATGTGTTTTGTGCCTTAAATCTTCAAAATTTGGTACTTTCAAAGATATTTGAAAGGGAAAATGGTTAAAAAAATTTTTTGGAAGAGTTCAAAAGTTTGGAAAATGAGAGAGAGCTTGGATCTGCAAAAATAGAAAGAGGAAAAAAAATGAAGAGAGAGAAAATGTCACGTTGGTTTCGAAAAACGAGAGGAGAGATGATTTTTTTCAAAAAGAAAAGTGATGTGATGGTCTGATGGGAGGGAGGTATTTTAGTAGTTTTGCCTTTGTTTTTCTTTCTTCATTGGCTAGCTACTATTATTTTGAGTCGGATGATTACCTAGTCTTGTTTGATGCCATTATATGGCTATTGCTTTACTTATCCCATTTTTTTATTATAACTAAAAAAAACTTATCATTGATAATAATATTTAATGAGTTAAATATTAAATCAAGAAATAAATATTTTTTATTGATTTAATTTCACATCATTCAATTCATATTAATTATAATATATATGAATATAATAAAAGAAAAAAAATATAGTCATTTATACTCTAAATTTAAGTCAAGAAATTTATATGCGATAAGTTTTAAATAGATAAAGTGATAGGTCAATTCTTTAGAAATAATATCACCAATAACCTGTTTAAATGAATCATATCCTTTTGTTCTTATTATTATCCCATTTTTATTTCTTTTTAAATTTGTTTTTTATCAACATTGTTACGTTTTCTTCTTTCTTCTAGGGTTTATCAACATTCTTTCTTTTTTTGGCATTTTCGTTTTATTTCAATATGCGTTCCATATCGATCAATATTTTATATGGTGGATTGTGGGATGGTGCTCACATCTATTGTAACGACCCGATACCGTAAAATCCCTTAAATTCAAATGCACAGTGGAAGACTTGGTTTTAAAGAAAAACAGCATGGGTTCGTTTAAAACTCGAATAAACTAAAACCTGTTTTTACATTTTTCACAACAAAGAAAGTGATAAAAATGGAATGTGCATTCGAGATTATAAGTAAACTTCTAAAACAACTTAAAACATAAACCATTACAAATTTAAAACAAACGCCCACACGAGCTAAAAATACAAAGTATGACAAGTGGAAAGTATATACAAGCATTTCAAGAATGCTATGCAAAAATATGTCTAAGTCCATGTCCATCCATCGTCTCGAGAAGTCAAACAGCACCATCTCCTCTACCACGTCTCCCTCGTCGAGATGTACCTAAAAAAAGTAAGTGTAGCAACGTTAGCATAAAAATGCTAGCGAGAGTAAAATGAAAGCAAGTAACTCTATGGACCAAATTTCATACCGAAAATTGTGTCCAAAGACCTAAATTGCTCTTTACTACCCACTCTACACTTCCAATTCATCCTAATCCATCACCAATCAACTTCCCAATTTCTGAACCACAACAACCCACAATTATTACCAATTTCATACCACATCAAGATATCTCGTATCGTGTTTCCGTATGTTACCACCTAAACATACTAACATGTACGGCGCTACCAAATCATGTTTCCTCATAACGTGATACTGTATGTGTAACGACCCAAACCCGTTAAATTCTTTAATCTCAAATGCACAGCGGAAGACTCAATTTTTAAAGAAAAACGACGTGGGTTCGTTTAAAAATCGGATTACCAAAACCTGTTTACATTGTCCCAATTTCAGAGAAAGCAATAGACAAGGAATTCTCATTCCAAATTATGAAATAAACTTCCAAAAGAAATTAAAACCCTAGGACATTTACAATTTTAAAACAAATGCCCTCTTGGGCTCAAAAGGACACAAGTATGAAAGATGAGAAATAATTTACAAACATTACTAAGAATGCTAAACCAAAAGTGTGCATATTATTGTCCATTCACCAACTCGGCAAGTCACGCGGCACCACCTCCTCTACCACGCTTCTTAGGACGGAGTTTACCTGAAAATTTGTAAGTGTAGCAACATTAGCATAAAAATGCTAGTGAGAGTAAAACGAAAGCAAGTAATCCTATGAACCAAATTTCATACCCGAAATTGTGTCCAAAGGCATATAATGCTCATTACTACCCATATCCACACTTCCAATTTCCATACAATCATACGATAGTGATATACTACCCGTAATAGTCTTTCAATACTATGTAAAAGAAATAAAGACTTAAAGTAAAAGTAACAACCATTACTAAGTCTTACTACACAATTCTAAAGAATATGTAATTGTAATATTAACTATCTTTGTTACCAAACAAGTTTTATCGTAACGTGCTATTGTATGGATCGAAATCAACATACCACGTACGGTCGTACCATATCACAAGTCATCGTACCATGATACCGTATGGACCGAAGTCAACATACTATCCCGTACGGTCTTACCAATACATAAATCATCGTAACTTTCATCACATCGGCTATCAGGACTTTCACCATATCACAAATCATCGCACCATGATACGTATGGATCCAAGTCAACATACTATCATGTGCCGTAACACAAATCACCGTAACGTGCTCGTATGGATCCGAATCAACATACCACGTACGGTCGTACCATATCACAAATCATCGCACCATGATACGTATGGATCCGAATCAACATACTATCATGTGCCGTATCACAAATCATCGTAACGTGCTCGTATGGATCCGAATCAACATACCACGAACGGTCGTACCATATCACAAATCATCGCACCATGATACGTATGGATCTGAATCAACATACTATCATGTGCCGTATCACAAATCATCGTAACGTGCTCGTATGGATCCGAATCAACATACCACGAACGGTCGTACCATATCACAAATCATCGCACCATGATACGTATGGATCCAAATCAACATACTATCATGTGCCGTATCACAAATCATAGTACTATGGTACGTATGGATCCGAATCAACATACTACCACGTACCATTCCACAAATCATCGCACTATGATACGTATGGATCCGAATCAAAATACTATCATGTGCCGTATCATGAAAGGTTAAGCTCCCTAATAAGTTAGATGATCTCAAAAGAATTCTACTAAGCTATTCAGAAACCTAACTACTTAGATTACAAGAGTTATCACTCAAGTGTATCTTCTAAGCTACTTTAACTTCCAAACCATTCAAAGTAACTTAAATTTCCACTTTCATCTAATATCTCCAAATCACTTAGCAATACTTCCAAACCACTCCGATGTTTCCTTTTCATCGAACTCATTATAATTCCAAATTCTCTCCACTCACTTCCGAATTAAAGTCTCCAACTAAACATTAATTCTAAGAAGCTAGTTCCCTCTTAACCTCGATAAACAATAACATAACTAAACTTAATTCATAAGACAACTAACTTCCATTTTAAACTCACCTTAGCTTGTAGAAAAGCTCCGATCAACCCAAGGTTGCAAACCCACGATCAAATCACAATCCTACAAACGAATTACACCTAAATAACATTAATTAACCGGAAATCGTTCAAACAACATCTAAACGTACAAACGACGAAAAACCAGGATTTTCTCCGTATGGTGCTCTCGGCCATACAAGGGAAATTGGGGTTCGGGTTTGGTTTTCCGGCTTTTATGCACTTTAGAGGTGTTTCGGGTTGGTTTCGGATACTTTGGGAGTTCACAACATCGATGGGTATCCGTAATTTAGGGTTTTGTACATTAATTGATTTCCGAAAAATTAAGTAAATAGCAAAAACATAATATCCTAAACATCCTAATCATGGACAAGTGAGGAAAAATCATATGGAATAGGTTTCCGACTCAAACTCGGTTTTAGGGTTTAGGGGAAGTTTCTAAAATTGACTAAAACGACTTATTGAAATCTTCAAGCTTCGATGAATGAATTTGAAGATTTCAAACCAAAACCTCCATTAAAATACTATTCACATCAAATTTTAAAAACTTTGTCATACCTTAAGGCCTCGAGAAAACGGGCGAAAATCACGATTGGTAGGTTGGAAATGATCCACGGGCCGATGGCTTTCCAATGGAACAGGAATCGAGACGATCCACCAAGAATTGAAGAAAAACCAAAATTTGGAAAATTCTCCTTGATAGGCTCGGCCCCAAGGAGAAAAGAAGAGAAAAATGAGCAAATTTGTCTAATTTTGACTTTTTAAAGTGATGATGAATAGTGTTTTTAGATATTTTAAGAATTTGGAAAATGACGCCTACATCCCTCTTTTGTTTTTACTTTAAAAACGAAACCCGAAGCTCTTAAATTAATCTAAAGGTGATTAATAATTATTAATTGGCCCGTTAATAATTATTAATGTCACCGAAACGAATTTAAAGTATTAAAAGGATAAAAAGGGTTTTCGAACGAAAATAACTACTAAAATCAAAATCACTATTTTTAAATTAACCTTAAATACTTTAATTAAAATAAATAAATAAAATAAAAAAAAATTTACCCCCAAAAGTAATGGGACGTTACATTATGGATCAACATCAACATACTACCACGTACGGTGTAACTAAATCATATGTCATCGTAACGTGTTACTGTATGGATCAACATCAACATACTAACACGTACGATCTTACCAAATTACACATAAAGTATTACCACCGAAAACCGAACACCTGTACAAAGGATAAGCATGTATTTACATAACAACTAACAAACAAGTTGGGATGCTCATGGTAAGAACTCAAGTTATCTGCCAATCTTGTCATATAGCATCGTTCATAGCCTGTTTCATCTATGACCCTGTTATATCCCAAGATCACGATCTCCTCATATAACATCGCTCATAGCTTGTTTCATCTATGACCCTACTATATCCCAAGATCACATCACAAAGTATAACATTGCTCATAGTCTGTTTCATCTATGACCCTGTTATATCCCAAGATCATGATCTCTTCGTATAATATCGCTCATAGTCTGTTTCATCTATGACCCTGTTATATCTCAAGATCACGATCTCCTCGTATAACATCGCTCATAGTCTGTTTCATCTATGACCCTGTTATATCTCAAGATCACGATCTCCTCGTATAACATCGCTCATAGTCTGTTTCATCTATGACCCTGTTATATCTCAAGATCACGATCTCCTCGTATAACATCGCTCATAGTCTGTTTCATCTATGACCCTGTTATATCTCAAGATCACGATCTCCTCGTATAACATCGCTCATAGTCTGTTTCATCTATGACCCTGTTATATCTCAAGATCACGATCTCCTCGTATAACATCGCTCATAGTCTGTTTCATCTATGACCCTGTTATATCTCAAGATCACGATCTCCTCGTATAACATCGCTTATAGCCTGTTTCATCTATGACCCTGTTATACCCCAAGATCATATCACATAGTAACTATAAATCGGTTCATTACTTGAGCATCACAACACAAACAACTAACAAACAATACAATCATACTACAGTTACACTCAATGACATGCTTATCTTTTGTACTAATCAAAGTGCTTCCTCTCACCAAAAGTCTCGAGTACATCAATCGTACTATCATCATGATTCCATATTGCACGTTACAACCACAATTCACATCAAACCACAAACTTTATTCCTTACACAAGGTAATAAGATCGTATAATCACTAACCATTGTCATCACTGATACCAAGTTCCATGAATTCTTATAATTCCCAAATAAGCAAAATCGAGGTTTAACATCACCATGTCACGAATGAAAATAAATCACCTTAAATCACAAGTATAATTTCTAAATCGTTACCATAATCCATGAGTTAACTTTCAAGCATTTCCTCCACTTAACTTTAGTCAAAACTACCTAAAGTAATTTTAATTTCCAACTTTATCTCAAAATCTCCATAACCTTTAATACTTCCAAAGATAACCTCTAAGCTACTTTGGTCTGAAACTACTCAAAGTATCTTAAACTTCCAAATTTCTTCTAAAACTTTCCATAATCTTACACGACTTCCAAAACATTCCCAAACTTACTTTCTCATACAAAATCACTAAAAGGCTCCAAAGTCACTCAAACTCACTTCCGAGACTAAAGTCACCAACCAAATAAATATTTACTCCAAGGAGTTTTTTTTGGCACTTAACCTCGATCAACAAAATCATAATGAAACTTAAATCATAAAATTACCAACTCCCATTTTAAATTCACCTTAGATTTGAAATCGAACTTCCAAAGTGTCGAACGAATTACCTCACGTGCAATTATCAAAACCTACAATAACACCAATCGAATACAAATTATAAACCATAACTAAATAAAAGAATTGATTTTTGGATGAATAGTGATTTCGGGTGAATAGTGTTTTTCGAAAATCCGGGCTCAAAATCGTCAAATTTCTTGATGAAAACACATGATTTCAACTTCAAAACTCATTTATAATAAAAAATAAAGAGATTCATATAAAAAGTTTTGAAAACACACTTTTTAGGGCTTCCCTTAGGGAACGGGAAACGCTACACGGTTAGGATAGAATGAATGTAACGTCCCGTTACTTTTGAGGTATAAAAAAAATTATTTATTTTATTTTAATTTAAGTATTTAAAGATTATTTTAGAATCAGTAATTTAGAATTTAGTAGTTTATTTCGGTTTAAACCTTTTTTTTAATTTCTTTATTAGTTTAAATTAGTTTTGGTCGTATTAATAATTATTAACGGGCCAATTAATAATTATTAATCACCATTTGACTAGTTTAAAAGTAAAAAGCAAAAGAGGGACGTAGGCGTAATTTCTAAATTTCTTAAAAATATCAAGTTACTATTCATCATCTCTTTAAATTCCATCCTTGGCCAAAAAAATTAGAAAATTACTCTCCATTTTTGTTCTCATTGCCGTGGGTCAAGGGAGAAGGGAAATTTTTTTGGGTTTTCATCAATTCTCGGTGGACCGTCTCAATTCTCGTTTTGTTGGAAAGCCCTCGGTGCTAGGATTCTTTTCAACCTAATAATCGAGCTTTCCATTCGTTTTCTAAAGACCTCAAGGTATGTCAAAGTTTCTAACCTAAGCTTCAATAGTGTTTTAATAGAGTTTTTGATTTGAATCTTTGATTTTTTGCCAAGAAACTCGATGATTTTAACTACAGAAGTTGTTTTATGTGATTTTTGGAACTTTCCCTTAACCCTAAACCTGAGTTTGAGCCGAAACCCGTCCCGTTTGAAATTTACAAAGTGTGGGCTGTTTTGGGATGCTTTACTATTGATTAATTGTATGTTGTAATTAAATTCGGAAAATCGATTATTGTCCAAAAACCCAAATTATCGTTACCCATTGAAATTGAGAACTTCCTAACTACTTGAAAACAATCCGAAACGTCTCTAAAGTGTCTAAAAGCCGAAAATTGAAACCCGAGACCCATTTTTTATGGAGGGGCCGAGAGCTCAATTAGGAGTTTTTCGGGTTTTTCGTCGTTTTATGCTTTTAGATGACATTTGATCGATGTTTGGTAAATTAATGATTGTTAGATATAATTTAATTGTAGGTGTGCTTGGACCGTTGCTTGATCGCTCATTCGAATTACGGGAGCGAAATCTACTTTTGCCAAGGTGAGAATAAATAGAATTTAAAGTAGCTTTAGAAACCCAATAAGTTGAATGATTTGTAGGATTGGAAATTGAGCGTAAGGTTTGAATCGAAAGGATAACAGAAAGTGAGCTAACTTGTTAGAATTGGGAGTTAGTTCTAATTTCGAGTTGAGAGAACTCGTAGGTGTTTTGAAGGAAACATTTAACTATCAGAAATTCTAAGTTTAGGTTAGTTCCGACGCTTAAGAATGATTATCGGAAGTCGAAGGTTTTGAGTTTAATGGATTGAATAAGAAACTTGATTAGGGAACTTCAAGTATTTATTGGAAGAATTAGAATCTTTCGAATTGGAGACTTTAAGATAAAGTTAGTAAGTAAGCTTAACTGAAGACCGTTTGGCTTGATTTAGTTATTGTTCTCTTATCAGAAGTTCCTACTTTCTTATTTCATGTTTAAGAGTATTTCGTGATCCATTTACCTTTATGTTCTTTCGATTACTTTAAATGTTTATATTGATTTCCTTGCACTTGAAAGCATATTCATATCATATCATATCATATCAAATAAACGAAATTGGGAGGAATAATGAGGCAATGCATAGACTGAGTGAGCTTGCATTGTCTGGTATTATTCGTTTTATGTTTACATATATGTATATGAGGAATGCTAAAGGACTGCGGGACTTTACATGATCGGAGGAAATGGATAATGAGATAATGATGGAACTATGCAAGTTCACATTATCTAGTATTATCCATAATTACTATGATACATATACGAGGATACAAGGGTGTATTGAACCTTGTATTCGGTGGGTGAGATAATGAGGTGAATGAGCGTAGCCTACGAGAGCATTCATTACATGTCATTATTCACTAGAGGTGGGAAGATATTATAAAAAGGGATTTTTATAATTTATTTTGGAAAGCGAGATAATGAAGTATTGTTAGCTTGCGGGAGCTTTCATACTGTCATTATAAGCATGAGATGGTTAATTGATATAAAGGTGGTGTGCCTTTTTCATTTGTTTAATGAGTTAATGAATAATGTTTAGACTCATATGCTAGCATTATCGTCATTTATCATAGCTTGTAATTGTTGTATAGGTTAAGTCCGAGCGAGATTAACATCATTTGATTAAACATAAAAGAAGGGTAAACTTTGTATATAGTATGAAGTAACTAAAGTATGAACTAAAAAGAGATATGTGATATGAAAACATTCTTCCAAATTTTGGGAGTTTTAGTAAAGAATAAGTAAGTTTTACTTGGACACAAATCAGAATGCAGGTTTGGTGTCTATTGTTATTTTTTATTCTGTTTATTTTCGCTGGGCTTGTTGTTAGCTCATGATATTACAAACATTTTCAGGTAACGCTCTTGCTTGGGGTCGTGGGAGAGGAGCTGGTTCAGCTTGATCGATGGATGATGATACAGAGATGGACTAGATGTACTTTAAAAGTCCATAGACTCATTTTGTTATATTTTATATCTTTTGAGTTGTAAATATGTATATAAGCTCATAAGAGCTTCTCGTTTTAACTTTACGATTATCAACTCTTTTAAACTCTGAAATAGGAATTGAATTTCCTTGTCTTTAATTTCTCTGGTGTGAAAAATGTATACAGGTTTTTTGTTAGTCCAAATTTCAAACATAACCATACCGTTTTTTTAAATATAAAGACTTCCGCTGTGTTTAGTTTTTAAATGATTTAAAAGGAGTCGGGTCGTCACAATGAAAGCCCACGTTCTGAGAAATCCAACGCAATAGAAATTACGGAGATCTGTCGAGAATTGAAAGAAAAACCAAGAGGAGATAGAGAGAGGAAGAGAGGAAGAGAGCTTCGGCCATAAGAATGGAGGAAGAAAAGAAAAGTGAAGAAATGTTGACCAAATTGACTATTTAAAGTTGAAGAAAGTGAATAGTAAATTGATATTTTAAGAAATCAGAAATGACGATTACGTCCTTTTAAGTGATTTAGCTTATAAAACGAAACCTGAAACTCTTAAGATGACCAAATGGTGATTAATAATTATTAATTGGCCCGTTAATAATTATTAATATGAACAAATCTAATTTAAGCTAATAAAACGATTAAAACAGTTTTTTGAACGAAAATAACTACTAAATTCTAAATTACTAATTCTAAAATTAAACTAAGTAATTTAATTAAAATAAATAAATAAATAAATAATAAAAAAAATTTTAAAAAAATTCACTTAAAAAAATAACAGGACGTTACATCTATGAACATCATAAAATCAAACCTATGATGTTCTTTCATAACACAAAATTTATAGATTTGATGAACAAACTTAAACGTAAGGTTGATTCTCATTGTATTTTGATGGAAGTTGTAACCAACTCAAAAGTAAAGGTTTATTTAGACGTCAAATGTTATAATGACGTTGCCTTTTTAGAATCATTTATTTTCGATAATTCAACTACTATGGTTTCGTTAGTTGTTGTGTGAAATCGTGATACGCAAGTGCACGCAGTCTAACAAGTAATAAAGTGATAAGAAGATATCGTTCCCACGAGGATTAGTGACTTAAAGTGGTGTTTAACAAATAGTTTAAAAGAAAATAAAGACAATGATAAATTGGGATGATTTGATTTATGAAACTGAACAACTAAAATTATGCAAAACTAAATAAATAAATTCTAAATTAATTAAGGAAAATAAGTATGATGGTCTAAAGTGGCTGAGATTACTCCTAAAATATGCAAGAATAATAAAGTGATGAAACTATGTAGAGACAAACGGTTGGAAAGTCAAGAATCCCCCTAAAAAGTCTTAGAATTCACCAATGTTGCAGCAGTGCTATGGCTGTGCTGCAGCAAACTGCATTAATAAAGACACTTTTTATGCAAGCAAACCCAATTGTTCAAGTGACTTCGTCAAGCCTAAATGATTCTAATTCCTAATCCAATTTAAATCCTATGTCTAGGTAAAATTAGATTAAGAAATATGTTTTAATGTTCCGGTTTAGACCTTAAGGTGTAACTACATATGTCTATGCATTTACCAAAAACAATTTCAAGAATCGTTAACTCCTATCAATCAATATTCTTCCATTCAATTTTAACCTTTTCAGAATTAAAACTAAACTAAACAATTCACCTAAGTTGATCAAGCATAAGCAAATAGATAGAAATATCAAACTATTGATTGAACATAAAAACTGAATTTATTAAAGCTTGTGAAAACTAATTCCCCTCAGGGTTCATCTATCAATTCCAATCTAATAAAATTTAGTTCATAATGAAATTCAAATAAACAAAAGAGTTTAACAAAAATAAACCTAAACCTAACATGGCTTCAAATCAATAATGAAGAAACTAAAGAGCAAAGAAGAAGAAGAAGAAAATAATCAATAGAAGAGAAGATCCAAACGAAATCTCCATCAAAGATGAAGAATCTCCCTTGCGAAATCGTCTCTGTCTCCAAATCTCACGTTCAGCCCTTCACGTTTCAGCCCTCCTCTTTTTCTTCTCACGTTGAAGTCTGTCTTTTCTTTAAGCTGCTGCCTCCCTTTTAATCTTTTTAGATTTAGGTTAATTTCTTTTCTTTTCTTTGTATTGGGCTTGGGCTTCATCCTAATCTCCTCCAAATTGCTCCTAAGATGGACCTTAGTGATGGGCTTATTTTATCTGAGGAGAATCTGCTGAAACGGGCCTAAAAAGAGACTTTTTAGGGCAAAAAATCATGATCCTGCTTGCTGTCCAGATTCTGCCCAGTGTGCTGCAGCACAGCTACAGCACTGCCACAGAAAAGTGCAAAAATCTGCATTTTTTTCCTTTGCTCCTACATCAAATTTGCAACTTTTTAGGGATTTCTTTCATTCAAAATGACAAGATTAAAATACCCAAAGCCAAAAACACTTCAAACATATTATTTAAAGTGCTAAAAACCCGAGTTTTCTCAAAGTAAGCTTAATTAACGAATTATGCAAAATGAATTCAAAGTGCAAAAAATATGAGCAAAGTTCAATCAAATAATTATCACTTAGACATTAAAATAGGACCAAATAACTCTATTTTATAGAGTTATCATTAGTCATTGACAAGAAAAATACGGTTTCTCCTCAAGCATCTGTTGATTCGGTGGTCACCCCTCCAAATTCATCTAATCATCAACCACCTGTTTTTTATTTAGGTGTTTATAGCAACCCTGAGGAGTTTTATATTGACGAGGTCCCTTCTAGATTTGATTTCATTTTTATGGTTAATTTTGAATGTCCTTGTGATTTGTTTTACCTTAAGACCATTAATGCAATTTACGCTTCAAAGCATGTTTTGAAAAAAGCTATTCAAGTTCAGGCATTGAAACATGATTTACTTATTCGTGTGTTTAAATCTGGCGGAGGTAGATTTTTTGCCTACTATAAAGATGTAGAGTGTAGCTGGTTCGTTAAGGCTTCACCATATGAGGGTATAAATTGGTGGTCTATTAAGAAATTTTGTTTACAACATTCGTGTTCTATTGACATTATCAAATCAGACCATCCTCAAGCTACAACCTCTATTGTTGGTGATTATATTAGAGAATTTTTTTAGGGTTTGTAGTGGTAAGTTTATGTCTGCCAACCTGATTGTGAACTTCATGCAAAAGAGACATGAGATTCACATTTGTTATATAAAGGCTTATTATGCAAGAGAATTGATTTTGAATGAAAAAAGAGGTTGTCCAGTTGAATCATATTCGCTTGTTCTGAAGTTATGTTATGTATTATGTATGCACAATCCAGGTTATTTTTTAATAACGTTTATTTTTTTTCAGCTTTTATTTATATTCATCTGTTTATTTATTATTATTATTTTTCCTAATTTTCTGTTCATCCATCTTTTGTTCAGATTCTTATGTTCGATACCAATTGACTAATGAAAATAGGTTTCAATATCTTTTCATGAGTCTTGGCGCCTCAATTTCCAGTTTTGTTCATTGTAGACCGATTGTTTCCGTGGCTGGAACTTTTCTTAAATCTAATTTCGCTGGTGTTTTGTTGATTGATTGTGCTTTAGATGGGAATAACCAAAATTTTCAAATTGCTGCTACCATTGTTGATTATGAGAATGACAATTCTTGAGAATGGTTTTTTGTTCACTTGAATACCATTATTGGTAGGAAGGATAATCTACCTGTTATGTCTGACAGGAACCCGAACAAGGGGATAGAATGTCTTTTAATACAGTATGGTAAGGTGGTAGCTTATGCCTCTAGACAGCTGAAAGAGCATGAAAAGTGTGACGACCCGACTCCTTTTAAAACACTTAGTACGTTACGCAGCGGAAAACAACCATTTTACAGAAAATTTGCTTGGTTCCATTTATATTTTGAACATGTCAAACCTGTTTACAATGTTCACTTTAGAGAAAAACGGGAAATGCGCATTTTCTATGTTTAAGAAAACTTAAACAACAACATAAAACTTTTAAAACACAAAACAACGCTCTTTTGAGCACAAAACGCCATATTTACACATTTACAAACGACCAAAAGACTAGCATTTTCACAATTCCATATCCCAGGCTGTGACGACTCGACACTTTTAAATAATTTAAATTAGAAAAACACAGCGGAAGTCTTTATATTTTATGAAAAATTGGCGTGATTATGTTTGAAAGTTGGCTAGCCAAAACCTGTTTACATCTTAAATTCAAAAATAAAAAACACAAGGAACTTCAAGTTCCTAATCAGGAGTTCAAAAAGACGTTATCATAAAAATAAAGACAATTAGCTCTTATGAGCTAAATACAAATTTTCATAACATAAGATACAAATTAACAAAATGAGACCATGGTCTTTTAAAAGAATAACTAGTCCATCACCGTGTCATCATCCTCTGGACCAAGCGCGCACCAGCTCCTCTTCCACGACCCCAAACATTACCTGAAATGTTTGTAATATCATGAGCTAACAACTTAAGCCCAGTGAGAATAATAAGAATAAAAAGTAAAGATAGACCTCAAACCCGTATTCTGATTTGTGTCCAATTTACCTGACACAATCAATCCTAAAGTTCTCCAACTCTAGGTAATTTCATTCTATACTCTCCAAATGATGATATTACTAACACTCGTAGTCAAAATCCTCATCCATTAACTTGTTACGACATAAATAAGAAAGTAAATAAACTTTGCATAAAATATAACATCTCAATTCTTTATCCATGATATATATTTTCATCGCTCATATGCATGAAGGTAATGAGAACATCTCGTAGGATACACATTCGCCCTTTATGCATGAATGAATGAAGAAGGTGATGCGGACATTCCCCGAAGGGTCCAACATTCTTCCCTCCTTTTCTTTCTCTCTTTATTTTCTTTTTCTCTGAAGGCGATGCGGACATTCCCCGAGGGTCCAACATTCTCTCATTCTTTTCTTTCTCACTTTCCTTTCTTTTTCTCGGAAGGCGATACGGACATTCCCCGAAGGGTCCAACATTCTCTCCTTCTTTTCAATGATGCGAGATGTTATGGTGCAATATGTTATGGTTATGCTTGCACATGCTTGCAAAAAGTAAATAAAGTAAAGTGCGAATAATAAAGTAACCGAAACAAACATAAAGTAAAGGGAAATTAAGTAAAAGACATAAAAGTAAATAAATAAGAAACTCCGGACGAACGATATGTCAATCGAACTCCGCTAACAATAATAAAAGTAAAATTATAACTTAAACGATTAACCTATACCTTCAAGGATTCTAAACTTCCAATATAATCCGAGGTTCTATTAACCGTTCTATATAAAAGTTTGGATCTTTTAACTTCCAATGATCCAACCTAAGCTTCGAAACGAATCTAACTTAGAATTTTCTAAGATTCAATACTTTCCTTGAGAACTCCTAAGTTCTCACTTAAAGAATTAACTCCTAATCCTAAGGGCACTAACTCACATCCCTCTAATCTTAGATTCGAATTCTAGTCTTAGTTTCCAATTCTACAAACCATCATACTTATTTGCTTTCTAAAGATACTTTAAATCCCAACTATTCTCACCTTAGCCAAAAAAATAGCTTTGCTCCAAGTTTCCGAAAGCACAATCAAACAACGATCCGAAACACCTACAATTAATTACATCTAACAATTAATAAATAAACATACATCGATCAATTAACATCTAAAAGCTCAAAACAACGAACAACCCCATAAACCCCACTAGGAGGCTATCGCCCCCCCCCCCCATGAAAAGTGGGTCTCGGGTTTGGTTTTCCGGCTTTTAAGTAATTTAGATGTGTTTCGAGTTGGTTTCAAGCAATTTCGATATTCCCGATTTCAATGGGTATCGATAATTAGGATTTTTGAACATTATGCCCTTTCCCGAATTGAATTTAAATAAACAATAATTCATTAATTTATAACCCATAATCAAACCCAAAAAGGTAAATTTCAAACGGGAAGGGTTTCGACTGAAACTCGGTTTTAGGGTTATGGGAAAGTTTCCAAAAACTCTTAAAACAACTCCCGTATTGACAAACACCGAGTTTCACGACAAGAAATCGAAGGAATCAAAAGAAAACTCCATTAAAACACTATTTGGAGCTTAGGGTTTGAATATAAACTTACTGAGAACTCCGTGGATCTCGAGAGAAAAGCACGATCATTGGGTGGAAAAGAATCCTAGACTCAAGGGCTTTTCGATGCAACCGAAATCGAGCCGATCCATCGAGAAACGAAGAAAAACCAAATCTCCCCTAATCCCCCATTGATGCCCACGGCTTGGAGAAGAAAAATGGGAAGAAAATGGTCAAACCTTGGTCAATTGGTATATTTAAAGATAAATGAATAGTGTTTTGGATATTTTTAAGAAATTGGAAATGACGGTTGCGTCCTTTTGTGACTTTTGACTTCCAAATCGAAACCCGAAGCTCTTAAATAAATCTAAAGGTGATTAATAATTATTAATTGACCTACTAATAATTATTAATGTCACCGAAACGAATTTAAAGTATTAAAACGATTAAAAAGGATTTCGGGCGAAATTAACTACTAAAATCGAAATTACAAAAATAATAATTAATCTAAATACTTAAATTGAAATAAATAAATAAATAAATAACATTAAATAAATAATAAAAATAAATAAATAAATAAATAAATAAAATTTCACTTCAAAATAACGGGACGTTACACAGGCTCATCGCACGGTCAGTCAAACAGCACCACGACCTCTACCCCAACCTCTCCCATGAGATGTACCTGTAAAATTGTAGTGTAGCAACATTAGCATAAAGCTAGTGAGAGTAAAATGAAATCAAGTATTTATATGGACCGAAGTTCTTATCAGAAATAATGTCCAATAACTAAACACCGAGCACATCAACAAATAAGGCTAAATATGCATTTACATTCAGAACCACATGCACAGAGAAGTAAACATAATTGACTCGGTTAAAGTCTGTTTCAACTACCATAACACATTTCAAACTTCCCTTGTCACCTCGCGTATAACAACGCTATAGTCACCGTAATTATATTGTCACCATTCATACATAGTTCCCATAGTTACCATTGTCACCATTATTACATAGTCCCATTGTCGCCATAATTACATGTCACCAAAAGTCACCATAGTCTCCATGAATATAAGTCACCATAGTCACCACGAATGAATGACTCTATCAACAACAATAGACTTCCCCAACGGTGTAGTAACACATAACTCATGCCTTAGAGGCTCAGACTCAAAAGCAGCTGACTTAACAAACTCGGTAGAAATAAAGGAGTGACTAGCTCCAGAATCAAACAATACAAGTGCAGAATGGCCCATAAAAGTCATAGTACCTATAATAACGGTGCCTGTAGCCTCGACATCCTCACGTGTGGTGGCAAATACCCGAGCTTGCTGTCGGGTCTGAGGTGGTGGTCTCGACTACTGGTTGGGCCTAGCCTGGCCTCTGCCCTCAAACTGACCTCGTCCCTGTCCTTGCTTCTGGCCCTGACCCTGACCATGACCCTGGCCCGGTCCACTGGGTTACTACGTGGCCTGAAGTCTCGGGTAATTTCGTCTGACATGCCCCAACTGGTCACAAAGAAAACATCTCGTCGTCTTGCACCCAACAAAATGATACCCAAAACAGGCATAAGAGGAACCTGAGCCCTAGGCTGGCTCGTCTGTCCCGAATAAGCCTGAGACCCGGTTGATACTCCGCTCTTACCTTAGAACTATCTCTGTGGCTGAGTCCTTTGACCTGAATGGTCGTCTTCATCCTTTCTTTTCTGTGAAGAAGACTGTGCAACTGCCATCTCAGCCTTCTTCTCAGAGGGTCTGATATCCAAATCCAAGGCAAGGCTCAACACCTCCGCATAGGTGGTGGGTCATAGGGCTTGTACTTGCCCCCGAAGATCTGCTCGCAATCCCACAATGAACCTCTTCTTTTTGTTTTCAAGGTTAGCAATGTGGCCCGTGGAAAACCTGGATAACCGGTCAAAGTTTCTCTCGTACTCCACCACAAATCCGTCTCCCTATTTCAAGGTAAGAAATTGTACCTCCAACTGATCCCTGATGTCCTCCGGGTAATATTTATCAAAAAAATTCTCTCGAAACACTTCCTAAGTAACTATCAATGCCGGATCCAGAGAATGGGATAATCCCTCCCACAAAAACCGTGCGTCATCGACCAATGAGTAAACCTCACAATGGACTTTCAAATGCTCAGGGCATCGAATGGAGTCAAGTGCTCTCTCCACTCTCAAGACCCATCTTTCGGAAAATACCGGATCAGTAGAAGTCCCATCGAACTCAAACGGTGCATGCCTGCTATAATCGCTCAAAACCTTGGCAACATCATCAACCCTAGGTAAGCCAACTGCCGGATCAAGCACTATAACAGGCAGAGGAATAGCGGAACCAGCACAACCTCCTCCACCTCGTAATAAGTCTAGGTAGTCTTTTTCTGAGATAGTAACATTTCGCCCTTGCCTAGGCGGCAGATTGACTGGAGGCTCATTCCTTAACTCAACATTGTCTGGAGCCGCACCTCCAAAATCAACATGATCCACAGGGGGTGGCGGTGGTGGATTAACGAGTCTAGGCTGACCCCGTCATCGTACCACAACCGGGACTGCACCTCTACCTCCCCTAAGTGCTCTCGGAGGCATACTGGAAAACAACAAAACAAATTATGAGATGAATCACTACATACTAAATTACGAATTCCCACTTTTAAACTTAACACTAGCAAGTTCTAAAAGTGCAAAGTCTAAGGTTACCTGGTGCCGTTGACCTCGGTCGATAATAGGGGTATGGATTATAAAACCAAAACATGAAAACATTGGATGCATGTGGTCTATAGAACCAGTAGGCTCTGATGCCAACTGTGACGACCCGACTCCTTTTAAAACACTTAGTACGTTACGCAGCGGAAAACAGCCTTTTTATAGAAAATTTGCGTGGTTCCATTTATATTTTGAACATGTCAAAACCTGTTTACAATGTTTGCATCAGAGAAAAACGGGAAATGTGCATTTCCTATGTTTAAGAAAACTTAAACAACAATATAAAACGTTTAAAACACAAAACAACGCTCTTTCGAGCATAGAACACCATATTTACACATTTACAAATGATCAAAAGACTAGCATTTTCACAATGCCACAATTCCATATCCTAGGCACATCACACGGTCAGTCAAACAACATCACGACCTCTACCCCGACCTCTCCCATGAGATGTACCTGTAAAATTGTAGTGTAGGAACATTAGCATAAAGCTAGTGAGAGTAAAATGAAATCAAGTGTTTATATGGACCGAAGTCTTTATCAGAAATAGTGTCCAATAACTAAACACCGAGCACATCAACAAATAAGGCTAAATATGCATTTACATTCAGAACCACATGCACAGGTAAGTAAACATGGAAGAAGTTAACGAGATAGTAGCTGGGAAAACATTTACACGAGATGAAATTCATAACTTTTCCTATAAATTAATGGTATCTGTGCGATACCTAAATATTTTAGGAACTTTCGGAAACTCTCTTGATGTACTGATTCGAGACATGAACAAGTGGCGCCGCGACTTCTATTGATCACATAAGTACTTTATCTCTAGTTTGACTAAAGATAACGTTCAGAGGAGAATCCGCGGGAACACAAGGATAAACAGCAATTACAGGGGCAAAACGGTAAATTTAATCCTCCTGTAATTATGAGTGTTCCATGTGAAGGATATATCACAGATATAATAAAAACATAAATTAAATGGACATAACTCATCTATAGTGAAGGGAGTTCAGCTATGAATCTATAGTGGAATCATTCATAGTTAGATAATAAGTAATTGACTGATTATGAGTTAATCACTCAATTGTCTATCGTCCATCGAGTCCCATGCTAGCCCAATATTGTTGTAGTAAAACTAAGTTATTAATTTAACTTAGGAAGAACAAATAATTTAAGTAATTGAATTTACTTAAAATTAGGCAATATTAATTATTTGAATAAGAGATTATTTTTAAAAAATCACTATTAATGCTATTAATATTAATATTATGATAATATTAATTGTTTAAATAAAGGGTTTATTTAAATGGAAATTAATATAATATTTTAAGGCTAAATTAATTGTTTAAATAAATAGGTTATATACACGGGAGTTAATGTTAATATTATTAATTATTTAAATAATGAGTTTATTTAAATGAAAATTAATAATTAATATTATTAATTAAATAATGAGTTTATTTAATTTGATAATAAATATTAGAGAGAATTAAATACAATTGGTTTAAGAAATAAAATGGTTTTGGCCCAAAATAATTAATTAATTGGATAGGATCCAATGGTAAGTATATATTAATTCTCGGCTAAGTGTGTTTTATTAGAAAATATTATTTGAATTTATTTTAATTTTAAATGTATAAATAAACAATTATTAATTAAAGAAAAGTAAAAATAATAATAAATAAATAATAAATACGTATATATGTCAAATGCTTTTCTCCGTCATGCGTGCACTGAAGGCTACCTGGAGATATTGTCAATATGTATATATTTTTTATATATTTTATTATTATCTTTTCTATATATAATTAGAAGATAATGATTTCTAATTAGATTAGATATCATAATTTCTTATAAATTTGACCATTGGGATTCATATGTGTTATTATATGCTAATATATGTAAGGCAATACCATAATTTTGTTAATAAAGTGTTATTATTGTAAAATTGTGATTTTTATTCTGTAACAACCCGAAATTTCCAAAAATCCCAAAACACGTGGAATTCATAATATAAAGACAGCGGAAGCATTTAAAACAAAATTCAAGTTCTTCTCATTTGAAATCAAAGCAAATAACATTCACAACCGATCGGTTTTATTTTTAAAACAATAAATCATTAAAATCAAGACAATCTCAACCATTGTCTATAAAATTCTCAATCAGAAATTTAACAACTTCACATAATTAAAATAAAACCAAAAACATGAAAGTCAATAATTCCCAAAAGAAAACAAAATAAGAAAAAAATAAATCGCCGACGTGCAAATCCATGCCAACCGATCACCACCTCGAACCACATCAGCCACCGAGCTTCTTCTTTCTTTTACCTGAAAAAAAAATAGTTGTAGCATCATGAGGCTACGCCCAATGAGTAGAATAATGTAAAAAAAAAAGAACAATGCCATGAGAGGTTTTCTAAGACTTTAAGTCCTTAATCGGCCTCACTGACTTCCGAAAATTCACTTTCACCCAAAACTCTCAAAGTTTAATTCATTCCTCCACATTATCTTTTAATCCGCAAACTAAAAGAATAAAACATTCGAAACAATTTTAAACTCTCTTTCTCATTTTAAAACTTTTTGATCTTTAACTTTCCCTAATACCTCTAATCTCCTCTTTGTCCGCAAACAAAGAGATACTACACCCATAAGGAATTTAAACATAATTTTTCTACAATTTAAATCCTTTAGGGATATTCTTTTCCCGTTTAATACCTTTAATCTCCTCTTTTTTCACAAACAAAGAGAGACTACGCCCATAAGGAATTTAAACATAATTTTTCTACAATTTAAATCCTTTAGGGATATTCTTTTCCATTGTACGGATGGAATGAACTTGCCCCGTTAGGTGTTATTTAAGTTGTGCACACTAAATAATCTCCCCTAACAGCTATTCTTCATTAGACAAGGCCTTGCCTAATGCGAACCTACAACCATATTACCCAAGGTATTTTAAAGTAATATGATTCACACATCACTACTATGATGTTCAAACGAGTCTAAACTCAAACTTCTCGAAATACCCTCGTTCTAGGTCGAAAATTCCCTAAACTTAAATTCTGGAAAATTCTCCTTTTAATCACTCCAAAATAACCCAACATAACACTTTTGGGTCACTTCCAACAACTCCCAACAGTTTACAAGTCTAGAACCGAAACTAGCCTAAACTAGTGTAGTTTCGCTCCTTTTTCGGACATTCTACAACTACTATAATTCTAACTAAAATTCAGCGGCATAACGCCTGATAAATGCCTCCCAAAACAGCCCCTAAACATAAAGAAAACAATCTAAAAATCCAGAGCACAATATTTGTGAAAGCAACTAACCACCTACGCAAATCTTTCGACTTAAAGGCACTAATCTCCAAATAAGGTATTCATGGACAGCAACTTAGAAACATCTTAAAACATCCAACACATGCATAAATATTCAGTTTCAAGGTCAAAGAACACAAGGAAACAATATATGCAAAACCTGAATCGATAGTCACTTTAAAGCATGCTTTAATACCAATTTTTCACTTTCATTAATCCAAACTTTAACTCCATAGTAAAACAGCCCCAAACCTCTCTTAACATACATAAAATCACCCAAAAACATGCTGCAAATTTAGAGGTTATAACTTATAAAGAGAAAGAAAAACAAACATGGTAATCTTCTAATCTTTACAAGTTCTACTCACCTTGAATTGCATTTTCAATAAGCTTACTTCTCTTTCAAAGTATGAAGGAAATAATCCCCACCTTTTGAAACTAATCTAATTTCAAGAATATTGATAAATACAATCTACAACGATGAATTAGAAAAGAAAAATCGATCAGAGTCGAAAAATCATATAAAACCCGAAAGGTTTTTAAGCCATAACTTTTTACATAGAACTGATCTTGCTATGAAATTAACGCTAATGGAAAGATAACGGAAAACCGATCAGAATGGGCTACTTACTTGCGTAAATCGGAGTCCGGATGAGGAAGTTATGAAGAAATCAATCTGGGAGATGTCCTTTAGGCGAAAATGAGAGAAAATATGACAAATGGGGGCTGGTTTTCGGATTAGGGAGGAGGAAGAAGAAGGCTTTAGGGTTTAAATCCCGCTTTCAGTTAATTACGAAAATGCCACTATGCAAAAACGGTCATAACTCATTCATCGGGACTCAGAACGACGAGCCGTCAGTTGTGTTGGAATCGTAATGACGAGACGATCCACGTCATCTAAAAATATTAAATTAAACTTGTGGTTTTAATTTGGAGGTTTGAGAAATTACTAAAATACCCTTACTTGGTAACGGGTCGTTACATATTCTAATTTTTTTTAGGATAAAAAACATGTTTATTTAGTTAAAATTCAAAAGTTAAATCTAGTTTAAAAACAAAATGAATTATTTGTAATATGGAATTATTGTTTAAATAATTGGGCCAAAATAAATATAAGGTAAACAAATAGAGAGTTTTAATTAATTAAAAAAATTAATAATTATGATTAATTAAATTGAATGAATCTCTGGGCGAGAAAGCTCTGCCCAAGCGATGATGTTTTATAAAGTTCCCTTAACATGGACCGCCTCTAAGTGGGAGTGATCTGGGAGAAAAGTTCAAATTAATAAAACGACTCATAATGTGATTAGTTTTAATTAGGAAAACTTGAACAATCACATTTAAAAATTAATCTAATCAATTTAAGAGTTAAAGTTCCTTAGGTTAATTAAAACTTGGAATAATGAATTAGCTTGATTTAGTCTAAGTTTTGAAACCCTAACTTAAAATATTAAATGGGAGAAGGAAACATGTCAATGTATCCTCTGGTCTCTACTAATAGGCTTAAAACGTGAGATTTATACAAGGCCTTTGTAACACTGCAGGAGTTCATTCCCATAAGAAGGTTTTTTTTGTATAAATTAATATCAGGGTGGGCCTCCCGAAAGGGATAAACAATTTTAAATACGAGTTGAAGACTGAATCTACACTTCGCAGACACTCTTCACTTTTTATTTAAAAGACTAAATTAGTGGGTCACACTTAATGTGACGACCCGTCACTTTTAAATAATTTAAATTAGAAAACACAGTAGAAGTTTTTATATTTTAAGAAAAATGGCGTGATTATGTTTGAAAATTGCTAGCCAAAACCTGTTTACATCTTAATTTCAAAATCTAAATGTAACATCCCGTTACTTTTGGGGGTGAATTTTTTTTTTAATTTTATTTATTTATTTTAATTAAAGCTTTTAAGTTAGTTTAAATTTAGTAATTTTGATTTTAGTAGTTATTTTCGTCCGAAATTCTTTTTAATCATTTTAATACTTTAAATTCGTTTCGGTGACATTAATAATTATTAATGGACCAATTAATAATTATTAATCACCTTTAGATTAGTTTAAGAGCTTCGGGTTTCATTTTTAAAGCAAAAGTAAAAGAGGGACGTAGACGTCATTTCCAATTTCTTAAAATATCCTAACACTATTCATCCATCTCCTTTATTATGCCAAAATTAGAAAAAAAAATATCATTTTCTTCTCATTTTTCAATCCCAAACCCGTAGCTTAGAGAGAAAAAAAGAGGAGAGAAAGAAATCGTCGCCCCGGCTTCGTTTCTCGTCCGTTTTACGTGATTTCGGATGCGTTGGAAAGCTCTCGCCGAGACCTTTCTATCCATTCTACCATTGGAACGTTTTCACCTCTCTAAGGTAAGCCCTAGATTTCGAAATTTCAAACATTTTATATGAGTTTTGATTCAAACTTGTGTTTTCCTTGGCCAAACCTTCATCCATTTCCAAAACTTGTTAAATCCATGTTGGGAAACACTTTGAGTAACTTTTTCTTGAGTTTCCTTGAACCCTAAAACCGAGTTTGAGCCGGAAAACCGTCCCTTGTGATTTTCCCTCTTTTGGCTATGTTTATGATGTTAGGTTTATTGTGTTTTTACTATTTACTTAATTTTTCGAAAATCATTTAATGTGCAAAACCCTAAATTACGATTACCCATTGTAGTGGCGAACCTCCAAAGTATTCGAAACCAACCCAAAACACCTCTAAAATGCATAAAAGCCGGAAAACCAAACCCGAACACCTTTTTCCCTAGCTTGGCCGAGAGCTCCATAAGGGTAGAATCCGGGATTTTCGTGGTTTTATGTGTTTAGATGTTGTTTGATTGATTTTCGGTTAATTAATGTAATTTAGGAATAATTCGTTTGTAGGATTGTGAATTGATCGTGAATTTACAACCTCGGATTATTCGGAGCTTGTCTTCAAGCTAAGGTGAGTTTAATGTGAAAGTTAGTGGTTTTATGAATTTAGTTTCGTTATGTAATTGTTTATCGATGTAAAGAGGGAGATAACTTCTTAGGATTATAGTTTGGTTGGAGATTTTAATTCGGAAGTGTGTGTGGAGAAAGTTTGGAGTTATAATGAATTCGATGAAAAGGGAACATCAGAGAGGTTTGGAAGTATAGTAATGAGATTTGGAGATGTTAGATGAAAGTGAGAATGGAAGTTACTTTGATGGATTTGGAAGTTAAGGTAATTAGAAGATGCACTTGAGTGATAACTCGTGTAATCTAGTTAGTTAGGTTTCTAATTAACTTAGTAGAATTCTTTGGAGTTTGGTTAACTTTTGGAGACCTAGGGCACATTGATTCACACATGATAGTATGTTGATTTTGATCCATATGTAATCATGGTGTGATGATTTGTGGGAACCTTGAGCATATTGATTCAGCACGTGATAGTATGTGATTTTGATCCATATGTAATCATAGTGAGATGATTTGTGAAATAGTTCATGGTAGTATGTGATTTTGATCCATATGTAACCATGGTATTATGGTTTGTGACACGGCACATGGTAGTATGTGATTTTGATCCATATGTAACCATGGTGTGATGATTTGTGGGAACCTTGAACACATTGATTCAGCACGTGATAGTATGTGATTTTGATCCATATGTAATCATGGTGAGATGATTTGTGAAATAGTACATGGTAGTATGTGATTTTGATCCATATGTAACCATGGTACTATGGTTTAAGATATGGCACATGATAGTATGTTGACTTCGGTCCATACGTATCATGTTACGAGGAAGTAAATAGTACATAGTTGTAACGACCCAAATCCGTTAAATCCTTTAAATTCAAATGCACAGCGGAAGACTCAATTTTAAAGAAAAATGGCATGGGTTCGTTTAAAACTTGGATAAACCAAAACCTGTTTACATCGACTCAATTCAGAGAAAGCAATAAAAATGAATGGAATGCGCATTCCAGCTTAAAAGTAAAATTCTAAAAGAACTTTAAAACCATAAGACAATTACAATTTTGGACAAATGCTCTACCGAGCTAAAAACATAAAGTATGAAGGATGATGAAGTTTTACAAGCATTTTAAGAATGCTAAACCAAAATGATTCCATGTTCCTGTCCATCCATCATCTCGACCAGTCATACGGCGCCACCTCATCTACCACGTTCCCCTCATAAAGATGTACCTGAAAAAAAATGTTAAGTGTAGCAACATTAGCATAAAAATGCTAGTGAGAATAAAATGAAAGCCAGTAACTCTATGGACCAAATTCCATACCGGAAATTGTGTCCAAAGTTCTAAATTTCTCTTTACTACCCATTCTACACTTCCAAATCATAATAATCATACACCAATCAATTTCCCAAATTCCAAATCATATCGAGCCACATCTAAAACCAAATCCGTACCAAATCACAATACCATATCATATTACCACATCTAAATATCTCGTAACGTGTTACCGTATGTTACCACCTCAACATACTAACACGTACGGCGTTACCATATCAAGTGTCCTCGTATCGTGATACCGTATGGATCAACATCAACATACTACCACGTACGGTCTTACCAAATCATGTATCATCATATCGCGTTACCGTATGGATCAACAACAACATACTAACACGTACGGTCTTACCAAATCACATATCACATACTACCAATTCTCGAATTACCATAAGTTGCCACATATTACCACATAAGGTATTACCATCGAAAACCAAACACTTGTACAAAGGATAAGCATGTATCTACGTAACAACTAACAAACAAGCCGGGATGCTCAAGTATATGAACTCGACCTATCCGCCAATCTTGCCATATAACACCCGCTCATAGCCTGTTTCATCTATGAACCTGTTATATCACAAGATCATATCACATAGTATCTCGATATGTGACGCCCATAGCCTCTTTCATCTATGGAATACACATATCCATAAGTATCCCGATAAGTGACGCCCATAGCCTCTTTCATCCATGGACTACACCTATCCATAAGTATCCCGATATAGTGACGCCCATAGCCTCTTTCATCCATAGACTACACATATTCACAAGTATCCTGATATAGTGACGCCCATAGCCTCTTTCATCCATGGACTACACATATATCTATAAATCGGTTCATTAAATGAGCACCTCAACACAAACAACTAACAAACAATACAATCATACTACAATCATACTCAATAACATACTTATTTTTTGTACTTAAAGTGTTGCCTCTTACCAAAGACCCGAGTACATCAATCGTACTATCATTATGATTCCATATTCAACGACACTACCACAATCCACACCAAACCTTATTATCATTAGAACTTTCATACTCCACATTATTACTATAATATAATACAATCCTTATTACTCACACAAGGTAATAAGTTCATAAAACATTAACCATTATCGTCACTGATGCCATAATTCCATGAAGTCTTATAACTCCCAATAAACAAAACAAGGTTTAACATCATCATGTCACGAATGACAATAAATCACCTCAAATCACAAGAATACTTTCCAAACCATTACCATAAACCATGAGTTAACTTCCAAACATTTCCTTTGCTTTACTTTGGTCAAAACTACCTAAAGTAAATTCAATACCCAACTTTGTATCAGAATTCTTATAACTTTTCATACTTTTGAGAATAACATCTACGCTACTTTGATCTAACCTTCTCAAAGTACCTTAAACTTTCACTTTCATCTAAACTCTTCAATTCATCTTACTAGACTTCCAAACACACTCAAACTTACCTTATTCACCCAAAATCACTAAAAGTTCCAAAGTCACTCAAACTCACTTCCGAGTCTAAAGTCACCAACCAAAGTATTTACTCCTAGGAGATGGTTTTGTCACTTATCCTCGATCAACAAAATCGTAATGAAACTTAATTCATAAAATTACTAACTTCCATTTTAAACTCACCTTAGAATTGAAATCAAACTTCGAAAGTGTCGAGATAGATCCCACTGAAGGGATGATTTACTAATTTTGCGGAAATTTATTTAGTAAACTTATTAACATTTAATAACGGATCTATTAACATCATGCAATTTGTGATAAAACATGTAGATTCATGCTTATATTTTCGAAAATTAAAACCGGAACTTACATTGACTGATTAATGGAGAATCGGTTGGAGGTTTCTTTACAGCATCAAATCCTCAGCAACACCGGATCTTCTATGCTATATCCCGATCGATCAAACGAAACCCGATTGTGGGATCGAACTTTAGAAGAAATTGGGAAGAAGAAAAATATTTTCTTCCCAATTTTGAATAGGGAATTTCGGCCAAGGGGAAGAAGGGAAGAAGAGAGAATTCCGTATTTCTAAGGAATTGAATTGTGTGATTTATAAATGACCCAACCCTCCTATTTATAGAAAAATAGAAATCCTAATCACATTAGGATTAATCTATAGAGATAAATACAAAAAGAATAAAGATTATCTCTTTCCTTTATCTTGCAATTTCGAAAATGCCATAGATAAATAGGAGATTATTTTATTTTCTTTATTTTTATTTATCTTGGGTAAATAAATCTATGTAATTATTTTAGGATATAATTCAAGTAATTATCTCTTCCCAAAAATACATGTATAGCCGAAAATGCATATATTAATTAATAAATAATTCTAATTTATTTAATTAATTATTTTGGGCCAATTCCAATTGGGTTTATTAATCCAATTGGGCTAGAAATTCTCTCTTAAATTAATAAGTCCAACTTAATTAATTTATTTATTAATTACCATTTAAATAAAATATTTTATTTAAACAATTAATATTTTCTCCCGACTAAATATTATCAAATTATATTTAATTATTAATTTCCATTTAAATAATTTTCATTATTTAAATAATTAATAATAAATATTTTAATTATTAATTTACATTAAATAAACTCATTATTTAATTAATAATTTTATTGATAACATTTTATTATTAATTAATTAATTTTAATTATTAATTTCCGTTCAAATAAAATTAATTATTTAAACAATTAATAATTGTTAATTAATTTCAAATTATTAATTACCATTTAAATATACTCAATATTTAAATAATTAATAATGTATAATTAATAATATTTCATTATTAATTTCATGTTTAAATAAACTCATTATTTAAACAATTAATAATGTTTATATTAATTACCGTTTAAATATACTCAATATTTAAACAATTAATATTGCTTATTTTAAGTAATTCACTTTACTTAAAATTTCCATTTCTTCTACTTGATTTCGCGACTACGATATTTGGGCTAGCATAGGGACCCCATGGACCTATAGATCATGGGCTTAATAATTAGTCAATTAAGTGATTAACACATAATCAGTTAATTACTTATTATCTAACTATGAATAATTCCACTATAGATTCATAGCTGAACTCCCCTCACTATAGATGAGTTATGTCCATTTAGTTTATCATTATTTATATCCGTGATATAATCCTTCACGTGGAACCCTCATAATTACAAAGGATAAATTTACCGTTTTGCCCCTGTAATTACCGCTTTATCCTTGTGTTCCCGCTGATTCTCCAATGAACTTTATCTTTAGTCGAACTAGAGATAAGGTACTTCTGTGATCAATAGAAGTCGTGGCGCCACTTGTTCATGTCTCGAATCCGTACATCAAGGGAGTTTCCTAAAGTTCCTAAAATGTTTAGGTATCGCACTGATACCGTTAATTTATAGGAAAGTTATGAATTCCATCTCGTGAAAATGAGTTCCCAGCTACTTATCTAGTCATGTTCCCAAAACAGGAGTGTATTGAGCGTTCTAACAGATCGCTCTCAACTATGTGAATCAAAGAACATAACTCCACAAATAGAGTCTCGCATTTCACTCAGGATTGAGATTTATCACGGTTGATAAACTTAGTTTGATATTCGATTATTTCTGTAAACGGTACTAATGAGAAATTTGATCGAACATCGTGGTCCTGTCTTATACAATCAACATTGCATATGATACTTCCATTTCATGTCTCCCACATGAATGATCAGGATTCGATCATTTGTCTATAAACAAAATGCGAAGCTATCAACAGTGTTACCAGGATAAGGTTCCCAAACGTTATCCGTTTACTGTAGACACGTTTAAGTTACTCATCTCGACTTTAATCCTCCTCTTGTATGACTCACATACTAAGTCGTGATTTCATAAGAGTAACTTAGGGTTTACTATTTGAATGTTTGATATTTATATATTTCCATATATTCCTAATATCATTAATTGAATCAATCTAGATAATATAAAGAACTTATGTTTATTTATTTAATTTATTCTTAATAAATTATTATTATTAAATAATTACAAGTTCTAGGACACCATTCCTAACACCCACGCGAGCAATTACCAACCTACAAATAAGTTAAATCCAATAAACATTAATTAACCAGAAATTGAACCATCGACGTCTAAACGAGTAAAACGACGAAAAACCCAGTTTTTAGCCTTATGGTGCTCTCGACCAATAGGAGAGAAAATGAGGTTCGTGTTTGGTTTTTCGACTTTTAGGCATGTTAGAGGTGTTCCGGATTGATTTCGGATACTTTGGAAGCCGCGATAACAATGGGTATCCGTATTTTAGGGTTTTACTCGATAATTGATTTCCGAAAAATTAAGTAAAATACAAAATCATAGCAAACTAAACACCCTAGCCATGGCCAAGTGAAAGAAAATCATACGGGACGGGTTTTCGATTCGACTCGGGTTTAGGTCCAAGACAACAACCTCATCCAAAGTGATTTTTCCTAACTAGAATTCACAAACAACACCCGGGAAAAACGAATCAAGGCTTACATACAAGATTGGAAATAAAGAAAACACAAAAACCCATTTCTTCCTCACCTTGTATCTCCTGGATCTTTAATGGATTGGCTCGATTGCTAGGATGGGTAGAAAGTACGTCTCGAGAGCTTTCCAACGAGCTAAGGCACGATGAAAACGGTCGAGAAACGAAGCCGGGGCGACACTTTCTTTCTCTTCTCTTTTTTTCTCTCTAAGCTACGGGTTTGGGAGCTCCTTTTTCACTTTTTCCTTTCATTTTTCTTATCATTATCCTTGAAATATATGAAATAGATATATATAAAGAAAGTTTGGTAAAAGACCATATTGCCCCTCCTCTTATTTCCTTAAGAAAACTTATTCCGTGTGCTCGTTATTTCACGTTTCTAATTCCAATACAACTTCACTACTTTTTAATCTATCTTAAAAGTATTTAACAATAAATAATGGGCCCGCGAATAATTTTTAATACGTCCAAATCTAATTTAAGCTAATAAAACGATTAAAAAGCTTTCGAACGAAATTAACTACTAAATTCTAAATTACTAATTCTAAAATTAAACTAAATACTTTGATTAAAGTAAATGAATAAATAAATGAAATATTTAATAAAAAAAATTTCACTCCAAAAATAACGGGACGTTACAATAGTAGTATGTTGATTCAGATCCATACGGTACTATGGTACTATGGTTTGAGCTATGGCACATGATAGTATGTTGATTCGGATCCATACGTATCATGGTGTGTGATATCCGATATGGTGAAAGTCCTGATATCTGATGGTTTGTGATATGGTACATGATAGTATGTTGACTTCAGCCCATACGATATCATGGTACGGTTACTTGAGACATGGTACGACCGTACGTGGTATGTTGATTTCGATCCATACAATAGCACGATACGATGAAACTTGTTTGGTCATAAAGATAGTTAATGTTACTTTTACCTATTTTTTTTTGAATTGTGTAAAGAGACTTAGTTGTGAATGTTTGTTTTACTTTAAGTCTTTATTCCTATCTCTTGGTAGTGAATGACGGTTATGGGTAGTATATGACTATCGTATGATTGCATGGAAATTGGAAGTGTGAATGTGGGTAGTATTGAGCACTATAGGCCTTTGGACACGATTTCGGTTATGAGATTTTGTTCATAGGATTACTTGCTTTCATTTTACTCTCACTAGCATTGTTTGCTAATGGTGCTACACCACAATATTTTCAGGTAAACCCCGTGCCAAGAAGCGTGGTAGAGGAAGTGGTGTCGCGTGACTTGACGAGATGGTGTAAGGACAATGTTAAAACTCTTTTGGTTAAGCATTCATAAAAATGCTTGTAAATCATATACTTTTTACATACTTGTTTCTTTTGAGCCCGCGAAGGGTGTTTGTATAAAGTATTTCGATGTTTTATGACTAAACTCTCTTTTGGAATGCGCATTCCCGATTTATAGTTTTCTCTGGAAATTTGGGTTGTAAACAGGTTTTGGTTATTCGATTTTTAAACGAACCCATGCCATTTTTCTTTAAAAATTGAGTCTTCCGCTGTGCATTTGAATTTAAAGAATTTAACGGGTTCGGGTCATTACACTAAAATACACAAGGAACATTAAGTTCCTATCCAGGAGTTCAAAATGAATTATAATCATAAAAGTAAAGACAAAAGCTCTTAAGAGCCATTTACAAATATACAACTCCACAATATGTGAAAAATGCACATAACATAGTCCATGGACTTTTACATAACACCTAGTCCATCTCGAGATCATCATCCCTCGATCATGCAACACCATCTCCTTTCCCACGACCTCTAGTCAGGGCATTACCTGAAATTTTTGTAATATCATGAGCTAACAACTTAAGCCCAATGAGAATAATAAGAAGAAAAAGTAAAGTTGGACCTCAAACCCGTATTCCGATTCATGTCCAATTAATCTGACACAATCAATCCTAAAGTTCTCCAAACTCTAGATAAATTTCATTCTATACTCTCCAAAGGATGATATTACTAACACTCGTAGTCAAATTCTCATCCATTAACTTGTTACAACATAAGTAAGAAAAGTAAATAAACTTTATATAAATATAACATCTCGATTCTCTATCCATGATATATATTTCCATCGATCATATGCATGAAGGTAATGAGGACATCCCGTAGGATTCACATTCGCCCTTTATGCATGAATGAAGATAATAGGTACATCCCGTAGGATACCCATTCAACCTTATGAATGAGGAAGTAATGAGGACGTCCCATAGGATCTAATTCAACCTCCTTTTCTTTCTCACTTTCTTTTCTTTTTCTCTGAAGACGATGCGGACATTCCCCGTAGGGTCCAACATTCTCCCTTCTTTCTTTTTCACTTTCTTTTCTTTTTATGAAGGTGATGCGGACATTCCCCGTAGGGTCCAACATTCTCCCCTTCTTTTCTTTTTCACTTTCTTTCAATGATGCGAGATGTTATGGTGCAAGATGTTATGCATATGCTTGCACAAAAATAAATAAAGTAAAGTGCGAATATTAAAGTAGCCGAAACAAGCATAAAGTAAAAGACATAAAGTAAAATAGATAAGAATCCCGGAAGAACGATATGTAAATCGAACTCCGCTACATTAATAAAAGTAAAATCATAACTTAAACAATTAATCTATTCCTTCAAGGATTCTAAACTTCCAATATAATCCGAGGTTCTATTAATCGTTCTATATAGAAGTTTGGATCTTCTAACCTCCAATGATCCATCCTACGCTTTGAAATGAATCTAACTTAGAATTTTCTAAGATTCAATGTTTTCCTCGAGAACTCCTAAGTTCTCACTTAAAGGATTAACTCCTAGTCCTAAGGGCACTAACTCACTTCCCTCTATCTTAGATTTGAATCCTAGTCTTAGTTTCCAAATCTACAAATCATTATACTTATTCGCTTTCTAAAATTACTTTAAACCCTAACTATTCTCACCTTAGCCAAATAAGATTTTCTCCAAATCTCCAATTTCCCACGAATCAACAACCGAGCAATCGCACCTACAATTCACCAATTGCACAACATATTACAACTCATAACTAAGATGAGAACAAGTGTGCATTTTCAGGTGAATAGTGATTTCAGATGAATAGTGTTTTCAGATGAATAGTGGTTTTCCAAAATCCGGGCTCAAAATCGTCAAATTCCATGATAGAAATTCATGATTTCAACTTCAAAACTCATTTATAATAAAAAACGAACAAAACCACCTAAAAAGTTTTGAAAACTTACTTTTTGGGACTTCCCGTAGAGAATGGGAAACTTCGAAAAGGTAGGTTGGATAGGTAGCCCTCGTCCCTACCAATCCAACGCAACCGAAATCAAGCCGATCCATCAAGAAACGAATGAGAAACGAAGAAAAGAAAAAATCACATCCATGGTGGAAGTGGCTCACGGTGGAAGAAGAGAAAGATAAGAAAGAATTGGTCTTCATTTTGTCAAAGTTGGGAATTTAAAGATGATGGAATAGTAAATAGATATTTTTTAAGAAATTGGAAATGACGGTTGCGTCCTTTTATGACTTTTGACTTATAAATCGAAACCCGAAACTCTTAAATTAATCTAAAGGTGATTAATAATTATTAATTGGCCTATTAATAATTATTAATGTCACCGAAGCGAATTTAAAGTATTAAAACGATTAAAAAGAATTTCGGGCGAAATTAACTACTAATTCTAAATTACAAAAATAATAATTAAACTAAATACTTAAATTAAAATAAATAAATAACATTAAATAAAATAATAAAAAAAATTCACTTCAAAATAACGGGACGTTACACTTAAAAGAAAGTTGATAAATTCTATTACCAAAATTATAGACTAAACACACGGTAAACAATGACATAGGAATATGAGTTATTCTGGAGTTGTTAATTGTTCGAGTTGTATCTCATTTTAAAGATGGTAACGGACCTATCAATCAGCAACACTTCACCGGCATCATTAAAATATCATGACATAGTAACATGTTTTATGGCTTTTCTGTTCATTAATATGTTAACATTCATGCATCATATTTAATTATATGTCGAAATCTTTTGTGTATTTGAATGTTGAAAGCATGTTAGATTACTAAGATAAGGTTTATTTAATTTTCAGTAATATGACATTTGCTTTAGTCACAATCTTTGGAAAGAACAAACTAAATGGAGAGAACTATACCTCCTGGAAAAATGAAATGAACACCATTCTCGTGGTGGAAGACTTGACATTCGTTCTTACTGAACTCAAACCTGATGTACCTACTGCCAATGCTCCCAAAGCTGTAAAGGATGCATATGAGCACTAGGCTAAGCCAATGATAAGGCTCGAGTTTATTTGATAGTTGGAATGAGTGACATTTTAGCCAAGAAACATGAACCAATGGAAACAGCTATGGAAATAGTTGATTATGTGCAAGGCATGTTTGGCCAACCATCAAAACAGACACGTCATGAGGCTATAAAATTAATTTATAACACTCAAATGAAAGAAGACACTTCTGTTCATGATCATGTTTTGAACATGATGTATCACTTCAATGTAGCTGAAACGAATAGGGCCATGATCGATGACAAGTTCCAGATAAGATTAATATTGGAATCTCTTCTGAAGATAAACCTAGTCATGAACAAGTTGAACTATTCTCTGACTCAATTGCTGAATGAACTTCAAACTTTTGAAGTAATGAGAAAGGAAAATAAGAAGTTAGGAGAAGCAAATGTTGTCTTCAACGCTTCTAAGATGAAAAGGAGCTCAACTAAGAATAAGACTAAGCTCAATGCTAAAAAGAAATCATTTAAGATTGAGACTAAAGAGCCTAAAGGAAAATGTTTTCATTTGCAACACAGATGGATATTGGAAGAGAAATTTCCCCAAATATCTCGAAGGTAAGAAAAAGGGGAAAGATGTTAAATTAGATTTATTTGGTGAAAATTTTATGAAATTTAAATTGAAGGGTTGATTCATTTTTTATTAACTCAAAATTTTTCTCTAAACTTTACAGTTGTAGCTTGATTCTTGAAAAGATGTCTTCAATACCGATTTAAAGACGATTCAAGGAAGAAAGTAGATTAGATTTACTGTTTTCAGTCTTTATTTTTCATTTAGTTTTCAAGTTTAGTTTAGTTTTAAATTAGTTTTTTATTTTGAATTATGTAATAGACATTGACTCTCATTTCATAAGAACTAAATTAGGAATATTTTAATAAAAGTTGTTTTAGTTAAATATTCCTTTGCAATTTTATTACAAAGTTCCAAAGTGTGATTGGATGGTTATTCAAAATACTTGGTATAAAACAAATAATTCCAAAACCAATTCTAGACTCCTAAATATCTAAATAAGCTATAAGGTTTAAAAATGATTAATTGCTTAAGTCTAAATTTACTTAAATAGGTTAGAAAGATTAATTTCTTAAAGATGGTTCTCAAAGTTTGAGATGATAACCATATTAATCCATGAACATATGGGATAAGTAAAATAGAAGATCATTAAATTAAAGATAATTAGACTTAAATATCACAAAACTTTGAACATTCAAATGTTAGAACTTAGATGATAAGCAAACATAGAATCGATTTCTTATATTTCAAATATTCAGTTATTTAAAAAGATGTTTTAAAGGAGTTCTAACTGATATGGAATAAATAAAATAGAAATAAAAAATCAATAATTAGTGGATAATTGAATTCACAAATTATAAAAATTAAGTTTAGTAAATCAGTGATACTGAAACCTTTAAACCTTACTAAATTTAGAAAAAGAACAAAGAATTACAATAATTTTATTTCATAACAAGCAAGTAGTTGTTTGAGTTTGAACTTTATTTGAGTGGGAGCGTCATAGTACGAACAAAAGTGGTTTTTAGAAGTCCAAGTGAAACTCATTGACTTCAAAATCAATGAATAAAGTTCAATACGAAATCAGTGAAATAAAAATGACACGAATTTTCAATACTAGAATTGAAAAGAGTCAATTATACTTGAATCTTATTCTTGTAATAATAAAGGTAACAGGTATAAAACTGTAATTGTTAAACGGGGGAAAGTAATGGAGAATTACTTTGTAGTGGGAGTTTAAGAATTTCGAGAATCCTAGAACCAATGTGACCAAAATAAAATTTACAAATAGTATGTTAGTGCAAATAGATAAAATGGAAGATTTTATGAGCTGCATAGAATCAAATTCGAACATGAATTTACTTCCATTTAAGATTTTGACAAAAGACCTTTGTGAATTAACAATTAAATGAGTTAAGTATAAGTAAAATGAGATCTTATTAACTAAACCATGACTTCGCGTGATTACTATGTTGTTAGTAAGTGAAAGGTGTTTGAATATGATAGTTTCAAATCAAAAGTTAATAGAGTTTATTTTATGGCGATAAAATATGGAATCTATTACACTTAATGAAACTAACGTCAGACAAAAAAAATACATACTAAACAGATGAAAAACGTTATTGATAAACTTTTAAAAATGACTACCATGGTTAAGTAGTTGATAGTCATCCAGCTTTACTGGAATTACAAGTCAAATCTTCAAAGGTCCACGATAAGTGGGATATTGTTAGGAATGGTGTCCTAGAACTAATAATTATTTAGTAAATATAATTTATTTCAAATAAATTAAATAAATAAACATAAGTTCTTTATATTATCTATATTGATTCAATTGACGATATTAAGAATATATGTGAATATATTAATATCAAACATTCAAATAATAAAACCCTAAGTTACTATTATGAAATCACAACTAAGTATGTGAGTCATACGAGAGGAGTAAAGTCGAGATAAGTAACTTAAAGTGTCTACAGTAAATGGATAATGTTTGAGAACCTTATCTTGGTAACACCGTTGATAACTGTCCGTTTTGTGTTTTGTATATAGACAAATGATCTAATCATGACCATTCATGTGGGTGACATGAAATGGAAGTATCATATGCAATGTTGATTGTATAAGACAGGACCACGATATTTGATCAAATTTCTCATTAGTATCGTTTACGAGAAATGATCGAATATCAAACTAAGTTTATCAACCGTGATAAATCTCAATCTTGAGTGAAATATAAACTCCTATTCATAGAGTTATGTTCTTTGATTCACATGGTTGAGAGTTATCTGACATGAACGCTCAATACACTCCTGTTTTGGGAACATAACGAGATAGTAGCTGGGAACATATTTACACAAGATGAAATTCATAACTTTCCTATAAATTAACGGTATCAGTGCGATACCTAAACATTTTAGGAATTTTAGGAAACTCCCTTGATGTATTGAATCAAGACATGAACAAGTGGCGCCATGACTTCTATTAATCACATACGTACTTTATCTCTAGTTTGACTACAAATAACGTTCATTGGAGAATCAACGGGAACACAAGGATAAAATGGTAATTACATGGGAAAAACGGTAAATTTAATCCGCCTGTAATTATGAGTGTTCCACGTAAAGGATATATCATAGATATAATAAAAGATAAACTAAATGGACATAACTCATCTATAGTGAGGGGAGTTTAGCTATGAATCTATAGTGGAATCATTCATGGTTAGATAATAAGTAATTAACTGATTATGAGTTAATTACTCAATTGACTAATTACTAAGCCCATGATCGATGAGTCCATCAGGTCCCTATGCTAACCCAAATATCTTTTTAGCAAAACTAAGTTATTAATTTAACTTAGGAAGAACAGATAATTTAAGTAATTGAATTTACTTAAAATTAGGCAATATTAATTATTTGAATAATGAGAGTATTTAAATAAAAATCAATATTAATGTTATTAATATTAATATTATGACAATACTAATTGTTTAAATAAAGAGTTTATTTAAATGGAAATTAATATAATATTTTAAGGCAAAATTAATTGTTTAAATAAATAGTTTATTTAAACGAGAATTGATGTTAATAGTATTAATTATTTAAACAATGAGTTTATTTAAATGGAAATTAATTAATATTATTAATTAAATAATGAGTTTATTTAATTTGATAATAAATATTAGAGAGAATTAAATACAATTGGTTTAAGAAACAAATTGGTTTTGGCCCAAAATAATTAATTAATTGGATAGGATCCAATGGTAATTAATATATTAATTTTTGGCTAAATGTGTTTTATTAGAAATTATTATTTGATTTTTTTAATTTTAAATATATAAATTTACAATTATTAATTAAAGAAAAGTAAAGATATGGGGGAAAAATCTAAATAGCCACTTTTTGCATCAAAAAGGTTAAAGTAGCCTCATTGTATTTTAAATATTGAGACTAGCCACTTTTACTATTCAATTTTTCAATATACCTATTTTGCCCTTTTCGTATGGCAGGTATAGTCTGACATATCTGACACCTTCGGCCTGACACTTCTGACATTTTTCTTTCCCAATGCATTATTTCTTTCCCAGATTTTGGTATAGTTCGTATAGCGTCCGTAGTTTTTCATGTATTTAGTATATGTTTTTATATTTTTATTATTTTTGCATTTTGATTTCATACTACATATTTCGATTTATTCAATTTTATAGATTCATTTTAGTATATTATTTATAGTTTCTCCTTTCATGTAAAATATTTTGTACATATGAATGTACGTGCTATACGTAATATACATGTCATTATAACCTGCAAATGAAAAACAAAAAAAGTGTTAATTCAATAATATTAAATGTATAAAAAAAGATACTTAATATGCAAACAAACAAAAAGAAATATATATTATATTACGTATATTACAAAACGAACATAAAAGAAAGTGGGAGTACATCAAGAAAAACTCATAGGTGTGTATAGTACATATATATCGTATATTAAGTGTAGTACAGTGGGTGTATATCAAGAAAAACTCATAGGTGTGTATAGTACGTATATATCATATATTACATGTAGTACAGACTGTATATCAAGAAAAACACATAGTTATGTATAGCACGTATATTACAAAAAAAAAATATATTTAAACAAACCAGAAAAAAAGTATATTACGTATATTACATACTGTATAGCAAACATATTACGTATATTACAAAACGAACATAAAAGAAAGTGGGTATACATCAAGAAAAACTCATAGGTGTGTATAGTACGTATATATCGTATATTACGTGTAGTACAATTGGTGTACATCAAGAAAACTCATAGGTGTGTATAGTACATATATATCGTATATTACATGTGATATAGACTGTATATAAAAAAACACATAGTTATGTATAGCACGTATATTACAAAAAAATATATTTAAACAGACCAAGAAAAAAGTATATTACATATATTACATACTGTATAGCAAACACAGCAACAGAACGAGAGACCACAAAATATATATTTAAACAGACCATAGAAAAATGTATATTACGTATAGTACGTATAGTACAAACATTACGCAAAACAGAAACAGAGGACGGACAAAATATATATAGTACGTATATTCCAAAAAAAACGTATATTGCATGCATTACATGTATAGCAGAAAACAAAAAATTAAGAATTTATATATAGTACATAAAACAACAAAAAGACATAAATCAAACAACATATGTATATTACTGTAGCGTCCTGTTATTTTGAGGTGAATTTTTTTTATTATTTTATTTATTTATTGAATTAAAGTATTAAAGTTAATTTTAGAATTAGTTATTTAGATTTAAATAGTTAATTTCGTTCGGAAACCTTTTTAATTGTTTAATTAGCCTAATTTAGTTTCGGTTGTATTAATAATTATTAATGGGCCAATTAATAATTATTAATCATCATTAGGCTAGTTTAAGTGCTTCGGGTTTCGTTTTAAAGGCTTAAGGCAAATAAAGGACGTAAGCGTCATTTCCAATTTCTTAAATATCAAAAACACTATTCATTTATCTTTAAATAAAGCATATTTGACCAAAGTCTTCATCATTTTCTTCTTCTCCTCCTTCCTTGGCCGAGACCATCATCTCCAATTCTCCCAATTTTGGCTTTTCTTCATTTCTTGGCGGATCGTGATAATTTCGGTTGCGTTGGATAGCCACAGGCCCTAGCATCATTTACAATCTAACAATCGAGCTTTCCATCCATTTTCTAAAGGCCTTAAGGTGTTACAAAGTTTCTAACCTAAGCTCCAAATAGTGTTTTAATGGAGTTTTTGATTTAAATCTTCTAATTTTTGCCAAGAAACTAGAAGATTTCAATCGAGGGAGTTGTTTTATGTATGTTTAGGAACTTTCCCCTAACCCTAGAATCGGGTTTGAGCCGAAAACCATTTCCGTTTGTTTTTCCCGTTTTTGGTGATGGTTAGGGTTTTGTAATTGGTATGGATTATGATTTTACTTAATTTTTCGGAATTGAATTATTGTCCAAAACCCTAATTTAGGATTACCCATTAATGGTACCATTATCCAAAGTACCCGAAACCAACCCGAAATACCTCTAAAGTGATTAAAATCCGGAAAACCATAGCCAATTCCTCTTTTCCCTTGGGCCATGGGCTTCATGAGTGAATTACTGGGTTGTTTTGTTCTTTATTTTTGTAACGTGATGATCATTGTTCAATTCGGTTAATTAATATACTTTAGGTGTATTTGAATTATAGGTTTCGTGCATCGATCGTGAAATTGGTCAACCGGTGATTAGGAGTTGACTTCAATTATAAGGTGAGTTTAAAATGGTTGTGATTACTTTTATGTTTCCGGGTTGCATGACGTTTATGTTTGATCGGGGCTAAGAGGGTTACTTGATTTTAGAGCTTATCCAAGATTGGATATAGTTGGGAGATAAGGAAAGTGCATAAGGAAAGAAATTAGTAAACTTTTGATGTGTTTAAAGTGAGTTGTTTAATTGTGGATTAAGTTGTATTCTCAAGGAGAATTATGTTTCCGGAATTTGGAGAAGAGTATTAGATTACTCCGTTGATTTGAGTGGTTATAAGATAGTTAGAGGAAACTTGGGAGAAATCATCTTGTGGATTTGAGCTAGTTTGATAATTATATCGATGGGATTCGCTAATGAGTACTACCAAAGGGGAGTAGTACGTGTGGTGTGATAGGTGTGGTATGCGTGGTATGTGTGGTAGGCGTGGTACGTGTGGTAACGAAAAACGAATCATCATGTGGTATGTGTGGTAGGCGTGGTAATGTGATTGGTGACATTGTGGTCACGGCGTGGTAACGTGATTGGTGACAATGTGGTCACGGCGTGGTAATGTGATTGGTGACAATGTGGTCACGGCGTGGTAACGTGATTGGTGACAATGTGGTCACGGCGTGGTAATGTGATTGGTGACAATATGGTCACGGTGTGGTATGTGAATAGTGACAATGTGGTCACAGTTCGAAATGTGAAAATGTGACAAAGTGGTCACAATGAGAATGGAAATTTACATTTTTATTTACTTTGTTATGCTTTAGTACCAATTAATTGTTTTAGTACTTTATTTACGAGTTTGAATGTTTACTTTTCGAAGTTACAATATAGTAGAATGAGATTGTTTTCTTAAGCATAGTACTTGGGAGTATAGAATGGGTAGCAAAGAGTACGATAGGACTTTGGACACATTTTCTGATATGGAATTCGGTCCATAGAAGTGCTTGCATCCATCTTATTCTCACTAGCATTCTAATGCTAATGTTGCTATACTTAAACTTTTTCAGGTAATACTCGTGGGAGAGGACGAGGTCGTGGAGGTGGTGCTGCTTGATTTCGAGCGGATGACTTTTGGCACATGGACATACATGTATATTTTGGGGCATTCTATGAATGCTATGTTGTTAGTCTTTAAACTTGTATTTTGTGGCTCATGAGAGCCTAAGATGTGTTGTACATATTATCGAGTCTACTTTCTCTGATTTGGTTATAAACTGGAGTATGAACTTCTGTTGTTTTAAATTCTCTGATTTGGGCTTATGTAAACAAGTTTAAGGAGTTCATATTTTAAACGGATCCACGCCAAATTTTTATAAAATCTAGTCTTCCGCTGTTTTGCTTATGATTTAAAGATTTGAGAAAATTCGAGTCTTTACAATTACCTTTTTTCAAATCCATGCTTATTTTGGTTTAGATCTTCGAGATTCGGAACCAAAAATGTTGAAATATATTTATGAAAAAACGAGACCAAGAAGAAATTAAGTAGAGATGTAAGTAAATAAAAAAAAGTGTAGGAAATTTATGAGATTAACATTTGTAAAAAAAAATTGTAAATTTTTGAAAAACAAATAGAAAGAATGAGAGAATCAATGGATTTGGGAAAGAAAATTATAGAGAAATGATAAAGAAATTAGAGAGATGGAAGAAGAAATGAGAGAAAATGAATAAAATGAGAGGGAGAGAGAGAAATTCTAATATATAGAAGAAAAGGGGGGGAATGGGAGGAAAAATATTTTAAAATTAAATATAAAAAGTAGAGAGATAGAGAGAGAGATGTTAATATTTAAAAAAATAAAAAATTTGAATGGATGGAAGGAAGGGAATGGGAGAGAGGAGAGAGTGTGTAAAAAAAAAGAAAGAAAAAGAATGGACGGAAGGGAAGGGAAGGGAAGGGAAGGGGAGAGAGGGCTTTGATTTGACATTAGGGTATTTTAGTCATTTTACTTTTAGAGGTGACTAAAAAAAAATAAACATATATGGCTACACGGGAAAAAGGGACCTCCCAAGTGGCTATTATGACATTTTTACTCTAAAGATAATAATAAAGAAATAATAAATATGTATATAAATGTCAAATGCTTTTCTCCGTCATGTGTGCGCAAAAGGCTACCTGGAGATAATGTCAATATGTATATATATTTTTTATATATTTTATTATTATCTTTCTATATTTAATAATTAGGAGATATGAATTCTAATTAGATTATATATCATATTTTTTTTTATAAATATGACCATTGAGATTCATATTTTGTACACTTCTCACTTTAATTAGAAAAGTGAAAATTCTCTCTTAAATTTTTGCCCAATTGCCGATTTTCCTTAGGGAAAAATTGAGAAGAAATTTTATCTTCTTTTATTCTTCCGGATCAATTCCCACAAGTCGGTTTTGCTTTTGATTGGGATATAACATAGAAGATCTGGTGTAGAGGGTTTGATGCTATAAAGAAACCTCCAACCAATTCTCCATATTTACTCAATGTAAGTAAATGGCTTTCTTTTTTTTTTTGAAAAACTAGCATGAATTCACATGTTTTTATCACAACTGCATTATGATTAATAGATCCTAAATTAATTATTAATTTTTTACTAAATGAAATTCTTCTAATTTAGTAAAGTAGTCCTTTCACATAGCTACGGAGGAAAAACCTAGAAAAACGGCCTTAAACTATCTGAAAAAGAACTCCATCAAGAAATAGGGTTTCAGTTATTTAAATTAAAATAAGATCCTAAAAAATCGAGCTAGCGTTGTGTCACAAACTTTTAGGCGCTGCGGTGCTAAGTAAAAATATGAAAAATGACAAATAACAGTGATTTCGTTGCTATGGAGCTGAAAAGTTAGTGCTATGGTGTAACATCCCGTTACTTTTAGGGGTAAAATTTGTTTTTTTATTTATTTTAATTAAAGTATTTAAGGTTAATTTAAAAGTAGTGATTTCGATTTTAGTAGTTATTTTCGTCCGAAAACCCTTTTAATCCTTTTATTACTTTAAATTCGTTTCGGTGACATTAATAATTATTAACGGGTCAATTAATAATTATTAATCACTTTTAGATTAATTCAAGAGCTTCGCCGTCATTTTCTAAATTCTTAAATATCTACTTTTACTATTCATTCATCTCTTTAAAAGTCAAACATTAGACAAAGTTAGTCATTTCTCTCTTGTTTTTCTCCTCAAGGCCGTAGCTTCCCTTCTCCCTTCCTTTTTTTTTTTTGGTTTTTCTTAATTACTCTGTGGATCGTCTCGATTCTCGTTCTGTTGGAAAGCCTTGGGTCCGAGCTTTCTTTCCAACCTACCAATCGAGATTTTCGCCCGTTTTCTCGAGACCTTAATGTATGTTAAAGTTTCTAAAATTTGATGTGAATAGTGTTTTAATGGAGGTTTTGAGTTGAAATCTTCAAATTCATTCATTGAAGCTTGAAGATTTCAATCGGGAAAGTCGTTTTGGTCAATTTTAGAAACTTCCCCTAAACCCTAAAACCGAGTTTGAACCGGAAACCCGTTCCATGTGATTTTCCCTCACTTGGCCATGTTTAGGATGTTTAGGTTGTTATGTTTTTGCAATTTACTTAATTTTTCAGAAATCGATTATTGTACTAATTTATGGACCCATTGTTGTTGCAAACTTCCAAAGTACCCGAAACAAACTCGAAACACCTCTAAAGTGTATAAAAGCCGGAAAACCAAACCCGACCTCCAAATTCCCTTGTATGGCCGAGAGCACCATAGGGAGGAAATCCGGGTTTTTCGTCGTTTTGTGAGTTTAGATGTTGTTTGTACGATTTCCGGTTAATTAATGTTATTTGGGTGTAATTTATTTGTAGGATTGTGATTTGTTCGTGTGTTTGCGACCTCGGAACGATTGGAGCTTGTCTACAATCAAAGGTGAGTTTAAAAGGGAAGTTAGTAATTTTATGAATTAAGTTTCATTACGATTTTGTTTATTGAGGTTAAGGGAACTATCTTCTTAGAGTTAATGATTGGTTGGAGACTTTAACTCGGAAGTGAGTGGAGAGAATTTGGAATTATAGTGAGTTCGGTGAAAAGGAAATATCGGAGTGGTTTGGAAGTCTTGAAATATGAATTGGAGATTCTAAATGAATTTGGAAGTTTAAAGCACTTTGAGTTTTTTGGGAGTTAAAGTAGCTTAAAAGTTACACTTGAGTGATGACTCGTGTAATCTAAGTAGTTAGGTTCTTTAATAACTTAGTAGAATTCTTCGAGATTATCTAACTTATTAGGGGACGTAACCTTTTTTGATACGGCACATGATAGTATGTTGATTCGGATCCATACGTATCATGGTGCGATGATTTATGATACGGTACATGATAGTATGTATATTCGGATCCATACGGTACCACGATACGATGATTTGTGATACAGTACATAGTAGTATGTTGACTTCCGTCCATACGGTATCATGGTACGATGATTTGTGATACGACACATGATAGTATGTTGATTCGGATCCATACGGTATCATGGTGCGATGATTTGTGATACGGTACATGGTAGTATGTTGACTTCGGTCCATACGGTATCATGGTAAAATGATTTGTGATATGGTATGACCGTACGTGGTATGTGATTTCAATCCATACAATAACACGTTACGATGAAACTTGTTTGGTAACAAAGATAGTTAGTATTACAATTACATATTCTTTAGAATTGTGTAGTAAGACTTAGTAATGGTTGTTACTTTTACTTTAAGTCTTTATTTCTATTACATGGCATTGAAAGACCATTACGGGTAGTATATTTACTATCGTATGATTGTATGGAAATTGGAAGTGTGAATATGGGTAGTAATGAGCATTTTAGGCCTTTGGACACAATTTCTAGCATGAAATTTGGTTCATAGGATTACTTGCTTTCGTTTTACTCTCACTAGCATTTTTATGCTAATGTTGCTACACTTACAAATTTTCAGGTAAACCTCGTCCTAAGAAGCGTGGTAGAGGAGGTGGTGCTGTGTGACTTGCCGAGATGATGAATGGACAATGATGAACATATTTTGGTTTAGCATTCTTATAAATGATTGTAAATTATTTACAACTTTCATACTTGTGTCTTTAGAGCCCGAAAGAGTATTTGTTTAAAATCTGCATATGTTTTATGATTTAAATCTCTTTTGGAAGTTTAAATTATATGCTGGAATGCGCATTCCCGATTTATCGCTTTCTCTGAATATGGGTTGTTGTAACAGGTTTTGGTTATCCGATTTTTAAATGAACCCATGCCGTTTTTCTTCAAAAATTGAGTCTTCCGCTGTGCATTTGAATTTAAAGAATTTAACGGAAATCGGGTCGTTACATATGGCGCTGAGCTCTTTGGACTTTTGGCTTGGTCTCAGACTTTTACTTACGGTCGTAGCCACTAAAAGTGTTTGTCATGGCGTTGAAGTGTCAAGAAAGCTCCAAATTGCCATTTTAAGCCCTTTTTTATCCTCACTTCTCCGACCTAGCACTTAAACACAAATCATAGACAATTAATTCGTTCTTAGGCTATTTAATCATCAAAGTATGCATAAAAATTACAAGTTTATGTGCTAAAATAACGACTTATCAACATTCCTTTGTGAAGTAGTATGGAAAGATGCACTTGAATCCATAGCCCAAGAATCATGAGAATCAACAACTGAGAGTTGTAAAGCATAATGTACCTCCTTAGTCACCGCATTAGCTACACCATTATCTTTGACCTCATTCTTCTTAGGAGCCCTGCACTTATTTTTTAAATGCCCCACTTTACCATAATTCCAACTCCCAACTTTACTGTTCCTAGACTTCCTTCTGTGATTCTTTGAGTTTCTCCTATTCCTGTTACCTCTATCATTCCTAATATTACATCTGCCTCTTTCTACATTCAGTGTTGAACCAGAACTGGAAGTAGTATCTTTTTGTTTCTTGCAAATTTATTTTGCTAGTGTCGCATTCTTAATTTTAGCAAGAGTCAACTCACAATCACCACGTGAGTTAGAAATAGCGGTTTTCATCATATCCCAACTGTCATGCAAATATTTAAGTAAAAGTACTGCATAAATCTCATCAACAAATTTAATGTTGATGGAGGCCAAACTGGTCTATCAAAATACTCAACTCATTAATTTGTGAGCCAACAGTTTGATCTTCTGCCATTTAAAAATTGAATAATTTGGTAAGTAGATATACCTTATTATTCACAGAAGGCTTTTCATATATGTCAGATAGGGCTTTCATTATGCCCATAGTAGTAGTCTCCTTTGATACCGAATGAGCCACATACTTCTCCAAAATCAAACGGATGACGCCAACTACCCACCTATCCAACCTGTTCCATTCATCATCTTTCATCTCAGCCGGTTTCGGTCCCAATGGTAATTCCAGGGATTTCTATACAAATAATCCTTTATTTTCATCTTCCAGAAGACAAAATCATTGCCGTCAATTTTGCAATTCCCAAATTCGAATTCTATTCCCGATTAGACATCGTTTTTCAACAATAATCAACGCTCTGATACCAGTTGTTAGGGAATGATAGGTTTGCGAGGCCTAAAATTCACACAAGAATGATAAAGCGGAATAATAAACTAAAGTAAAAGGGATAGAAAAAGACACCAAAATTTATAATGGTTCGCCCTAATTGGGGGCTACATATAGTTGCTACTGCTGCAGATTTCACTTTTGTTAGAATATATTATGATAGTCATTATGTTGATTTGTTGTTTCCTTATTTTCATTCGTGATTGTCTTTAATTTGCTTAATTAGCTCGTTTACCTTATTTATCTAGGAGATTTCACTTTTGTTAGAATATATTAGGATAGTCATTATGTTGATTTGTAGTTTCCTTATTTGCATTTGTGATTGTCTCTAATTTTCTTAATTAGCTCGTTTACCTTATTTATCTAGGTTAGCCTTTTCTATATAAATCATATAATAACGTTACATATTTACACCGATTCAATACAATGTAGCATTTCCGCTAACAACTATGAAGAATCAGAGTGTTTACAATAGAGAAATATTCAATACACTCTATCAATGGTGTATTATGCACTAAAAAACACTCAAGAAAGAAAACCCTTTCTTTATAATATTTTCTCACCAACTCTCATCCTCGGGTTGGCTCTCACATGACTTCACGCACCAACTTGAACCCACAACCAAATTGACTCCAATCGCCACCTCCAATTCCTAATACACAAATGAAGATCCCACCGCCTCGCAAAAACAAGAAGTCCCCCGCCAAAACAATTGGAACAAATAAAGCTACTGCACAATAATTTTTGGCTATCACGCTTCTACGTACAAGTCTACCGAAATCAAGTTATTGCTCACTTTTATTTGGCAGAAGACAAAATTAAACTTAGGGTTTAATTTGTCATGGGCTTTAAGAAAAGTATTGGATTTTTTTTTTGGGAATATTGTTTTATTTTAAATTAATGACATTAATATTATAAAAATAAAATTATTTCCAAAAATATTGCAGTTTTTGAAGACTGGGCGCGGATTGCTGAGGTGGCAGTGATGTGGAACGATAAATCGTCTGTTGTACAGATGATTTTAATACTTTAAGTATAAATCGTCTGTTGTACAGACGATTTACACGCGATAGGAAGTAAATCGTCTGTACAACAGACGATTTACGACAGACAAACCAGAATCACCATTTTTCTTCTTCCCCATTTGAACCCTAATCTCTCTCGCCCCCTCCGTCTCCAAGCCTTATTCTCACTGATTTCCGGCCAAAACTTCATCAAATCGTAAGGTTTCTTGATTACATCCCCATTCTTCTTCTTCTTTTCCATTTGAACACCCTCATCTCTCTCGCCCCCTCCATCGCCAAACCTAATTCTCACTGATTTCCTGTCAAGGCTTCATCAAATCACAAAGTTTCTTGATCAAATCATGTTTTGGTTAGTATTTCTTCATCCAAGCTTCATCAAATCACAAGCCAAGCTTCATCAAATCGCAAGGTCTCTTTATCTTTAATGAATTTGTCATGGTGTTGCTTTTCTTTTCTTTTTTTTTTTTTTTTAAATTTTGATTATTTCAATTCCATGAATCTGCCATGGTGTTGTATTATATCTTTTTTTTAAATCGCTCTGCCATAAAGCGTCTATTCAATAGACACTTTTCATCCTTTTCCATAAAGCGTTTACATGACATAAAATGTCTGTTGAACAGACGATTTTTGCTGACTGTGTGTAAAAATGTCTGTTCAACAGACGAGGAACAATATTTTTGTCAATACTTTTCGTTTTGCAATTTATCAGGAATTACTTCTATTTTTCACAATATTTGTGAAGAAAACCCCAAAGTATTGAGCCATATATTATAAATTGTGCTGGACTTTTATTTTGGTTTCATAACATAACACCCTATTCGACGCAATTGTCATCACAAAATGTATTTTGCGATGAAATAAATCAATTTTCCTCACAAAAAATCTGTCGCAAAGGCAGTTTTTCTTGTAGTGAGGACTCAAGTCGTCAAAACCATTTATCTTGCCCCATCATTTGGCCTGAAGTTTGAAATAAGAGAAATTAAACTCTGGAAATCATTACATTAATCATCACTTAGTCTTCTTCTACAATTAAAGTCCATCCTCCATTGCTTCCAATCTACATGTTTTTTTTTATAGAGAGAACTTTGTTCCTCAGAATATCATAAATTATTGGAAATGTGTCCTTCAAAGGATGATCCGAAGAATTATATTCTCATGTCTTTTTGTAGAATTATATAGGGGGTTTTCAAAAATTGCATTTTAAGAATTGATAGTTTCAAAAAATAGCAAAATTTTCAAAAATGACATTTCTCAGACTGAGATCCATCAATCTCAGCTCAATATGAGAAACGCCATATCTTTTAAACATTTTCTATTTTTAAAGTAACTCATAACAAGTGTCGGAATTTCGCTTGTATTAAATATTGTTTCTATGATTGATTGCTTTCAATTCTATTCGTCACAGATGCCCAATGTTTTTAAAGTCTGATAAAACTTTCAATCATCAAATCTACGGCCTCGTTGGATAACCATTTTGTTTCTTATTTTTAGTTTTTAAAAACTTAACTATTTGATAACCAAATTTAGCTTTTGAGTTTTTAGATTTTGAAAAATTATTTTAAAATTATCAATTAGCTCCCAAAACTAAAACTTTAAAAAAAAAATTACAAATCTAGCAAATTTTCATGTAATCTATCTGTAACGTCCCGTTATTTTGAAGTGAATTTTTTTTAATTATATATATTTTTTATTTTAATTAAAGTATTTAAGGTTAATTTAAAAGTAGTGATTTCGATTTTAGTGGTTATTTTAGTTTGAAATTCTTTTTAATCGTTTTAATACTTTAAATTTCGCTTCGGTGACATTAATAATTATTAATAGGCCAATTAATAATTATTAATCACCTTTCGATTAATTTAAGAGCTTCGGGTTTCTATTTATAAGTCAAAAGTCATTAAAGGACGTAACCGTCATTTCCAAATTTCTTAAAAATATCAAAATACTATTCATTCATCTTTAAATAAACCAATTGACTCAAAGTTGACCATTTTATTCTCTCATTTCTCTCCCAATGCCGTGAGTTCAAGGAGGGTTTGGGGGGATTTTGGTTTTTCTTCGTTTCTCGACAGATCGATTCGATTTCAGTTGCATCGGAAAGCCCTCGAGTCTAGGATTCCTTTCCACCTAACAATCGTGCCTTCCACCCGTGATCTACGGACTTCTCGGTAAGTTCAACTTCAAACCCTAAGCTTCAAATAGTATTTTAATGGTGTTTTTGGTTGAAATCTTCCATTTCTTGCCCGGGAACTCGAAGATCTAGATCGAGGGAGTTGTCTTATGTATATTTAGAACTTTCCCTAAACCCTAGAATCGGGTTTGAGCCAAAATCCATTTCTTTTAGTTTTTCTCATATTTGATGATGCTTAGGATTTTTCAAATGTAATGTTTTTATGTTTTTATGTTTTTCTTTATCGTTCGGGATTGAACTTTTTTCCTAAAACCCTAAATCACGTTTACCCATTGATGGTACCAACCTCCAAAGTTCCCGAAACCAACTCGAAACACCTTTAAAGTGCTTAAAATCTGGAAAACCAACTCCTTTTCTCTCTTCCCCTTGGGCCGTGGGATTCTTGGGAGCATTCCCGGGCTGTTTTGTCTTTTATTTTAATAACGTGATGATCGTTGTTCATTTCGTTAATTTAATATACTTTAGGTGTATTTTAATTATAGGTTTTCTGCATCGATCGTGATTTTGGTCAACCGGCGATTAGAAGTTGACTTCAATTATAAGGTGAGTTTAAAATGGTTGTGATTACTTTTACTTTTATAGTTTTTCTCATATTTGATGATGCTTAGGATTTTTCAAATGTTATGTTTTTATGTTTTTCTTTATCGTTCGGGATTGAACTTTTGTCCTAAAATCCTAAATCACGTTTACCCATTGATGGTACCAACCTCCAAAGTACCCGAAACCAACTCGAAACACCTTTAAAGTGCTTAAAATCTGGAAAACCAACTCCTTTTCTCTCTTCCCCTTGGGCCGTGGGCTTCTTGGGAGCATTTCCGGGCTGTTTTGTCTTTTATTTTAATAACGTGACGATCGTTGTTCATTTCGTTAATTTAATATACTTTAGGTGTATTTTAATTATAGGTTTTGTGCATCGATCGTGATTTTGGTCAACCGGCGATTAGAAGTTGACTTCAATTATAAGGTGAGTTTAAAATGGTTGTGATTACTTTTATGTTTCCGGGTTGCATGATGATCATGTTTGATCGAGGTTAAGAGGGTTATTAGATTTTAGAGCTTATCCAAGATTGGATAAGGAAAGAAATTAGTAAACTTTTGGTGTGTTTAAAGTGAGTTGTTTGTTGAGGATTAGGTTGTATTCTCAAGGAGAATTATGTTTTCGGAAATTGAAAAAGAGTATTAGATTACCCCGTTGATTTGGGTGGTAATAAGATAGTTAAAGGAAACTTGGGATAAATCATCTTGTGGTTTTGAGCTAAATTGACAATTATAGTAGCGATGAGATTCACTAATTAGTACTACCAAAGGGATGTAGTACGTGTGGTGTGGTATGTGTGGTAACGAAAAACGAATCATCATGTGGTATGTGTGGTAGGCGTGGTATGTGTGGTAATGTGATTGGTGACAATGTGGTCACGGTGTGGTTTGTGATTAGTGACAATGTGGTCACGGCGTGGTTTGTGATTAGTGACAATGTGGTCACGGAGTGGTTTGTGATTGGTGACAATGTGGTCACGGCGTGGTTTATGATGGCGTGGTTTGTGATTGGTGACAATGTGGTCACGGCGTGGTATGTGAATGGTGACAATGTTGTCATGTTGTGAAATGTGAATGGTGACAATGTAGTCACAGTGTGAATTGGGAAATGTGACAATGTGGTCACAATGTGAAATAACATGTGGAATGACATAAATGATAGAAATTTACATTATTATTTACTTTGTTATGCTTTAGTACTATTTAGTTGTTTTAGTACTTTATTTTACGAGCTTGACTGTTTACTTTTCGAAGTTACGATACAGTAAAATGGGATTGTTTTCTTATGAAAAGTACTTGGGAGTATAGAATGGGTAGCAAAGAGCACGATAGGAATTTGGACACATTTTCCGATATGAAATTCGGTCCATAGAAGTGCTTGCATCCATCTTATTCTCACTAGCATTTTTATGCTAATGTTGCTACACTTAAACTTTTCAGGTAATATTCATAGTAGGGTACGAGGTGGATGAGATGGTGTTGCTTGATCACGAGTGGATGGCTTTCGGGACATGGACTGTATATGTATATTTTGGGGCATTCTACGAATGCTAGATGAGAAGTCATTTATGTCATAGTCTTTAAAATTGTATTTTGTGGCTCATGAGAGCCTAAGACTTGTTGAATATGTTATCGAGTCTATTTTCTTTGATTTTGTTATAAAATGAAGTACGTACTTCTTTGTTTTTACTTTCTCTGAATTGGGCCCATGTAAACAGGTTTTGATAGTCTATATTTTAAACGGTTCCACGCCAATTTTTTATTTATAAAATTCAGTCTTCCGCTGTTTGCTTCCGATTTAAAGATTTGAGAAAATTCGAGTCTTTACACTATCTATCTTAATCTATATAACATATCTAAATGTAGTTATGTGGGGAGAAACATTTGGTTCCAATTTTACCCTTATTTTATTATTTTATTCCCTATTTATCCTTCTACTACGTTGCCCTTCATCATCACCTATTAATTTAGCACCTCTCACATCTTTTATATGATGATTGACCTTTAAACTCCCTTTTCTCTCACATCTTTCGTGGCATATTTTCCAGACTCATGCTTTGTATTCATGGAATCTCAATCAATCATTCATTTTCCCTCTCTCTCTGTTTTTTTTTTTCACAAACAAAAATGAGGGGAATTAATTTGTGAAGGAAAATTCATCTGGCTCTAAATTCTAAGCATTGAATCAAATTCCAATTTTAAAGTGGGCATTTTAAGGATAAAAACCGAAGACTTCTAGCAAAAGTATTAAAAACAAAAACAAAAAACCTTTTGTTGGATATTTGTTTTTTTTTTCTTCTTCATAAATATGGAAGAACTTTGTGAAATGATATCAGAGGAAAAGCATCACATATCACAGATACAGTAGATTTGAGAGATTCTTGGGTGATTTGGTAAGTTCAATTGTATTTTTTATACTTCCATTATCCGATTGTTTTAGTAGTTTTCTTTCCCAATGTACATGTATAGTATGTAATTACACCGGTTCTAATTCTTTATCTTTATCTATATGTTATACGTATATTTTAATTTATACAATTATAAAATTACTACTTTATCTTATCATTTTGATCACCGTTTAAGAGTACTTCAAATTTATGTATAATATTTACTTCTCTAAATGTTAAAAAATATGTGCAAAGAACGTGTGTTTAGACTTTAGATTAGTATTTATAAAATATCATGATTTAAAAAAATTTATAAATATAATAAATTTTGAGCTGGTCAATTAGTTATGAGCATTGAATTACATATTTTTACAATATGTAATAAAAATTGTTATCTTTACGAATAGTTTTAAACGATGATATATTTACAAATATTAATCACATTAAAAACTACAAAAAAAAAGTAATTTTTAAAACACTCAAAATATCTTTTACTTTAGAGAATACTTGAATTTCTCTTATAAAATATTATATAACAAAAAGAAAAACGTTTATTTTCCTTGATACAAGCTAAAAACATTTTGATAGTGTGAAAAACACTACAAAAAATATTGTAGAGTTTTCTTTTCCTTGTCATGCTTATTTTTCATATATAATATCCTCCCAAAATGGGAAGAAAAGATGTTCATAGTGATTCCACAGAAATTGGATACTTGTTTTTAGGCATCCTCACTAGAGTTGGCTGCATAGAATCTCCATCATCTAGAGATTTCCACCTGTTAAATACTTTATAATATCAGAATATTGCTGTTTTTACTTTTAGAAAACACTAACCGAACACATTTTCAAATGTAATTTTTTTTATTTTTTAGATTAAAAACTTCATGTTTGGATCTATCTTTAACAAGTTTAGCTTTATGTTTTTCGGTTTTTAGTTGTTGGTTTTTTTGTTTTTTAAAAACAAAAGGAATTTTTGTTTGATAACTGTTTTTTGTTTTATGTTTTTGAAAAATAGAGAACCAAACATTTTTTTATAAAAATTTTAATTTTTCGTTTTTTGAAAAGAGAAATAAGAAAGAGAATAAAAACAAAAACAAAAACAAGAACAAGAACTACTTTTTTTGGTCTTGTGAAATTCATGGAAATTTTAAAAAACGTAGTTCAAAATTGTAAAATTGAAAAACTGAATTTGTTATCAAACGATCATGTTTTTTAAAAATATAAAAAATAAAAAACAGAAAACGAAATTGTTATCCAACGGAACTGAATTTTCATATATATATTTTTTTCTGTTTTGGAAAGATACTGCTATGATATCTTACTTGTATCTACAGACAAGGTGATGAATAAACACACAGATTTCGAGTTTTGCCAAGTTGATTCCAGGACACATTCGTGGTCCACTACCAAATCCAAGATAATTGAAAGGCTTCAAGGGTGCCTGCAATTCAAATTCAACTCAAAAACCTCAGCTGGTAATAAATGGTAGATGAGAAATGAGCTATGAAGTAAAAATACATATACGTGACACAAACACAACACGATACGAACACAACAACATATCATTTTTTTAAATACTAGGAAACAGACACGTTTATTATAATATATAATTTTTTAGATGTATTGGAAATAATTTTCATTAAACTTTGTTTTAATTTAGGGTAAAATGCAAATAAAACACTTGTGGTCTTTTCAAAATGCATGAACACCCCTTGTACTTTAAAAATGACAAATCGCACCCCTGTGGTTCCAATTTTTTTCAATCAGACCCCTGCCCTTCAATGTCAATAATTTTCTTTTAGCCACAACTTCTTCGTTTGGACTCCGATTTGGACGATTCAAGATGTTTTGGAATTCTCATTTTAGGCTCTACATAAATGTCACTTCGAAACTTTGAAATCATTAATAAATAAAAGATTTTATTAACATCGAAATACTAGGTATGATTGACATCGTTAACTCTTTTGGGTATTGATGATTTCAAAGTTTCAAAGCGACGATTATGTAAAGCCGGAAATGAAGATTCCAAAACATCTTGAATCATCCAAATCAGAGTTCAAACGAAGAAGTTATGGCTAAAAGAAAATTATTGACATTAAAGGGGAGGGGTCTGATTGAAAAAAATTGGAACCACAGGGGTGCGATTTGCCATTTTCAAAGTACAGGGGGTGCGATTTGCCATTTTCAAAGTACAGGGGGTGCTCATGCATTTTGAAAAGACCACAGGGGTCTTATTTACATTTTGCCCTTTAATTTATGATATTTATATTAAACTGAAAATATATTACTTTTCTCCAATACTTAATTTCATATGAATTTTTTCAAACAAAAAATAAAATAAGTATTTTATAGTTTAGTTTAAGTGTCTAATAATTGTTAGACATGTGTTTATAAGCGTCCAACACATACCTTGATGTGTGTTAACAAGTATCCGACATATGTTTAGTGTACTTAATAAGTGTCAGAGTGTCTGATACGTGTCAGATATAAATAATCACCCAAGTAGAAGTATTTGTGATTCATAGAAAATGAGATATATATAATTAATGTGTTAGTAGGATAAATACCTCAAATCTGGATGGGTCAAACTTGAAGGGATCAGGAAAAACTCTAGCATCGTGGTGTATTGAAACAACATCCAAGTTTACAGACCATCCTTTCTTTATTTTGTATCCTGAAAATAGATAAAAGCTATTTAGAAGTCATAAATAGAAAAGGGAAAAAAAAAAAAAAAAAACTTTTTTAGGAGTATTTATAATGAAGATGCACCATCAATCTCAAAATCTTGAGCAGCTTTTCTTGAAAACCATGGTAGTATTGTTGCCCTCCTGAGAGTTTCACTGATAACCTGAACTTCAAATACAAGCCCATCAGTTCAGTTCAATTCTGTTCGATAAATCTTCGTTTTCTTTAGTATCTGTTTGATAACGATTTTTGTTTTTAAAAAGAATAATTATGAATCACATCTGTGGTTTAAAAATATCTTTACTTTTAAAATTTCAAATCACAACCCCTCTATGTACGTACTTGTTACTTTTAACGAATATGTGATACATGTTTATACCACATCTATCATATGTTCCAATGCCATTAAAATAATTAAAAAATTTGAACAATTGAGTGTGAAATTTAGATTTTACTCTTTGTTAACAATGATATTATCTATAAACTGCACCTATTTTTAATAAAGTTAGAAGACGTGGAAACTGTAGAATAAGCATGAGTTCAAAACTCGTAAAAACTATCCAATGTAGAGGTGTGATTTGCAATTCTACAACCTATAAGTTGTTTAAAATATTTTTAAACTACAAAATTATTTATTTACTAATAAAATAACAATAGTTATTCAAGTTCATATGTATGATCCAATTATTGGGCCACATACTTTGGCAGTGTAAGGCAGGTTGTTAACTTCAGCCCATGTGAGATTATCCCCCTTTCTCTTAGCTTGAATTTGTCTGTGTTCAATCTGTAAATCCGAAACAAAATTAAAAATAAATATTTTTCCAAAACAAAATCCAAAAATAAATAAAAGAGAATTGAGATGATTTTACTCTCAATTGTTCCAAAACATGAGGATTTTCCCCAAGAAATTTGATCACCCAAGTGAGTCCTGCAGTTGTAGTATCATGACCAGCAATCAACAAAGTTAGTATATTGTCTTTCAATTGTGTATCAGTGAGTTTGTCATCAGTTTCTCCCCCTGCACCATCTCTACTTTGTTTCATTATCAACGATTCTAAGAAATCCTGTCGGTAAATTTCTCCGCTCCGCCTCTTCGAGATTATCGAGTCTAACATTGCAAACATCCGTTCCCGTGCCTGAACACAAATCAAATGTAGTACTAGATTACCTTTGAAATATTAAAGTGGGAATAGTTACTAGATTTACCTTCATTCCACGATAAAAAGCCGTTCCCGGGATGTTTAGAGGCAAGGATGCAAAACAGGAAGAGATCTGCTTAAAATTTGCTCTAAACTTCTCTTGCTCATCTCCAGTTGGCTCCAAGCTCATGATCATGTTGCCAATCACTTTGAGAGTGAACTACAAAAATCATAATTTCTTGTCATACCTTAGCACAGTCAATTAACTTGATTATCTCGTTTAGTAAAAGTCGAAAAAACTCAACTGTGGAGGCTTCTTCAAGAACAAAAACTGTTCTTCCAGACCATTTATCCAAAGTTTCAATTGTCAAAGTATTGATGAACTCAAAATATTTCTTCAAGCCATCCATAGACAGTGGTTCAGCAATCAACCGCCGCAGCCGCTTGTGCGCTTCACCATTCATTTGAAGCAAGCTTGTTTGGCCGAGTACCCGCTTTCCAGTATAGAACAGATTCAAGCTCACCATTCCATCTTTCCCTGATAACAAAATCTTTCCTGCATCGCTCCCGGTCATAAAGACCGTAAATCTCCCCAACACACTCGTCTTGAAAACCTTTCCAAACCTAAAAACAAAGTTGGAGCACAAACTGTAATTAATAGGTGACCTGAATTCTATTTTTACCCATGTTACGATTTAGAGTTTTTTGTTTAAGTGGCAACCACCACTTAGACCATTCTATAAATTTGCGTATTCTTCATTTTCTTCTCTCATCTTTTCATAATTTTAACACAAACACGGAAAAAATTACTCTTTTATCTACGAAAACATCAAGAAGTAAAGAAAGAGTCGATAACGATTACCTCTGTTGCCTCTTGCTCATGAAGCTATAAATACCAGAAGGACTTGAAAATTCAGAGATAAAAGAGAAGGTTTCACCCACAAAAGGCCATCCCAAGCTACCTGGAATATCCTGCATAGCTTTTGGTGAAGCCCATGAATGCAAAAGGAACAAAGCTGATAACAAAAACAAAGACAGAAGGACTAATATCATTAAGAAATTTAGATCCATAGCTTAAAATGAAAAGATCTTTTTCTTCCAAAACTATAATGAAAAACTGATCAAAAGTTTCATTTTGTTACCATTTAACATAAATTGAAGGAAATCACTTGGTAAATCCCGATTTCGTCTCGGGTTTTCTTGTAGTCATCTACAAACAAAACAGAAGTTTTGATGTCATTTTGTATTGTCTTTTTGTAAGAGAGATTCATATTCTCTTCAATTAGCTGTGATTTTAAGTACTAAGCTTTGTATTATTAATGGTTTTATTGTTTATATCAATTTCATTGGGATGAAAGCAATATTCAATATTTTGATTAATGGCTTATTCTCTTCTTTCAAAAGAAAACTAAATGCCATGAGTGTCTGGCTGATTTCAGCTCTTGGATTCTTTTGGCTTGGCTGGGAATATTATAGAATCAAACTAATCACACCATCAGCAACTCAGTAGCATGATGAAAATTGAAAATAGGGAGTTTTGACATTTGATAATGGGCAACCCTCCTATAAATTATTGGTGACAGAAACCGATAGATACATCGGTCGTTCGAATAACGTTCTTTGTACCATCATCATTTTTTTTTTAAATTCAATCACTCTTGGAATAATAAGACCTTTTTTTTTTCAATCGTCTCTTGTTGTAAAGGGTAGATATGTATAAAAAACAGGAGGGTCTGATAGCCTGAGATCAAGACACTAAGGAAACCGTTGCAAATTCATAGACCGTGCAATGAGGAAAGCAAACAAGAATAGATTAAAAAAAACAAAATGAAGGCAAAACCAACAAAGAACAAGATAAAAAAAATATACAAAGAACTAAACAAAGAGGGAACAAATACAAAGAAATCAAATAAAATTAGGAGAAAAGATTCTAAACAGAACAATCCATACAATCTAAAGTGTAATGTTACCCAAAACAAAAACAAAAGACAAAATTTTAAAATAAACTATGATATTACTGTTATTAAGATGTAAAATATATAAATCACACTCATATTGTTATATTTAACTATATTAGAACACCTGACATGCATTTATGTATTTATCTCAATTTTTTTAAAACTAACTGATAAAAAGTGTAACTTACAATTTCACTAGAGTGCAAGGGTCTTTTAAAAAAAATTAAAATGTAGGAGCACGAATCTGAAGTACAGAGGTGTATTTTACGTTAAACTCTAAAAAAAAAAAGAAACAAAATATTTATCGGAAAAAAAAAATCTTTATTTTGAAGTAGCAAACCAATAACCAAATCAACAACACAACGAAAAATTCCCCGTACAAAATCTAGCCACGTAGCCATCGACAACACATTGCATGTGGAATTGTGGATGATGCCAAAAAGAAAAGGCCAAGGATAATTATATACAATCATCAGAAATTAAATGACAGTAACAGTGATCCTCCAATTATTGCAACCTCCAATCCAAGTGATTCTATTCCTGACGAAATGGTACAACATATTTTCAGTAACATATGGCAAACTCCATATACATATAAGATACATATATATATATACATGTACAAGAAGCTAGCCTTCAACCATCACCCTCTGTTACTAGAGGGTAATTATGTACAGTCAACTAAGGTTTTGCTTGGCCATCCGATTGACGATTAAGAAGATGGGATGACGCCGCCCATTGAGAGTCAGCGGATTGCTGGTTTGCAGCCACGACAGGACGTTGCTGTTGACCCGGTTGGGAGTGGGAGCTATTAAAATGGTGTAAAGCTGGCCGGGATAATGGATATTGTGGAGGTCTGTTGAAAGCGTTTCCATTGATAACTGCAACATGACCCGCTTCTATTTTGAGCCGCTGAACTTCTTCCCTCAGAGCTTCGTTCAAAGCTGTGGATTATCGAAAATACTCATGAATGGAATCTACTTTCTAAGACCATTTGAGCAGAAGATGTTAAGACTTTTAATAACAGTTTATTTTTTTATTCCAACACTTTTCTTAAATGTATATTTGAAAACAACACTAATCGAGTGCTTCATCCAAATTTACTTTTAGCCATGTAACCAAACATCATGAAAATTTTGATGAGTATTTTTAATGCAATAAAAACACTTTTCACTTTTCCAAAAGTTATAGCAAGCACACTCTAAACAAACAAAAAAATTAGAAAAAGATAAAATTCACCAAACAAATCCCAGAAAGAGGAAGAGTTACCTCAAAGAGAGAAGAATTTTTTTCTCTTCTTTTCTTATCATGAACAGGCAAATATCGATTGCTTCTTTTCCTTGATATATACTTGGTGGATATACTATCTTATGATATAAGTTGCATTTACAGAAGTGAAAGGTGGTAAAGAAATTAAAAAAACAATTGGAACATGCATACCATCCCTGAGCTGTGCTTGCTGCTCCATAGCCTGTAATCGAAGTTTGAGTTCCTTGTTCTCTGTTGTTAATCCAGTAGTATCTCTCTGCATAAAATGAAAATTCTCACATAAGAATTAGTACTCCCAGTTGACAATTTTTAACATTTCACGTCTTTATATAAAACTTCGTCTAAATCAGTTTTAGAGTTTAAAATGTTCAGTATACCACCAAAGCACCCAAATAGAGTAAGATCAGTTGATGCCGTCAGTGAAGTGACAGGAGAGCAAGTGGGATAAAAGATTTAACAAGTGGAGCTTCCAGAAGAAACATCTAACCTAAGCTGACCGATAACATTAGGATGCAGGCATTACACGAATTGAATCAACAATAAAGAAAAACAGAAGGGAAGGAATGGCACCCACCACAAGATTTATAGCATAAATGACAAAAGTACAAAGATATGTCAAGATAAAGTATGCAAAAAAAGTATAAAAGGTTTCATCTTAGAATAAGAGGACTTCCTCCAGAGACAGACACAAATGGTCAAGCTTCATGGAGTTTTGGAGATTCAAGACGACATCTCTAATTTTATTGAATTTTGCGGTATCATTTGTTCTGCTCTGCAAGGGGTTTAGTTTATACTATATACATAGATATAAATAAGAGGGAACATATAGCCTCCGCTCATGGAATGAGCTACTGTTCTGTTTTCATCTAACACTTGCCTGAGAATTCTTTTTATTTTTTGTCCTAAGGTAGAATTTTTCTAATTTAAGCAGCCAAATTGATATGCTTTCTCAAAACAACAAACATTTCATAACCATGCGGCATCAGTTTGAGAAGAAAGAATACAAGGAGCTAAAGATTTCGTCCTACAATTCAATTCATACCTGTAAAATCGTCACCTGCGCAGACAGAGTGGTTGCTTCAGACTGCAGCGTCTGGACCTTCCTCTCCAGCTCGCCCGTGTACCGTATTTTCCTCTCTTTCGAACGAGCAGCAGATTGTCTATTAGCAAGAATCCTACAAGTTAAATCACCACAGAAAAAGATAGAATACATCAGCTTCAAACTCCAATACCAAACATTCTTTTTTATTATTATAAAACGACCACAAATTCAACAAGTCTCTCAGGAAAAAGTTATAAAATTCCTCAAACAGAAAAATTCAAAGCAACTTTACAAACTCAGCTTGATGTCATTTACAATTACAACAACTCTCCCATAAGATTTCCATTTCATTTTCTACAATAACAAAATAAAAAAAATAAAAATAAAAACTAACCTTTTAGCTCTTTTGGGATCAATCAAAGCAAGCTCAGCAAGTTTATGCGGGTCCATAGCCTTCTTAACTCCATCAATGACCATACCAGAATCACCTTCAAAAGATGAAGAAGACCCATCCATAGAAAAGCTATGTCGATGACGAACAACCTTCTTTTCACTCAATGGAACATCTCCAGTAAGGCTAAGATTATCAAAGAAATCAGAATCCATAGACAAGCTTCGCAAATGACTAGATGAAACATTGGGCTCTGGCTTAGGAGGAAGAGCATCATCGGAAGATTTGGAATTAGACGAATCCACCGCCATAGCAGCAGAAGAAGCAGCAGGAGCAGTAGGAGAAGAGAGAATCGAAAGATCGAGCTCCGATGGGTCGAAGAAAAGAAGATCGTCGAGATTTGGGAAACGGAAAGAAGTGTCGGAGTGGGACCGGCGATGGTGGAAACCACGCTGGGGATTTTCCGGCATCTGGTCGAGGTCCATAGCCACCGGTGAGAAATTAAGGGTTTTTGTTTTTGTTTTTTTTTGGGAATTTGTAATGGATATTGTTGAACTGATAAACAGTTTTATGAACAATATTTTCTAATTTTGTTTTTTTTTTGTTTTTTTTTTTTAATAATTGAAAGTTTGGGATTCGTTGAAAATGAACAAGGATTTGTTAGGATTGGGTTGTTGAAGAAGAAAAATGGACTGGCTGACTGAATTTTATAAGAATGGATTGGATGATATATTTTTTGTGAAGATCAACGTTGCCATAAAAATCAAACAAACAAACAAATTGGTATGGGAAATTGGTGAGTGGCAATTTTCTTTTGGTTGATGAAATGATTTTTGTGTGTGTTTATCCAATGCACCTAGGCTAGGCATCGCTTGCATTTCACACAATAAATTCAGTTTTTATTTTATTTGTTTTTGAAAATTTTATTAGGTGGCAGATTTTTATGTAATATTTGTAAAAATATGAATTCAAAATAGTATTTGTAAATATAATAATTTTTATCATATTTATCGGTGATTACCAATAATTTATGTGTTTATCAGTGATAAACATACTGTAAAAACATGTAATTTAATGTTTATCACTGATAAACTCAATCAAAATTTGCTATATTTACAAATATTTTTTTGAGATTTTATTTTTACAAATATTACTAAAAAAATTTGTTAAATTCGGGGAATTTCTGGAATCCTCCAGACGTAGAGCGCGCAGGGCCTTGAACCCAAATACATTACTCAAGCAGTTTATGTACCTGCAGAACTCACTTATCTTAATCCTCCCCTTTCGGCCATCTCCGTTTTCTCCTTTTCGTTTTTCTTCTTTTTCGATCTTCCACAATGGTTTTTTGAGATAATTTTTTTTTCGTTTTCTTCTCTTCATTCTTGAGTAATTTGTTCATCGTTTTCGCCATGAATCACATCTCTCGATCGCAACACATCACAATTTTTTTTATCATAGAACCCATAATTCTCTTTTAGATTTTTATTTTTATTTTTCTTCTTCCCATTATGCTTTCTTTTTCTTCGCGTTCTTCCTTTTTTTTTATTTGTACAAATTGGTTCTTTGATTTTTCAGATATGGAAAATCCAGTTTCGATGTAGTCTTCCCTATTATTTTTTTATGTAAATTGTTGTGTTGGTGAGAGAGATGCTTAGGGTTAATTGTTGCTTGGGTTTTAGTTAGTAATTCGAGCAACAACTTGTAATTATGGGTGATTTTCCATATCTGGGATTGAATGAGATGAGAGAAAAGTTTATAATTGGAAGAAGAAAGATAATCTCAGATATATAAACTGAAGAAAGAGAATAAAGATATCAATTTAGTATATAAGTAACTCAAAACTACTCTAAGTCAATTAGCACTCATTGATATATTAAATCTATCAATATTGTTAACTGATATACGCAAAAATTGATGAATATATCAATAACTCACACTTTTGTATATCACTTAGCATTAATTGATATCCTAAGAATATCGATACTGCTAACTCAGAGCCCGTTTGGTAACCTTCCTCGTTTCCATTTCTTGTTTCTTATTTCTATTTCTTGTTTCTTGTTCCTCTTTTTTTTTTTTTTTTAAAAAAGAAACAGAAACATGTTTGGTAGCCGTTTCTAATTTCTTGTTTCTGGAAGAAAAAAGAAACATAATATGTTTGGTAACTATTTCTTGTTTATATTTCTCATTTTAAAAAATTAAAATATTTTTAAAATATCACAATTTTAAATGACATATTTAAAAGTATTATATCAATATAATTTTTGGTTATTTATAATATATTTTATAAGTCAAAACGGGACAACGTAATAATTTATCAATGTGTTGAAAATTTTGGAAACAAGAAAGACAAATAAGAAACTAGAATTTGTTGTTTTCTAAAGTTTCTACACAATTTTATGAAGTGTTTCTAAAAAAAGACCAAACTCAATTTCTTAAAAAATGAGAAATAGTGATATGAATCATGGAACGTCACAAATATCTCAAGGATCAATCTCAAGATCAAAGTTCAAGACAAGCATAAAACATCCATTACAAGCCTATATGAGAAAAGTCAAGACAAGCTTTGAAGATCTGAGCATGGAGGCTATGGAAGAGGACTTGATGAACTTTAATCTATGGAAAATACATGTTGAAGAAGAGTATTGAAGACTTGTTCAATCAGAAATGAAGAAGAGAGCTAATTAGGAAAGTTGCATCACTTTTGCAAACTTTTCTTATTTGGACCACTTTCCATATTTGTTCCCGAACTTGCCATATATGATGTCCACGAATTTAAAATGTATTTGGACATGTTTTAGGCCTATATTTATCAGATTTAATGCTTAGAATAGTTTAGGAATGATATAATATCTTCTAGGGCAAAACTTTGCTAAAATGCACCAAATGCACTTAAGGAAAGATTTGGCAGATTTTGTGCCTCCTTGTAATCTGAATTTCCTTGTTGTTTTTAGGGTTTCTTTGGCTATTTAAAGCCTCATTTGTAACCCTAAATACTAAGAATTAATATGATAGAAAATAGGTTTGTTTTGCTTATTGCTTGGTTGATTTTGAAGGGATGATTTACTAAATTAGCGGAATTTTGTTTAGTAAACTTATTAACATTTAATAACGGATCTATTAACATCATGCAATTTGTGATAAAACATGTAGATTCATGCTTATATATTCGAAAATTAAAAACCGGAACTTACATTGACTGAATAATGGAGAATCGGTTGGAGGTTTCTTTACAGCTTCAATTCCTCAGCAACACCAGATCTTCTACGCTATATCCCGATCGATCAAACGAAATTCGATTGTGGGATCGAACTTTAGAAGAAATTGGGAAGAAGAAAAAAAATATTTTTCTTCCCAATACTTATGAGAAAATCGGCAATGAGGGAGGGAGAGGAGGAAGAGAGAGTTCCAACTTTCTATGGAATTGTATTGTGTGATTTATGAATGACCCAACCCTCCTATTTATAGAAAAATAGGAATCCTAATCACATTAGGATTAATCTATAGAGATAAATACAAAAAGAAAAAGATAATCTCTTTCCTTTATCTAGCAATTTCAAAAATGCCATAGATAAATAGGAGATTATTTTATTTTCTTTATTTTTATTTATCTTGGGTAAATAAATCTATGTAATTATTTTAGGATATAATTCAAGCAATTATCTCTTCCCAAAAATACATGGTGGCAGAATAGCATATTAATTTAATAAATAATTCTAAATTATTTAATTAATTATTTTGGGCCAATCTCAATTGGGTTCATTAATCCAATTGGGCTAGAAACTCTCTCTTAAATTAATAAGTCCAACTCAATTAATTTATTTATTAATTACCATTTAAATAAAATATTTTATTTAAACAATTAATATTTTCTCCCGACTAAATATTATCAAATTTATATTTAATTATTAATTTCCATTTAAATAATTTTCATTATTTAAATAATTAATAATAAATATTATAATTATTAATTTCCATTAAATAAACTCATTATTTAATTAATAATTTTATTGACAATATTTTATTATTAATTAATTAATTTTAATTATTAATTTCCGTTCAAATAAAATTAATTATTTAAACAATTAATAATTGTCAATTAATTTCAAATTATTAATTACCATTTAAATATACTCAATATTTAAATAATTAATAATATCTAATTAATAATATTTCATTATTAATTTCCTGTTTAAATAAACTCATTATTTAAACAATTAATAATGTTTATATTAATTACCGTTTAAATATACTCAATATTTAAACAATTAATATTGCCTATTTTAAGTAATTCACTTTACTTAAACTTTTCATTTCTTCTACTTGATTTCGCGACTACGATATTTGGGCTAGCATAGGGACCCGATGGACCTATAGATCATGGGCTTAATAATTAGTCAATTAAGTGATTAACTCATAATCAGTTAATTACTTATTATCTAACTATGAATAATTCCACTATAGATTCATAGCTGAACTCCTCACTATAGATGAGTTATGTCCATTTAGTTTATCATTTATTTATATCTCGTGATATTATCCTTCACGTGGAACCCTCATAATTACAAGGCGGATAAATTTACCGTTTTGCCCCTGTAATTACCGCTTTATCCTTGTGTTCCCGCTGATTCTCCAATGAACTTTATCTTTAGTCGAACTAGAGATAAGATACTTCGTGATCAATAGAAGTCGTGACGTCACTTGTTCATGTCTCGAATCGAGACATCAAGGGAGTTTCCTAAAGTTCCTAAAAATTTTAGGTATCGCACCGATACCGTTAATTTATAGGAAAGTTATGAATTCCATCTCGTGAAGATGCGTTCCCGACTACTTATCTAGCTATGTTCCCAAAACAGAGTGTATTGAGCATTCTTACGGATCGCTCTCAACCATGTGAATCAAAGAACATAACTCCATAAATAGGAGTCCGCATTTCACTCGGGATTGAGATCTATCACGGTTGATAAACTTAGTTTGATATTCGATCATTTCTCGTAAACGGTACTAATGAGAAATTTGATCGAACATCGTGGTCCTGTCTTATACAATCAACATTGCATATGATACTTCCATTTCATGTCTCCCACATGAATGATCAGGATTAGATCATTTGTCTATAAACAAAATGCGAAGCTATCAACGGTGTTACCAGGATAAGGTTCCCAAACGTTATCCATTTACCTGTAGACACTTTTAAGTTACTCATCTCGACTTTAATCCTCTTGTATGACTCACATACTAAGTCGTGATTTCATAAGAGTAACTTAGGGTTTACTATTTGAATGTTTTGATATTTATATATTTCCATATATTCCTAATATCGTCAATTGAATCAATCTAGATTATATAAAGAACTTATGTTTATTTATTTAATTTATTCGAAATAAATTATTATAATTAAATAATTACAAGTTCTAGGACACCATTCCTAACAATCTCCCACTTGTCCTAGATCTTTGGAGATTTGACTTGTAATTCCAGTCAAACTGGATGACTATCAACTACTTAGCCATGGTAGTCATTTTAATACTTTATCAGTAACGTTTTCATCTGTTTAGTATGTATTTCTTTTGTCTGATGTTAGTTTCATTAAGTGTAATAGATTCCATATTTTATCGCCATAAAATAAACTCTATTAACTATTGATTTGAAACCATCATGTTCAACCACCTTTCATTTACTAACAACTTAGTAATCACGCGAATCTAGAGTTTAGTTAGTAAAAACTTATTTTACTTATACTTAACTCATTTGATGTTTAATTCGCAAAGGTCTTTTGTCGAATTCTTACATGGAAGTAAATTCATGTTCGAATTTGAGCCCGTGCAACTCATAAAATCTCCCATTTTATCTATGTGCACTAACATACTATTTGTAAATTTTATTTTAGTCACATTGGTTCTAGGATTCTCGAAATTCTTAAGCTCCCACTACAAAGTAATTCTCCATTACTTTCATTTGTTCAATGATTACAATTCTATACTTCTTATTATTTCCAAAATAATGTATAAGTATAAGTGACCCTTTTCAACTCAACTATTGAAAATTCATGTCATTTTTATTTCACTTATTTTGAACTTTATTCATTGATTTTGAAGTCAATGAGTTTCACTTGGACTTCGAAAGTCCTTTGGTTCGTATTATGACGCTCCCACTCAAATAAAGTTCTACAAGTAGTTTAAGCATTTAAACTTTTAAATAACTACTTGTTTTGTTGTGAAATAAAATTATTGTAATTCTATTTTATCTTAATTATGGTAAAAACCTTTTCAGTATCACTGATTTACTGAACTTTTCTTTAATAATTTGTGAATTCAATTATCCACTAATTATTACTTTCTGATTTCTGTTTTGTTTATTCCATATCAGTTATTACCTTTAAAACATCCTTTTAAATAACTGAATGTTTGGAATATAAGAAATCGATTTAATGTTTACTTATCACTTAAGTTCTAACATCTAAATGTCCAACTTTAGTGATGTTTAAGTCTAGTTATCTTTGATAAATCAAAAGATATTCTATTTTACTTATCCCATAAGTTCGTGGATTAATATGGTTATCATCTCAAACTCCTTGAGAACCATCTTTAAGAGATTAATCCCTCTAACTTATTTAAGTAATTTTAGACTTAAGTATTTAAACATTTTTAAACCTTTATAACTTGTTTAGATATTTTGGAGTTTAGAATTTGGTTTTGAAATTTATTTGTTTTATACTAAGTATTTTGAATAACCATCCAATCACACTTTGGAACTTTGTAATATAGTTGTAGAGGAATATCTACCTAAATAACTCTTATTTAAAATATTCCCAAATTTGGTTCATACGAAATGAGAACCAATAGTTATTACATAATTCAAAATTAAAAACAAATTGATAACTAAACTAAACTCGAAAACTATGGGTTGGGAAGAGAAATATTTTCTTCCCTTTTAGACTATTGTAAAATCGGTTCTGAGGAGAATAGGAAGAAGAACGACTTTCAATTTCGAAAATTAAAATTAGAAGCTTTTGAATGAACAACCAAGACGTTTGTATTTATACGCAAAACAGCTTTTCCAATCGAATTAGGAAATATTATTAAAATAAATACAAGATAAATGCCAAGAATAAAATCAAATTTTATTCCTTATTTATCTTACGTGCCGATTTTATGTGTATAAAATCAATAAGAAAAACTAATTTTTCTTTGTTTAATTTGTCTTTGGTTGAACATTCTTTTATATATTTATTTTAGACAAAATAATTCAACAATTATTTCCTAAAATATTATATATGAGTCGATTTTGGTATTTAATAATTCAAATAATTTGAACCAAAATCCATTGAATTCATTAATTCAATTATAGGTTCTTCCTTATTAATAAATCTTATTTATTAACTCTTGATATTTATTTAATTAAATCAATTATTTAAATAAAATATCATATTCCGATTTTGTATATTATTAATAAATATTTATTATTTTTTATTTAAATAATCGACTTTATTTAAATTAATAATAAATATGTTATTTACTATTATCCTTTTAAATAATCACTGTTATTTAAAATTAATAATAAATGTTAATTATTAATTTCCATTTAGGTAAACACATTACCTAAATAATTAATAATTATTTATCAATAATATTTTATTATTAATTACCATTTAAATAAACACATTATTTAAATAATTAATAACAATGATATTAATTTCCATTTAAATAAACTCATTATTTAAATAATTAATATTGTCAGTTTATTTAAGTAAACTGCTTTACTTAAATTATTCATTTCCTTTTTCTAGGAAACATAGTTCTCATCGTTCAGTTTGTTCTTTCCAAGTATAATGACTAAAACAGATGCTATATTACTGAAATTTAAATAAACTTTATCTTAATAATCTAACATGCATTCAACATTCAAATACTCAAAGTTTCGACATATAATTAAATATGATGCATGAATGCGAACATATTAATGAACAAAAAAGCCCTAAAACATGTTACTATGTCACGATATTTTAATGATACCGGTGAAGTGCCGTCGAATGATAGGTCAGTTACCATCATTAAAACGAGATGCCACTCGAACAATTGACAACTCCAGAATAACTCATATTCCTATGTCATTGTTTACCGTGTGTTTGGTCAAGAATTTTGATAACAAACTTTATCAAATTTCTTCTTAAGTGTAACCCACTAATTTAGTCTTTTAAATAAAATTGAAGAGTGTCTACGAAGTGTAGATTCGGTCTTCAATCAATCTCATTTAAAATTCTTTATCCCTTTCGGGAGACCCAACTTGATATTGATTTATACAATAAACCTTCCTATGGGAATGAACACCGCAGCAGATGTTACGAGGCCATGTATAAATCTCACGTTTGAGCCCATTAGTGGAGACCATAGGATACATTGACATGTTTCCTTCTCCCACTTAATATTTTGAGTTAGGGTTTCATAACTTAGACTAATTCAGGCTAACTCATTAATCCAAGTTTTAATTAACCTAATCAACTTTAACTCTTAAATTGGTTAGATTAATTTTATAAAGTGATTGTTCAAGTTTTCCTAATTTAAACTAATCACATTATGCGCCGTCTTAATAATTTTGATTTATTAATTTGAACTTTTCTCCCAGGATCGCTCCCGGTTAGAGGCGCTCCGGTGTTAGGGGAACTTTATGAAACCTCATCGCCTGGGCGAGCTTTCTCGCCAAGATCCGTTCAATTTAATTAATCTCAATTATTAATTTTTAATTAACCCTTAATTAAAAGTTTCTATTTGTTTATCTTATATGGATTTTGGCCCAATTGTTTAAACAATAATTCCATATTACAAATAATTCATTTAGTTTCTATTCAACTTTTAAACTAGATTTAACTTTTGAATTTTAACTAAATAAGCACGCTTTTAATTCTAAAACAATTAGAATATAATTTTCGATAATAACATTTATAAAATAAAATTATAGCATGCTTCACATACATTAGCATATAATAACACATATTATATCATGATGCATGTATGTACAATTAATTAAAATCATACAACCTATGGTGGGATTTTCTACATGACATACTTTTATGCATGAACATTATTTAAAACAATTATATCATACATATAAATAATTTAAATAATAAATAGCTAGATTGACCGGTATTCTTGGCACTATTTCTAAAACGGAAAATTAAAATTACAACTTAATTATATCTTCCATTCTAGAACTTGAGGCTTCAACTTTCTCTCTTCTCCATGGTGTAGGCGTGGGCATGGGTATTTATGGGGCAAATATTATCTCCTTAATATTTCCATAAATACTTGTTTTAAAATAATTATCTTTTAATTATATGGAAAAATAAAGAAAATATTTTCCATGTAATCTTATATCAATTTCTAAATTTATAATTTAAGATAGGGATATAATCTTAAAAAAATTTAATCCTTATCTTAAATATTTAAATTTTTAAATTGAGATAACAAGATAATTATGTTAAAATATCTTACCGTATCTTACCTTATCTCATCCCTTTCTCTCTCCTTGGGCGTGGGCATCATGAATGATGGAGAAAAATTTTCTTCTCTTCCTTCCCTTTGGTGGTGCCGATTTTTGCCTCATATGGTATGGGAAAATTACAAATTTTTCCTATACCCTAAAATTAGGGTTTACAAATTTTCTACTAAAATTTAAAAACCTAAGTGCCTCAAGAATACCTAAACAGTCAATAAGCAAACCTCCACAATTTATATAAACATACATAAAACAACTTTTTATGCAACCCACCAAATTTTCGAAAAAAAACACAAATTTGCATGATAATTAAAATTAGCTCTGATACCAATTGAAGGGATGATTTACTAAATTAGCGGAATTTTGTTTAGTAAACTTATTAACATTTAATAACGGATCTATTAACATCATGCAATTTGTGATAAAAACATGTAGATTCATGCTTATATATTCGAAAATTAAAAACCGGAACTTACATTGACTGAATAATGGAGAATCGGTTGGAGGTTTCTTTACAGCTTCAATTCCTCAGCAACACCAGATCTTCTACGCTATATCCCGATCGATCAAACGAAATTCGATTGTGGGATCGAACTTTAGAAGAAATTGGGAAGAAGAAAAAAAATATTTTTCTTCCCAATACTTATGAGAAAATCGGCAATGAGGGAGGGAGAGGAGGAAGAGAGAGTTCCAACTTTCTATGGAATTGTATTGTGTGATTTATGAATGACCCAACCCTCCTATTTATAGAAAAATAGGAATCCTAATCACATTAGGATTAATCTATAGAGATAAATACAAAAAGAAAAAGATAATCTCTTTCCTTTATCTAGCAATTTCGAAAATGCCATAGATAAATAGGAGATTATTTTATTTTCTTTATTTTTATTTATCTTGGGTAAATAAATCTATGTAATTATTTTAGGATATAATTCAAGCAATTATCTCTTCCCAAAAATACATGGTGGCCGAAAATAGCATATTAATTTAATAAATAATTCCAAATTATTTAATTAATTATTTTGGGCCAATCTCAATTGGGTTCATTAATCCAATTGGGCTAGAAACTCTCTCTTAAATTAATAAGTCCAACTCAATTAATTTATTTATTAATTACCATTTAAATAAAATATTTTATTTAAACAATTAATATTTTCTCCCGACTAAATATTATCAAATTTATATTTAATTATTAATTTCCATTTAAATAATTTTCATTATTTAAATAATTAATAATAAATATTATAATTATTAATTTCCATTAAATAAACTCATTATTTAATTAATAATTTTATTGACAATATTTTATTATTAATTAATTAATTTTAATTATTAATTTCCGTTCAAATAAAATTAATTATTTAAACAATTAATAATTGTCAATTAATTTCAAATTATTAATTACCATTTAAATATACTCAATATTTAAATAATTAATAATATCTAATTAATAATATTTCATTATTAATTTCTGTTTAAATAAACTCATTATTTAAACAATTAATAATGTTTATATTAATTACCGTTTAAATATACTCAATATTTAAACAATTAATATTGCCTATTTTAAGTAATTCACTTTACTTAAACTTTTCATTTCTTCTACTTGATTTCGCGACTACGATATTTGGGCTAGCATAGGGACCCGATGGACCTATAGATCATGGGCTTAATAATTAGTCAATTAAGTGATTAACTCATAATCAGTTAATTACTTATTATCTAACTATGAATAATTCCACTATAGATTCATAGCTGAACTCCTCACTATAGATGAGTTATGTCCATTTAGTTTATCATTTATTTATATCTGTGATATTATCCTTCACGTGGAACCCTCATAATTACAGGCGGATAAATTTACCGTTTTGCCCCTGTAATTACCGCTTTATCCTTGTGTTCCCGCTGATTCTCCAATGAACTTTATCTTTAGTCGAACTAGAGATAAGATACTTCGTGATCAATAGAAGTCGTGACGTCACTTGTTCATGTCTCGAATCAAGACATCAAGGAGTTTCCTAAAGTTCCTAAAAATTTTAGGTATCGCACCGATCCTTGGTTAATTTATAGGAAAGTTATGAATTCCATCTCGTGAAGATGCGTTCCCAGCTACTTATCTAGCTATGTTCCCAAAACAGGGTGTATTGAGCATTCTTACGGATCGCTCTCAACCATGTGAATCAAAGAACATAACTCCATAAATAGGAGTCCGCATTTCACTCAGGATTGAGATCTATCACGGTTGATAAACTTAGTTTGATATTCGATCATTTCTCGTAAACTGGTACTAATGAGAAATTTGATCGAACATCGTGGTCCTGTCTTATACAATCAACATTGCATATGATACTTCCATTTCATGTCTCCCACATGAATGATCAGGATTAGATCATTTGTCTATAAACAAAATGCGAAGCTATCAACGATGTTACCAGGATAAGGTTCCCAAACGTTATCCATTTATCATAGACACTTTTAAGTTACTCATCTCGACTTTAATCCTCTTGTATGACTCACATACTAAGTCGTGATTTCATAAGAGTAACTTAGGGTTTACTATTTGAATGTTTTGATATTTATATATTTCCATATATTCCTAATATCGTCAATTGAATCAATCTAGATTATATAAAGAACTTATGTTTATTTATTTAATTTATTCGAAATAAATTATTATAATTAAATAATTACAAGTTCTAGGACACCATTCCTAACAGATTTTACCTTGCATTTTGTAGCCTTGTTCTAGGTTGCATGTTTTAGAAACATTCAAGCATAACTTGATCTATTGTGTTTGTGAATTATTTCGATCTTGAAATAAGAACAAGTTCTCTTATTTCAAGATATTAGATCATTGGAATAATCTTCTTCTTCTTGTATTCCAAGGGTTTTACCTTATTGTTCATCGGGGTTTTAGGATTTGCATCTAGGGGTTCTTTGTCTTTCAAAGGGTTTCTATTTCAATTTTCTAGGGTTTCATATCAAATAGAAATAAGAAACAGAAATTGGGAAGGTTACCAAATGGGCCCTCATATACACGAACATTAATAAGTGTATCATTAAACTCAAATCAAATGTATATGAGTTGGCAGTAATTGATATGCTAAGTATATCAATATAGCAAATTGATATACACGAAACAAGAAGCATATTTATGATAGAAAATTTTAAATGAAAAGCCGATTCGGGTTTTTAAAATTTTTGTAAATATTTTTTGGACTAATCTTTTTGTAAATAGTAAGGTCCATTATAATATATTTGCAAGTGGCATATCAATGATAGAATATGTCAAAACAATGGTAGATCAATGATAGAACATGTTTAACATGGTATATTAATAATAGCATATCATGGTAGAACAATTACAGACCATTACAGACCTGGTAAATCAGTGACTTACTGATATACTTGTATGATAAGGGTATTTAGGACATTTCCCTATGAACAGTAATTAGACCACTAAAATTCTAATAAGTTTGTAAATATTATTTTAAGTTAACATATTTGTAAATGCTAGAACCCATTTTAACATATTTGTAAATGCCAAAAAAAAAGGGAAATTGACACCATTGACCTCAAAAATAGGAGAATAAAGGTTATTAACTTCATCACATACGACCATATGCTGACCATATGAAATGTAAAAAAATATCTGGTGGGGTATGCTTTCTATGCTGTGCAAGATGTATCTAGTGAGATATGCATGTGATGCGACCTTAAGTTGTAGTGTAAGTGTTTACACTTTTATGCAGGATAAGGGATAAAGAAAGGGTTAAGTTTGGTGTTGAACTCAAACAAGGAGATTTGGTAGTACTTACAGATTTATTTAGATTGTAGTTTGTTTTTCATTGAGCTTATATTCATGGTGCTACTCCGATATTTTTTAATTAGAAAATTTCAAAGGAGGTGGCGGGCGATGATCCCTCAGTGGTTGTGGTATTGGACTAAGGTGTTGAGTTTTTCTCTGCCTTTAAAGAAACGTTGTCTCATTTGTAGATTATGGTCTTCTGTTGAATTTTTATTGTATTTGGGAAACTTTATGGTTTTGTAGTTGATTTTGGGTCTTAAACTATTTCAGATTTGTTTTAGATGTGTAAAAGGGTATAATTCTTTTTTAGATGAATTTGATAGGTTATATCATTAACTTCAGTCTTCCACTGTGTTTCTATGATTTAATGATTTAAAAGAATAAGATATTTACAAAATCTGACTACGATTAACAATAAGAATGAAGTATGTAATTAATTAAACGTATTAGAAAATTTATATCTTAAAATAAAGAAAATCATATCAAATAGAATTTAATTCCATTAATTTCAGTGTTACATGAAAAACAACTCTAACAACTATTGAGTTATATTTTTCTCAACCCTTTGACAGTTAAATATATGAAAGTTCTAGATTTTTTGAACTAAAATTAAAGGAAATTTAGGAGTTGTAGAAAATAATACATACTCATGTAATTGTTTAATAATAAAAAAAATATTATAATCTATGACTATTTAAAAAGTATGTTAATTGGAGAAACTTTTTTGGGACAAGAATACTCTATAAACTTGAGTTAATATCTAAGGTACTATTGATCCTTTCATCTAGGGGTGAACAAATCCAAATCAAACCAATTGTCCAAACTAAACCAAACCAAACCAATTGTCCAAACTAAACCAAACAAACCCAACCCAACCGGTTTGGTTCGGTTTTTAAACATTCATTTACTAAAACCAATCCAAACCAATTAATAATGGTTTGGTTCGGTTTGATAGATTTTTACAGTGATCCAAACCAAACCAAACCAGTACATAATATAATATAATATATATATATATATATATATATATATATATGATATATTTGAATTTTTAAATATTAATAAAACTTAATAAAAAAAAGGAAGAATATTTAATTTATATGTGTTATGGTTGTATAATTATAATAAGATTTTATAAATTTGTTATGTTTGTATTTGTAATTAGTCTTTTATTGAACTTTTAGATGAATTGAAATTAGTCCTACAATTTTTAGAAGTTATTTTTTGAGATTTTGTTACAGTCATACTGCAAATTAAGTATTTATGAATAATTGAGAAAAAACAAAAAATATAAGAACCAAACCGATCCAATCTAAACCATTTTAGTTTGGTTTGGTTTGGTTTGGTTTGTATAAAGAATGATTTCTACTACAGACAATCACGTGCAAATAACGTGCGTTGCGTATCCTTGATCTTGAATGCTTGAGACATAAGAACATGAAAACACCGGTGTGGTGCTTGCCAAACCGTCTCCGACGATCAAGTCAATGATTTAGAAGCAATAGATGTGTGTATTCAAGAGTAGAATATTGAATAGCATATTGTTTAAGGTTTTTATAAGCTCTTTATATAGAAAAGCTATAGATAGGATGATACATCTATCTACGATCAGATTTAGATAACACTTATTGGAGATAGATGCTTACCCTTTTTATCTCAGGATGATGATAAACTTATATTCTTTTAAAATAACTATCTGGACTTCAGCTCATCCGAATTAATAGGTTGTGTATGTCCGAGCAGGCTTGCACGTCATCAACCTTCTATCTTGGGCTCGACCCAATCTCTTTAGACTCAGTTTTAGGGAAATGGCTTGGACTACACGTGCTACATTTTCTCTTCTGGGTTGGGCCTATCAAGATTGGGCTTCTGACATTGGGCCTGGTCCATGGTGAATTTTACCTCTATAGATTTTCCCTGTTTTTATGTCTGAGTTGCTTGGACGTGAAAAACAACTAGAGGTCTAAGTTAATCGAGGCGACCCGAAATCACAAATTATCAACACGCGTAAACCATTTCAAAATCGAACGTTTTAAATTCGAAAAGAAGAAGACTTCTCCTCTTTCATGCTTTCTCACACTCCAAACTCGTCATTTCTGCTTGAGGATTCAAGAGGTTCTTCGCCAAAAGGAAGGATTCCACTAGTTTCCTTTCATCTTAGGTTGGTTCTTGCCTTTAAAATTTCTAACATGTATCTGTAGATTTCCCCTAATTTTAAAGTTACTGACCTACAGCTAGGAATTCATATTTCCCATGGAACCTTTTTCTGCGGAGTTAGTTGAAGAATGGCGAAATGGTACAAGAATGTATGTTTACCATAGTGAGAAAGCTATAAATGTTGATGAATCTGATGCAGTGACTACTGCTAGAAATTCTTTCCTTGTTGAAGCGATGCAAGAAGATGAATTGATGATTCCTCTCCCTGGACTGTCAAAAGAAAACATAAACAGGTCTCATCTTAGTCGTTCATCTTCGACGAGTGGATCTAGGAAATCTGATGAGGATTCCAAAAGGACTCTTAGTGATGAAGCCGAAATTTGTAACTCCCCTACTAATACGGATGACGATGTTACGACAACTTCATCTAGTAGGCCGATCTTTAAAGGCGTCAGTATTAAAACAATATGATTTGGACCTTTATCGTCTTTCATACCGCATTCCTCCAGAGGTGGAGATGAGAGTTATGAGCCCTGAAGAACTTGCCCACCATGATGTTGGGGAAGGTTGGACTTTTTTCTACGAAATCTTCTTTGATTGCAGAGTCAGGTTCCCCATTGGGATAATGATGTCTTCACTTTTGAGGGATTTGGATGTTACCCTCGAATAGGTTATGTTGAATACTTGGAAGGGTTTGGTTACCCTTCTAGCTGTAACTGCTAGGACAAATATGGGTTTGACGCTGGGGATGCTTTGATATTTCTGGTCTTCCAAGTTTAACCAACAAGATACCTCTCAATTTCATTTCCATGGTTATGTTGGGAGGAAGATCGTTATTAGTCCTCCTTCCAGTAACAAGAGGTGGAAAAATAGGTGGTTATTCATTAGGGGAAGGCTGACCTCCGATGGGATTCTCATTCTCTTGGTCTGAAAAGAGTCGGGTGAGAACGGTTATGTTCCACCTCAATTTTGCTTTCTTTAAACGATTGTTCTTGACTCTTTTTTTTCTTTTTCAGTTAGGACTTTAAGCAAATATGATATCGCGGCTTAAGACATCAAAGCTTGCGAATAGTTGGAGAAGATTGGTCAATTTGTCTGTGAAGAAGAACTCATCCTACTAGACTTTGGGTTCCTTTTCGTTCTGATCTGTTTCTAGGAGTCAAAGGTACCAAAAATCTAATTTTATTTCATTAATGATTCTTCTGTTTCTTGAGTTATCTTTGTAGTTAGAAAGAGGCGAGGAAGTTTAAAGTTGAATTTTTCAAGGCCAAGTATGTTTGAGAATTCAAAACTGTCAACATTCACTTTAGCAATCAACAAGGAGCTCGATGTCTGTTCCTCGTCGAACTTAAAGAGGAAAAGTATGGTTGATCAATCACAACCTCCCATCAAAGAGAAGAAGAGGTCTTATGAGATGAAGAGTCTGACGGTCAGTCTCTTTCGGAACAACCTCCTTATTTGGTATTGGTTTTCCTCATCCCATTGTGGCTTCACATTCCTTCAAACAGGCGTTTGCTCCTTTCGTTCACTTTCCTCGGCTTGACATGAAGCTAATGAGGGTGGACTCAATTTTCTTCTCTGCTCATTGTTCGGGATCCGCTCTTAATGATAGTTTTATGCAGAAGTGTCTTGCCTCAGTGGAGTTAGAGCAGGATTTAGGATATGTATCTCTTCCTCTTGTGTTCGATTTATCTCACCAGAGAATATGTGGATCGTCTAGCACCACGGACTATCGTGTCAACGTTTATATCTTAGGTCTCATCTTTTTGAACTTAACATGTCGTGAGCTGGATTTCCTGCTATTTTTTTCAGGGGTTTCAAGCGTAGGCTCAGAAGCTTCATCTACTGAAGTTAGCCTTGCGCGATGGAGAAACGGCTAAAAAGTTGTCTGTTGCCTCGTCTAAGGAGCTAATTTCGGAGGAGGCGCGACTGTGGAAATGGCTGAAAAGTTGAAGACCGCTAGGGGTAAGAACGAGGAACTTGAGGCCGAGCTAAAGAAACTGAAAGACGAATTGGCCCAGAAGAAGGAGTCGATCAAGGGGCTTCGTTCTGAGCTTGAGGGGGCGTAGTTTTCTATTGTTAAGGCCAATGAAAATCTTTCGCAAGCAGTGGAGTATGCCAGCCTTAGTGCGGTGAAGATTGGTCGTGATGAGTTGAAGCTATCGTTCTCCAAAGAAGAGAGGTCCCAATATACCCCTATCAGGAGGGATAATGTTGATAACCTGTTTAAGCCTTTTCGTGTGCTAATTGACGAGGAAGAACGAGCAATCATTGAAGATGAAGGAAATGTTGATGGTTGTACGTTCGAAGAAGATCGGGATATAGAAACCATCTCTGACCTGAGGAAGGGTGTTATGGACGTTGACGAGATCCATGAGGTTTGATGGAGAGTTCCTGGGTTGTGGGTTCCTTAAATTGACTTTTTTCTCATTTTCTACTGTTCTAAATACTCAACTTACTTTTAGATACTTTAAACATTGCATTTGCACGGGCAGCGCTAAACTATTAAACTTTGATATGTTTATACCCATGCTCTTCTTTATTTGGTGGTGTTGGTCCAGTCCGTGCTAGATCTTCTCTTTCGAAGGGTTGATGTACTTTTTCTCAGGTTTTTCTTGGTCCGAGCTAGGCTTTTATTCCTTATTTTTAAAAGGGTTAGTTTCAATCTTTGAAGATTTTGCCTAGTCTGAACTAGGTCTTTCTTCCTTGTTTTTATAAGGGTTAATTTTATTCTTCGAAGATTTTGCCTAGTCCGAACTAGGTCTTTCTTCCTTATTTTTATAAGGGTTAATTTTATTCTTCAATATTTTGCTTAGCCTGAGCTAGATCTTTCTTGCTTATTTTTATAAGGGTTTATTTTATCCTTCGAAGATTTTGTCTAGTTCAAGCTAAGTATTTCTTCCTTATTTTTATAAGGGGTTAATTTTATCTTTCGAAGATTTTTCCTGGTCCGGGCTAGGTCTTTCTTCCTTATATTTAAAAGGGTTTATTTTATCATTCGAAGATTTTGTATAGTCCGAGCTAGGTCTTTCTTCCTTACTTTTATAAGGGTTAATTTTATCTTCGAAGGTTTTGACTAGTCTGAGTTAGGTCTTTCTTTCTTATTTTTATAAGGGTTTATTTTATCCTTCGAAGATTTTGCCTAGTCCGAGCTATGTCTTTCTTCCTTATTTTATAAGGATTAAATTAATCTTTCGAAGATTTTGACTAGTCCGAGTTAGGTATTTCTTCCTTATTTTTATAAGGGTTAATTTTATCTTTCAAAGATTTTGCCTAGTCCGAGCTACATCTTTCCATCCTTTACGTTGAAAGGGTTGTTCATCTAACTCTACGTTAGGATGTTCTTTTTGCCCAGTCCGAGCTTGGTCTTTTCACCTTTGCGTTGAAAAGGTTGTTCATCTAACTCTACGTTATGATGTTCTTTTCACCTAGTCTGAGCTAGGTCTTTTCATCCTTTGCGTTGAAAGGGTTATTTATCTAACTCAATGTTAGACTATTCTTTTCAGAGTTTTGATCAAGATTTAAGAACAAAAATGTTTTTATTGACAATTTTGTTTAAGACTACACTTGGCTTTCTAAAATAAAAATGAAAAGAAAGAGTAAACTATCTTAGAGTCTAGCCATTTTCTTGGATGAAAGAGAGAGCTCTAGAGGGTTCAGTATTTCTCTAGTGGATGAGCAGGCCATTCACATCATTGAGCGATCTTGGTGGTTATCATCGCTTAAATCGCCCCCATCATCCCCGTCCTCCGAGGGTTCTAGTTGGTCGACCAGATAAACGATCTACGCGTTCATCTCTGAGACTCGATCTTGAAGCTCGTCCAGGAAGTCATCAATGCGACGTGGTGATCGTCTGGGTTCTTGGACTTCAAGGGTGATGACGTCCCCAATTCGTCGGGTCCCATAAAGGATATGAGTGGGGATGGCCTATCCAGTCTTCCCTTCACCTCTGCAAAGCTTTCTTGCATGCGCTGATAGGGTTCACGTAGTTGTTGGCTTATCTCCCTTTCACGAAGAAGTTCTTGGTTCTTTTTCCTTAACATCATTCTGAATATTATTTGTCTCTGTCTTTCCCTCTTCACTTGCCACCGCTTGTATGAGGCATAATTGTTGCCATCACTCTGACTATATGCTGGTGTGCTATGGTTTTTGGGAAGGAGGTGGTATGAGAGTTCTTGGAGGGTGCCTTCTGAAGATTCTTGAAGAAAAATTGGAGAGTAGATGATCTATCTTCCTATTTCTTGGTCCTATTTATAGGCCGCACGTTGGTTTCCTTTTGAGATCAGGAAACGTTTGGGTTATCAAGATAATGATGGATTATTTCGATCTCAAGACGCCTTAAAGAAGGTGGTGTCTTTTAGAGTTCTATAAGGCCTTGGGTTTTAAAAGAGGTTAATTGAATTTTTTTTGTTTATAAATAGTATGTTTGTGTGTTAAATGTTAAGCACTTTAGAATTTTTTTTTGTTTTCTATTTTGATTTTATTATTTGGTGGTTAACCTTAGTTAAAGACTAACTAAGGGAAGGAGATTTCATTAGAAGTGAACTTTTAACCATGGTTTAGTTATGAAAAAGGGTTAGTTATTAATTATAATTTGGGGCAAGGGTTGATTAGCAAAGGGAAAGTAAGGAGGGACCTTGGTGATATGAGAGGAGGTGGAGATATCTTGAAGAATAGGTGAAGAGGTGGAGGGGTTTAGTTGCAATTATTCAATTTTAATTTCTGAAAATTGGAAGTATGAATGGGTAAATTAAAGAAAAAAGGAAAAAAAAGAAAACATTTCTTCATTCCTTCCTCATCTCCACCGTTGCCCCCCAACCCCCCACCCCCCTTTTTTCTCTCCTTGGTGAATTTTGTTTCCTCTTCCAATTTCTCTTGAAACTTGGGTGAATCAAGTTGAGTTTTGGTTGATTTATGATAGAATCATCTTCCTAGAAAGGTTCAATCAAGAATCATTTAGTTTCAATAAGATTCAAGGTAAGATTTCAACTATTGAATTCAAGTTTTCTAGGTTTTCTTCCATGGAGGTTGTGGGTTGTTCTTATTTAATGCTTTTAATCACTTGGGTGTTGGTTTCCTTTCATTTTTAAGTTTTGGAATTCTATTTTCAAATGATGAATTCAGGTTTTAGATTTCACCTATTTAAGAAAGAAGAGGATGGAAGCCATGGTTGGGTGTAAGCTTTCAAAAACACCATTAATGGTGGTTTTTCCAAGCTTATTGTTTCTCTAAATTTTGGGTTTTCTTGACTTTTATTGAAAGGTTTTCAATTCTGGAATTTTTGAGTGATTAAATATATATGTTATACATGAAAAACACTTTAGGAGAGCAACCCAATGATTTTATGATAGTTTTCCTTTTGGCCGAAAATATCAATTAAAATTGACTAGTTTTGAGACTTTTTCCACTAAGCGGGTTGATTTTGTGTTTAATTGTTTCGGGCTGAGATGATTATATTTTTATGAGCCTAAATATGTTTGGGATGGTTTGATGTAGGAGAAGGACAAGCATGAGCAAGTTTAGAGATTAATTGTGAAGGTGAGAACAAAAAGAATCAAAACGGTGACGACAATGTTGTTTGCAGTTGTTAGAGGAATGGTGTGGGTTGGAATTGGTCATGGCTGGTTTTGAAATTCTTTGGTTTATGAATTGAAAGGGAATCAGAGTTTGTGAAAGTAACAAAAGACGAGAGCTAAGCTTGGCTCGTTATTAAGAGTTCGAAAAGAGCGGAATTGCTTGAACCAACTTGCTTTTACATACATCTTGAGCTAGTCTTACATGATTACTTGCTTTTATTCGCATTTCAAGTCAAAGATCGAGTCATATACTGTTTGGGGTTTATTTTAATTTATTATCGATGTTTTTTGGATTGAGATTGATGAGTGTTGTATAGTAGAAATGCAAAAAGGAATATTGCTTGAATTATGACCTTATATACTCATTGTGCACTTTGAAAGTGTCAAGTGAACGATTGAGTCATATGTTGATTGGGAATTCTTCCTACATACGTTCATTGTTCTTAAGTTATATTTCCAATGAGAATGGTAAAGAAAGCATAATTAGTTACATTTCATTTCATCCATGCATACCATGTGTTTTGAAATGCCATGGGGTCATAACTCATGTAATGGTGAGTGGTTGTTGGACGTTACATATGGTTAACATGGCGGATGGTTTGTAGCTCTGAGGCGTTGTGTGGTGGATGGCCTGGATGATAGAGTGGTTATTATGATGACCTGGAAGAATAAAGTGAGCTACAATTCGAGTGTTATATGTGATAGTATGTGAAATGCGCGTAGTGAGACACGAGAAATGTGTATGGAAAAAAATGTTGGCTGGAAAGAATAGTAGAATGCGGTATCGAAACGATTGTTGATGACCCGACTTGGTTATGAGTTTGAAAGGACAATGATTTGATCAAATCTACATGTTTACACTTCCTAGCACGTTTTATGCATACATGTGTTTGTTTCCGCTTGAGCATAACATTTTGAGCATTGCATATCATCATTTTAATTCTTTTTGCTTTCACTGAATGTCATACTCAAAGGTTCTTTATATCACCTTTCAGGTACCGTTAGGGGTCGTGGCGGAGGTGCGGCAGGTGGTGCTCGTTGATGCATCAGGATGGAAGCTTTTGGGTTAGGCCACCGGTCATGCAAAGCTTTGAATATGGAAGTGGCGTTTGGTCGTTCTGAGTTTCCAGTTTATATCGTGTCTTTTGAAATGTTTGTATATTCTTATGTATGTTTTAAAGGATTGTAAAACTATGTCCTCGGTGAACCACATACTTTATGTATTTAAAATATATACTGGTTATTTTGAAACGGCCGACAAGCTGAATGTGAATATTAAGCAGGTTTTATAAAAAATTTATGTATACTTTATGCCCAGATTTTGTTTTGTCGTTTATTTCTAAACTAAATGTGAAAGTCCTACGCTTCCGCATTGCATACTCGCGTCTTAAGCTTGTTTTACAAGCCAGGTCATTACAAGTTCCTCGGATGTGACGTGCCACTTTTGTTTCCAAAGTTGTAATGAGTGCATCCTGCTGGAACCTTTTCGGATCTTCTTAGTCGGGTTTGGTTCATTGGGTTGAGATGGTATTTAATGCGTTTCCTATTCCAGCTGTTTTCTGTCAGAACGTATGTCTTCAAGGGGAGAGTCTCATTAATTGAAGATCTTTGTGAATTTAGTGATGGTGACGTTGTGTCGGTAATGATGTGGTTTATTTTCTCCACGCTTATTTTTCTTCTCAGAAGGTAAACTTTCTTTGGGAATCGCATTTTTTCACGTTTTGCGTCCTTCCAGAGCTTTTTCATTTCCTTATTGTGTTATTTTGTTTGTGTTACTTTTGTCCATACTAAGTTCTAGCATTAGGTTACTCTTTTCCCCCATTTATTTGAACTATTAATTTAATAACGTTCGTGTAGATATGAGTTTTTTTACTTCTATTTTTGAAACGTGTGTCCATTTAGACTTATTTTCTAAAAATTAGAAGAGTAACTTTGTTTGGACAAAGGTAAAATAGACTTTATTTAAATAGTGAATCAAAAGACCAAATTGTGCTGACAAGGATAAATAAAACAGAAAAGAAAAAGGAGAAGTGAGAAAGTTGGGGGGATTATAGCCATATTACGAGGCTTGATTTGTCTGTTTCTTTATCCAGCTTCTTTATTATGTTTTTTTGCTCGCTAATTTTATGCTTCAACGATGTTATTTCTAGGTCCTGTTAAGACCTCTCTTTTCAAGAAGGGCTATCTTCTTCTCCTTTTCTTCTAATTGAAGGTCGTCATATTGGCGGCCTTCTGTTGTCAGCTTCAGTTTGAGTTTTTTGTTTTTCCTGGATTTCTTCTCCAGGAGGAATTCGCTGATGTTCAGCTTGCTCTTCACTTCCAACTTCTCCTTTTGCAAGGTATCTGTTTGGGACGTCAATTGCTCGACTTGGATCTTCAGAATTGTAATTTCATCCTGGAGCGAGAGTGGGCGAATAGAGAATGGTGATGAAAAGATTCCATTTCCAGATTATGGGTGGGTTTGTGGAACTTACTTTCTATTTATAGGGTTGACAAGTCATGGGGGTTGCATTTATTTTGGTATGTTTCTCATTATAACTCCTCACGTCTCCATTTAATAAAACTAACGTCTTAGTTGGTTGGCGTTCCACGCCCTTAGTATTCGTGTTTCATGCTCGTATTCGAGGCGATATGTACCCCATTTGACTTCTTCAGTTATACAGTAGGGTCATTCCCAATTAGGTCTGAGCTTTCCATCTCCTTATTGCTGAGTGTTCTGGAAAACTTTTCCTAGCACGAAGTCGCCCACCTTCATAGGTTGTGGCCTGACCTTTTTGTTATAATATCGAACGAGGACCTATTGATACTCTGCTAATTTAATGGAGGCTTTCTTTCTATCATCAGTTGATCATTGTCTTGGTCATCCTCTAAAAGTTCACCACGTATGGTGGGAATTCCTACTTTAGTCGGTATTACGTCTTCAGCCCCATAAGTGAGGGCGAATGGTGTGACCCTTCTTGATGTACGAGGGGTTGTTCTATACGCCCATAATACTCTGGGTAGTTCTATGGTCCATCTTCCTTTCGATTTCTCAAGCCACTTATTCATATTGTTCATAATAGTCTTGTTAGAAGATTTAGCCTGGGTGTTTTCTTGGGGCCATGAACCTTAGTTGAATAATCAAGTCCAAGCACATTGATCTGATGATATTCTCAATGAATTGTGCATCATTATCTGTCATGAATACTCGCGGGATTCCAAATCGCTTGATTATGTTCTTCTAGAGGAATTGTTCGACTTGATGCTCGGTGATTTAGCGAGTGGTTCGGCCTCGATCCACTTGGTCAAGTAATCAGTTGCTACCAATAAGAAGTATATTTGTTCGGTGGTCGTGGGGAGTTTCCCCACTATGTCCAATCCTCATTGTATAAATGGTTATGACATTACAATTTTGGTGAGGGGTGTATGCGGTGCGTGATGCTCGGATGCGAATCTTTGGAATTTTTTGCAGGTTCGGATGAGTTCTTTGCACTGCTTGTACATTCTATTCCAATAATATCCCTGGCTTCATGCTCTATGCAATAGTGAGCGTCCTCCTGAGTGGTTTTCGCACCATCCGAAGCAAAGTTCTTGCATGATGTAGGTGGCTTCATTTTTGTCTATGCACCTTAGGTATGGACCTCCAAAGGATCTTCAGTATAACTTCTCGTTCACTATTGAGTACTGTGCAACCTGGGATCAGATTTTCCGTGCTTGGGCTTTGTCTCCTGGCAACTTGCCATTGAGTAGGTACTCTTGTATATTGTGGTAACAAGGCGATTCTTGATGTTTCTCAGTTATCTGGGACACCTTGTCGATCTTGTCTGCACTTGGTTCGATTCTTGGGTGTTCTAGATAATCGACTAGGATTGTTCTCCTTAGGTTGTGTTCAACTGCCGAGCCAAGACTTGATAATGTGTCAGCGTGCTCATTTTTTGACCCTGGGGTCTGTTCCATGTCTACGGATTCGAACTGTTTGGTGAGGCTTTTGACCTTATCTAAGTATTTCACCATGTTCAGATCTCTTGCTTCAAACTCCCCGCTTAATTGCTTTGCTACGAGCATAAAGTTCGAATATACCTTGGCTTTCCTTGCTCCCAGTTCCTTCATTTGATTCAATCCGAACAACAAAGCCTTATATTTAGCTTCGTTATTTGAGGCTTGAAAAATGAACATGATTGATTGTTTTAATAGGAAGCCTTATAGTGTTTTTTATTACGATCCCGACTGCGCTTCCTTTAGCATTAGAGGAGCTGTCTATGTAGATTCTCCAAATGTTCATCTATTCATTGTTGCTCACCGTCTAGGAGGATCCTATGCTGTTCTGAGATGGTCATTTCTGCGACAAAGTCTGCTAGGGCCTGGCCTTTGATGGATGTTCTAGGTTCGTATGTGATATCATACCCCCTAACATTATTGCCCACTTTATGAATTTTTTGCAAGCATCGGGCTTATGGAGAAACGATTTCAGAGGGAATGTTGTTTGTACAAAGATCCGATGGCCTTGAAAATAATGTTTGAATTATCTCTAGGCTGTTATCATTGCTAGTGCCAACTGTTCGACCTCCGTAGATCTTGTTTCAGCATCAATCTAGGCTTTTCTAACGTAATACACGGGGTGTTGGGCTCTTCCTTCTTCTCTGACCAGAGCAGCGCTTACTGCTATCTCGGAGACTGCTAGATAGATAATGAGATCTTCTTCGTCCTTTGGCTTGGACAAGAGTAGGGGTTTGGATAGATACGCCTTTAGCTCATCGAAAGCTTTCTGGCATTTCTCATCTCATCTGAACTCTTTGCTTCCTTTTTGTCCAACAATCGGGAGATAAACCTTCCCAATGCGGCCATACATCCAGTGAGCTTTTGAAATCCCTTCACGTTCTTAGGTGCTTCTATTTAGATGATAGCATTGGTCTGATCTGGGTTTTCTTTTATTACTCTTTTAGTCACAAGATATCCTAAGAATTTTCCAGAAGGGATGCCGAAGGTACACTTACTTGGATTTAGTTTCATTCCATACTCATCGAGGATGTCAAAGGTGTTCTTGAGATGTTGTGGATGATCTTCGACTCTTTCGGATTTCACCAGTATATCGTCGATGTAGACTTTCATGGTTTTGGCGAGCTCCTCGAACATTCGATTCATCAGCCTCTAATATGTTGCCCCGACATTCTTTAGTCCAAAGAGCATCACTTTATAACAGTATGTGACCTTATTCGTTATAAAGGATGTTTTTTCTTGATCGACTGGATTCATCATGATCTGGTTATAGCAGAAGAAGGCGTCCATGAAGCTTAGTAACTCGAACCCAGCAGTTGCATCTACAATTTGTTCGATCTTCGGCTATGGAAAAGAATCTTTTGGGCACGCTATATTTAAGTCTATAAAGTCAATACAGGCTCTCCACTTTCCGTTCTTTTTCTTCACTACAGCCACATTGGCTAACCACTCTGGATATTTTACTTCTCGAATGAAGCCATCTTTCAGTAATCTATTGTAACGTCCCGTTATTTTGTGATAAAAAATTTTTTTTATTTATTTTATTTTTATTTGAGTAATTAAAATTCATTTATTTATTATTAAATTAGAATTTAGTAATTTATTTCATTTTAATTCCTTTTAATGGCTTTATTTATTTAAATACGTTTTAATGGTATTAATAATTATTAACGGGCCAATTAATAATTATTAATCACCATTGGGATAGTTTGAGATGTTCGGGATTCGTTTTAAGCCGAAATTCAAAAAAGGGCAAAGTTGTAATTACCCAATTTGCAAAATATCTAAAAACACTATTTGCCTTCTTCTTTAAATGAAGCCTTGACTAAAAATTGACCAAAAATTTGCTCATTTATTCCTCCCCAAACCGTGAGCTTCAAGAAGAGGAAAAGAAAAATTCGATTTCGTTCGTTTCTTCTTGGGATCGACTCGAGCTTGGATATTTTGGAAAGCCCTCGAGTCAAGGATCATTTCCCACCTAGCCATCGTCCGTTTCTCTCGAGATCCTAGGAGTTCTCGGTAAGTTTCTCTTGAAACCCTAAGCTCCAAATAGTGTTTTAATGGAGTTTTACTTGTTTCCTTTCGATTTCTTGCCGTGGAACTTGGTGTTTGTCAATTCGGGAGTAGTTTTAAGTGTTTTTGGAAACTATTCCATAACCCTAAAACCGAGTTTCAGTCGAAACCCTTTCCGTTTGAAATTTACCCTTTTGGGATTGAAAATGGGTTAGAAATTAATGAATGAATGTTTGTTTAAATTCAATTCGGGAAAGGGATTAATGTTCGAAAACCCTATTTATCGATACCCATTGAAATCGGGATTATCGAATTTGTTTAAAACCAACTCGAAATGTATTTAAATTGCCAAAAAGCCGGAAAACCAACCCCGAAACTCTTGTTTGATGATAGGGCCGTGGGCCTCTTTGTGGGTTTTATTGGATTTTCGTTGCTTTGTATGTTTAGTAGTTGTTTGAACGATAGTTGGTTTCGTTATTGATTGTATGATATAATTCGTTTGTAGGTGTTTTCGAACCGCGTGGTTGATTTCTCTTTCGGTGTTTAGGAGCAAAGTCTTCACTTTTATTAAGGTGAGAATGATTAGTATGTAAAGTAACTATAGAAAGCAAATGAGTGTATTGGTTTGAAGAGTTTGAAACTAAGATTGGAATCCGAACCTAAGATTAGAGGGTTATGAGTTAGTGCCCTTAGGATTAGAAGTTAATCCTTCAAGGGAGAACTTAGAAGTTCTCGAGAAAGACTTGAATCTTAGAAGATTCTAAGTTAGATTCGATCTGAAACTAAGGTTGGATCATTGGAAGTTAAGAATCCAACTTGTAATTAGAACGATTAATAGAACCTCGATTTATTGAAAGTTTAGAATCCTGGAAGGTATAGTTAATCGTTTAAGTAATGATTGTACTTTTATTATTGATATTGGAGTTCAATCGACATATCGTTCATCCGAGGATACAATCTATTTCTTTCTTTTTACTTAATGTCATTTACTTTATGTATTTTACTTTATGTTTATTTCGATTACTTTATTATTATTGCACTCTATTTTATTTACTTTGTAAGTATGTGCGAGCATATCATTGCATCTCGCACCATGACATATTGCACCATGACATCTCGCATAAAAGAAGTACAGAATGTTGGAGCCTACGGGTATTATCCGCATTTCCTTCTGAGAAAAAGAATGAAAAATGAGAAAGAAAAGAAGTACAGAATGTTGGAGCCTACGGGTATTATCCGCATTTCCTTCTGAGAAAAAGAATGAAAATGAGAAAGAAAAGAAGTACAGAATGTTGGACCCTTCGGGGATTGTCCGCATTTCCTTCTTCATGCATTTCATGCATATGATTGATGAAAATATATATATATCCTGGATAGAGGATCGAGATGTTATATTGTTATGAGAGGGTATTTACTTTTCTTGTTTATGTCATAACAAGAATTTGGATGAGATTAAGACTACGAGAGTTAGTAGTATTATCCTTTAGAGAATGTAAAAATGATTTCACCTAGAGTTTGGATGACTTTAGGAGTGTATTGTGTCAGTTAATTGGACACAAATCGAAATGCGAGTTTGAGGTCTATCTTTACTTTTTATACTTATTATTCTCACTGGGCTTAGTTTGTTAGCTCATGATATTACAACCAATTTCAGGTAATGCCTTGGCTAGAGGTCGAGGAGGAGGAGGTGGTGCTGCGTGATCGAGGGATGCTGACCTCGAGATGGACTAATGGTTTTTGTAAAGTTTATGTCTTATTTGATAAACTTTAAGGAATTGTATTTTGTATTTGGCTCCTAAGAGCCTAATGTTGATGTTTTATGATATTATATATTTGAACTCCTGATTTGGACTTAAAGTCCATGAGATTTTGTTAGATTTGAAAATTAGGATGTAAACAGGTTTCCGGCATGCCAATTTTCAAACAAAACCACGCCAATTTTTCATAAATTAAAAGACTTCCGCTGTTTTCTCTGATTTTAATTTATTTAAAAGTGACGGGTCGTCACATCTATAAACCTACTGGTCGATGATTGGAACGAATTTTCATCTTTTCTTTCGAACAGATGTGTGTTTGGGGTCCACTTCGAGCCTTTGAGTGATTATTTCTTGTTTGATTCAAGGCATGTATGTGTGGTCCCACGTAAAAGTCTTTTATCTAGAATAGAGGATGGTGGAGAGTTGCCCTTTAGATTCCTCGCTTGTTTTTATTCTGATTTGTGTTGTCCTTTCTTTATTCTCGGGGTGGATGATCAAGGTTTCTGAGTCTTCTTCGGGAGCTTGAGGTAAAAAATATGTTTGTTTTGGCTTCAAGACCTCCAGCTCCTCTTCTTGTTGTTATTTTTCAATAATCTTGAGCTTTATGGCGTCAACCATGAAGCTCTTTGTCGTACTCTGATTTTCCTTGATTGCGACAATTTCTCCCTTGCGTGGGAGTTTCAACTTTTGGTGCTCAGTTGAAGATATCGCCTTCATTTCATGCAGACAATGCCTACCTAAAACCATACGATCAACTTAAATTAGTGTCTAATACGTGGAAGGGGGTTACCTCGGTAACTCCTCCAATGGCAATGGGAAGCTTCACTTTGCCAGAGGATAGTGAAACGACGTTGTTAAATCCAACCAATTCTTGCTTGCTTGCTTGAATCTTCCCTTCTTTAATTTTCATCTATTCAAGAGATTTTCGAAAGAGCACATTCGTCCCAGCGCCCTGATCGGTCATCACTTTATGGACATTGTATTTGTTCATTGATAGAGATATGACCAGTGCGTCGTTGTGCGGGTGATGGACGTTGTCATAGTCTGATAACGTGATTAGATTAGTGTGCTTGTATTCAACTCATAGGATTGAAATTCTTGCATCCCTGCTTTTTCTCTTAGCCTCATAGATGATACCTTATTCAGCGCAGTGGATTAGGTCTAGTTTCACTAGGCGTTATTCCTTGTTTGAATTTCCGCCCTGACCTTTGAGAAGTTCGATGGTAACCTTAGGAGCTTGATCACTCGAATTGTATGCTAATGTTTCTGCCTTTTTTTATTTGCAGTGCCTTTTTCATGAAGGCCGAGTTTTGACATAGCTTTGATGATCTCTAGTCCTTCGCAATGGATATTTAGGTCCACCTATCCTATTTTCCATCTAAATTTTTGGGGAAGGTTTCTTCCAGAGTTGTGGGGTTCTTAACTGCCTTTGATTCTTGCTGGTTTCCACACTTCGCCTTTCCCCACATTTCCCTTCTTGCTGCTCTCTCTTTATAGATTCTCACACCTCCTTGCTCAGCGTTGGACATGTTAGGAATGGTGTCCTAGAACTTGTAATTATTTAATAATAATAATTTATTTAGAATAAATTAAATAAATAAACATAAGTTCTTTATATTATCTAGATTGATTCAATTGACGATATTAGGAATATATGGAAATATATTAATATCAAACATTCAAATAGTAAACCCTAAGTTATTCTTATGAAATCACGACTTAGTATGTGAGTCATACGAGAGGATTAAAGTCGAGATGAGTAACTTAAAAGTGTCTACAGTAAATGGATAACGTTTGGGAACCTTATCCTGGTAACACTGTTGATAGCTTCGCATTTTGTTTATAGACAAATGATCTAATCCTGATCATTCATGTGGGAGACATGAAATGGAAGTATCATATACAATGGTGATTGTATAAGACAGGACCACGATGTTCGATCAAATTTCTCCTTAGTACCGTTTACGAGAAATGATCGAATATCAAACTAAGTTTATCAACCGTGATAGATCTCAATCCTGAGTGAAATGCGGACTCTTGTTTGTGGAGTTATGTTCTTTGATTCACATAGTTATGAGCGATCTGTAAGAACGCTCAATACACTCCTGTTTTGGGAACATGACTAGATAAGTAGCTGGGAACTCATTTTCACGAGATGGAATTCATAACTTTCCTATAAATTAACGGTATCAGTGCGATACCTGAACATTTTAGGAACTTTAGGAAACTCCCTTGATGTACTGATTCGAGACATGAACAAGTGGCGCCACGACTTCTATTGATCATAGAAGTAACTTATCTCTAGTTCGACTAAAGATAAAGTTCATTGGAGAATCAGCGGGAACACAAGGATAAAGCGGTAATTACAGGGGCAAAACGGTAAATTTATCCGCCTGTAATTATGAGGGTTCCACGTGAAGGATTATATCACAGATATAAATAATGATAAACTAAATGGACAATAACTCATCTATAGTGAGGGGAGTTCAGCTATGAATCTATAGTGGAATTATTCATAGTTAGATAATAAGTAATTAACTGATTATGTGTTAATCACTTAATTGACTAATTATTAAGCCCATGATCTATAGGTCCATCGGGTCCCTATGCTAGCCCAAATATCATAGTCGCGAAATCAAGTAGAAGAAATGGAAATTTTAAGTAAAGTGAATTACTTAAATAGGCAATATTAATTGTTTAAATATTGAGTATATTTAAATGGTAATTAATATGAACATTATTAATTGTTTAAATAATGAGTTTATTTAAACATGAAATTAATAATGAAATATTATTAATTAGATATTATTAATTATTTAAATATTGAGTATATTTAAATGGTAATTAATAATTTGAAATTAATTAACAATTATTAATTGTTTAAATAATAAATTTTATTTGAACGGAATTAATAATTAATAATTAATTAATTAATAATAAAATGTTATCAATAAAATTATTAATTAAATAATGAGTTTATTTAATGGAAATTAATAATTAAAATATTTATTATTAATTATTTAAATAATGAAAATTATTTAAATGGAAATTGATAATTAAATATAATTTGATAATATTTAGTCAGGAGAAAATATTAATATTATTAATTGTTTAAATAAAATATTTATTTAAATGGTAATTAATAAATAAATTAATTAAGTTGGACTTATTAATTTAAGAGAGAGTTTCAAGCCCAATTGGATTAATGAACCCAATTGAAATTGGCCCAAAATAATTAATTAAATAAATTTGATTTATTAATTATTTATTATTAATTTTGGCCTTCATAGATAATTTGTAGGAGATAATTATTTGAATTATATCCTATAATAATTATATAGATTTATTTACCCAAGATAAATAAAATAAAGAAAAGAAAATAATCTCCTATTTATCTATGGCATTTTCGAAATTGCAAGATAAAGGAAAGAGATAATCTTTTTTCTTTTTGTATTTATCTCTATAGATTAATCTTAATGTGATTAGGATTCCTATTTTCTTATAAATAGGAGGCTTGGGTCATTCATAAATCATACAATTAAATTCCTTATAAATTCGGAATTCTCTCTTCCTCCTCTCCCCCCTTGAGTGCCGATTTTCCCTATTTAAAATTGGAAAAAAAAATATTTTTCTTCTTCCCAATTTCTTCTATAGTTCGATCCCACAATCGTTTTTCGTTTGATCGATCGGGATATAGCGTAGAAGATCCGGTGTTGCTGAGGATTTGATGCTGTAAAGAAACATCCAACCGATTCTCCATTTATTACTCAATGTAAGTTTTGATTTTAATTTTCGAAATTTAAAGCATGAATCTACATGTTTTTTCACAAATTGCATGATATTAATAGATCCATAATTAAATGTTAATTAGTTTACTAAATCAAATTCCGCTAGTTTAGTAAATCATCCCTTTAGGACATTCTTCGGTCAAATGAGAATTATTGTAGTAAAATTCACAATACTTTTTTGTATTGCTTTTGGTAGGATGATCTCGTGTGTCTTCCTTTGGCCCCTTCGAGTCGGTTTGATGTACACGAATAAGAGTATTGTCTTCTTCATTTTTTGGGTGATTTCTCCAGTCAGCCTTATCTCTGCCACCTTTCCATGGCTTCAAGTACTTTTAGCTTTTAGATTCATACCTTTTCTCGTTAGAGGTATGTCGATCTTTTTCCCCTGTGCGGAGTTCGCGGGCCATTCTCGTAGATTCCTCTATTGTGATTTGTTTAGACACTCTCTTCAACGCCTCTGTCATAGTCTGAGGAGAGGATTTTTTAAAGGATCTCCAGAGCTGATGGTTCGGATGTATCGCCCTTGCGAAGGCTGATGTTGTGTCTTCATCTCTAGCGTTGGGGATTTCCAATTATACTTTTCTAAACCTGTAAATGAATCTTTTAGCGGTTCATCTTTCCTCATCAGAATGTTGTAGAGGTCCTGATTAGTCTTCGCGTATTTCTTTCTCACGCTATACTCTCCTTGGAAGATCAAATAGAGCTCCTAGAAGTTGTGGATCAATCCTCTATTGAGGTTGCTGAACCACTTCTGGGCCGATTCCTTCAAGCTTAGGGGAAAGAGTTCACATGTCACTCTTTCCAAATCTTCTAGAGGAACACAGTTTGATTCCATCAAGTTGATAAAATGGTCTATATGCTCGGTGGGATCACTCGTCCCATCATAAAGCTAAAAGGATGGTATTTGGAATTTTCCCGGTAGTTTGACCGCTAAACATAGGGGTCCAGCAGTGATTCTCCAAGAGTACATGAGTTCAAAAAAGATCTTTCGATCTTGGATCCCAGTCTCTTTAGGATGTTTACCTCGAGCTTTTTATATTCGTCGGATTCTAAATTAGCATGATGATATGCTCTTTGCTGTTTGCTCTGTCTTCGCGGACTAAACTGATTGGACGATCCGTGATTCGACTGGTTGTCAGTATCCCTTTGATGTCGTCTTTTTCTCCCTTGTCGCCCTATTAAGTGGCTTCAGCGTATTTTGCTCCTTCAAGTTCGAGCCTCATTTTGACCGGTAAGCGACCAGACGAGTTGACTTCTTTGAGATCATTGCCCGCGGATTTTGATTGGTTAACTTTGGACGTCTCATGTAACGTCCCGTTACTTTTTGAGGTAATTTTTTTTTATTTAATTAAAGTTTTTAAGATTAGTTTAAATTCAGAAATTTCAATTTTAGTAGCTATTTTCGTCCGAAATTCATTTAAATTATTTTAATACTTTAAATTCGTTTCGGTGACATTAATAATTATTAATAGGCCAATTAATAATTATTAATCACCTTTAGATTTATTTACGAGCTTCGGGTTTCGTTTTTAAAGCAAAAGTAAAAGAGGGACGTAGGCGTCATTTCCAAATTTCTTAAATATCTAAATTTCACTATTCATCTTCCCTTAAAATAGAAAATCAAAGGCAAAAAACATCATTTTCTCTTCTCCTTTCCTCCTTGCTGCCGTGGGGACCAAAACCCTCCTCCCTTTTTTTTTTTTCTTTATTTCTCAACGGATCGTATCGATTCTACATCCGTTGGAAAGCCCTTGGCCCGTAGATCATTTCCAACCTACCGAACGTAATTTTCGCTCGTTTTATCGAGGCTTAAAGGTATGTTAAAGTTTCTAAATTTTGATGTGAATAGTGTTTTAATGGAGGTTTTGAGTTGTAATCTTCGAATTCGTTCACCGAAGCTTGAATGTTTCATTCGGGGAGGTCTTTATGGTTAATTTTAGAAACTTTCCCTAAACCCTAAAACCGATTTTGAGCCGGAAACCCGTCCCTTGTGATTTTCCCTCTTTGGGCTATGTTTAGGATGTTTGGTTCTTTGTGTTTTTGCTTTTTAGTTAATTTTTCGAAAATTGATTAATATGAAAAACCCTAATTTTCGGTTACCCATTGATTATGCAAGCCTCCAAAGTATCCGAAACCAACCCAAAACACCTCTAAAATGCATAAAAGCCGGAAAACCAAACCCGAACCCCTTTTTCCCTAGCTTGGCCGAGAGCACCATAAGGGTAGAATCAGGGATTTTCGCGGTTTTATGTGTTTAGATGTTGTTTGTTTGTTTTCCGGTTAATTAATGTTCTTTAGGAATAATTCGTTTGTAGGATTGTGAATTGTTCGTGAATTTACAACCTCGGATTATTCGAAGCTTGTCTTCAAGCTAAGGTGAGTTTAATGTGAAAGTTAGTGGTTTTATGAATTTAGTTTCGTTATGTAATTGTTTATCGATGTAAAGAGGGAGATAACTTCTTAGGATTAAGTTTTGGTTAGAGACTTTAATTCGGAAGTGTGTGTGGAGAAAGTTTGGAAGTTACTTTGATGGATTTGGAAGTATGGCAATAAGATTTGGAGATGTTAGATGAAAGTGAGAATGGAAGTTACTTTGATGGATTTGGAAGTTAAAGTATATAGAAGATGCACTTGAGTGATAACTCGTGTAATCTAGTTAGTTAGGTTTCTAATTAACTTAGTAGAATTCTTTGGAGTTTAGCTAACTTTTGGAGACCTAGGGCACATTGATTCACACATGGTAGTATGTTGATTTTGATCCATATGTAACCATGGTGTGATGATTTGTGGGAACTTTGAGCACATTGATTCAGCACGTGATAGTATGTGATTTTGATCCATATGTAATCATGGTGAGATGATTTGTGAAATAGTACATGGTAGTATGTGATTTTGATCCATATGTAACCATGGTACTATGGTTTGTGATACGGCACATGGTAGTATGTTGATTTTGATCCATATGTAATCATGGTGCGATGATGGTAATATGGTACGACCGTACGTGGTATGTAGATTTTGATCCATACAATAGCACGTTACGATGAAACTTGATTGGTAATAAGGATAGATAATGATACATTTACATTTTCCTTAGAATTGCGTAGTATGATTGTACTTTACTTTAAGCTTTTGTTTCTATCTCATGGTTTTGATTGATGAATACGGGTAATATATGACTATCGAAAGATTGTATGGAAATTGGAAGTGTGGATGTGGGTAGTATTGAGCATTTTTGGCCTTTGGACACGATTTCGGTTATGAGATTTTGTTCATAGGATTACTTGCTTTCATTTTACTCTCACTAGCATTGTTTGCTAATGGTGCTACACCACAATATTTTCAGGTAAACCCCGTGCCAAGAAGCGTGGTAGAGGAGGTGGAGCCGTGTGACTTGACAATATGGTGCAAGGACAATGTTAAAACTCTTTTGGTTAAGCATTCGTAAAAATGCTTGTAAATCATATACTTTTTACATACTTGTGTCTTTTTGAGCCCGCGAAGGGTGTTTGTATAAAGTATTTCGATGTTTTATGATTAAACTCTCTTTTGGAATGCGCATTCCCGATTTATAGCTTTCTTTGGAAATTTGGGTTGTAAACAGGTTTTGGTTATTCGATTTTTAAACGAACCCATGCCGTTTTTCTTTAAAAATTGAGTCTTCTGCTGTGCATTTGAATTTAAAGAATTTAACGGAAAGCGGGTCGTTTTATCTCAGGAAGCTCATTGTCCTCCCACTTTTGCCTTTGTACCCTTGTCAATCGAAGGGCAAACGTTGTTTGCATGCTTCACACCTACTTGGATAGGTGGTGGGGAATTTTCCCAGCATGGCCTGTTCATGACTTCCCCAAACTTCACTTGTATTGTCTTCATGAACAAGTCTTGTTTTCATACATCTCCCGAACAAGAGTCTCCAGGGTTACAGCCTATACGGGACATTCTGAAAGTTCAGCCCCACGTTCGTTCTCTCCGTTCTCTAGGTTATTCTCATCACCTGAGAGGAGGTTGTCCATGAGAGCTTGTTTGCTCCTAGTGTTCTTCATGTTTTATGTCTGCTATCTGTGATGAAGTTTACGTGAATGTTTTTCTCGTAGCCCCATGATGGGTGCCAAACTATAGAGGATGATTTCCGCTATGGTCAACCACATGCGAATTACGTATATTGCGTCTCTTTGATCTTGAATGACTTAGAAATAAGAACAAGAAAACATCGGGGTGGTGCTTCCAAACCATCTCCGACGATCAAGTCAGTGATGTGAAAGCAATAAATATGTGTATTCAAGAGTAGAATATTGAATAATGTACCGTTTAAGGTTTTATGAGCTTTTTATCCCTATAAGTAGGATGATACAACTATCTACGATCATATTTAGATAACGCTTATCATAGATAAGTGCTTATCCCTTTATCTCAGGATGATGATAAACTTATCTCCTTCTAAAATAACTATTCGGACTTCACCTCATCAAAATTTATAGGCTGTGTATGTCCGAGCTGACTTGCACGTCCTCAACCTTCTAGCTTGGGCTTGACCCAATCTCTTTGGACTCAGTTTTAGGGAAATGGTTCGAACTACACGCGCTAGTCGCTAATTTTTTCTTTGGGCTGAGCCTATCAAGATTGGGCTTTTGACATTGGGCATGGTCCATAGTGAATTTTACCTCTACTTGTTTTTTAACACGTGCGTTGCACGTGGAACGTACGTGATTTTTTTTAATTGTATTATAAATTGTTAAAAATTAAAGTTATACATGACATATAATAAAATAAATAAATTATCCTTATCATTAATATATATAAAAGGAGAGATGTTTAAGAAATATTTTTGAACTATTATACCCTTTTTAAAATTTTGATTTTTTTTTTAGTAGTGTACAACTAAAACAAAAAAGCAATAGAAAAGAAGGAAAAAATCAAACAGAATTTTCTCTCTCTCACAAAACACAAACTTCCAGCCATGGAGGGGTTTCTTCAATCCAAGCTTGATCAGTCCAAGTCTCCCTTGCATGAACAACCCATAGATGAGCAGCTTCATTCGCGGATCGATTAGCACGGAGAAAGCCCAACACACCACCGGATCTTGCCATATCCACGATATCATCAATGATGATTTGAATTTCAGAGAAATTTTCATCTCTCAAATGGAGCAAATTCCAAATACTTAGGGAGTCATTATATATAATCTTTTAAAATCTTCAAATGACTAAACATGTCATTATTATTTATACTCTACTTTCTATCAAATGACCATTTATATTTTTAGACTACTATACCCATGTTTTATACTATGTTTTTTTAATAATAAATACTAAGTAAAAAAATAAAAGTTTATCAAATAGTCTTTTTTTGTATAAAATAAAATTTGATTGACAATGACACACTTTCTTAATTTGAAAAATGACAAAGGGAATAGGAGTCCAAAAATGGCTCTCCATCATTCACATTGTTAATATGTAGAGATAAACTTCTATTATATTTGAACTTGCCTTATATTCTATTTAATAAAGCAACTCTAATACAAGAGATTAAGATCCAATTGAAGTACTAATCAGAATCGAAGGGACGGAGTTTTTAGGGGTCAGAGCTAGAGTCAGCTCATTGATTATTGTAGCTATCATTTTGAGTGTCGATGCATTTGCCGATCTTTAGGTTTATTGTAAAGATTGTATTAAACAATTCAAAATTAGTATTTTCTAATTATAATTGATTATTTAAATTTTACCAATACTATGATTAAACAATTTTAATAATATTCGAAGAAAAAGATAATATATAAATAGTAATAATTAAAAAGTATTAAGATTCATATAAGAAAAAACAGAAAGATTCTATAAAAAAAAAAAAGAGATATCAAACTGCAAAACATAAAAATAAACCATAATATATTACTCAATTACAAACTTAATTCCTCTTGCACATCAAGAAGATAAGTTAATTGTTTAGCTGATTCTTTAACAAAGCGTGCGATCTCTGAGGGTTTCTCCGAATTGTGGAGAACCCCTTTTTCTCGGTGTCTGCGTGAAAAAGCCATCTTTTTTGTTTAATGAAATCCTTTTGCCCTTTTGGGGCGCTTTCTGCTAAAAAAAAAATCCTCTTACACTGCACATGAAAAAACAAATCAAATTGTAAAAATTAATTACCATGCGTATAGAATACAGTAATGGAAAAAGTGTAACATCCAAAATTCCCAAAAATGGAAATTAACTAAAATGCAGCGGAAACATAAATAACAACAACTCAAATTTAATACTCCTCATTTAGAGTCAAAACTAAACAAAGCTTTATTTCGTTTACAATGAAATCTCCACAAATCCAAAATCCATCAATAAAATTTTATTTGAGCTCAGTTTAAAACGAAACAATTCAAATCAATTATTCAAAGTTTTGGAACAAGCAAAAACATGAAAATCAACATAAATAATGGAAATAAAATCCCACAGTCCACTAAACAAGAACGAAATATAAACGCGCCGGCTTGTAAATCCGAGCCCAACCAGTCACCGTCCACGACCCCGTCATTTGCCAGATTTCTTCTTTTTATTTCCTGAAAAAAAAATATTGTAGCATCATGAGGCTACGCCCAATGAGAATAAAGTTAATTTAAGAGCAATGCCATGAGAAATTTTCTAAATTCCTTAAGTCCATACTCGGCCTCACAACTTCCAAATAACTCTCAACTTCCAAGGCATAATCTCAACTCTAGAGAAAATCTCATTCTTTTATTCTTTTTACCCAATGCCTTAGCTCCACTTTATTCGCAATTAAAGTGAGCCGCACACTCAAAGTACTGAACCTGTGTCACCACGATTCGACCTTTGAGTTATTCTTCTTATGAGTTTGCAAGACTCACAAGCGAACCTACAAGTTTATTCTCTCCCATTGATCAAATGGAATGAACCTACCCCGCTAAGTGTAATTAAGTTGTGCACAACTCTAATTTACCCCTTAACGGTTTATTCTTCATTAAGTATGGCCCTACTTAATACGAACCTCCAACCACATTATCTAAGGCATCGAAATAATGTGATTTATATAAATGCATCACTACCAGAATGCATGACAAAATTTAGGTCCAGTTTCTAGTTTAGAAAATCCAATTCCACCTAAAACTGACCTCAAACAGGCTAATTCTTAAAAAATCTTATTTCTGGAAATTAACCAAGTTTTCAGCGTTAATTTGGTTTAAAAACACCAAATATTAGATCCACAACTCATGGGAAGGTTCCCCAAAGAAATCCCACTCCAAAAAGCCAAACTAGCTTAACTAGTGTGATTTTTCTTCTTTTTCGGCGCCTAATCGATAGGAAATTTTAATAAATTTTCCAGCAGCTTAAAAGACTTAAGAACAGCCCCTAAGTCATCTAGACTCACTTAGGAATCATCCAAAATTAATCCCCCACCTAAACTCCCAAGAAAAGGGGTTCGACTGGACTAATTTCCACATAAGGCTCTATTGATCGTACTACAATAATATCAAATTCCAGCAACTTCAAGATCATTAAAGCATCCAAAAAAAAAGACTAGAAATCATATAATTAACACTTTAAAATCAACCAGCCAGAAAGTCAAATTTTTAACATCAAATAATGTCATCCAAAACATGCATGCCATTAATTCTTAAATCCTTAACTCCAATTCAAATGAACCATATGATCATACAATTCATGCTTATTATATCAACACCCAAAATATTACTCCAATCACACAACCCAGAAAACAGTTCATACTTATAAAGAAAAAGAAAATAAAACATGATATCGATCAAAGATTAACTAAGTTCTCACCTTAGATTCTTGAATTTTTCAAGAATTAAAAATCTTCTTTCCAAGAAAACTTACAACCTCTCTTGTAAGTTGAATAAACCTTCCTCAAATCTCATCCTCACTGCAAGGAAAAACCTTTCTACATCTATACGAAAAATTTACAAAATAAATTGATCAAAATCGGATAAAAACCTAATGGATCCGAACTGGTTTTTGGCTCATAATATTTTCTACATAAGTCTGATTACTACGAAACTAATCTCAATGGAAAGAGAACGAAAAATCAATCGAAATAGACAGCTTACTTGCGTAAATCGGAGTCCAGATGAGGAAGTTATGGCCAAAATACTCCGGAGAATTTTATTTGATCGAAAATTGGAGAAAAGAGGATTAATGGAGGCTGATTTCGGCTGAATGAAGGAAGAAGATGATTTTTTTTAGGGTTTAATCCCGAGTTATGATAATTACGAAAATGCCACTATACTAAAACGATCATAACTCATTCACCGGGACTCCGAATGATGATCCGTCAGTTGCGTTGGAATCGTAATAACGATACGATCAAAATCATGTAAAATATTAAAGTAAACTTGTGGTTTTAATTTTGAGGTTTGGGAAATTACCAAAATACCCTTACTTGGTAACGGGTCGTTACAAAAAGTACTTACAATTTACAAATATAATTGTGTGCTCACTCATATACATAGAAACAAAACAACGGTTTGGTGACTTGGTATTTGGATGAAATTTTACAAAAGCATCATTATTTATAGTTGTGACGACCCGTCACTTTTAAATAAATTAACTCAGAGAAAAACAGCGGAAGTCTTTTATTTTTAGAAAATTTTGCGTGGTTTTGTTTGAAAATTGGCATGCCGAAAACCTGTTTACATCCTAATTTTTCAATCTAATAAATTCACATGGACATTAAGTCCCAAATCAGGAGTTCAAATATTTCATATCATAAAAACATCAACCTAAAGCTCTTATGAGCTATATACAACATCAAAGTCTTGAAATTCACAAAATGTTTACATATACTTTACAAAAACAAGTCCATCTCGAGGTCAGCATCCCTCGATCACGCAGCACCACCTCCTCTCCCTCGACCTCTGACCAGGACATTACCTGAAATTGGTTGTAATATCATGAGCTAACAAACTAAGCCCAGTGAGAATAATAAGCATAAAAAGTAAAGATAGACTTCAAACTCGCATTTCGATTTGTGTCCAAATAATCTGACACAAACTTTCCTAAAATTCTCCAAAGTCTAGGTCATTCTAAACCATATTTTCCAAAGTATAACACAATTAACTCCTAAAGTCATCCAAACTCTAGGTAAAATCATTTTATACTTCCTAAGGATGATATTGCTAGTAATCGTAGCCAATACTCATCCATTAACATTATTTTAATGTAAATAAGTAAAGTAAACACACTTTGCACAACATACAACTTCTTAATTCTCTCTTGCATCTATCATAAACATGAATGCATGAGAGCATCTCGTAGGATTTCGCATTTGCCCTTTTTATGCGTGAATGAAGGTAATGAGTACATCCCGTAGGATACCATTCAACCTTATGCATGAGGAAGTAATGCGTACAGCCCGTAGGTTACCATTCAACTCCCTATGCGTGAAGAAGTAATGCGTACAGCCCGTAGATTACCATTTAACTTCTTTTCTTTCACATTCTTTCTTTTCTCTGAAGGTGATGTGAACTCCACATAGGGTTCATCAATCTTCCTTCTTTTCTCATTCACTTTTCTTTCTTCTCACTTTCGTTTCTTTTCTCTTTCACTTATTTTCTCTTTTCATTTACTTTCTCTTTCACTTTCGTTTCTTTTTCACTTTCATGAATGATGCGATAATGGTATGGTGCAAAATGATATGCATATGCTTCCATACCTTGTAAAGTAAATAAATAAAATGCGGAATTAAAATAATCGTAAGCAAGCATAAAGTAAAGGTGTAAAGTAAATGACAAAATGTAAATGACATAAGATAAAAGTAGATAAGCATCTCGGACGAACGATATGTCGATCGAACTCCGGTATCAAAATAAAAGTAGAATCATTACTAAAACGATTAACGTATACCTTCCAGGATTCTAAACTTCCAATAATCCAACCTTAGTTTCATATCGAAACTAAGTTAGAATCTTCTAAGATTCAAAGTCTTTCTCGAGAATTTCTAAATTCTCACTTAAAGGATCAACTTCTAATCCTAAGGGCACTAACTCACAACCCTCTAATCTTAGATTCGGATTCTACTCTTAGTTTCAAACTTTACAAACCTTCACACTCATTTGCTTTCTATAGATACTTTAAATTCTAACTATTCTCACCTTAATAAAAGTGAAAACTTTGCTCCTAAACACCGTAAGAGCAATCAACCACGCGGTTCGAAAACACCTACAATTAAGTTATATCGCAAAATCAATAATTTACCAACTATCGATCAAACAACTACTAAACATACAAAGCGATGAAAAACCCAGCAAATCCCACAAAGAGGCCCACGGCCATATCATCAAAAATGAGTCTCGGGGTTGGTTTTCCGGCTTTTAGGCAATTTAAATACGTTTTGAGTTGGTTTTAAGCAAAATAGATAATCCCGATTTCAATGGGTATCGATATTTAGGGTTTTCGAACAATAAGCCCTTTCCCGAATTGAATTTAAATAAACATTCATTCATTAATTTCTAACCCATTTTCAACCCCAAAAGGGTAAATTTCAAACGGGAAGGGTTTCGACTGAAACTCGGTTTTAGGGTTAAGGGATAGTTTCCAAAAACACGTAAAACTACTCCCGAGTTTACAAACACCGAGTTCTACAACACGAAATCAAAGGAAATCAAAGAAAACTCCATTAAAACACTATTTGGAGTTTAGGGTTTCAAGCTTTACTTACCGAGAACTCCGTGAAACACGAGCGGCAAGTACGAAGGGTAGATGGAAAAGGATCGTAGGATTGATACCTTTCCACTGGACTCGGAATCAAGTCGATCGGGCAAGAAACGAACAAAAACCAAACTTTCCTTTTCTTCCTTTGAAGCTCACGGGTGGGGGAGGGGAAATTTGGATGAGTTTGGTCAAATTTTGAAGTCAATGGTTCATTTAAAGAAGAAGGTAAATAGTATTTTTAGATATTTTGCAAATTGGGAAATTACGGTTTTGCCCTTTTAAGACTCTTGGCTTAAAACGAATCCCGAACATCTCAAACTATCCCAATGGTGATTAATAATTATTAATTGGCCCGTTAATAATTATTAATACCATTAAAACGTATTTAAATAAATAAAACCATTAAAATGAATTAAAATGAAATAAACTACTAAATTCTAATTTACCAATAAATAAATAAACTTTAATTACTTAAATTAAAATAAAATAAATAAAAGTTTTTTTTTTATCACAAAATAACGGGACGTTACAATAGTCAAAAAGAGAAATCAGAATGCTGTAAGTTTTTTTTTCCAATGATACAAAACGTTTTTTTTCCAATTAAAAATTCAAAAAACCGTCGTAATAATATTTTTAAAAATACAATTTAATGCTATATAATTAGTGCTTTGAAGTTTTTATTGTGGGAGGAATTTAAAAAAACAGTCGAACTCTTTTTAATCTTTAAAAATTTATGCGATAGTAATAATTAAATTTAATTGTCAATCTAAAAAAAAATATTTCCATGCAAGCAATTAAATAGATGATTATCTTGTAGAAACATGTTGATGAGAATCAATCGTGGATCAGGAGAAATTTTAATAGCAAATTTGATGTTATTAATAATTATTTAATGAAGGTATTAGTTTGTAAATTTCAAAATTGATAGTATTCTACCATTATATTGCACGTAAAAATTTTAGTACGTTTAATTAAATTTCCAACTAATAATACGAATTTTATTTAAATATCAAAATTTTTAAATGTCTATATGTAAATTTATGTTACAAAACCTTTAACATTGGATTGATATTAATGAAGAGATAAATGGAAAAAAAAAAAAACCACCGAAGATGTGGGATTATAAGAACTTAATTTAAATTTATAATTGGTTTTAATTTTGCTATAATTATGAAAAACTAATTAAATTATTTATTTATTTATTGTAAATTCTATAAAATATATAAATGTAAATTAAAGTTTTGAACATATATTTTGGACCTTTAATAAAATAAAATTGAATAATTTATTTAAAATAATGAAAATGTTAAAATTTTTAAATAAATAAATTATTAAAATATCTAAATGGTCCAGAAGAAATCGTTTATTTACGAATTCGTTTCTAAATATTTATTAAAAATTAATTTGATAAATATAATCATTACACAGTTTTTTAATCCTAATAACTCCAACTTTTTCTAGAAAATGTGAAATGATAAAGAAAAATTAATGAGGCAGTAGATTTTTTTTATATTTTTATAATTCGTTTTTTAGAAAATAATATAATAAGTATATTGTATTGTTTTTAATTAATTTTTAATAAAATAGTTATTAATTAAGAGTGATGGCATTGTAGAAATTAAAATGAATTATAAGGGGCTTAAGAGGAAATCAAAAGTTTTTCCTTCAAGCCACTTTTAATATAGTACTAGTTTTTTAGCACGTGCATTGCACGTTATTTTGTTAATATTATTGTGTATTATATTTTTTAATATTTGATAGAACATCTATTGTTTCTTCCATCTACAAAAATTTAAGATTTCATCGTGATTATTATTATTATTATTTTAAATTAAATTTTATGTTTTATGAAATTGTGTTTAGATTTTGTTCAAACAATCGAATGAGAAAAGAGTTATTATTATTATTATTGAAATATCAACAGTTTTTTATTTCTGCATAGAACTAGTTCCTTTCAAATTTTGTTAATAATTAAAATAAATGTAATTTTTTTCTCAAAAAAGAATTATCAATATTTTGTGTTTGCGCTTTTTTTTTCCTGATAAGAGTGTTTGCACTCAATGATCTTCAAAATTTTAAATTTAATGATAGGATCATAAGTACCTAGTTTTGTTTTTTGTTTTTTGTTTTTTATTTTTTATTTTTAATCAATATAATAGTTTAAAACTTGTTGAAATACTCTCAAAATTGCGTTCATGGCAACATTTTCTAATATTAAACTAATTTAATTAAAATGTAAAACCAAAGGAATTCCAATAGGCTTAGAATTAGAGGTTACTATTTTAGTTTTTCATTTTTTTAAAACTAATTAAAGGGATTTAATGGTGGTGGCATCTATAGCTCCATAATTCTTTAATTTATAACATCTATGAAATTTTGTAATTTTTGAAACTTGTTGAATAGCTATAAAAATCTCTACTCTTGATATTTAAAACTTAGTGCCCACTGTTTGTTAAAAATCTTAATGAATTTTAAGGCAATTTAATAACTTCTCAATTATGTATTTCTTATATTACAATTTAATTTTTTTATAACTTTAATTTTTACATAATTGTTTTATATCAATTTTCATTTTTTTGGGAGGGTAATTTATAATATTTTTTAGAGGATAAGTAATTGTTCATTAGGACAAAATGTAATAAGTAATGTAAGCTACAAAATATTTAAGCCTCTTTTTAGGATGAATCAAAAAAATTCTTACATTATTAATCTATCATATATTCTAATTTTTTTTATAGATACATGTAATAAAATATAAACAATAAAAAGGAAACTAAACCAATGTGATATTCAACATCCTCTTTAGAAATAAAAACATTACACATGTTCGAGATATCAAAAAGAGTGATTATCACGTCGTGTGTGCCACTTTGTTTCTCTTGAAGGAGATGTCACTCTTTTGAAGTTAGCATGGGCAAGAAAACTGTCCTACTCTTGTGATATTGATTTCAGGAGAAAAGAAAGAATTGTAAAGACCGTTATAATTGATATCGAGAGTAGCAGATAATTTTTATATACATTTATCTTTTTTTTTTCTATTTGATAATGTAACCACTATCCATTGAATATTTCTTCTCATGAAAATCACAAAAAATCTTACTATTGATGATGCTCAGACGAACTGTAAGATAACTAAGACTGTTACCGCTTCAATTTCCTTTCACATCCATGTAAAATGATGACCCAATAAAAAAATAGTCATGTTTCACACCTAGACTCTCACTTACAATATCAATTACGAACACAAAAATAATGCAATGAGACATACAACTATTGTTCTATTTATATTATTTTTCCACTACAAATAACCTATTTGAAAGTTCAATAGTCAGGTGATATTTAATGTATAATTTAATACTTATTAATCCAAAATTAAAACTTCTCATCGTGGGAAGTGATAGCCGATAGGACTTTTCAACTTGGTTTTTTGGTAGTTATGATAATTAATTAAAGAGTTATCATTAAAAAAATATTTCAAATTATTTTATGATAAAAACGTGAATGTAAAAAGTTTCTATCATTTTGTTAATTGGAAATTTAAAGAAGTATTTCTATTTAGTCTATAAAAAATAATTCCAATTATAACATTAATTTATTCATAATAGATTTTAGATTATTAATATTACTCTTAATATATTAATAGTAGTGGATAATTAATTAGTGACGTGTTTTATGATTTTAGAAATTATTAAAGGTATAATGGTTTAAAAATGTTTCTCTATGCTAGCTTATTTTAATATAGATAGATATAGAGATAGAGATAAAAGATAATATTTAGAGTAATATTTATCATAATTTAAATATAATTTATTAATATGTATGATAATTTTTTTTATTATTATTAAGAATGATATTTATCATAATTTTGATCATTAATTATATAGCATAAATTGATATTAAGTAGATAATATATCATATTTAGAGTGATATTTATATTTATTATCATTTTAATCATTTATTATATATATGATAATTTTATTAATTAAAATGATATTTATTATAATTTTGATAATTTATTATATAGCATAAATTGATGTTTAATATTTAAATTGAAAAATAATGGTAGTTTAGATATTTACTAATAGTGAGAGGGTATTATTGTCCAAAAAAGTGTATCCCATTAGCACATTTTTTAAGTAGTAATAGATAATAGATAGATAGTATAGATATAGATAGTTTGGTTTCGATCTAAAATGAAAATCAAATTAGATATTAAATTTTAACAAAATTCAAACCAAACCAACTCAATGATCACCCCTACTTCCATCATAAACAGATTAATATTATTTAAAAATTAATTAAATAATTTTTCATAGCAGTGGAAGATGATTAATTTTCTCTGGTTGCTTAAATTAAATCATATTCATGGCTCTCTTTTTTGTGCGTTAGAGGAATTGCCAAAGAAATTAAATGTAAGCGATGGAAGATGAGTAGTTTTTTTTTAATCCCTAGTCCTTTTTTGGGTGCATTTGAGGGAAATATCAAAGAAATTATGGCCATTTGCAAATCTAGTAAATTTTTGATAATATTTGTAAAACTAAAATCTCAAAAAAATATTTGCAAATTGCAAATATAGTAAATTTTGATCGGGTTTATCAGTGATAAACATTGAATTACATATTTTTACACTAAGTTTATCACTGATAAACACATAAATCACTGTTAATCATTGATAAAAATTGTTATATTTGTAAATATTTTTTTGAGTTGATATTTTTATAAATATTGCATAAAAATTTGCAACCCAATGAAATTTCCCAAAAAATTAATAAGGTTTTTTTGCGCGTTTGAGAAAAATACCAAAGTAATTATATATAGTTAAAAAGAATTTATCATAGCAGTTACTACTAGCAAAATTAGTTTGTGTAATATTGGAATAACATTTATGCATAGATTCTTTCTTCAAAAATTGATGGACTAGTATGTTGTTCTAGTGCCATAACTTGAGAATTGAGAAGCCAAGATAAGTGGTAGTTTAATTTTATAATTACTTAATTTTGAAAACAAAAATATTTGTCTGACTAGAACATAAAAAGAATAAAATTAAAAAAAAAAACTTACGAGTTGTAAAGACCGAAGACTTATGAGTTTTTTTAGTTCTTGTTACATTAGATTATTATTAAATATAAGTTTCACCACTTGACACTCATATTATGGCCAAAGATTTTTTTTTTACATTACATCATTAAATATAATCTCCACTATTTAGTACTCATATTATGGAGAATTGATTATAAATTTTCCACATTATAAATTAGTTGTTTTTATGTTCTTCCAATAACAATCATTTTGAGCATTCTTTCATCTTTTTAACATCTTACTTTCCTTCTTATTATCATCATGTCATCACAATCTTACATACCTATTGTTAAATTGATGTCGTTGCAACGAGAATGAACGATGAAGGTGAGGGTACTTTCAAGAGGAATGGTGGAGTCATACACTAATAATCGAGGTTTTGGTGAACTGTTGAAATTAATTTTGATTGATGACCAATATCTTTTAATTTTATATGGAACTCAAATCATGACTATGATGTACAAAAAAACTATATCGAGTTCGAGCACGTTTTAAAAAGATCAATCATATTTCAATACATAAGAACACGTTAAACTGGTAGTAAAGATATTTCTCATTTTCAATCAAGATATTAAGTTATCAATAACATCTAATGCAGATGTTCGAGATTCAACATAAATGGTCTCAAGTTTCACATTTCCCTATATATTTAGTGAATTCAAGGTAATGGATAAAATATTTGATGAAAATAAAATAATGGGTATGTTTAGGTATATAATGTACTAAATATATTTTTTTAAATTATTATAGTTGAATTTTTTTCTCTTTTACATATGTGAAATTATTATCATTGTGAAACCGATTAAAAATATTAGAAGTAAAAAATTTAAAGGTTGTAATATCATAAAAAGAGATATTATTTTACTAAATTCAATGTATGAGATTCTTAATGGAAAATTATGTGTTTTTTTTTAATTATTTTTCATTCCTAATTTTAATTTAGAGAGTTAAAATATCACAAATCACTCTCAATAATAAAACGACTCAATTATAATATGTAGATCATTAGACCAATATTTTTTAAAATATTATTTAACCTGTTAGGATTTGTGGAGATAAATCATTTAATTGAAATTAAGCCTAATTTTATACTTTTGATGGCCATTAACAATTTGATAAAATTAGTCATGAGTTTGATTGAAATTAAGCCTAATTTTATACTTTTGATGGCCATTAACAATTTGATAAAATTAGTCATGAGTTTGAGTATGGGCAAAAAGCCCAATCTTAATGGCATGTCTTTTCCTCTCAAATTGAAAGCCTACGTTAATAGGGTTAATTGGCAAGTAAGGTGGCGGCAACTTATATATAAATGACAGCATTTTTTGTGGCTAAGGCCATCACCTTGAGTGATTGAAAGCGGCGGCAAGTGTGGTCTTTTACCGTGAGTGGGAGAATTGGGTTTTGACAACAAAATCAATTCTTAGGTTAATTAGGATTTGTTCATATTAAGATGATAGATCCCGCCATATAGCTGGAGTGAGAGTTGGTGGAGTATATTTTCATGCCTTGAAGATAGCTCACATCGGAAAACATTGCAGGGGTTATGTTAGTGAATTCTAACATGTATTATTTTACAAATCGATTTGAGTTTGCATGATGAAGCCTTGATGTTCCAAGCAATTGATGAACTGCTTATGCAGTGGGAATTGAAGATATTTGATTTGTCTCCAAGTGGGAGATTATTAGGATTTGTTGAGATAAGTCATTTAATTGAAATTAAGTCTAATTTTATACTTTTGATGGCCATTAACAATTTGATAAAATTGGTCATGAGTTTGAGAAGGCCCAAAAGCCCAATCTTAAGGGCATGTCTTTTCCTCTCTAATGAAGCCTACGTCAATAGGGTTAATTGGCAAGAAAGATGGCGGCAACTTATATATAAATATGAGTAAATTGAGGCAGCATTTTGTGTGGCTGAGGCCATCACCTTGAGTAATTGAAAGCGGCGGCAATTGTGGTCTTTTACCGTGAGTGAAAGAACTCTAAATGGGAGAATTGGGTTTTGATGACAAAGTCAATTCTTAGGTTAATTAGGGTTCGTTCATATTGAGAGAAAATAGAGAGGGGGTAATTGTTGGGAAAAATCACCTTCCCACATTCACCGCTAGGAATAAAAATAGATAAACGAGAAATTAAGCAATAAAACACAATCAGAGAGACACGAGAATTTATACTGGTTCACCCAAATTGGCTACGTCTAATTGCTACCGCTGCGGAATTCACTATGATGATTCAGAGTTACAATAGAGAAATATTCTCAATACACTAAACCGTGTATTAACCGCCAAAAACCCTCAAGAAAGAAAACCATTTCTTTTACAATATTTCTCTCAAACTCTCACCCTCACTGCCGCTCAAGAACCACGAAAGCCAAAAAAAAGAAACGTCCTTTTTTTTCTTCTCACGCTTTTCTATTCGGCTGCACAGTAGTCACTGCCTCTATTTTATATGAAAGCAAACTTGAAGCTGCAGCCCTAATTTCCTTATCACGCATTTCAATACAACATAATGCTAAAACCATCAAATTTCCTTCAACCTACGTGGAAGACAAATTGAAATCAAATGGTAAATGGGCTTAAATTAACCTTGGGCTTCATAGTCAAAATTAGACTTTTGACTATTTTATTTTTATTTGACTTCACACATTACAGTAATCGTCTGAGTGATTCTTGAGGTTATGTATAATTGTGAGCAATTATACACTATTTATTTATTCGTCTCATTGATGTAATTTTCAACTTCATAGTGGAACCTATAGAGTCTGCAGAAGACAGAACGTACCAATTAGGAACCTGTATAAAATCTCTGGTGTTGTTATTTTTCTCCGCTTTTATTTATATTCTTTGTTGCGATAATATTTATCGTTCTTGAAATTAGGGAGTTTAGGGATTTAACAAACCCTTCAAATTCTCAACATAAGCCTACATATCTAATTAATTATTTAATGTGAAACATATTTATCATGCATATCATCATATTAGAAGAAAAAAAATTAACAAGAAAAACAACACTTGGCAATTTATTAATGCCTTCAAATGTAGTGAGCGTGCTTGTTAAACATAAAAGAACTTTTATGATTTAATTTAAACACAGAAGAATGAACATTAAAATTATGTAAGTTATACATACTATATGTACTATAAAAAATAAAATCAATATCGAGTTAAAACTATCTCATAGGTTGATTTATAACATCTTTTGTTGATTGGTTAATGCTTTTAAGAGTTGTATGGTATATTTATTTAAGGATTTAACCTAATAAAATTCAAAACAATGTTTTATATTGAAGGTTACTCAATTATTGGACATGATTATTTATGAACCATGAAGATGAATTTAATCAAGAACTTATAAGGTAATTTTAAAAATCTATATAATAAATGTTGTAAAAAAATAATATTATGTAAGACTTTCAAGTATCGTTCTAGTTTTTAACTATACAATTTCCAACAATCTTATTATGTAAAGTCAATTATTTAAAAAAAAAAAATTGTATGATAGAAATATTATGAATTTATTATCTTATATTCTTTTAGGGTCATTTACAAATCTAGCAATTTTTTAGTAATATTTGTAAAAATAAAAACTATTAAAAATATTTATAAATATAGCAAATTTTGATCGGATGAATCAGTGATAAACATTGAATTACATATTTTTACACTAAGTTTATTACTAATACACATATAAATCACTCATTAATAATAAAAATTGATATATTTACAAATAATTTATAGAGTTGTTATTTTTATAAATATTACATCAAAATATACTACCCAATGAGATTTTTCATTATTTTATGTATAAAATTTACTCGATGGTTTTTTAAACTGAATCATACATCACATATAATATAGGGCAAACTGAAATAACATTTTTTAGTACTAATTACTAAAATGTTTGAAGTTTTTAAAAATTACTCAAATAGTATAATCTATTAAACTAAAAAAGGAAAAAATAATAAATAATAAATAAATTTATTGAAAAAAATTTCAATAAATAAAGGATATCATTTTTAAAAATGTGCTTGTATTAAAATTTCATTCAACTTATATCACATGCTAATATATATATATATAATCAAATAGTAATTTGGGAACTAACTTAGTATATGTTAATATGAATTTCTAAGCATTAAACTCTTGTATCACTAAAGATAAAATAAAAAAAAATGTGGAAAATCTGTCAGCTTCACATGTAAAAACGTAAGTTCTAAGAGTCATAAATGATTACATAGACATTGATTTTCAGCTTCAAATCACTACTCTTCATTTGCTTGGCTTTTCTCCTTCCCCATTCATGTAACCCCTCCAAGACAATAAATTAGCATCCTCAATCATCTCTCTATATAAACCCCACTTAGCTTAATTTCCTCTCCACAAAATTCCTCACACCATATTCTCCCAATTCCTTCTTCAATTCAATCATGGTGTCCTTTAGTTTCAAGATCTTGTTCTCTCTTGCTGCCGTGTTCGCATGTGTGGTCTCGACACCATCCATAGTCGACTGCGCTAGGTTGCTTTCGGATCCCAAGTCGTCATCGGCCCTTACTATGCGGTTGCGATTGGATGGTTCGGCCAATTGTTGGGATTCTTTGTTGGAACTTCAATCTTGTAGCGGTGAAGTGGTTCTCTTCTTTCTTAATGGCGAGACATATTTAGGTCCTTCATGTTGCCAAGCCATTCAAGTTATTCAACATGAGTGTTGGCCTGCCTTGTTTCAATCTCTCGGGTTTAGTACGGAAGAAGGCAATATTCTCGAAAGTTACTGCGATGTTGCTGCGAAATCTCCGCCACCGCCATCACCGCGTTCTTCGTCACCACCACCACCCCAGATTGGGCATATTAATTAAATTATGGAACTCCATCGCTCAACTGTTTTTATATTATCCTTCCAAGTAAAATAAAGGAAAGAGGAATCTATGGATATTCCTTTTCTTTTGATTGAGTTTTCTTTTTATTTTGAGTCATTTTACTATGTAGTTTTTCAACATGAATGATAGTTAATTATGATGAGAAATATGAAATCATTACATAAAAAAGATGCATTTTATAATTTCTTTGGGTCTAGCCTTACTTATTTCCCACCAATATTGCAATTCCAACTATCCCATAATGTCATTATTGGTACTGCAAAACAACTATGCCAACATGAGCATAGCTCAACTGATTTGACGTATACTCCCTTCCTTTGAGGTTGAAAGTTCGAGTCTCCCCTCCCCCACTTTGATGTGCTAAAAAAAACAAGGGGTATTCATTAAAAAAAAATTATCGGTCGGTTTTATGTTTAAAATTTAGAATTGTGTTGATAAATTTAATTTAATTAATCATATATAACTTAATTAAATTAAAAAAAAAAACATCAAATGCATTATATTCTTAGAAATGTTAAGGAAGATGATGATAAGCTAGCAGATTAAGCAATAGTTTTAAAAAAAAAAAATAATGAGGCAATTATTGAAATAACATATTTTTTAAAAATAATTCAAAAATTACTAAAGTAATATAATTATAGTTCAATAATTTAATGAATTATAATTCATTAATTTATTGAACTAAAAAATGAATATAAACTAATAAATTTATTGAAAATGATAATGGAAGATAATCAAATAGCTCCATAAATTATTGAACTTAAACTTTTTTTTTTTTAAAAAAAAAGGAAAAAAAACATACAAATTCATTAAATTCCCATAAAAAACAGTTCAGTGATTCAATGAATTATAATTATGTTATAGGAGTAATTTTTAAATTATTTTTCTAAAATTTTAGTAATTATGATGCAGATTTATGGACAAATATATAATAAAAATGTTATTATGTTCTCTAATAGCTAGAGGCCACGTGTGAAGCAACTCTAGTATTTAGAGCTTGGATAATACTTGGAGGAGCTCTTACATTCTCTAATTTTCATTGGTCAATTTCAATTAAATATCATCACATTGAATAAATATGTGGGTCCTGCTAACTTCTATAAACCAATAGAAACAAAATAAATATGAAAGTATGAAGGAGCTCCTTCAAACTAGTATGGAGGTAAGTATTTTCCTTAGAGCTTACGGTATCTCCAAAATTAATCAAAGCGTTTTCTTCCTTTCCTTTCTTTGCCTTATTTTCTTTTGCCCTTTTCTCCTCTCTCTCTAACCCTTTAGCCTTTTACAGTTAGTTATCTCTATTTTTTTTTTAAACATTTATCTGTAATTTTATATACATTTACTTTTCTAGTTTCATTTTTCGGTTTTTTCAAATTTTTGTTTAGTTCATGAGATTTGTTATTTTTAATAACTTAAATTGAAATATATTATTATATTTATTAACTTACTAAAATTATTCCTAGATATGCTGGAGAAGATGTTATTAAAAATTAATATTTTTCGTTCATAATTTTTTTCAAATTATCATGTAATTAAATATTAGAATAATATACTAAATCTTACATGAGTAAATTAAATAAGTAGTCAATTTTAGTGGTGTAATAACACTAGTTAACCATTGTACACCAAATCTCACGAGCATGGTGTTCAACAATTTCCTAGATTCTTTTGTGATTGTCTTTATTGATGATATCTTGATTTACTCGAGTAGTGAGGAGCAACATGACGATCCTTTGAGAAATATGTTATTAGTATTGAGAACAAACTTTTTACAAAGTTCTCCAAATATGAGTTCTTGTTGGAGAAAGTAGCATTCCATTGACATGTAATGTCATTTGAGGGAGTACTTGTGGACAAACCAATGTAGAAGAGATATGTAGTTTTCTTGAGTTAGCAGTTACTACAAGAGGTTCGTTCAGGATTTTTTTTAAGTTGCCTTCGCTTTTAACTCAACTAACTAAAAAAAATTGTTCTTCAGTTGGGATGAATCTTGCTAGTAGAGTTTTGAGAAATAAAGAGGAAATTTATAATAGTTTAAGTGTTGACTGTTCCAGATTGTATAAAATATCTTACAGTTTAGAGTGATGCATAAAAAAAAATGTTTGGATTGTATTTTGTTGACATATATGATTAAATTTACCTTGAATCATTGGCTTAAGCTTTTGGTTCAATTGGTGATTTAACATATTCAATATGGTATCAGAGCAGGAGGTCCCAAGTTCGATTCTCCGTTGTGTCATTTGCTCTTGTTTCCTCCCCATTTAAATTCCACATGTTTGGGTCTTGTGCAATTATCCAAACCCACATGTGAGGGGGAGTGTTAAGATATATGATTAAATTTACCTTGAACCATTGGCTTAAGCTTTTGGTTCAATGGGTGATTTAACATATTTAATATGGTATCAGAGCAGGAGGTCCTGGGATCAAACCTCCATTATGTCATTTGCTCTAATTTCCTCCCCATTTAAATATTTCACATGTTTGGGTCTTGTGCAAATATCCAAGCCCACATGTGAGGGGGAGTGTTGACATATATGATTAAATTTACCTTGAATCATTGGCTTAAGCTTTTGGTTCAATTGGTGATTTAACATATTCAATTTGACGCAACATGAAAAAATAATCGCTTATACCTCTCGTCAATTGAAAAGTTATGAAGAGAAATACCAACTTTCCCATTAAAAAGGAAAGTTTTAAACACTTAAATAAGATTCACCTCCAAAAGTAAGCACCTTCCCTAAACCCTAAACTCATGACATCAAATGTGGAAAGTTGGATTTTGGTCAAAAATGGTCTAATGGAGTTTTAATTGTTAATAGGCCATTAATGTAATTTGGGCCGAAGGCAATACGTATGGATTTTGGGGCCTTTTATTTTATTTGTTTCCACACACACCCAGCATTTTGTTCTTGCCGCCCATTTCCCTGTTTTCCTTTGATACAATGAACTCATTGCAACTTGTGCTATAGCATTCCATGGCAAGATAAACATTAATATGTAATATCTAGCAATCTTTTCTTCTCAATCAATCTTACCTCAATAGCAGCTAATCTGTAGTTTTTTTCTTCTTTCTTTTAAATTATAAATCTTCATTAATAATCATTGTATCTTATACTACACAAAATACCAAAAAAATAATTATTTTACACTCTAAAGAGACTTAGGTCTCATTTACCTATAAGGAATCAAAATGATAAGGGAATCAGAAGGAAATAGATCATAATAGGAAAAACATTCTTTTGATGTTGTTTACTTGAAAATGTCTTGAATTAGAATCAGAATCTTTCGTGTTGTTTACTTGTATTAAAAATATGAATTAAACATGTTATAAATACTAGATTACCTATTTCACACTTTAAAAATATACTTTTAAATGAAATTTAATTTTATATTATTTAATAATAGCGAGTTCAATATTAATAATTTATTTAAAATTAAAAAATGATGAATGGTTAAAATTATGTATTTGACAAATAAATTATATAAACGTATAATTTCTATTAAATAAAATAGTTATTTATTTTTACAGGTAAATAAAATAGTTATTGAATAAATATTAGTTGAAAAAAAATAGATTTTTGATGAACTAACTAAATTTTAAATAAATTAAATTTTATTAATAAAATGGTAATAAAGAAAAAATAAAAAAAATAATATGGAGTATAAGCAAGGTGTTAAATGTCGATGTCGACGGGAATGTCAAGATTAAAATTTACGGAAATATCGATGTCGACGGGCATTCCCGGAAAAATTACGGAAACAATGGAAATATATGTGATTTTTTTTTTAATTTTCGAATGAATTTTTTATAATAGTTTAATTAAGTTATAATTAAACTATTATAACTTAATTTTTTAGATTTTGTTGGAATCATGACTTTGAACAGAAATATGGGAATTGTTTGGAGGAACACCTTGATTTCCTTGCTTCTAATCATAGACCGATTTTCATCCCGCTGAGAGATGCCTCAATAAATTTGAATAGTAGAGTCAGCCACAACACGCTCAGATTTGAAGAGGGATGGCTCAAGTTTGATGAGAGTTAGGGATGGCAAAATTCCCCGCGGGTTAGGGGCCCCGCGGGGCCCCGACCCTATAGGGGCGGGGAATCCCCGTTTTATAGGGTTTAGGGTTAGGGTTAGGGTGAGAAATTTCCCCCCGATTTGTTATAGGGTAAGGGTATGGGAATACATCCCCCGCCCCCGACCCCGAACCCGAACCCGATTATTTAAGAATATTTTATGTATTTTGTATACTTTTATCTTTATTTATTGAAAAATATATGTAAAATATGATAATATTAACTAATACAATATAGAATTTTTTGTATTATGTTTTCTTTTTTACTTAAAAATGAATATTTTCAATTTATATTTAATTTTTATATGTCTTTTTAAATAAGAATTAAAATATAAAACGGGGAATTTTCCCCGCGGGGAACCCGATCCCCGAATGGGGAATCCCCGAACCCGACCCCGAATTTTTTATTAGGGGATAGGGTAGGGTATGGGGATTAAAAATCCCCGCGGGTTAGGGGACGGGAAATGCATCCCCGACCCCGCCCCGCCCCGTTGCCATCCCTAATGAGAGTAGAGATATAGTTGAAAAAATTTGGAGAATGAACGATAAGGATTCTGTTGCAAAATTTGCAGCAACCCTTCCTGCTCTCTCAAATTGGAATAGGAGAAGATTGGGGGGAAGCATAAAGGAGGCCATCACGAAGAAGAAGAAGAAGAAACAAATTGAGCTCATTTATAGAAGCAGAGATGTTTTGCAACTCCAAAAAATAAAACTGCTTGAAAGAAATCTGGAACAACTCTTCGAGAAAGAAGAAATATATTGGAAATTTCGTGCTAGAGAGAATTGGCTAAATTGGGGAGATAGAAACACAAAGTGGTTTCATCAGAGAGCTTCCTACAGGAAAAAAAGGAATCACATCGATGGCATCATTAACAAGTATGGAACCAGGGTGGCTGAAGGAGATCAGATTGGAGAAGTTGCTATTGATTATTTCCAAACCCTCTTCTCGTCATCTAACCTGTGTAACGAAGCTCTCAATCAGGTGCTGGAATGCATTCCTAGTTCTATGACTAATGAGATGAATTTAACTCTGCTCAGGGAATTCACCAGAGAAGAAATAATTAGAGCAATCCGTAGTATGCATCCTTCCAAGGCTCCGGGTCCTGATGGAACTCATGACATCTTTTATCAACATTATTGGGATATTGTCAGTAACGATATAGTTGCAACTTGTCTTGACATTCTCAATGGTAGCGCTACTGTGGCCCAACTGAATGATACATATATTGCCCTTATCCCAAAAGTGGCTAAGCCTCAAAACATGACTGAATTCAGGCCAATTAGTCTTTGTAATGTCACATATAAAATTGTGGCTAAGACTCTTGCAAATCGCTTAAAGGGAGTGTTGGACAATATCATTTCTCCTTCTCAAAGCGCTTTTGTTCCAAATCGGCTTATTACAGACAATGCTATCGTTGGGTTCGAATGTATTCACGCAATTAATAGCAAAAAAGAAGGAAAGATTGGAGAGGTTGCTTTGAAACTAGACATGAGCAAAGCTTATGACAGAGTGGAGTGGAGCTTCCTGGAAAAAAATGATGATGAAAATGGGATTTGCTCCCCGTTGGATTGCGCTGATTATGGATTGTATCACTTCTGTCACCTTTTCCATTCTTATCAATCGAGTTCCAAAAGGAAATTTTGCTCCTCAACGTGGGCTTCGCCAGGGAGACCCCCTCTCCCCATATCTTTTCATCATATGTGCTGAAGGATTTTCTGCGCTTCTCAACTCGGCTGAATCAAAAGGCCAGATTTCAGGAATCAAAATTATAAAATCTTGTCCTTCTATTTCTCATTTATTTTTTGTAGATGACAGCTTAATCTTTTTCAAAGCTATAAAGTCGGAGTGCTTGAAGATCAAAGAGATTCTTGCGATTTATGAGAAGGCTTCTGGTCAATCCATTAACTTTGAGAAATCAATTTTTATGACTAGCAGAAACATGCGGGGGGGATATCAAGGATTTTATTAGCGGAGTCCTTAATCTTCGGTCTTCTTCTTCTTTAGGGAAATATCTTGGCTTGCCTTCACAAAATGCTAAAGATAAAAAAGCTATTTTCAGGGGATTGAAGGATAGAGCCTGGAATGTTCTACAAGGATGGAAAGAAAAATTCTTTTCTATTGGTGGTAAGGAGGTCCTAATTAAAGCTGTAGCCCAGGCTATTCCAAATTATACTCTAAGCTGTTTCAAGATCCCTCTATCCCTTTGTGAAGATTTACATTCCCAGTTTGCTAGATTCTGGTGGGGTTCTAATATAATAGAAGGAAAATCCACTGGAGATCTTGGAAGAGGTTGTGTATCAATAAAGAAGATGGTGGAATGGGCTTTAGGGACATTTCCCTCTTTAATCAAGCAATGCTAGCTAAACAAGGTTGGAATTATTCAGAATCCAACTAGTCTTGCTTCCAAAGTTCTCAAAGGTAGATATTTCAAAATGGGAAGCTTCTTAAAAGCCAAACTTGGTAGTAATCCATCTCTTATATGGAGAAGCATCTTGTGGGGGCGGGAGCTTCTCAACCAGGGTATTCGTTGGAAAATTGGGAATGGTTTTTTGGTAAGCATTGATTCTGACTCTTGGTTACTAGGGACTTCGGCTAACAAGATTTCGTGGACTCCGGATTTTCTCAAAGGACAATGTGTTGCCACTCTCATGAATTTTGATGGTCACTGGAATGAAGATCTTATTCTTAATAATTTTGCGGAGATTGATGCAACGAAAATCTTATCCATACCAGCGGGAAACAGAAGAATTGCTGACTCTATTGTTTGGAGACTCTCTAATTCTGGCATATTCTTTGTTAAAAGCGCCTACAGGTTGGGTTTAAGCATCTCTCGTTCGACTGATGCTTCTCATTTTGATCGAACAGCTCTGTTGGCTGGTGGAATTTCTTTTGGCAGACCAAGGTCCCTTCAAAAATAAAATTCATGGCTGGAAGGTGTTTTATGATATTGTCTCATCTTTAGCCAATCTAAAGGCCAAAGGTATGGATGTTGACCCTTTGTGCCAAACTTGTAGAAATCATGTCGAGAGTACGACTCATGCGATTTGGGGCTGTCTCAATGCGAAAAAAAATTGGAAAGGTCTCTTTCCTGGTTCAGGCTTTTCCATAAAAGATCACTGGACTCCCGCGGATTGTATACTCTGGCTGAATGAAGAACATCAGGGTAGCTTTGAAATGATTCTCATTGCTATTTGGCATATTTGAAACAGTAGAAACAACCTCTGCTTCAACGGATCTGTGATTCCTTGGTCCAAATCTATCAACAAAATTTTCGGATGGGCAGATGAATTTCAGGGTCCCAAATCCTCAAACATCACAACCCCCTCTTATGTTGTTAGTAGATGGAGTCCTCCCTCTTTGAATCAGATCAAGCTCAACGTGGATGCTGCTGTTAATTTGCCAACAAATATGGGAGGATTGAGTTGGGTGATTCGAAATCATAATGGAATGGTCTTAAGTTGTGGTTGTAAAACCGTCAGATACTCGGTTTCTCCCAAATTCTTTTAAGCTCTTGCAATCTTGGAAGGTTTAAAGAATCTTGGTAGAGAGGCTCTTAATGTGATTGTGGAGTCTGATTGTTTGGAGGTGGTAAATCTTATCAATAAGAAGAGTCAAGATCTCACGGAAGTTTTACCAATCATCTCTCAGGTGTGGAATCTAGCTAATGGAAGCTCTATGTTTAGCTTTCAACATATCAAGCGAACTTGCAATGAAATCGCTCATCATTTGACGAAGAAGGCTGTTGTTGAGGGTCTTTCTTCAAAGTGGGAGAACTCCCTTCCTTTCAGTCTGGATTCGAAGGTCCTCCAAGATTTGTTTTAGTTTTCTTTTGTTGTCCCTTCCCTGCTGGTTTGAGTTTGTTCTGTTTTCCTGTTCAAAAAAAAAAAAAAAAAAAACTCTACGTCTTCTTCATAAATGAGTCTTGACATTTTAGGCAAGCTTTCTTCTCATCTCCTTCCTTCTTCATCTTCTTCATCTTGACATTTTTAACGATATTTTCGGCGATATTTTGTGGATATTGGCCGAAATTTAGCCGACATGGGAGAAACCATCTGACATTTGCTACCTGTTCATCTGACAAGGCCACGTCAACACTGAAATTTCCACCGAAATTTCGGTCGACGGTTCATTTCCGACGACACTGCGAGTTTTCCGATGAAAGAGGAGAAGAAAGATATTCACCCTACCTGTCGATGTCGAGCTTCATTTCCTGCGATATTTCAAGCGACATTTCGCCGGTGTCGTCGACATTGAACACCATGAGTATAAGGGGATAACAATACATAGAAGAAGAGACACGGTGAAAGTGAAAATGTAATAAAGAAGAAAGAGATAGTGAAAATAATTAACAAACACACATGAGTCAAATAGATTAAGGAAAGATAAAGGAAATTATTAGATTGTTATATATAATGAGATTCCCCACATTTAAGGAATGATTCCCAATTTTAAGATGAGTCCCACGCGTTGATTCTCGTACCATTATAAAAAGGAGGTCTTTAAACTAGTTTTTAGCCATTATCAAGGGTTAATCCGGTAAGTAGCCTATTTTTTATTAAAATAATACTTTTCGGCCTATCCATAATTAATAAGGCTTTTTGGCCTACTTAATGTGTAATATACCCAAACAACCCTTACTAACTTAATTAAGAAGGAAAGAAGAGAGAAAATTGATATTTGAAAATGCATAAATCAAGGAATCTAAAATAAATGAAGAAGAAAGAGAGAGAATGAAGATTTGAAAAATATTAAAGAAAAAAAAAAAACTTAAGATTCTAAAAATAAAAATAAAAATTAACATATATGATAGTTTAAAAAAAACACTGATTTCATTTGGTGAAAAATAATTTACAAAAAAAAGTATGTGTATATTATTATGTTAAATGAAAGATATTATAGTAGTGTATATTATTGTACGTAATAGTATATTTATATATAATATAGAGTACAATACATATTGATAAAATGTACAATATGTATTGTACTATACAAATTGTGTACAATATGTACTATATTATATTGTACGTAATTCCATAACACGGAAAAATGCAGAAACGCATAAACGAATGTGCATAAAGCATAAATGCAGAAAAGTGTAGAAAAAATACCGTTTTTTATGACGGCCACGCTTTTGGTGAATGGATAAAACTTAGAACAGATCCGTCTTTATATCTCGATTTAAAAAATTACTTATAAGAGAATGCAAATCAAACGACTATGAGAAGATGAAGAAAATTTGATAAAAAAAAATAGAGAACATAGAAGATGAAACACAGTGATCCTAAAACGAAAAAGAAAATTAAACTCAAAAAAGAAAATGTAAAGGAAAAAATGAAGAAAAAAACATGGAAATATGAGTTTTTGAAAATTTAAAATGAATTTTGATGATTTTTTTTCTGGCTCACGCAGTAGAAGAAAGAGAAAAGAGAGAGAAGGAGGAAGGAAGACCTAAATTAAATGAGGAGAAAATCAATGGGCTGATTGTTTTTATTAATAAAAAAACAAATCTTTAAAAGGGAGAAAATCAAGGAAAAAAATAATTGAAAAATCAAAATAAAATAAAAAGTATTGATTAAGTCAGAGTAATAAATTAAAAATAATAAATGCTAAAGAGGGAAGATAAGGTATTACGAAAAATATAATAATAAAAATGGTATAAAAGGCATTAAAAAAATTGAATGGGTTAAAAAACCATTGCATATATCCTAAATAGGTTATATAGTGGATTATCTCTTTTAACAATCATCCTCTAAACCCTCGTGTTTATAATGTGTATTTATTTGATATAATTAAACTATTCATTAGTTAGAGTTTAGTTAAGTTGTTATGTCAATTCTGTTATAAGTTAGCTTTATTATAAATAGTTTTTGTAATCAGTGCTAGCTCATGAATAAGAATGATTACATCTATCCAGAGTTTCTCTATCTATATATAGTATCAGATTATTCTTGACAAACGTCTTCCATGGCCTCTTCTTCAACTACTGCAAACACGTAACTCATCTAAAAATTCTCCATCTTCTGCTATTCACATGCAAAATTCTCCAATCTTTCTTCTATCTAACATCTGTAATCTGGTTCATATTCATCTTGATTCAACAAAATTCGTCCCATAGCGATTTCAGGTGTCTTCGATTCTCAAACCTCACTCATTGTTTGGCCATATTGATGGCTCTTCTCATTGTCCACAACAATCTATTTGTTCTTCTACTAGTATTTCTTCTGTCAATCATGAGTTTCTTCAATGCATGAAATATGATAAACCTTTATGCACATTGATAATTGCTAGTTTTTCTTCTACTGCTCTTGCATTTGTTTTTGGTTCAAAAACTATTAAAGCACTTTGGTTTGTTCTTGGGGAAAAAATATTCATCGAAGTCTAAGACAAATGTCCTTGAATTGAAATCTGAGCTTTATTACGTAAATAAAAAGTCTAATGAAACAATTGATCAATATCTTCAAAGAATCAAAGAGAATTGTTGATTCTCTTTCAATTGTTTCAATTCAAATTGACGATGATGAACTTTTCATTTACACTTTGAATGGTCTTCCAGATATTTACAACACTTTTCGAACTGTTATTTTTACAAGAACATTTTCTATTTCTCTTGAAGATTTGCATTTAATGCTTCAGATGGAGGAAAAATCTCTTGAGAGGCAACACAAACCTACTGATTTATCTGCTTTGACTCTCTTGAAGGGAGGAAATTTTTTAGGTAACCGTTTCTCAGAACTCTTGTGGAAATAATTCAAGAAATTATAACCGTTGTGGAAATAATAGTAATCATGGTGGATCAAACTCTTGAAATGTAAACAATATGAAAAATGGAAAGGCTCGAGCAAATAGAAATGGAAATTTTAATTTCTCTGGATAAGTGGTTCAAATTCGGGAAATGGAAACAACAACCACAATAATGGTCAATTTTCTGGTTCTAATAACTCTTTTAGTGGCAAAATATTTTGCCAAATTTGTGATTAATCTAGCCATATCTCTTGGATTGCTACAATAAAATGTCTTTTTCTTATCAAAGAAGGTATCTTTCGCCACAATTGGCTACTCTGGCTACCAGTTCATCCAACTCCAACAAATCTTCTCTTTGGTTGACCTCACGGTGGCTGTAATACTCACCTGACTAATGACTTTGCTAATTTGAATTTGGTTAACAATTACAATGGAAAGTATAATGTTGTTGTTGGGAATGATCAAGCATTGAATGTTACTCATACTGGTTGTGTTATTATCTCTACTCCTTCTCGTACTTTTTCTTTGTATAATGTTCTTCATTACCCTGATCTATCCATGGATCTTTTATCTGTTCATAACTTCTGCCAAGATAATAATGTAATTCATTTTTTATGTTAACTGGTTCCTCATTAAGAACAAAGTCACGAGTCAAGTTCTTCACCCGGGCAAGAGTGACAATGAATTGTATCTAATTTCTTCATTCACCTCTTCAAAGTTCAAGCACACTGCATTTTTTTACAAAAAAAAAAGAGCACCTTATCGCATCATTGATTAGTCCATTGCTCATTCTCTATCCTTAATAAAGCTCTTACCAATTCTGATATTTCAAAAGTAGCTAACTATAATTGCTATAGTTATTTATAAAGCAAAAAAATGTTCAAGCTTTCTTTTGATTTTATCCAATTCTTTTACTGGAAAACCTTTAGTTTTACTTCATAGTGATGTATGAGGTCCTTCAACATTAATATCAATTTCTGGATTTTGTTACTATGTGAATTTTATTGATGACTTAAGTCATTATACATGGATTTTTCCTCTTTGTTATAAATCTGAGGTTGCCAATGTTATTAGTACGTTTGTTCATTTTGTTGAGAATTTTTGTCCACTAAACTAAAAATCTTTAGATCTAATGGAGGTGGGGAGTTTATAGATAGTTGTGTTAAATAATTTTTTCTATCTAATAAGGTTCAACATAAAAAATCTTGTCCTTACACACTCGAACAAAATGGCATTACTAAACGAAAACATAGACATATGGTTGAAACAACCTTTGCTCTTCTTTTTCATGCTTCTATGCCATTAGCTTTTTAGTTTCATGACTTCTCTACAGTTGTGTTTCTCATCAATTTCATGCCTACTCTTCATTCAAAATCTTCCTTTGAAACTCAGTTTGAACACTTCCCTGATATGCTTCATTTAAAGACATTTGGTTGTGCTTATTACCCTATTTTAAATCCTTATAAATCTCACAAGCTGGAACCCAAAAATACTCAACATATTTTGGCTTTCCTCTTGATTATAAATGATATCTTTGTTATAATACTTTAAGAAAATTATAATCTATTGACTTGTAAGGAAAGATAGCAGAGATTTTTAAATTATAAAGACGTGATTTGTAATCATTCCTTTAAATAATTATTGAATTTTATTGAAAGTTGTTTAATAAGATATTTACTCTTTCCCACAGCTAGTTCTACCTACCTTCAGTCTAACATGCTCATGAGCGAATATAAAGAATTGGGTAAAAAAATATTCTAGATATTATATTAAATTGAAGAAGGAGATACTCGAACTTTCGAATTTATAGAAAAAGAGTAGTTATTCAACCGTTTGAGCTATGCTCGTGTTGGCAGTGAAATTTGTTGAAACACTCAAAAATTGCATCAAAGATTACCTTCCTTATTTTTAACCAAGTGTTCCAGGCAGTGTTTCGTAAGTTCGTTTGAAAGCCAGGTGTTCCAGTTGCAGGCAGCCAAATAGGGAAGTCTCTTTAACTCGGTCAAATTATTTTGAAACTAACTTATTTTATGTCCGAACTATTAAAGAAAATATTATCAAAAGGGAAGGCGAAGAAGTATGTCAAAGAAGAAGACATCATGAATATCAAAGGAGAACCAGATATCTTTGTCCGCACAGGGCAATGAAGAAATGAGGATAGCGAGAGTGGAACAAGAACTCTTGAACTGGAGTATTCCAAAAGTAGATCCAAAAGAGGTCTACTACCACAATACCTTCAATTTTACATCGCAAAATGTAATCAAGGCAATGGAGAGAAACGTCTCAGTCACTACAGAGGTAGAGGCGATACATCTATTTTCAAAGGAAACAATCCTCAAACATCGAAAAAATTCAAATTTATTTATCTCGGATTAATCCAAGTTGCAGTGAAACCATTGTTCCGCCTCGGGTTAGACGCTCCAATACTCGTCTCCCTAAGAGATGAGAGATTCAAAGAATATACAGACAGCCTGCTGGGTGTTATTGAATCCAACCTTGATAATGGCCCAGTATATTTCAATGTTTTTCCTAACCATACTTTTTCCCTTTTTGATCCTCACATTTTATCTTCATTAATGTTGAGAATCAACACCAAAGAGTTGAAGATGGAAGAAAGATCACTTTCAGCAGTGATCATATTCAGGGTATGTTATAAGCTTATGCATACTAACATATCTCCAAAAGCAATCAAATCCTCAGTAAAAGGCGAGACGTTGCTGATTGAAGTCAATACAGAGAGATCCTCAGTCAATATCCCAAAGAGAATACTTGGGATCAAGTAACCTAGAAATCAAAATGGAGTCTTGAAGGAGCTACAAAGCCTCTTCCCAAAAAAAAGACTTTATCTTATATAACAGAATTCCCTAATGGTCGAGTATAAATCAACTTCTCAGACGAGTCAGATAATACTCCAAAGGTCAAAAATTTCTTGAAATCCAGACCAAGCACTTCTGCTACCATATCAGAAGCATCAGAAAGAATTACTAGGTGTAATTCTATGAATATCAAGTCTGTTGACTTTGATCAAACAATACCAAATGTCAATTATGAAGAGGGCCAATGATCATCCTCTCCAACTCAATCTGATATGGCAGCTCCATCAGATTTTTATTCAATTAACGTCCTCACATCGACGTTTTCTCCTAATATTGAGAAGCTAAGAGCAAAATTCAAGTCTGAAAATAATAAATTCGGCAGACAATCATTCTTTCGCGCCTATGACAGCGAAAAGAGAGAACAATTCAAAGCTAGCTGGAAGCAGACAATGCAAGAGTTAGAAAGAGATATACCTTTCTTTCATTGGTTCGCAAGACGCAGGGTCTATGAACAGAAACTGTGCCACATAAAAAAAAACCGTGTGGAAACAGGAAAGAAAGAAGTATCTTCATATCATCCTCCTTTAGAGGATATCATATTTCAAACAAATGGATGAGAAAGATGCCACAGACACAATGTCTAAGGTATACATTCTATCCAAACTCAAAATAATTATTCTAACAAATTGCTTTCTACTATGGTTGTCCATTCAGACAAGATTGAAGAAGCAGTTCAGGATAATAGCTTAAAAATTCACAAGGATTCTAAAGATGGATCTTACCCCAAGGTTGATCCGAGCATTCCTCTGTTTTCACCATTAGAAACAGACACTGAGATTAAGTTGATCTTAAAAGATAAGAGATGTTAGACAAGATTAATGAGCAGTTAAAGAAACTCTACATCTCCAAAAGTTCTGAAGCATCATCTTCTGCTCAGGTTAATGTCCTCAATGAGCAAGATGATTTAATTGATCAGATGATTCAAGGAGTGAAGAATCTTTCACTACTTGCTGAAGATGCTAATAACTTTGAATCAAAACCTGATGAGGTTCAAAGAATTTTTAAGCCAATAAATCAGTTCCAAGGAAATACAAGGAATTGGTATCCAAGGCCGACATTTCCAGATGTTCAAATAGAAGAAAACATCTGACTACAAAGACCGCTTACGACGGAAAATCAATCAATTAGTGGAACATTGAAGGATTATCTGAATGCCAGATACTCAATATTCTACCCGAAATGATGATCGCTGCATCAGCTTGTAAAGCCCAAGGTCAAAGAGATCATGCAATTTCTAGTATCCTAGCAACAAGATTTTCTGGACAACTCAAAGGATGGTGGGATAACTTTCTTACTGATGAAGAAAGAAAGACGGTACTTACCCACACCACAACACAACAAGTAAAAGAAGAGAAATTAAAAGAGAATGACAACCTTCTACATGAGAACCTTATGAAGACACAATCCCAGACGCTGTCAACACTCTTCTATACTTGATCTCAAAGAACTTTGTTGGAGATCTGACTAGTCATCAACAATGGACAGCAAGCCATCTTCAAAACCTTAGATGTCTGACACTTCAAGATTTTCGATGGTATAAAGATAATTTTTTAACTAAAGTATTTATGGGAACTGACTGCAATTCTCCATTCTAGAAAGAAAAATTCATTGCAGGTCTCCCAAAACTCTTTCCTAAGAGACTCACTATATGTCTCAACAAAAAGTATCAAAGAAGTATCCCATGAGACTCTCTTACCTATGGTGAATTGATCAACTTTGTTGTCACTGAAGGCATGAAATTGTGCAACGAAGTAAAAATCTAGAACAATATCTCTCATTCTAAAAGATCAGAGAGAAGAGAACTTGGAGCTTTTTGGAGCAATACAGATGCCCAAAATTTGAAGCACCCTCTCGCATAAAAAGGAGACAAGCAAAGTTCTCCAAGAAAAGCTTTTCAAGACAAAATAATAACCAGCAAGGTTATTATCGCAAGGTTCAGTCTGAAGACAGAAAAAGAACCATCAATAATCGTAAAAGGAAGTATAATCCAACCATTAAACCTCCTACTCGCGATCAAAAGAAGATCCAATGCTATAAATGTCGAGCATATGGACACTATACAAGCGCTTGCAAAATGAAGGCGAAAGTCAATCAGCTTGAGATAGATGAAGAAATCAAGCAAGAATTATTGAACGTTTTCAAAACAGATTCTGAAATCTCTGAAGGAGAAGACGATCAAATCATGGCAATGGATGATTAAATAGAATCTGATTCAAGTTCAAAATCAAGTAGCAGTTCAGATCATGGTAAGCATTTATGTGATTGTACTAAAAACAATTCTATTAATGTCTTAACTGCAGATCAAGAACTTCTGTTTGAGGCATTAGCAAAAATAGAAGATGAATAACTAAGACTGACAATTGTTAGTAGACTCAAAGAGTCAGTCATTGCAAACACACCAAAGAAGGAAACATAATTTGTTCCTTATTCCATAAAAGATGTGTATGCAAAATTTGAAGCTCCCAAGGAAGCATCAGTTGCAGATCTTCGAAGAGAAATCAGAGATCTCAAGAAAGAAGTCTCTGAAATCAGAAATAAAACCTACCAATATCAAGATGAAACTCGAGGTGATTATTCTGAGATTGCATTATTAAGATCTTGTGAGACTAACAATGATGCAGGAAGCTTGGAAACTCAGAAAGAAGATGTTCCAGAATCTTCTGATACTCAGATAGGTGAAACTTCTCCAAAAGAAACAGAAGTGTTCATCAATACAATATCTCAGATAAAACTTCAAAAGTGGTACGCTGAAGTTACCCTAAGAATCAAAGATTATAATATGACAATGATAGCCCTCATTGACTCAGGAGGAGACCAAAATTGTATTCTTGAGGGAATCATACCATCCAAATACTTTGAGAAAACCATTGAATCTCTCAAAGGAGCCAATGGACACTCCCTACATATCAAACATAAACTGTCAAAAGTCCATATTTGCAATCAAGGAGTTTGTTTTGCTAACAAATTTCTTCTGATTGAAAACCTCAGTCAACCAATAATCTTAGGTACCCCTTTCATTTCTCAGTTGTTCCCCATTAAAGTAAATGAACAAGGATTAATCTCATCTGTGGCGGGAAGAGAAGTTTTATTCAAATTCATTAGATCTCCTAGGACTTATGAGGTCAATGTAATTCAAAGGAAAGAAAGACAAATAGCTTTTCTCAAAGAAGAGATTAGTTTCAAACGAGTTGAAGAAAATCTTAAAAGCCCAACTCTTCAGAAGAAAATCCAAGAAGTCCAGTCCAAAATCGAAAAAAAAAGTCTGTTCCAATGACCCAAATGCCTTTTGGGCAGGCAAACAGCATAATGAGGCCCAAATTCCTACCAAGGCCAGGTCCATTCAAATGAACAGTGAGTTGTTAGCCCACTGTAGATGAGAGATCGAAGATCTTCTAAAAAAAGTTGATCCGGCCCAACAAAAGCCCGTGGTCTTATGCAGCCTTCTATGTCAACAACGCAGCCGAACTAGATCGTGGAGTTCTGAGGTTAGTAATTAATTACAAGCCTTTAAATTCTGTTTTACAGTGGATTAGATATCCTATTCCTCATAAGCAGGATCTAATCAAAAGAATTTCAAATGCAAAAATCTTTTCAAAATTTGATATGAAATCAGGTTTTTGGCAGATTCAAATAGCCGAAAAAGATAAGTATAAAACGGCTTTCAATGTCCCTTTCGAGCAATACGGATGGAACGTTATGCCATTTCGGCTTAAAAATACTCCATCTGAATTCCAAAAAATCATGAATGATATCTTAAATCCCATTCAAGATTATTCGATTGTCTATATTGATGATGTCCTTATTTTCTCATCAAACATAGACCAACATTTCAAACACCTTCATAATTTCATTGAAATTATTAAACGAAATGGCTTAGTTGTTTCTCAAAAAAAGGTCAAATTATTTCAAACAAGCATTCGTTTCTTAGGTTTTGAAATCCATTTAGGATTAATCAAGCCCATCCAACGGTCCATAAAGTTTACCTCTAAGTTCCTAGATAAGATCCTAGACAAAACCCAATTGTAAAGGTTCCTATGATGCCTCAATTATGTGTCTAACTTCACCAAAGACCTCAGACCCATTTGCAAACCTCTTTTTCAAAGATTGAAAAAGTAGCCAGCACCATGGACGGACGAGCATACGCAAGCCGCCAAATCAATAAAAGCACTAGTAAAAAAGATTCAGTTTCTTAGTCTTCTAGATGACACAGCAGACCTAATAGTAGAGACAGATGCCTCAGATTTAGGATATGGAGGAATCTTAAAACAGTGCAGAGATAACAAAGAATCAATTATCAGATTTCATTTGGAGTTTGAAATAGTGCTCAATCAAATTATTCTACTGTAAAAAAGTAAATTTTGGCCATTGTCCTATGCGTCCAAAAATTCCAAGGAGAGTTAATCAATAAGTCTTTTACTAGTCAAAACAGATTCAAAAGAACTTTTGTGTTAGTAAAAGATGTCAAAACTCTTGTGTCCAAACAGATCTTCGTCAGATGGCAGACAATCTTATCCCGTTTCAATTACAAAATCCTGCCTATAAAAGGCACCAATAACCCCTTAGATGATTATCTTTCAAGAGAGCATCTCTCGAAAGAAAACCCTTAGCCTTCTTTCCTCTTCTCTCCCAATGAGTGGAAGTAAGAAAAATAAAAACCAAACAGCCTTTTCCTCTTCCAAAGAAAAAGGCACCAGCCATTGAGATACCCTCTCCTATGAGAGTGGACCAATATACCTTGTGCGACGACTACGGTTTCACACCGATGGCCCGAAATCGCCGTCACGGCAGAGGAATTCAAATCAATGAGCCTTCGGCTCAAGAGTCATCTACTCCACCGAGGCCTTCAGCCTTCATTACTTTCAAAAAAGGGGTCTTTGAATCCGTCAACCTATTCTCAGGCAGTAATCCATTTACCACGGTTCATGCCAGAACCAGTAGCGAAAGGTTATTTCCAAAAACAAACAACAGTATTCAACTGTATCGTTGAGCCCAAATTTGAGGCACCTTCCCTTGAAGGAATTATATCCAACATCTTCCCTAAAGGTTTCAATTTCCTTCTTGAATCTACCTTAAAGACCAGGACGTTCTTTGAGCTGATCCTCATCGATTCAAATTCCGCTGAGATCACTCATATCCCAAATCTATGATCTCCTCAAGTGATCGTGTTTTCAAAAATCAAAATCTTCAGAGTTATAACTCCCACTAAGTGGAATCAAGAGTTATATACTGAGAATAAATTTTCTATCAAATTCAATCCTCAATCATATAGTTATCATGACTATATTAAAGTCTGGACAAAAATCCTTTGGTTCAAACCCCAAGATCACTCTTGGTATATTCAATTCTGTACAAATTCTCACAGAATCCAAATACCACTATAGTTTGTCACATGGTGGAAAACCTATGGTTTACAAAGAGAGATTCTCCCAGTCAAAATTCAAGAACCTCTACATCATTTTTCAATTTATATTTAAAAAACTTCAATCCCTCCAGGGCTTAGATTCGCCATGACCTTTCAAATTCCATGGATCTTTGCTTGGAACAATGAAGTCAGAGAACTTTACGGGCACAGATGCCTAGTAAAGTCTATGAAAATCAAATGGTGGGAAAAATATTCCTGCAAACACGCGGAGTTGGCAGCAGTCAAGCAATGGTTTATCAACAATACACATCATCAAGATCTCTTGTTGATCCAACAACAAGAGCTCTTGAAAGAAAAATCAGCTCTTATGGCTAGAATGGCTCAATCCACCACTAGAGTAGATTTCGATAGGATCGTTGCAGAGGCAGCTAGATCGGTATCTGGAAGATCCCCTTCAATTACGTCCTGGATCTCCCTCGGAGAAGATGAAGACGAAGTCATTTACGATCTTAATGATCCGTTCTATGACTCACAACCTCAATGATCAACCTCACGGATATATCAAACATGTGATTCCTTAGCAAGCATTATGTAAAAATATGTGGATTTTTATTGTCACAACGTGATTGTGATGTGGAGAGGCCGACATCCTTAATATTAGGTCTCTTATATGAAAATAAAGTGGAAGTCGTCATCAACCATATTTGGGTGTGATTGATCACCAAATTAAATTAAAAAGTAATGGTCTACGGAAATCAAGTTAGATTCGGGGGTCGTTTGTGCGTAGGGAAGGTGTTAGCACCCTACAACACCCATTTTAAAATGGTTACCATATTTTTACCTTATATTATCTTATTTTTAATATGATGGTCCTTAATTTAAATAGTTAAAAAAATATAAATTTTAATTTATAAAAAAATATCTCATTTAATCATTTCTCAACTTCAAGAATGAAGTAAGCAGTAAGGATTAAAATGAGCAGGGTTATGACCGTTGATTGAACAATATTGGAATTTAAGAAAATTCCACCTTAAGAAATTGGGGTTTTTGTTTCTCAAAATCCATCATAGGAATTGTATTTATATTTTAAAATGTTTTAATTTTTATTTAAACTTATTTAAAATACCTTTATTTTAAATTTCGAATTAATATATAAATTTATTTAAAATATTTATCTTTTTTTTATTTTTTTAATAATATTTGAACTTATTGAAAATACTTTCCTTTTATTTTTGAAATAATGATATTGTTTATTTTTTAGATTTTGTTTTATTCTATATTTTATTTTTTAGGGTTTTTTTAACACTTATATGAGAACCCTGATAAGCACATTACTCAGCCTTCACAAACGTGACGATTTTCACACACTTATCGAGATTCCAAAAAATACATTAATTTTCCCCTAATAAAAATGAAAATTGAAAATAATAAAATTCCATTATTTTTAAAATATGAAAAAATAAGTTTTTTTTAAGTGTCAAAATCAATCAGGTTTGATAGACCAAATAAATAATGAACAAAAATCTTGGGAAAGGATTTATTTTTTAGCAAGAATATTTAATTCAAATTCAATTTTAATCATAAAGAAAAATAGTGTAAATAAATGAATGGGAAATAAAATCTGAAAATAAACTTGCAAATAATGATAACTTGTAATTACACACACACACACACACACACACACACACACACACACACACACACACACACACACACACACACACACACACATATATATATATATATATATATATAAAGTAAAAAATAATAATAAATTCAAATCATGCAAGTGTAAGTGAACTTCCAGCCACATATAAGGATAAATTTCTTTTATATATAAAATTGTCTTTCAATCACGCACAACAAGGTATAGATAAGAAAATACATGCGTTGTTAACAATTGATGGCTCTTTACCTGACAAAAATGCGAGAAATGGCTTATGGTTTTGTAAATGTTTTGAATGAAAGATGAGGATTTAAAAAAAATAACACCGAGAGAGAGATTTATTTATCAATTCAATTCAGAGGCAAAGGATTGGATCGAAGTTATATTTGAAATAAAGTGAGGGAATAAGATGGTCGACAACGCAAAACTTGAAAAGCAGAGAGAAACCCTATTTTTTTAGAGCTTCCTTTTTTTCTAACCTTTGTAATATGAGGTTATGAGGTTATGAGGCGGTGAGGTAAGATGGTGGTGAGGGTGAGGAGGTGAGGAGTGAGAGGGTTATGAGAAGGTGATTTGATGGTGAGGGTGAGGAGGTGATCCGATGGTGAGGATGTTTAGGTTAAATTGTGAACTCTTTTATAGGCAAATTGGAAGAGCAACATAAGGAAAAAAAAATTTGATTTGTAAATCCTTCCATATGTGTAACAATCAATCAAATTACCTCGCACAAATCAGCACAAATTACTAGCAAAATTTACTCTTTCCAAAATTAACTTCTCTAACCAAATTAATTTAAATTTAAAAAATATTTAAACCAAAATTATACCACATGACTTTTATCATTAAAAATCTACCAATTTTAAATATGCAAAAACCCTTTTTTTTAAACCATGAAAACTTTAATTAAAAATTAATTTAAAAATCAAAATTCAATTTATCATTTAAAATCAATTCCAAATTAAACCTATTTTCAAATGAAATTAAAATTTCTTAATGAAATTGAGCCGGGCAAAATATGGTATCTACAATTATCTTTTGTAAAAATTCTATATATTACTTTTCTTTGTAAAATTATGTAAATTACAAGTGTTGTAAGTCATTCCTCTGGCAAAGTTCATCTCCAACTTCCCGAGAAAATTGCTCGACAACAGCCGCTCACAACGGACTCTATGAACGAAGAGCTTGAAGACTCTATATTTTTAGAAGATTGTAGAATTATGAAGGTTTCCGTCAACTAGTCGACAGTCAGATGTTCCACGCTGCGAGAGGCGTAAGACAGTTAGTAAGCCAGACAACTAGTAGTTACCGACAATATTCTACAAGAAGATAAAAATAATAAAACTACTTTATTAAAGCCACTTTCACGGGGAGGAAGAACGTGCACCAGCGCCAGCTCATAAGCTCCATTATTAATCCGTCATTTTCTACTTTTGTAAAGATTCCTTTTATTTTGTTTTCTTATTATATTATTAGTTGTTACTGTTTACTTTTTGTAAAGGTGACTGATAGGGGTCCAATCCTGTCTCCCACCTTTTTTTTTCTTTTGTCTTTTAACAATAATTTTATTGTTCTTTTCATAAAGATGATTTAGACAGGGGTCCTGTCCTACTGACTCATCCTTATCTTTTAATTAGTTAGTTTTAATTTCTTTTCAATTCCACAACTCAATCATTAGTCTATTTAAAGTACTGAAACGTGTAAGATTGGGATCATCGAGCAAAACATATGAGCTCTCATCCCTCTCTCTCTTCTCTCACCCCCCTCGAAGTCAAGGTCCTGTAAATCACCTCTTTGTGAGATAGGTACTCACCTTATTGGTACAATGGTAGTATCGTAATATTGTAAGAAGAGGGAAAGTCTGCATTTAATGTAATGTAGAAAATAAATGGAAATTTCATGAGAAATGATTTGAGAAGGTCGCCGCTCTAAATACGTGACACGTCTTCATTTCTTATTTCTTTTTTTTTTTTTCAGATTCAAAACTTGGTTCTTGAACTTTTTCCATCCCTTTTGATTTGGCTTAAGAAATGGATAGATTTTTCTTCAAAGAGAATGTAGAATTTTATGGACACAAATGGAGCAATTTCTGCAAGAGGTGAAACAAATAAAACAAAGGGGAGATAGAGTTTTTATGATTTAATGCAATGCAGAAGATTAAGGGCAGTTTTGTAATATTACGAGAAGAGGCAAAGTTTTCATTTAATGCAATGCAGAAAAGCAATGGTAGTATCGTAATATTGTAATGAGGGGGGAAAGTCTGTATTTAATGTAATGCAGAAAAGAAATGGTAATTTCGTGAGAAATGGTTTGAGAAGGTCGCCACTCTACATACGTGACACGTCTTTCTTTTTTTTGTTTTCTTTTTTTCAGATTCAAAACTTGGTTCTTGAACCTTTTCCATCCCTTTTGATTTGGCTTAAGAAATGGATGGATTTTTTTTTCAAAGGGAATGCGCAGGATCTGATTGACACAAATGGGGCAATTTCAGCTGGAGTTGAAGCGAAGAAAATAAAGGGGGGGGAGAGTTTTTTATTTAACGCAATGCATAAAATAAGGGCAGTTTCGTAATATTGCGAGGAGAGACAAAGTTTACATTTAACGTAATGCAGAAAAGTAATGGTAGTATCGTAATATTGCAACGAGAGGGAAAGTCTGCATTTAATGTAATTTAGAAAAGAAATGGCAATTTCGTGATAAATGATTTGATGAGGCCGCCGCTCTGCATCATGACATGACATGTCTTTCTTTTTTTTTTCAGATTCAAAACTTGGTTCTTGAACTTTTTCCATCCCTATTGATTTTTCTTATGAAATGGATGAATTTTTTTCAATGGGAAAGCACGATCTGATGGACACAAATGAAGCAATTTCGGTTGGAGCTGAAGCAAAGAAAACAAAGGGGAGTGAGAGTTTTTATGATTTAACGCAATGTAGAAAAGTAAGGGTAGTTTTGTAATATTGCGAGGAGAGACAAAGTTTGGGTTTAACGCAATGCATAAAAGCATTGGTAGTATCAAAATATTGCAAGAAGAGGGAATGTCTGCATTTAATGTATGTTGCTACGTGATAGCGACACGGAAAGTAAAAGAGAGTCGCCACTAATCATTGGATTTTTAAGAAGGGTGTGATTAGTCACCTAGTCATTGATTAAGGATGGTCTACTAACTTTCGATAATGGGTTCAGGAGTTTATTCACACATAGGGAAGGCATCCCTATTATGTTCGTTTTAAAACGATTGTTCTTTTTTATTTGATGTATTATTGAAAAAGCCTTTATTTATAAAAACAAGATTATTTTTTTGGGTTATTTTTAAATATCTCATGTGTTATTAATCAATACTTTAATAATAAAGCATGATTAAATAAGTATGAGTGGTGTAAAGTCATTATAAAAATATTATCGGGAATTTTACCTCAGTATCCTGAGATAAAATTCTTTACCTCAAGAATGTTTAGGACCATGGTATCCCAACGCCCCTAATTAATTTCGTCGTCGGAGTTAGAATGGTTTAGTTTCAATTTTAGGCTTGGGTAAGTTTCACTTTTGATCCCTAGGTCTAGAAAGAAAAGTTTATTTTCAAAAAATCTTTGAATTATAGTATAATTCGAAAATTAGTATCCTAATAATTCTAATTTTATTTTAAAGTTTGGATGTTAATTTTTATTGGAATGTTGGAAAATTAGTATCCTAATAAATTCCAAATTCCATATTTAATATTTAGTTTACTAATCATATTATGTTTTTTAGGAAGTTGGAAAATTAGTATCCTAATAAATTCCAACTCCTTTCTTTTTTGAAAATCCGTTCAATATAATATTATACAAATTCATTCAAGTATGACCTTATATATGAAGACGATAAATAGGAACATAGTAAACACAAAATATGGCAATCAAATTTATAAATAAGGCAAACCAATAAAATTAGCATAATTATTTCAAACAAGATGCCTCAAGTTTAGAAATTCACAACTTTATAACAAAAATATATTTTGACTCGATTCTTTCTTCTAAATATTCTAAGCTCATCCAAGATTGACTTCTAATATTGAAAAGTACACACACTTTGTAAGGAAAAACCAGATTTTCATGTCAAAAGTTTCCAGCCACGGTTTTACTACATAAATTTATGCAGATTTTATACCAATTTTGAAAAATCATATATGTTTTTATACTTATCGAAACGGGTTGATTCTTGTTTCTAAATCTTCTTTGATGAGTGTAGGTCTTAGGAAAAATAATCATAAATTATTATTTTTAAAGAATCAGTATAAAAAAATCACGAAATAGAAGGTGTGCAAACAATCCTGTAACAGTGAATCGGTTTGAACATTAAACTTTCAAAAATCATAACTTTTTAACCATAAATCTAAATAAGTTGATTCTTTTTCCTATGAGTTCGTATATAAGTCTATTTTCAAATAAAAATTTCAAAAAAATCTAAATAATTCTAAAAAAATCATGAAATCAATCAAAGAAAAACAGTAGCATATGAATGACTACTTTTTTTAATGAAAAGGGAATTTACCATGGTTCGATAGAATCTTACAAATATGTAGCCCCGAGTTCCAGCAAGTGAATGAAGAAGATGATAAGGAGATTAAAAATGATGAAGGGAGGGAGGCCCTTGTGAATGGTGTTTGGAAGAGCATGGCTAGCTCACCATGAGAATGAAGAAGAAGGTGTGTGATCGAAGATGAGAGTCCCCTCTTAGTGTTGATAAAAGTTTATTTTTATAGCCAAAGGAGGTAGCAAAAATAAGGAAACTAAAATTTATTGGAAATCAATCTCCAAAATTAGCTTAATCACATTCTTTGCCTTGTCACTAATTGGCTTTAATTTGGTTTCTTCCAAATAAACTTTTCAAATCAAATCAATTTCCATTTCAAATATCTTTAACCAAATTTGATTCAAAACCCTTTTTTTTTAAATCATTTTTATCTTTTATCTTTTTTATTTTTCTATTACAAACAAAAACCAAATTAAAAACATATCACTTAAAACTTATTAAAACAACAAAATTTCAAACTAAAGTCTATATTTTTTTAATTTTTTTGAAACAAGTAAAATTTTGTTAATTTTAGATATTACCGGACAAAAATGGGTGTCTACAATGTAATACAGAAAAGAAACGACCATTTCGTGAGAAATGATTTGAGGAGGCCGCCGCTCTGCATACGTGACATGTCTTTCTTTCTTCTTTTTCTTATTTTTTTTTTCAGATTCAAAACTTGGTTCTTGAATTTTTTTTTTCCATCTCTTTTGATTTGGCTTAAGAAATGGATAGATTTTTCTTCAAAAGGAATGCAAGATCTGATGGACAGAAATGAGGTAATTTTGGATGGAGCTGAAGTAAAGAAAACAAAAGGGAGAGAGAGTTTTTATGATTTAACACAATGCAGAAAAGTAAGGGCAGTTTTATAATATTGCGAGGAGAGACACCATTTGTATTTTAACGCAATGCAGAAAAGCAAGGGTAGTATCGTAATATTGCAAGGAGAGGGAAAGTCTGCATTATGTAGAAAAGAAATGGAAATTTCGTGAGAAATAATTTGAGGAGGCCACCGCTCTGCATACGTGACACGTCTTTCTTTCTTCTTTCTCTATTTTTTTTCAGATTAAAAACTTGGTTCTTCAACTTTTTCCAACCCTTTTGATTTGGCTTAAGAAATGGATGTATTTTTCTTTAAATGGAATGCAGGATCTGATGGACACAAATGGGGCAGTTTCGACTGGAGCTGAAGTAAAGAAAACAAAGGGGAGAAAGAGTTTTTATGATTTAACGCAATGGAAAAATGTAAGGGAAATTTCATAATATTGCGAGGAGAGACAAAGTTTGCATTTAACGCAATAAAAAAAAAAGCAATGGTAGTTTCGTAATATTTCAAGGGGAGGGAAAGTCTGCATTTAATTCATGCTAAAGAGTGTTTTTATAACAAAAGGATAATTTCTCGAAGCTAGGATATTTTGAAATCCCTAACATATAGTGTTGGTTTCAATTTTACCTCTAACGTTTTAAAAATTTAAATTCCACCCTCAATCTTTTTATTTGTTTCAAATACATCATTTATTGAGAAGAAAATCAACCTTTAAAAAAATATTATTCGTGTGCAATTTCGATTAAGTTCACAAAAATTAAAAAATTAAGGGTATTTTTTAAAGTGTGTTTTTATTAAAAAAAAAAAAAAAAGATAGTTTCTTGAAGCTAGGATATTTTGAAAGAGTAATTTTTTAAACGTTCTTCTTTTACCTAAATCCTAAAACCACCTAGGGTGTGAGGCAAAACCGCCACACACAAATAATGTAAAACAAACTTTGACTTATAGCCAAAAAGAAAAACCATCGCTTGACCAATGGTCAAACCTAAATCCTTCGGTCAAGATCACTACGTCACATCATGTTGATCCAAATTTGGAAGGTGAACACATGACATTGAATATGGAGATAATCCAGTATATAGCCCAATTTGACTATACCCTATGTTTTTATAGCCTTCAAAATTTCTTCTGTTTTTATAGCCTTTTTAGAGTATCAAATTTTTTAATATAACTGATTTACCCTCCTTTCATTAAATGTCTTTCTCTCTCCTTTTTTAAATTCATATATGATTTGGCTCCATTTTTATTTCTTTTCATTGTTTTCCTTATTTTGTTGGGATTTTGTTGTGGGTTTGTAGTTTTATTATTTATTATTTTATTTTTTCTATAGTTGCAGCATTGTAGGTTTTAGGGTTTCTCTTCTCCTCCTCCTTCACCTTCTCATTCTTTTTCTTCTTCGTCTTCTTCTTTGGTTTGCTTTTTTTTTAAATTTTTTTTTGGTTCTTGGGATGTTCTTCATTTGTTGAGTTAGGGTTTGCGGTAATTTTTTTTAATCACAATTCCTTAGATCTGTAATTTTCTGATGGCCAAGGTCGAAGGTCTTTCTTCTTTTTCTTCTTCTTCTCTTCTTTCTATTTTTTTTTCTGGATTCGTTGTACAGTACACGTTTTATTTATTATACTGTACATGAATATGGTTCTTTTTTTTTTTCTGGGTTCGCTATACAGTTAAAGTTTTTTTTATTATACTATACATGAATATGGTTCTTCTTCTTCTTCTTCTTCTTTTTTCAAGCGTTCACTGTACAGTACAAGTTTTGTTATTATACTATACATGAATATGGTTCTTCTTCTTCTTTTTGTTTTTTTTTCTGCGTTCGCTTTAGCGTTTTCGTGTACTATACATAATATAATATTGTGTACAATATATTATATTACTTTATTACGTCTTTTTCGTACTATGAATATTATGTACAGTATATATCATTTTATTACACCTTTTTCATACTGTAAATAAATATTAATATTATGTACATTATATATTATTACTTTATTGCATCTTTTTCGTAATGTACATAAATATATAATATTATGTATAGTATATTATATTACTTTATTACACTTTTTCGCATTGTACATAAATATATTATATTATATTATACTGTACATTATAATATTGGATGTGCGTAAAAGAATTTTTTTGAAGATTCTGGGGAAAAATTAGTTATTAGTTTTGAAAAGTTAGATTTTTTTTGTTTAGTTTTGATTTTTTATTTAATTTCAAATTTTCTCTCTTATTTTCTTATATGTTTTTTTCATATTTTTTTTTGCAAAAGTTTTTTCATATTTTATGTTCCCTTGATTTAAGTATATTCAAAAAAATTTCTCTTTCTTCTTTATTTTTGTCCTTAATTTTAGAAGGGCATTATTGTATTTTAATTTTCATTTGAAAATTCTCTGGGGCCATTTTGTTTTATTTTTTTTCTTTCGGGCTATTATGCTTTAGGTTTTTTGAATTTGGGCTATATACCCAGTTTTCCCTTCAATATGGACTTTAATTGACTATTTGATTTGGGCCTAATTGAATTGGGTTTTATTCTTCAAATGGTCTTGAAGCAAATTGAGTCTAAATATTTGGTGGGCCAAATAATTTTTGGACTTTGATTTATCTCCATAAACCTTAATGTTTAAAGTGAGTAGATTTTTAATTTTGTTTGTAATGACTTCTTAAGGGACGTTTGTTTGCACTGATTCGAAAGGTGGGATAACATCAAATGCCTATTATCGTATTTTGTTTGCCAAAAAGTTGTTGTATGATGATTTCCAAAAAAATAATAATCTGTGTTTATGATTTTCTCTTCAGACCACGTTTTTTTCTTCTTCCAAATCTTGTGATACAACTTTTGATTTTGTTTGTGTGTCAATGTACATTTTTTATTAATTTGTAAAGGTACGATCTATTGTTTGCTTCATAGTACCCCTCTTTCTTTTGCTACTATGAAACTTGTGAAAATCTTACCTTAGTATTTAATGTCTTTTACCTGAAACCTGAGAAATATGTCTGATTTTTTGTATGTTTTAGATTGGATGGCCAACATTGTTAAGTTGGCTGTGCGCGGTGCATAGCTTGGCGGATGGAAGTCTAATAGAGGGATTTAAAATTTATTATAGACATTTTAATCGGTCCATAAATCATCTCGTCTCTGATTGGATTTTTTTAGTAATGGTATTTTAGATTAAAAATTTATTATTGACATATTAATGGGTTGATAAGGGCCCGTTTGGTAACGTTCTTCGTTTCTATTTCTTGTTTCTTGTTCCTGTTTTTTTAAAAAGAGAAACAGAAACATGTTTGAACTGTTTCTTATTTTTTGTTTCTGGAAGAAAAAAGAAACAGAAATGTGTTTGGAGAAAAAAGAAACAGAAATGTGTTTGGTAATCATTTCTTGTTTCTGTTTCTCATTTTAAAAAAATAAAAATATTTTGAAAATATTACAATTTTAAATAACACATTTAAAAATATTATATCAATATAATTTTTGGATATTTATAATATATTTTATAAGTCAAAACGGGACAACATAATGACTTATCAATGTGTTGAAAATTTTAGAAACAAGAAAGAGAAATAAGAAACTAATTTTGGGAAGTGTTTCTAAAAAAAAGAGAAACAAGAAATAAGAAAAGTTACCAAACAACTCTATTTCTAGTTGTCTGATTTTATTTAGATGAAATTCTAGTAACGATAAAAAGTAGTTTCTCTTGTTTTGTTCTTTAGTTTCTCGGTTGGTTTCTCCTGTGTGTGGTATGCCTTCTTCTCCGTATCTCTCACTCTATTCTTTAACTTCTACCCCCCTCCTTTATTTTGATTACCCATCGTTTATATTCAAGCTTAAAATGGGCTTCACCTGCTATTTTTTCATTATGGTGAGAGTTTTGCTTCTGCAGATTTTAAATTCTCATTGTTTTCGCAGTTTGCACTTGGTTGAAGTTCCGATTATCTGCTTTGTGTCTCCTCTCTGAATGTTGATTATTGCGTAATTATTGTGATTTATCCATGGATTCAAATTAGCTCTGTGGAAAAACTCAGTCAGAAAGTTTGAGATTTGATTTGTTTTTCAGTTTTAATTATAAACTGTGTAGGATAAGCTTTGCAAGAGTTTTTGCTTTGCCTAGGTTTGAATAAAGTCAAACAATTCAAACCGAATCAAACAAAACCAAAAGGGTTTGGTTTAAATTTTTAAACGTTCATTTGTCCAAACCAATTAATAAAGGTTGAGTTCTACACTTTTTATTCTTCCTATGCTCTCTCCAAGTTCTGAGTTATGAATTTCATTCAAACCAAATCCAACTAATTTTTCCTCCCTATTGTCTATTGTCAAAAAAATTTCATTTAATTGGCCACTAATTTCCCATTCTATGAACTTCCTCTGATTCCATTTTCCTTCTGGTTAGTAAGTTAGCAACTCAAAATGTTTATAGACTTGAGCAAACCAATTAATAATCTTGTTCAGCTTTACACTTTTTGGAAATAATTTTGGGTTAGTTTCAGTAATAGATAAATTAATGTTGTTTGTTTTAAAAAAAACACAATATTTTATATATATATATATATATATATATATATCAAAACTACCCAAAACCACCACCGGTCAATTTAAAATACATTGTGAAAAGACAAAACATACCCCCGATTTAAATGATATATAATTAATGAGATATATTTATTAAGAGAGATAAAAGGGTAATAAAGTAAACACTGAAATGGGAATCCACCAGAATCACCACCATAAATGGTGTTTTATGGGTAAATCTGATATTAATATGAAACAACCAATAAAACTGAAATTAGATGAATTAAAGTGGTTATTAGTGTAATTAATTCAATAATTTTTAAGATTTTGTTGGACTTATTATGATTTAAATTTATTGAATAATTGAGAAAAAAAAAGTAAAAATAATAAGAACCAAACCAAACAGAGACTTCTTTATGTTCAAATGTTCGGTTCGATTTGTATAATCTAAAATTTTGAAATTTAAGCAAAATCTAAAGTAATGATTAATCATAATTTAGTTAAATTAATTAATTAAAATAATTAGAAAAGGTAATGGAATATCATTATTGACATCCTGGTGGTAGGGATGGCAACGGGGCGGGGCGGGGTCGGGGATGCCATTCCCATCCCTTAACCCGCGGGTATTTTAAATCCCTATACCCTACCCTATCCCCTAATCGAAGAATAGGGGCGGGTTCGAGGATTCTCAGTTCGGGGATCGGGTTCACCGCGGGGAAAATTCTATTTTTTATATTTTAAATCTTATTTAAAAAAATATAAAAAATGAATATATATTTAAAATATATATTTAAAATATACATTTTAAGATAAAAAGAAAATACAATATTAAACATTTTATAATTTATAAGTTAATATAACCATATTTTATATATATTTTTTTCTAATAAATAAAGATAAAAGTAAACAAAATACATAAGATGATATTAAAATATCGGGTTCAGGGTCGGGGCTGGCAGGGAATGTGTTCCCATCCCCTAACCCTAACCCTATAAAGCGGGGATTCACTGCCCCTATAGGGACGGGGCCCTTAACCCGCGGGGAATTTTGCCATCCCTACCTGGTGGTAGGGGTGAAAGAAAAATCCCCCCCCCCCGACCCCGCCAACCCGCTTCATAAATGGGGCAGGGGCAGGGGCAGGGGCGGGGCGGGGGAAATTTTTTTCCCCCGTTTACTAAACGGGGCGGGGGCGGGGGCGGGGCCGTGAGTAATGGCCTCGCGGGTCCCCGCCCCGTTTAAGTTTTTTTTTTTTAAATTTTCTTTCCTTTTCCTTTTGATTTTGATTTTTTCTTTCTTTTTCTTTTTTTCCTTTACAAATATGTTTGTGTGTTTATTTGGATTGATACGTATGTTTATTGTTTGTGACTTTTAAATTCCAAATTTGATTTTGAATTAATATTATAATATTGGGAATGGAATGATGTTAATTGCATTATTTATATTTTATGGAATAGAATGAAAATATGCATACTATATAAGATTTAGGTTTGAAAATAGAACAATGTCATAGTCATGCATTAAATAGATTAAAATTATAATTAAACTATTCATATGTTTATGTAGTGGTATATAATAAATTGGAAACTATATAATGTTACACAATAAAATCCATAAATTTAAATTTTATGAGGCATAATTTTATATAAGTTTGAGAGAGATATTATTAAATTAAAATTTAAAATTTAAAATTAAAAAAAAAAAAAAAAAACTTTATTACCCGCGCCCCGCCCCGCCCCGGCTCCCATAAACGGGGCGGGGGAAATACCTAAATGGGGCGGGGGCGGGGGCGGGGGGAGCTTTTTCCCCTTAAACGGGCGCCCCACCCCGCCCCATTTACACCCCTACCTGGTGGTTTAACAAGGTCTATTGAATTTCAGAGAACCTGAAACCGAAACAGAAACAGAAACAGCAAACTTCCAATTTAAAGTGGTGCCGTGCGGACTCTGCTATGCTCCAAAAAGCCTCAACTATTTCCCCACTTTTGTATCGCCACTCAAATCAAAATCCTTCTTTTATTATTTGCCCTAAATAAAGCTCAATCCTTTCTCTCTCACCATCTCCAATGGCAGAATCAACTAAAAGGTTATATTTTCTTTTTCACTTACTTCTATAACAGAAGAATGATCAGATTTATTCATACTACATCTAAAATGTAGTTTATTTTTAGTTATTATACAAAGTGTTCGGGTGGGGATTGAACAACTCTTTTGAGGTTGAGGGTGGAATTACGTGTATTAACTAATGAGTTATGTCCTGGTTGACTGCTTCGTTTTTTAATTGAACCATATTAATTATTATTTTTAATCATTATATATACATATCCAATGTTTCAATGGCAGAATCAACTAAAAGGTATAATCAATTCTACCATTTTCTTTTTCTTTTTGGATTTTCCTTTTATTCACTTTCTTATAGAATAGAAAAACGATCAGATCTATTAATAGAACAATATTGAATTTTTTGTTGCCAATTTTAAAATGAAGGTATGCAGTTGTATCTGGATCAAACAAGGGAATTGGATTAGAAATATGCAGACAATTGGCATCAAAAGGAATAACAGTGATCCTCACATCAAGAAATAAAGAAAGGGGTATTGAAGCTGTTGAAAAACTCAAGGGGTCAGGGCTTCACAATGTTATTTTCCATCAGCTGGATGTGGTGGATTCTTCTACAATTTCTTCTCTTGCTCATTTTGTTAAAGCCCACTTTGGCAAGCTTGATATCTTGGTAATTTTCTGCTTTATTTATAAAACTCAAAGAGGGAAAATGTTTAATGTTTTGGAGTTTTTTTTTTTAATGGGTGATACCGTGAGTGTCTAAGCCAGCTTATGCGCACCTCGACTAATACCACGCGACCTTACAACACTTGGTGTCTGTAGACTCGTAGGATAATATCCAACATGGTTTGAACCCATGACCTCAAGGTTGCTGCTTTGACCACTAGGCCAACCCATGTTAGTTTTGGAGTTTCTTTCTTTCATTCAGTAATTAGCTCAATTATGTAGTTTCTTATTTTGTTGAATATACCCTTTCAGTGAATTAACCTTTCTTGGGAGACAATGAAGGGAAGGGAAGGGAATGTTACCCCAAGATATCCTTAAGAGGCCCCATAATACGTGTTATGAAAAATCCATCAGTATTCTCATTCTAAGAATCGATCTGAAATCATTGTGATGTTGGAATTTTATACAGGTGAACAATGCTGGGGTGACGGGAATTAGAGTTGATGCTGAAGCTGTTGAAGCTTTAAATAAGGTCGGTATCTTAAAATAAGCTTATGAAAAACACTTTTAAAAAACAGTAGTTGGATTTCTTCAGGCAGATGTAGAAGAAAATGGAGCCATATGAAAAAATATTAACATGACTGGTTTTGAAGAAATAGTGAAGGTTGTATTTCTTATCCTTTACTCCATGCTATTAAGCTTTAAAATTTTTCAATATCAATATGTGAAATTCAACTTCACAAACGGTGAAAAACTTGGCCACAATTAAAGTAGAATTTCTTATTTACATATGACCTGCTTTATATATCTATAATCGATTTAAAATATTAGTAGAATCTACATATTTATTAAATATTGCATAATGTAAACAAACCGATAAAAATAAACCACATAAAACACGTCCCTATTTATATTTGATTTCAGAAAGAGCATTCTTCTCTTTTCATTAATGTAGGAAGGTGTACAAATAAATTATAATAAATATCATTCATATGATGAAGCCGAACAATGCTTGGAAACAAACTACTATGGGGCCAAAAGATTGGCTGAGGCATTGATTCCCCTTCTTCAGTTGTCTGATTCACCGAGAATAGTAAATGTTTCCTCTTCAATGGGATTTCTAAAGGTATGAAGGAACTTTAATTTTTCTTTCTAATCAAATTTAGTTACGGTTAACTTTCGTCTTTTGTTATTTCAGAATATCCCATCTGAACCAATCCGAGAAGAATTGAGCGACGTTGAAAATCTCACCGAAGACAAAGTGGATAAACTTTTATGCAAGTTTCTAAATGATTTTAGAGAAGGAAGTGGAAAACTTAAAGCTGAAAGCTGGCCTACTTTCTTTGCTGCTTATACGGTTTCAAAAGTTTGTTTGAATGCTTACACAAGGATTTTGGCCAAGAAATATCCCTCATTATGTATAAACTCTGTGTGTCCTGGCTTTGTGAAGACTGATATCAACTTTAAGAACGGTGTTTTGTCAGTTGAGGAAGGTGCTGAAAGTCCTGTGAGATTGGCATTGTTGCCTAATGACAGTCCTTCCGGCCTCTTCTATGTTCGTCATCAAGTGTCGTCTTTCTAATCAAGGACGATCGTTTTCTTCGATAAGACACTTATCAACTGCAAGCTTACGAGGAAAATGTTGGTATGCTTTATTTCGTAATTGTACAAGAAAAAATGCTGCCGCCAACTTTTTATACAATGTGGCAAAGAATACATAGTATTTGAAGATGACGTGAATTAAACGATTTTGTATTGAAGGTATTTAAAATTAGTATATTGTTTCCTTGTGGTTTGTTTTACAATTGTAACTATCAACATATTACCATGTTTGTTTTAATATACGATCCTTTCAACAAGCAGTGGTGAGGCCAATTTTTAAACGTATTGAGTCATTCTTGACATTTGATGAAAGTGCAAATAGTCATTTTTTTATTTTACCCGATATTATTTATTTATGAGAACGTAATAAACCTAATAATTTAGTATATGATATCCTTGTTATATAAGTATTTTTTTTTGTTAATTAAGTTTTTAGAACTATTTTTTATAAAAAATTATTAAGTCGATTAATTGATAATTTTCTTATGAAATGTTTATTTTTAAAAATATATAGAGATATTGCATCAAATTAATTGAGGGGAGATTCAAACATTCATGCTTATAGGAAGAGAGTATGTATTTAACCACTTAAACTATATTCAGTTCGACAAATATATATGGGTAAATTGCAAATAACACCACTATAGATTTAGTCAAATTTATGGACAACCTTTTGTAGTTTAACGATGGCATATCACACATATGTGGTTTTAAATTATGTCAACAAGACTCCTCTCGTCAACGTTGTAATCTTTCTTTTAACAATAATTTCTTTGTTTGAACTCCGATTTTGATGATTCATGATGTTTTAGAATCCTTATTTCAGGCTCTATGTTACGGTCACTTGAAAACTTATAAATTATCAGTAAACAAAGGGGTTAAGGGCTTCGATCATACCAAATATTTGATAATAATAAAATATTTTATTTAATGACAATTTTGAATTTTCAAGTGATCATAACGTAGAGCTCGAAATGATTTGAATCATTCAAATCGAAGTTCAAACGAAGATATTATAGCTAAAAGAAAGTTTATAACGTTGAAGGAAATGAATCTTATTGATATAATTTGGAACTAAATGGGTGTAGTTTACCCTTTTTAAACTAAATGCTTCTTTATCCATTTGATTGTTATTTGAAATTTACCCTATACATATAAAAATATTTGATGTGAAATGAATTTATTAAAGTATTCAGAATTATTCGATACATTGAAATAATTTTTTTAAAGAATTTTGCTTCTCTCTCTCTCGTAACAACCATTCATGCAAAGAGACTACCATTCATAAGAATACATTATAGTATTCTACACTATAATGTCAACAAGAATGTTTGTCTCTTCCTCTCATGCTCTGGATCATCCCTAATACGCCGAACACGATTCTTAGTTCTTAAATTTCTCTCTTCATAAATTCATTATTTTCATCATTTTAAAAACAAATAATCATTAATTAAAAAGAGAGAAAAAAATCTACAAATCAATTACCAAAATGTCTGCGCTATATTTTTATTCCAAAATAAATAATTTTAAAAATAATTTAATCGAAGCCCATATTTTTTTTTTTTTTGAGATTACATCAAAGTGGTGGAGGGGGTACTCGAACCTTCAACCTCAAGGGGAAGAGAGTATATGCCAAACCAATTGAGCTATCATGTTGGCGAAGCCTATATTTTTTTAGCAGTGTATTAAAACTCAAATGTAATACTCGTATGAAAGTCTTCTAAAGCATTGTAAGATGTAAATAGGATATTTATTATTCATCCATCAATTATAGTAATAAATATGAGACAAATATAATTAAGATACTTACCATGTTACCTTTGAATAAATGAATGAACACAGTGAGTTTTCAATTGCAAACTCACAACAGAGGTAATGTCAATGAGTTTGTAAGCTTATTCAAGCCATTGCTTCTCTTTCATTATTAGCATGTTACACAGTAAAGACTAATGAAATCCAATCAGAAATTGGAGATTATTCATACATATTAAATTGGACATTATTCTCATAAATTTATCAGAAAAATATGGCTCGACACTGCTCCATCGTATCGTCGGTGTTAATAACTGTAAAAACAAAAATCCTACATTAGAAAAATATATAGGAATAGAAAATACTCTCAAAACTTTTTTTTTTTTTTTCATCATGAGATCCAATATGCTTGGCCAACTGGAATTTTAAAACTGCTGCAATGTGAAACATTTTCCTCAATGTAATGTTGCAATGATAATTTCCAACAGATCAATAATCATCCATCTTTCACAGTTTTTACTTTTTGGTCAGATATTTTGAAGTTTTTTGTTTAACAATCGAGTCGAGTAAAGGGAGCATACCTTTGTGCCATTTCCACCCTGCTCAAAAGGAAATCCAGTAGTATTCAGTATTGATGACAATAGTGATTTATTCATCAGAAGAATTGTAAAGTTAGGCCTTGTTATATGTTTTATCAATCTCACTGCTTAATCTATGTTTCACTTTGTAGCTAATTACGATTTCTCTACAATTCTCTCGGATTTAAAAACGTGTATCATCGATTAGGACTTCAAAAAATTTGTTTTAGAAACAATGGGGATCTATAATTATGCCAATTGAAAAGCATGTTTATTAGATTGAGTTGAGAGAGAAGAATAAACGTATATAAGGGAACAAGAGCATTTTCCGAAGTCGTTTGAATCAACATGAAAGCATGCAATATCAAAGGTAGACATGACCCTAAACCAGAGAGGATGTCAACCAAAGAATGAAAAACCTATCAGAACTAAGCTACAGAAAAAATGCTTGAATGACATATTTTTTAGAGGCTAGTAATCATGGTGTTTCTGATTCTATGGACTGCTGTGTTTGGGAAACTTTTTCTTTAGTTTCATTTTGCTTTGTTGTTTGTTTTGTTTTATTGGTTTTGTCTAGTGTTTTGACATGATCTTTTCTGTTTGTATGGGTAGGGACTTCTTGTTTTGGTGTCCGGTCTCAGGCCGTGAAATCACCCTTTTTTGCATTTATATATTACCACACTTGTGCAAAAAAGAAAATGCTTGAATGAAAATTTGAGTTAATATTTATTGATTGATATAAATATTAGGGTAACCGTGTAAGTTTTATCACCAAAGAAGTGGATTTCTTGAAAATCTTCAAGGTATCTCAAGCAATATATCTTGTCCCAACCTTGAGGAAAGACCTGAATTTGAATAATTAAGTACAGAAAGATTCAATTCATGCTGCTACTATATTATAACATTATGATGGGAAACTAAAATCAGCCTTCACTTACATCAAAGCTTATTTGTCCTCCAATGGAAAATGTTAAATTAAGATGGGCAAACTTCTCTCGAAGGATAGAAACCATTTTCGAGCTTACATTGTGAACCTGAAATGTAGATTGCGATGCGAAATGTCTCTCATTTCATGTTCTCAAAAAAAAATTAATTATAAAATTTAGATAAGCTGACAACTGACTTTTCCAACAAGATGACTAGAGTTCTTCACCTTATCATACTTCTCAAATTCATCTCTTTCTTCTTGGCTGCAGTTTCGCCCTATCGGTGAGACATTAAGCATCCCGTTTTGAAACTCTATAAATGTTCCCCTAAAGATGAAATGAGATAAATAATTTAGATATATATCTTTTGAAATCAAATAGATAATAATAATTTCAAGGCCTCAGCCTACTAACCTTTTTATAGGGATATCCAAGTCCGCAATAGAATGAAGCGTAAAGTCGATAAAATTCTGCAATTTTTGGTAACAGATTCAATATATCAAGCCTTTTCTCATAGAGTTATATTTAATTTTTTAAAAAGAGTAATGCATGTTTTAGAAGTGTTTGTATTAGTTTTGCTTCCTTTTCTAGCTTACTGCCGTATCAGTCGCATTTTAGTTCTCTTGTTTTTTCTTAATCTATTTTTTGGGTTTAAATATCTTATATCAGTCTTTGTGGCAGGACTAAGTGTTAAGGAAGCTTTTGGAGAGACCCTTGTAGAAAGAAATCTGTTGATGTTTACTGCAGCACAAGCCAACATATTTGTTTACTGCTTTTGTTGTTTTAATTTCCGATGATGAACAAACCGAGGACTTGTGCAATGAAAGGGGATCCAAGACTCATCTTGCTTTGAGTGTGTGCTAGTTTTTGTTCAAGTTGATTAATCTCTTGGATATTTACTCTCTCTGTGAGACTTCACGAGAGTGGATTTGAAAATCATTAGGAAAAGCTGAGAAAGCTAGTTTACTAATGAAACTAAAAGAGAGATTAAGCAGATGATTTAAGGAGAAGTGATTATTGCTAAGCATATTTACACTTATTTAAATCACTATTCTCGTGTGATTCGACACTCGCTCATTGCTTCATTACTCGTGGATTGTGTATATTTGCACACCACCAATTCATAGTATCCACACATATTTTCACAACACCCGATAACAAACTTTCACTCTCCGCGTACACAAATCCCCTTTTATCTCCCACTTTCCTTTTCTACCTTAAATTCCATGATTATCCAGACAATGAAATCTAAATAAATATAACTATGGGAAAAGGAAGACATTGAATAACCTTGAGCTTTTCTTCTCCAAGATATGATTTCAAGCTCTGCACAGATCGAAAGAAACAAGTTATCATGTATAGATCAAGAACGAAAAACGAGGTAAAACAAGAAAATGTTACAATGTCTCATCATGCATCACAAAGGATTCAAATGACAGATTATCAAGCTCCAACAAGCAACTAAAAGAATTTAATTCATATGAGTGCTTAAAGAATTGTAAACTTCTGTTATAGGAACAAATCCCACATCCATGGAATTATAAATTTAGAAGAAGGAAAATGCGGTCGTATGGTTTAAAACAATATTTCTTCTACAAATTGCTAACCCTTGAAATAGAAACACAATATCAAAATTGCTAACCAAAGTTACTAAAAAAATTGTAATAATGTTGTACTGCCAACTCAAATGATATAACAGGATTATCAACGAGTAGATACCGATTGATTAAAACAATAAGAAAGAAACAGATGAAATGTTTTAAACTTCAAAGTAATGTTCAAAAGTATATCTCCAATAGATACCTAAACTATTTGCATAAAATCTAGATCAAGCTGCAGTCAGTACCTGGGTGCCTATAAGCTCCCCATCTTTATGTGCGACGAGTCTGTTCTCAGAAAACACGAAATCATAGTCATGAATAACTGCAGATACAATAAAAAACATTCTCTCTTTCAGGTTGTCCACGAGCTTACTAAAAAGATCATGACAAAAATAAGGCAAGATATTATTGGCATTCTAGATTATTCAAAACTAAGCAAAGGTCATATATATACATAATCATCAAGAGCCCATGATCAATTAGTGGAAAATGATCTCTGAGTATGACTGAGCCACACAGATAGTGTAATACACATTATGTAATTTGAAAGCCTAGTTGCTCCTTGTAAAATGTAACTTGACCATGAAATTACAATAATAAAAATCCATGGTAAAAATGACCCGAATTCGCCAATCGGAGCATAACTCAACTGGCTAGTATCAGCTTCCTTCCCATGAGGTCGGGTTCGAGTCTTCCCTACCCGATTTTATATAATATCTCAAAAAATAAAAAGAAAAAAACCTGAATTCTCAAGCTGCTCTGAAATCTTTGAAAGGTCAGATCCTCCAAAAACACCAATAGTAACAACCTACATGAAAAAGATGAGAAAAGTCCCAAGTAAAAAAAACATAAAAATAATAATAATAATAAGATGTTACATTTTTATCACCACAAAAAAACTATTAAATTGCGACCAGACATTTGCGACCAAAGGTAGTGAGTAGTTTTTTTGGTGACCACTCTGGTAGTAAATATGAAGTTTGACTTAAAACGACCATATGGTCACTTTTTTGCGACCAAATGGCGACGAAGTAAAGAATAAGTCATGAAAAATGGCACGAAGCATGGTCGCAATTTTGTGACATAGATTATCATTTAGTAGCAAAAAAAAGCGCGTAAATTTGGCGGGAGAAAGGCTACCAAGTGGTCACAATTCAAAGTGACTATATGGTCGCAATTTTGGTGACCTTTACTGACCAATGGTAGATTAAAAATTTGGCAGGAAATTAGCTACTAGGTGGTCACATTTTGAAGTGATCAGATCGTCGCAAAATTTGTGATTTTAAGTGACCAGTGGTAGATAAATAATTTGGCGCGAGAAAAGCTACCAACTGGTCATCAAAATAAGTGACCATGTGGTCGTAAATGTTGTGACTTGATGTGACCCAGGGTAGCGAGGAAAATGGCGGGAAAATGCGAGCATTTGGTAGCAAAAATACAACCATCTGGTCGCAAATAAGCAGAGGAGTCCATTATAAAATCCCCTCCTCCCATTATTTGTTAGCATTAAGAAAAAAGAAAACGAGAGAGTGGATGTATGTTCGTTTGATAGACGGGTATTTGAACGATGAGTTCGTGGCCGGGGTTGAACAGTTTGTTGAGTTTTGCTTGACAACTGTCTATTATGAAAAGTATGGTGGAAAGCTACGTTGCCCGTGCATGAAATGCGACAATAGAAGAATCATACCGGTTACAGATTTGAAGGTTCATCTTTATAGTCGGGGATTTATGCAGAATTATTATCACTGGGTGTTTCAGGGGGAAACAAAGGAAGTGTTCGACGCTGCATAACAGGAATCGAGACAATACGAATGTAGCAGCTCGAATGTAGAGGTTGTTGCCGAAGAACGAAATTATGAACAACAGTATAGTTAGATGCAGCATATGATACTTGATGGTGCGGGGTATGGGGGCAATGAAAATTTTCGTGAAAGTTTAATCGTAGACGAAGATGAACGGGTTGTTGAAGAGGAAATGAATCCGGAAGCACGTAAGATGCACGAGATGCTAAAGACAGCCAGCAGACCATTGTACGATGGGTGTGAGGTCAGTCAACTTGCTGCTGCTATAGAACTTTTAAATATAAAGGCGAAGTACAACATACCTGGTAGAGGATTTGATTCGATTGCATCGAGGTTTCGTCGATGCGCGCCAGAAGAAAAAATAACGCCCCACAGTTTGTACGACACGAAAAAGCTAGTGGAGGGACTTGGATTACCCGTGGAGAAAATAGATTCGTGTCGAAATGGATGCATGATTTACTGGGATGTGGATGAGGACCTGCATCACTGCAAATTCTGTTTTCTTCCAAGATATAAACAAGGGAAACACAACCTGATTCTGTACGCCCGCATGTTATATTTACGGTTGTATGCATCAGATGTGTCAGCTTCACACATGAGATGGCATCACGAGCATTCACAGGATGAAGGTGTTATGAGACATCCCTTAGATGCTGCGGCATGGAAGCATTTAAATAATTGTCATTCTAATTTTGCACAAGATCCGAGAAACGTCAGATTGGGCTTATGCACGGATAGATTTAACCCGTTCTAGGCATCCAGGGTATAATATTCAGTTTGGCCAGTCGTGGTAACCCCGTATAACTTGCCTCCCTTGATGTGCATGCGAGACCCAATGATTTTTCTAACAATGATTGTACCTGGGCCGAAAAGTCCAAGACAGAAACTGGATGTGTATTTGGAACCACTTATTGCAGAGTTGAAAAGGTTGTGAATTGATGATGTTATGGCATACGACATTTCGAAGAAACAAAATTTCTTGATGCGCGTCGCGTTAATCTGGACGATCAGTGACTTCCCGATGTATTCAATGTTGTCAGGTATGAAGACATTTAATTGCTTTCATATATATTTTTTTAGTATGTGTTTAGTTTTTGTTATTGTTTTGCTTAGTCAGTAGTTAATTGTGTGAACCTCAATCTCATCCTCTTAAAGGATGGAGTACGACAGGGAAATGCACTGTAACGTCCCGTTATTTTGTGATAAAAAAAATTTTATTTATTTTATTTTAATTTAAGTAATTAAAGTTTATTTATTCATCGGTAAATTAGAATTTAGTAGTTTATTTCGGTTTAAGTCATTTTAATTACCTTTTTAGTTTATTTTCGTTTTAATGGTATTAATAATTATTAAAGGGCCAATTAATAATTATTAATCACCATTGGGATAGTTTAAGATCATCGGGTTTCGTTTTATAAGTCAAAAGTCATAAAAGGACATATCCGTCATTTCCAAATTTCCAAAATATCTAAAAACACTATTGGTCATCTTCTTTAAAAACACATTTGACTCAAATTTTGACCAAAAACATCTCATTTTCCTCTCCAAACCCGAGCAACAAGAGGAAGAAAAGAGAAGAGGAAGAAAGTGTCGCCCCGGCTTCGTTTCTTGGCCGTTTTGCGTGATTTCGGATGCGTTGGAAAGCTCTCGCCGAGACCTTTCTACCCATTCCACTCTTGGAACGTTTCCAACTCTCTAAGGTAAGCCCTAAATTTCGAATTCTCTTAGTTTTTCCATGGAATTTGATTCAAGCTTTTGAGTTCTTGGCCAAAACTCCCATTCCCTTCCAATTTTGTTGTTGAATGTTGATGGAAAACTTATTGGGTAACTATTACTTGACTTTCCTTTAACCCTAAAACCGAGTTTCAGTCGAAGCCCTTCCCGTTTGAAATTTACCTTTTGGGGTTTGATTATGGGTTAATTATTATTGAAATAATGTTTATTGTAATTCAATTCGGGAAATGACATATTGTTTAAAAACCCGGTTTATCGTTACCCATTGAAAACCGGAATTTCCAAAGTATTTGAAATCAATCCAAAACACCTCTAAATTGTCTAAAAGCCGGAAAACCAAACTCGAGACCTATTTTTCCTTGCTTGGCCGAGAGCACCCTTTGGGGACTTTCAGGGTTTTTCGTTGTTTTATGCTTTTAGTTGTCAATCGTTCGATGTATGTATGTTTATTTATTAATTGTTAGATGCAATTATTTGTAGGTGTTTATTGATTTCTTTGCTTGATCGCTCTAACGGAGGTTGGGAGCGCAATCTTATTTGGCTAAGGTGAGAATAGTTAGGATTTAAAGTATTTATAGAAATCGAATAAGTGTGATGGTTTGTATAATTGGGAACTAAGATTAGAATTCGAATCTAAGATTAGATGGAAGTGAGTTAGTGCCCTTAGGATTAGGAGTTAATCCTTTAAGTGAGAACTTAGGAATTCTCGAGGGAAGTATTGAATCTTAGGATTTTACTAAGTTAGATTCGTTTTGAAGCTTAGGTTGGATCATTGGAGGTTAAAAAATCCAAGCTTGTTTTTAGAATGGTTAATAGAACCTCGGATTATATTGGAAGTTTAGAATCCTTGAAGGTTAGGTTAATCGTTTACGTTATGTTTTTACTTTTATTATTGTTAGCGGAGTTCGATTTACATATCGTTCGTTCGAGATGCTTATCTATTTTACTTTATGTCATTTACTTTATATCTTTTACTTTATGCCCCTTTACTTTATGCTCGCATCAACTACTTTAATTCCGCACTTTATTTATTTACTTTTACAAGGATATGCAAGCATATGCATATCATATTGCATCATACCATTCTCGCACCATTCATGAAAAAGAAATGAAAGTGAGAAAGAAATGAAGGGGAGAATGTTGGAGCCTACGGGTAGTGTCCGCATCACCTTCAGAAAAAGAAACGAAAGTGAAAAAGAAATGAAAGTGAAAAAGAAAAGAAAGTGAAAGAGAAAAGAAGAAAGAATGATGAACCCTACGTGGAGTTCACATCACCTTCAGTGAAAAAAGAAACGAAAGGGAAAAAGAAATGAAAGTGAAAAGAAAAGAAAGTGAAAGAGAAAAGAAGGAAGATTGATGAACCCTACGTGGAGTTCACATCACCTTCAGAGAAAAGAAAGAATGTGAAAGAAAGGAAGTTGAATGGTAGCCTACGGGATGTACGCATTATTTCCTCATGCATAGGGAGTTGAATGGTAGCCTACGGGATGTACGCATTACTTCCTCATGCATAAGGTTGAATGGGAGCCTACGGGATGTCCACATTACCTTCATTCACGAACAAAAGGGCAATTGTGAAGTCCTACGGGATGCTCTCATGCATTCATTTTTATGATAGATGAAAGAGATATTCGAGAAGTTGTATGATGTGCAAATATATTTACTTTTCTTACTTATGTCATAACAATGTTGATGGATGAGTTTTGACTATGATTATTAGTAATATCATCCTTAGAAAGTATAAAACAAAATTACTTAGAGTTTAGAGAACTTTAAGAGTGATTGTGTCAGATTAATTGGACACAAATCGGAATACGAGTTTGAGGTCTATCTTTACTTTTTATGCTTATTATTCTCACTGGGCTTAGTTTGTTAGCTCATGATATTACAAAATTTCAGGTAATGCCCTGGCAAGGGGTCGTTGGAGAGGAGATGGTGCTGCGTGATCAAGGGATGTTGACCTCGAGATGGACTAAGTTATTGTAAAGTCTATGTTTTATTTTGGTGAACTTTAAAGACTTTAATGATTTGTACTTTGTATTTAGCTCATAAGAGCTTATGGTTGATGTTTTATGATATTACATCTTTGAAATGACGTTCCTTGTGATTTTATTAGATTTTGAAATTAGGATGTAAACAGGTTTTGGCTAGCCAATTTTCAAACATAACCACGCAAATTTTTCTTAAAATAAAAGACTTCCGCTGTGTTTTCAAATTTAAATTATTCAAAAGTGTTGGGTCGTCACAGTTGGTATCAGAGCCTAAGGGTTCTGTAGACTACATGCGATGCATGTTTATTTTCATGTTTTATTTTAAGTCCATTCTCAAGTCATCATCTGAGATCAGCGGCACCAGGTATGCCTAGAACCTTATTCTCAAGCTTTAAATTCTTTAATAGTATTAAAGTTATGAGAATGTTGTTTATTTGTAAATGTGATAGTTTACATCCTTGTAAAACCACTATGTGGTTATGTTTATTTGACCCATTTTGAGATTTGGGTAGGGGTGTCGAGAAGGTGATTGACCTCGTGCAGTTTTGGAGGGTTATACACCTCGTTAAGAGTATTGACATAATGTCAAAGTAAAGGAGATGAGATACTCTGAGAGATCAATCGTTTGATTCTTAAAGCTGATTAAAGTGTTATTGTCACACAATTACTAAGTAGTGGTCTTAGTAGATTTGTGTGGACATTTATGTGTAAAAAGGGGACATGTTGTCTGGAGCCCAGTATTAAGAGATGAAACACCTGTTTGAGGTGAGAAATTGTTGAAAAGAAATCAGTCTGGCTCGAGTCCAGTAACCTAGATTTAACTCAATGGACAAGTTCCTGGTTTGAGTTGAGAAAGTTGATTTATGGTAAGTGGTAAATCCTTATGTTAGCATTGTGCTAAAAGGAAAGTGTGTTGCCACTCAAAAGAGGAAGTAAGGACTTTACGTGATAAGTTCCAAGAAGGACCATTAACGACAATGTTAATTGGTGATTTGCCTAGTTTGGTCGCTATTACACTATGGTGTATCAATCTGAATTGAAAATACTCGAGGTCGAGTAATGAAGATCCATATTCAATAAATGGTCAAGATTGACTAACACTCAGGTAGAGTGTTGGTATTGATTGAAATATAGAAGAAAGTTGATGGACCGTGGTATCGGTAACTTCTATAAGGAAATGAGATGGGTTGGTGAATTTCAATTCACTTTGTGTTTAACCATCTAATTGGATGGAGAATTTGATAAACTGGTACGTCGTAGTTTGGACCTACTAAGTCTTTTCAAGATAAGACTTTAAAGTGAATCCTATGTTGGAATGTTAGAATATTATTGGACTAAGGTGTTTGACAGACACCAGTTTTGCTTTGTAAGAAAGGAAATGATCTCTGTGAAGGGATGATTTACTAAACTAGCGGAATTTGATTTAGTAAACTAATTAACATTTAATTATGGATCTATTAATATCATGCAATTTGTGAAAAAAAAACATGTAGATTTATGCTTTAAATTTCGAAAATTAAAATCAAAACTTACATTGAGTAATAAATGGAGAATCTGTTGGAGGTTTCTTTACAGCATCAAATCCTCAGCAACACCGGATCTTCTACGCTATATCCCGATCGATCGAACGAAATCCGATTGTGGGATCGAACTTTAGAAGAAATTGGGAAGAAGAAAAAATATTTTCTTCCCAATGGACTAGGGAAAATCGGCTAAAGGGGGAGGGAGAAGGAAGAGAGAATTCCGAATTTCTAAGGAATTTAATTGTGTGATTTATGAATGACCCAACCCTCCTATTTATAGAAAAATAGGAATCCTAATCCCATTAGGATTAATCTATAGAGATAAATACAAAAAGAAAAAAGATTATCTCTTTCCTTTATCTTGCAATTTCGAAAATGCCATAGATAAATAGGAGATTATTTTCTTTTCTTTATTTTATTTATCTTGGGTAAATAAATCTATATAATTATTATAGGATATAATTCAAATAATTATCTCCTACAAATTATCTATGAAGGCCAAAATTAATAATAAATAATTAATAAATCAAATTTATTTAATTAATTATTTTGGGCCAATTTCAATTGGGTTCATTAATCCAATTGGGCTTGAAACTCTCTCTTAAATTAATAAGTCCAACTTAATTAATTTATTTATTAATTACCATTTAAATAAAATATTTTATTTAAACAATTAATAATATTAATATTTTCTCCAGACTAAATATTATCAAATTATATTTAATTATTAATTTCCATTTAAATAATTTTCATTATTTAAATAATTAATAATAAATATTTTAATTATTAATTTCCATTAAATAAACTCATTATTTAATTAATAATTTTATTGATAACATTTTATTATTAATTAATTATTAATTCCGTTCAAATACAATTTATTATTTAAACAATTAATAATTGTTAATTAATTTCAAATTATTAATTACCATTTAAATATACTCAATATTTAAATAATTAATAATATCTAATTAATAATATTTCATTATTAATTTCATGTTTAAATAAACTCATTATTTAAACAATTAATAATGTTCATATTAATTACCGTTTAAATATACTCAATATTTAAACAATTAATATTGCCTATTTTAAGTAATTCACTTTACTTAAAAATTTCCATTTCTTCTACTTGATTTCGCGACTACGATATTTGGGCTAGCATAGGGACTCGATGGACCTATAGATCATGGGCTTAATAATTAGTCAATTAAGTGATTAACACATAATCAGTTAATTACATATTATCTAACTATGAATGATTCCGCTATAGATTCATAGCTGAACTCCCCTCACTATAGATGAGTTATGTCCATTTAGTTTATCATTATTTATATCTCGTGATATAATCCTTCACGTGGAACCCTCATAATTACAAAGTAAAATTTACCGTTTTGCCCCTTGCAATTACCGCTTTATCCTTGTGTTCCCGCTGATTCTCCAATGAACTTTATCTTTAGTCGAACTAGAGATAAGGTACTTCGTGATCAATAGAAGTCGTGGCGCCACTTGTTCATGTCTCGAATCGAGACATCAAGGGAGTTTCCTAAAGTTCCTAAAATGTTTAGGTATCGCACCGACACCGTTAATTTATAGGAAAGTTATGAATTCCATCTCGTGAAAATGAGTTCCCAGCTACTTATCTAGTCATGTTCCCAAAACAGGAGTGTATTGAGCGTTCTTACAGATCGCTCTCAACTATGTGAATCAAAGAACATAACTCCATAAATAGGAGTCTGCATTTCACTCAGGATTGAGATCTATCACGGTTGATAAACTTAGTTTGATATTCGATCATTTCTCGTAAACGGTACTAAGGAGAAATTTGATCGAATATCGTGGTCCTGTCTTATACAATCAACATTGTATATGATACTTCCATTTCATGTCTCCCACATGAATGATCAGGATTCGATCATTTGTCTATAAACAAAATGCGAAGCTATCAACAGTGTTACCAGGATAAGGTTCCCAAATGTTATCCGTTTACTGTAGACACGTTTAAGTTACTCATCTCGACTTTAGTCCTCTCGTATGACTCACATACTAAGTCGTGATTTCATAAGAGTAACTTAGGGTTTACTATTTGAATGTTTGATATTTATATATTTCCATATATTCCTAATATCATTAATTGAATCAATCTAGATAATATAAAGAACTTATGTTTATTTATTTAATTTATTCTTAATAAATTATTATTATTAAATAATTACAAGTTCTAGGACACCATTCCTAACACCATTCCTAACAAATGGGGAAATTTTGGCTGGAGTTGAAGCAAAGAAAATAAAGGGGGGGAGAGAGTTTTTTATTTAACGCAATGCATAAAGTAAGGGTATTTTCGTAATATTGCGAGGAGAGACAAAGTTTGCATTTAACGCAATGCAGAAAAGCAATGGTAGTATTGTAATATTGCTCCAAGAGGGAAAGTATGCATTTAATGTAATTTAGAAAAGAAATGGAAATTTCGTGATAAATGATTTGATGAGGCCACCACTCTGCATACATGACATGACATGTCTTTCTTTTTTTTCAGATTCAAAACTTGGTTCTTGAACTTTTTCCATCCCTTTTGATTTTGCTTAAGAAATGGATGAATTTTTTTCAAAGGGAATGCACGATCTGATGGACACAAATGAAGCAATTGCGGCTGGAGTTGAAGCAAAGAAAATAAAGGAGAGTGAGAGTTTTTATGATTTAACGCAATGTAGAAAAGTAAGGGCAGTTTTGTAATATTGCGAGAAGAGACAAAGTTTGCATTTAACACAATGCATAAAAGCAATGGTAGTATCAAAATATTGCAAGAAGAGGGAATGTCTGCATTTAATGTATGTTGCTACGTGATAGTGACACGGAAAGTAAAAGGGAGTCATCGCTAGTCATTGGATTTTTAAGAAGGGTGTGATTAGTCACCTAGTCATTGATTAAGTATGGTCTACTAACTTTCAATAATGGGTTTGGGAGTTCATTAACACATAGGGAAGGTATTAGCACCCTATTATGTTCAATTTAAAACCGATTGTTGTTTTTTATATGATGTATTATTGAAAAAGACTTTATTTATAAAAAAAAAAGATTATTTTTTGGGTTATTTTTAAATGTCTCATGTGTTATTAATCAATACTTTAATGATAAAGCATGATTAAATAAGTATGAGTGGCGTAAAACAATTAGAAAAATATTGTCAGGAATTTTACCTCAATATCCCGAGATAAAATTCCTTACCTCAAGAATGTTTAGGAGCATAGTATCCCAATGCCCCTAATTCCGTCGTCGGAGTTTTCGAAAATGATTTGTTCAAGTTTTAAAAAGAATGGTTTAGTTTCAATTTTAAGCTTGGGTAAGTTTAACTTTTGATCCCTAGGTCTAGAAAGAAAAGTTTATTTTGAAAAATCTTTGAATTATAGTATAATTAGAAAATTAGTATCCTAATAATTCTAATTTTATTTTAAAGTTTGGATGTTAATTTTTATTGGAATGTTGGAAAATTAGTATCCTAATAAATTCCAAATTCCATATTTAATATTTGGTTTACTAATCATATTATGTTTTTTAGGATGTTGGAAAATTAGTATCCTAATAAATTCCAACTCTTTTCTTTTTTTGAAAATCCTGTCAATATAATATTATACAAATTCATTCAAGTAACCTTAATATGAAGACGATAAATAGGAACGTAGTAAACACAAAATATGGCAATCAAATTTACAAATAAGGCAAACCAATAAAATTAACATAATTATTTCAAACAAGACGCCTCAAGTTTAGAAATTCATAACTTTATAACAAAAATATATTTTGATTCGATTATTTCTTCTAAATATTCTAGGCTCATCCAAGATTGACTTATAATATTGAAAAGTACACACACTTTGTAAGGAAAAACCAGATTTTCATGTCAAAAGTTTCCAGCCACGGTTTTGCTACATAAATTTCTGCAGATTTTATACCAATTTTGAAAAATCATATCGTTTTTTATACTTATCAAAACGGGTTGATTCTTGTTTCTAAATCTTCTTTGATGATTTTAGTTTTTAGGAAAAATAATCATAAATTATTATTTTTAAAGAATCGGTATAAAAAAAATCACGAAAAGTGTGCAAACAATCTCGTAACAGTGAATCAGTTTGAACATTAAACTTTCAAAAATCACAACTTTTTAACCCTAAATCCAAATTAGTTGATTCTTTTTCCTATGGGTTCGTATTTAAGTCTATTTTAAAATAAAATTTTCAAAAAAATCTAAATAATTTTACAAAAATCACGAAATCAATCAAAGCAAAACAGTAACATATGAATGACTACATTTTTAATGAAAAGGGAATTTACCATGGTTCAATAGAACCTTACAAATGTGTAGCCCCGAGTTCGAATGAGTGAATCAAGAAGATGATAAGGAGATTAAAAATGATGAAGGGAGGGAGGCCCTTGTGAATGGTATTTGGGAGAGAATGGCTAGCTCACCATGAGAATGAAGAAGAAGGTGTGTGAGCGAAGATGAGAGTCCCCTCTTAAGGTTGATAAAAGTTTCTTTTTATAGCCAAAGGAGGTAGCAAAAATAAGGAAACTAAAATTCATTAGCAATCAATCTCCAAAATTAGCTTAATCACATTCTTTGCCTTGTCACTAATTGGACCTAATTTGGTTGCTTCCAAATAAACTTTTCAAATCAAATCAATTTCCATTTCAAATATCTTTAACCAAATTTGATTCAAAACCACCCTTTTTTTAAAATCATTTTTATCTTTTATCTTTTTTATTTTTCTATTACAAACAAAAACCAAATTAAAAACATATAACTTAAAACTTAAAACTTATTAAAACAACAAAATTTCAAACTAAAGTCTATATTTTTTTTATTTTTTTGAACCAAGTAAAATTTTGTTAATTTTAGATATTACCAGATGAAAATGGGTGTCTACAAATGTAATGCAGAAAAGAAACGACCATTTTGTGAGAAATGATTTGAGGAGGCCGCCGCTCTGCATACGTGACACGTCTTTCTTTCTTTTTTTTTTTTTTTTTTTTTTTTAGATTCAAAACTTGGTTCTTGAAATTTATTTTATTTTTCCATCTCTTTTGATTTGGCTTAAGAAATGGATAGATTTTTCTTCAAAGGGAATGCAAGATCTGATGGATAGAAATGGGGTAATTTTGGATGGAGCTGAAGTAAAGAAAACAAAGGGGAGAGAGAGTTTTAATGCATAAAAGTAAGGGCAGTTTTGTAATATTTCGAGGAGAGACACCATTTGTATTTTAACGCAATGTAGAAAAGCAAGGGTAGTATCATAATATTGCATGGAGAGGGAAAGTCTGCATTATGTAGAAAAGAAATGGAAATTTTGTGAGAAATGATTTGAGGAGGCCGCCGCTCTGCATACGTGACACGTTTTTCTTTCTTTGTTTTTTTTTTTTTTTTTTTTAGATTCAAAACTTGGTTCTTGAAATTTATTTTATTTTTCCATCTCTTTTGATTTGGCTTAAGAAATGGATAGATTTTTCTTCAAAGGGAATGCAAGATCTGATGGATAGAAATGGGGTAATTTTGGATGGAGCTGAAGTAAAGAAAACAAAGGGGAGAGAGAGTTTTAATGCATAAAAGTAAGGGCAGTTTTGTAATATTTCGAGGAGAGACACCATTTGTATTTTAACGCAATGTAGAAAAGCAAGGGTAGTATCATAATATTGCATGGAGAGGGAAAGTCTGCATTATGTAGAAAAGAAATGGAAATTTTGTGAGAAATGATTTGAGGAGGCCGCCGCTCTGCATACGTGACACGTCTTTCTTTCTTATTTCTCTATTTTTTTTTTTTTATCAGATTCAAAACTTGGTTCTTCAACTTTTTCCATCCCTTTTGATTTGGCTTAAGAAATGGATGGATTTTTCTTTAAATGGAATGCAGGATTTGATAGACACAAATGGGGCAGTTTTGACTGGAGCTGAAGTAAAGAAAACAAAGGGGAGAGAGTTTTTATGTCAACGCAATGCAAAAAAGTAAGGGCAATTTCATAATATTGTGAGGAGAGACAAAGTTTTCATTTAACGCAATACAAAAAAAGAAATGGTAGTTTCGTAATATTTCGAGGGAAAGTCTACATTTAATTAATGCTAAAGAGTGTTTTTATAACAAAAGGATAATTTCTCGAAGCTAGGATATTTTGAAATCCCTAACCTATAGTATTGGTTTCAATTTTACCTCTAACGTTTTAAAATTTTAAATTCCACCCTCAATCTTTTTATTTGTTTCAAATACATCCTTTATTGATGGGAAAATCAACCTTTAAAAAATATTACATGTGTGCAATTTCGGTTAAGTTAACAAAAATTTAAAAATTAAGGGTATTTTTTAAAGAGTGTTTTTATAAAAAAAAAAAAGATAATTTCTCGAAGCTAGGATATTTTAAAAGAGTAATTTTTTAAAGGTTCTTTTTTTACCTAAATCCTAAAACCACTCAGACTGTGAGGCAAAACCGCCACACACAAATAATGTAAAACAAACTTTGACTTATAGCCAAAAAGAAAAACCATCGACTGACCAAATTCGGTCAAACCTAAATCCTTCGGTCAAGATCACTACTTCACATCATGTTGATCCAAATTTGGAAGGTGGACACATGACATTGAATACGGAGATAATCCAGTATATAGCCCAATTTGGCTATACCCTATATTTTTATAGCCTTCAAAATTTCTTATGTTTTTATAGCCTTTTTAGAGTATCAAATTTTTTAATATACCTGATTTACCATCCTTTCATTAAATGTCTTTCTCTCTCCTTTTTTAAATTCATATCTGATTTGGCTCCATTTTTATCTATTTTTATTATTTTCCTTATTTTGTTGTGGGTTTGTATTTTTATTATTTATTATTTTGTTTTTCCTATAGTTGCAGCATTGTATGTTTTAGGGTTTCTTTTCTCCTCCTCCTCCTCCTTCTTCTCCTCCTCCTTCACCTTCTCATTCTCCTTCTTCTTCGACTTCTTCTTTGGATGGTTTTTTTTTAAATTTTTTGGCTCTTGGGATGTTCTTCATTTGTTGAGTTAGGATTTGCGGTAATTTTTTTTAAATCACGATTCCTTAGATCTGCAATTTTTCGATGGCCAAGGTCGAAGGTCTTTCTTCTTCTTCTCTTCTTTCTATTTTTTTTCTGGATTCGTTGTACAGTACACGTTTTATTTATTATACTGTACATGAATATGGTTCTTCTTTTTATTCTTGTTTTTTCAAGTGTTCACTGTACAGTACAAGTTTTTTTGTATACTGTACATGAATATGGTTCTTCTTCTTCTTTTTGTTTTTTTTTTCTGCGTTCGCTTCAACGTTTTCGTGTAATGTACATAATATAACATTGTGTACAATATATTATATTACTTTATTACATCTTTTTCGTATTGTGCATATTATATACAATATATATCTTTTTATTACACCTTTTTCGTATTGTACATAAATATTAATATTATGTACATTATATATTTAGTTTATTGCATCTTTTTCGTACTGTACATAAATATATAATATTATGTATATTATATTATATTACTTTATTACACTTTTTTGTATTGTACATAAATATATTATATTATATTATACTGTACATTATTATACTGGATGTGCGTAAAAGAATTTTTTGAAGATTCTGGGGAAAAATTAGTTATCAGTTTTGAAAAGTTAGATTTTTTTGTTTTGTTTTGATTTTTTTATTTAATTTTAAATTTTCTCTCTTATTTTCTTATATGGTTTTTTTTTTATATTTAATGTTCCCTTGATTTAAGTATATTCAAAAAAATTTCTCTTTCTTCTTTATTTTTTTTCTTAATTTTAGAAGGGCATTATTGTATTTTAATTTTCATTTGAAAATTCTCTTGGGTCATTTTGTTTTATTTTTTTCTTTCAGACTATTATGCTTTAGGTTTTTTGAATTTGGGCTATATACCCAGTTTTCTCTTGAATATGGGCTTTAATTGACTATTTAATTTGGGCCTAATTGAATTGGGTTTTATTCTTCAAATGGTCTTGAAGCAAATTGAGTCTAAATATTTGGTGGCCAAATAATTTTTGGGATTTGATTTATCTCCAAAAACCTTAACATAAAGGTGTTTAAAGTGAGTAGATTATTAATTTTGTTTGTAATGACTACTTAAGAGATGTTTGTTTGTAGTGATTCGAAAGGTGGGATAACATCAAATGACCATTATCGTATTTGGTTTGCCAAAAAGTTGTTGTGTGGTGATTTCAAAAAAAATAAAATTGTTGTATGGATAGGGATCTAAATCCCATAGTGTGTCTACTTGAACCGCGAGTTATTAGAAATAGATTTAAATAATCCACGAATTATCTAAATTGTTAAATGATTTGATCAGAACCGTGTAATTTTTATTTTATAATATTATTAGTGGTTCATGTGATATAAAATATTATAACTAATTGATGATTTATCATTTTTAATTGAGCTGATTTTTTTAATTAAAATATTAACACATCAACTTTCTATTAAATAATTTAGGGAAGTTTAAAGATAAGGACCAAATAGATAGCCAAATGAATATTCATAGGTTAAAATAAAGAGTACTAAAACTCAAGGACAAAAATTATATATATATTTTTTTTAAAAAATTGTTAAATGAGAAGTTAACCTACAATTTATTTGTTTTCTTAAAAAAAAAAAAAAAAAAATTGGTTTGAACGTAAAAATGAAAAACGGTTTCAATTTAGACAGTTCAATTCCATCTTTTTCTTTCTCAGATCGATAATCCAATTCCAAACTCAAGGGAGGCGGAGACAGAGACAGAGAACCCAACTCCCCCTTCCCTCTCTTTCTCGCGTCGCCAGCCAAGATGGGTACGTTGCCTTCTTTCAGTTCATGATTTTGTTTTATTTTCCGTTCTTGATCTTATATGGGATGGGACGATTTCTTTTTGTTATGTTTATGTATTTTCCGTAGTTCTTTGCGAAAGAAGTGTGCCACTGGAGGCAAGAAGATGCTATGGAGGAAGAAGCGAAAGTAACTTCCTAACTCACTCTCTTGTTTTTCTATATTTCATGCAATTTCTTTTAGCTATAAGATTTCTTATGTAAAGGTAGAAATTTAATAATCTGTGTTTATGATTTTCTCTTCGGACCACGTTTTTTTTCTTCCAAATCTTGTGATACAAGTTTTGATTTTGTTTGTGTGTCAATGTACATTTTTGATTAATTTGTAAAGGTACGAGCTTGGAAGGCAACCTGCCAATACTAAGTTATCGAGTGACAAGGCCATTAGGAGAATTCGCGTTCGTGGTGGTAATACTAAGGGGCGTGCTTTTAGACTTGATACTGGAAACTTCTCCTGGGGTAGTGAGGCTGTTACTAGGAAGACTCATATTCTCGACGTCGCTTACAATGCTTCTAACAATGATCTTGTTCGTACTCAAACATTAGTCAAGAGTACCATCGTTCAGGTTGATGCTGCACCTTTTAAGCAGTGGTATCTTAATCATTATGGAGTTGATATTGGTCGTAAGAAGAAGACCGCAGCCGCTGCTAAAAAGGAAGAGGTACAACAACTCAGTCTGGTTTTTTTTTTATCAATCTCACTGCTTAATCTATGTTTCACTTAGTAGCTAATTACGACTTCTCTCTACAATTCTCTCGGATTTAAAAACGTGTATCATCGATTAGGACTTCAAAAAATCTGTTTTAGAAACAATGGGGATCTATAATTATGCCAATTGAAAAGCATGTTGATTAGATTGAGTTGAGAGTAAAGAATAAATGTATTTTCCGAAGCCGTTTGAATCAATTTGAAAGCATGCAATATCAAAGGTAAACATGACCCTAAACCAGAGATGATGTCAACCAAAGAAAGAAAAACCTATCAGAAATGGATGGATTTTTCTTTAGTTTCATTTTGCTTTGTTGTGTGTTTTGTTTTATTGGTTTTGTCTAGTGTTTTGGCATCATCTTTTCTGTTTGTTTGAGTAGGGACTTCTTGTTTTGGTGTCCGGTCTCAGGCCGTGAAATTGAGGATCGTAAACTCGACCCACATATTGAAGAGCAGTTCTCTAGTGGTCGTTTGATGGCTTCTATCTCATCGAGACCTGGTCAATGTGGCCGAGCAGATGGGTAAGCAGTGCAGAGCTCTTCATCATTCTACTTTTATCTGTTGTATTCTTTTCAACTTGTTTGGGTAAGCATAGAATGATTGTCTTTATTCTGAGTTGTATGAGTTTGTTGCAGATATATATTGGAGGGCAAAGAGCTCGTGTTCTATATGAAAAGAAGGGGAAAGGAGCTGGCGCTGCTTAAAGTTTTTCTTCATGTCGTTTTCTGCTTGTATTTGCCCTTCCTTCTGTTTGCTTTTTCTTCTTATGAAAGGGGGTTGCCAATTGATATTTAGCAGTTTACATGAATTCAATTTTGGTACTTTAAGTAGTTTACTTGTGATGTTTTAGCACTTTTCTCGATTACAACAATTTGCTTATTAGCTTGAGTTATTATTATTTATTTTTTTCTGTGATCTATTCTTTGATTCCTAGTACCCCTCTTTCTTCTGCTACTGTGAAACTTGTGAAAATCTTACCTTAGTTTTAATGTCTTTTACCTGAAACCTGAGACATATGTCTGATTTTTTGTATGTTTTAGATTGGAAGGCCAACATTGTTAAGTTGGCTGTGCACGGTACATAGCTTGGCGGATGGAAGTCTTTTAGAGGGATTTAAAATTTATTATAGACGCTTTAATGGGTCCATAAATCATCTCGTCTCTGATTCGATTTTTTTAGTAATGGTATTTTGGATTAAAAATTTATTATTGACATCCTAATGGGTTGATAAATCATCTGGTTTCTAGTTCTCTGATTTTATTTAGATGAAATTCTAGTAACAATAAAAAGTAGTTTCTCTTGTTTTTGTTCTTTCGTTTCTCGTTTGGTTTCTCCTGTGTGTGTGGTATGCCTTCTTCTCCGTATCTCTCACTCTATTCTTCAACTTCTACCCCGCTCCTTTGTTTGATTCCGCATCGTTTATATTCAAGCTTAAAATGTGCTTCATCTGCTATTTTTTAATTATGTTGAGAGTTTTCCTTCTGCAGATTTTAAATTCTCATTCTTTTGGCTTTTACTTTACTACCCCTTTATATGAATTTCCTCTGATATCATTTTCCTTCTTGTTAAAAAGGTAGCCAACTCAAAATGTTTATCAACTTAAGGAGAGCAATGGCATACTGCAGTTTAGAATTTTTTAACCATAAAAAAGTTTCTTCCAGTTCTGTTTCTATCATCAACTTTTCACCCTAAAAATTTTGTAGCATTACTAGTAGAGTTGATGAGTATAAAATGTACAAAATAATCTCCTTTGGTTAGTAAACTGTTGTACCACCAGTTTAAATATTATTTGTCTAGAATTAAATATTTGAAATTTATTTCAAATTTAAAATTTGTGTGGATTTGTAGGAGAATCAATGTCTTTGTTTATTTTTTTAGGCTTTGCCTAGGTTTGAATAAAGTCAAACATGTCAAAACCAATTAATAAAGGTTGAGTTCTGCACTTTTTGGAAATAATTTTTAGATTTTGTTGGGCTTATTATGATATAAATTAAGTTATTGAATAATTGAGAAAAAAAAGTAAAAAAAATAAGAACCAAAGGAAACTGAAAAAATCAAACCAAACAGAGACTTCTTTATGTTCAAATGTTTGGTTCGATTTGTATGATCTAAAATTTTGAAATTTAAGCAAAATCTAAAGTAACTAATGAGTTACATGTATTAACTCTTTTAAGGTTGATGGTGTAATTACATGTATTAACTCTTTTAAGGTTGATGGTGGAATTACATGTATTAACTAATGAGTTATGTTTGTTGGGAAAAATCACCTTCCCACATTCACCATTAGAAATAAAAGTGATCTAGAAATTAAAGAATAAAACACAATCAGAGAGACACTAGAATATATACTGGTTCACCCAAATTGGCTACGTCCAGTTGTTACCGTTGCGGATTCCACTATGATGAATCAGAGTTAAAATAGAGAAATATTCCATACACTAGACCGTGTATTAATCACTCAAAAACCCTCAAGAAAGAAAACTGTTTCTTTTACAATATTTCTCACTCAACTCACAAGCCCTCACTGCCGTCGAGAACAGCGAAATCTCCTTTTTCTTTCTTTCGTTATAACCCTCGGCTGCACACTATATATCACCAAAGCTGCCGCCTCCAAGTTTATAAAGCCTGCTGCCCTATTCCTTTTTAACCACGCTTTTCCATGTGAGAACCCACCGCCCCACAAAACCAAGCACACGTCAATTGGAAGAGAGAATCACACGGTTGAAGTCCCACAAGTTGCCACATTCAACTTTAATTCACAATGCCTGAAGCAAAGACATAGGCCTTAAATCTCCATGGGCTTTAAAAACTTTTGGGCTTTACTTTTAATTTGTCTTCAAATAAATACCCAACAATGTCCAGGTTGACTGCTTCGTTCTTTAATTGAACCATATTAATTATTATTTTTAATCATTATAATATATATCTATATATCCAATGTTCCAATGGCAGAATCAACTAAAAGGTATAATCAATTCTACCATTTTCTTTTGCTTTTTGGATTTTCCTTTTATTCACCTTCTTCTAGAATAGAAAAACGATTAGATCTATTAATAGAACAATATTGAATTTTTTGTTTCCAATTTTAAAATGAAGGTATGCAGTTGTATCTGGATCAAACAAGGGAATTGGATTAGAAATATGCAGACAATTGGCATCGAAAGGAATAACAGTGATCCTCACATCAAGAAATAAAGAAAGGGGTATTGAAGCTGTTGAAAAACTCAAGGGGTCAGGGCTTCACAATGTTATTTTCCATCAGCTGGATGTGGTGGATTCTTCTACTATTTCTTCTCTTGCTCATTTTGTTAAAGCCCACTTTGGCAAGCTTGATATCTTGGTAATTTTCTGCTTTATTTATAAAACTCAAAGAGGGAAAATGTTTAATGTTTTGGAGTTTTTTTTTTTTTTTTTTTTTTTTTTGGGGGATACCCTGAGTGTCCGAGCCAGCTTATGCGTACGTCAACTAATCTCACAGAAAAACCACACGACCTTACAACACTTGGTGTCGATAAACTCGTATGATAATATCTAGCATGGTTTGAACTCATGACCTCAAGGTTGCGGCTTTGACCACTAGGCCAACCCATGGTAGTTTTGGAGTTTCTTTCTTTCATTCATTCATAATTAGCTCAATTATGTAATTTCTTATTTTGTTGAATATACCCTAAACCTTTTTTGGGAGACAATGAAGGGAAGGGAATGTTACCCACCCCAAGATATCCTTAAGAGGCCCCATAATACATGTTATGAAAAATCCATCAGTAGTCTCATTCTAAGAATCGATCTGAAATCATTGTGATGTTGGAATTTTATACAGGTGAACAATGCTGGGGTGACGGGAATTAGAGTTGACGCTGAAGCTGTTGAAGCTTTAAATAAGGTCGGTATCTTAAAATAAGCTTATGAAAAACACTTTTGAAAAACAGTAGTTGGATTACTTCAGGCAGATGTAGAAAAAAAATGGAGCCATATGAAAAATTATTAACATGACTGGTTTTGAAGAAATAGTGAAGGTTGTATTTCTTATCCTTTACTCCATGCTATTAAGCTTTAAAATTTTTCAATATCAATATGTGAAATTCAACTTCACAAACGGTGAAAAACTTGGCCACAATTAAAGTAGAGTTTCTTATTTACATATGACCTGCTTTATATATCCATAATCGATTCAAAATATTAGTAGAATCTACATATTTATTAAATATTGCATAATATAAACAAACCGATAAAAATAAACCACATAAAACACGTCCCTATTTATATTTGATTTCAGAAAGAGCGTTCTTCTCTTTTCATTAATGTAGGAAGGTGTACAAATAAATTATAATAAATATCATTCATACGATGAAGCCGAACAATGCTTGGAAACAAACTACTATGGGGCCAAAAGATTGGCTGAGGCATTGATTCCCCTTCTTCAGTTGTCTGATTCACCGAGAATAGTAAATGTTTCCTCTTCAATGGGATTTCTAAAGGTATGAAGGAACTTTAATTTTATTTTCTAATCAAATTTAGTTACGGTTAACTTTCGTCTTTTTTTATTTCAGAATATCCCATCTGAACCAATCCGAGAAGAATTGAGCGACGTTGAAAATCTCACCGAAGACAAAGTGGATAAACTTTTATGCAAGTTTCTGAATGATTTTAGAGAAGGAAGTGGAAAAGTTAAAGCTGAAAGCTGGCCTACTTTCTTTGCTGCTTATACAGTTTCAAAAGTTTGTTTGAATGCTTACACAAGGATTTTGGCCAAGAAATATCCCTCATTATGTATAAACTCTGTGTGTCCTGGCTTTGTGAAGACTGATATCAACTTTAAGAACGGCGTTTTGTCAGTTGAGGAAGGTGCTGAAAGTCCTGTGAGATTGGCATTGTTGCCTAATGACAGTCCTTCCGGCCTCTTCTATGTTCGTCATCAAGTGTCGTCTTTCTAATCAAGGACGATCGTTTTCTTCGATTAGACACTTATCAACTGCAAGCTTACGAGGAAAATGTTGGTATGCTTTAGTTCGTAATTGTTCAAGAAAAAATGCTGCCGCCAACTTTTTATACAATGTGGCAAAGAATACATAGTATTTGAAGATGATTTAGTTCCTTGTGGTTTGTTTTACAATTGTAACTATCACCATATTACCATGTTTGTTTCAATATACGATCCTTTCAACAAGCAGTGGTGAGGCCAATTTTTGTTTTAAAGTGCACGAGTATATTTAAAAAATATATATATAAAAAAAATAACGTATTGAGTCATTCTTGACATTTGATGAAAGTGCAAATAGTTATTTTTGTATTTTACCCGATATTATTTATTTATGAGAACGTAATAAACCTAATAATTTAGTTTATGATATCCTTGTTATATAAGGTTTTTTTTTTGTTAATTAAGTTTTTAGAACTATTTTTTATAAAATATTATTAAGTCGATTAATTGATAATTTTCTTATGAAATGTTTATTTTTAAAAATATATAGAGATATTGCATCAAATTAATTGAGGGGAGATTCAAACATTCACGCTTATAAGAAGAGAGTATGTATGTAACCACTTGAACTATATTCAGTTCGACAAATATATATGGGTAAATTGCAAATAACACCCTTATAGATCTAGTCAAATTTATGGACAACCTTTGTAGTTTAACGATGGAAAATCACTCATCTGTGGTTTTAAATTATGTCAACAAGACTCCTCTCTTCAACGTTGTAATATTTCTTTTAGCAATAATTTCTTTGTTTGAACTCCGATTTTGATGATTCATGATGTTTTGGAATCTTCATTTCAGGCTCTACGTTACGGTTACTTGAAGACTTATAAATCATCAATAAACAAAGGGGTTAAGGGCTTCGATCATACTAAATATTTGATAATAATAAAATATTTTATTTATTGACAATTTTGAATTTTCAAGTGATCATACGTAGAGCTCGAAATGATTTGAATCATTCAAATCGAAGTTTAGACGAAGATGTTATGACTAAAAGAAAATTTATAACGTTGGAAGGAATGAATCTTATTGACATAATTTGGAACTTAATGGATGTAATTTACCCTTTTTAAACTACATGCTTCTTCATCCATTTGATTGTTATTTGAAATTTACCCTATATATATAAAAATATTTGATGTGAAATGAATTTATTAAAGTATTCAGAATTATTCGATACATTGGAATAATTTTTTTAAAGAATTTTGCTTCTCTCTCTCTCTCTCTCTCTCTCGTAACAACCATTCATGCAAAGAGACTACCTGTAACGACCCGATTTTCGTAAAATCCTTTAAAACAAATGTCCAGCGGAAAAATTTGATTTTTACAGAAAAACAGCATGGGTTCGTTTAAAATTCGGATAAACCAAAACCTGTTTACATCCCAATTTTTCAGAAAAAGCAGTAAACCTGGAATACGCATTCCATAATATGATGAAAATTCTAGAGAGAGTTTTAAAGTTCAAAAACATATACAAATTATACAAATGCTCCATCGAGCTCAAAATGAAACATAAATAAAGTAGTGAAATGTTCAAGAGCATTCAAGAATGCTTCACCCAAAACCATATATGTCCTTGTCCATTCATTGTCTTGATAGGTCACGCGACCCCACCTCCTCTACCTCGTCCTCTACCATGAGTCTTACCTGAAAAATTGTAATTGTAGCAACACTAGCATAAAAATGCTAGTGAGAGTTAAATGAAAGCAAGTAATCCTATAAGCAACATTTCATGTCAGAAATCGTGTCCAAAGGCCTAGATTTCACTTTTACTACCCATTCCACATTCCAAATTCCGCATATAGTCAACAAACATAATATACATTCTAAAAAGTAACGATAACAAGACTTAAAGTAAAAGTACCCGTTATTACTAAGTCTCACTATACAAATCTAAAGACTTTGTAATTGCATTACTAACTATCTTTATTACCCAATCAGTTTCATCATATCATTATACCGTATGGACCGAAGTCGACATACCACGTACCATATCACAATCATCGCACCATGATACCGTATGGAGCTTATCAACATACTATCATGTGCCGTATCACATATCATCGCATCATGATACCGTATGGAGCGTATCACATACTATCATGTGTCGTATCACATATCATCGCAGCATGATACCGTATGGAGCGTATCACATACTATCATGTGCCGTATCACATATCATCGCACCATGATACCGTATTATGTTACATAAGCAACATCTCTTTTGATACTGGTTCCAGAAAGATCTTTAGGAAGATCTCTGAGTCTCTAAACGAAAGAAGAAGAAGAACCAACAACAATTTCCTTATCTGTATGTAATGAAAGACCTTTTCTTTAACAAACCCCTCAAAGAAGAAGCCATTTGTTCTATGAAAAACTGCAAAATTATATATATAGAAAGGATAAAGGAGAAAAAGAGTCAAAGGGTAGGCTCAAGATTTTAATGATGAGAATCTGAGCTCTAGCTGGCCCCCTTGCATTTTCTTTCTTTCTTTCTTCTCTTTGGTTTTGGACAGAGATGAGATTAGATAGATGGTCGTCTTTGTCTCATTCTTCTTCTCCAATGCAACTCGCCTATTTACTATGGCAGTGGCAGGTTTTTTTTTTTGAAAGGGCAGTGGCAGGTAATTAATCATTTCATTTTACAAAATTGCATAAACCACTTGAGTTGTAACATTTATCTTCTCATATTTTTTATTTTGAATAATTGACTCCTTAAATTTTTAAATTTTTAAAACTAGATTCAGAAAATTTTAATTTGACGAGTTACACCCATAAATTAAATTTAGGTCTCATTTTAATACTTTTTATGATTCAAGAGATCAATTGTTCAAATTGAAAATTTAATACTGTAAATGTTACAACACCTATAGATCAGGTGTAGTTTGTATAATTTTTCATTATTTTTTTTAATAAATATTACATTAAATTAAGGAGGGAGACTCAAACCCTCATAAAAAAAAGGGAATACGTATCTAACAATTTGAGTTTGGTATAGATTCAAGATAAATAATCATTTAAATAAAAGGCTTTTTACTTTAATATTGTTTTTCTTTTCAAAATTTGTTCATCATTTTTTAATAGGTAAATATTATTTTGGTCCCAACAAACTAGGAAAAATAGTTTAAATTTAAATTATTCCAAATTATTATTATTATTATTATTCTAAATTTTGAAAAAAACTATTTAAAAGTTTATACTTCAAAGAAATTTTTATCAAATTTAAAAATAGAAATTAAAAACTAAAAAAAACTTATTTTTACCTTCTATACGAAAAGATGAAGTCGGAAAAGTGGAAATATGAGAGATAGTGGAGAAAAAAAAAAGTGAAAAGTCATTCTTGTTGACATTCAAAGTCAATTAATCTTATTTCTTATTTTGATAATAGCAATTTTGTTTTTGTTACGAATCAAATTTCTGTTTATTATAGTTCATATTGTAGAGAAAATTATAACGAGTTCAACGCAATTGGGAATCGACTCAATCAGACTTCAAATGAGTGAGATATGAATTTTAAGATTGAAATTATTTTAATTAATTCGTTCAGATCGTATGTGGCGAGTTTATTATATATTTCGGGCGCTCAAGTTCTCAACCGTAAGATCAGATGGATTTCAAAATCAATGGCTCAGATTTATTATTAATTTTGATTTAAAGAAAAAGAATAAATATCAGTAGCCGATAGATCGTCAAAACTTCTTATTCAACGATCATTGAATTTTGAAGTAGAAATTAATTCAAAAAGAAAATAAAATTTGAAATATGACCGTTTTACTCTCAGATGACGTAAGCACGATCCTTAGCCGTTCGATCGAGTAAAAACCACTCCAATCTGACGCTCACAAATCGTCCACATCATCAGGTTCATATTGTCTGTTCGATCACGCCCGCATATTTCATCCAATGGACTGAAAAGAGAGTACACTTAAATATGTTGTCGCGAGGTTGGTTCTCTCTCCAGAAGCATTTAATTTCAGAATTACTTTTTCTAACGCGTGGGTCCTAGCCCTTTATGACATCCATTCTCCATTCGACACGTGACCTGCTTGTCTCCTAAAGCAATAATGTCTTTTGGCATTTAATTTAATTTTAGAATTATTTATTAATTCCAAAAATACCAACCTCTATCCTCCATGCAAAGAAAAGTCTTTATTCTTCCAACCTTCTCTCCTCCATGCACAAAGTTTCAAAGACAAACTTGTGGAAGATGAAGCCATGCACGTAAATGGTGATGATGAATAGTGAAACGGTAATATTTTTTATTTGGGTTAAATGCAAAAATGACCCCTACACTTTCATGGTTTTTCAATTTACACCCCTGCACTTCTAATTTGAAAAAAAATCACCCCTACACTTTTAAAAGCCAACATTCGTTAAAAAAATCATCTAAAACTAACGGTGTGAAATTTTTTATTATTTTTTTAACCATGGTTAAATCCCTAACTTCCCACTCTCTCCCCCTTTGCTTTGTTTTCCCCCTCTCTTCTAAACCACGATACAGACCAATAAAAAATTAAAAATTCTCTATATATCTCCAGTGACAGAACGACATTTTTTGGTGGTGGAGTCAAACTTGAAACTTGTGATTCCACATTAAATCTTGTTCCATTATACTATGGAAACCATAATGTGATGACCTGGCTTACGATACAAGCCTAGGACGGGAGCTCGCAAGCAAAAGCAAGAACTATTTTACTTAGTTTAAACAACAATGAAACCAGACAATGGAAATTCGGGCATGAAGTATTCATAAACTCTTTAAAAACCTGCTTAAAGCTCAAAACCCCGCTAGTCGGCCGTTTCATAATATCATAAAAGATTTAAAGTCGTAAAACACATGGTAAAAGACGTGGTGCACCACGGAAAAGTTATTACAACCCGTTAACAAGCTTAAAAATATTTACATAATGAGTTTGAAACTTAGACTCCAAAATATGGACCCATCGTTTTATACAAAACATCACAACCAGAAAGTGTGACTCGCGTGTCTAGTGGTCTATCCAAAGTCCTCATCCCGTACGTCAACGAGCACCACCTGCCGCTCCATGCCCTCAACCCCTAGGAATACCTGAAAGGTGATTTAAAGCACCTTTAAGTATGACACTCAGTGAAAACAAAAGAATATGAACGGTGATGCGGATGTTCATGACATAATGCACATATAGGAATGTATGTCTAAGAATGCAATTTATCGGGCAATGCAACATGAATAAGTATACATGATCAAACCGTACATATTTCAAACCCGTACTCTTGTCGAACAAGTATCATCCTCTTCGTAACCACGTTTACCAATTCCTCTTAGTCAATTCAACGTTACTTTCACAATTTCGGTGTCTCACTACCCACTATTCACATCACATCATAATTTAACACCCGAGCCTTAGCTCCTAACAATCTTCCAAGTTATCGTAATAACCACTTAGCATCCAGGCCATCCACCACATAGCGCCTCGGAGCTACACAATATCCCACCACGGTAACCAAGTGTAACGCCCAACCTACCACTCACCATTACACGGGTTACAACCCCATGGCCACACATCGAACATATGAGATGCATAAATGAAGTGATATGAAATGAAATGGACTAGTCATGCTTTCTTACAATACTCATCGAAAAGTAGTAATCCCGACTCAACGAGCACTCATAAGCCAATTCCTCCAAGCAGTATATGACTCAATCATACTACATAAGTTGCTCAAATTTCACATAATACATATAAATCACATTTCAAGTTTTAAATCTTAATAACTCATTCACGTACTATTCACCGAGCATTAATCGATAGCATATCGAGTATAAATGAAAATAGGCCCAATTCAGTATATGACTCGATCATGGACTAAGAGTGCAAATATTAGCAAAAACATGTTCGAATAAGCGAATAACTATATAAAGACATATCGGTTTGAGCTAACTAGCTCGTTGTGGCCCTCTAAAAAGTGTCTGAGATCACTTCCCACTTCCCGTTACTTCCTCGTACTCCAATCTCCTTACTATCCACAATCCATAGTCCCCAAACAAACTCCGAACATAGCTAAACTCATTTCACAACCACACTTCAAGAGTTGCAAACAACGTCGCCAACACTCCTCCGATTCTTTATGTTCTCACCTTCACAATCGGCTTCAACCGTGCCTGCTCGTCTTCTTCCTACAACAAACCAATCCACATAAATTTAGTCTTAAATAAACATCATATCTCAGCCCATAACACATACACAAATCCCCGAACCCGCTAAGGAACAAAGTTCCAAAAATTAGACAATTTTAGGGTGCAATTTTCGGCCATTTGGGGCTTTATAATAAAAAAAACCATTCAATTGATCTTCCAATGTGTTTCCCATGTACAATATAATCATATAACTACCCATAATTTCCAGATTTGAGAGTTCTCCAATACAAGTCAAGAAACTTCAAATTTTACAAAAGCTATAAGCTAGAAATTTCACCATGAATGGAGGTTTTGAGCTCCCTCATGATCATGTCTTCGAACTACAAATGAATCTTAATTCAATAATTCTTAGGGTTTGTAAACATCACCTTAAGTTCAATTTTAAGAATTTATAAATGTAAGAAAACCCACATACAACAACTCCTTAAACACCAAACAAGAGGATTCAAACAAACCCCATGGAAAACCTAGAAAACTTGAAATTTTAGGATGAGGAATTACCTTAAATCTTGACAAACTTCACTAGATTCTTGTGTAGACCTTCCTAGGATTGTGATTCCAACATAAATCAACCAAAACCCCTTTAAATTTACCCAAGAACACAAGAGAATTGAGGGAAGAAAAGTTGACACATATTTAGAGAGAGGGCGCGGGGGGGCGACGGAAAATGAGAGAAGAATTTTATCTTTTTTTTTTTCCCTTTTTTACCTCCCAAGACCCACCACCTCCAATAATTATTTTAAGTCCCTATTCACTTTTCCTTTGCTATTCTACCCTTGCCCTAAAATTAATTTGCTAACCAACCATTTTTCTAAACAAACCATGGTTAATAGCTCTCTTTTATTAAATTGCTCCATAGTTTTAACTATGGTTAATCACTAAATAACCATAACACATATAGAAAATGATTCCCAAACTTTTAACACTTGTTAAAAAAACATACAAATAAAAGTGAAATTTCTAATTACCCTACTTTAACCCCCGAGGCCTTACATGTTCTTTCAAATTATGATTTGAGAGAACAAAGAAGATAAAATCAAGTTAAGTTTAAAAGAACAAAATCAATTGATATTCCTGATATAACTTAAAATCTAAATCAAAGAATAGAAAGAATTGATTAAATTGGATTGCGATCAAGATCGAGAAAGCTCAATATGAGACAATGTTTTGAGTAAGTTGAGATCATTCAATCATAGAGCAAACTTTGGAGGTTTCGTTCTCTGTTTCTTAGCTATGGCTTCCTCGGTGAGAAGAGAGAGAAAAGGCTTTAAAAAGGAGAATAATATTTTAAAAAAATGTGATCCCATAATAACTTACCTATGGTTAGTTAGTTGAGTTAAATAATGTTAAAATAGATGATAAATCTAACATATGATGTCTTCTTGATAGTGTAAGGATTTTTTTTGCAAAAAAAAAAAAAAAAGAAGTGAGGGTCATTCTTAAAATTAGGTGAAAGTGCAGGGGTCAGTTATTCATTTTACCCTTATTAAATCTAAAGGATCTCCCAGACTCCCTTGTATGGACTTTAGATTCTAATGGTTTTTCCACAGCCTCAATGGTTCACCACCTTACCAAACAGGTTATTCTTATTGATGAAGATTTTTGTAAGTTGATTTGGAAAGTGGGTTGCCCGAAGAAGATTATATTCTTCAATTGGAATCTGATCATGGAAGGTTTAAACACTATAGATGTCATTCAAAGAAGAAATCTGAACCTTACCCTCTCTCCTAATACTTGTTCCTTATGTTCTCAACATTCGAAAAATCAGGATAATTTATTTTTTCACCGTAACTTTGCTGCTCAAATTTGGAATTCAGCGTTTGAGTCCCCTCAACTTGAATTGGTGCTTTCAAAAGACTTCTAAAGACAACCTTCACTCCTCCTCCGTGGGCATTCTTTTAAGAACTAAGCAAAATGGCTTTAGAAAATGGTGGTTAAACTCATTCCTTCGGAGATTTGATTGGGAAGAAATCACAGAATTTTTTATAACAATGCCTTGACCGCGAACGAAATTTGGGATCTTATTCAGTTTATAACAGTGTCTTTGTTTGCTTCTTTATCTAACACTTTTTGTAATTATAGTTTTCTTTTGATTAATGCTCACTGGAATTTTTTTTAAGTATCCATTGGTAGGGTCGATTTCTTATCAACCCTATTTTGCTCGTTCTTCATTTTCTATGAAATTTTTAGTTTCCTATAAAAAAAAAAAAATTATGTCACATGTACAAGTTCCATTAATCTATGTACACTCAGAGGAATGGCTGGCTAATATTTAATAGCATGACCTCTTATATGTGGATATTAATTCAGTTCTATATAGTTTAGGTTTACATGACCGTTCAAGTCCGAACCCTCATATAACATGGGAAAATATAAGAATGTGGATCCTAAAAGTTAGAAAAGCGAGGCTGTGTGGCACAAAACATAAACAGCCTCGAAAAGAGAAAAGGGGAACAGGGCAACAAAGAGAATAAACAGGGAATTAATGTCGAAATGATAAGTAACAACACGGTTTTTCGTTTAAGGGCATTTTAGTCCTTTCATCAATCTTGATTTAAATAAAATTATTTTAAGTTGATAATGATCTTCATGTTGATTCGAGTTCAACGCAACTTATCCTTCGTCATTCTTATTCCCGAGTCAAAAGTTATGAGAATTTTAAGTCGAGTGAGATTTTTCATAATTAACCCAAAAATCGAGGTTTTCTCCTTATTTACCCTAAATCCAAAAATTAACATAGTTTGAAGGTATTTTCTTCTTCCACATGCAATAGCAGCCACAAGATTTCCCGTCCATTCATTCTACTATTCACATCGCCTTGATTCCTTGTCAAATAGTAAGAGATTTGTCGCTTTTCTTCTTCACTCTCTTCGACTCTTTGATTCATTGTTGTTCCAATGAGTTCCTCTAATTTTCCATAGCCAATCTTCGTCGAAAGTGGTTGTATTCTCATCTAAAATCTTCATTGCCTTTGTTGTTCTTTATTGGGTATGTTTATATCGATTTTCATCTCGATTACTTATGTGTTTCTTAATTCCTTTCAATTCGTGACTAATTTCTTAAATTTTATTGATGCTCGTTCATCTTCCATAATTTTTATAGAGAAATATAATGATTTAATGGAAACGTTTTCTTCATGAAACTTGTAAATATACTTGTTAAACGTTTTCTTCATAATTTTTTTTATTTATGGTTAAATTTCAAATTCATCAAAATTCATTTAGATATATATTTATAATTTACGAAATGGACAATTTTTTCTCGATTGTTTTGGAAAAAACTGCTATAACAGTTATTTGGGTCAACTTAAATTTTTTTTTTAGAGTATTGAACCGTTGGATCTTTCTAAAATTTGTAGAATAGTTTTATAATTATAGTAACTAGTTTGAGACAAATATTTAGCATGATCAAATGTGTTTTAGATACTGAACCTGAGAAAACTTCCTTGTTGGTCGGTTCAGCCAGTACATGGGCTTTTTCTATTGTTTTCAACCCGTTTTAATCCTGTTAGCTTGGTTCTCGTCTAATTAAATTTTAAATAATTATTTTCCAAGTAACGGGCATTCGTAGATTTATTTATTAATTTATTTCAAGGTCTTTTCATATCTCGACTTGGAGTTAAGAATCATGAACTTGTGTCAGTGTCAAGATTGGACTTGATACCATTAGACATTTTTCTTAACTATTTTTATTCTGATTCAAAACTCAGTTCGCGTTAAAAAGGCAGGTTAATTCCTACTTAGAAGGTTAAATTAAATCCCTTGTACTTGCTTGTTTATTGTATGATTATAATTAGAATGTATTGGGAGATGATTTATTGATTTTAAATATTATTATGTGCTCGTTTTGATTTGCGAATATTGTTTTATTCAGTTTATGCTTGTTAATGTGTTAGGTATTATGATTAGAGCCTATAGATGAGTTTAAGTTAAATTGACCATATTAATGAGCTCCTATTAAATTTGTAGAGCTGCATACTATGGCAACGTATCATGGGAGGCCTTATACCCTACTATGATACATATTTTCAAGCACATAGTATGGCCCGTATCACTTGTGGTTGCGTATTCTACGTGATACATATTTACAAATTTAATAGAAATTAAGAGATGTTGTAAGCTATGTAATTATTGTTGACTCTAATATACATATTAAATTTGTAAAGCTGAATACTATGGCACGTATCATGGCTTGCCTTGATACATATTACTAAGCTGAATAGTATGGCACGTATCATTTGTGGTCGTGTATTCCACGATGATACCTATGTACAAATTTAATAGAAATTTAGAGTTGATGTAGGCTAAGTACCTACTAAGTAATGATAAAATGTGGAAATGGACTAGTATCCATAAATTATTATAGTTATAAGATTTTTTGAATTCGATTTACTTATTTGATGTAAGGACCCGAGGTTTGATTTCGGGAATTTAGAATTTTTCTTATATTGATTTGTTTATTTAATATTTTTAATTACGGAAAATTATTTGTGTAATGTCCCATTACTTTTGAAGTGAATTTTGATTTTATTTTATTATTTATTTATTATGTAATTTATTTCAATTAAAGTATTTAGTTTAATTTTTATTTTTGTAATTTAGAATTTAGTAGTTTATTTCGTTTAAACCTTTTTAATCGTTCTATTAGCTTAAATTAGTTTTGGTCGTATTAATAATTATTAACGGGCCAATTAATAATTATTAATCACTATTTGTCTAGTTTAAGAACTTTGGGTTTCGTTTTATAAGCTAAAATCATTAAAAGGACGTAACCATAATTTTTGATTTCTTAAAAATATCCAAAACACTATTCAATCTTCTTTAAAATCTCAACTTTGACTCAAATTGACCAAAAACCTTCTCTTCTTCTCCTTCATCTTGCAATGAGTTTTCTTCCATGGTGGGAGAGATTTTTTCTTCTTGGCTTTTCTTCATTTCTCGATCGTTTTAGATGAGGTCAGTTGCGTTGGATTGCTCGGGATGAGGGCTATCTATCCCACCTATGCTTGTGGCGTTTCTCGTTCCTTACGGGAAGCCCTAAAAAGTAAGTTTTCAAAACTTTTTACATGGTTTTGTTCGTTTTTTTATTATAAATGAGTTTTGAAGTTGAAATCATGAATTTCCATCAAGGAATTTGACGATTTTGAGCCCGGATTTTCGAAAAACACTATTCATCCGAAATCACTATTCACCCAAAAATCATACTTTTTCTCTTATTAGATTTGAATTGTAATTCGTTGATCGATTGATGAATTGTAGGTGTCGGGTGTACGTTGAAGTCTCGTTGGACCGTTGGATTATTCTTTGACTTGCTAAGGTGAGAATAATTATAATTTAACGTAGCTTTAGAAACCGAATAAGTAGAATGATTTGTAGGATTGGAAGTTGAGATTAAGGATTGAATCAAAGAATAAAGGAAAGTGAGCTAGTATACTTAGGTTTGGAGCTAGTTCTTTTGAGTGAGAATACTTTTGGATTTTCCCGAGAGGAACGTTGAACTTTTGGAAGTTCTAAGTTAGAATCGTTTCGGAGATTAGGATGGATTATTGGAAGTTGAAGGATCCAAGTTTAATAGAATGGTTAAGGAACTTGAATGTAGAACTTTGGATTTTATTTGAAAAGTTTAGAATCCTTGGAAGTGGAGACTTATTTGTTTAAGTTAAGATCTTACTTTTATTAAAGTATCGTTGGTTCGATTTACTTATTGTTTTTTCCCGAAATTCCTATTTATTTACTTTATGTATAAGGAAATCTATGATCCATTTACTTTATGCCCTTCGGTTACTTTAACATTCATATTTATGTTTATTTACTTTTGAAAGCATATGCATAACATCTTGCATCATTGAATTGAGAGGAAAGTGAGATAAAAGGTGAATGCAAAACCTACGGGTGTTTTCATTACCTTCATTCATAAAAAGTGAATGCGAAACCTACGGGTGTTTTCATTACCTTCATTCATAAAAGGTGAATGCGAATCCTACGTGAGTTTTCATTACCTTCATTTTCATTATCGGTGGAATTATGTCATTGAGAAGAAATTGTATATTCTATTATGGAAAGTAAGATAAGAAAGTGAATGTTAGTCCTACGGGAGATACCATTACATAACCTTATTTCCTTGAGATGTTATGATTATGTAAAGATTGTGTATTCCATTTATAATTGTTTTAATGAGCTAATGGATGAGGATTAGACTACGTATGCTAGTAATATCATCTTGTATCGTACATTGTGATTGTGAATTATGTTAAGTCCTACTGAGATTAACATTATGTTATCGAACATAAAGGAAAGGTAAATCTTATATATAGTATGAGATATCAAAAGGATGAACCAGAAAGAGATTATGGGATATGAAAACATTCTTCCAAATATTTGAGAGTTAGTTTCTTGAGTTCAGAAGCTTTGGTAAAGGTTATATAAACTTTTGATAGTCTAAGTTGCTATAGAGAAAAGAATTGAAACATTATGTCTAACATATATTTCTTTAGAGAAAAAGAATGAAATATGATGATTAGCCAAGTGCTATAAGGAAGAGGAAGGAATTTGAATTGTATAATGAGATAATACAAGGGTGTATTGAACCTTGTATATTTATTATGTTATATGTAAGAGAACTAGTTTCTCAATAAATAGGAATATCCTGATTTTGGAGATGAACACTTGAATGTAAACTTTATGTATAGTCTAAGTTATTGAAGAGAATGAAATAAAATGTTATGTGTGTTATGAAACACATCCTCCTAAAGGCTTGGAAGATAATTCCCCAATTATTTGGGAGACATGGTAAGTAAAAGTGGATTACTTAATGTAAAACTCTTTGAACGGATGGATAACAAAGAGTAAGTAAGTTCTTGGACATAAATCCGAATACGGGTTTGGGGTCTATTGTTACTTTTTATTCTGTTTATTTTCACTGAGTTTGTTGTTAGCTCATGATATTACAAACATTTTCAGGTAATGTTCGAGGTCGTGGGAGAGGAGCTGGTGCAGCTTGATCGAGAGGATGATGATATAGAGATGGACTAGATACCCTTTTTAAAAGTCCATGGACTCATTTTGTTGTATTGTGTCTTTTGAGATGTAATTATGTATATAAGCTTATAAGAGCTTCTCGTTTTACTTTTACGGTTATAAACTTCTTTAAACTCTGGAAAAGGAATTGCATTTCCTTGCTTTTAAATTTTCTGATGTGAAAAATGTATACAGGTTGTGGATAGTCAGAGTTTTAAACATATCCACGCCAAATTTTTATTAAATGTTAAGTCTTCCGCTGCAATTCGATTTTAAATGATTTAAAAGGAGTCGGGTCGTCACAATTTGCTAGCTTTTGCTAAGTACATTTTGGTTAATTTTGTTTGGGGGCTAGTTAGCAAAGAAAAGAGGAGGAAGGGTTTGAAATTAAAATTGGGAGGTGGAAGGATTTGGTGTTAATTTGAAGGGGTGGAGGGACTTGTAAATAAATTGCTTCTAGTTATTATTTAAAATTTGGAAAAACAAAAGTATAAAAGGGAAAAACAAGAAAAGAAAATACAATTCCATCCTTTTTTCTTCTTCTCCAACCGTAGACCCCCCCCCCCCCCTTTTTTTCCTCTCAAAAATTTCATCCACTCTCTTTCCTCTTGGATCTTGGAGCAATTTGAAGGGGTTTTGTATGATTCATGTTGGAATCACTATCTTAGGGAGATTCAAACAATTCTTGGAAGGAAATTTGATCAAAAACTCAAGGTATTGACTAACCTAGATTTTCATTTTTGGCAAGCTTTCCATAATTTTGATTGGAGTTTCTTCAAGGATGTTTTTATGAAGGTTCTTTTTTATTGTTGAATTATGAAAATGGTGGTTTAATTGATGTTTATGAATCCTAAGTATCACCTCTTAAGTGTTCTTTAAAGGATAAAAGACATGGGTGGATGCAAGCTTTTTAAAAACTCCATTAATGGCGGTTTTTGAAGCTTTGGTGTTCTTTGATTTTTGGGATTTCTTGACCATGACTTTAAGTTTCTCAAATCTGGAATTTAAGAGTGTTCATATGATTATAAGATGTATGAAAAACAACTTGGAAAGGAAGAGAAATAAATTTTGATAGATTCTCAAAATTGGCCAAAATGCTAGTTTTAAAACTTAGCTAGTTTTGGGTGTTTCTTTGTTTAATCTTGAAAGTTATCAATTCTGGAAATTTTTTTATGTTTGTATGTATATTTTATACATGGAAAACACATTGGAAGATCAACTTAATGAGTTTTTGGTATATTTCCATTTTTGACCAAAAAATTGCACTTTTGTTGGACTAGTTTTCTTGTTTTTGGGTGTTTCTTGACTTTTAGTGAAAGTTTATCAATTATGGAGCATTTGGTGTTTAAATATATATATTTAAAAAAGGAAACCACCTTAGAGCATCAATCTAATGATTATTGCATAAGTATTTCTTATTTGGCCGAAAATTGCATCCCGAATCAACTAGTTTTGGAACTTGTATCACTAACCGGGTTTGGAGTTATTTGTGGTTGTTATGACTGATTTGTAATGATTATATTAGCCTAAAAATATATTGATTAACTTGTTGTAGGCCAAAGGTGAGTGGATATACGTGGAGCCAACTTTGAAGGTGAGAACAAAAAGAATCAGAAGGGTGATGGGTGTGGCGTTTCCGTTTCTCTTCAAATTATGTTGGAAATTGAGTTGAGGTTATGCGTAATAGTGAATTGTGGTATGAGTGGTAAAGTTTGGAAGAAAGCGAAGTAACGAGAAGAAATATTGATTCCGACATTTGGTTAAAGAGCCGAAATGCTAGATAGCCTAAACTAGAAATATGGTTTTGGCTAGTTGTTCATTTAAGCATGCCTATTTTCTTTATTATTATGTTCATAGTCCATGAACGAGTCATATACTGGATTTGGGGCTTTGATTATGCATACTTGATACACTTTGTTTATGCTCGATAAATAGTTGTGATCACGAACCATGTGAATACGTGAGACTTGAACATTGTATGAGAAAAGATTGAGTCATATGCCGGATTTGAAAAGTAGATCTATTTACCCTTGTTGATTCTAAGTCTCGTTATATAATATTGTTGTGAAGAAGCATGTTTAATCCATTTCATGTCATACATGCCATTCATGCATATCATGTGATCGTTATGTGGCCATGGGGTCGTAACCCGTGTAACGGTGTATGGATGTTGGACGTTACACGTGGTTACCGTGGCAGAGAAGTGTTGGGAGCTCTGGTGTGCTATGAAAAGAATGGCCCGGGTGCTAGTGAATTGAGATAGTTTGAAACTGAAATGAGTTACGGCTCGAAGGTTGATTGATTTTGTAATATGGGTGTAGTGAGACGCCGGGTTTGTATTGGTAATGCTTGTGATATCAAAGAGGAAGGAATTATGTTTTTAAAGATGTTATGACTAGTTGATATCATCCATACGTAAAGCATTTGTTCATACACATTTTAAGCATGTTATTATGTTCGTTTGCATTCTATAACGATCATCCCACATCACTATTCATATTCTTTTGTTTTCACTGAGTGTCATGCTCAAAGGTGCTCTAAATCACCTTTCAGGTAATTCTCGAGGGCGAGGATGTGGAGCGGCAAGTAGTGCACGTTGATGGCCCGAGATGGATTATTTTGGATTGGCTTAGAGTCACGCAAGCCACAAGTTTTGGAATTTGTTTGAAAGTCGTGCTTTCATTTTGGAGTTAAAATCTTTAAACCTTATGTATATGTATATTTTGTTATGTTTATCGTTTGAAATTGGTGCACCAAACTTTGCTATTTTATTTTGATATTTGACCTTTTTGTGATCTTTTGAACCGGCCGATGTGCCGATGATTTCTGGAAAATGGGTTTAGTTTATGTTATTTTTGTATTTAAGGCATGAAATTTACGAATACTACATGCCAAAATTTTCGATATTTGAATAAGTAATTATTTTTGGGTTTAAGTTTTTGATTTACTTCCTCTTGTGTAACCGCGACCATCTTTTTAAATAAGTCGGGTCGTCACATTTGAGTTGAGGATTAATCCACTGAACTAAAAACTCACGGTATTCAAATGCTCTGCAAACTTTTATTTTGAAGGTAACACTGTTAATAATGGAAACAAAGGCGATTGACGAGGACATCTCTACACTTAAAGGCCCTTAGGATATGTCATTTATCTAGCTCATTTTTTTCGTATATTTCATTCTTCTGTCTATTTTTGTCAGTTAAGTTATTGAATTTCATTTTATTTATTTTAATTTTTTTATTCTTTAAATATTGGCGCCAAAAATAAACATTTTGTTTGGAATATCTCTTTGGTTATTAAATAAAAGCTTCCGCAACTATTTATTTTACTCTGATTTATTTTTGTTTTAAATGAGTCATTATTTATTTATTTGTTTATTTATGTCCCTATATATTCAGTTGGTTCGTCACATGATAGCATCCTAAAAATTTTTCCTTGAATACTACAGTTGATCTTTCTTCGCGAACTAAAGCATCGTAGTTAAAGCAACCTCATCAAAACCAACAGATAAATCAAGATAGATATCAACTTGATAAGACATGCATTGGAAATCCAAACGAGTTCATAAAAATCAAAGTCTTTATCAATGCGCCCTCGTCCAAAACCAACAAGTGAGGAAGACGAAGCGTCACATGGCAACCGGGCAGAATCAATGATGACCCATACTATAAATATACCACATTGGAATTGAGAGAAGAAACAGTCCACATACTTCTATTTCCCAAATCACCTCTCTCAACCAAGAGTTTCTCTCCGCTTCAGCCATAGATTCATCATCTTCCTCATATGTCAACGACGAACAGCGCCAAATCATACACCTATGAAAGATAATCAACAAAGCCCCTAAAACAGAAAGAGATTTGAGGAAAAGATTGAGAGAGAAAGAGCGGGAAATTCAGGGATGTTAGAAAACGAAGACAATAATCGAATGCTCTGCTACAACCAGCGTGACCAATTGAAAGATTTGGAAGATAAACTGGTGGAAGCCATGCCTCGTGACTCTCATAAACTTGGAGGATCCAAACGATGGAAGGACTTATCCACAAAGAAAAGGACCAACCACGACTCTCACATCGGAGAACCGATGAAGTTGTGGAGGATCTTCAAAGACACGCAGTCGAGCTCAACGAAGGAATTTCCCATCTCATTAGAAAATTGGAGTCTGATGATGAAGTTGAGGAGGACATATTACCTCCCCCCTGAGATCAAAGTTGAAAATCCACCATGGCTCAAGTAAAGAAGATAATTCATGTCCTTACTTTCACATCTTTTGTTAAACAGTGTAGAAAGATCTAATACCAGTTTAGAACTCATTTTAATCACTACTAGAAAACAATATAATAAAATGCTTTAGTTTCTATTAATTTTTCATAAGTAGTAAAAAGAAATCCCTAGCACGGACTAGGCACAACATCCATCATAAGAAGAAGAAAGCCGTAGCACAAACTAGGCATAATTCTCTTCATAAGAAGAAGAAAGTCCTAGCACGAACTAGGCACAACATCCTTGATAAAAAAAATCCTAGCACGGACTTGTCATAATTTCTTTCTGAAGAAAAACTTTTGCCATCCCATCGTAAGAAGAGTTTTGTCATCATTAATACTACAGAATTATGAAGCGAAACGGTCATGATCACTCTCCTCGAAAAACAACGAATTTAATAAATCCTCGATTTAATGTAAACATTTAAGGGGAAGAAGAAGAGAACGCACAGGTACAAAGGCGACGTCTTGTCCAAATTTCCCTCGGAAGAATAAAAAATCTTCAGGATTTATTAGCAGTAAATGCAGTCTCATCCAGTATCAACGAATCATCTGAAGTACAGGAACGATAAAGACAAAGCGTCATATGGAGACCCAAAACGTCTCCCCCAAGCCATTCAATCAGAAAGGCATCTATAAATATCACCCAACACATCTGAATAGAGGAATTCCCGCTCAAATCAAAACTTGAAGCTCTCACCTTTTCCTCTCTATCTCCTTTTTTACTTCTTTACCTCCTACCTCAAATGGATTCATCCTCTTCTGATGTCAACATTGATCTCCTTTAGATCAATTACCTTAGAGGGAGACTGTCCAAAGCCTCAAGAATGGAAAGAAAATTGAGACAAAAACTAGGACGAAGAGACAGAAAATACGTTAGATGAAAGAGATGGAAAACAAAAATCGTCGCCTCTACATCGAAATGTATGAGAGGTTGATCAAGGAAGACGACAAACATAAGAGCACGTTAAACCGGACTTCCCCAGATCTTCCATGGACTCCGAAAGATCGACGAAATCATCGTCGAAGAGATCCAAAAACCTCAATGCTCGCATCGCCCTATCGTTGAGGTTTTGGACAACCTTCAAGAACTCACAATTGAGATAACTGTGGAGTCAACCCAGCTAATAAATGAGCTTGATCCCTCGGACGAAGAAGATTATGAAGATGACGAGGATCCGTTTATTTGAATCCTCACCATTAAATCTGAGGAAGAATCTGAACCCTCCAAAGCTCTTTTTGAAACCTTTGAGGACCGATTTGATCTAAAAATACAGTCAGTAGATAACCTACAAATGTTCATTTTTGTTAAAAACTTGCTTCTTTTAATTGATAGTACATAGCTTTATAATTGCATAATATCAATACAAAAGGAACTATTTGACTTTTGAATCTTTTCAAAGTAATTTAATATTTAAAAAGCCCTAGCTCAGACTAAGCACTTTAACCTTCGAAAGAATAAGAAAGCCCTTGCACAGACTAGGCTCTTTATCTTTCCAAAGAAGAAGAAATACCTAGCTCAGACTGGGACTTTTAATCTTCGAAAGAAGAAGAAAGTCCTAGTTCCAACTAACCTTTGAAAGAAGAAGAAAGCCCTAGGGCAGACTAGGCACTTTATCTTCCAAAGAAGAAGAAAGCCCTAGCTCGGACTGTTAGGAATGATGTCCTAGAACTTGTAATTATTTAATAAAGATAATTTATTTCAAATAAATTAAATAAATAAACATAAGTTTTTTCTATTATCTATATTGATTCAATGAAAGATATTGGGAATATATGAAAATATAATAATATCAAATTCAAATAGTAGAACTCAAAGTTACTCTTATGAAATCATGACTAAGTATGTGAGTCATACGAGAGGATTAAAGTCGAGATGAGTAACTTAAAGTGTCTACCGTAAATGGATAACGTTTGGGAACCTTATCCTGGTAACACTGTTGATAGCCGGCCATTTTGTTTATAGACAAATGATCTAATCCTGATAATTCATGTGGGTGACATGAAATGGAAGTATCATATGCAATGTTGATTGTATAAGACAGGACCACGATGTTTGATGAAATTTCTCATTAGTACCGTTTATGAGAAATAATCGAATATGAAACTAAGTTTATCAACCGTGATAGATCTCAATCCTGAGTGAAATATGGACTCATATTCATAGAGTTATATTCTTTGATTCACATGGTTGAGAGCGATCTGATATGAACGCTCAATACACTCGTATTTTGGGAACATAACGAGATAGTAGTTGGGAACACATTTACACGAGATGGAATTCATAACTTTCCTATAAATTAACGGTATCTGTGTGATACCTAAACATTTTAGGAACTTTAGAAAACTCCCTTGATGTACTGATTCGAGACATGAACAAGTGGCGCCACGACTCCTATTGATCACATACGTACTTTATCTCTAGTTTGACTACAGATAACGTTCATTGGAGAATCAGCAGGAACACAAGGATAAAGCGTAATTACAGAGGCAAAACGGTAAATTTAATCCACCTATAATTATGAGTGTTCCACGTGAAGGATATATCTCAAATATAAATAAAAGATAAACTAAATGAACATAATTCATCTATAGTGATGGGAGTTCAGCTATGAATCTATATAGTGGAATTATTCATAGTTAAATAATAAGTAATTAACTAATTATGAGTTAATCACTTAATTGACTAATTATTAAGCCCATGATCTATATATCCATTGGGTCCCTATGCTAGCCCAAATATTGTTGTAGCAAAACTAAGTTATTAATTTAACTTAAGAAGGACAAATAATTTAAGTAATTGAATTTACTTAAAATCAAGCAGAATATTAATTATTTAAATAATGAGATTATTTATATGGAAATTAATATTAATATTATAAATAGAAATTAATAAAACATTATTAATTATAATATTTCAAGGCAAAAATTAATTGTTTAAATAAACGGGAATTAATGTTAATATTATTAATTATTTAAATAACGATTTTATTTAAATGGAATTAATAATTAATATTACTATTAAATAATGAGTTTATTTAATTTGATAATAAATATTAGAGAGAATTAAATACAATTGGTTTAAGAAACAAATTGGTTTTGGCCCAAAATAATTAATTAATCGAATAAGATTAAATGGTAATTAATATATTAATTTTTGCTAAATGTATTTAATTAGAAATTATTATTTGAATTTTCTAATATTAAATACATAATAAAGAAAAGTAATTATAAAAAAAAGGGGAAATGTCAAACTTGTTTAGCGTGCGTGCAGGATAAAGTTTGCATTTTCTTTTATTTATTTTTATTTAATTTATTTAGTTATCTTTAGGATATAAGGATATCTAACTAGATTATGATACATATTTTCTTATAAATATAATCATTGAGATTCATATTTTATACTCTTCTCACTTTAATTAGGAAAGTGAAAATTCTCTCTTCAAATTTTGTCTAATTCCGATTTTCCTTAGGGAAAAATTTAGAAGAAAATTTCTCTTCTTTTGTTCTTCTGAATCGATTCCCACAAGTCGGTTTTGCTTTCGATCGGGATATAGCGTAGAAGATCTGGTGTTGTTGAGGATTGATGTTGTAAAGAAACCTCCAACCAATTCTCCATTTATTACTCAATGTAAGTAAAGGTCTTTCATTTTCGAAAATAGCATGAATCTAGATGTTCTTTATCACAAATTGCATGATGTTAATAGATCCTAAATTAATTGTTAATTTTTTTACTAAATAAATTCCGCTAATTTAGTAAAGTAGTCATTTTAATTGGTATCAGAGCTAGTTTTAACGATCATGCAAAATTGTGGTAATTTTTAAAAAATTTGGTGGGTTGCATAGAAAGTTGTTTTTATGTATGTTTATATAAATTGTGTTGTATAAATTGCGGAGGTTTGCTAATTGATTGTTTAGGTATTCTTGAGACACTTAGGTTTTTAAACTTTAGTAGAAAATGTGTAAACCCTAAATTTTAGGGTATAGGAAATTTTTTGCAATTTTTCCATAACCAATGTTAGTAAAATTGGCTACACAAAGGGAGGATGAGAAGAATTTTTTTTCCTATAATTCCATGAGATCCACGCCCAAGGGAGAGAGAAAAGATAAGATATTTTAAGATATTTATCTTGTTATACCAATTTAAGAAATCAAATATTTAAGATAAGGATATAATCTTTTCTAAGAATTATCTCCATATTTTAAATTATGTATTTAGAAATTGATATAAGATTACATGGAAAATATTTTTCTTTATTTTTTCATATAATTAAAGATAATTATTTTAAAACAAGTATTTATAGAAATATTATGGGAGATAATATTTCCTCCATAAATACCCATTCTCACACCAATATCAAGGAGGAGAGAGAAAAAGTTAAATCCTCAAGTTCTACAATTGAAAATTTGAATTAAGTTGTAATTTTAATTTTTCCGTTTTATAAATAGTGCCAAGAATATCGGTCAATTTAGCTATTTATTATTTAAATTATTTATATGTATGATATAATATTTTTAAATAATGTTCATGCATAAGAGTATGTCATGTAGAAAATCCCACCATATGTTGTATGATTTTAATTAATTATACATACATGCATCATGATATAATATGTGTTTCTATATGCTAATGCAAGTAAAGCATGCCATAATTTTATTCTATTATTGTGATTATTGAAAATTATATATTTTTATTCTAAATTATTTTACGATTAAAAGCATGCTTATTTAGTTAAAATTCAAAAGTTAAATATAGTTTAAAAGTTGAATAGAAACTAAATGAATTATTTGTAATATGGAACTATTGTTTAAACAATTGGGCCAAAATCCATATAAGGTAAACAAATAGAAACTTTTAATTAAGTGTTAATTAAAAATTAAAAATTATGATTGATTAAATTGAACGGGTCTCTGGCGAGAAAGCTCTGCCCAAGCGATGAGGTTTCATAAAGTTCCCTTAACACGAAGCGCCTTTAACTGGGAGCGACCAAGGAGCAAAGTTCAAATTAATAAATCGAAATTATTAAGACAGCTCATAATGTGATAAATTTATGTAAAGCTTTAGTGCAAGTGGGCGATTGTTGGGGTTTCTTCCCTCAATCTTATGTAATCCAATTAAACTCTAAATAAATAAAGGAATTATTAATTAGTAATATTTACATTGTCATTTATTATTGTTTAATAAATGTAATCCATCATAAGATCCAGAGTTACTTATGATAACTTAAAATGAGCATGTGATGCGGGAAGATTCACTTAAGTCGTAACTCATATAGTCTGTGGTATATGAATAAAGGTTGGGTGCCTTATTTTTGGTAACACCACTAACACGGCACACTTGTGAATTGGCACAAGTGATCTTGTAACGTCCCATTAATTTTGAAGTGAATTTTTATTTATTTATTTAATATGTTATTTATTTATTTATTTCAATTAAAGTATTTAGTTTAATTTTTATTTTTGTAATTTAGAATTTAGTAGTTATTTTCGTCCGAAGACCTTTTTAATCGTTTTATTAGCTTAATTTAGTTTTGGTCGTATTAATAATTATTAACGGGACAATTAATAATTATTAATCACCATTTGGCTAGTTTAAGACCATCGGGTTTCGTTTTATAAGCTAAAATCATTAAAAGGACGTAACCGTCATTTTTGATTTCTTAAAAATATCCAAAACACTATTCACTTCTTCTTAAATATCAAGTTGACCAAGAACAAACCAATTTTCTTCTTCTTCTTCTCCCTCCTTGCCGTGGCCTTCATCTCCATTGGAGGGTTTCTTGGTTTTTCTTCGTTTCTCGGCGGATCGTCGTGTTTTCGGTTGCGTTGGATTGGTAGGGACGAGGGCTACCTATCCAACCTACATTTTCGAAGTTTCCCGTTCTCAAAAAGTAAGTTTTCAAAACTTTTTACATGGTTTTGTTCGTTTTTTATTATAAATGAGTTTTGAAGTTGAAATCATGAATTTCTATCAAGGAATTTGATGATTTTGAGCCCTGATTTTTTTAAAAACACTATTCATCCGAAATCACTATTCACCCGAAAATCATACTTTTTCTCTTATTAGATTTGAATTGTAATTCGTTGATCGATTCATGAATTGTAGGTGTCAGGTGTACGTTGAAGTCTCGTTGGATCGTTGGATTATACTTTGACTTGCTAAGGTGAGAATAATTAGAATATAAAGTAGGTTTAGAAACCGAATAAGTTGATCGATTTGTAGGATTGGAAGTTGAGATTAAGGTTTGATTAGAAAGGATAAAAGAAAATAAGCTAACATGCTAGGCTTGGATGTAGTTTAAATCGAGTAAGAGAATTTATAGATTTCTCGAGGGAAGCGTTTAACTTTTGGAAGTTCTAAGTTTAGAACCTCTCCGGAGTTTAGGATGGATTATTGGAAGTTGAAGGATTCAAGTTTAATGGGATGACTAAGGAACTTGAATATGGAATTTTGGATATTTATTGAAAAGTATAGAATCTTTGGAAGTGGAGACTTATTCGTTAAGTTAAGATCTTACTTTTATTAAAGTATCGTTGGTTCGATTTACTTATTGTTTTCCCGAAATTCCTATTTATTTGCTTTATGCACAAGGACATCTATGATCCATTTACTTTATACTCTTCGTTTACTTTAACATTCATATTTATGTTTATTTACTTTTGAAAGCATATGCATAACATCTTGCATTATTGATTCGAAAGGAAAGTGAGAAACAAAATAAGGGAGAATGTGAATCCTACGGGAAGTTCTCATTACCTTCATTCATAAGGGAGAATGTGAATCCTACGGGAGTTTTCATTACCTTCATGCATATTATCGGTGGAATTATATCATTGAGAAGGAATTGTATGTTTTATTATGGAAAGTAAGACAATAAGGTGAATTGAGATGTTGTGCTTATGTAAAGTTTATTTACTTCTTTTTATACTTGTTTTTATGAGTTATTGGATGAGGATTTGACTACATAGACTAGTTTTATCGTCTTGAAGAGATTATAGATTATGGAAGTACTTTTTCCAAATGGTTGAAAGTTAGTTTTCTAGAGTTTAGAGAACTATAGAAAAGGATTATGTAAGTCTGCTTGAAACACTTTGTATATTATACTTTTCCTTAGAGAAAAGAGTGAAATGTGATGATAGCCAAGTGCTAAAAGAAAAAGGAATGAAATAGGGTTGTATGATGAGAGAATACAAGAGTATGTGGAACCTTGTATAATTATTAGGTTATATATATATATAAGAGAACTAGTTACTCATTTAATTGGAAGATCTTGAAATTTGGAGATTAAGACTTGAATATAAACCTTGTATATAATATAAGGTATTAAAGAGAATGGAATTCAATTTTTGTATAGATTGAAAACACATCCTTCTAAATGCTTGGGAGCTAGATCTTCAATTATTTGGGAGACTTGGTAAGTAAAGGTGATTACTTGATGTAAAACTCAATGAATGGATGGATGATAAAGAGTAAGTAAGTTCTTGGTCACAAATCAGAATACGGGTTTGAGGTCTATTATTACTCTATATTCTATTTATTCTCACTGGGCTTTGTTGTTAGCTCATGATATTACAAACATTTTTAGGTAATGTTCGGGGTCGCGAAAGAGGAGCTGGTGCGGCTTGATCGAGAGGATGATGATATAGAGATGGACTAGATACACTTTTAAAAAGTCCATGGACTCATTTTGTTGTATTTGTGTCTCTTGATATGTAAATTTGTATATAAGCTCATAGGAGCTTTTCGTCTTAAGTTTTATGATCATAAACTTCTTTAATTGTTGGAAAAGGAATTGCATTTCCTTACTTTTAAATTTCCAGATGTGAAAAATATATACAGGTTGTGGATAGTCAGAGTTTTAAACATATCCACGTCAATTTTTTTTAAATATTAAGTCTTCCGCTGAAATTTGATTTTAATTGATTTAAAAGCAATCGGGTCGTCACAGATCTCATCTGAATCACTCATGTAGAGACATGTGACTGGGGGGTGTTGCTGCAATAGAGATTGTAGTAGACTGGACTAAGATATACTTACTGTCTTCTGGTAAAGCCGTTACAGAAAGACACTTTGATGGGTGTCAAAACCACAAAAAATAAATAACTTACTCTCGGGATTTAGAAATTCTGTACTAGTGGTGAGTAAGGTCGATCTCCACAGGGAAAAGAGAATTAAATTAAAGTTAACAAAATAAAAGGGGGGTTTTGAGTTTTGAATATATGAAGAAAACAAGATTAAAAATAATAAATCAAATAAAGAAAAGGTTCCAACTAAAAGTTAATCTCGGTTATGATTTATCAATTTGATCATCGATTACTAAACATGCATTCCTAAATTCATCTCTAAATTAGTTGGGAGTTGCCGGAACAACAAATGCTCTTCCTTAAATTCTCGATAGCCAAGATACGATCTAATGACTACTTCCCTAATTAATTACAAATAACCTTAGAATACGATAATAAGATTTAATCTATTAACAGCATTAAGATGAGAAGAACACAATTCTAACTAACAAACACGTACGACCGATTCATTTAAGTTAGATCATAAATTCCCATAACATAAATTGAAAAGTGTCCTTAATCAATCTATGTTATCATGCTACTTGTATTAGAACAATAAACAATTACGGATTTAAAGTTCTAACTAACAATATGCAAGATTAATCAATGAACAACGGGCCCTATTGCACAAGAATTAACTAACAATAAAATATGCAAAGAGAAATTACGAATAAAGAGAAAATAAGAATTAAATTGAAGAATAAAACCTCACAAATTTATGAACCAAATCTCGATAATCCTCTAGTTGGAATAATTAAATTAGCTAGAAAACATATTAAAAACTACCTAAAAGTTCTAAGAAAAATAGGGGAAGAAGAGATTTTGAATTAGGGTACAAGAGGGGATTTAAATAAGACAAAAATAGTGAAAATCGGATGAATATGGGATAAAATCTGTTCAAATCTCCAAATCTGCTTCAGCACAGCCGCCAGCTAGCCGAGAAACAATCCAAGCCGTAGCCTGCTGTGTCTGAAGCCGTACGCGAGCCGTCACCACGAGCCGAGCCGCCGCCTGGAGAAGCTGCACGCTCCCTCCCTTGCTTTTCGCTGAGCGACGTGTCGCTCAGGTGGAGCGACACGTCGCTCCCTTCCTTGCCTGCCAGCTTGTGCCGCTGATGTCATGCTGACGTCAGCGCGCACCTTTTCCTTCATGGTGATGACGTCAGCATCAGTGAAAATACCTTTTTTTTTCTATTTTTCTCGTCGCCGTAGCGACCACCCTCGGGTTTTTGGCCCGGATTTCTATTTTGGTCTCAGTCGCTGCCGTGGATCCCACCGCCACGGCGATGGGTCTTTTTCAACACTAAAATGGGCATAACTTCTTCATTATAAGTCCGAATTGAGCGCCGTTTTCGTCTACGTTCATAAAATTCAAAGATTAATAATATTATGGAAATTTGAATCAATTATCATTCATATTTTAATTATTTTGGAGATAAAACCACTTATAAATAGGCGGAAATTACGAGTTATCACACTTCGTATATCAAGCGGTTGATCATGTATAATTGATCTTAATCCTGAGTGGATTATGAACTCCTGTTCGCAAGAGACAAACCTTTGATTTGAATAGGTGAGAGTGACTCAATATAGTTCGCTCAATAGGCCTCCCACTTCGGAGATTGCATCTTGCTTATAGCTGGGAGCGTAATTACACAAGATTGGAATTTACTCTTTTCCATATAGGAAAATAGACAAGTAGTTCCCTTATGGACTAATTCGGTGCTTGAATAGTGGGGCCCCATATTCCTCTGATCAAGGAAAAAGCATAGACACATAATGGAGATTATACAAGGTTGTTCATTAGAGAATCAGTTGGGCTGAAGGAACAAGATGTATCATGGAGGTTAATACGGTAAAATTACATAGCCATGGATACAAACTACTTGTGAAAGATCAAAGTGTAGTTAATGATATTAGCCAATGAGCATAAGTATGTCTTTAGTACTAAGAGTGCAAATATTTAGCGGAGTTATGTAGGAGTTAATGAATAAGAATTAATTGATTGAAGGCGTTTGATCAATGTAATTCTAGATCATTAGAGCTTAGTGTGGGAATAGAACCGGAAGAACAAAAGAAGAAGAAAATTTCTTCTTATTTTAAGAAGCCAAAATCGGCAATAGGGGAGACTAAAAGAGAGAGCTTTTGATAAATATCAAGTGTAAAATATGAGAACCCAATGGTCATATTTATAAGAAAATAAAAATTTGTTTGTAGTATTCTTATTTTCATAATTTAAATAAATAATAAAAAGTTAAAAAAAAAATGAAGATAATGGCGTCAGAATCATATTTATAAGGAAACAAAATTTCCTTTTAATTTAATGACATGTGGCGCTGGATAAAAATATCTCTCTTTATTTTGATTTTTTTTTTTAATATTTATCTTTTGTTCTATATATTTAAATTTTGAAAAAATTCAATTTCAATTTAAATATATATTGCCTAAAATTCTCTTAATTAATTAATATTTAATCAGATTCATTTAATTGATTATTTTGGGCAAAATACTTATTTGTTTCGTAAAACAAATATATTTAATTCTCTCCTTTTAATATTAAATTAAATAAACTCATTATTTAATTAATAATATTCATTATTAATTTCTATTTAAATAAACTCATTATTTAAATAATTAATAATATTAATATTAATTTCCATTTAAATAAATATTTTATTTAAACAATTAATATATCCCTTTATTTAAGTAATTTAATTACTTAAATATAATTATTTATTCCTAGTTAAATTAATAACTTGGTTAGTTACAATGATATATGGGCTAGCATAGGGACCTGATAGACCTATAGATCATGGGCTTCAATAATTGTTGATTTGTTAATTAAACTCATTAATTAATTAATCATAATTATTAACTTAGGGTAATTCCACTATAAACCCTTAGTTGAACTTCCCTCACTATAGATGGGTTATGTGTGAAGGCCCAGGTTTTGGAAAAATAATTAAAATAGTTAAATTCATTTATTTTAATTTAGTTTATTTATTTTAAACTGTGGAGATTGGAAATATAATTCTAATGAGCATTTTTATTTTTAATGAAGTTAAATAAGTATTCTGTTGTGAGTTAACCACGGTTTAAAGGGAAATATTTTACTAAAATTTATAATTTGGCAAAAATAAGATTTAGATGATATTATGATTAAATATGAGTAAATTAAGTTTATTTACTTAAATTGTGGTTAAAAATAACTTATCTATGGTTAGGTGTTAAACTAACCATGGTTGGTAGTTAATATAATAGATTGGGTTAGCATATAACCTTAGTTAGTTAATTGTTGGACCAAAATTATAAGAAGAAAAATTAGGTGGGTATAATTGCTATGGCAAGGGGTTTTTAATTAGAATTAAAAAAAAAAACATTTGGACTAAATAACAAATCTAAACACTTATGCTAGGTGTCACCATTCTTCCTTCCCAATTAAGCAAAATTAGAATTTTACCATCTTTATCTTCTCAAGCTTCAGCCGACAGCCATGGTAGAGGGAGGGGCGATTTTTGGCTTCTCAAATTTCCTCTCCTTTGTTCAAATTCAAGTGGAAACTAAAGAATTTATGATGGGTTTTCTATTCTAGGAAGATTGGAGCAAGAATCCATGAGTTTATATGGCATTTGGTAAGTTTTCTAAAAACCTAGAAATCACAAAATTGGGATCTTTGGGTGTTTTGCTTGGGTTGAATTTGGGAAGCATGAATTTAACGAAAATGTATTAAACCATGGAAATTGATGTCTTAAAATCAAAATCTTTAAGTTGTAGATTTTAGTTTATGTTAGGATTCAGTGGAAAAGTATGAGTTGCAAATTAAAGAACTCTTGAAATTTAATCAAAACCTCCATTAACAACACTTTAAAGCTTTGTAGTTTTGAAATTTAAATGATCTTCTTTGTTCATGAGTTATGAAGGTGATTGTTATTACAAGTTAACTTAAATTAAAGGTGTGAAATAGCAAAGTACACAATTCTTTAAAAATTACACACCATGACCGAACACACACCCCCCCCCCCCCCGGTTTTGGTCTCCTCGAGTTTGGGCTGTTTTGGGGGCTTGGGGTAGTGTTTTATGAACACTTGCTGTTTTATATTGGTACTATAAGTCTAAAAATATTATAAATGTAATTTACATGTAGGTGAAAGACTCAAAGCAAAGCCCAATGTGCAAGCTAGATACTTTGTATCTCAAGGTGGGAATAAAAAGAATTTAAAATAATTTTATGTTTTGATTTCTATATGAAGAATTTCTATGTGCTTTGATGTTAAGCTTTTGGGTAGAGTTTTCAAGCGTTAATAGTTAGATGAGGGGATTACTTATGAACTAAAAGCTGGAAGTACGTAAGACAAGGATGGGATAAAAGGGAACAAGTGAATTTGTTGCCTTGAGTAAATTAGCTTAGTTGTGGGATCGAGACAGGATTGTTTTTGTTTTCAATGGAGGTAAAGGTTTCGAATTATTAGAGAGGAGAATTAATTACTCGGTGGGAGGTGTTATAGGCTAAAAGGAACATGAGTTGTAGCTTGTTTGTGGTTATGGGAGTGTGGGTTGAAAATAGGACTTCACCGAAGGGTACGTCTTATCTCGCAATGGAATTGGTACCATATAAACAAGAACTTTAGACATTTTAGACACCACAAGAATGTAGGAAGCCATGGAAAGAACTCAAGCTTAAAACCTCCATAGTTGACCATTTGAAGTTTTCCTAGTTTTCTTAATTTTGGAGTTTCTTAGCCTTCTCTTAATGTCTTTTAATCCTGGTATATTTGGGGGTTTAAATGCATATTTTACAAAAGAAAAGCAAGATAGGAACTCCAACCAGTGATCTCTCAAAAAGCACCAAGAGGCCAAAATCACCACTTTTTCATTTGGCTAGTTTGGAGACTTTTTGGTTCAAACCGAGGTCTAGAGTTAATTAACTGTTCTTACTGAATTTTTTATAATATAATAAGAATATTTGAAGGTTATTTACGGATAGTGATTGTAGGGAAAAGTAATTTCAAGCCGGGCCTCAAAAGCTTACTAGCGAAAGTGAGAATAGAGCGGGTTTTGTAATGGCGCGAAACACTTGAATACCATTTGAGTTATGGGTATTATGGTATGGGTTTGAGGTATTGGGGCTGATTTTTTAACGTGTTTAGGCCTTGAAGGTAAGGAAGGAAAGTATGTGTTAGTTGAGGATGAATCTTGTAGTCGAGAGGTAGACAGGTTGTGACTCGGGTGCGTTAGATGCGAGTTGAGGATTGTTTTATTAAAACCTATACCTTTGCTTTATATTCGAATTTGGAGGATGATATTACCATAGATTTACATGTTGTGGTTGTTTGCGAATGGTGTGAGGTGGTTTTAAATTTGACATGGCTGGTAGTGAAAACTTTGGTGTCGGAATATGATGAAGGAATGATTATTATGAAGGAATGATTGTTGCGAAGGAGACGAGCTAGACTTGACAAGTTGTCGAATGACTATTGTCTTGCATTTATATGTGATTTGTGTTCTTCTCTTACATCTTTTAATTGCATTATCACATGATCGAGTTAAAGATCGAGTCATGTGTTGAATTGGACCATATTTATGCATACTTGATATGTATACGAGCTATGCTCGATGGCTGTTTTGGAAAAGCTTAGAAAGGGAATTGCTTGAAAAGTGCACTAAGGGTTATGTGATTTTGAGCCTAACAAGTTTTGTGACTGAGATTCTGATATACGATATTACTAAAAGTAAACATGCCAATCTCATTGCATCTTATAACATATCACTCATGCATATCATGCTTTCGGTTTGTGGCCATGGGGTCGTAACCCGTGTAACGGTGTGTTGGTTGTTGGACGTTACACGTGGTTACCGTGGCGGATATTGTGTAGCTCCGAGGCGCTGTGTGGTGGATGGCCTGGATGCTAGAGTGGTTATTACGTTAACCTGGAAGAATATAAGAAGCTACGGCTTGAATATCAATTTGTGATGATATGTCCAAAGTGCGTAGTGAGACACCAAGATTGTATATGAAAGGTTATTAATGGAAATGAATTTGCGGAATGTGATTATGAGACGGATAATGTTTACTCGACATGGTTACGAGTTTGAAATGCCACAGATTGGTTAAGTGTACATATTTATATCACATAGCCCGGTTATTGCATTCATTAGCATTTGTGATTGTGTTAACCATACTAATTTTGTTCGTGGAAAATTAATCTTTAAACATATATGTTTTGGACTCCTTGTCGTTTCAATTGCATCATAGCATTTCTTATTTTTCATTTAACTTCTGACATATATTCTGAGACATGTGTAAAGATTAAGTATAGAGAACATGTAACGTGTACTTTAAACTAGTTTGGGCTTGAGGATTGGAAAGTTAGGTGATACGGGTTTAGGAAAATGTGAGCGGAAGAAGGGTAAAATGGTTTAGCTTGGTTTGAGTGAGAATTAAAGAAAGTGATAATGCAAAGTATAGTGAATATTAAGTGTAGGTAGGCACGAGATGAGAATAAGAGTGACGAACGGATTTGGAGTTAGTTCATAATGGTTTAGAAGATAATTTAAATGTTTAATCATTGGTTTTTAACCGGGAATGTTAGGCCTTTTAGTTGGGAACATGATGAACATTATGAGATAGAACCTCTAGCGAGGGCAAAGGCTAATCGAGGGTGAGAGACCCGAGTGCGTGGACACATTTCGGAATATGGAGTTCGAGCATAAATTTACTTTTATTTCTTTTTATTTCCACTGAGTTATCAAACTCAGAGGTGCTTTATATCACCTTTCAGGTTGTCGCGGTCGAGGTCTTGATAGGGAAAATGGTATGCGTTGAAGCTTGGATGTTGAGCTTGGAAGAGGACTAGTGGACTGCATCTCGAGCTCGATGTTAGGAATGATGTCCTACAACTTGTAATTATTTAATTATAATAATTTATTTCGAATAAATGAAATAAATAAACATAAGTTCTTTATTATCTATATTGATTCAATTAAAGATATTATGAATATATGGAAATATATAAATATCAAACATTCAAATAGTAAACCCTAAGTTACTCTTATGAAATCACGACTTAGTATGTGAGTCATACAAGAGGATTAAAGTCGAGATGAGCAACTTAAAAGTGTCTATAGTAAATGGATAACGTTTGGGAACCTTATCCTGGTAACACTGTTGATAGCTTCGCATTTTGTTTATAGACAAATGATCTAATCCTGATCATTCATGTGGGAGACATGAAATGGAAGTATCATATGCAATGTTGATTGTATAAGACAGGTCCACGATGTTCGATCAAATTTCTCATTAGTACCGTTTATGAGAAATGATCGAATATCAAACTAAGTTTATCAACCGTGATAGATCTCAATCCTGAGTGAAATGCGAACTCCTATTTGTGGAGTTATGTTCTTTGATACACATGGTTGAGAGCGATCTGTAAGAACGCTCGATACACTTCTGTTTTGGGAACATGACTAGATAAGTAGCTGGGAACTCATTTTCACGAGATGGAATTCATAACTTTCCTATAAATTAACGGTATCAGTGCGATACCTAAACATTTTAGGAACTTTAGGACACTCCTTTGATGTATTGATTCGAGACATGAACAAGTGGCGCCACGACTTCTATTGATCACAGAAGTACATTATCTCTAGTTCGACTAAAGATAAAGTTCATTGGAGAATCAGCGGGAACACAAGGATAAAGTGATAATTACAGGGGCAAAACGGTAAATTTATCCGCCTGTAATTATGAGGGTTCCACGTGAAGGATATATCACAGATATAAATAAAGATAAACTAAATGGACATAACTCATCTATAGTGAGGGGAGTTCAGCTATGAATCTATAGTGGAATTATTCATAGTTAAATAATAAGTAATTAACTGATTATGAATTAATCACTTAATTGACTAATTATTAAGCCCATGATCTATAGGTCCATCGGGTCCCTATGCTAGCCCAAATATCGTAGTCGCGAAATCAAGTAGAAGAAATGGAAATTTTAAGTAAAGAGAATTACTTAAAATAGGCAATATTAATTGTTTAAATATTGAGTATATTTAAACGGTAATTAATATAAACATTATTAATTGTTTAAATAATGAGTTTATTTAAACAGAAAATTAATAATGAAATATTATTAATTAGACATTATTAATTATTTAAATATTGAGTATATTTAAATGGTAATTATTAATTTGAAATTAATTGACAATTATTAATTGTTTAAATAATTAATTTTATTTGAACGGAAATTAATAATTAAAATTAATTAATTAATAATAAAATATTATCAATAAAGTTATTAATTAAATAATGAGTTTATTTGATGGAAATTAATAATTAAAATATTTATTATTAATTATTTAAATAATGAAAATTATTTAAATGGAAATTAATAATTAAATATAATTTGATAATATTTAGTCGGGAGAAAATATTAATATTATTAATTGTTTAAATAAAATATTTTATTTAAATGGTAATTAGTAAATAAATTAATTAAGTTGGACTTATTAATTTAAGAGAGAGTTTCAAGCCCAATTGGATTAATGAACCCAATTGAAATAGGCCCAAAATAATTAATTTAATAAATTTGATTTATTAATTAATTATTATTAATTTAGGCCATATGAGATAATTTGTAGGAGATAATTATTTGAATTATATCCTAAAATAATTACATAGATTTATTTACCCAAGATAAATAAAATAAAGAAAATAAAATAATCTCCTATTTATCTATGGCATTTTCGAAATTACAAGATAAAGGAAAGAGATAATCTTTTTTCTTTTTGTATTTATCTCTATAGATTAATTGTAATGTGATTAGGATTCCTATTTTTCTATAAATATGAGGGTTGGGTCATTCATAAATCACACAATTCAATTATTTGGAAATTGAAAAATCTCTCTTCCTCATTTTCTCTCCCTTTGCCGATTTTGCTATTCAAAATTGGGAGGAAAAATATTTTTTTTCTTCTTCCCAATTTCTTCTTAAGTTCGATCCCACAATCGGGTTTCGTTTGATCGATCGAGATATAGCATAGAAGATCCAGTGTTGCTGAGGATTTGATGCTGTAAAGAAACCTCCAACTGATTCTCCATATTTTACTCAATGTAAGTTCCGGTTTTAATTTTCGAAATTAAGCATGAATCTCCATGTTTTTCACAAATTGCATGATATTAATAGATCCATAATTAAACGTTAATTAGTTTACTAAATCAAATTCCGCTAGTTTGGTAAATCATCCCTTCACTCGAGTCGTGTGGATTGCATAAGAAGTTTCTTATGTAATCGTTAGTTTAATGTCGTTGTTTATAGTTCATGTATAAAGTTGCTTTAAGTTGTTACGCATTTGAAACGTTATTTACCATTTTTCTGCTTGGGAAATTGATGTAAATAGGTTTTGGTTTATTCAATTTTTAGATGGACCCTCGAAAATTTTCCGTAGAAATTGTTGTTTTCCATTACGAGACGTGTTAAATGAAATTTAAATTTCTTATTTTCCGCACTTCCGCTGAGAGTACTCGCGGCCAATCTTTATTGGAGTCGGGTCGTTACATTATGTCCATTTGTTATTAAGTTTGTTTTGACATATCCTTCACATGGTAATCTCATAATTACAACTGTGTCAAAATTACCGTTTTACCCTCGTAATTATCTATTTTATCCTTGTGTACCTGATGATTCTTTAATGAACATTTTTCTATAGTTTTCAAGTATAGAACGATCCTTCTCGGGCCAATGAGAAGGTGAGGCCTCATGTTAAAGTACCGAATTATTACAACTAGGGAGATACCTAAAGTTCCTAATTTAGAATAGTGTCGCACTAACACTGTCATTTATTTTAGAAAAGTTATGAATGTCATCTTGTATAGAAATGTTCTTAGGCACTAATTTAGTCATTTCCCCAAAACGAGAGTTTATCGATTGTATCAACAGATCACCCTAAACTATGTGAATCAAAGAAAAAGACTTCATTAATGTGAGTTCACAACATACTCAGGATTGAGACGTATCAATCTTAATAACGTAAATTTGATATTATAAATCATTTCCTATCAACGGTGTTATTTAGGAATCGATTTATTATCTTGGTCCAGTCTTATATAAACTCATTATATATGATGTTTCCAATTGCATCTACATTATGCTAATGATTTGGATCAAATCAGTGAACAACATCAACAGTGTTATCAGAATAAGGTTTCCTAACCGTATTCGTTTACTGTAGACTATTTGATTTACTATCTTGGACTAGATCCACTTTATATCTCATAGTAGTCAAGATTACAGAATTAATAACTCTGGAATTTTCTATTAATATTTGAATATTTAATGAATATCAACATATAATAAATTGCACAAAATTCACTAAAATAGAACTTTTATTTAGTCATAAAATATTCTATTACAAATTACGAATTCTAGGGCATAAATCTCAACACTTAGTCCTATAGGTCCATTAAGTCCTCCGAGCTAATGCATGTAATTGAGAACATAAATTAATATGGATTAATTTCTTTGGAAAAATGGTTTTAAGTATTTGATTTAAAGTTGTCAGATCAATTAAGGCAAATACAAATAGATGAGTCTATTTGATTAATTAAATGAAATCAAATACATGAGTCTATTTGATTATAATTAATGGTGAAATTAAATAGAAGAGTCTATTTAATTATTTATTAAACAGAGGAGTCTTATTTAATTATATAATAGTGAGATTAAATAGAAGAGTCTATTTAATTAAATTAATTTTGCAGTTGTCTAGGATTAATGGGGATTTAAATAGAGGAGTCTATTTAAATATTTAATTTGAGGAAGTCAAATTAAAGAGGAAATAAATAAAATGAGTTTTATTTATATATTTAATGGAATTGTTCTATTAAATAAAAAGGAAAATAAAATGCCCAATATTATCATGGAGATGATGATGTGGGCATGTGACCCATGGGTAGGGTCACACGCCACCTTGGTTAAAGATTAACTAATTATTTGCATTTCATTTTATTTAAAATATATGTGATATCTTAATTTTAATTTTAATGCGTAAGATATGAAATAATTATTTTAAATTAATAATGACTAATTTAAATAGTGATATGAGAATATCTTATTATGGAATAAGACATTATATCTAATTAATCAAAATATATTTTATAATATCTTTATTAATTATTTGATAATTAAAGAGATATTCAAAGATTTTCTGAGGCCTTAGTTCTCCTATAAATAGGAATTTTTGGGTGACCCCAAAAAAAAACTAAGAGAGCAAAAAAATAGGCTCAGGAAAAATTCTTCTTCTCCCTCTCTCCCTGCCGTCGCCGTCCCAGGGTATAGGAAAGCAACTTTTTTTCTTTTCTCTTCCTTTTTCCAAAGAGGATATTGTCCACGCACCGATTCTCTGTTCAGCGCAACAAGTTTTGGATTTAGAATGTCGAGAGTAAAGAAAACAGAGGTAAAAAAGAATCCTCCAGCAGTTCAAAAGAAACAACAATTTGTCCAAGGATAAGAAAGGAGATAGATAACTAGGGACAGATCGGGAACTCACCAATCCTCACTATGGTGGGGAAGTAACTACATTATCAGGGTTGATGTGACCAAGTTCCCCTCTGAGGCGATACTCCCCTCCAAAGTATCACCTTTGTCCAAAAGGGTTCTCTCTTCCTTCTCCAACATCTTGCGGATGTGAACAAGCACCTCTTCGGTGTTTGGCCTCCTGCAAGACTAGAGCGGAACCTCTTATCTTTAGGAAAAGAGATCTTGAGTTGATCATGGCTAACCTTTGCAGTCGACAATCGCACAATATTCCGCGACCTTTTCCTCGGTTTTAGCTTGAACGCAATCCATCTCAGCACGCCTCGCCGCTAGCGATTCTTTATACTTCTTTCCTTCTGCAGTTTTCTCTTGTTCAAGCTTTTCCACCTGAAGCTGCAACTTCTTAGATTAATCTCGCTCATCTTCCAACCTACCCAAGAGCCTCCGTGGACTGCACCTTGGCCTTCACCGCCTTCTTGGAAGCATCTACAAGCAATCACTTAGCGACTGACATTCGCTGTGATGACCCGACTACTTTTTAATCATTTGAAAACCAGAATGCAGCGGATGTCTTAGTATTTAAAAAAAAATGGCATGGATACGTTTAAAATTTGAACTATCCAAAACCTGTTTTTATTTTTCACAATCAGAGAATTTATAAAGACAAGGAAATGCGCATTTCCTGATGCAAAGTTTAAAGGAGTTTCAAAGTTATTAAAGTTTAAAACAAAAAGGCTCTCATGAGCTTATATACAAATGCACAACCCAAAAAGAGAATACGAAATAACATAAGTCCATGGACTTTAAAACATCTCTAGTCCATCTTGCCATCATCATAATCCCGATCAGACAGTACCAGCTCCTCTCCCATGACCTCAACCATGGCTGATACCTGAAAACTTGTAATATCACGGAAGATATAGTAATATTAGACTCCAAACCCGTATCCGGATTTGTGTCAAAATAAAGCTTACATACCCTTTACCTTTCAACCAGTTAAAAGGGTTTCATATCAAGTATTCAACTTTTACTTACGAGATCTCCCATGTAATCATGAAACTAGCTCTCAAGCATTTAGAAGAATGTGTTTCATAACACACATATCATTTCCATTTCTTTTACTTTAATACTTCATACTATACATAAGGTTTACATTCCTTTATCTTTAATAAATCATGCTAAGCTCACTCGATCTTAACATATTCAAACAAAATAACTCACGATTAATGTCGATAATATTAGCACACACAATCTCAACATTATTCTTTAACTCACTCAATATATGTAAAGTACACTCGGCCTTTACATTAATATAACCAAATGATGCTAAGCTCACTGTAAAGGCTCGAATTTTCTCAAGTTTTTAAATCAGAAACGAACAGCGGAAGACTAGATTTTATAAAAATTTGGCGTGGATCTGTTTAAAATATGAACTCCCTATACCTGTTTACATGAGCCCAATTCAGAGAATTTAAAAACAAAAAAAGTTCGTACTTCAGTTTATAACCAAATCAGAGAAAGTAAACTCGATAATATATACAACACATCTTAGGCTCTCATAAGCTACAAAATAGAAGTTTATGACTAACAACATAGCATTCATAGAATGCCCCAAAATATGCATGTAGGTCCATGTCCCAAAAGCCATCCGCTCGTGATCAAGAAACACCACCTCCACGACCTCGTCCTCTCCCACAAGTATTACTTGAAAAGTTTAAGTGTAGCAACATTAGCATAAAAATGCTAGTGAGAATAAGATGGATGCAAGCACTTCTATGGACCGAATTCCATATCGAAAAATGTGTCCAAAATCCTATCGTTCTCTTTGCTACCCATTCTATACTCCCAAGTACTATGCATAAGAAAATCAATCCCATTCTACTATTTGTAACTTCGAAAAATAAACACTCAAGCTCGTAAATAAAGTACTAAAACAACTAATTAGTACTAAAGCATAACAAAGTAAATAATAATGTAAATTTCCATTCTCATTGTGACCACTTTGTCACATTTTACATTTCAAACCGTGACCAGATTGTCACCATTCACATTACCACACCGTGACCACATTGTCACCAATCACGTTACCACGGCGTGACCACATTATCACCAATCACATTACCACGCCGTGACCACATTGTCACCAATCATATTACCAAGCCTACCACAGATACCACATGATGATTCGTTTTTCGTTACCACACATACCACGCCTACCACACATACCACATGATGATTCATTTTTCGTTACCACACATACCAGACCACACGTACTACTACCCTTTGGTAGTACTAATTAGCGAATCCCATAGCTATAATTATAAAACTAACTCAAATCCACATGATGATTTCTCTCCCAAGTTTCCTTTAACTATCTTATAACCACTCAAATCAACGGAGTAATCTAATACTTTTCTCCAATTTCCGGAAACATAATTCTCCTTGAGAATACAACTTAATCCACAATAAACAACTCACTTTAAACACATCAAAAGTTTACTAATTTCTTTCCTTATGCACATTCCTCATCTCCCAACTACATCCAATCTTGGATAAGCTCTAAAATCTAATAACCCTCTTAACCCTGATCAAACATGATCGTCATGCAACCCAAAAACATAAAAGTAATCACAACCATTTTAAACTCACTTATAAAAGAAGTCAACTCCAAATCGCTGGTTGACCGATTTCACGATAGATGCACAAAACCTATAATTCAAATACATCTAAAGTATATTAATTAACCGAATTGAACAACGATCGTCACGTTACTAAAATAAAGGACAAAACAACCCGGGAATCAATCCATGAAGCCCACAACCCAAGGGGAAGAAAGAAATGGAGATGGTTTTCCGGATTTTAAGCACTTTAGAGGCATTTCGGGTTGGTTTCGAGCACTTTGGAGGTTGGTACCATCAATGGGTAATCTTAAATTAGGGTTTTGGACAATATATCAATCCCGATAAATTAAGTAAAACATAAAAACATAACATTTGAAATACCCTAATCATCATCAAATAAGGGAAAATCAAACGGAAAGGGTTTCCGGGTAAAACTCGATTTTAGGGTTAGGGTAAGTTTCTAAAATCACCTAAAATGACTCCCTCGATTGAAATCTTCGAGTTTCTCGGCACGAAATAGAAGATTTAAACCAAAAACTCCATTAAAACATAATTTGAAGCTTAGGTTAGAAACTTTGTCATACCTTAAGGCCTTAAGAAAACGGATGGAAAACTCGATTGTTAGGTTGGAAATGATTCTCGGGCCCGTGGCTATCCAACGCAACTGAAATTATAGCGATCCGTCAAGAATTGAAGAAAAACCAAAATTTGGAATTCTCCAAATGATGTTCACGGCAGGATGAAGAAGAAAATAAGAAAATGTGAAGACATTGGTCAATTTTGGCTTATTTAAGGGATGATGAATAGTGTTTTTGATATTTTAATAAATTGGAAATGATACCTACATCCTTTATTTGTCTTAAGCCTTTAAAACGAAACCTGTAGCACTTAAACTAGCCTAGTGGTTATTAATAATTATTAATTGGCCTATTAATAATTATTAATACCACCGAAACTAATTTAGGCCAATTAAGCGATTAAAAAGGTTTCCGAACGAAATTAACTATTTAAATCTAAATAACTAATTCTAAAATTAACTTTAATACTTTAAATAAATAATAAATAAATAAAAAAGTCACCTCAAAATAACGGGATATTACACTCACTCGGTCTTTAACATTAATATAGCCAAAATCATGCTAAGCTTTCTCTGTTTTAACATATTTTAAACAAGATTAACACGTGGTTAATGACAATAATGCAATTACACGCAGCCTTAACATTATTCATTCAAAATCGCTTTATCTATGTAAAGTACACGCAGCCTTTACATCCATACAATCAGTAACACGCGAATAATGTTATATATTGAAAGTACATGCAGCCTACAATATTTCATTATCTCGCTACAATGTAAAATACACGCAGCCTTTACATCAATAGAGCCATCAGCATGCTTATAATGACAGTATTGAAAGCACACGCAGAATAACAATAGCTCATTATCTCGATTTACAAAACAAAGTACACATAGTGTTTTCAATAATATCTTCCCACCTCTAAGGAATAATGACAGGTACTGAAAGCTCACTCGGTCTAACCATTACCTCATTATCCTCACCCATCGAATACAAGGTACACTCAGCCCTTGCATTCTCTCATATATGTATCAAAGTAATTATGGATAATACTAGATAATGTGAGCACACGCAGTACCATCATATACTTGGAACCTTCAACTTCCGATAATCATTAGTAAACGCCGAAGCGAATCTAAACTTAGAACTTCCACAAGATAACCATTTTCTTCGAAACACCTATGAGTTCTCTAAACTCAAATTAGAACTAACTCTCAAACCTAAGAAAATAAGGTCACTTACTTTAATTTTTTTGATTTAACTCTTAATCTCAACTTCTGATCCTACAAGTCGTTCAACTTGTTCGGTTTCTAAGTTTACATTTAAATTATATTTATCCTCACCTCTGCAAAAGTAAATTAGCTCCAAGGTTCCGAAAGAGCGTTCAAGAGGAGGTCCAAAAACACCTACAATTAAATTACATCTAATAATCATTAATTAACCAAACATCGAACAACAAAATCTAAATGCATAAAATGATGCAAATACCCAAAAAAGGCCCTAAGAGGCTCTAGGCCTCACAAAGGGGGGTGGGTCTCGGGTTTGATTTTCCGGCTTTTAGGCAATTTAGGGGCGTTTCGGGTTTGTTTCAAGTAGTTTGGAAGCTTGCAATTTCAATGGGTAATCTTAGTTAGGGTTTTTGGACAATAATTGCTTCCCGAAAATTAAATACAACATAAGATTAATTAATTAAAAACATACCAAATTCAGTCCACGATTTGGATAAATCAAACGGCACGGGTTTTGATTCAATCTCGAGTCTAGGGTTAAGGGGAAGCTTACTAAGTACGTAAAACAACTTCCTTAATTGAAATCTTCAAGTTTCTCGACAAGAAATCAAAGATTTCAACCATAGATTCCATTAAAACATCAATTGGAACAAAACCCTTAAAGATTTAGAAACTCTGACTTACCTTAAGGCCTCTCGAAAACGAAGGAAAAGTTCCAATGGTAGGTTGAAAAGAAAGCTTGGACCGAGAGCTATACAACCCAATAGAAATCGAGACGATCCACCGAGGATCGAAGAAAACCCAAAAAAATTTCCCCCCACAAGTGGCTCACGGCCTTAAGGAAGAAAGAAGAGGAAGAATTTTGAATTTTTTTTTGTCAAACTTGGTGTTTTTCAAGAGAATGAATGGTGCCAATATTTTAAGAATTTGAAAATTACAAACTCGTCCCTCGTTTTCTTTTAGCTTTTAAAAATGAAACTCAAAGCACTTAAACTTACCAAAAGATGATTAATAATTATTAATTGACCCGTTACTAATTATTAATACGCCCCAAACTAATTTAAGCTAATAAAGTAATTAAAAGGATTTATGAGCGAAATAAACTTGTAAATTATAAGTTATAAATTCTAAATTAAATTTAATTACTTTAATTAAATTAAATAAAATATAAATTACCTCAAAAGTAACGGAACGTTACATTCGCGCAAAGCTGTTTTCAATTGAAAGACCATATGAGCCTGAGCTTAGAACCCCTGCAAACCAAAAAAAAGTTAAGCACACCATAGAAAGGGAGAGACGGAAACCAAAAAATGCTCACAAGTACAGCACGTTCAACCAAACTATCAACGAATTCCTCCAGATGATATGGTCCATATATTGGGGAAAGAGAGATTTGTCCAAAATCATTCTAAAGCCCATCTTTGCAAGAAGACCCTGCATCCACCTCCCATCTAGAATTGAACTAGAAAGGTGAAGAGCGACAAGGTTCGGGTCAACACTGACCAAGTCCATCAACCGTCGAGGAAAATGAATGAAGAGAGTCCCTAACTCTCCCTTTGCAGCATCAATCGAAAGACCAGTAGATGGAGAGGCTGAATCATGATCGTGTGGAACAGAGAAGGACCTTTTCCCCGGGATGCACCCAAAGACGACTTTAGTGTGACAGAAGAGCGTTCTTCTCTCTAATCAGAAGGGTGGTTTCATCTACAATAACTTTCTTTAGCTTCGACCTCTTTTCCATATGTGCTTTCTTTTGAGCTTCCTGCTCGGTCCGGATGATTTCCACGAATGAAGAAAATTTAGGATGATCCGCCATACCCAGCCTCAGAACAGACAATCTTAAGCTACCTTTTCTCTTATTACCTACACGGACAACGAGTAAAGTCAATAGAAGAATATAAAAAGTTACGAACTACGAAAGTCTAAGTACTAACTCTTAACAGCAGGAAATAGAGTTGGACGAAAGGGAACCTAGACCGTCAACAATATCTCTTCCTAACAAATAAATGTTGGGGGTTGAGGCCTCTAAAAGAGTTCTCAAGCGGAAGTCCCAACGGATCTTTCCTTGCAGTATAATAAATTCAAAACAAAATGCATAAACAGAATACTAACCCTTGTCGAGAAGTGTCTGACTCTTCCTTTCTATGGTTACGATCCTGGGACCACCAAAAAGATCTTCCTCACTAAGCACAAAAGAGAATCGGTGCGTGGGCACTATCTCCTTTGAAAAAAGAAAAATTGGGAAGAAGAATTTTCTTCCCAATACCCTATGGGCGGCGGCCAAGAGAGACGGAGGAAAGGAATTTCCTGAGCCTTTACTTTAACTCTCTTGGTTGTGTGTTTTGGGGTCACCCCAAAGGTCCTATTTATAGGAAAACCAAGGCTTCAGAAAATCTTCTGAATATCTTTTACAATTAATAAGATATTCTAAAATATATTTGAATAATAAAGATATTATATTTTATTCCATAATAAAATATTCCATATCTTTTATTTAAATTAATCAATATTAATTTAAATATATTATTTCATATCTTCCATTTAAATTAATCCCACTAATTTAAAATAAGATATACATATATTTTAAATAAAAATGCAAACTTATTTGGTCAACCATTTGACCAATGGGACGTGTGACCCCACCCCGGGTCACACGTCCATGTCATTCTCATATGACAATATTGGGCATTTTTATTTTCCTCTTATTTAATGGAACAATTCCTTTAAATAATTAAATAAATAAAACTCCTTTTATTTATTCCAATAAATAAAACTCCTTTTATTTATTCCAATAAATAAAACTCCTTTTATTTATTCCAATAAATAAAACTCCTTTTATTTATTCCAATAAATAAAACTCCTTTTATTTATTCCAATAAATAAAACTCCTTTTATTTATTTCCTCATTTAATTTGATAATTTCAAATTAAATATTTAAATAGACTCTTCCATTTAAATCCTCATTAATTTTGGACAACACAAAATTAATTTAATTAAATAGACTCCTCTATTTAATCTCTTATAATTAAATAGACTCTTCTATTTAATAATTAAATAGACTCCTCTATTTAATTCCACCATTAATTAAATAATTAAATAGACTCCTCTATTTAATTTCCTTTAATTAATTGAATAGACTCCTCTATTCATTTCCAATTTTCCAAAGAGAAATTAATCGTATTAATTTATGTTCTCGAATACATGCGTTAGCTCGGAGGACTTAATGGACCTATAGGACTAAGCTCCAATGATCCAAAATTACCTTTGATTAAAACTCCTTTTAATCAATTAATTCTCATTCATTAACTCTAAGATAACTCCACTAAATATCTAGAGTTGCACTCTTAGTACTATAGACATAGTTATGTCCATTGGCTATAATCATTAACTACACTTTGATCCTTCACAAGTTAGTTCGTATCCATGGCTAGGTATTTATACCGTATTAACCTCCATGATACATCTTGTTCCTTAAGCCCAACTGATTCTTCAATGAACAACCTTACATAATCTCCATTATGCGTCTTTAACCTTTTCCTTGATCAGAGGAATATGGGGCCCCGCTGTTCAAGACCGAATCAGTCCATAAGGGAACTACTTATCTATTTTCCTATATGGAAAAGAGTGAATTCCAATTCTTGTGTAATTACAGTCCCATCTATAAGCAAGATGCAATCCCCAAAGTGGGAGGCATATTGAGCGAACTATACGAGTCACTCTCATCTATGCAAATCAAAGGCTTGTCTCTTGCGAACAGGAGTTCGTAATCCACTCAGGATTAAGATCAATTGTACATGATCAACCGGTTGATAAACGAAGTGTCTTCCTGTAACAACTTTCCCAGAAGACAGTAAGTTTATCTTAGTCCAATCTACTACAATCTCTATTGCAGCAACACCCCCACTCACATGTCTCTACATGAGCGATCCAGATGAGATCACTTGTGCCAATTCACAAGTGGGCCGTGTTAGTGGTGTTACCAGAAATAAGGCACCCAACCTTTATTCATGTACCACAGACTATTTGAGTTACACTTAAGTGAATCTTCCCACATCATATGCTCACTTTAAGTTATCATAAGTAACTTTGGATCTTATGATGGATTACATTTATTAAACTAATAATAAATGACAATGTAAATATTACTAATTAATAATTCCTTTATTTATTTATAGTTTAATTGGATTACATAAGATTTAGGGCAGAAACCCCAGCAATAAAAGCCTCCCACTAGTAAAGCCCCAATTTCAGAAGCTCTTGGCAAGCGTCAACATCAGAAGGAAGAACATCATCTTTAGACAAGGACCGAACTGGAAAATAAAGTAGTATAAGACAGAGGTCCGAAGTAAACGATAGAGAAGACTTTTTCAGCCTCGTGAAGAAAATTTCGCCTTTTAGCAGCTTTGATATCATATTTATCAACGTCAAGAACGAGACTATTAGACTAGACATACACTCTCTTACCATCCCTATACTCTTCAGTTCTGGTCAAAGCCATGGATAAAGGGGAACACTTACTGCAACCTAGCTCAATTTCTACAATCCTAAATTGTGCAAGAATCAGTCTAACAGACTAAAAACTTCAAAATTACTAGACTAACTAAACGAAGAGCGGCCTCAGGAACTCCGTCGGAATCCCTGGAAATGAAGCCCCAGCGAAAGTGCACCAGAAATCTCTCGTGGATTGAGTCGTGCGACGAAGAAAGAGGCTGTGGAGGAAACGCTTGATTGTCACTTCTCAAGTTTAAATAACCATACATTCTAAGCGGAAAATACGTGGCACATCGCGTGGAAGGTCTGGGTAAACCCGGACCATATCATGCAAACCTCTACTTGATTTCATCCCTAAGTAAGCTCTGAAATAAAATAAGGGGAAATCTATAGAGGGTAAAATTCACTTCAGAAGAAAGGCCCACGTCAAAGCCCAATTCCTGACTTATTCGACCCAAATAGAAAGGAAATACTTAAAATCCCACCATGGCAAGCCAAGTCATATCACGACGCCCAGAACATTGTGAGCTCAGACTAAACGTGATGTTCGGAATGACTCTAATCAGCTCGACTTGTCGTAGGCGGTTAGCTTGGCCGAGGAGCACGCCACAAGTTTCCTTATCTGATGATATGAGTATATTTTTTTCCTTAAGATCATTGGATAGAGATATTATTCTCAAAAGATATTATCCTCAAAAGATATTATCCTCCTAATATCAAGGAAGACTACCAAATTGGATCCATGATGTCCTCTATATAAAGTACTGAACAAACCCTAAAACGGTAACACATTCTCATTATTCTATTCTACAATACTCATATTACCTGCCTCCAAATTACTGACTTGATCGTCGGAGACAGTTTGGTAGGCACCAAACCAGTGTTTTCTCGTTCTTGTTTTGGAGATATTCGAAATCGAGGGAACGAATCATACATAGAATGCACATGATCGACAGTAGCGAAATCATCATCTACATACTCAATTTTATATATTAAAGAATAGTGTCTTATAGATATCTATTCAAAAATAGATAGAGAGATAACTGTTGGAGTGAAATAAAATGTTATATTATGTAAAATTCAAAAAGTAAAATAGAATTTTTTAAAATTCAGAGACTGTGTTGCAAAAAGTTCATTGTCAGCTTGTATAGCTTTATATCGGGTTAAAAAACAGATATGATTTCCAGAAAAGAACAAAAGGAATAAAAAAAAAGGTTTCAAATATGCCACAAGGCTAAAAATTATCAAGAAATTAAGGGCTTCCACTTTTGGTGTTTTAACAAATTTCTCTCCACATCCGAGATGAAGTTGTTGACTGTCAATACTATAATTGTAAAATGTTATTCCGAAATAAAATAAAAATATGGATAAAATATTCATATATGATATTAATTGGGAAATGTTTTAATATTTCATGAACAATCATCAGTTGAATTGATTATTTTAATAGGTCAGATGCTCATATAAAGGACAAAGTTGAGTATAAAATGTTGAATGATTCATATAAAAAGAAAGATGAATGGGTTTGGTTCAAATCTTCCATTGGAAATATATATATATATCTAATATTAAATTATCAATTTATGATATATAATTTAATATTTTAATGAATTAAAAAAACTGTCTCAAATAGCATATAAGCATACCAATTATTGAAATATCAAAACTTTTTAAAAATTATCCAAATAGCATAATTTTAGATCAATATTATATTGAACTAATTTTTTATTTTTCAGTATTATTTTTAATAAATTTATTGATTTTTTAGCTTTTTTTAGTTCAACATAATATTAAACTAACTATACTCCAATGCATTATTTAGTTATTTTTTATTTTCCATGAAATTGTTTTTTTTTTTTAAGTCAATATAATATTGAAATATGATTATGCTATTTGAGTTTTTTTTTTTAAGTTCTAATATTTCAGTAATTAATATGTAAAATTAATTTGAAATTTAAATAGAAGATAGTTATAAATTTGAGATGAGATAGAGATTAATATTTGATATTTATCCCTCTTTTTGACTATAAATAAAACTCCACCCCCAAACACATTCATTCACGGACGGCAACAAAGAAAATGTTATAACACAAATGTTGATTTCATGGGCTTCAATTTTGGATTATGGTGTTATTCATGGAGTCTTGTGAAAAGTGATTTGAGATCTTTTTGTATTAGGATTTGACCAAAAAAAGTATTTGATGATTACAAAGTCTTTCTAATTACTTGGGAATATGATGTATTTTCATTGAAGAACCAAAATCTTGTAAGTTGTAATCAACAATATTTTTTGGTCCTTATAAAATGAAGGTGTTCTGTATTTGAAATAATCAGTTATAGTTCATTACATCGATCTGCATTCAAAATCAATGAATTTATTTTTTGATCTTTAATTAACCTTGTGACTAACAATTTTCAATAGAAGCATTATCAAGATTGAAAGAAAGTTGTGATGAATTCAATTTAAAGTATTGGGGTTGCAATACAACTTTTACATAAAATTTATGGTTTTGAGGACTAAAATGTCTTTTCCTGTAACGTCCCGTTACTTTTGGGGTTAAATTTTTTTTTTAATTTTTATTTTATTTTATTTATTTTCTTTCATTAAAGTATTTATGGTTAATTTAAAAAAAATAGTGATTTCGATTTTAGTAGCTATTTTCGTCCGAAAACCCTTTTAATCCTTTTAATACTTTAAATTCGTTTCGGTGACATTAATAATTATTAATGGGCCAATTAATAATTATTAATCACCTTTAGATTAATTAAAGAGCTTCGGGTTTCGTTTTTAAAGTAAAAAAAAATGAGGGACGTAGGCGTCATTTCCGATTTCTTAAATATCTAAACACTATTCATCCTTCTCCTTTATTAAGCCAAAATTAGACAAAAATCATAAATTTCTTCTCATTTTTTCATCCCAAACCCGTAGCTTAGAGAGAAAAAAAGAAGAGAGAAAGAATTTGTCACCCCTGTTTCGTTTCTCGACCGTTTTCATCGTGCCTTAGCTCGTTGGAAAGCTCTCGAGACGTACTTTCTACTCATCCAAACAATCGAGGTTTTCGCTCGTTTTCTCGAGGCCTTAAGGTATGACAAAGTTTCTAAAATTTGATGTGGATAGTATTTTAATGGTGGTTTTGGATTGAAATCTTCAAATTCGTTCACCGAAGCTTGAAGATTTCCATCAGGAAAGTCGTTTTGATCGATTTTAGAAACTTCCCCTAAACCCTAAAACCGAGTTTGAGCCGGAAACCCGTCCCATGTGATTTTCCCTCACTTGGCCATGTTTAGGATGTTAGGGTTATTGTGTTTTTGCTATTTACTTAATTTTTCGGAAATCGATTAATGAACAAAACCTTAATTTATGAATACCCATTGTAGTTGTGAACCTCCAAAGTATCCGAAACCAAATCGAAACACCTCTAAAGTGCATAAAAACTGGAAAACCAAACCCGAAACCTATTTTCCCTTGTATGGCCGAGAGTACCATAGGGAGGAAATCCGGGTTTTTCGTCGTTTTGTACGTTTAGATGTAGTTTGAACGATTTTCAATTAATTAATGTTATTTAGGTGTAATTCATTTGTAGGATTGTGATTTTATCGTGGGTTTGCAACCTCGGATAGATCGGAGCTTTTCTACAAGCCAAGGTGAGTTTAAAAGGGAAGTTAGTAATTTTATGAATTATGTTTCGTTATGTTATTGTTTATCGATGTTAAGAGGGAACTAGCTTCTTAGAATTAATGTTTGGTTGGAGACTTTAATTCGGAAGTGAGTGGAGAGAATTTGGAGTTATAATGAGTTCGATGAAAAGGAAACATCGGAGTGATTTGGAAGTATTGCAAAGTGAATTGGTGATGTTAGATGAAAGTGGAAATGAAAGTTACTTTTATTGGTTTGGAAGTTAAAGTAGTTAGAAGATACACTTGAGTGATAACTCGTGTAATCTAGTTAGTTAGGTTTCTTAATAACTTAGTAGGATTCTTTGAGTTTAACTAACTTATTAGGGAGCTTAACCTTTCGTGATACGGCACATGATAGTATGTTGATATGGATCCATACGTACATGGTGCGATGGTTTGTGATATGGTACATGGTAGTATGTTGATTCGGATCCATACGTACCATGGTACTATGATTTATGATACGGCACATGATAGTATGTTGATTCGGATCCATACGTATCATGGTGCGATGGTTTGTGATATGGTACATGGTAGTATGTTGATTCGGATCCATACGTACCATGGTACTATGATTTGTGACACGGCACATGATAGTATATTGATTCGGATCCATACGTATCATGGTGCGATGATTGAGATATGGTACGACCGTACGTGGTATGTTGATTCGGATCCATACGAGCACGTTACGATGATTGTGATACGGCACATGATAGTATGTTGATTCAGATCCATACGTATCATGGTGCGATAATTTGTAATATGGTGAAAGTCCTGATATCCGATGTGATGAGAGTTACAATGATTGTAATACGGTATATGATAGTATGTTGACTTCGGTCCATACGGTATCATGGTACGGTGACTTCAGATATGGTACAACCGTACGTGGTATGTTAATTTCGATCCATACATGTAACGTCCCGTTATTTTGGAGTGAAATTTATTTTATTTTATTTATTTTATTTAATATTGTTTATTTATTTATTTATTTCAATTCAAGTATTTAGTTTAATTATTATTTTGTAATTTCGATATTAGTACTTAATTTTGCCCGAAATTCATTTATTTATCGTTTTAATGTTTATTTATCGTTTCGGTGACATTAATAATTATTAATAGGCCAATTAATAATTATTAATCACCTTTAGATTTATTTAAGAACTTCGGGTTTCGTTTTACAAGTTAAAAGTCATAAAAGGGCAAAACCGTAATTTCCAAAGTCCTAAATTTCTAAACACTATTCATTTCATCTTCTTTAAATCACCAATTGACCAAAGTTGACCAAAAAACTCATCCATTCTCCTCCAAGGCCGTGGGCTTCAAGGGAAATAGGGGATTTTCGGGTTTTCGCTCGTTTCTCGGCGGATCGACTCGATTTCGGTTGCATCGGAAAGGCCTCGGGTCTAGGATTCTTTTCCACCCAACTATCGTACTTGCCACTCGAGATCCACGGAGTTCTCAGTAAGTAAAGTTTCAAACCCTAAACTCCAAATAGTGTTTTAATGGAGTTTTCTTTGTTTTCTTTCAATTTCGTGTTATGAAACTCGGTGTTTGTAATTACGGGAGTTGTTTTACGTGTTTTTGAAAACTTTCCCTAAACCCTAAAATCGAGTTTCAGTCGAAACCCTTCCCGTTTGAAAATTCTCTTTTGGGGTTTGAATTTGGGTTATAGATTAATGAATAAATGTTTATTTAAGTTTAATTCGGGAAAGGGATTAATGTTCAAAAACCCTAATTATCGATACCCATTGAAATCGGGATTATCGAATTTGCTTAAAAACAACTCAAAAACGTATTTAAATTGCCAAAAAGTCGAAAAACCAAACCCGAGACCCATTTCATGGGAGGGCCGAGAGCCTCCATGTGGGGGAGTTTGATGGATTTTCGTCATTTTGTATGTTTAGTGGTTGTTTAATCGTTAATTGGTAATTTATTAAATTTTGAGTTATAATTTCAATTGTAGGTGTTTTTGAACTTTGCTTGATCGCTCTATCGGAGGTTGAGAGCGAGTTCTCCTCTTACAAAGGTGAGAATAGTTAGGATTTAAAGTATCTATAGAAAGCAAATAAGTGTGATGGTTTGTAGAATCGGAAACTTAGATTAGAATCCAATCTAAGGTTAGAGGGAGTGAGTTAGTGCCTTAGGATTTGAAGTAATCCTTTAAGCGAGAAACTTAGGATTTCTCGATGAAAGCCTCGAATCTTAGAAGATTCTAAGTTAGATTAGTTTCAAAGTTTAGAATGAGTCATTGGAAGTTAAAGGATCCAAGACTTTGATAAAGAACGATTGATAGAACCTCGGATTGTCGGAAGTTAGAATCCTTGAAGGTATAGGTTAATCGTTAAAGTTATGATTTCATTTTTATTATTGTTAGCGGAGTTCGATTGATATATCGTTCGTTCGGAGTTCATATTATTTACTTTATGTCCTTTACTTTATGTCTTTACCTTTGCTCCTTTACTTTATGCTTATTTCGATTACTTTATCATTTACTTATTTACTTTTGCAAGCATATGCAAGCATATGCATAACATCTCGCATCATTGAAGAGAAAAGAAAGTGAGAAAGAAAAATGAAAGGTTAAAGGTGGAAATGAGAAAAATCCACAGTATTTGCATGCATAAGTACTGGTGGATACTACGGGAAAAGTCCACGCTACTTTCATGCATAAGTATTGGTGGATACTACGGGAAAAAGTCCACGCTACTTTCATACATAAGTACTGGTGGATAGAATGAGAAAAGGATAAGGGTGGATAGTATGTGAAAATCCAAATTACCTTCATTTCATGCATAAATGGTGAATGCGTATCCTACGGGATGTACTCATTACTTTTATGCATATGATAGATGAAAAAGAGAAACGAGATGTTATATTTGAGTAAAGTTTTATTTATTATTCTTATTTATGTCATAATAATGTTAATGGATGAGTATTGACTATGATTATTAGTAATATCATCCTTTGGAGAGTATAGAATGAATTACCTAGAGTTTGGAGAACTTTAGGAGAGAATTGTGTCAGATTACTTGGACACAAATCGAAATGCGAGTTTGAGGTCTATTCTTACTTTTTATTCTTATTATTCTCATTGGGCTTAGTTTGTTAGCTCATGATATTACAAACTTTTCAGGTAATGTTTGGGATCGTGGAAGAGGAGCTGGTGCGCGCTTGATCGAGAGGATGACGACTTTGAGATGGACTATGTGTTATGTAAAATTCCATGTACATGGTCTTGTGAAATTTATATCATTTTGATGATTTGTACTTTGTAATTAGCTCATAAGAGCTTATTGTCGTTGTTTTATGATTATGATCATTTTGAACTCCTGGATAAGAACTTAATGTTCCTTGTGTATTTTAGATTTTGAAATTAAGATGTAAACAGGTTTTGGCCAGCAAATTTTCAAACATAATCACGCCAATTTTTCTTAAAATAAAATACTTCCGCTGTGTATTCTAATTTAAATTATTTAAAAATGTCGGGTCGTCACAATACAATAGCACGTTACGATTAAACTTGTTTGGTAACAAAGATAGTTAATGTTACATGTACATATTCTTTAGAATTGTGTAGTAAGACTTAGTAATGATTGTTAACTTTACTTTAAGTCTTTATTTCTATTACTTGGTATTGAAAGACTATTACAGGTAGTATATTACTATCGTATGATTGTATGGAAATTGGAAGTGTGAATATGGGAAGTAAAGAGCATTTTAGGCCTTTGGACACAATTTCTGGTATGAAATTTGGTTCATATGATTACTTGCTTTCGTTTTACTCTCACTAGCATTTTTATGCTAATGTTGCTACACTTACAAATTTTCAGGTAAAACCTCGTCCTAAGAAGCGTGGTAGAGGAGGTGGTGCTGTGTGACTTGTCGAGTTGGTGTAAGGACAATGATGAACATACTATTGGTTTAGCATTCTTAGAAATGCTTGTAAATTATTTCCAACTTTCATACTTGTGTCTTTTGAGCCCGAAAGTGTATTTGTTTAAAATCTGCATATGTTTTATGATTTAAATCTCTTTTGGAAGTTTAAATTATATGCTGGAATGCACATTCCCGATTTATAGCTTTCTCTGAATTTGGGTTGTAAAACAGGTTTTGGTTATTCGATTTTTAAACGAACTCATGCCGTTTTTCTTTAAAAATTGAGTCTTCCGCTGTGCATTTGAATTTAAATAATTTAACGGAAAGCGGGTCGTTACATTTCCTCTATCCATGATTATAAATAATATTAAAAAAATAAGGTGTGTTAGTTTTTGAATATTTTTTAACGGAAATTGGCCATTGAAAAGTGTTGTAATTAGATTTTTCATTATGGATTTGTTAGAGAGAGTGGCTCTTGTTTTCTGGAGTATTAGACAGAGAGAGGGAAAGAGAGAATGTAATTCTTTTTCTTGTTATCAATACAAATCATAGTTGTTCATCAAATCTTTACGGTTGGAGGTTTTGTTGGATGCCCATGGGAATAAGATACTTGGGATTAACTTGTCTAGGAATAAGATGTCTGGAAAATAAAGGATGACTGTGTTTGGTATGATATGGGAATGACATAAAAAATTCATGGGAACAAAAGATGCTTGTACTAGTTTTTTTAGATTATTTTATAGATTTATGTATTAATTAATTAATATTAATATAAAATAACTAGTTTCAAGTAATAAATAACTAATATATTTATTATTTAATAAATTCATAATTACTAATTAATTTAATTATAATTAAATAATTATGTATGAAAAAAAAGATATATGTATATTAATTAATTATGATGAAATACTAATTATAATTAATAAATTTAAATTATTCATACAAATTTAATTAATTACAACACCATAATTTTTTAATTAACTCTAAATCTTATTGATATTAATATTAATTTAATATCTTGAGAAAAAAATAATTTAGGTAAATTAATTAAATTAAATAACTTGTATTAATTAATTATTATTTTCATACTATAAAAAATTAACTTAAATGAAGGGTGAAGAGAACCCATGAACTTGACTCTCACCAAAACCCATGAAAATGAAAGGGAATAGAAAATCCTCATCCATGAGAGTAATTGATGCCTAGGAACAAGTTATTCCCCGGATTAGCCTCCAAATCTGCAAAACAAACATAGGATTAGAAAACTCATTCCTATTCCCAACCACCAAACGCCTAGGAACCGTGTTTGTTTTGTAGAAATTTTTTAGATGAATGCCTAAGAATATTTAGGTAACTGTGCATCACTTATGATTACATGTGATTCTAATTATACTCTTATTTATTTATCTTAAAAATACTTTTTTTATATTTTTATTTGTATAGATTAATTCATGTTAATAACATATTTAAATTACATGATTTTTATTATAAAAAATTTATTGTATTAATTTAATAAATTTTGTTTTATTTTATTCTAGTTCTAGTTTAATTTAATATTGAACCGTTAATTTATATATTACATAATTAAAATAAATTTTATTCTATATATACATATAAATTAATTTATAGAGTGATTTATTATTAGATTATTAAATTTATTTATTTTAAATAAAATAAAAAAATAAGAGAGTTGATGAAATATATTAGATAAAAAAAAGTAAGAGTGTTAAAAATTTCAATTAAATTTATTTAGAATAAATTTAATTGATAAACTAGTTTAGTACATACAAATTATATGTGAATTAAAAATAAAAGAAAATTATTTTGATTTTAAAATTAAATATTGAAATTATATAAAATAAAGAAATTTTTTATCCAAAAAAAAAAATTGTTTTTATTTGTATCCTACTCAATATAAATAGAATATTTAGTTGAGATATTAGACAAATTTTCTAATTATTGGAATACAATATTTTTTATACCAAAAATATAATATAAAATAAAGTATTGATTTTAGTTTTAATAAAAAAAAAAAAGGAGAACCTAAAAAGGAGTAAAAGTATTATAATCCAATCACATCTTCATTGGAATTCTAGAAAACCCATGTTTTTTTTAAGATATTCAGATTCCCGTGAACATGAGTATCTTAAAATTTTAGGTATTTTTAGATGCCTGGATATCCACAAATTCTGCAAAATAAACACTGTTATCCTGATTACACTCTCTGAAGGGATGATTTACTAAACTAGCGGAATTTTATTTAGTAAACTTATTAACATTTAATAACGGATCTATTAACATCATGCAATTTGTGATAAAAACATGTAGATTCATGCTTTAAATTTTCGAAAATTAAAACTATAAAACTTACATTGAGTAATATATGGAGAATCGGTTGGAGGTTTTTTTACAACATCAAATCCTCAGCAACACCGGATCTTCTACGCTATATCCCGATCGATCAAACGAAACTCGATTGTGAGATCGAACTTTAGAAGAAATTGGGAAGAAGAAAACAATATTTTTCTTCCCAATTACTATAGGGAAAATCGGCCAGGGGGGAGGGAGAAGGAAGAGAAAATTCCGAATTTCTAAGAAATTTAATTGTGTGATTTATGAATGACCCAAGCCTCATATTTATAGGAAAATAGGAATCCTAATCACATTAGGATTAATCCATGGAGATAAATATAAAAAGAAAAAAAGAATTATCTCTTTTCTCTATCTTGGTATTTTCTAAAATGCCATAGATAAATAAGAGAATATTTTCTTTTCTTTATTTTATTTATTTTGGGTAAATAAATCTATATAATTATTATAGGATATAATTCAAATAATTATCTCCTACAAATTATCTTTGATAGCCAAAATTAATAATAAATAATTAATAAATACAATTTATTTAATTAATTATTTTGGGCCAATTTCAATGGGGTTCATTAATCCAATTGGGCTTGAAACTCTCTCTTAAATTAATAAGTCCAACTTAATTAATTTATTTATTAATTACCATTTAAATAAAATATTTTATTTAAACAATTAATAATATTAATATTTTCTCCCGACTAAATATTATCAAATTATATTTAATTATTAATTTCCATTTAAATAATTTTCATTATTTAAATAATTAATAATAAATATTTTAATTATTAATTTCCATTAAATAAACTCATTATTTAATTAATAACTTTATTGATAATATTTTATTATTAATTAATTAATTTTAATTATTAATTATTAATTTCCGTTCAAATAAAATTAATTATTTAAACAATTAATAATTGTCAATTAATTTCAAATTATTAATTACCATTTAAATATACTCAATATTTAAATAATTAATAATGTCTAATTAATAATATTTCATTATTAATTTCCTGTTTAAATAAACTCATTATTTAAACAATTAATAATGTTTATATTAATTACAGTTTAAATATACTCAATATTTAAACAATTAATATTGCCTATTTTCAGTAATTCACTTTACTTAAAATTTTCATTTCTTCTGCTTGATTTCGCGACTACGATATTTGGGCTAGCATAGGGACCCGATGGACCTATAGATCATGGGCTTAATAATTAGTCAATTAAGTGATTAACACATAATCAGTTAATTACTTATTATCTAACTATGAATAATTCCACTATAGATTAATAGCTGAACTCCCCTCACTATAGATGAGTTATTGTCCATTTAGTTTATCATTATTTATATATGTGATATATCCTTCACGTGGAACCCTCATAATTACAGGTGGATAAATTTACCGTTTTGCCCCTGTAATTATCGTTTTATCCTTGTGTTCCCGCTGATTCTCCAATGAACTTTATCTTTAGTCGAACTAGAGATAAGGTACTTCTGTGATAAATAGAAGTCGTGGCGCCACTTGTTCATGTCTTGAATCAGTACATCAAGGGAGTTTCCTAAAGTTCCTAAAATGTTTAGGTATCGCACTGATACTGTTAATTTATAGGAAAGTTATGAATTCCATCTCGTGAAAATGAGTTCCAGCTACTTATCTAGCCATGTTCCCAAAACAGGAGTGTATTGAGCGTTCTTACAGATCGCTCCAACCATGTGAATCAAAGAACATAACTCCATAAATAGGAGTCCGCATTTCACTCAGGATTGAGATCTATCACGGTTGATAAACTTATTTTGATATTCGATCATTTCTCGTAAACGGTACTAATGAGAAATTTGATCAAACATCGTGGTCCTATCTTATACAATCAACATGGCATATGATACTTCCATTTCATGTCTCCCACATGAATGATCAGGATTAGATCATTTGTCTATAAACAAAATGCGAAGCTATCAACAGTGTTACCAAGATAAGGTTTCCAAACGTTATCCATTTACTGTAGACACTTTTAAGTTACTCATCTCGACTTTAATCCTCTCGTATGACTCACATACTAAGTCGTGATTTCATAAGAGTAACTTAGGGTTTACTATTTCAATGTTTGATATTAATATATTTTCATATATTCCTAATATCGTCAATTGAATCAATTTAGATAATATAAAGAACTTATGTTTATTTATTTAATTTATTCGAAATAAATTATTATAATTAAATAATTACAAGTTCTAGGACACCATTCCTAACACTATCATGATAATCTTATATTTCTGTGAAACAAATGGCTCCTTAAACTAAAATTATAATTATAATGAATATTTAAGTTAAAAACCTATTTTGATCTACAAACATTGACATTTTCTTACTCACTGAACTTATTTTATTAAACAAAATAGTAATCAAATTTTGGAAAATATTTTGTTCCTCCCCTCCCCTCCCATTCTATATTGTAACGTCCCGTTATTTTGTGAAAAAAAAAAAAAAAACTTTTATTTATTTTATTTTATTTAAGTAATTAAAGTTCATTTATTTATTATTATTTGAGAATTTAATAGTTTATTTCATTTTAATTCATTTTAATGGCTTTATTTATTTAATTACGTTTAAATGGTATTAATAATTATTAAGAAGTAGAGGTGATTGATGCATAAAGAGGAGAGACTTTGTTGCAAGCCGGTTTCAGATAGGCTAAGTCAGATTTTTCTGGCCGTTTTACCTTCTCTACAGATAGTACTCTGACGTATCGTAAGAAGCTATGTGTGCCTTCAGGATCGACTTTTGAAAAGAACTGTTGGAGGAAGGTTATAGTTCTATCTTTTATGTTCATCCAGGCAATACAAAGAGGTACAAGAATCGGGACAATATATTGATGACCTGGGATGAAACATAAGATTTGTAAAGTATGTGAGTAAGTGCTTGAATTATTAGCAAGTCAAGGCCTAAAAGGAAAGTATATCGGGTTATCTTAACCTTGAAAAGTACTTGAATGGAAATGGGGGAAGGTTTCCATAAGTTTTATCAAGGTTTGCCAAGGACGGTAAGGAATTATGATATCATTTGGGTGTTTGTAGACCATTTGAAAAAAAAAAAAAAAAAAAATTTGCACACTTTACTATTGGAAGGATCATCTATCCAGTTAAGACTAGGGTACAGTTATACCAAAGAAAGATTGATCGGTTGTGGTGTGCCGGTGAAGATTTTATCAGAACGAGACACTCGCTTTGTCTCGAAGTTTTGGTACTATTTAGGCACTTTATGGTTGAAAGTGTTGTTCTTCCACTCAATGGGATGAGATTGGTGAAAAGAGACTTTTGAAACACAAGTTGTAACAAATGACTAGCGAGTCTATCATTTGTTTAGAGAAAGGTTAAGAGTTAACCAAAGTTGACGGAGGATTCGTAGTAGTCGGTTAAAGTGTAGTAGTGGATCTCGTATACTTCAAGTGACACCAACGAAGGGTGTTATGGAAGTTGGAAATAAGGGTCGATTGAGCCCTAGATTTGTTGGCCTATCGAGACACTCGATCGAGTAGAAGTGGTAGCTTATTGTTTAGCTTTATCACTTCCGTTATCTATTGCTTGTAATGTTTTCCATGCATTGATGCTTTGGAAATACATGATGAATCCGTTCCACGTGATTGATTATGAACTGGTTGTTTTGAATGCTAATAAGTCTCATGAGAAGACACCTGTTAAGAGCATTCGAACAAATTGATGAAAAATGAAAAGGAATTCATTTGGTTAAGGTTCTTTGAAAGAACCAAGTGTCAAAGGAAACAACGTGGGAACGTGAAGATGAGATACGATCAAAGTACCCTCGCTTTATTCACTTAGTGAATGCACTTTTCGAGGACGAAAAGTCTTTTAAGGAGGGTAGATGTAACGTCCCGTTATTTTGTGAAAAAAAAAAAAACTTTTATTTATTTTATTTTATTTAAGTAATTAAAGTTCATTTATTTATTATTATTTGAGAATTTAATAGTTTATTTCATTTTAATTCATTTTAATGGCTTTATTTATTTAATTACGTTTAAATGGTATATACCATTTAAACGTAATTAAATAAATAAAGCCATTAAAATGAATTAAAATGAAATAAACTATTAAATTCTCAAATAATAATAAATAAATGAACTTTAATTACTTAAATAAAATAAAATAAATAAAAGTTTTTTTTTTTTTTTCCACAAAATAACGGGACGTTACATATATTCTTAAAAAATAATAATAAAAAAAAAGGCCATGGACTCAAATGACATATTTTATAAAACTAATTCCCCATATACCACCCCATTTTTCATTATTTCTCAAATGACATTTTTTCTAATATAACAAAATTAATTATTTCGTTAAATTTACAAAAATGTCACTCATTTATTAATTCACTAAATTTGATCTCTTATTCACTAATTAGTGAATTAAAATCCGAACTTTATTAATTCACTAAATTTTCCCCTTTAGTCAATAATTTAGTGAATTAAAATTTGAGTTTTATTAATTCAATAAAATTTTCCCCTTTATCAATAACTTATTAAATTAAATTACTATATATAATTGAGATACCTCATATTGATTTTAATTCCATAAGTTATTGAAGTTAATAAATTATTGAATAGCAGTTTGGATTTTTCCCATAAAAAAAAACATAAAATCTCAAAAGTTTCTGCAAATAAAAATTACATTCATTTACACTAGTATGCAACATCAACAACCAATATTAGTGATTATAAACTTGAAATATAAAACAATATTTTCATGTAGTTGTAAGATAGTATCAAGATTTTAATTCAATTAATTTATTGAACTCAACGCAATAAATAATTGAACTGTAAATCTCAACAGCAAGATCCATTTACACCTATATGCATCATCAAAAATTTATAACAAACACAAAAAAGAATTAAAAAATGGCATCTTCATGTGTCGACTCTCGTTAAGCCTATCTTCACATTTTTTTCTTCATTGTCTTCTTCTTCAATTCACATATACCTTAGCACATATAAAGCAACATTGCAAAATAAAAAGCTCAATGAACTATGTTGCAAAATAAAACAAAGAAATTTAATTCAATAATTTAGTGAACAATAGGGTAGAAATTATTGAATTGTACAACGAAAAACTAAATTGACACGAAAAAGGGATTTAAGATAAAAAAAACTATTTTCAAAACTAAAATGACAGAGTTTACAAACTTTTATGAAGAAATTTTATTCAATAACTTAGTGAACAACACGGTATAAATTATTGAATTGTACAACATAAAATAATTCAATAAATTAAAACATTTAATTCAATAAGTTATTGAATTAAAATCATAACTAAAAAGATAAGATATTGAATAAAAACATTAACATTATATTACAAGCTAAAGAGGAAACAAAGATAATCAATCTTTGATGAAACCGACGAGTAATTTTTAAAGGTAAAAAAAAAAAAAAGACAAATTCATAAGAAAGATCTAGAGAAAATCAAATTGTCAACTCTAACAATCACTATCTAAAACACACACAAAACAGAGATCAGAACCCAAAACACAAAAACAAAAAACAAAAAACAAAGAGTGAAAAATCAATATCAAATATCTCAATTGTATATAGTAATTTAATTCAATAAATTATTTCATTTAATTCGATAACTTGTTGAATTAAAATCAATATCAGGTATATCAAATGTACATTATAATTTAATTCACTAAATTATCCCCTTTAATGTACTAAATTATTCCATTTAATTAAATAACTTATTGAATTAAAATCAATAGTAGGTATCCCAAATATACATTATAATTTGATTCACTAAATTATTCCATTTAATTCACTAAATTATTCCATTTAATTCAATAACTTATTGAATTAAAATCAATATTGAGATCCCAAATGTATATTATAATTTAATTCACTAAATTATTCCCTTTAATTCTCTAAATTATTTCATTTAATATTTTTCAATCACATTAGACCATATAAAAAAAAATCAATACAATCATCATCATGCAATAGGAGGATACCCCAAACCCAAAGGTGTAAACATATACAAACTAAGTAAATAAAAAAAACTTGATCCCTAACAAATAATAACATTATTCAATAAAATCAGAGCAATTCACCATGTTTGAAGCCTTTACATGAAAAAACAATAGAATATAAGCGAGCACAACATGAGCCAATAAAATATAGAAGTTTTTTTTTTAATAAACCTCTTCAAGACCACATAAGAAAAATTCTCATATTATAAGAATAATCTTGTCACAAAGAGTGGAGTTAAGAATAATTTATTGAACTCAACCCAAAAAATTATTGAATTGTCAATCTCATGTAACGTCCCGTTATTTTGTGATTAAAAAAATAATTTATTTTATTTTAATTTAAGTAATTAAAGTTTATTTTAGAATCGGAAATTTAGAATTTAGTAGTTTATTTCGGTTTAAGTCCTTTTAATTACCTTTTTAGATTAATTTCGTTTTAATGGTATTAATAATTATTAACGGGCCAATTAATAATTATTAATCACTATTGGAATAGTTTAAGATCTTCGGGTTTTGATTTATAAGTCAAAAGTCATAAAAGGACGTAACCGTCATTTCCAATTTCTTAAAAAACTATCCAAACACTATTCATCTCATATTAAATATGCCATTTGACTACCATTGACCAAAAAAAATCATCTTCATCTTCCTCCTTTCCTCCCCATTGCCGTGAGTCCCCTTCCCCAATTCCCAATATTTGATTTTCGTTTAATTCTCGTCGGAACACATCGATTCTCGTTCCGTTGGAAAGGTATCGGTCCTACGATTCATTTCCACCCAACCATCGTGCTTGCCACCCGTGATATACGGAGTTCTCGGTAAGTAAAGTTTCAAACCCTAAGCTCCAAATAGTGTTTTAATGGAGTTTTCATTTTGATTCTTCGATTTCTTGCCCGTAAACTCGATGATTTTAAGTACGGGGGTTGTTTTAAGTGTTTTTGGAAACAATCCCATAACCCTAAAACCGAGTTTCAGTCGAAGCCCTTCCTGTTTGAAATTTACCTTTTTGGGTTTAATTATGGGTTATAAATTAATGAAATAATGTTTATTGAAATTTGATTCGGGAAAGGGCATAATGTTCAAAAACCCTAATTATCGATACCCATTGAAATCGGGAATATCGAAATTGCTTGAAACCAACTCGAAACACATTTAAATTGCCTAAAAGCCAGAAAATCAAACCCGAAGCCCATTTTTCATGAGAGGGCCGAGAGCCTCATGTGGGGGGTTTGTTGAGTTTTTTCGTCGTTTTGTACGTTTAGTTGTTGTTTGATCGTTGGTAGGTAATTTATTGATTTTGAGATATAATTCTAATTGTATGTGTTTTCGAACCGTTCGTTTGATCGCTCTCTCAGATTTAGGAGCGAAGTCAACTTTTACTAAGGTGAGAATAGTTAGGATTTAAAGTAATTTTAGAAAGCGAATAAGTATAATGATTTGTAGAATTGGAAACTAAAACTAGGATTTGAATCTAAGATAGAGGGAAGTGAGTTAGTGCCCTTAGGATTAGAAGTTAATCCTTTAAGTGAGAACTTAGGAGTTCTCGAGGAAAGCATTGAATCTTAGAGAATTCTAAGTTAGATTCGTTTCGAAGCTTAGGATGGATCATTGGAGGTTAAAAGATCCAAACTTGTATTTAGAACGATTAATAGAACCTCAGATTATATTGGATGTTTAGAATCCTGGAAGGTATAGGTTAATCGTTTAAGATATGATTTACTTTTATTATTGTAGCGGAGTTCGATTTACGTATCGTTCTTCCGGAGTTTCCTATTTAGTTACTTTATGTCTTTTACTTTATGTCCTTTACTTTATGCCTTTTTCTTTATGTTTGTATCGGCTACTTTAATTCCGCACTTTATTTATTTACACCAAAACATATCATATTGCATCATAACATCTCGCATCATGGAAAAAAAAGTGAGAATGATAAAGACATGAATGGGAGAATGATGGATCCTACGGGATAGACCACATTACCTTCATAGAAAAAGAAGAGAGAATGAGAAAGACATGAATGGGAGAATGATGGATCCTAAGGGATAGACCACATTACCTTCATAGAAAAAGAAGAGAAAGTGAGAAAGAAAAGGAGGGAGAACGATGGATCCTACGGGATAGACCACGTTACCTTCTTCATGCATAAGGGCGTATGCGAATCCTACGGGATGTCCTCATACATTCATGCTTATGATCGATGAGATAGAGAATCGAGATGTTTTATATTTATGCAAAGTTTATTTATTTTTCTTATTTATGTCATAACACGTTAATGGATGAGGATTGACTACGAGTGGTAGTAATATCATCATTTGGAGAATTTAGAATGAAATTATCTAAAGTTTGGAGAACTTTAGGATTGATTGTGTAAGAATAATTGGACACAAATCGAAAATGCGAGTTTGAGGTCTATCTTTACTTTTTATGCTTATTATTCTCACTGGGCTTAAGTTGTTAGCTCATGATATTACAACCAATTTCAGGTAATGCCCTGGCTAGAGGTCGTGGAAGAGGAGGTGGTGCTGCGTGATCGAGGGATGATGACCTCGAGATGGACTCAGTTGTTGTAAAGTCTATGTATTTAATTTTGTGAACTTTAAAGACTTTGAAGATTTGTACATTTGTATTTAGCTCATAAGAGCTTATCGTCGTTATTTTATGATATTAAATCTTTGAACTCCTGATTTGGGACTTAAAGTTCCATGTGATTTATTAGATTTTGAAATTAGGATGTAAACAGGTTTTGGCTAGCCAATTTTCAAACATAACCACGCCAATTTTTCTTAAAATAAAAGACTTCCGCTGTGTTTTCTAATTTTGTAACGTCCCGTTATTTTGAAGTGAATTTTTTTTATTATTTTATTTTATTTTATTTAATGTTATTTATTTATTTCAATTTAAGTATTTAGATTAATTATTATTTTTGTAATTTAGGATTTAGTAGTTTATTTCGATTTAAGTCATTTTAATGGCTTTATTAGTTTAAATAAGTTATGGTGGTATTAATAATTATTAACGGGCCAATTAATAATTATTAATCACCATTGGGATAGTTTAAGAGCTTCGGGTTTCGATTCATAAGTCAAAAGTCATAAAAGGACACAACCGTCATTTCCAAAATTCGTAAATATCTATTTACTATTCATTCATCTCTTTAAATTGCCTTTGACCCAAAAGTTGACCAAAAATTGCTTCATTTTTCTCTCCAAACCCGAGCAACAAGAGGAAGAAAAGAGAAGAGGAAGAAAGTGTCGCCCCAGCTTCGTTTCTTGTCTGTTTTGCGTGATTTCGGATGCGTTGGAAAGCTCTCGCCGATATCTTTCTACCCATTCCACTCTTGGAACGTTTCCAGCTCTCTAAGTTAAGCCCTAGATTTCGAATTCTCATAGTACTTCCATGGAAATTGATTCAAGCTTTTGAGTTCTTGGCCAAAACTCCCATCCCCTTCCAATTTTATTGTTGAATGTTGATGGAAAACTTATTGGGTAACTATTACTTGACTTTCTCTTAACCCTAAACCCAAGTTTCAGTCGAAACCCTTCCCGTTTGAAATTTACCTTTCGGGGTTTGAATATGGGTTATTTATTATTGAAATAATGTTTATTGTAATTCAATTCAGAAATTACATATTGTAAAAAAACCCTAAATACTGATACCTATTGAAATCGGGAATATCGGAAATTGTTTGAAACCAACTCGAAACACATCTAAATTGCCTAAAAGCCGGAAAATCAAACCTGAGACCCACTTTTCATGGGGGGGCCGAGAGCCTCATGTTGGAGTTTGTTGAGTTTTTCGTCGTTTTGTACGTGTAGATGTTGTTTGACCGTTATTTGGTTAATTATTGATTGTTAGATATAATTCTAATTGTAGGTGGTTTGAACTTTGCTTGATCGCTCTATCGGAGGTTGGGAGCAAAATCTTCTTTTACAAAGGTGAGAATAGTTAGGATTTAAAGTAATTTTAGAAAGCGAATAAGTATAATGATTTGTAGAATTTGAAACTAAGACTAAGATTCGAATCTAAGAATAGAAGGAAGTGAGCTAGTGCCCTAGGATTAGGAGCTAGTTCTTGAGTGAGAACTTAGGAGTTCTCGAGGAAAAACATTCAATCTTAGAAAATTCTAAGTTAGATTCGTTTCGAAGCTTAGGATGGATCATTGGGAGTTAGAAGATCCATACTTTTAGATAGAACGGTTAAGGAACTTGAATGTACAACCTTAGATCTTATTTGGAAGTTTAGAATCCTTGGAAGATAAAGATCATACTTTAGAATGTATCGGTTGTACGGTTTACTTATCGTTCTTCCGAAAGTTACTATCTATTTACTTTATGTCTTTACTTTATGCTTGTTTCGGTTTCTTTAATATTCGCACTTTACTTTTATTTACTTTTGCAAGCATATGCATAACATCTCGCATCATTGAAAAAAAAAAGAAGGGTGAATGATGGATCCTACGGGATAGACCACATTACCTTCATAGAAAAAGAAGAGAAAGTGAGAAAGAAACAAAAGGTGAATGCGGGTCCGACGGGATATCCCCATTACCTTCATGCACAAAAGGTGAATGCGGGTCCGACGGGATATCCACATTACCTTCATGCATAAAAGATGAATGCGAATCCTACGGGAGTTTTCATTACTTTCATGCATATGATCGATGGAAATATATATCATGGATAGAGAATCGAGATGTTATATTTATACAAGTTTATTTACTTTCTTATTTATGTTGTAACAAGTTAATGGATGAGGATTTGACTATGAGTGTTAGTAATATCATCCTTTGGAGAGTAAAGAATGAAATTTACCTAGAGTTTGGAGAACTTTAGGAATGATTGTGTCAGATTAATTGGACACGAATCGGCATACGAGTTTGAGGTCTATCTTTACTTTTTATTCTTATTATTCTCACTGGGCTTAAGTTGTTAGCTCATGATATTACAAAATTTTAGGTAATGCCCTGACTAGAGGTCGTGAGAGAGGAGATGGTGCTGCGTGATCGAGGGATGATGACCTCGAGATGGACTTTTGGTTGTAAAAGTTAATGGATTTAATTTTTGTGAACTTTAAGGATTTTGTGATTTGTACATTTGTATTTGGCTCATAAGAGCTTATTGCCTTTATTTTATGATTATAAGTCTTTGAACTCCTGATTTTGGGACTTAAAGTTCCTTGTGATTTTATTAGATTTTGAAATTAGGATGTAAACAGGTTTTGGCTAGCCAATTTTCAAACATAACCACGCCAATTTTCTTAAAATATTAAAACTTCCGCTGTGTTTTCTAATTTAATTTATTTAAAAGTGTCGGGTCGTCACATCTCAACACCAAGATCAATTTACACTTTTATACATCATCAACAATCTATTAAACAAACACAAAAAGAATTAAAAAAATGGCATCTTCATGTGTCGACTCTCGTTAGGCCTCTCTTCACCATTTTTTTCTTTCCTATATTCTTCTCCGATTCACATATAGCTTTGCAATTGTAAAGAAGCAGTGCAGAATAAAAAGCTCAACCATGCTGTAAAATAAAACGAAGAAGTTTAATTCAATAACTTAGTGAACAACACGGTATAAATTATTGAATTGTACAACAAAAACTAAATTGACACAAGAAGAGGGATGTGGGATAAAAACTAAAATGACAGAGTTTACAAACTTTTATGAAAAAATTTATTCAATAACTTAGTGAACAACACGGTATAAATTATTGAATTCTACAACATAAAATAATAATGAACATCCTTCCTTCGTGCAAGAAATAACGGAAAAACCGAAACTAAACCAAAACCGGTTCGGTTTCGATTCGGTCCTGACAAAGCCCAAAACCGAAAATCGGTTTCGGTTCTTACCGAAACCGATTTCACACCCCTAATTTAATTCAATAACTTATTGAATTAAAATAATAACTAAAAAGATAAGATATTGAATAAGAGAATTAACAATATATTACAAGTTAAAGATGAACGAAAAGAAGCAATTTTTTATGAAACCGATGAGTCATTTTTAAAGGGAAAAAAAGCATAAAAAAAAGAAAGACTTAGAGAAAATCAAAATGTCAACACTAACAATCACATCTAAAACACACAAAAAACAGGAGTAACGAAAGTTGAAAAAACAAACAAGTCTTACACATATAGAACGTATCAACATATGAAGTTTAATAAGTTATTGACTAATAGTTATAATTAAAAAAACAGACTTATATCAAATCTTATCCCATTAAAAGAATCATTTTTTTTTATATAAATTTGATTTTCAATCATTTACCACATATTTTTTTATTTGCTAGCTGAAAAACACCATCTTATCTCTTCTGGACTATAGAGATCAGAACTCAAAACACAAAAACAAAAATAAAGAGTGAAAATCAATATCAAATATCTCAATTGTATATAGTTATTTAATTCAATAAATTATTCCATTTAATTTGACAACTTATTGAATTAAAATCAATATCAGGTATCTCAAATGTACATTATAATTTAATTCACTAAATTATTCCCTTTAATTCACTAAATTATTCCCTTTAATTCACGAAATTATTCCATTTAATTGAATAACTTATTGCATTAAAATCAATATTAGGTATCCCAAATGTACATTATAATTTAATTCACTAAATTATTCCATTTAATATGCTAATTAATGTGAACTTATTCTATTCAATACTTTATTGAATTAAAATCAAAATTATTTTAATTGTTTCTTACTACTTTCATTGGTTGGCCCATTCTCATCAATTTTGCCAGATTCCTTATTAATGGAACACATAAAAGATAGGTGAGATATTATATAGCATCATTATAACAAGAGAATAGAAAAAATTGGAAACACAGTCAGTTAAAAGTTGGTGAGTCAATGTTGGGAAGAAATTTAAGAACCATTTATGGATGGCTAGTATGCAAAAAATAATATCATTTTTATCTACCTCTTTTAACACATCGACCCTGTGAAATTTGAGGAATATAAAAATGGTCATTCAAGCCATTTCCAAGAAAAAAAAAATCTAAATGACAAAGATTGATGGAAAATCTGACATTGGGTATGAATTGATTCATTTCTAATTGTTTGACTTGTTAGTTTTAATTCAATAATTTATTGAAAAAAAAATTACATTTCAATATATAGCACTTCATATTAATTCACTAAATTATTCCCTTTAATTCACTAAATTATTTCCTTTAATTCAATTCAATAAATTATTCCATTTAATTCAATAGTCTATTGAATTAATTCAATAAGAGTATTTCAATATATTATTCCGTTTAAAGAAAGGAACTTGTTGATTATTGTGACGACCCGACTCTTTTAAAATAATTTAAAATCAGATTGACACGGAAGACTTATTATTTAATAAAGAATTTGGCATGGATATGTTTAAAACTTGGATTATCCACAACTTGTATACATTTTTCACAATCAGAGAAATTAAAGACAAGGAATTGCAATTCCTATTTCAAGACTTTAAAAGAGTTAACATTCATAAAAGTGAAATAAGAAGCTCTTAAGAGCTTATAAACAAATTTACATCTTAAAGACCGAAAACAAAACTGTAACGTCCCGTTACTTTTAGAGGTAAATTATTTATTTATTTATTTATTAAAGCTTTTAAAGTTTAGTTTTAATTCAGTAACTTCGATTTTAGTAGCTATTTTTCGTCCGAATTTGTTTTTAATCGTTTTAATACTTTAAATATGTTTCGGTGACATTAATAATTATTAACGGGCCAATTAATAATTATTAATCACCTTTAGATTTATTTACGAGCTTCGGGTTTCGTTTTTAAAGTAAAAGTAAAAGAGGGACGTAGGCGTCATTACCCAATTTCTTAAATATCTAAAGTTACTATTCATCATCTTTTAAATAATCAAAAATTAGGCAAATTTGGACAAAAATCCTTTCCTTCTTCTCCCTTGGCTGCCGTGGGTATAAAAAACCAAACCCCAATTTTCAGTTTTTGTTTATTTCTCGACGGATCGTATCGATTCTACATCCGTTGGAAAGCTCTTGGCCTGGGGATCATTTCCAACCTACTCTTCGTGATTTCGTTCGTTTTCTCGAGGCCTTAAGGTATGTCAAAGTTTCAAAACCTTGAAGTGAATAGTGTTTTAATGGAGGTTTTGAGTTGTAATCTTCGAATTCGTTCACCGGAGCTTTAAGATATCAATCGGGAAAGTCGTTATAGTCATTTTCAGGAACTTTCCCTAAACCCTAAAACCAAGTTTGAGCCGGAAACCCGTTCCTTGTGGTTTTCCTTCTTTTGGCTTGATTTAGGATGTTTAGTTTATTATGTTTTTGCTATTTTCTAATTGTTTCGGAAATGGTTTAATGCTCAAAACCCTAATTTGTGAATACCCATTGAGGTTACCAATCTCCAAAGTACCCGAAACCAAACCAAAATGTCTTTAAAGTGCTTAAAATCCGGAAAACAATTCCTTTTCTACCTTTCCCTTGGGCCGTGGGCCTCTTGGCTTGAGTTCCGGGTTGTTTTGTCTTTTATTTTAGTATCGTGACGATCGTTCTTCGATTCGGTTAATTAATATCCTTTAGGTGTATTTAATTATAGGTTTCGTGCATCGATCGTGATTTTTGGTCAACCGGTGTTTCGGAGTTGACTTCGTTTACAAGGTGAGTTTGAAATGAAAGTTAGTTGTTTTATGAATTAAGTTTCGTTATGTTATTGTTTATCGAAGTTAAGCGGGATTTAGCTTCTTAGAATTTAAGTTTGGTTAGAAACTTTAATTCGGAAGTTAGTGGAGGAATTTTGGAACTATAATTAGTTCGATGAAAAGGAAACATCGGAGTGGTTTGAAGTGTTACAAAGTGAATTGGAGATGATAGAGGAAAGTGGAATGAGAGTTACTTGAGTGGTTGAAAGTTAAAGTAGCTCAAGAGATACACTTGAGTGTTAACTCGTGTAATCTAGATAGTTAGGCTTCGTAATAGCTTAGTAGGATTCTTCAAGATCAACTAACTTTTAGGAAGCTTAACAGTTGTGATATGGTAACACCGTACGGGCTTAGTATGTGATATTTATCCATATGGTATACCCGGTACGATGGTTGTGATATGGTAATACCGTACGGGCTTAGTATGTGATATTTATCCATATGGTATACCCGGTACGATGGTTGTGATATGGTAACACCGTACGGGCTTAGTATGTGATATTTATCCATATGGTATACCCGGTACGATGGTTGTGATATGGTAATACCGTACGGGCTTAGTATGTGATATTTATCCATATGGTATACCCGGTACGATGGTTGTGATATGGTAACACCGTACGGGCTTAGTATGTGATATTTATCCATATGGTATACCCAATACGATGAAACTGGTTTGGTAATAATGAATGCTAATGTTACAATTACATATACTCCGGTACTTTTACTTTAAGTCTTTATTTCTATCTCTTGGTTTGAATGACGTGTGGGTGGTATTCTACTATCGATTGATTGTATGGAAATTGGAAGTGTGTATGTGGGTAGTACTGAGCATTATAGGCCTTTGGACACGATTTCGGTTATGAGATATTGTTCATAGGATTACTTGCTTTCGTTTTACTCTCACTAGCATGTTATGCTAATGGTGCTACACTTACAATTTTCAGGTAAACCTCGAGCTAAGAAGCGTGGTAGAGGAGGTGGAGCCGTGTGACTGATCGAGATGGTGTATGGACAACACTAAGAACTCATTTTGTTTAGCATTCATTGAAATGCTTGTAAATTATTCCATCTTTACATACTTGTGTCTTTTTGAGCCCGAAAGGGTATTTGTGTAAATTATGTCTATGTTTTATGGTCTAAATGTCTTTTGGAATGCGAAATTCCCGATTCATTGCTTTTTTTGAAAATTTGGGTTGTAAACAGGTTTTGGTTATTCAATTTTTAAACGAACCCATGACGTTTTTCTTTAAAAATTGAGTCTTCCGCTATGCATTTGATTTTAAAGAATTTAACGGAAAGCAGGTCGTTACAAAAACATAATAAGGTAAGCCCCGAGACTTTTAAATGTACTTCTAGTCCATCTCCTCATCATCATCATCTCGATCAAGCTGCACCAGCTCCTCTCTCATGACCCCGAACACCTGAAAATGTTTGTAATATCATGAGCTAACAACAAAGCCCAATGAGAATAAACAGAATAACAAGTAAAGTTAGACCCCAAACCCGCATCCGGATTTGTGTCCAAGTAAAACTCACATTCTCTTACCTTTCAACCACCAAAATGGTTTTACATCAATATTTCACTTTTACTTACCAATTCTCCCAAATATTTGAGGAACTAACTTCCAACCATTAGGAGGATATGTTTCATAACATATATATATAACATTTGAATCTCGTTCTCTTTAATACCTTATACTATACATAAGGTTTACATCAAATCTTATTCTCCAATTATGAGATCTTCCAATTTATTGAGAAACTAGTCCTCTTACATAAATATCACCTAATAATTATACAAGGTTCAATACACCCTTGTATTCTCTCATTATCCAATTTAATCTCATTTCTTTTTCCTATAGCACTCGGCTATACATCAATTTCATTTCTTTTCTCTCTAGAAATGTACGTCTTACATAATCCTTTTCTATAGTTCTCTAAACTATAGAAAACTAACTTTCAACCATTACTCCATAAAAACAAATATAAAAGGAGTAAATAATACATAAGCATAATATCTCAATTCACTTTGTTTTCTTACTTTCCATAAGGAAATGTACAATTCTTCTCCATGTTATAATTCCATCGATAATATGCATGAAGGTAATGAAGACATCCCGTAGGATTCGCATTCACCTTTTATGCATGAATGAAGGTAATGTGAACTTCCCATAGGATCCACATTCTCCCTTATGAATGAATGAAGGTAATGGGAACTTCCCGTAGGATCCACATTCTCCCTTCTTTTTCTTTTTTCACTGAAAGTAATGTGAACTTCCTGTAGGATCCATATTCTCCCTTCTTTTTCTTTTTCACTTTCTTTTCTTTTTCACTGAAGGTAATGTGAACTTCCCATAGGATCCACATTCTCCCTTCTTTTGTTTTTTTTTGCACTTTCCTTTCGAATCAATGATGCGAGATGTTATGGTGCAAGATATTATGTGTATGCTTGCAAAATTAAATAAACGTAAATATGAATGGAGTGTAAGGTAAAGGGTATAAAGTAAAGGACATAAGGTAAAGGGTATAAAGTAAAGGACATAAAGTAAAGTGCATAAGGTAAATGGATCATAGATGTCCTTATGCATAAAGTAAATAAATAGGAATTTCGGAAGAACAATAAGTAAATCGAACTTCCGATATTTTAATAAAAGTAAGATGTCATCTTACACAAATAATCTTCACTTTCAAGGATTCTAAACTCCCAAATAAAATCCAAGGTTCTATTTTCAAGTTCCTTTAACCATTCTATCTAAAAGTTTGGATCCTTTAACTTCCAATGATCCATTCTAATCTCCAGAACGATTCTAACTTAGAACTTTCAAAAGTTCAATGTTCTCTCGAGAAACTCCAAAAGTTCTCACTCAAAGAACTAGCTCCTAATTCTAAGGTCACTAGCTCACTTTCCTTTACTTTTAGATTCGAATCTTAATCTCAACTTCCAATCCTACAAACCATTCAACTTATTCGGTTTCTAAAGCTACTTTAAATCCTATTTATTCTCACATTGGCCAAATTAGTTTTGCTCCAAAACTCCGATAGCACGATCAATCAACGATCCAAAACACCTACAATTAAAAGTATATCTAACAATCATTAATAAACCAAACATCGATCAAAAGTCATCTAAAAGCTCAAAACGACGAAAAACCCTGGAAATACCCTAAAGGTGCTCTCGGCCCCTCAATGGAAAATGGGTCTCGGGTTCAGTTTTCCACCTTTTAGGCAATTTAGAGGTGTTTCGAGTTGGTTTCAAGTAGTTTCAAAGTTCCTGATTTCAATGGGTATCGATGATTCGGCTTTTTGGACAATAAATACTTTCCCGAATTTAATTACAATAAACAATATATCAATAAAAATAAACCTCAAAACAGCTCACAAGATGTAAATTTCAAACGGGAAGGGTTTCGACTAAAACTCGGTTTTAGGGTTTAAGAAAAATTTCCAAAATCACTAAAAACAACTCCCGTAATTAAAATCATCGAGTTCCTTGGCAAAAAATCGAAGAATCAATAAGAAAACTCCATTAAAACACTATTTGGAGCTTAGGGTTTGAACTTTAACTTACCGAGAAGTCCTTAGATCACGGATGGAAAGCACGATTGCTAGGTGGAGAAGAATCCTAGAACCGAGGGCTTTTCGATGCAACCGAAATCAAGCCGATCCATTGAGAAACGAACGAAACCCGAAAATCTCTCCCAAGACCTCTCAACCCACGGCAAAGGAGGAAGAAGAAAATGAAAATTTGGTCAACTTTGGTCAATGATGTGTTTTTAAGGAGAAGTGAATAGTGAGAAGATATTTTTTTAAGAAATTGGAAATGACGGTTGCGTCCTTTAATAACTTTTGACTTATAAATCGAAACCCGAAGCTCTTAAATTAATCTAAAGGTGATTAATAATTTTTAATTGGCCCGTTAATAATTATTAATGTCACCGAAGCGAATTTAAAGTATTAAAACGATTAAAAAGAATTTCGAATTAAAATAACTACTAAAATCGAAATCACTACTTTTAAATTAACCTTAAATACTTTAATTAAAAAAAATTAAAAAAATTAAAAAAAAATTCACTTCAAAATAACGGGACGTTACAATTATGATCCACAAAATAAAACTGCACACGTGTATCCTCCCCTCTTTTGCTAACACCAATTAATTGTTTTTTTTACATATGAAAACAATGGCTCACTCTAAACAATATTTATTATTTACTTTTCTTTTTTCTGATAAAACAATACAAATACTTTAGTCACAATTTTGCTAAAGTAGAGAGGCACAAAGAGAAATAGCTCTTTGTTATGTTTAACAATTTAAGAGATGGTTACAAAAGAACTAATCTCATAAATTTCTTCTTAATGATAATAATCGAAATGCGTAAGGAGAGAACTAGAGATTCCATGAAAAAAAATATTCCCTACCCAAAATTAGGTCTTGCCTCTCCTTGTAAAAGAATTCAAAATTCACAAAAACAAAAATAAAGAGTGAAAAATCAATATCAAATATCTCAATTGTATATAGTAATTTAATTCGATAACTTATTGAATTAAAATCAATATCAGGTATCTCAAGTGTTAAATTATTTCCTTTAATTCACTAAATTATTCCATTTAATTCAATAACTTATTAAATTAGAATCAATATTAGGCATCTCAAATGTATATTATAATTTAATTCACTAAATTATTCCCTTTAATTCACTAAATTATTCCATTTAATTCGATAACTTATTGAATTATAATCAATATTAGGTATCTCAAATGTACATTATAATTTAATTTACTAAATTATTCCATTTAATATGTCAATTATGTGAACTTATTTTATTCAATAATTTATTGAATTAAAATAGAAATGATCTTAATTGCTTCTTACTACTTCCATTGGTTGGTCCATTTTCATTTACTTTGTCATATTCTTTATTAATGAGACATAGAAAAGATAGGTGAGATATTATATATAATAATTTAATTCAATAAATTATTCCACTTAATTCAATAACTTATTTAATTAAAATCAATATCAGGTATCTCAAATGTATATTACAATTTAAATCATTAAATTATCCCCTTTAATTAACTAAATAGTTCTCCTTAATTGAATAAAATTATTCCCTTAATTAAATAACTTATTGAATAAAAATCCTAAAAAAAGGTAAAAGGCTAAATGAGAAAATGCATTAACAACTAATTACAAGCTAAAGAAAAAACTAAGAGAAATAGTTTTTGATTCAAACTGATTTATTCATACTGTTTAGAGTAGATATATCAATTCTAAAGAAGGAAGAATTTCACAATTTTTTGTGCGGAAGTGAGGAGCGTGAATTATTTCGAGACAAGACTTGCACAAGCATCTGAAACGATGAAATATAGTGAACAACAAATACAAACTTCTAAAATACAAAAAATGGTAGAGAAAAAGTAAAGGCAAAGTTGTCAATATTTCTCAAAAATAACTTTCAAAACTTTGTTTTTCGGATTGATTTTTAAATATATTTCATCTGTATTTTTTCCCTTGAAAACTATTTGAGAAAATGTTTATTTAAATTATGTGCTGTAAGGTAAGTATAACTTGCAATCGATTACAACTGTTTACTAATTCCTTTACTGTGGAAGTTAGTCAAATTGGGAGTTATTTAACAACAATAGCAGGCAGCCTAATAGTAAGGTTAATGGTAATTAGCTGCACCTATAATAAAAGCCAGCTCTTGTAATGATTTACAATTATCAATTGAAAAAAAAAAACTCATGTGATAAATTATCTGCACCACTATGCTTCCATCTACTTTTTAGTTTTATTAATATAATAAATTAATTCAATTTACATATGTAATTAATATAATAAATTAACTACATATGCTTACATTTTTTAATTAGTAAAAACTGCTGAGAAATTATGAGTTAATGTTAATAAATTCATATACTGTATTAGTTAAATTCACTGAAAAACTCCAACGAAGATATATGAAAGAGATTGTACCTCACTGAAAGGTTCCCGAACATCATCCCGCGTAAGACTGCTCTCCTGAAACACATACAACCGATTTATATTCTAATACCAATGAAATTTCAAATAAAGATATTAAGATCACGTAAATTTCTTAACACCAAAGAAAAGGCACTGTGCAAGATTAGTTAAAACTCAAGATCTTATGAGGCAATTGAATAAGAAAATTTTAAATGTTTGCTTCACTCACATTGTAGATACCGTATTTTGCCCGGCTTAATTTTATTAAGAAATTTTAATTTCATCTGAAAATAGATTTAATTTAGAATTGATTTTAAATGATAAATTGAATTTTGAATTTTAAAATTAATGTTTAATTAAATTTTTTCATGGTTTTAAAAAATAAAATAAAGAATTTTTGTATATTAAAAATTTGGTGGATTTTTAATAAAATTATTAAAGTCATTTGGTATAATTTTAGTTTAAATATTTGGTATAATTTTAGTTTAAATATTTGGTATAATTTTAGTTTAAATATTTTTAAAATTCAAATTTGATAAGAGAAGTTAATTTTGGAAAGAATAAATTTTGGTAGTAATTTGGGCTAATTGCTGACGGGGTAAATTGATTGATTGATTGATTTTCGGAATAATTGACAAATCAATACTTGTTTCCTTATTTACTACTCTGAATTAGTCTTTAAATAGGTCATTCTTTAGACCTAAAAAAGGAGACTACCCTCATCACCATCTCTTAGCCTCTATAACCTCCTCACTTCATAACCATGACCACCCTCATCACCATCTCTTAGCCTCCATAACCTCCGCACCTCATAACCATCACCACCCTCATCACCATCTCTGAGCCTCCATAACCTCCTCACCTCATAACCATCACCACCGGATCTCACCTCATCTCTTAGCCTCCATAACCATTTCATCACCTCACTGCCTCATAACCTCATATTACAAAGGTTAGAAAAAAAGGAAGCTCTAAAAAATAGGGTTTCTCTCTGCTTTTCAAGTTTTGCGCCGTCGGCAGTCTTAGTCCCTCACTTTATTTCAAATATAACTTCGATCCATTCCTTTGCCTCTAAATTGAATTGATAAATAAATCTCTCTCTCCGTGTCATTTTTTTAAATCCCCATCTTTCATTCACAACATTTACAAAGCCTAAAGGATTTTTCCCGAAGCAATTCTCTCGCCTTTTTATCAGGTAAAGAGCCATCAATTGTTAAAAACGTATGTATTTTCTTATCTATGCCTCGTTGTGCGTGATTGGAAGACAATTTTTTTTATATAAAAGAAATTTGTCCTTATATGTGGCTGGAAGTTCACTTACACTTGCATGATTTGAATTTATTTTTTTACTTTACATATATATATATATATATATAGTTATAAGTTATCATTATTTGCAAGTTTATTTTCAGATTTTATCTCATGTTCATTTATTTATACTATTTTTCTTTATGTTTAAAATTGAATTTTAATTAAATATTCTTGTTAAAAAATAAATCCTTTCCCAAGATTTTTGTTCATTATTTATTTGGTCTATCAAACCTGATTGATTTTGACACTTTAAAAAAAACTTATTTTCTCATATTTTAAAAATAATGGAATTTTATTATTTTCAATTTTCATTTTTTATTAGGGGAAAATTAATGTATTTTTTAGAATCTCGATAAGTGTGTGAAAATCATCACGTTTGTGAAGACTGCGTAATTACGCTTTTCGGGGTTCTCATATAAGTCTATAAAATAAAATAAAAAACTTTTACAAAAACAATATTACATGTATTATTTCATAAAAAATAAAAAAAAAGAGTATTTTAAATAAGTTTAAATATTATATCAAAAATAAAAGGAAAGTATTTTAAATAAAAATAAGAAAAATGTTTTAAAATATAAATACAATTCCTATGATGAATTTTGAGAAGTAAAAACCTCAATTTCTTAAGGTGGAATTTTCTTAAATTCCAATATTGTTCAATCAACGGTCGTAACCCCGCTTATTTTAATCTCCATTGCTTACTTCATTTTTGAAGTTGAGAAATGATTGAATGAGACATTTGTTTTTTGTAAATTAAAATCAATTTTGAAACTCTTTAACTTAAGGACCATAATTTTAAAAATAAGATAATATAAAGTAAAAATATGGTAATCATTTTAAATGAGTGTTGTAGGGTGCTAACACCTTCCCTACACACAAACGACTCCCGAACCCAACCTATTTTTCGTAGACCATTTCTATTTTTAATTAATTTGGTGATCAATCACACTCAAATATGGTTGATGGCGACTTCCATTTCATTTTCATATAAAAACCTAATATCAAGGATGTCGGCCGCTCCGCGTCACAATCACGTTGTGACACACATAATTCGGAAAAATAACCATATCAACATTTGCAAGAACATTGAAAGCAATTATCTCAATGAGTACTCCTGTGCACCCACAGAGCGCATCAATTCATCGGTATCCAAATGGATGATCCAATCCATACATGTGCTCTGTTTATTACAAAATTACATGTCAAATATCCAAATTGAGAAAAAAATCATATTTAGAAAATGATGTGTGGATGTGTATTAAGGAGCAGAAAAATACAGTACCCTAGCCATGGCAATCGCCATTTTCATGTTTAGAGATTATATTCTTACTTGGCATCTTTCTAAATAAACCCAAAGCCGCATTGAAATCCCCATTTCGCAAATACCCAATAATCATAGAGTTCCAAGACACAAGATCTCTATCCAACATTTCATCAAATACCCTTTGTGCACTAATAAAAAAACCACATACTGAATACATACTGATAAAATAATTCTTGATAAAAACATCATCGACTGGTGGCACTTGCAAGGCTCTAGTACATTTCTTCACAAAAAATGGGAAGAGAGAAAATCAGGTAAAATACAATTATACAACATTTGCTTATACAACACCAGAGACTCGTGTTTATGATTATTTTCATGACATTCAGTTTGAGAAGCAAAGGCTCTAATCATAATGTTATAAAGAGAGAGATTTGGTTTCTTTATGTGAAGTATGAATCATTCTCTGAAATTCATTAATGAAAGTAGGAAAGTATTTATACAAATAGTTCAAGTATTCTAGCTACTTTAACTAACTCTAACAATTTAACTATAAGCCTAACCAACTCAATAACTAATTTATTACAAATGAGTTATATACATTTACACTCCCCCGCAAACTCATGAGGGATAAGAATGCACCAAGAGTTTGGACCGAAGTAATTGAAATCTCGAGTTGGCAAGAGGCTTTGTGAGAATGTCCGCATTTTGAGCTTGAGAAGGAACATGTCGAACATCTAGCAAACGCTTTGCAACCTTCGCTCGAACAAAATATAAATCAAGCTCAATGTGTTTCATCCTAGCATGCTGAATAGGATTCGCTGACAACATAATCGTGCTAAGGTTATCACACCAAATGATAGGACAGCTAGATAAAGAAATAGAAAGTTCAGCAAGTAAGGACTGAAGCCATGAAATTTCAGCAGTAGCAGCTGCAAGGCTTCTATACTCTGCTTCGGTGCTCGATCGAGAAACCACTGGTTGTTTCTTTGAACTCCACGAGACAAGGTTTCCACCAAAATAAACACAATAACCAGTAGTTGATCGTCGATCATCATGATCCGACGCCCAATCAGCATCACAAAACGCAACAAGATTAAGAGAAGCCGATGGTTTGAGAACTAAACTATGATTAACAGTTCCAGCAAGATACCTCAATATTCGTTTTACAGCTTTCCAATGACTAACCAAAGGAGTTTGCATAAATTGGCATACCTTGTTTACAGCAAAAGAAAGCTCAGGACATGTAATGGTGATATATTGAAGAGCCCCGACAGTGCTACGATAAAGAGTAACATCTTTAAAAACAGTCCCTCCATGTTTTGAAAGTCTCTCAGTACTAGCCATGGGGGTAGCAATAGAATTTGCTTGCTGCATATTCAACTTAGCAAGTAAGTTTGTAATATATTTGACTTGTGAAAGATGCAAACCTTGATCTCCAAACTGGGCTTGAATGCCAAGAAAATAATTCAGAGAGCCAAGATCTTTTAGTGCAAAAGAGATGTTGAGTTGAGAAATCAAAGAAGAGATGAAGGCATTATCATTTCCTGTAATCAAGATGTCATCCACATATACAAGTACAATAATATGAAGCTTGTTAGATGATAGAATGAACATAGACCGATCAGATCTGGCAGCCTTGAATCCCAAACAACATAGAGCAACACTTAGGCCCTGTTTGGTATGCAATCTGAAAAGCAGAATTTGAATTTAGTGGATTCTAATGAATTCAGAGTTGTATTCTGTGAATTTGTTAGTTCTAAAACTGTGTTTGGTAACAGATTCAGAATTTATAATTGAGATTCAGAAATTTGAAATATGTGTTTGGTTGGTTACTCAAAAAATTTAAAATCAGATTGTGAATCAGAATATGTGTTTAGATCATAATCCAAATTTTGGGTGACCCACTCATAAAAATAATATTTCCAACTTTAAATCATTCATTTTTAAGTTTGAAAAAACTAATAATTCATAACTTATAAATTAGAAACATATTTATCCGCATCAACTATAACTATTCTCATTCTTAGGATAAATTTTTCTTTTAAAAAAAATTATAATAAAGATAATAGAAGCATTGCAAGTCTATCAAATAAACTCTTTAGATTAAAACAACTCAATTTTTTCCAAAAGGAGAACTATACAAGACACAATGAGATCCATTCTAAAATTCATAAGAACCTAGGGCAACCAAAGAGAGAATTTCTCAATAAAAGAGAATCTGAAAAAATATTTTCACACTGAATGGAGAGACCATTTGGGCATTGAAAACCTCCAATAGCGTTATTCAAATAGTACTACATACATTAGTAAACAAGAAGCACAGAAAAATGTGAGCAACAACCTCCAAAACATAATAAATATATATATATATATAAATTATTTTATTTTTTATATTTAAATTAATCTTATATATAATTATAAAAATAAAGTATAAATAAAAAATAGGATATAATGAAAAAATAAATTAACTTTTTTTCCATCACTTTAGAATTAAGTTTAAGTTTAAAAAGTTAAAAATCAGCTTAAAAACATGCAATTAAAAATTTAATTAAATAAATAAAAGCTAGAACGGACCGGGCCAACCTCGAAAAACGGGCCTGACCCGACCCAAATTTGCAAAATGGGCCCGACTCGTATTTTTATCTCATGTATTGAAACCCGTGGATTAAATTGTGTGGGTGAGGTCAATCTGTGTTTTTCAGTTTTTGACTTGGATATTTTGGATTCTTGTTTTAGTTGAATTCATTTTTTAGCCTAAAAAAGAAATTGAATCCAAATTGCTTTTTTCTGGATTGTAAACCAAACACAAAACAAAGCAGATTCCTTTTATTCATTCAATCCAGATTCATAAAACTGAATCTGGATTGCATACCAAACAGGGCCTTAACTTCTCAAACCAAGCTCTAGGGGCCTATTTAAGCCCATAAAGAGCTTTATTTAATTTGCAAACAAAATGAGGCTGGTCTTGATCAACAAAACCCATTGGCTGCTCCATATAGACATCCTCTACTAAAGAACCATTTAAAAAGGCATTGTTCACATCAAGTTGTCTAACACTCTATTTGTAAGTTAAGGCTATAGTAAGAACAATTCTTATTGTTGTTGGTTTGACAACCGGACTAAAGGTTTCATTAAAATCAAAACCAGCTAATCGATGATATCCCTTTGCTACTAATCTTGCTTTATATCGTTGAATGGAACCATCGGGATTTTCTTTTACTCTGAAAACTCATTTGCAGCCAACTATTTTCCTATTTAAAGGATTTGGAACTAGAGACCAAGTTCTGTTCTTAAGCAAGGCAGTAAATTCATCAGTCATAGCAGTCTTCCAAAGAGGATTAGCTAATGCTTGCTGTACATTTGTTGGTTCTCTTGAAACAAGTAACACATTTGGTTTAGAAATTCCAGATTTTCCTCTTGTAATCATTGAATGACAATTTTGTACAGGTTGAACAGAAGAAGGAAAGTCAGTAACCTGATCTTGAACAATACCTGACTGAATTGAAGTATTTGTCACATTATGAGAACTTGTGGGTCCCATAGATAATGATGAAGAACTACTCAATCTTGGATCAGACAAAATTGCTGGACAAGGATATTCTTGTGATTCATGATCAACATAAGATGTACTTGGTGGAGATCGAGTATGAACAAGAATAGGGGGTACAACAGATGGAAGAGATTGAAGAACTGATGACTTTATAGGGGATGGAAACATGAGAGAAAAGGGAAAAGAAGTCTCATTAAAGAGAACATCTCTAGAAATAAAAATTCTCCCAGAGGAGTCTAGACATCTATACCCTTTGTGATGAGTGTTATAACCAAGAAACAAGCACCGTTTCGATTTAAAATAAAATTTATGAGTGTTATAAGGTCGCAAATTTGGGTAGCAAGAACAATCAAAAACTCTTAAAATATTGTAATCAGGTTTGATTTTGAACAAGAGTTCAAAGGGAGTGTTACCAGGAAGAACTTGTGTTGGTAACCTATTAATAAGATAGACACTTGTTATGACAACTTCATCCCAATAGGACAAAGGCATTGAAGCATTTGCTAACAGTGTGAGAGCCATTTCTATTATATATCTATGCTTTCTTTCAGCAAGGCCATTTTGTTTATGTGTATAAGGACAAGAATTCCTATGAATTATGTCATTGTCATTTAAAAACTTGGTAAAAACTCTATACTCACCTCCCCAATCAGACTGAAAGGCTTTAATTTTGTACCCTAGTTGATGCTCTACTAATTTTTGAAACTTGAGAAAGCATGAAAAAGCTTCAGATTTTTGGGTCATGGGATAAACCCAAGTAAATCTAGAGAATGCATCGATAAAATGTATGTAATACCTAAAATTTCCAACAGATAACATAGGGGAAGGACCCCAAACATCAGATAAGATCAATTGCAAAGGCTTAGTGTAAACAGTAGAAGAGTCAGGGAAGGGGAGTTTATGAACTTTTCCCAAGCAACAGGCAGTACAAAAATCAATGACAGTTTTATTAGGTAATGAAATATTACATGAATCAAGAACAAGTTTTGTTGTTCTAGCTGAAGAATGCCCTAAGCGACAGTGCCATGTACTAAACAAAGAATTTGAAGACATGACAGGATTAGAAGAAACAGTGGAATGCAAAACACATGCTTCCTTATTAACAGTATTGCTTCTTACAGGTTCTTGCTGTGACAACCCTTTTATTGGAACAGTAGAAGGATGAAAAGCATAGAGTCCTCCTCTAAGAGTCCCGTGCATTAGGATTTCCTTGGAAACCTGATCTTTTACCAAGCAAAAGTCAGAATGGAATTCAAAAAAGACACGATTATCTCTAGCAAATGATGAAACACTCATTAGATTTTTAGTTATGGCTGGAACATGAAGCAAATTATTTAGAAACAGAATTTTGGAACTGACATTGGAAGGAAAATTTGAACAACCTATATGTTGAATAGAAACAGGAATACCATTACCCATATGAACTTTGTCTTTACCTTGATATTCAGTTCTTTGTGTTAGATTATGAGCATCAGCCGTGACATGATTAGTAGCACCTGAGTCAGGGTACCAATAGGGATCAGCAACAGAATCTGGAGTAGCCATGAAAGCAGACATGATATGGTGTCATTTGTGCCATTTGTGCTTGCATTTGCATTGGAGCAAAAGAATTTTGACTGCCAGCAAAAGGATTCTGACTTCCAGTAAAAGACTGTGAAGATGATTGAGCACTGTGGACTCCCAAACCTGGAAAATTGGGATCAAAACGACCATAGCATTTCCCAGACATATGACCTATCTTTCCACACAGCTGACACTGAGGTTTGTTATTTGTTTGCCATGGATTCCTTCCTCGATAATTGCCTTTGTTCTTATTTGAATTCTTGTTATTTGAAGAATTTCCTCGATACTAAGATGAATTTTGCTGTGAAGGAGGCTGAGTAGGTTTCTTTTCTTGAGATGAAAGATGCGTACTAGCCAAATTGACATAAATTGCATTTTCCTTTACACGTCTTTCCAATCTGATTTCATGAGCCAATAACAAAGATTCAATTTCTTCAACAATTTATTCATCCTTTCGAGAATGAATAGAAACCACAAAGGGATCATACTCAGCTGTTAAACCATCAAAAATCGCATCAATGTGTTCCCAATCAGTCATTGCACATCCAACAGAGGCAAGTTGATCAATTGCATTCTTAATTTGCAGAAAATAATCACTAAGAGTGAGAGTTCCTTTCTTCGTTTCCTTGAGTTGATCTCTGAATTGTGAGGATTTTGCCTTCGTTTTAGATGCAAAATAGGTTTCAAGAGTGAACCAGATTTGAGAAGTCGTAGCACATCCAACTATCTTAGTCAAAATTGGTTGAGAAATTGAAGAGAGAAGCCATGAAACAAGCAATCAAGAAAATCTGGATTATATTTTCCAAGATTTTCATCCTCAGGTTTCAGAAATTGCACAGGAACAAGAGGATTTCGCATGAAGACGAAGTGGTGAAGTCGATGACCTCGAATTGCAGCCTGAATCTGTTGACGCCAGAGCAAGAAATTGCTATGATCAAGCTTAATTGAAACTTTGTGAGAGAATGAAACAATTTTCATCTGAGATTTCAAAGATTCAGGTGAATCTGAGGGAAGAATAGATGAAGACAGGGAAGAAATTGGAATTCCAGAATCTTCCATTTGAGAACTAAACAAGAGAAATAGAAAAGAGTAAGAAATTGGCATGCACTTCGTGCTTTTGACAGCTAGCGGAAGAATGGAAAAAAAAATTAATGACAGCTAGTCAATAGCTTTGATACCATGTGAAGTATGAATCATTCTCTGAAATTCATTAATGAAAGTAGGAAAGTATTTATACAAAAAGTTCAAGTAGTCTAGCTACTTTAACTAACTCTAACAATTTAACTATAAGCCTAACCAACTCAATAACTAATTTATTACAAATGAGTTATATACATTTACACTTTATAGCTTGGAAAATATCAATGGTTATTCAGACCTCAAGTAAAAAAATTGATTGACCTTTTTGCTTGCTTCTCTTCCAGCTCTCTTGTTATGTATATAACTTTCATTGATTTCTAAAAAATCTCTCAAAAATCCAAAATTTATGGGACCCAACGAACATCAAATTACCCGAAATCTCCATTTTGTTGTTCTGAACAGGAATGGAAGCTCGATTCATATAAGCGGGGGGGAAATATGATGAGTTTGAAGAAGAGTGAAGTGGAGGGGAAGGGCTTTTTCATAGGTGAAAATTGAGCAGTTGAGAGATTTTTAAAAAAATGTCATTTATGGGATTTTTTTAAAACTTAGGCTATTTAAGACATTAACCCTAATAAAAGTGTGCAAATTCTCTATAAAAAAATCATGTAATATCATGTTAACTTTCAAAAGCTTTTATCCCATCATTTTATTCTTTCCCTGTTTGAACTAACAATTCAATCATCTTTCTACTCAATATTATATATCTAAATAATATATCACAATTAATGAGTTTAGACTTCATTAACTACAAACATGAGCATAACTCAACTGGTTATGCATGTGCTTCATTTCTTTGAGGTCGAAGGATCAAGTCTCACCTCCCTTAATTTGATATGATATATCTAAAAAAAAAAAAAAACTCAATTCCATATTTATTAGGTGAGTATAATAACTCCTATAATTTGGTTTTCTCAAGTCCTATGAGTCAAAAAAAAAATGTAAGAGGTGAATATTTGTCACACTGTCAAAATAGTTTAATTAATACAAAACTCGAACTGAAACCCACATATCAAAATTATGTTAAATAAACTTAAGTTTCTAAAACCATTTTTCTTTTACATCCAAACACATAGGCTTAAATTTTACAATTTTAAAGTGCATAAACTTAAGTTTCATAACATTTTCAACCAAACACCTTCTTAAAAGATTAAAATATCTAAATGGAATTAGTTCTCATCCGTAATATTATCATAATATATATATACATAAAAGGAAAAAGAAAATAAAAATTAGACTTTTTTTCTTCTTTTTGTGTATATGTAGAAGCATCCTAAGTTTTCCTTATTTAAAACCTTAAACCTCAGCTCTTCCGTTATTTCTTAACAAACCTGCCATTTTTGCATTTCAAAACCTCCTTTCCTTTCCTTTCCTTTCCCATGGCTCCTTCTAACCTTACTGCTCTCTCTGAGGAAAAACTCGAATCTTCTTTCGTTCTTGATGAAGATGAGCGTCCAAAACTCCCTTACAACCATTCCAGTAACAAAATTCCCGTCATTTCTCTTGCCGGAATTGATGATGACGACGGAGCCGGTGGCCGGAGAGATGATATTCGTAAGAAGATCGTGGAGGCTTGTGAAGAATGGGGGATTTTTCAGGTTGTGGATCATGGGGTCGACGTTAAACTTGTTTCGGAAATGAACCGTCTTGCCGGAGAATTCTTCGCCTTGCCGCCGGAAGAGAAGCTCCGGTTTGACATGTCCGGTGGTAAGAAGGGTGGTTTCATGATCTCTAATCACCTTAAGGTAACACAACTGCTACAAATTTAGCATTAAATATATATATATAATCACACCTGACCTATGTAACTTGTGACAACCCTTGAACTATGCAAGTTATGACAAATAATTTTGAATTATTCTCTTAAGTAAATACCCCTTAAACTATGTGAGTTGTGACAAATATCTTCTCGAACTAACTCTTATTAAGCAAATACCCCTGAACTTTTATAAGTGTATTCAAAATAAACCACTACCAAAAAAACTGTCAATTTGCACGGACGATTTTGCGATGAAAGCAGTCGCAAAATTCTAGTTTGAATCGAAAATTGCGACGACGGTTGCTGTCATTAAAAAAACTCTTCGTAGTGAAAAACTTGCGACGACTAGTGTCACTAATTATTGACGAGATAGGTTTCGTCACTAATTTAGTCAACGATTGGAATAACGACCTTATGTGTCACAAAATTTGTAAAACTTTCATTGCAAAATTTCTGACGACTTTGTCGTAAATACAACATATGTATTGTGCGGACGTTCGTCCAAAGATTTGTGACAAGTTTCATCGAAAATTTCATTTTAATTTTTTCAAGATTAATTACTATTATTATTATATATTATAATTAATAATAATTGTTTTTATTAAACATTATAATTTTTAATTTTTATTATTAATAATAGTAATTATTAGTATTAGTATTAAATTTTAACAATAAAAGAAAATAAAATCAAATTAACACTATTTAACTAAGTTAACATAATTTAAACTAATTAAATCAACAAAACTAAACTATTTTAACGAAATCATAAACAAATTCAAATCTAAATATGCAATTGAAATCATAAAACATAAAATTTCTAACTAATTCTATTTTTAAATCTAAATCCCAAACATACAATTTTATTAAAAAAAAATATTTAAAACACAAATAGGCTCGGGATTAGAAACTAAACTTTTGTCTGAAAACGGGCAAGGCTCGGAATTGGAAATGAAAAATGAAAAGAAAACGAGAGAAAATAGAGAAAGAAAAAGAGGGAAAAGTAAAAGAATTGTTGGGAAAAAAAGGTCAGTTTTTTCTTTTTACAATAGTTTTTACGACGACTTTCGTCACAAATATTAAATTTAACCGCCTAATATTTAGTGAAAATTTTAATTTTCCAGCCATTTTTATGCCATTTGCGATGGATTTGTCACAAATACTAGGTGAAACTGTTAAAAATCTCACCAATTTAATTTGATAATATTTGTCATGACATTCGTCACCAATTTGCGACGACATTCGTCACAAATATTAAATTTAACCGCTCAAAATTTGGTGAAATTTTTAATTATCCCACCATTTTTATGTAATTTGTGATGGATTTGTCGCAAATATTCAGTGAAAATTTTGAAAATTCCGCCAATTTAATTTGATAATATTTTTTACGACAGTCGTCAATGATTTGTGACAGTTTGTCGCCGCAAATAAAGTGACAAAATGAGTCGCAAAGCACGGTGGGGCGCCAAAAATTGGTGCCAAACTTAGTGACGGTTATTGTCGCTAATTTTATGACGAAATTTGTCACTCATTTCCCCGCTATGAGTTTTCGCCATATTTAGTGACAAAGGCTTATTTTTCGTCACTATTTTGTGATGAAATTAGTCACAAGTGGTCAACTCATGAAATAGTGAAGACTTTTGTCGCCAATCAGTGACGAATAGTGGTCGTCGCAAATTTTTCATCGCAAAACGGCAATTTTCTTATAGTGATCCCTTTTGTTTACACCAGTTAAATTTTTTTGTTCCGCTTAACACTCGTGTCACTTATCTTCTAAAGATAAATTTTTAATGCTAAACCAAATATTTGATATATTATGCCATCAAATTTAATGGAGGTAAATGAAATAAAAGTCCATAAGGTATTTACTTAAAAAAATTAGTTTGTCACACCCCATATAGTTTAGGGGTATTTGCTTAAGAGAATAGTTCAGGGGGTTATTTGTCACAATTGTATTGTTCAGGGGGGTATTTATTAAAAAAATAGTTTAGGAGGTATTTATCACAAGGTGTATAGTTCAGGGGTCACTACAAAAAAACAGGGCTTTGCAGGTGAAATTTTCCCCAACAAAGTCTTTAATTTCGCCGGTAAAGCTTTTGCCGGCGAAAATATTTTGATGGAGCATTTGGCCGTTAAATGCTTCGTCGTTAAAGGCTAGTGTCGGCGAAACAACCGTTTCGCGACATATCCTTTGCCGGCGATGGCAATGAATTTTTTTCCCCATTCTTCCTTCATAGATTATGTATGTTGATGGAAATTTTTTATATCAATCAACTACCATACATCATTCTCAGACATCTGGGAGAAGATTACATAATTATCATTAAACATTAAAAATAAGCAAATATTCATAAGAGTTGGAATAAGTCAAATTTAAACATGTCCTCTAAAGTTGAAGTTGGAAGTTTGAAACAAAATAAGAGTTAATCCTAAGACATGAACATTGTTTTTAAAGTGTTAAATCCTAACTGGGTGGAGTCTGGGTATTATATGAACCAGTAAACAACCTCCTCATATAGGAGACATCACGCACAAGATCGTCGTACTTATCCTTCATATCAGTAAGATAGGACTTCAGTTCCTTGTTCTCTTCCACGAGTCTGACCACTATCAGATCTCGTATGGCCAGAGAGCGAGTTGAAGACATGAATGTTGAAACTCTAGAGTGTGTCTATCCCTCACCGAGTCATTTGATATAACCAGACCGATACCCCCATACATTCTCAACGATCTTTACATCAGTGAGGGGCGGTTGGACAACTCTGTTCACTTCCACCACTGGAGCCACTTGTAATTCACATATCATATTCTAAAAAAAAAACATACCACATGTATAAATAATAATGAACTAAACAAAGTTGCCTAAAACTTTATAATGAAAGTAATCAAGAGTAGTGGTACTTACATATTCCTCCTCTGCAGCGGCATTGATCCATGTACCATTGTCATCAGTATGAGTAACACGGAATAGATCAACTTGCATAAACTCTTCTTCATGATCTTCGTCTTGCGCTTGCTAAAAGAACAAAACAAATGATTAATCTTATGTAAAGTAAACGAAAGTTGTTAAATCTAAAGTATACATACACTTACATGATCCGTCATTGCTATTACTAGTACAAATGACCGTGAGCCTGTTTTGTGATTGTATTTTAGTCTTACTTGGTTTTCAACATTGACCTCTGAGATTGTCTGCAATGAAGTTGAACAACTATGCTTACAATGTATTAACTTAGAAACAAATAAAAGAGATGATTTGTGTATTTACCTTGAACTTAAGGGTCTCCCATCTATCACACAAGAACACCCAATCTTCTAAGTTCTCCACCTGTGGGTGTTTAGCACGTGCAGCTTGAATTCCGTGCAATACCCACTGAGCATAAGTCGGGGATATTCCATGAATATACAAGTGTCTCTCTATACTTGTAATATCCCCAAAAACCGTGTTTAAATATTTCATACACGGGCAACGGGTCCTTCCATTTTCGTTAACAACTTTTCTCGCAACCTCTAAAAATACTTAATCCCCTTCTTGTAATCAAGACAAAATGTATCCTTAAGAACTGACCAAGTCTTGTACAATAGTACCAACTGTGAATTAAACTCAAGGACAATACTAAAGGTGGCTTTACCTACGACTCATTCTAATCAAAGTGTGGATAATGCATGAATGTCCAATTTAGGATGAGCAATAACATATGTGTGGCTAACTTTGCTGCAAGTTAGCCACACCCACAAAGAATGCATGAATGTGTCAAATATGATATGAACGGTTAATATGTGTGGCTAACTTTGTTGCAAGTTAGCCACATCCACAAAGAATGCATGAATGTGCCAAATATGATATGAGCAGTTAATATGTGTGACACGTATCTATTATTGTTTTCTATTTTTGTAATGCCTTCGAGTGTGATAGTCCCTTGAAAAATAAAACAGGAACCAAAATATTTAATTAGTCCAACCACAAGAAATAGAAAACTTGGCAATCCGAACGAATCAAACAATAACCCTCTTTAATAAAAACATATTTGATTTTAAAATGATTTTGATTTAAACTATGAACGATTTTGTCAAAAACATATGTGAACTCTTTAATTCACATATACATTAACCCGTTTAATCCACACATACTGTTAATTTCAAACTCACACAATCTCATAATTCAAGCAAACACTTAAAATAACACAATGTATCTATTTAAGTCTCATCAAAATACTTATGTGCTAACTCAAAATCATCATTTGTATATTAAATTAGAACAAAAAATATAAAACCCCAATTTTTTCACATAAACCCTAACACTTAACAAATCTAAAATCCAGGGCACAAAACACAAATTCCCTCACAAAAACACTAAAAACACTATCTAACATCGACATATAAGCATGAAATCACAAGAAATCATTAAAAACTTACTTTGGATTGATGATTTCTTGTCGCCGCACGACAGGTCTCATCGCTGCTGCAACCACTCTCGGATTTTTGGTCCAAAATTTGATTTTCTGTAGGACACGGCCATCGAGTCTCGCGCCGCAGCGACGGACCATTTTGAACACTAAAATGGGCATAACTTCTTCGTTTTAACTTCGATTTGAGCGTCGTTTTCACCTACATTCATGAAATTCAATGATTAAAAATATTATGGATATTTAAATCAATTAAAAATCATATTTTAATTATATCGGAGATAAAACCACTCATAAATACAGTTTTTTAACTAGTTATCAAATGTAAAGGGAAGTTAGAGCGATAAAGTGTGTAGATAGAATTTAGAGAGATAAAATATGTAGAAAAAGTTAGAAATACAAGGTTTGAAAAATAAAAAGCACTTCAAAAAACACCTATTACTTCTTCAAAAAACATTTTGAAAGTTTTTTTTTTTTTTTGAAATATTACATCAAATTGAGGGGAAGAGAGACTCGAACTTTCAACCTCATGGAAGAAAGCAGGTGTCTAAACCACTTGAGCTATGCTCATGTTGGCCACTTTGGAGTGCTTTTGACTTCTACAAAAAGTGTTTATAAAATATTGTCAAACATAAATATTGTATATAAGAAGTGCTTTTGTTCATTTAAAAGCACCAAACACACCCTAAATGATTAAAAGCCTCGTGGTAATATCTCAATCCTAAGGTGTAAGAAGAAAATAGCTTGAGAAGATTAAATTTAACTTAACGTAATGATTTAAGTTTTTGAGTTTAGTGTTGATGAAACATTTTTAAATCTTTTGTATTTGTATTTGATGATTACAAGTATGAGTTAGACAATCGTATCTGTTTCAGTACGTTCAACGAGTACCGCGACCTTCCATGTTTTGTATTTGAATTTGTAGGGAGGAGCAATGGAAGATTGGCGTGAAGTAGTAACGTATTTTACGTACCCAATCGAGAACCGGGACTTCTCGCAGTGGCCGGATAAGCCAGAGGGGTTGAAGGGGAGGACAATGGAGTACAGCGAAAAACTGATGGGTTTGGCTACAAAGTTGTTGGAGTTGTTGTCGGAAGGGATGGGGTTAGAGAAGGAAGGTTTGATGAAGGCTTGTATTAATTTGGACCCAAAATTTCTGGTGAATTTCTACCCTAAATTATCGGATCCGGATCTTACAATCGGACTCAATCGCCACACCGAACCGGGAACAATAACCATCTTAGCACAAGATCACGTGGGTGGGCTCCAGGCTACCAAAGATGGTGGTAACTCATGGATCACCGTTCAACCTTTGGAAGGAGCCTTCGTAGTCAACGTTGGAGACCATGGTCATGTAAGTCAACTCAAATTTTGTCTAACACTATCTTTTATTTAATTATAAGATAATACTTGGATACTCATCAAAACACGATAGTAAATAATATCCCACAAATAAATATGTAGGTTCAACTATTATATTGGTCGAATAAAAACATGATACCTATGAATTAGGCGAGCGATTGAAATATAATGTTATGTATAATTAAATTGAGTGAACAGATAGTGAGCAATGGGAGATTCAAGAGTGCAGATCATAAAGCAGTTGCGAATTCAAAAAGCAGCAGAATATCAATAGCAACATTTCAGTACCCATCAGCAGAGGCAATTGTGTTTCCATTGAAAGTCAGAGAAAGTGATGAGAAGCCATTGCTTCAAAACCCCATCACCTTTGCTGAGATGTACAAGAAGAAGATGTCAAATGAACCTGTCCTTGCTAGTTTTAATAATAAAAACTAGGCTGCGTCCGACATGTTTTATCTTTCATTTATTTGTGTTTTTTTCTTCCTATTAAGAGACACTTTTTAATTATTCATACCTTTTACAGTGCTGTGAAAATATGTTTGATAATTTTCTTTTAAAAGGTATTTTGATAGTTCAATAATAAAATTCTATTAATAAAAAATAAAGAATTTGTCTCAAATAGCATAAATTTGCATACTAATTAATAAAATGTCAGAACTTTTTAAAAATTCCCTTAAACTTGTTTCCTGTCTTGCCGGAGAATTCTTCGCTTTGACACAAGAAGAGAAACTCCGGTTTGACATGTCCGGTTGTAAGAAGATGGTTTCATGCTTGAGAAAGAAGTTGTTCGGTCCATCCTTGTTCTCTCCTCTTTATTCGATAACAAATAAAATGGAATACTCTCTTTTTAGACCTACCAAACTCCACTTCCAAGCCCAGATATATTTGCCCGACGAGGTACCTGCTTTAATTTGTAAACAGCCCTTCACAATATCCAGAATAAAAGTGCGTGTATTTTTACTAAACACCATCCGTGTAACCTCCTGACCAAAATTCGTGCCATATATCTCCAGAATGGAATGTACCTCCTCCAGATTAGCTTTACAAAAGAGTAAGGAATCATCAGCAAAGAATAAATTCGTAATCATATATAGGACAGATTTGGAGGCTTGTTGCTTTTTCAAGTAGACCCAAAAGACCTTTTGTGCAAAGAAAAAAGAGATATGGAGAGAGCGGATCCCCTTGTCGTAACCCTCTCCGAGGCTATGAGGTTTTCCATTGATATTTAGGCTAAAAGAGGTTGTTGAAACACACTCCATAAGCCACTGAATCCAGAAAACACAAAAGCCCAATCTACTCAAAATGCCTTCGATGTAATACCATTCAACACGATCATAAGTTTGAGTCCAAGACAATAATCTTTCCCTTTGCTTTTTAGCTTAAAAGAATGCATAATCTCATGAGCGATGAGAATGTAATGATCTGTTTGACACCCACTAACAATCCTGGGAAGCAGAGGCTTAAGCCTATTACAAATCACTTTAGAAATGATCTTATAAGCCACATTACAAAGAGAGATTGGTCCGAGTTGCTTCATCGAGACGCGGAATTTTTAGGATCAAAGTAAAAGTTGGTGTGATTTAATTTACTCAATTTGATACCAATTTTCTGCCATCCATATCCCCAACTCATCTTCCAGCCCATTCAGAGAATTATAGCGTCTTCCCAGCTTTACCTTGGAATGAAAAAAATTCGTATTCTTATCGCCCTCATTTATTCCCATTCACTAGACACTGGAATGAGAATTTTTTGTAAATCTTTAACAACTGTAAAATTATTATTGTGTGATTCAATTTTTATCTTGGTTCCAACCGAATTTTTGAATGTCTAAAAAAATTTTCCCGATACTAAGAGATTAAGATATTAACTTATATTATTATCTTAAACCGAAAGAAAGCACCAAAAAAACCGTCAGAATCTAAAGAGTTTAGAATATAAAAACAAATAAATAAAATCATTTTCAAGCAATGCCATCCAAACAAAGGGAAAAAAAACAGGACTCTTTCAAAATCTCAATCGAGATTTTAAAAGATAAGATTAATGTATGTGTTGCGGACAAGTTTGTGTTTTGGAAGAAAAAAAATCTTTAAATAACAATAATTTAGATTTTTTTTTAAGAATATTATATTATTTTAAATTAATGACATAAATATTGTAAAAGTAAAAGTAATTCCAAAAATATTGCTGTTTTTAATGACTGGGACTTGAGTGGATGAAGTGGCGACCAGGTGGAGCGCTAAATCGTCTGTTGTACAGACGAGTTCCTTAAAAGGAAACAAAATCGTCTGTAAACCAAAAGCTTTTATTTAAAAAGTTAAAAAGCGTCTGTTGTACAGACGATTTTGGTTCTTTTTTAAGAACTTGTCTGTACAACAGACGAGTTACATCCGAACTTATCCCCCAAAACAGCTTCTTCCCTTCTTCTTCCTCATTTCGAATCCCTAATTCTCTCTCGTCTCCATCGCCCTCCCTCAAAGTTTCTCTCGTCTCCGCCGCGCCCTCTCATCTCGCCGCTCTCCTCGCCAGCCCAAGTAGCTCGATTGACGCAGAAGCTTCATTTTCCGGTGGGTTTCAACGACATTCGGGGGTTTCAACGCAAAAGCTTCGAAATCCTCCTCTCCTTCTCGCCTCGCCTCCTAGCTCTCCTCGCCAGCGCAACCTCATATTTTCCGGTGGTTTTCGTTCAAATTTATTTGGATATTGAAGGTAACACTTCTATTGACATAAATGACGGATTTCTAATGGTTACTTTTTGTGGTGTGGGTTTGGTTGTAAATTGAAATTGAAAATTTATGAAATTGTATTTTTCTTTGCAATAGTTCTTTCAGCCAACCCTAATTCTTCTTCTTCATCGTCTCACTCGCTCTCTTCGCCGGTTCAAGTTTCAATTTCCGGTGGGTTTCTTCGAATTTGCTTGAATATTTAATGTATGTGAATTTTATGGTTATGAAATTTTGCATTGGTTGGATTGCTTGAGGTTAGCTTATAAATGTTATGATGTCTTGTCTATGCCTTGATTAACTTTAAGATTACTATGATATGGTTTTTGGAAAGGGGTTTTTGTTTTATTGAGTTGGAATTGGAAATCTTTGGGTTTTGGGTTTTGGAATTGATCTTGGAATGAATATGTAAGATGGTTTGTTTAAGCTGCTTGTTGTCTTTGATTGAAGGAGATCAATTTAACTTGAAAATTGAAAGAAGATCTCTTATATATGTAAATAGTGAACATTTTGACTTTGTGAGATTAGTTACATTTGTAATAATGCTAAATGTGATTTAAATGAATTTAGCTTGATCTTATTTCTCAATGTTAGGTTGATCTTGTTATTAATTGTGAAGGGATGATTTACTAAATTAGCGGAATTTTATTTAGTAAACTTATTAACATTTAATAACGGATCTATTAACATCATGCAATTTGTGATAAAACATGTAGATTCACGCTTATATTTTCGAAAATTAAAACCGGAACTTACATTGACTGATTAATGGAGAATTGGTTGGAGGTTTCTTTACAGCATCAAATCCTCAGCAACACCGAATCTTCTACGCTATATCCCGATCGATCAAACGAAATCCGATTGTGGGATCGAACTTTAGAAGAAATTGGGAAGAAGAAAATTATTTTCTTCCCAATTTTGAATAGGGAATTTCGGCCAAGGGGGAGAAGGGAAGACGAGAGAATTCCGAATTTCTAAGGAATTGAATTGTTTGATTTATTAATGACCCAACCCTCCTATTTATAGAAAAATAGGAATCCTAATCACATTAGGATTAATCTATAGAGATAAATACAAAAAGAAAAAAGATTATCTCTTTCCTTTATCTTGCAATTTCGAAAATGCCATAGATAAATAGGAGATTATTTTATTTTCTTTATTTTTATTTATCTTGGGTACATAAATCTATGTAATTATTTTAGGATATAATTCAAACAATTATCTCTCCAAAATAATCATGTATAGCCGATTTTAGCATTAATAATTAATAAATAATTCTAATTTATTTAATTAATTATTTTGGGCTAATTTCCATTGGGTTCATTAATCCAATTGGGCTAGAAATTCTCTCTTAAATTAATAAGTCCAACTTAATTAATTTATTTATTAATTACCATTTAAATAAAATATTTTATTTAAACAATTAATATTTTCTCCCGACTAAATATTATCAAATTTATATTTAATTATTAATTTCCATGTAAATAATTTTCATTATTTAAATAATTAATAATAAATATTATAATTATTAATTTCCATTAAATAAACTCATTATTTAATTAATAATTTTATTGACAATATTTTATTACTAATTAATTAATTTTAATTATTAATTTCCATTCAAATAAAATTAATTATTTAAACAATTCATAATTGTTAATTAATTTCAAATTATTAATTATAATTTAAATATACTCAATATTCAAATAATTAATAATATCTAATTAATAATATTTCATTATTAATTTCCTGTTTAAATAAACTCATTATTTAAACAATTAATAATGTTTATATTAATTACCGTTTAAATATACTCAATATTTAAACAATTAATATTGCCTATTTAAGTAATTCACTTTACTTAAACTTTTCATTTCTTCTACTTGATTTCTCGACTACGATATTTGGGCTAGCATAGGGACCCGATGGACCTATAGATCATGGGCTTAATGATTAGTCAATTAAGTGATTAACTCATAATCAGTTAATTACTTATTATCTAACTATGAATAATTCCACTATAGATTCATAGCTGAACTCCCCTCACTACAGATGAGTTATGTCCATTTAGTTTATCTTTATTTATATCTCACGATATTATCCTTCACGTGGAACCCTCATAATTACAAGCGGATAAATTTACCGTTTTGCCCCTGTAATTACCGCTTTATCCTTGTGTTCCCGCGATTCTCCAATGAACTTTATCTTTAGTCGAACTAGAGATAAGGTACTTCGTGATCAATAGAAGTCGTGGCGCCACTTGTTCATGTCTCGAATCGAGACATCAAGGAGTTTCCTAAAGTTCCTAAAATGTTCAGGTATCGCACTGATACCGTTAATTTATAGGAAAGTTATGAATTCCATCTCGTAAAAATGAGTTCCCAGCTACTTATCTAGTCATGTTCCCAAAACAGGAGTGTATTGAGCGTTCTTACAGATCGCTCTCAACTATGTGAATCAAAGAACATAACTTCACAAATAGGAGTCCGCATTTCACTCAGGATTGAGATCTATCACGGTTGATAAACTTAGTTTGATATTCGATCATTTCTCGTAAACGGTACTAAGGAGAAATTTGATCGAACATCGTGGTCCTGTCTTATACAATCAACATTGTATATGATACTTCCATTTCATGTCTCCCACATGAATGATCAGGATTAGATCATTTGTCTATAAACAAAATGCAAAGCTATCAACAGTGTTACCAGGATAAGGTTCCCAAACGTTATCCCTTTACTGTAGACACTTTTAAGTTACTTATCTCGACTTTAATCCTCTTGTATGACTCACATACTAAGTCGTGATTTCATAAGAGTAACTTAGGGTTTACTATTTGAATGTTTGATATTTATATATTTCCATATATTCCTAATATCGTCAATTGAATCAATCTAGATAATATAAAGAACTTATGTTTATTTATTTAATTTATTCGAAATAAATTATTATAATTAAATAATTACAAGTTCTAGGACACTATTCCTAACAAATTGAGCAATTATTTTTATTTGAACTTTGCAAATTGTTCTTCTATAGATAATGACGGAAAGAACTCTTGCAATTGTTGTATATGCCAATGGTCATGTGGTCAATGGTTTGGAAGGAATAGAATACGATCAACCCCCATGTGGAGGATTTTTAATGGACTATGGGATTAAGATTAATGGTTTTGTTGAACTATTGAGTGAGACATTATCCATTGATTTTAGGACCATCCAAGCAGAGATTATGTATAGATATCCCACCCAATTATCGGATGGATCAACTAATTTCTCTTATTTCCCAATCCGTAATGATGCAAATTTGAATTTCATCTTCGCTACTGCTTTACCTCCTCCTAATAAGATAGATATTTATGTGTCCATTAGGAGTAGAGATGAGAACCTAATAGGCCGTGACACTCAAGTTTCAATTCATGACAATCCAAGTGTTGTTTGTAGTGACTCTGGAGGGACCTCAAATGAATTACGTGAGAATAACGAAGTTGAAAATACGTTACCTTTTGGTGAGTTTGAAGTTATACGTCTCGGAAACGAGTTCATTGATATGAGTACCCTGACAGATGATGAATTCGAGGGTATAGATTTAGATTGTCCTGAATATGAAGCCCTCTCACCAACATTCTCAGAATTAAATACGACTGTTATGAACCCTATCCCCGAACACGATCTGATTGCTTGTCCTGGAGTAATAGGGAGTGATGAAGAGTTGTATAAAGGATTTTTATGTCGAAGTAAAGAAGATTTAAAACATAAAGTGAAACGTTACTCCATAAAAAAAATCATGAATTTGAGGTAACGGAGTCAACACCTTCTATTTGGACTGTTAGGTGTAAGAAATGGGCTGACAAGTGTCCGTGGAGACTTCGTGGTATTAAAAAGAAGACACGCCAGTTGTTTGAGATTACTCAGCATGTCGGGTCTTATACTTGTGTTTATGCACGTTTAACTCAAGATCACCCCCAACTTGACTCGACATTGATTGCCATAGAAATTAGTGATATGGTGAAAAAAGATACAAGTGTAAAAATTGTAGTATTACAAGCGTACTTGAAGCGTGTTTTTGGATATAATGAACATTATCGATGAGTGTGGGGAGGGAAAAATAAAGCAATAGAGAGAGTGTTCGGGAATTGGGAAGAATCGTATCAGTTGTTGCCCAAATGGATGCATATTTTGAAACTAACAAACCCTGGGACTCAGGTTGAGTGGAGATTCGGGAACACTAATTTGAGAGACCATAAAATTTTTGAATGCGTGTTTTGGGAATATGGGCCGTCTATAGAAGGATTTAAGTTTTGTCGGCCTGTCATTCAAATAGATGGAACACACCTATATGCTAAGTATACGGGGAAATTATTGATTGCAACGTCTATTGACTCCGACGGCCACATATTTCCTCTAGCTTGGGCTATTGTTGGTGAGGAAAGTAGAGACACATGGGGGTGCTTTCTGTATCACTTGAGAACTAGGGTTACACAAAGAGAAGGCATATGTTTGATTTCAGATCGACATGCGGGTATCATAGCCACTGTGAATGACCCGAATAATGGTTGGGCAGAACCCTTGGCACACCATAGATTTTGCTTGAGACATGTTGTCAGTAATTTCAACAACAAGTTCAAAAGTAAGTAGTTGAAAAATCTAGTTTATCGTGCTGCGAGTCAGAGTCAGATTCATAAATTTGAGAAGTGGATGGAGGAAGTTAAAATTTTGAACAAGGATTGCTTGTCATGGTTTAACAATATCGAAATTCAAAAGTGGACAAAAGCACATGGCGGTGGGTATAGGTATGGACACATGACCACCAATGTTGTAGAATGCATTAATGGTGTTCTAAAAGGGGCTCGATCGCTACCTATCACCACACTAGTCCAACTCACATACTATCGTTGCGTGTATTACTTTATCAAACAACGAGATGTATTGAGAAGTGCACTTGACAACGGGCAAACGTATACAAGGTACGCATTGTCATGTTGTTAGTAATTTTCTTTAATACGTCGATTGGTTGGAGATTTTCATTTCTTGTATTGTAGGTATGCTCTCGATAAAGTAGAGGATAATGAAGTAAGGGCATCAAGTCATGATGTTGAAATGTTTGATCGAGCTAGCGGTTTGTTTGAAGTAAGAACAGGATATCATTACTTTAATTCAAAAGGAGGGAACAAACAAATCATTAGGTTAAATGATCGCACTTGCACGTGTGGAAAGTGGCAAGAGTATGGCATTCCGTGTTCACATGTCATTGCCACGTGTTCTAAGTGGCGTCTTGACTATTGGGCACATGTTGAGCCTACGTACTTAGTATCCGAGTTTAGCAAGTGTTAAGCTCCCCAATTCCAACCAATTTCACATGAAGTAAGATGAACAAATCCTAACTTTCCCATTATTCATCCTGATAAGACGAAATTGTGTGAACCTGGTAGACCAAAAAGTACACGAATTCGAAATGAGATGGATTGGAGAGAACCAGGCACGAAGAATCAATGTGGCCTTTGCAAGCAAGAAGGTCATAATAGAAGAAAATGTCCTTCGAGACAAGTTGTTGCACCACCCTAGTTATGATGTAATTGTTAAAAATACTTGATAGTAGAATATAATTTGATGGTCTTTGTAATTTAAATTTCATAGTATTTGTAATTTGATTGTATTTGTAATCTAAATTTTAGTTATTCATGTATTTTATTATATTAATCTTGATAGTTATACATGTCTTTTATTATATTTGAAGGATATGGATCCCGGGCCACAGGATGAGTCTGTTTTACACTTACAGGCCACACATCGCTCACGATTGGTTTGGGATAATGAGGCTGGGGCCAACCTCCATTGTAGACGTAGGGAGGGTGTTATTGGACCTATAGATCCTCGTATCGAGCCACATCTACGAGCGTCAGGTTTTTATGGTGTGGCCACTTTAGGTTTCATACGTTTGGATTGGAGTCTTATCACTGCATTAGTGGAGAGGTGGCGTTCTGAGACTCACACATTCCACTTACCAGTGGGAGAGTGCACCATCACACTACAGGACGTTGCAGTCCAGTTTGGTCTCCCAGTAGATGGAGAGCCTGTGACTGGCAGAGCGCATCTTAACTGAGTGGCGTTATGCGAGCGTTTATTGGGGGTCATACCACCTCCTCAACATTTACATGGAGTCAGACTTAGTTTGACATGGCTATCTTCGACATTCAGGAGTTTGCCACGTCATGCAGACGATGTGACCATAGCTAGATATGCGCGTGCTTACATCTTAGAGCTGATCGGTGGATTCCTGTTTGCTGACAAATCTAATACGTTAGTGCATCTTATGTTTCTACAATTATTAGAAGATTTTGATGCTGCCGGAGGACTGAGTTGGGGGTCAGCATGTTTGGCATGGCTATATAGACAGATGTGTCGTGCCTCATTTTTAGATGCTTCGGACATTGCTAGCCCACTCGTCTTACTTCAGGTTTGGGCATGGAATCGTTTTCCTACGATAGCCCCTCAGCGTACTCACGCTCGCGATCATGAGTTAGTTAGTCGTCCTGCAGGCTCTCGGTATGTATAGTTGTTTTAGAAGTTCTATTTGTTTTTATATATCTCAAACACTTAACTTGGTATTTTTCTGTAGATGGACAGATGATTTCTGCGTCACCGCTCTTCCCACTCATGTTTTGGTCCAGTATCGATATATGTTTGATCTTCTACGGCCAGAGCAGGTAAGTCGCAAGTTTAAACTGATACATTAATGTTTATCAACACTTTTTATACTAAGTGACGATCACCTTTTGATTATGTAGGTCATTTGGGAGCCATATACCACTATCTTGGACGGTCTTCCTGCATACTGTCGTAACGGTCAGGATAGTTGGTCTGCAGAAGCTCCATTGATATGCTTCAGCATAGCCGAGTTCATTTTTCCCTCTAGGGTCATGCGACAGTTTGGCCTCATACAGGTCGTGCCAGAACCATGTAACGCTAACCCAGGAGGTTTGCACGCTATGGATCTTCGGACTCGTGCCGTAGATTGGAGGAGTGAACAATTTCACTATGTTGAGGAGTGGTTATCTCGTCGGGATCATCTTCTTCGAGGTGATCCAGTTGATGGCGGCCCAGATGTTGATGCGAGATATATGGCATGGTATAATACTATCACCCGACGATATTTGACGCGTCGAGGGGGGGCTATTGGCTCCATGGTAATGATTTTATTATTTCTTTTACACTAGTGTAATTCAACATATCACTAATGTCTCGTATTTCTATCTTAGGCGTCTGGATTTACACGCATTCGAGCTGTGACGGACATTGGTGAGATCCCTGAATTATGTGATGAATATTTGGCCATGGTTGATGAGATGCAACAATTATATAGAGTGCCAAATGCACCGGTTGTGCCAAGGGTAAGTCGACGTACTGAAGAACACCCTCATATGCCTGATGACATTGAGCGGGAGTATGACATGATGTCAGGTGGTATTCCACCCCGTTCTCCATCACCGACTCCCGCTTCAGGACCTTCTTCACCCATTTTCATACCGACTCCGGGATCTCACATTATTAGGGGCGGTTATGATCATGAGGCAGGATCTTCCGCGGGACCTTCCACAGTTCGAGCTCCACGAGGACGCTAACAATAGAGGCGCCCACAGCAGAGACGAAACCCAACTCGAAATAGAAGACCTCCCTCCTGCGGCAATCATTAGCTTATTTAGATGATTTTTGTTTTTTTACATAACATTCATACATTATTGTGTTTAAATTACATTATTTAGTTTATTATGATCATATTATTATATTATATTAAAATTTTGTATATTATGATTTGGAACTTAAAATGTTCTTCATTTTAGATAATGAAACCATTTCATTACTACCAACCCAAAGAAATACAACCTCTCTGAGATATACGATTTATGTCGGAAAGGTACAAAGTTGGACTAATTTGGAAATATTGGGCAAATTAAAAAAAAATGTTGGCTACTTGGAAAAATTTTTATAAAAAAAAACAGTATCTGGTCTAAAGCGTCTACGCTTTTCAAAAACCCTCTGGTCTAAAGCGTCTGTTGAACAGACGTTTTTAGGCCAGGTAGTAAAAACGTCTGTTCAACAGACGTTTTTGACCCGGTTTTTAAACGTCTGTTGAACAGACGTTTTGTACGTGTGGCACTAAATCGTCTGTTGAACAGACGTTTTATGCTGACTGGACCCTAAATCATCTGTTCAACAGACGCTTTACCTTAGTTTTGGAAATACTTTCGCTCCCCCCATATATCAGGATTTATTTTTTTAAATAACAATATTTCTGAAGAAACCCCCAATAATTTAACATATTTTCACTAAATTAAAAGGTATAAACTTTCTTTTAAAAAGTATACAAAACAAGCCTTAGATATTCGGGAATCCAAAATTTTGACAATTTTAGATAACAATATTTGTTTTTATTAGAAATTTTTTATATGGAAATGTCTTTTTTATATGATTTATAAATATAAAAATGAGATAATTGACTAGATAGCCACTTTCTGGGGTCTTGTATCAAAGGATAGTCACCTCCTTTTATATTTTAAAAAGTAGCCACTTAGTCCTTTTTTTATAATTTTTTCATACCCACTACACCCCCAAGTGACATGATGACTCTAACTCCGGTTTTCGTGGCCTTGTACCTTGAGATTTTTCTTTTCAACTTTTCTTTACGGCTTCCAAGGATTATTCTGACACCTTTTCAGCACAGATCCCTTCATACCTTATCACATCTCACCTACTTTTACTTTGTTCAAAAATTTCACATTTCATATTCCCTCCATTTTTTCATTTACGTATCTAAGGTCCATTATATCATGCAAATATTATTCATCCAATATCTCTTTTCATTTGGTTTTTGTCCTTCAAGTACAAGGATTTGTTACATATCTTCTTCCACCATTATTCTCGTTGATTCGGAAGTCCATTAATGGCTAGCGGTGGTATTTGTCAATTTTTTCCATTTTTCATTTACGTTTTGTTCCCTTATTTTTATTTGTCACTTAATACTTTTTTGTAAGTTACCACGAAGCATCTATACATTTGTTTGTCATATGCAAGTTCGGAAACAAGCATGCTAGCCGTTAAGTATGATGGGTACATGAATGACAATGAAGAGTATGTTCGAGGGCATGGTAGAAGACCTGAAGAGTATGTACGTTTGAGGGCAGGTATAAGACCTGACGGTTTTACAATTAGTTCAAGGGCATGGAAGTAAATTTGTCCCTCCTTTTTCGAGCTGAACTCTTTTTTTATGGCATGCACTCTAACTTTGTGATGCATGGCCATGTACTCTTATTTTCATATAAAATAGGCTACTTGCAGTGTTAACCCTATAAAAATTGACTCAAGATTTTAGATAATTCCATTTATATCATTATTATTATATATATATATATATATATATATATATATATATATTTTTTTTTTTTTTTTTTTTTTTTTTTTTTTGAACTAACAAATTTATACTTTATTGAAATCAAGTAAATACATTATTTTTATCAAAGTTACATTAATAATTATTTTATAATAAAATAAAAGTTTTAATTATAAAAACTCATTTTAATGATAATTATTTGACTCAAAACAGTTATAATAACAACTATTAAAAGTCAAGAAGCCAATTGTTTATTGAATTCGAATAAATATATTATTTTGATACATTTTTAAAAGTTTGGTATTTTCAATCATTCCGCCTTATAAATATTGCAATTTTATGAGTGTGTCAATCAATGTGCTTACTACAATAAAAAACGATCAAATTTGAGTGATGTGATTATTATTTCTAACTATCAATCATCGATTGATCCGTTCAAAAATCTAATATATTTATAATATTTTCATAAATATAAAAACTTCATATTTAAATTAACTAACTGTTTTTTTTTTTAAATTAAGATATTACAATAAATTGGAGGAGAGAAGACTCGAACCTTCGAACTCATTGTAAGAGAACACGTGTTTGACCAAATAAGCTATGCTCGGTTGGCTTAACTAACTAAATTTAGGGTATATAAATTGAAAATTCCCAAATTATTATAATAGTGTGCCTCCTAGTAGGGTTAAATTTCGGACTCGGCACTAGAGTTGTTGTCGTTGATGTGACGTTCTCAAACGGCAAAGTTAAGTTTGAACTATGATGTTAAATGACGACACGTCGTCTCTGATATAATTCCACATTTCTTCTTATTTATTTGCATTAATTTCATATATAGACACTTTTATATTGATTAATTAAAAAACATCAGCCTTTCATAAATATTTCAGTTATACTCACTTTAACTTGCACGCTGCCGAGAACGGGGGAAAATGACAAAAACTGCCCCTTTGTCAAATCAGTTGTCAAACTCCTTGATTAATCACGTATTTATGGTTAGCGTGAAACATGGAAAGTGTAATAATTTAGATTTTTTTTTTTTTTTAAATTCAAAATGTATTTCGTATGGGAGATAAAAACCTTTTGCAAAAAAGACCTTAGGTGCCGAAATAGAGGAGAAGAAAACCCATTGACGAAAAGCTCTAAGAAGGAAAAAAAAAAGTTTTGAGAGAAAATGACATGAACTCGAGGAAAATCTGATGATTATATTCAAGAAAAGGGTGGAAGAGGGATAAGATGCTTAGAAAATATGTTTTTATTAAATACTTCATGATGATTTGTATAAATAATCTCTGTTTTTTTAATGAATTGGAGTCGAGGCCGTGGTAGAAGACAAAAAGTAAAAGCATCGAAGCTTTTGGAAAGCGTCGTTGAAGAGAGATGTTGATGTAAGTTTAAACTTCTTTAACAAATCATATTTTATTTTCAGGTTCTTAACTATTTTTTTTACCTAAGAGAAATTCATCCCAAAAAGGGAAGGTTGTAGAGCAAAATGTTTGAACAGATGGATACTGAAGTAGAAAATACATCAATAGACATAATCATTAACGTTTCTGTTATGCTCATGTTTTAATTAGATTTAACAATAATAAATAGAAATGTATTATAATAAGTTTATTTTTGTTCAACGAGTAATTTCATTGCACATAATTGGGTGAACTCATGTACAGGCAATGGAAAGAACTCAGTTTTGAGGAATGAGGATGTGATAAATAGAATCATGGTCTTCAAATTTTGAGAATCTCAAGCAACTAGAGATGAAAATTGAAATAAAAAAATCATGGTATGCCGTCAGATCTATCGAAGGTTAATTTCAGTAATGGACAAATTAAAATTGCTTATAATTTCAGAAAAACACAATCTTTTATATATATATATATATATATCAAAACTACCCAAAACCGTCACCGGCCAAATTAAATTACATTGTAAAAAGACAAACATACCCCCGATTTAATTTCTCTAATTTGTGCAAGATTTAAGGAAAGTTATAAAATCCCTTAAATTTTGCAAAATTAATGGAAAAATTAAATCTAAAGAAAAATAAATCTATAACAAAAAATAAAATAAAAATCTTCAAACTTCTGAATATTCTTCTTCCCGAAAAATTCAAATGTCTTTCTTTTTCGTCATCCTACAAAATACAGAGAAAAAATTGGGTAGAAAGATATGTAAATAGAAATTTAAAATAAATATTGAATAAAAATAAACATTTGATTAAAAGAAACTTGTTCTATAAAATACAGATAAAGCTAGTTAGCCGAAGAATTGAAAGTAAACTTTTTTCTAAACCATTTACTTTTAGTAAACATTGATTGATGTGTAGTTAAAATTGATACATGGCACAAAATTGAAGATGACAAGAGGTAACCATTTTGAAAGATACGTTAATAGAAATTTAAAATAAATATTGAATAAAAATAAACATTTGATCAAAAATAACTTGTAGAAACTTACAAGATCTACATATTCAAGGTTTTAAAACAGGTCCATCCTGATATTGGAATCCCAAAATCCCGAAATCTGTACATTCCCGAAACCTAATTCTTCAAGGAAAATGACGACCCGTTTCAAGAAGAATCGCAAAACAACGGTTGTCGGGCGTCGAATTCGCAATCGGTGAAATGAAATTTGAATCAATGGCGTGCAGTTTTATTGGCACTGAAGAACAGAGACAGAAAAACTGTGAAAGTCGAATTTGGACAATTTCTGGGTATGAAGTAGACGTCAAACAGAAAAAGAAGGAGGAAGAAGAAGACTAACAACACGAAGGATTACGTTAATGTCCATCGTCGTCACATTTTAATGGAGTGGTGACAACCATATCTGACCGGAGGAAGCTTCCCAGTTGCACCATCAAGTTGACCAAATCTTTAAGATTTGTTTTAATTTTGGTTGATTTTTTTTCAAATGAGCGTAAGAAAGGTTGCATATTTTAAAATCTTTTTTAAAAAAAAAACTTTCCAAAAACTTTTGAATTTTATCAATTATGAATAAAATCTAAATTGATGGATTAATATCCCTATAATTAAGCTAACAAAAATAAATGAATTTAAATTAAAAAAACAATAAATACGGTAACAAAATTGGTAAGAGAAGAGCTGAAGGGTATTACCATAAACTTGTAAATCGGAAACCACCAGATAACAACCAAAAATGGTGTTTTTTTGGGTATTTCTGAAATTGATTGTAATTCACCGTTAGTTTTGAAATTGGATGAATTAAAGTGGTTATATCTGTAATTAATTCTAAAAAAATTGAAATATTTTATAAATAATAATACGTGAGGCGATCAATATTCAATAATTTGACATATTGTGTCATTTTGATTATTTATATAGTTTTTGACACAAAGCATATTTATGCAATTGGTAATTAGTTTATTTCATTTAAAAATAAGATATCTACTACCATATTTTATTTATTATAATTCAATAAAGTATCTATTATTATTTCATGATTATTAATTTATTGTAATGGATTCAATAATTATCGAGTGGTATATTTATGAGTGAAGATAAGAAAGTACTAAAAAAATACCATTGTTTAAAAAAATATTTGTAAATATAGTAAATTTTGAACTAGTCATTAAGAGAGAAACATTAAATTACATAATTTTAGAGTAAGTGAATCAATGATTCACACACTAATCATATTAATGATGTAAAAATTGTCATATTTATAAATAGTTTTAAGTGATTGTATATTTATAAATATTGTAGCAAAATCTGCTACCCAATTAAATTTCTCTTCGTAAAATTATGGTATTATAGTTCAATACTTTTTATACTTTCTCTTAATTTAAAATTAAAACTATAATTAATAGTTAAGTTAGAACCTATTTTGATCTACAAATATTGGCATTTTCTTAGTTTAATAATTAATACAAGGCTCAGAAACTCACATACCAAAACTTATGTCACATAAACTTAATTTTTTAAAATAAATTATGTATCTCCAAATAAACATCACTTAAATTATACAACTTTAGACAGCATAAACTTAGGTTTCGTAACATTTTCAACCAAATGAGAAGATTCAAATATCAAAATGTTAAAAAAAAATGCAATAAAATTTAAAATAAAACAAAAGAAAAATGGAAGTGATTCTATATGGCTCAAAACGAGTAGCTGAGTAATCTGAAAATTTAAAAAAATTGAGCACTCTTTATGTGAAACCAAAGTTCATATTTTCATCTTTGCAAGAACTTTCGTCATTTCATAGTTTACAATTGCTTCCATTGTACCAAGATTATTGCCAAAAACCATGACATAAATAAACATGGCAAATATATATAATGAAAAATCAAAATGCACATGATGTCAATAAAGAGTAAAAACAACTTCCATATAAATTTTTAAACAATGTGAAGATTATCTCAAAAGCATACATCCATCCTAAATGACATCTTTGTCTAGAGAATCAAATAACCTCTAGGTTGGAGCTAAAGCTTCTAAAATTTGTTTGTTTTACTGTTTTAGAGAGAGAATAGGTCCACTTTATGAATCTTGTTTTTTTTTATAAATGGTTTGTTTTATTTTAGAAAGAAAGAAAGAAAGATTTGGAATTGAGGAAGAAGAACGAAGAACCCTTTAATTTGTCTATCAAAAGAGAACATGTAAATTATTTTAAGTATTTTTCCAACACTGAATATAATAAAGACGACATGTGGAATGTACAATGAAAAAATATCCTCCGCCAAAATGAATTAACCAAACTCCGACATGCCATTTACTATAATCTAAAAAATCAAATTAGGGAAAAAATCAATTTACACCCCTGAACTTTACATGTTGTGTCAATTTAAACCCTAAACTTTCAATTGAATCAATTTACACCCTGAACTTTTTTAAGTGAATTAATTTAAACCCGCATATAATACTAAAACTATAAAATTAATCAAAATTCAATTACCAAATCACCGAAAGATAAAAATAACAAAACGTCTATGATCTCATCATAAAAACGCCCAACCTCAACAATGAAAAAACTCAAATCCTAGTTACCAATTTAAACGGTACAAAAATGTTCAAACCCGACACCAAAACGGTCAAATTTAACCATAAAAAATATTTAACATAAACTTAAAATTAATTTTCAAAAAATTAACTTTATTTCGATATAAAAACGTCTATGTCTAATTAAAAAATTTCAAAAATAATAGTAAGTTTATTAACAATGGGTGTAAATTGATTCATTTATTAAAGTTCAGGGTGTAAATTGATTCAATTGAAAGTTTAGGGTTTAAATTGACACACCCTGTAAAGTTCAGGGGTGTAAATTGATTTTTTCCCATAAAATTAAGTATGCCACATACCATGGAAGAGCAAAAAATCTCGTCAATTTTTTTTATAAATAGTCACATTTTTCGTTTAGTTTTTTAAAAAAATCAAATTTTGTTAGGTACATATTGAATATGTTAAATCACCAATTGAACTAAAAGCTTAAGTCTATGGTTCAAGGTAAATTTAATCATATATCTCATCAATATAAATATAGATTATTTTTAATTTTATTTCTTTTAATTTGAACGAAAAAATATATTAGATCAGATATAGATTCTTTTAATTTGATTTAATGGCTCAAATTTTAGATTACAATTGTAATATTGAAGATCAAATTCGAAGAACGTACTTACAAAGTTCTTATCAACCTATAATCATAATTATCATTCGAAAAATTTGGGTCAGTGTCAAGACGGTCTCGTCCACTATGGTTTAATGACTATTCTTATTAGTTGGATTAGAATATAGTGATCCACTTTAGAATTAAAGTTAATTAATTAATTAATAATGAAAATATTAACGAGTTATATTAAAATACAATTAAAAAATTTAGCTCAAATTTTAAGAAAATCTATTTGATTAACCATCAAATTTTAGAAGAAGATACATCCATGCTTTTGATTCTCAAAAGCAAATTCCTTAAAATATCTCCCCCACTAACTAGGTTAAAAGCTTCAAATAATTTGCAAATCTAAGGGCTAGTTTGGTGAGAAAATATTATTTCTGTAGCTTTTGAAATAATTGCTGTCAACTGTGCTATAGAAAAAAATCAGCTGTTTCATGAATCAAATTAGTGTTTGGTAAATTCAACTTTTGCAAAAAAATAGTGTTTGATAAATTCAACTTCTAAAAATACTATGAGATAATGATATCTAAATAATATTCAGTAAATTGGTTTGAAGAATACTTAAATATTTTATAATGTCATCATTGTTATTATAATGAACGTTATATTTTTTTAAGTTTTAATTTAAAATCAAATGTGTATTAATCATGATTTTAAATTAAAATGAATACATGTTTGATTTTAATCATAGTCGAACTATAAGTTATATTAATTTAATCACAATAATTCATAAAAACATACCAATAAAAAACTATATAAGAAAACATAAAGAAACAAAATAAATATTATCAATCTAATTTTTTTAAACAAAATATTATCTATTTGATAAAAATGTTTATTTATGCTTAAAATTATATAATTATTACAACTATCAATTATCTTTTAAATTTTATTTAAGATCTAATATATATTTTTACATAAAAAATATTTATCAAATTTTATTACAAATCAATTTTGATTTATAGATTATTCATAAATAAACATACTGTACAATTTTAATTTTTTTTAGATTTAGGATTTTCAACAACGTAGTTAGTGGGGAGAAATTTTAAGGAATTGCTTTTGATAAGAAAAAGCATATATGTATCTGCTTAAGTTGTCCAAAATTAATGCCATACGAAGCCTAAATCTATTTTAAATCTTAAAAAGTTATTTATATAGTTTATGAATAATTTAGATTTTCAAATTAATATAAATTAATATTGATTTGTAATAAAAAAAATTTAGTTAGAATAAAAAATTTAGAAAATAATTATTGGTTGTGATAATTATATCATTTTAAAAATGTAAACATTTGTATCAGATAGGTAATAATTTTCTTAAAAAAATTGATAATATTTATGTTGTTTATTTATTAAAGTTTTCTTATATAGTTTTATATTTGATTATTCTTTTATGTTTTTATGAACATTGTAATTAAATTAATATAAATTATAGCTTGAAAATAATAAAATTTTACAAACCTTCTTTATGTAGAAAAAATATTTTATTTTTTTAACTAAAAAATACACATTAAATATTATATTAAAATTTATAAAATTTAAGGTTCCTTAAAATATTTACGTCATTATTAAATCGGTAAGTAGTCTTCAAATTAATCTACTGATTATTATTTAAATATTAATATATATTATTAAAAGTTAAATTTACCAAACACTAATCTGATTCATGATATAGTTGATTTTTTATACCGCACAGGTGACAACAAACTAGCCTTTAGATATTTGGAATTCTTGTTGTTATTGAATTCAGATTTTAGGTTAAAAAAATTGTATCCAAATATTTTTTTAGATTGTATACCAAATACGAAATAATTCTAATCTTTTTAATTGATTGACTCTACATTCATAAAATTGATTCTGAATTGCAAACCAATGACTAGTTTGGTATTGCTGTAGCTTTTAAAATAATTGTTGTCGGTTGTGCTATAGAAAAAATCAGATTTACCATGAATCAGATTAGTGTTTGGTAAATTCCACTTATGTAAAATATTAGTGTTTGGTAAATTCCACTTCTAAAAGTGTTGTATATAAATAGTTAATTAGTATTGATACAAATATTTATATTAATTTAATTACAAGAGTTCATAAAACAAGTTATCTAATAATAAAAAGGGAAATTTCATTGGGTGGCATATTTTTATGCAATATTTGTAAAAATATCAATTCAAAAAAGTATTTGCAAATATAGCAATTTTTATCATGTTCATCAGTGATAAACTTAATGTAAAAATATGTAATTCAATGTTTATCATTGATAAACTCGATCAAAATTTGCTATATTTGCAAATACTTTTTTGAGATTTTATTTTTACAAATATTACTAAAAAATTATTTAGATTTGCAAAAAAATTATATTCAACAATAAAACTATATATTGAAATTCTAATAAAAAAAACTAAATAAATATTACCTATTTAAAAAAATATTGTCTGGTATAAAGTATCTACTTACTTTTATAATGATATAATTATTACAACTGACATTTATTTTAAAAAAATTATTTAAAATATAATATATTTATTGGGTATTAAAAATTATTTACAAATCAATTTCAAATTATATTAATTTAAATCTATTCATAAACCATAGAATATCCTTAAAACGATTTTGATTTAAAACGTAGTAAAAATAGGAATAAGTATAAGTATAAGTAGATTTTTTAAAAATATATGAGATTTCATTTTACCAGACATACTAATTTTCAAAAAAGTTGTCTAAAATCAAGAAGCTGTGATCTTTTACAAAATAGTGCGTACGGATTTACAATCGCGGACGTCGCGCGTATACGGTTATGAGAAGAAGAATACATGTTGTCCGAATTAGAAGCGACCGTATATATATTTCTCTCTTCTCTTTTTCACTTTCGTTTCACTCTGAAATGAAAAGAACTTTAACGGGAAAATTGCATATATGACCTCGAAAATAGAGCTTTAATGAACCATAAACCTCACTTTCTATTTCTTATATTTAAGACCTTATGCCGATGTCATCCTAGTGTGAAAAGACAAAAAAACCCTTATAATATCTCTTTAGCTTTATTTATCATTACCTACCCTCTTACAATCCATGGTTCTCTCTCTCTCTAAAATCTCTCTCTCATTCTAAAGTCTCTGTCTCTTATTTTTTTCTGTTCTCTCTCTGAACTTGGGTAAAGAGGAAGAAGGAAGGAAAGATTCATTGATGTTATCATATATTTTTGTGTTAGAGAACAGAAAAATCATACCCTCATTTCGCGTCTGACGATAGGGGACAATGATCGGTCTGATAATGGTCTATGATCAGTCTGATCATTGCCCCCTATGATCAGTCATATGAAAGTCAATGATCGGATTGATCATGGAATAGGATCAGTCCGATCATTTACTCTTATAATCTGACCGATCATAGCATATGATCTGACCGATCACTTCATATGATCGGACAGATCATTGCATATGATCTGACCGATCATGACATAAGATCTGACCGATCATTTAGTATTTTTCTCTGATATAATTTTTTTACAATTTGTGTAGATGCCACTTGTAAGAATTTTTGTTCGTTATGGTGGATATTGGGATGCTGAAGGTTATAATTATATTGGTGGCTCATTGGGAGGAATAATTGTGGATAAAGGTATAAGCTATGAAAATTTAATAGATCGACTATATGTAATTGTAGGATCTGACCCGTCATCGACTACAATAAAAATCAAGTGCATATACAAGTTTGCAACAGTGTGTCCCCCTTTTGAAATTAGAAATGATATGGAGCTACAGTTTTACATTATGAGTTCAAAACCCTTTGATCATATATGTGTATCTTGTGAACCTAGAGAGACGATGAGTAGAAGTGGAATGGGGAATGTTAATTTAAATCAGTATCATGGATTGGGGAATATTGCATCTATGACTTCATTGGACGATTCTATAGCTCCATATGATTTAGCAAACGATGATAATGTGAGGATGGATTGGGATAAGATGAATGGCGATTTTCATAACGATAAGCACGATAATGATATTTTTCAAGGATTGGATGACGCATTTGACCTCCGGAATGTCCAGAGGGATACGGTGAGAGTGAAACTTGAGAGGGATGATGCCAATGAATGTGAACCGAGTTTTTCAGGATTGGATGACCCATTTGACCTCCGAAATGTCCAAAGGGATAATGTGAGAGTGAAACGTGAGATGAATGTTGACGATGAATGTGAACCGAGTATTCGTGTGGATGTACGTGATAAGAAGGGGAAAAATAAAGTCCAACCTCTTGAGTCAAATATTTCATTGATGAATGTACTGCAAACGGTTTCTATGGAGGAGTTCGAAGTAGGCCGCATAGTCTTTTCCAAGCAAGATTTAATAAGTAGATTGTCTAGGTTGGCGATCGGTAGAAGTTTTGAGTGGAAAGTGAAAAAATCCACTAAGACCCTATATTCTATAGGATGTGTTGATCCAAATTGTGAGTGGAGGTTCCGTGTGGCATGTTTAAAGGGTACCAACATATTCAGTGTTACAAAGTTTGTAGATGCTCATTCATGTTCGCTTTCCATATTGAACCATGATCATAGGCAAGCAAGTAGCAAAGTGGTTGGAGACATTATTAAGATGAAACTTGAAAATTCTAGTCGTAGATATAGGCCGAGAGATATAATGGACGACATGCAGAAAGAGTACGGTGTCAACATATCTTACGATAAAACGTGGCGAGCAAGAGAGGATGCATATGAGCTTGTTAGAGGTTCACATGAAGAGTCTTATAATCTCTTGTGGCCGTATTGTGAAGCGGTGAAATATGAAAATCCTGGAACGATTTATCATATACAATTAGAAGATGACCAGCACTTCAAATATCTCTTCATAGCATTTGGTCCTTGTATCAGGGGATTTCAAAGATGTATACGACCGGTAATTGCATTAGATGGGTCCTTCTTGAAGGGAAAATATCGGGGCACATTGCTTGTGAGCACATGCCTAGATGGAAACAATCAAATTTATCCAGTAGGCTTTGGGATAGTGGATAGAGAGACTGATGAATCATGGACTTGGTTTTTGGAAAAACTGAAATCTGCAATTGGAGACATTGCGGATCTGGTGTTCGTATCAGACAGGCACAAAAGCATCGAGAAAGCCGTTGAGAGTGTTTTCCCGAATGCGAGTCATGGGATATGCATTCACCATCTTAGTATGAACTTGACACATAAGTTTAAAAATGAAAATATCAATAAGATATTCTTCCTTTCTGCAAAGGCGTATCGAGAGTCTGCTTTCCAACATTATTGGGAAGCCCTTTCTTTGTTCACCGGTGTTTGTGATTACTTGGAGAATGAAGTTGGTTTACATAAATGGGCAAGGGCACATGCCCCGAAAAACAGATATAGTATAATGACAACGAATATAGCGGAATCTATCAATAGTGTATTCGTTGATGACAGGGAATTACCAATTACTGCACTGATTAAAGGTATTCATGCGAAATTACAACAATGGTTCTTTGAACGTCGAGTTGAAGCATCGAAGACGCAGGGAATTCTAACAAAGCATGCAGAAGATCAACTCTAAATATCTCATGTGAAGTCAGTCAAACTGTCTGTCACCGCCATTGAGATTTACCGTTTCAAAGTCGTAGATAATAATTATGTTGCAACTGTTGACCTTAACACCATGGAGTGCAGTTGTCGGTTATTTGATATAGATCGATTGCCATGCAAACATGCGCTCGCAGCAGCAAGGGAGCGGAATGTCAATCCATATACATTATGCTCAAATTATTTTACGGCCGACTTCTTACTTAATGCATATGTGGAGCCTATAAATCCAGTTCCACACCAATCGGAATATAAATCTTGTGATGGATTTAAGTCAGTAGTTGTGGTACCTCCTAAAATGGTGGCACGTATTGGACATCGGAAAAAACTTAGGATTCCGTCATCTGGAGAGATTGTTGTTAAAACACGATATTGTGGGAGGTGTGGTTCAGTTGGCCATAACAGGAAAACATGTCATAATCCACTTTCGTATCACTTGTAAATTGGTACATCAGTTTATTTGCAAATGCTGAGTTAATAAAATGCAGTTTGTATTTAAGACTGATAGTTAATGTACGAGGCAATGATCGGACCGATCATTGCCTACGATCGATGATCGATCATAGGCAATGATCGGTCCGATCATAATTTGGCCGATCATTTGGACAGATTAGTCTAAAGCTATGTCATAATGATCGGTCACATTATGATCGGACCGATGATTACTTACGATCGGTCAGATTGTGACCGATCATAGGCAATGATCTGTCCGATCATAATCTGGCTGATCAATTAGGGCAGATTAGTCTAAGGCTCTGTCATAATGATCGGTCACATTATGTTCGTACTGATCATTGGCTATGATCGGTCAGAATCTGACCGATCATAGCCAATGATCGGTTCGATCATAATGTGACCGATCACAAAATTTCAACCGAATGAAAGAGGCAAAAAATGACTAATCAAGAAAATGAAAGCATACACAAAAATTAAAGCGTACAACAAAATTTCATTACTTAAAAAACGGGTGTGTTAGACCACACCTCAGCAGATAACATGAGTCTAAATTGTTTAAATAGTGTAGGGGTTAAAATATCTACGTTATTTCCTGTTACAAGACATTCAAAAAACTTAATAGTGTATACACCAGAATCTACGCTATTGTCTTGTATCGGGGTGTTACGTGCATGCCTTAATGGCCATTTGTCCACGTTGTCAGATAGACCGACATTGTACAAAATAAGTGGCACGCAACTCCGAACTGGCCCCATAATTGCTGCAATCTCTGCCTCAGTTGAGTATGTTGGAAGAGAATCGTAGTACATAAATGAACGCCATCTGAGATCAATGACCACCAATATCTAATGAGATTTTTTTATATTCACTTGAGCGTATACCTAGTGGACGGATAAGTAAGATAAATAAGTGAAAAATAATTATATATAATTCAAATTTAACAGATGCTAAATTATAACTTACATAGTCGCAGTCACCTTAAGGGACAGTGAAGTCTCCATGCTTGCCTATGACATAGTCTATGAGTTCAAAACATTTCTGCCAATCATAGGTTTTTTTACTCTTCTCAGCTTTCTCATGTTTGACCCAACTCCTACTACAATATTGCTATGACAAATACACCATTTTATTAGTAGATCATAGTGTGTGATTGGCCAGATCATAGTATATGATCGGTCAGATCATAGTGTTTGATCGGTCAGATCATAGTGTTTGATCGGTCAGATCATTGTCTATGATCGGTCAGATCAAAGACTATGATCTGACCGATCAAAGACTATGATCTGACCGATCATATTCTACGATCGGTCAGCTCATAGACTATGATCTGACCGATCATAGACTATGATCTGACCGATCATAGACTACGATCTGACCGATCATTTTGACAGAGCTTTACAATTTCAGTAACTAAATTACATACCGCAAAATATGAGTCCACAACTGTGAAAGGATGCTTTATAAATTCAGACCGCTTCCTCAGCTTTTCTTGGATGAACAGCATAGATGTATCAACGTGCTATATATTGAAAGCAAACATTAATGAGTAGTACAAAATATGTAATGTTATATTCATGCATTGACATATAGTCACTCACCTCACAGCCAAGATTTGGATCTGCCTTTATCACCCCAAGCCAATCTAGGAAGAATGTCTTCGGTTTTGTACCGTAGTACCGACACGGCACTAAAGTTTTACCATTCTTCTTATTGGTAATGAAGGCTTTATACTCCTGCAGTATTTTTTCTGGGACTAGGTAAGTCGGGTCATATGATTGTATGTCTGCTTCTTCTAACTTCAACCTCTTCTCCGATAAAATTGGAGCTTGTTGAAGTGGCCTCATAGCCTTCCTCTTTTTAGCGCCCCGTGGACGCGTCCTAAACTCCAAGTTAGAAGACATCATAACGATGTCTGAACTGGACTCCTCCTTCCCCTCTTTTTTATTCTCATTCTTCTCCTCATCCTCTTTCTTCTCACCCTCCTCTTTTCCCCTCTCCTCCATATTATAATCATTCCTCTTATTATCCTCCTCATTATCTCCCTTCCCCTTTCCCTCTTCTTCCTCCTTGTCCTCCTCCATATCTCCCTTATCTTTTTTCTCATCGTCTTTATCCCTATCCTTCTCTCCCTCTTCCTTTTTCTCCTCTTCCTTATCCTCCTCATCCTTATCTTTCTCTCGCTCTTCCTTTTCCTCTTCCTTCTCCTTCTCTCCCTCTTCCTTTTTCTCCTCTTTCTTCTTCTCCTCCTCATCCTTATCTTTCTCTCCCTCATCCTTTTTCTCTTCTTCTTTATCCTCATCTTTTTCTTCTTCCTTCTCCTTCTCTCCCTCTTCATTTTTCTCCTCTTTCTTCTCCTCCTCATCCTTATCTTTCACTCCCTCATCCTTTTTCTCCTCTTCCTTCCTCTTCTCATTTTCCGATTCTTCCCCATTTTCATCCTTCTCTCCCTTCTCCTCTTTAACTTCCTCCTCAACGTTCCCATCTTCTCCACTATATTCTTTATCACGAACTCCATCCTGTAATCTTCCTCCATCCTGTAATCGTCTTCTTCATCACTTTTCTGCAAAATTGGATTCATATAGAGACGTTAGTCATTAACACTAAAAACATTCACAATACATTCACAATACGAACAACCACATATATATGATTAATTACCTTCAACAATAACGTCTGTATGGTCATTATCATAGATTTCATCTCCCGAACATCAGTTTCAACTCGTTCAATGCGAGCCTCGCAGTTCAGAATTGCTCGTTTGTACTTTGATGACAAACCCTATCCTTTCCTTAGTTTGTCATCCCTTCGCATCTTATCCACTTCTACTTCATTTTTTCCTGTCCTCCTCTTCACCTTCACCTTCTCAGCCTTTACCCTCTCAACCTCGGCACCCTTTCGATTCTTCACCTCATCACCCTTCTCCACCTCATCATTCTTCACATCCTCACCCTTTGTCTTCTTCACCTTCAACTCTACAGAAATCTTCTTTTTTTTATCTGGTTTTGCCTTTAACATGAAAAACATGAAAAGAAATTAAGAACTGTAAGCAATTCATATGACCGATCATACACAATGATCGGTCCGATCATAGCCTATGATCCGTCCGATCATAGCCTATGATCGGTCCGTTCACAGTGTATGATCGGACTGATCATAATCTAACCGATCATTTAGACAGAGCGCATAAAAAATCTGTCTGAATGATCAGTCAGATAATAAAAGATGATCGGTCTGATCATACACTATGATCGGACCGATCATAATCAGACCGATCATTTAGACCACATAAAATAACTCTGTCTGAATGATCGGTCAGATCATAATAGATGCTCAGTCCGATCATACATATGATTGGACCGATCATCTATTATGATATGACCGATCGTTTAGAATAATCTACAATCAAATTCAATAAAAAAATAACAAAGTACCTTGTCCAATTTATCAAATATTTTTGTTTTAAGGCTGGCCTGTGTCATGGTCTTTTCACTCCGCCACGAGCAGACTAGTGGTAGATCTGTATCCACGAGCAGACAGGTATTTATTCGAAAATCCATGCCTACAATAGTTTACAAGGTAAATTATCATATAATTTCATATAATTGTACACTTTCACATCCGGATAATACAAAGGCGGTTTTCGGTACATTACCTGGAATGCGTATGGAAATCCGACAAGCGAGTAGGTTGCACCCACTACATTCGCTTTCTTATCCTCCACCATTGCATCATCAATTGCTTCCTTCACTTCAATTTGTTCCGTCGTTTTTAATTTTCCTTCAATTGCTTCTTTCAGCGAACTAAGCGTGATCGCATAAATTGTGTCAACCCAATCAAAGTTTTCCCACATTTCTTCTTCTTCTACCAATGAATACAAACTAGTACCGATTAGTTTTCTTCTCAATCCACCTATCAATACTAGCTCCACAATGTACACCAAGGTCATCCTCACTACGTCCTTATCGTCTGTCAATTCATGATCAAGGATCTTATAGTCTAAATCATACTTGTTTAAACCATACCGGCCTCTGAACAGCAACTCTCGTAGTCTAATCGAATCGTCCCTACGTATGAAGGGTTTCCCGCGTGGCAATCCAGTGATACGTGCAAAATCATCCTTTGTAAATGTCCTTACCCGTCCTCTAATCAAAAAACTCATCTCTTGCTCATTTGGTTGTTCAACCTCTCTTAGTAGAACTAGATGAATTAGTGGGCCACAGAACTTGAATTCTACATCAATTAAACGCCCAATGAATGTTTCCCTCAACATTGCTAGCTGTGTTGGAGTAAGCCGCTCCTTAATGTTCTTCACAGTGTTAGACAAGTGTGAGACCTCAGTTACAGTGGAAGAAAAATGATCAGCAATACTATATTTCAAAGTAGCCATTTCAAGTAGCCATTTCACCTGAAGGACACAAAAGTGAAAAAAGGTCAAACAAAATAAATGTCAGATCATAGGCTGTGATCGGTCAGATCATAGTCTATGATTGGTTAGATCATAGTCTGTGATCGGTCCGATCATATTTACAATGTAACAATGATCAGTGTGCTACATGATCGGACAGATCATAATCAATTATCGTTAAGATCATAGTTAATGATCGATCTGATCTCTGACTATGATCTGACCGATCATTTACTATGATCTTAACGATCATTGACTAAACAAATCATTGTTACATTGGCTTTTCTAGGGCTAACGATCGAACAGATCTTGTTTGAATGATCTGACCGATCATAAGAAATTAACATTCAGATCTATCATGCAAGTCCAATCATTAGCCCTAAGAGTTCAAACCCTAACTTCACTGAATCAAAAATACATACCTTTTATCGTTTGAGGATTAGCAGAGATCGTTGCTATTCGTTTTCAGTCAATTGTATGAAATCAAAAAACGGAACTTAAAGAGGAACAGATGAGATCGTGGGTCGTTTGAAATATATGAGATCGTGGGTTTGGATGAGAGATTGTGGGTTTCGAAAGATCGTGGGTTTGAGAAGAGATCTGACGTTTTGAGTTGAGATCGGGGGTTTGAATAAGAGATCTGACGTTTCATTTACGCTCGTGGGTTACGATCGGTTTCTTCAACCGCATTAAATTATTAAGGGCTCCTTCGTCTTTTCACGCTCAGGTGACATCAGCATAAGGTTATAATTATAAGAAATCAAAAGTTAGGTTATGGTTCATTAATGTTCATTAATGGAGGTCATATATGCAATTTTCCCAACTTTAACAATGGCGAAGTGTACGGATGAAATCGATGACGATGATAACCTTCTTCAACACTTAGTCTCCGAACAACGTTTAGAACTTCTTGCCGTTAAAACCCTAGCCTCTGACCTCGATTTCGCCTTCAATCTTCAAATGCAAGAAGCATTCACTGCCTCTCTTGGTGCCGAACCCTCGACTCCTCCTCCCCCACCGCCGCCAAATGAGAACGTTTCTGGAGATATCGACGTTCTTGACTTAGCCACAACTCTTATGCTTGAAGACATAGCAAAGTTCTCTTTGATGTCTAAAGATCGCAAGCAATGTGAGGCTGAAATGAGAAAAATGAAGGAAGAACTTAACCGTCGGATTCACGATCAGAATTTCGCCAACTATATTCGAGATGTTCCGGAAGAGGAATGGAGTAAGTATGGAGATAATTATGAGAAACCGTTTGGTGAGGAGGAGGATTCTTCATCGTCGTCTTCGTCTCCGAGGGGTTTGTTGAGTAATGAATGTTTTAGGGTTTATTCAAAGGGATTGATTAGTGAAGAGAGGATTAGAGATATGAAAGTGAGGGTGGCGGGGCTTGGGGTTGCGATTTGTGACCCTAAGGATAATTTGTTGTTTGAAAAGACGATGCCTTTGGAATCTATGGTTGATGGAAAGGAGGTTAGTATTGAATGTGTTGAGCTTGAAGCTATGGTTGAAGGACTTAATGTGGCTTTGATCTTGGGTTTGAAAAATGTCATTTTTTTCTCCGCAGATTACATGCTCTACCAATATGTAAGTTTCTTAGAATTTCATGGGTTTTTTTTTTCTTTTTCCGAAATGACTATTAGTTTTCATTACTGTCACTCTGAAACTGAGAAATTTGTGACATGTGATATTTAATTGGGGAATATTTAGGCTTTTTTATGGGTCACGAGAATTTTCGTTGAGATTAAAATCATTAAATACAAGTGTGAAGAAGGAGAAACCATCCTCTCTATCTTACAGCCTTTAGAGATTACGAAAATACACACTGTTTTGGTATTCATCAAAGAAGGGGAGTAATTAGAAAAGTGCTTAAATATATAGTTCTATTAGAAGCTATATATTTTTTTTTTTTTAATAAAGCACCTCAAAAGGCCATTTCATTAAAATAATGAAAGAAGAAAAGAAATACAATAAAGTGGCACAACTAAACCAAAAGCCACAAAACGTACTATACTGTAACCCCAAAAACTCAAAACCCCACACCGCCACCTAATTACAAGTATGCGGGCCAACTATTTATAATTAAACCTAGTGGGTAATTACAAAAAAGTTTTGATGTTGACACCCAAAAAGAAGCATTTACATTCGCCAACTCCCAAACATATTCCCATGATCTACTTTCATCCCTAAAGATCCTTCTATTCCTTTCCAACCAAATGCCCCAAGTAATAGCACAAAAGCCCGCGATCCAAAGGTCTTTCCCCCTATCTTTGAACGGTGGACATAAAAGTAACTCCTCCAAGGTTTGACGGAAAGAATCATTATCCACCCAAGCTATCCCGAAAGTTTGGAAAAAATTTTGCCAAATTTGCTTTGAGAACTTACACTTCCACATGATATGGTTTAGGTCCTCTGAATCGTGATTACATAAACAACACCAGTGAGGGTTAAGAGTGTATGAAGAAGATCGCTGAAGAAACTCAAGTGTGTTGATTTTACCCAGTGCCACTGACCACATAAAAAACCTAACTTTCTTCGGGATCTTCACCTTCCATAATTTTGAAAAGAAAGGGGATGGTGGGTTCACAGCAAGTGTTTGATTAAACTCAAAAAATGATTTACATGAAAAAATGTTAGAAGAATTTAGAGACTAGATTCTATTGTCACATAAGCCCTCCCTTACTGACACCCCCTCAAGACTTGAAATAATAGAGGATAATTCTATCATTTCCCTATCCCGGATTAGTCTTCGGAAATGGAAATTAATATTCACTCTTGTCCCCTCATTTTGGATAAAAGTCGAAATTGGTGCATTTTTGGCAAGGGTTAGAGAGTATAACAGGGGGTATAGATCTTGAAAAGTAGCTTCCCCGTGCCAAGCATCCTCCCAAAATCGTATTCGTTTACCATCTCCAACCTTCCATCTAACACAGTTAAGGAAAAGAGGGTAACATTTAGATATCGCCTTCCAAGGATTCCTAGCAGTGCCTCTAACCATTACGTTTGTGTCCCATCCATTTGGCTGCCAACCATATTTACTACCTATCACTTTGTGCAAAAGACTAAGAGGTTCTCTAGGAGATCTCCATAACCATTTCACAAGTGAAGCCACATTTCTTTTATCTAGATTTCCAATGCCTAACCCGACCTCATTCGTTGAGTATGAGACTTGTTTCCAGTTGACCAGGTGAGCCCCTTTTCCTTCCCCAGACCCCTCCCAAAGAAAGTTCCTCATGATCCTCTCCAAGTCTTCCCTAATACTTGTCGGTAGTCTGAAGATAGACAAATAATACGTTGGGATTCCAGAGAGAACTGATTGGATAAGTGTGAGTCTCCCTCCTTTAGAAAAGTATCCCTTTTTCCATGAAGCCAATCTTTTATTTACTTTTTCAACAACCGGTTCCCAAAAGCTCTTTCTTTTTCTTTTCTTTTTTTTTTGAATAAAACACCTCCAAAGGCCATTTCATTGATAAAATGAAAGAAAGTACAAAAACATAAGAAAATAACAAAGGTATACCGTATACCCCAACCCAAAACCCGCACCGCCACCTAATTACAAGTATGCAGGCCATCTATAAATAATTTGTCCAAGCGGGAAATTACAAAAGTCTTTGGAAGTTGACACTGAAGGGATGATTTACTAAATTAGCGGAATTTATTTAGTAACACAAATTAACACTTAATTTATGATCTATTAATATCATGCAATTTGTGATAAAAACACGAAGAACATGCTTATATTTTCGAAAATTAAAACTGTAACTTACATTGACTAATTAATGGAGAATCGGTTGGAGGTTTCTTTACAGCATCAAATCCTCAGCAACACCGGATCTTCTACGCTATATCCCGATCGATCAAACGAAATCCGATTGTGGGATCGAACTTAAGAAGAAATTGGGAAGAAGAAAAATATTTTCTTCCCAATAATATTATAGGAAAAATCGGCCAAAGGGGGAGAAGGGAGGAAGAGAGAATTCCGAATTTCTACGGAATTGAATTGTGTGATTTATGAATGACCCAACCCTCCTATTTATAGGAAAATAGGAATCCTAATCACATTAGGATTAATCTATAGAGATAAATACAAAAAGAAAAAAGATTATCTCTTTCCTTTATCTTGCAATTTCGAAAATGCCATAGATAAATAGGAGATTATTTTATTTTCTTTATTTTTATTTATCTTGGGTAAATAAATCTATGTAATTATTTTAGGATATAATTCAAACAATTATCTCTTCCTAAAATACATGTCATGGCCGAAAATTGGCTTAATAATTAATAAATAATTCTAATTTATTTAATTAATTATTTTGGGCCAATTTCAATTGGGTTCATTAATCCAATTGGGCTTGAAATTCTCTCTTAAATTAATAAGTCCAACTTAATTAATTTATTTATTAATTACCATTTAAATAAAATATTTTATTTAAACAATTAATATTTTCTCCCGACTAAATATTATCAAATTATATTTAATTATTAATTTCCATTTAAATAATTTTCATTATTTAAATAATTAATAATAAATATTTTAATTATTAATTTCCATTAAATAAACTCATTATTTAATTAACAATTTTATTGATAACATTTTATTATTAATTAATTAATTAATTAATTTTAATTATTAATTTCCGTTTAAATAAAATTAATTATTTAAACAATTAATAATTGTTAATTAATTTCAAATTATTAATTACCATTTAAATATACTCAATATTTAAATAATTAATAATATTTCATTATTAATTTCCTGTTTAAATAAACTCATTATTTAAACAATTAATAATGTTTATATTAATTACCGTTTAAATATATTCAATATTTAAACAATTAATATTGCCTATTTCAAGTAATTCACTTTACTTAAAATTTCCATTTCTTCTACTTGATTTCGCGACTACGATATTTGGGCTAGCATAGGGACCCGATGAACCTATAGATCATGGGCTTAATAATTAGTCAATTAAATGATTAACACATAATCATTTAATTACTTATTATCTAACTATGAATAATTCCACTATAGATTCATAGCTGAACTCCCCTCACTATAGATGAGTTATTGTCCATTTAGTTTATCATTATTTATATCTGTGATATTATCCTTCACGTGGAACCCTCATAATTACAGGCAGATAAATTTACTGTTTTTCCCCTGTAATTACCGTTTTATCCTTGTGTTCCCGTTGATTCTCCAATGAACTTTATCTTTAGTCGAACTAGAGATAAGATACTTCTGTGATTAATAGAAGTCGTGACGTCACTTGTTCATGTCTCGAATCAGTACATCAAGAGAGTTTCCTAAAATGTTTAGGTATCGCACTGATACCGTTAATTTATAGGAAAGTTATGAATTCCATCTCGTGAAAATGAGTTCCCAGCTACTTATCTAGTCATGTTCCCAAAACAGGAGTGTATTGAGCGTTCTTACAGATCGCTCTCAACTATGTGAATCAAAGAACATAACTCCACAAATAGGAGTCCGCATTTCACTCAGGATTGAGATCTATCACGGTTGATAAACTTAGTTTGATATTCGATCATTTCTCGTAAACGGTACTAATGAGAAATTTGATCGAACATCGTGGTCCTGTCTTATACAATCAACATTGCATATGATACTTCCATTTCATGTCTCCCACATGAATGATCAGGATTAGATCATTTGTCTATAAACAAAATGCGAAGCTATCAACAATGTTACCAGGATAAGGTTCTCAAACGTTATCCATTTACTGTAGACACTTTTAAGTTACTCATCTCAACTTTAATCCTCTCGTATGACTCACATACTAAGTCGTGATTTCATAAGAGTAACTTAGGGTTTACTATTTGAATGTTTGATATTAATATATTTCCATATATTCCTAATATCGTCAATTGAATCAATCTAGATAATATAAAGAACTTATGTTTATTTATTTAATTTATTCGAAATAAATTATTATAATTAAATAATTACAATTTCTAGGACACAATTCCTAACAGACACCCAAAAGGACTCCCAAACATAATCTCAAGACCTCCTTTCATCCCTAAAAATTCTTCTATTTCTTTCTAGCCAAATACCCCATATAATTGCACTACACCCCGCCGTCCATAACATATTCCCTTTGTCATTAAAAGGGGGGGAAATGAGCAATTCTTCTAGAATTAAACGAATATACTCATTGTTCACCCATGATATTCCAAATGTTTGGAAAAAACTTTGCCAAATTAGCCTCGAAAACTTGCACTTCCACATGATGTGATTTAGGTCTTCCGAATCACAATTGCATAGACAACACCAATTGGGGTTTAAGATGAAAGGAGAAGATCGCTGAAGAAACTCAAAAGTATTTATCTTGCCCAAGGCCACTGACCAAATAAAAAATTTGACTTTCTTCGGGGTCTTAAACTTCCAGAGTTTAGAAAAGAAAAGAGGTGAAGCACAAAAGTGTGAAGGATTACTAAATTCAAAAAAGGATTTACTCGAGAACACGTTGGAAGAATTTAAGGACCATAGTCTACTATCACTTACACCCACATGCACCAAAACACCCTCAAGGTTTGTAATGATGGAAGTTAGTTCAATCATTTCCCTTTCCCAGATCGATCTTCAAAAATGTAAATCAATATTCACACTCACCCCCTCTCTCAAAATAAAAGCTGAAATTGGATAATTTTTTTGCGAGGGTTAAGGAGTATAACAAAGGTAAAGGTCTTGAAGAGAGCTATCTCCCAACCAAGCATCTTCCCAGAAGCGAATCCGGTTTCCATCCCCAACTTTCCATTTTACACAGTTAAAAAACAGGGGGTAACGTTTGGATATCTCCTTCCATGGATTCCTAGCAGTGCCCCTAATCACTATATTTGTGTCCCAACCATTTGAATGGATCCCATATTTACTCTCAATCACCTTATGCCATAGGCTATTAGGTTCGTTTGGGAATCTCCAAAGCCATTTTACAAGTAAAGCCATATTTTTTCTGTCCAGATTTCCGATACCAAGCCCCCCCTCATTCATTGGGCGAGAAACTGTCTTCCAATTCACGAGGTGTGCACCTTTCCCCTCACCTGACCCCTCCCAGAGAAAGTTCCTCATAATCCTCTCCAAATCCTCTCTAATACTTGCAGGCATCTTAAAAATAGACAGATAGTATGTTGGGATACCGGACAAAACTGATTGGATAAGTGTGAGCCTCCCACCCTTGGAAAAATACCCCTTTTTCCATGATGCCAATCTTTTAGACACTTTTTCAATCACGGGTTCCCAGAATCGTTTCTTCTTCGGATTATCCCCCAGAGGCATCCCAAGGTATTTAAAAGGCATATTCTCAATTTTGCATCCCACCTTACCTGCCAAGGATGTTAAATTTGCTCTTTCTTTCTGGATTATCCCCCAGTGGCATTCCCAGATAATTGAACGGTAGGTTCTCAATCTTGCACCCCAACTTTCGCGTAAACAATCTTAATTTTCCCTCCTCCATATTAAGCCCCGTCACTGAACACTTTTCTCTGTTGATTTTTAATCCAGAACTCCACTCAAATAATTGTAAAATATCCAAGAAATTTTGGAAGGACTCCTCTTTGCCAGAACAAAAGATCAAAGTGTCATCAGCAAACTGAAGATGGGTTAAAGGGACTTTATCCCTTCCTAAATGAAAACCCTCAACCACCCCCCTTTCCAATCCACACTCAATTAACCTACTTAGACCATCAACCACCAATGTAAACATGAAAGGAGATAATGGGTCCCCTTGCCTAATTCCGTTACTAGCGAACACTTTCCCCCTTGGTTTGCCATTTATGATGAAAGAATAGTTGACCGATCTCGTGCACGCCCACATCCAAGCCCTCCATTTGTACCCGAATCCTTTTCTCATGATCACTTGGTCTAAGAAGTTCCAATCCACGTGGTCATATGCTTTCTCAAAATCAACTTTTAACAAAATCCCTTCTTTTTTCCTCACTCTATACTCCTCGATTGCTTCATTCGCGATTAGGATTTCATCCAAAATTTGTCTCCCTTCCACAAACGCCCCTTGGTTGGGGGAAATTGTGGCCGACCGGCCAGACAACACCTTCGCAATTACCTTGTATAGACTTGTCACAAGGCTAATGGGGCATAGATCCTTGAGGCTATCAACCTTCTCCTTCTTAGGAATCAAGCATATAAAAGTCTCATTAGTCGAAGCATCGATTATCCCTCTTTCAAAAAATTCCTTAAAAACCCTTTCCAAGTCATATTTCACCGTCTCCCAATTGCTTTGGAAAAAAGCCATCGAGAAACCATCCGGTCCAGGAGCCTTATTCCCATAACAACTAAAAACCGCATCCTTTATTTCCTCCAATTTAAACGGCCTTTCAAGGTCCTGACTCTCAGCCGAACTAATTGGGTGCCAATCAATGCCTTCAATTATTGCACATGGCCTAGACCCTGATGCATAAAGATGAGAGTAATAAGAAATCACCGCATTCACAATCTCCTCCTCCTTGTGAATGATTGAGCCATCCTCTTTAATCAGCAAAGGGATATGATTTTTACACTTCCGAAAGGAAGCCACTCTATGAAAGAAAGAAGAGTTGCAATCCCCCTCTTTTATGCACTTCAATTTCGTTCTTTGTCTCCAAGCAATATCCTCCTTTCTAATCAAATCTACCAGCTCCCCTTTGACCAAAGCTCTCTCTTCCCTTCCATCCTCAAAGAGTTCTTCCCTCTCATCCAATTTATCCAAAGCTTCCAATCTCTCAATTAAATTCGCTTTCTTGACTTTTAGACTCCCAAATTCACTTAGACTCCAACTCTTCAAACAAGACTTAATGTTTCGAAGTTTCTTCATAAATTTTAGTCCTTCCCATTTTCCATTTACCTCGTTTCCCCACCAAGTAATACACTCCTTCTTGAAATTTTGATGGGTTAACCACATATTCTCAAATCTGAAAGGTGGTGGGCCCCATCGCATCTCCCCCACCGCGAGAATCAGAGGCCAATGATCAGAAGTAAGCCTAGGATTAAGGTATTGCTGAATGTTTATTCCTTCTTGAAACCAATCCCCTGATAAGAGAAATCTATCCAACCGCCGCAAGATTACCCTATCCCATTAGAAGCTATATATAGAACACACTAGATCCAAAAAGCTATCTATATTCCTCTTTGTCCCCTTAAAAAATTTACCATTTACCATATCATTTATAGCATAGCCTTGAATACATCCAACCTTGCCCCTTAATAGTATTGTTTTTTTTTCCCATCAAGAGGTGAGCTTAAAAGGATTTGTTTAATTTTTTATTTTTATTTTTACATTCTAAGGAATCACCATTCAAGTCCAATTTTTTTGAAAAGAAAACACCAGCAAGTGGTAATAAAGAAGCAAGGAAGAAATTGGTGGTCATTGTGTATTATATCTGTGGTCTTTTTATTCCCTGTTTATGAGTAAAAAACAAAGGGATAGGTTTTTTTGTATGATTATCACTTGTCACGAGTGTTGATGGCTCCCAATAATCATTGTTTGGTCCAATAATCAAAGGTCCTTTTAAGTTGAAGTCTTGGTGGTCACCTTCCATTCATTGATAGTAAATTTTTCATTACGGTCGAGCAATTGTCGGATGGAATTAGTCAATGTGCGTGTCTACACATCCTTGGTTGTCCTGGAGAAAAGTGTCCATGACTTCCACAACTAGAATTCATGGGAAAAATCTTCATAGACACTCTCCATTATGCTTTAGTAAGTTCTATTACGCCGGCTTTAGTGATTTTCAGGTTGGGAAAGCAGACATGCAACATAGTTCCATCAACTCAAAGATCTTCGTGAAATCTAAGGAAGGAATCATTTCTCACTTCATAAGTCTTTATGGATTGAACATGGTTTTTGCATTTAGGCATTGAGAGACTAGGTGCTTTTGTTTCTAGATAGTTTTTTTCCATGCTTGTTATCTCCTTTTCCCATAAATCTTGATTTCCATAGGAAATCTCTAAATCCTTTTAGATAATAAAGCCAAGTTTCTTTTTCTATTGAGACCAAGAGCATTGACATTATCAAAGAGTTGATATAGTTTTTCAATTTGCTACACAGCCTACAAACCTCTCCAATAGCACTTTTGGGTTTATAGAGGTGTACAGAGTTAAATGAATGAAAATTGGCTGTGTATTAGGAGTTTTTATGATGGTTCCATGTATGCTTCAGAATTTGTATCTCGTTGCGAACTTGCAGTGTACATTGGCTTTTAACAAGCAGTGAGATGATGATTGTACAATTTATTCTTCTTTTTTCCAATAATCCTTTGAATTTGTTTAAACTACGTCAACAATCTTCTGGGTACAACCTATCTAATAAAATAACATGGAAAGTTCACAAATTTTTTCAATATAGCATTGTTGAACTTCTACATTGTCCTTAGCAGTTAGATGTGGGAAATGGGATTTTGAGAAATGGAATGTAGGTGATGGAAATTAAACTCAGATTTTGGGAAGACTAGTGGTTAGATACGAGAGCTCTCCGGGATAGTTTCCCTTCCCTCTATTCCTTATCCTCTAAAAAAGGCCCTGATTTCACCCTGTCTGGGAAGCGAGTTAGTTAATCTAACTTTTGACTTTCATTTTAGAAGAAAGCTTTGGGATACGAATAGGGGCAATTACTGGAATAGCATATTTTTACATACTAATTGTCAGAACTTTTTAAAAATTACTCAAATAGCATAATTAGAGTTCAATAATTTTTTGAACTAAAAAAAAGTAAAAAAATGAACTAATTCATTGAAAATAATAATGAAAACAATGAAATAATTCAATATATTATTGAACTTGAATTGGGTTCAAACCATGTTGGCCACCTACCTAGGATATTATCCTACGATTAAACCGACGCCTAATGTTGTAGGGTCATGGGGTTGTCCCGTGAGATTAGTCGTAGTGCGCGTAAGCTGGCCCGGTCACTCTCGGAAAAAAAAATCTGAACTTGAATTTAAAAACCAAAAAACATACAAATTCATTAAAAATACCTATGAAAAATAACAAAGTATCAGTTCAAGAACTATAATTATGCTATTTGAGTAATTTTTAAAAAGTTCTTACATTTTAGTAATTAATATACACATTTATGCTATTCGAGACGAATCCTAATAGGAATATTGAGGAACTTTTTTGTAAAGAAATTCTTTGAGATTGTGTTCACGACAAAAAAATCTGAACTATTGATCCCTCTAGGACAGTTTTGTGTGAATCTTTTTGTAATTATTTGAGCTCTTCCCTTCCTTCTTACACTGATGAATCCATTTTCTATTCCAAACTATGAAAGTTGAAGATCTTGAAGAAATCAATTTTTTTTTTGCATGGACACTGGCATACAAGGGAATCAACACCCTTGTGTCTATATCGATCTTCGTTTTTTGTTCTTAGACCTCAGTGATGTTGCTTGTGCAACCATATCCTTTGGACTTGCCTGTTTTCTAGACGTATATGGGAACCTTTTTTGAGGCTTGAGGTGGGTTCCATTAAGGAGATGCAGAGATATGATGGTCGAGGTCATCCTTAACCCCCTGCCGCCTATTGTGGCAAGCTGTGTTTTTTGCTATTTTATGGGACATTTGGTTGGAAAGAATAGAAGAATTTTTTAGGATATATTGAGAGGGAATGGGAATACACTTGGGAGTTTTGGTTGTCCTCCAAACTTTGTTGTAATATTTCACTTTTTTATTAGTAATAGTTGGGCTACTTGTAATTAGATGGCAGTTCTTTTCTTGTACTTCTTTCATTTACTCGCTCTTGAGCCGTCTTCTTTCTAAAAATCATTGTCCTGTTGAGAATCCCACTTCGGAAAGATGTAGGGAACTCATAACATTTATAAACTCTAAGGGTCACTCCTCTCATTACCAATTGGTTTTGAGATGGATGCCCATATTATTAATATGGTATCAAAGCTCAACAAGCCCAAATGGGCATTCGATCCAAAAATGGGATTCGACCCAAGAATGGTGAGCTCAAAAGAGGCACCATCTTGAGGGGGTATGTTGAGAATCCCACTTCGGAAAGATGTAGGGAACTCATAACATTTATAAACTCTAAGGGTCACTCCTCTCATGACCAATTGGTTTTAAGATGGATGCCCACATTATTAATATCCTTGCCCCTTGGCGGCTGTTCAATATAATTAAATGAGTCTGAGTTTGAGGTTCTTGATGCTAGATTTCGTTTTTCTTTTTCTTGTTGTATGTTAATGGCTGAAGGCTGATATGCATGCCATATTTTTCATGATTGATGAATAAAGGTTTTTTTGGTATCTTGTTTGAGTTATTTATCTTTATTGCTATTAACTTTATATTATGCGTTTCCCGACGCCAAGTGTTGTAGGATTGTGTGTGTGATTGTCCCGTGAATTAGTTGTGGTGCACAGCTCGCCCGAACAATCATGGATATTTGAAAAAAAACAAAACTCTACATTCTTATTGGCAATATTTTCATAAAATTGAATTCCTGCAAATCTGCATACTTTAGTGCCTGATAGTACTGGTATTCCTTTTTATGTTTACGACAAATATGAAAAAATAAAAAAAAAGAAATGTAATTGACCTTATAATCGATATTTTGTGAATACAGATTACAGGTAGGTGCCTCCTGGAGTGAGCTCAATTGCAACATTAGTTAGTGAAGTGGCTCTTTTACAAACAAAATTGGGAAATTTACATGAATGTTATAATTGAGTGAAATATTTACAAAAATGTTAGGAAAGAAAAATATTTACAAAAATGTTATAATTTCAAAAGTCGAGTATATCACAGTCAATCTATTAGTATATCAATCAATAATTAATAGTATATCAGTGATATATAATAGTATATCAATGATAGAATATTAATGATCGACTGATAAACTACCATTGATATACTAAAAGTTCACTGATATACTAATAGTGATTGACTGATATACTCAGAATTTTTAAAATTCTAACATTTTTATAAATATTTTTTTTTTCCTAACAAATTTGTAAATATTATAAAAATTTCTAGGGGCATTTTCAAATATGTTAGAAATTTTTATAATATTTACAAATTTGTTAGGAAAAAAAAAATTTACAAAAATGTTAGAATTTTAAAAATTCTGAGTATATCACCAATCACTATTAGTATATCGATGAAACTTTTAGTATATCAATGGTAGTTTATCGACCAATCATTAATATTCTATCATTGATATACTATTATATATCATTGATATACTATTAATTATTGACTGATATAATAATAGATTGACTGATATACTCGACTTTTGAAATTATAACATTTTTGTAAATATTTTTTTTTCTAACATTTTTGTAAATATTTCACTCAATTATAGCATTCATGTAAATTTCTAACATATTTGAAAATGCCCCAAGAAAATTTGCCCATTGTAACCCATCCCTTGTGGCACGTAATGATATCAAGTTTGCTTTTTAAGCTTGCAAGAGAAGCTATAATTTCTCAGATCACCTGACCTGAAGTAGCTGACAATGGAAAGTGCTTAAAGGAAACTTGTATAATTTGCTTTGAAGATGTTTGTAATGATCAGATGTTTTCTGTTGAGCGGAAAACTTATAAACGTGTAACTGTCCAATTTGGGATGAGCGGAACATTATACACGATAACCAACGTCGAAACTTTCTGTTTTTGTTGATTCCTTTTGTAGGAAGCTGAAGACCATAACACCAGCAGATTTTGTGCAGTCGTCTAACTGTCGATTTTAGATCATGGCTTGATTTTGCTATATTTTGAAGGTTTCATTTCTCAAACCTTTGTGTGTTTTTTAGTTTCTAGATTAAAAAGAAATCCCTAGAATTTTTTATTTTGGGATAATTACTGAAATAACATATTTTTTATACTAATTATTGTAACATCATAATTTTTAAAAAACTATTTTAGTGTCTTCGGTATTTTACATTTACACTCTTTTGGAAATGTACAACAATAAATTAAAGCATTTACCTTTATGCTTCCCAAAACTATGTATAATGTCTGTCTTGGGAACATTCCTTACTCTCTCTATTTAAGCCAAAACCTTCACTCATTTTTCTTCAATCTATCCCGATATAAATTTTGTGGAAATGGGGAAATAATTGCCTTTTTTTACTTGATTCTCACTTATAAACTCAAGCAATGATATCAAAGATTTCAAAACTGAGTAAAGAAGAGGCTATAACTACAAATTGATGAGATGGGGAAATTGGGATAACAAACACAGGTAACTTAGGGTCTGTTTGGTAACCTTTCTCGTTTCCATTTTTTGTTTTTATTTCTATTTCTTGTTTTTTGTTCCTGTTTTTTTTAAAGAGAAATAGAAACATGTTTGATAACTGTTTCTTATTTCTTGTTTTTGAAAGAAAAAAGAAGCATAAATGTGTTTGGTAACTATTTCTTGTTTATGTTTTTCATTTAAAAAAAAAAAAAAAAAATTGAAAATATTATAATTTTAATTTTAAATGACATATTTAAAAATATTATATCAATAATAATATATTTTATAAGTCAAAACGGGACAACGTAATAATTTATCAATGTGTTGAAAATCTTGGAAACAAGAAAGAGAAATTAGAAACTATAATTTGTTGTTTCTAAAATTTTTACACAATTTTGAGAGTGTTTCTAAAAAAAAAAAAAAAAAAACAAGAAACAAGAAGAGTTACCAAACAACTCAATTTCTTAAAAAATGAGAAATAGAAACAAGAAACATAAATTGGAAATGTTACCAAACGGGCCCTGTGGTCAAGTGTATGGATGTGTTACTCTGCTCTCATACGTTCAACAAAATCAAAAATGGAGTTAAGATTGAAGAGACAGAGAAAGGCATTTGAACTTGGAAGTGAATGGGTCGGGAAAAGAGAAGGGTTGGGACTTGGGAGTGATAGTGAGGAAGATTCAATTAATTTGATATTTAATGAATGAATTTAGATGAGTGATCAAGATTGAGAAACCATCTTTCGGACTTTTTTGCTGACTGGCCGTTTTTTTCAAAGTATCTGGTAATATGTCCAAAAGCTGAAAGTAATTGGCTAAATGTCCATTTTTTGAGAAGTCCGGTTTTGAAAACCCGACTTCAAGACTTTTTAAACGCCACGAGAGCAAAGTCCGGTTTTAAACAACGGACTTCAACCTCCGCCTGCCACATGTGCTAAAGTCCGGTTTTAGAAACCCGTGTTCAAGTTAAAAAAAAATTACTACTCTAAAGTCCGGTTTTAAACACCGGATTTCAAGCCTTCCACACAACATATACTAAAAACGGGTTTCTAAAACCCGTTTTTTTTTTATTCCTTTTGAGAATATATTACAAAATATATTTGGTCAATTCCACTACTTTTATTAAAGTACACAAACTATTTTTTCCTACTTAAAATATATATATCTGGAATTGGAAGACAAAAGATAAGATATGTACTGCTAGTTAAATACTGGATGAGAAACTTTGTATTTGAGAATGAAATATATTTGTAAAAAAGAATTCCTTCTATTTTAAAAAAAAACATTAATTTGTAAATTTCAAGAAATGAAAATGTTTTCAGCATTTTCTAAAATAGTATTTTTCAAACTTTTATTATATAAAGGATTAATCAAAATCTCAAAAACTAACAAAAATAACTTGAAAAATTATTGAGTTTTAATTAGAAACATGAAAACAATAATAAGATTCATCATTTTAATAATAATACAAAAGGAAAAAATTAATGAAAAAAAATTTATATAACAAAATTTTAAAAGTTTTATATTTTAAAAATAAATCAAATTTGACTATTATAAAATTAAAGTAAGAAAAAGTACTATTGACCTATAGGTTCTCAAAATCATTTGTATAATTAGTAGCAGAACGTATAGATAACCCCAAATATATAGAAAAATTATGAGGGAAAAAAAAAAGAAGCTGTAGAATTTGGAGTCTAATTATGGTTTTTTTCTTTCTTTCTTTTTTCACTGCATTTTATTGAATTTTTATATCGATTTCCAGGGATGGAATTCAGTCTGTGGCTTAAAAGTTAAAAACATTATAATAATCACTCTCTTTGCCTGTGCAGAAAATCTTCAATTGATTTGATGATTTGCCAAAAGTTGATAACTTAACAAAAATTTGTGTACTTTGATAAAAGTAGTAGAATTAACTCTTATTGAAAACGGGTTTTAGAAACCCGTTTTTAGTATATGTTGTGTGGAAGGCTTGAAATCCTGGTGTTTAAAACTTGACTTTAGAGTAGTAAATTTTTTTTAACTTGAACACGGGTTTCTAAAACCGGACTTTAGCACATGTGGCAGGCGGAGGTTGAAGTCCGTTGTTTAAAACCGGACTTTGCTCTCGTGGCGTTTAAAAAGTCTTGAAGTCGGGTTTTCAAAACCGGACTTCTCAAAAAATGGACATTTAGCCAATTACTTTCAGCTTTTGGACATATTCCCAGATACTTTGAAAAAAATGGCCAATCAACAAAAAAGTCCCCATCTTTCCATATTTATCTTTTTCTTTTTAAACTTATTATAACTGTTTTCTTAAATGTTTGAACCTTATATATATTTTTTTTTGTTAAATTAATATTAAATAGTTTTTTAACTAGTTTTTATCAATAGTTCTAATGTATGTGTATTTTTTGGGGTCATTTACTGAAATATTATATTTTTGTATACTAATTACTTAAATGTCAACATTTTAAAAAAATGATTCAAATAGTTGTTCAATAATATATTGAATTAGGGAAAAAAATGAACAAATTCATTCCAAAATAATAAAATATTACAATAAATGGAAAAAAAAAAAGGTCAACAACCAAAAAAATCATTAAACATAACAATGAAAAAAAATAGTTTTAAAAAGTTATTATATGTCAATAATGAGTATGCATAAATATGCTATTTGAGATTAAAAAAAATCTGTCAATTTAAACAATATATGTTTATTTATTATACACTAAACTATCCAACAAAATTCAATAACAATCTTTATATACAATTCTAAATGTATAGACTTTTTTAAGATAACATTAAAAAGTGAGAAGTGAGAAAATTAAACTTATCATTTTTTTTTCGTTCTTAATATTTCATCTTATTTCATTTTCATACAATTTATTCTTTTTTTAAAAACATAATGTCCACCATTCAATTTGAGAATAAAAAAAAACAAGAAAAAAAAACTTGAGGGTGGATTAGGGTATAAAGTATATGTATGGGGATTATTTGTAATTATTGTTAGATGGTGGTTTTAATAATTATCAAGTATGATTTATTAATTTTAAAATTCTAATCAACGTTTGAATACCTAAGAGAATAAAAAATTATAGAGTTTAATATTTAAAATAAGTAAATAAACTATCAGTTTTAGTAACATAAGTTGATACTAATCAACCTACTAAAATACTTTAATTTTCAAGAAATTTCATTAGAGGATAATTTTTGAACTATTTTAAACAGAGCTATTTATATATAAAAAAAAATCGAAACTTTTCCTATTTTTGAAATATCAATTCATAAAATGAAATCCTCAAATTTCTAGTACAACGAAATTTTTTAATGTATTCAAATGTTATAAAATGACCTTTTATTAAAATATTAAAGAAAAATTAAAATTTCACTTGCGAAGCACGTGTCAAATATCCTAGTTTTATCTAAAACTGACAAAAATCGCATTAAAAAACACCTCTAACCAGCAATACATGCAAACATATAATAAAAATTACCTAAAGAGTAATTCAATAATTATTAAATTAAAAAGGCCAGAAACCAACTAAAAAGGCTAAAACCTAATAAATTTACAGGTAAATAATAAAATATTTCAATAAATTATGGAACTACGTTATTTGAGTATTTCTTAAAATGTTCTGACATTTCAATAACTAGTTAAATTGTACGTGTGTTGCACGTGTATTGTAATATTTGGATTCAACTCAAAGTGATTATAATTTACTGCTATATATATACATTTTATAAAATTATTCAATCTTAATAGGCTTTGAATAGTTAATATATTGTATTAATGTGGTATATTGACCTATAATATAGCAGTCTAAAAAACCAATAAATTAATTGAAAACAATAATGGAAAATAATCAAATAGTTCAATAAATTTTAAAAGCAAAAAATAAATAAATTCATTGAAAATACTCGTAAAAAATAAATTATTGAATTATAGTTCAATAATTTATTGAACTATTATCATGCTATTTGAGTAATTTTAAAAAAGTTCGGACATTTTAATAATTAATATAAAGATTGATGTTATTTGAGACAAATTTTAAAAGATTTTCGGTGAATTTATGTTTTTTTTTTCTTAAGGAAGATTCTGCTTTTAATCCTTAAAGTTTGAGCTAGGTTTCAAATATTATTAAGCTTGATGATACAATTTTAAAATTTTGATTAAAAAGTTATATTTGATTTTTTGAAATTAAGAAATTAATTTATAATTTTAAATTATCATTATTTAAAATAAAATATGTAATGTTTGTTTTAGGAGTCATTTTTAATAGTGAATTTCAAAATAGTAAAAGTTTTAAGAGTTTCAAAAATGATATTGCTTTAATATTTTGTGAGGAAATCACTATATCATTAAATTATGAATTAATTGAAATAATTATAATTAAGAAAACTTGATTGAGTTTTAATTCGAAGTGTTTCAATAACCAACATGAAAATAATGAGTTTCCTCTTCTGTTGTACAAGAAAAAAATAGTGTAACGAAAGTGTTATGTGAATTAATCGTAAAATTTGCGTCCGATAAGTAATGACTTAATTAACTTATTAATTTAATGATGTGGCAAAAATGAGGTGGCATTTTGAAAATAATGTGGCATCCAAATTGAGGTTTTATTAAAGTCACTCTCCTTTCTTCCTCTCCCTCTTCCCTTTTTTTTTTTTTTGGGAAATTTACATGAATGTTATAATTGAGTGAAATATTTACAAAAATGTTAGGAAAAAAAAATATTTACAAAAATGTTATAATTTCAAAAGTCGAGTATATCAGTCAATCTATTAGTATATCAGTCAATAATCAATAGTATATCAGTGATATATAATAGTATATCAATGATAGAATATTAATGATCGACAGATAAACTACCACTGATATACTAAAAGTTCACTGATATACTAATAGTGATTGACTGATATACTCAGATTTTTAAAATTCTAACATTTTTGTAAATATTTGTTTTTTCCTAACAAATTTGTAAATATTATAAAAATTTCTAACATATTTGAAAATGCCCCTTTTTTTTCCCTCAATTTCTCTCAAAACATAAGCCATTGATGAAATATTGGAGACAATAACTATGTATGAGGAAGTCATAAATAATTAAAAACTGGAAGAATAGCTAGGATGATATAGTCACTAACTGGGGCAATGGCGTTGTCAAAGCTCCAAACCTTCATCAATCTCTTTCCTTTATGAGTACCTAAGTTTTCTTCTTGTAAATTTAGACTAATATACTTTATACCCTAAAAGAAGTTTAAGGTATTGAAATTATGAATTAATATAATTTAATTGTTATATAATTTTTTTATTTTGGTTCCTGTAAACAAAATTATCTAAGTTTGCCTCTGGTCGTAACATTCCCCCTCAAACGAGTGAGGAGAAGTAGAAGACCGTCATGTAAGAAATGAAAATGAGACGTAGACAAAGATTTGGTGAAGCAATCTATAGTTTGGTCGGTAAAGGGAAGACATTACAAATCGAGTTCGTTGGCAAGAACAAAAGTACATATAACCAAATCAATTTTGCATAGCAAGAGTGATATTCAGACACAGTGCTAAACTATGTGACGATGACTTGTTTTTTACTATACTAAAAACCCGTTTGGGATAGCTTTTGAAAGTGTTTAAAAACATTTTTGAATGGTTATAAAAACTCTTTTTTTTTTTAATTTAAAAATAATTTCATAAGTCATCCTAAACAGACACTAAAAGATAAATGAAGGTCCAAGATAGACATAATTACTAGCTGTAAAATGGTGATCGTCCGACAAGATTCCCAAACCACATCAGTATACTAAGTGAGAACAAGAGTTGAGGTAGGATGAATGTGAAGTGAAAGAGTAAGTGTGACGGCCCGTGTTTTTGAAATTAAATAAAGTAGTTAAAATCTTTTATTTTAATTTGTGGAAATTGGAAATATAATGATAATGAGTAATTGTGTTTTTGATGAAGTAAAATAAATATTTTGTTGTCAGTTAACTATGGTTAAATAAAGATAAATTGAGTTAAATAACTTAAACTATGATTGAATATATTTTTTTTTTAACTATGTTTAGTGTGAAATTAACTATGGTTAGTGGTGAATTAAAATGGCTAATTTAATATTAAACTATAGTTAGTTAATTTGGATTTAATTTAAAAGGAAAATAAAGTAGAGGATCACCTAGCAATGGCATGGGGTCTTGAATATGGTTTTTAAAAAAACAAAGAGGACCATCTTGCAATTTCTGAAACATTTAATTACATCTCATCTTCTTATTTCTCATTAAAAAAAAAAGACAAAAAGAAAAAAAAAAACATCTCTTTCATTCTCCATTCTGCCGAACAGCTCAAGACAAGGGGGGAGGCCATTTTTTTTCATCTCTTTTCTCTTCTTTCGATCTTGGATTCGTGGGGAAACAAATGGATTTTGATTTTAAAGTATTTTGGTCTTTAATATATGCCTATTCTTCTTCTTCCATTGGATTAAAAACCAAAGCAAAATCATGAAAAAGCTCTCTTCCTCACCCTCTCGGCCAAACAGCAGTAAAGGAAGTAAAATTGGTGGGTTTTTCTTAGTTGAACTTCTTTCTTCTTAATTCCAAGCCTAAAACTCAAGAGAATTGAAGGTCTCCCAAACTTATGAAGGATCAACCACCAAATCCTCGATTTCCATGAAGAATTGGTAAGATTTCTAACTAGGGTTTCTTTGTAAAATTGGGGGGTTTTGAAAAATTGGTTAGGAATGAGTTTGTAATTCGGTAACTCAAAAGATTAGCATGCTAAATCTTGTAATGGAAGTCTTTGAAATTAAAATTAAGTTAAGGTTTTGGATTTCTTTCATTATGAACTATACTTAGAAATTTGATTAAGAGCTTACATGAGTTTTTAAAAGTGAATAAAAACCTCCATGACTTGTCTTTATGAACTCTTTTATTAACTTCAAAATCTAAATGGTTTTTTTTAAAAGCTTGAGTTTAATCTTATGTAATGTTTGTATTGTCTTTAAATTGAGCATGAAAATTATTTAGGCACTTTTCTATATATAAAAAACATAGCAAAATACACTCCCCCACTGTTTTTGTAGTTATGAGTTTGTGGGGCTGTTTTGGGGTCCCGAAATAGTGATTAAATGTTCTTAAAATGTTTAGGAATATTATTAAGAGGATAAATGAACTTATGGGGCTGTTTGACATAATTATACATGAATTTTTCTTATATAAGATTAAAGATTAAAAGTAGCTTGTAAATGATTTATGTGTAAGTTGAAGGTTCAAGCAAACAAGAGTTCTTTTGTTGTCAAGGTAGGAATCTCTAAGAACGTAAAGTGTATTTATGTTTTGATTTTCGTAATATGAATTGCTATGTTGTTGGGTGTTTAAGTTTGGAGACCATGAATTAGATAAGAGGTTGAGTGAAGAGACGTTTAGGAGCTGTGTCTTGAACAAACTAGTTTGGTCACGGACTTGAGACAGGATTTGGATGTTTAGGTCTTGCATTGTTGGAAATAGAAGTTAACTCTTTGGAGGGTGGTGTTCAAAGTTAAAAGAGAATAGGTGGTAGGTTGTCTTGGTTTATGGAATCGTAAGTTGAAACGAAACCTTCTCGGAAGGTGCGAGTGTAATCTCAGAGAGGAGTAGTAGATCCAAGAGTCACTACAAAAAAACTGTCAAAATGCGACCAGAAATTTGCGACCAAACAAAAGTGGTAGTTTTTTGGTGACCACCTGGTCACTTTTTTTGAAGGTTGACTCTAAGTGACCATCTGGTCACTTTTTTTGCGACCAGATTGAGACCAAAAGCAGAAGTAGTCATAAAAAATGGCGCGAAAGAAGCGACCAATTGGTCACCTACAAAAACGACCAACTGGTCGCATGTTTGTGACTAAAAATATGACTTGGTAGCGAAAAATAGCGCATAATTTTGGAGGGAATAAAGCTACCAAGTGATCACAATTAAAAGTGACTAAATGGTCGCAATTTTGGTGACCTTTAGTGAGCAGTGGTAGCTTAAAATTGGAGGGAAGAAAGCTACCAAGTGGTCACAATTAAAAGTGACTAAATGGTCGCAATTTTGGTGACCTTTAGTGAGCAGTGGTAGCTTAAAAATTTGGCGGGAAATAAGCTACCACGTGGTCACATTAAGAAGTGACCAGATGGTCGCAAATGTTGTGATTTTATGTGACCAATAATATATAAATAATTTGGTGGGATAAAAACTACCAAGTGGTCACCAAAAAAAGTGACCATGTGGTCGTAAATTCTGACTTGATGTGACCCAGGGCAGTGAGGAAAATGGCAGGAAATTTGGCGGGAAAATGCGACCAGGTGGTAGCAAAAATACTACCAACTGGTCGCAAATGAGCAGAGGAATCAATTATAAAAACCCCTTCACCCATTGTTTGTTAGCATTAAGAAAAAAGAAAATGAGAGAGTGGATGTATGTTCGTTTGATAGACGGGTATTTGAACGATGAGTTCGTGGCCGGGGTTGAACAGTTTATTGAGTTTTGCATAACAACTGTCTATTATGAAAAGTATGGTGGAAAGCTACGTTGCCCGTGCAGGAAATGCCACAATAGGAGAATCATACCGGTTACAGATTTGAAGGTGCATCTTTATAGTCAGGGATTTGTGCAGAATTACTATCACTGGGTGTTTCAAAGAGAAACAAAGGAAATGTTCGACGCTGTATTACAGGAATCGAGACGATACGAAGGTAGCAGCTCGAATGTAGAGGTTGTTGACGAAGAACGGAATGATGAACAACAAGATAGTCGATGCGACAAATGATACTTGATGGTGCGGGGTATGGGGGCAATGAAAATTTCCGTGAAAGTTTAAACGTGAAGCGAAGATGAACGGGTTGTAGAAGAGGAAATGAATCCGAAGCACGTAAGATGCACGAGATGCTAAAGACAACAAATTGACCGTGTTGTCGATGGGTGTGAGGTAAGTCAACTTCTTCGCGCTCCGAACTTTTAAATATAAAGGCGCAGTACAACATACCTGGTAGAGGATTTGATGCGATTGCATCGTGGTTTCGTCGATGCGCTCCAAAAGAAAATAATATGCCCCACTGTTTGTACGACACGAAAAAGCTAGTGGAGGGACTTGGATTACCTGTGGAGAAAATAGATTCGTGTCAAAACGGATGCATGATTTCTGGGATGTGGATGAGGACCTGCATCATTGCAAATTCTGTTTTCTTCCAAGATATAAACAAGGGAAACGCAGCCTGATTCCGAACGCCCGCATGTTCTATTTACCGCTGACCCCACGTCTGCAACGGTTGTATGCATCGGATGTGACAACCTCGCACATGAGATGGCATCACGAGCATTCACAGGATGAAGGTGTTATGAGACATCCCTCAGATGCTGCGGCATGGAAGCATTTAAATAATTGTCATCCGGATTTTGCACAAGATCCGAGAAACGTCATATTGGGCTTATGCACGGATGGCTTTAACCCGTTCGGGGCATCCAGGGCACAATATTCAGTTTGGCCAATCATGGTAACCCCGTATAACTTGCCTCCCTCGATGTGCATGTGAGACCCGGTGATTTTTCTAACAGTGATTGTACCTGGGCCGAAAAGTCCAAAACAGAAAACTGGATGTGTATTTGCAACCACTTATTGCAGAGTTGAAAAGGTTGTGGACTGACGGTGTTATGACATACGACATTTTGAAGAAACAGAATTTCTTGATGCGTGCCAACATGTTGACGACGGATGAAAAGAAAACATTATTTGAGTGGATCAAATCCATCAAATTCCCGAACGGATACGTTTCAAATTTAAGTCGATGTATAGACAGTCAAAAACATATCATGTTCAGGATGAAAAGCCACGACTGTCATATATTCATGCAACGATTGATGCCCGTCACGTTCAGACCGTTCCTAGAGAATAGACATTGGGAGCCGCTTGCACAGTTGAGTGTTTTTTTCAGGGACTTGACATGTACAGGGCTGACGGAAGCTACTGTCGCTTCAATGAGTTCAGAGATCGCTGTTATTATTTGTAAGTTGGAGCGAATGTTCCCACCTGGCTTTTTTAACTCCATGGAGCAACTTCCAGTGCATCTTCCATACGAGCCATTCTTAGGGGGTCCGGTACATTACCGCTGGATGTACCCATTTGAAAGGTAAGCACAGTTATTTTGTAATGTACGCGTATAAAGTACAGTGATCGAATGTAAATTATGTTTTGTACCCACAGGTACTTACGTCGGTTGAAAAAGATGGTTAGAAATAGATCACGAGTAGAATGATCTATCTGTAGCGCGTACCTGACGTAAGAGACTACCACATTTTGTTCATACTACTTTGATCAACACATTGCAGAGCAGTTTCGACCGGCGAAATGAAACATTGTCGAAAATTTACTTGAAGGTGTTGACATAAACGACTTGCCGATTTTTACGAACCTGGCATGACAGTTGGAAGATCGGTCGTGGGCCGTTGACCGATTCCGAGTATCACGTAATGCAGACATACTTGTTATGCAACTGCGCAGAGATCGAGCCTTATATAGAGTGAGTTTGTAACTTAACATTATTTCATCGCATAAACAAACTATTTGCTAACTATTTTTGTAACATACAGATTATTTCTAAACGTATACGTTCGAATGACACGAGTTGGTCTTACAGACGCTGAGGAGGGGTCAATAATCGACAAAGAGTTTCGTTCTTGGTTCAGTGCATACATGAGTTATTTTAAATTGTCAAAAAAACCGTGGCATTTTGTTGAAAAAATTACTATCTTCCTAACATTACTGTATGTGAACAATGACACAGGTTGACTCCCCTACATTACCGGTGGATGATCCTCACATCATTTCTTTGGCAAAGGGACCTGGACGGATAGCAAGGTCGTATAGTGGATACGTCGTAATGGTTACAGATTTCAAACGAAGACCCATTAAGTGAACAGGGCAACAAACAACAGTGGTGTTTGCATAAAAGGTCATGTGTTCGGCACAAACGAAGACGATTACTTCGGAGTAATCGATGAGATTCTTGAGATTCAATACGCAAGTCCGACGCTAAAACGCATTGTTCTGTTCAACTGCACTTGGTTCGAGACAACCAGACGAGGCGGAGTCCGTAAGATTGATCATTTACAAATCGTTGAGGTAAACAAGTCTAAGCATATGCGCACCGCTGATAGGTTTGTCCTGGCTTCACAGGCGATTCAAGTTTATTACCTGAACTATCCGATTAATAGACGAGATCTGACAGATTGGTTAGTTGTTTGTAAAGTTAAACCACGCTAGGTAGAAGAAAACTTGTCCGAGAAAGACGACCATGCAGAGGAAGTTGTTGCTTTTCAAGAATATGAGATAAGAAGTCGTGCAATCGACGATGGTCAGAATGCAAGTACTGTTCGTCCTTTGAATGATGGAACGATAAAATTGCATGATGATGATACAAATGCTTCCACTTTTCACGCACGTGACATTGATGCTGAATTTATTCGAGACGATGAATCCGATGAAGAAACAGAAGAAGAAGCGACGACCGAAGAAACTAAGGATGATGAATGAGATATTTTATAACTTTATGATTCACTGTGTATGTGTTTATTAAAACTATTTCTTTAATGAATGATTAAACAAAAGATATATATATTAACATTTGCGTCTAGCTGGTCTCAATTTAACACAGAAAGTGACCACATGGTAGTAATTTAGAAGTGAATTAAGACCAGTTGGTCGCAAAACTCAAACGGAATTCTAAATGTCCATGCAATTTTTTTGGCGGTTTAATTTCATAAGTGCGACCATCTGGTCGCAAATCTTAGCGGTAAATTTAAATTTTCATGAAATTTATGGCGGTGAATTTAAATATTACGACCATCTGGTCACCATCCTTGGCGGTGAATTTCATTATTGCGACCATCTGGTCGCAATTGTTGATGGGACTCGTGATATGACAGCTGTTCTGGATAATGACAAAGTGGCGACCAGATGGTCGCTTTTTCAATAAATGCTACCAAGTGGTCGCAAATATCTCTAAAAATGCGATCAGATGGTCGTAATTTCCCCAGCACGCGCGACCTTTCGTTTCTGGTCATGATTACATATTTGCGACCATTTGGTCGCAAAATCTGATTTAAATTCAGATCAGTTTCTTTCCCCCGTTTCCTTTTCTTTTTCTTTCACTTTTTCTTTCTCTTTTTTCTTTCTTTTCTCTCTTTCCCCGGTTCTATTCCCCTTTCCCATTCCCCGTTCCTACTCTAAACCTAAAAACCCTAAACCTCCAATCCCGGTTTCTATTACGAGGTTAGTTTTCGTATAGATTTTAAGTTTTAAGTTAGTTTTAGTTTTAGTTTTTAGTTAGTTTTAGTTTATGTTTAAATTTAGTTTACTTAGTTTTAATTAATTAATTTAGTTTAATTTTGTTAATTTCATTAATTGTAGTTTAATGAATCTAATTTAGTGTAATTAATTACTTAGTTTAATTCATCTAATTTTAGTTTACTTTAATAACTTAATTAGTTTAGTTTAATGTTGTTAATTTCATTAATTTTAGTTTAATTAATGTAATTTAGTTTAATTAAGTACTTAGTTTACTTAAGGTTAACTAATCTAATTTCGTTTACTTTAATTAATTAATAAATTTTAGTTCAATCAATCTAATTTTAATTTAGTTTAATTTAATTAATTAGTTTAGTTAAGTTTAGTTTTTATTAATTAATGTTAGTTAAATTTAATTAATTTTAGTTTAATTTAATCTAATAGTTGAAATCTTCATTACTTAGTTTACTTTAATTAATTACTTAGTTCACTTAAGCTAATTTTAGTTTACTTTAATTTAATTAATTAGTTTAGTTTATTTTAGTTTTAATTAATTAATGTTAGTTTAATTTAATTAATTTAGTTCAATTAATCTAATTTAGTTTAATTCTTCATTACTTAATTTACTTTAATTTAATTAATTTTAGTTTAATTCTTCACTACTTAGTTTACTTTAATTACTTCATTTTAGTTCAATTAATCTAATTTTAATTTACTTTAATTCAAATTAATTAATTAGTTTATTTTAAATTATTTAATTAATTTATGTTAGTTTAATTTACATTGTTTAATCAATTTAATTTAGATTATTTCATTAATAAATTAATTTAATTTATTTCAATATTTTAATTACGTAATTAGTATTAAATTAGTTTAGTTTGGTTGTAGGATTATGAAAGGCAGACGACGTCCTCCCCAGTCAAACGAGCCTGACGACGCGATTGACGAGGCGACTCCGCAGCCGCCTACTGCCGCTGCCCCTGATGCGGACCTAACTACAGAGGAGTTGGACAACCTCCTCTTCAGTTACGAGCCAGGACTTGCTGCCACGCTCGATGATGCAGTCCCTGAGACCCAGCCTGCGACACCACGATTGCCGCAGGACTCCCAGGCCACAACTTCCAGGGGAGCATCAGGGTATGCATCAGGGTCGGATTCAAGGACCTCATGTACCGGGCGCACAGAAAGCAAGCAGCAAACCGCCCCGTGTGGATGAGCCCGGAGGACCACGCGCGGCTTATTGCGAGCTTGAACACTCCCGAGGGCATGACAGTGTCAAGGAGGAATAAGGCCAACCGCGCGAAGAATCCCACCAAACACACAGCTGGGGCCCGGACCCACGACGAACACCATCGTCGATTGGTAAGTTTTTTTTTTTGTCGCTTTTTTACGTACTTTTTTCTTGTTTTCTTTTTTCAATTACTTATTAATTTATTATCTTTTCTTCTTCAATCTTTAATATTTTTAGGAAGCGAAGCACGGTCGCCCTGTCCCGCCCGATGAGCTGCACCGCGTTCTTCACATGAAGAAGGACGGAACGTTCGTCGACGATAAGGCGAAAGCAGTTCAGGTATTTAATAATTTTTTCAATTATTATTTTTTCTTTAAATTTTTTCCTAACTTATATATTAACTATTTTATTTTCTGAATTTTAAATGTTTAGGAACGTTTCACGGAGTCGTTGAGTCAGCGGTTGCCCACACCAGACTCGCAACCGACTCAAGAAGACCGTAGAGAGGCGTTCTTGGAGGTTGTTGGAGGGGTTCGGCTTGATGGATCAGTTCCTGAGCTCGACTCGTACGGGCAACGCCTTTACGCAGATGTGCCCCGACCTCAGCGGAGCGGAGTGAGCACTAGCTCCGGTTGAGCTGCAGCTGCACGCGGACATGGACGCTATGCGCGACGACTTCGTTTCTCGAGTTGCTGCGATTGAGGTGGACATGTAGGCACGAGTCGAGGTCCAGGTCGCAGCATCTTTGGCCGCGTACTTCAGATCCCTAGGCTGCGGCCATTCATCATCGACGCCTCCTCCGCCACCCCCCGCCCCTCCGCAGTAGTTCTAGGATGCTTTCTTCTGTATAAAACGTTTTTTGAATATTTGATATATATATATACATATATATATATATATATTTTATTTTAATTCCAATTTTTTGTTATTAAATTTTAATATTAATTAAATAAATAAATAATAATTAATTAACTAATTATTGTAATTTAAATAAATAAATAAAATATTTATTAAATACGACCAGATGGTCGCATTTACCATAAGATAAACGACCATCTGGTCGTATTTTGTCCGAGTATAAAAGTGACCACATGGTCGCTTATAAAAGACCACGTCGTCAATGTTTTATGTGACCAACTGGCCACTTTTTTTCAACTTAAAATACGACCAGATGGTCGTATTTGTTCCCAAACAAACGACCATCTGGTCACATTTTGTGTGAGTAAAAAAGTGACCACGTGGTCACTGCTTCATGTGACCAACTGGTCACTTATCTTCAACTTAAATTACGACCAGATGGTCACTTTTTAAGTGACCATCTGGTCGTTTTTTAAAATGTTGACTTTTTTTGCGACCAACCATGCTTGGTCATATATTTGTGACTATATAGTAGCACAAAGTCCGGACCAACTAGCTTTTTTGCCTCCACCTTGTTGGTCGCTCTTTTGGTCGCATTCTACTATAGAAACGACCAGTTGGTTGCAAATTCCTGGTCGCAAATTGCCTTTTTTTTTGTAGTGAGTGACGCTTAGACATTTGAGCCATCGAATAAATGTAGGAAGCCTCGAATGGAAATTAAATTTAAAACCGGATTGTTGGCCATTTGAAGATTTCCTGGTTCCTAATCTCGGAGTGCTCTTAGACTTCCCTTAGTACTTGTTAATTGTGGTTTAATCGAGTGATTATCTACATATTTGATGAATGAAAACAATGCTAGGAAGTCCGACTAATGCGTTACCAAGAACACTTTAAATTGTCGAAACTGCTACTTTCTCTTTAGATAGTGTGACGACCCGAACTTTTTCCATTAAAAAAAAAACACTTATACGCAGCGAAAGATTTGAATAGACGTCATTTCCATAATTGATTTCAAAATAATGAGTTCTGGAACTCACAAAGTAAAGTAAGTTCAAATAGTCAACAAAAGCCAAAATAGTTATAAGTTTACATCCCATAAAAGTGAAGTAACCAAGTTCCCAAAAGATCAAGTTTAAACACCGTGCATAAAAAAAAATTAGCTCCTAAGCCATGATTCCAAATCGATCAGCCGCCTCGAGTACCTCCAAAATTACCTGAAATATTTGGTGTAGCACCATTAGCAACACATGGCTAGTGAGTAATAAACTAGAATCAAATGATTCTTTAAATACTTCCCAAAACATCATTTGAATTCCCAACCCTTCCCAACTTAGCAACAAGACAACATTACTTTAATAACTAAATCAATACGAAACTTCCTCATGAGAATTTTCTCTTTAAACATATAAAGATCGCCACTTAACAATAACTTTATAATTATAAATCATATCAATCATTCAGTCTCATACACATCTCATAAAAATATAAAGCACATTTTCTCAAAAACTTTAAACAAACATAAGCTCGGGATCAATCTGAGGTACGCTCTCCGCCAAGATTGCCCATGGGTACGCTCTCCCATAAGCTCACAAGGTACGCTCTCCTTGGAGTAATATCATAAAATTATAGGGATCAATCCGGGGTACGCTCTCCACCGAGATTGTCCATGGGTACGCTCTCCCATAACTCACAAGGTATGCTCTCCTTGGAGTCATATCACTATCAATTTTCAATTTGAATCTCATGCTAACACATAATGGCATTTTAACATCATTCAAATCCATAGAATATATTCTAACATTAAGAAAATAACGCTTATTTCATTATTAACCATTCAAATGATCCTTTGGGTTTCCCCAAAGAATCATTTCGATTCTAATTCATTACCCACCTCTAAACAACAACGTTCACCAATATCTCCAACTTCCAATTAAAGTCAAAATGCTCCCTTGCAACTTCCACACCTACGCCAATTAGATCAATACCAAGACTCTTTTTAATTATACTTACTCAAAAGAAAATTAAAAGAAAACAAATGAACTAATAACTAAAAATAAAATAGAATAAGAATGAAAAATAAAACAAGGCCCATTAGCACCCTTGGCCGTGGGCATCAGGGACAACAAATGGGGGGTGTTGGTGGCTTCAGTTTGGAAAGGAGGGAATAGAAAATAAAAATAATTAAATGTCTTAGTTGGGTAAATGTTAGTTAGCAATAAGATCAATAAAATTAAAAAGAAAAGAAAAACAATGGCCATCAATTTTCTAGCCATGGCCGAGAGTGGGAGTAAGAATTTGAGTTTTGAGTATCAATGGATGGTAAGCCTTTCTTTTTATTCTCAAGAATAATACAAATGAGAATGATTAAACAAGTAATTTTATGATTCTTCAAATGCTACCACATGCAAGAGTTAGAACTTATGGATGGAGGAAAGTAAGCCATGGAGTTTTGTCATTACCTCTTTGAAGATCAATAAGGATGACCCTCTTGCTTTTCTTCTTCTAATTCAAATTTCTCAAACAATAGTAGTTGTTTCAAGAGTTTGCAAATAAGGTAGATGAAAAGAGGGAAGATTGGAATTTTTCCCCTTCCATGAGCAGGGGCGGCTGACCTTGGAGAGAGGAAGGGTTTCTGAAATTTTTGTTTTAAATTTTTGTCCCTGATGGAATAAAATGGTTGCTCTAAAAAGTAGGGAGTGAAGCCTTGGTCAAAGGGTCAAATTAGGGGCCCACTTCTTAAAAACAAAAGAATAAACAAATAAATTAAACAAACTCCTAAGGCCCTGTTTGGTATGCAATCTGAAAAACATAATTTGAATTTAGTGGATTCTAATGAATTCAAAGTTGTATTATGTGAATTTGTTGGTTCTGAAACTGTGTTTGGTAACAGATTCAGAATTTATAATTGAGATTAAGAAATTTGAAATATGTGTTTGGTTGGTTACTCAAAAAATTTAAAATCAGATTGTGAATCAGAATATGTGTTTAGATCATAATCCAAATTTTGGGTGACCCACTCATAAAAATAATACTTCCAACTTTAAATAATTCATTTTTAAGTTTGAAAAAACTAATAATTCATAACTTATAAATTAGAAACATTTTTATCCGCATCAACTATAACTATTCTCATTTTTAGGATAAATTTTTCTTTTAAAAAAAATTATAATAAAGATGGTAGAAGCATTGCAAGTCTATCAAATAAACTCTTTAGATTAAAACAACTCAGTTTTTTCCAAAAGGAGAACTATACAAGACACAATGAGATCCATTCTAAAATTCATAAGAACTTAGTGCAACCAAAGAGAGAATTTCTCAATAAAGGAGAATCTGAAAAAATATTTTCACACTGAATGGAGAAACCATTTGGGCTAGGGCTGCAAGCAAAACCGGTAGAACCGGAACCAAACAGGGAACCGGCCCGGAACCGGTGAGAACTGAACCGGAACGGGTTAATTCAGTTCCGGTTCGGTTCCTAATTTTGGAACCGATAAGTAAACCGGTTCGGTTTCAGTTCTTAATAAGGAATCAGTATGGGAACCGGAACCGAACCGATAAGGGTTTAATTTTTTTTTTTAATTTTCTTATATAGCATGCCCAATTAGGAGTTTAGATTGATTTATTTGATATATTATTATGGATTTGATGATCATATCCATATATTTATGAATTTTAGAATGAATTTTTTGAATTTCTATTGATTTGATTTGTGATAATTTGATTTTAAATGAAATTAGGATGTTATTGTCAAATAATTTCAAGGCAATATGTGCTACCCGAACCGAACCGGTAAAGAACCGGTAAGGAATCAATTATAAGAACCGGTAAGGAACAGGAACCGAACCGGTATTACCGGTTTCGGTTCCCACTTTTCTCCTTTCTTCTTACCGGTTCGGTTCCGGTTCTTGGCAAGAACCGGTAAGAACCGAACCGGTAACACCCCTAATTTGGGCATTGAAAACCTTCAATAGCGTTATTCAAATAGTACTACATAGATTAGTAAACAAGAAGCAGAGAAAAATGTGAGCAACAAACTCCAAAACATATATATATATATATATATATATATATAAATTATTTTATTTTTTATATTTAAATTAATCTTATATATAATTATAAAAAAAAGTATAAATAAAAAATAGGATATAGTGAAAAAATAAATTAACTTTTTTTCCATCACTTTAGAATTAAGTTTAAGTTTAAAAAGTTAAAAATCAGCTTAAAAACATGCAATTAAAAGTTTAATTAAATAAATAAAAGCTAGAACGAACCGGGTCAACCTCGAAAAACGGACCCGACCCAAATATGCAAAATGGGCCCGACTCGTATTTTTATCTCATGTGTTCAAACCCATGGATTAAATTGTGTGGGTGAGGTCAATCTGTGTTTTTCAGTTTTTGAGTTGGATATTTTGGATTCTTGTTTTAGTTGAATTCATTTTTTAGCCTAAAAAAGAAATTGAATCCGAATTGCTTTTTTCTGGATTGTAAACCAAACACAAAACAAAACAGATTTCTTTTATTCATTCAATCCAGATTCAATTTTATGAATCTGGATTGCAAACCAAACAGGACCTAACTCTTCTTTAATTAAATTCTCCTAATAACTAAACAAAATAAAATTGGCATTCTAACTAATTAAATCCCACCACATAAAACCTATTTATATATATATTTACTTTTAAATAATTTTAAGTATATAAAACTTTAATAATAAATAATAAATAAATGAAACCAATTTCTCCAAATATGTTAAAATAACTAAATTATTAATACCTAAAAAGACTGGGACGTTACAGCTAGCCTAGAGATTTTCGGAGCAAATTGAGTTATGGGGTTTGGTTCACTATTCTCACTGAAGTGTATATGATATATAAAGTTTACAATTGAAGATTTAATGTTTTGTTTAATGAGGAATGAAAGCCAAAATCAAGCCTTGTCTTAACTGGAAAAATGAGAATTAGACTTTAACGTAATGGTGTGATGCCCGGTAGTAATGCGGGTTTGAATGAAGAGTGATGATGAGGGTTTGAAATGAAAATGTGTGTTGTGAAACTTAGAACCCAATGGGGAGCGGGAGTTACAAGGAACAAAATTCGTTGATGTATGGACGAGCATAAATGATAAGATAGTTTTGCTAGTTCAGTTATTGTTTTCTTTGGTTTCTCTACTTGTGCATAGCTCTTTTCGATTTACCTCGTGGTTAATATTGAGTCACATACTGGATTGAGTTTTAGGTATGTTAATTAAGTGTGTGATTACGATAAACGCACAAGAATGATGTGAAAAAGACTAGTAATGTGGAGTCTTGAAAGTGTGCAAGGGATTATGTGATTTTAAGTTAAAGCATATGGTGATTAAGCTATGATGTCTATTATTACCATTAGCAAGCACCGCACTTGCATCTCATTTCATATCATACTATATCTGCATATCATGTTGTAACCCGTGTATCGGTATATGGATGTTGGACGTTACAAGTGGTTACCGTGACGGAATGGTATAGCTCTGAGGCGCTGTGTGGTGGATGGCCCGGAGGCTAGCGGTTATTACGATAACCTGGGAGAATATTATAGAGCTACGACTTGTGAGAAATTGTGGTTATTTATGTACATGCATAACGATATTTGAAAGATTGTGAAATGAGTTACGTCTCGAGTTAATTATGATGGAATGTGAAATGTGCGTAGTGAGACACAAGAATTGGGACAATGGTGGAAAGTGGCAATGACATGGTTAATGTTTATTTGGCTTAGCTATGAGTTGAAATGATCATATTTTGCTAAGCATTCACGTTCATATTCCATAGCACATTTCTATGCATTTTAGCCACTACACCCTCATCTTTGCTTATGTTAATAGCTCATTCTATGATATTTTGAGTTCGGAATTCACTTTAGGAGATGGCTTCTAGGATGTGCATGTAAGACATGTGGTAGTGTGAGCCATTTGCAAAACGTGCCATTAAGTGTTGTAGATTGTTTTGGCCTTAATATTAAGAGCGGGGTGAAACGGGTTGAAGAGAAATGAGGGATGAAGAAGTAAGTGGGTAGGCTAGTATCGTTGATGTTCACGGAGTAGTAACGCAAAGTGTAATGGGTTCCGAGATAGGAAGGTACGGGATGGGGATGTGAGAGGCGAACGGAGTTAAACTACTTCAAGGGGTTTGGTAGTAGAATTATTTGTTTATGGTTAGTCTAAACCAAGAAAGGGAAAGTTTCTAGTTGGTGGTCGGGTTTACTATAGGAATCAGATTCTTTGGAAAAAAAGGGAAAAAATGAGAAAAGACCGAGAGACCCGAGTTCTTGGCCTCAATTTATTTTATGAACTTCTATTATAAATTGTTTTATTTTCTTGTTATTCTCACTGAGCGTCATGCTCAAAGGTACTACATATCACCTTTCAGGTTTTGCCGCGGTCGAGGACGTGACAGGGAAGATGGTATGCGTTGAAACTTGGATGTCGAGCTTGGAAGAGGACTAGTGGACTGCATCTCGAGCTCGAGTCTTGTGGATTGTATAAGATGTGTCTTATGTAATCATTAGTTTAATGCCGTTGTTTATATAGTCCATGATAAAGTTGTTTTAAGTTGTTACACTTTTGAAACGTTATTTACCATTTTTCTGCTTGGGAAATTGATGTAAACAGGTTTTGGTTTATTCGATTTTTAAATGGACTCTCGCAAATTTTCTATAGAAATTGTTGTTTTCAGTTACGAGACGTTTTAAATGAAATTTAAATTTCTTATTTCCCGCGCTTCTGCTGAGAGTACTCGCGGCAAGTCTTTATTGGAGTCGGGTCGTTACAGTAAGAGTGCTATCAAAATGACAAATAAGACGTTCGGTATAAATGGCTTAACTGATTATTTGCAAAGGAAATGTTTGGACGAATTGTAATTAGGTATTGAAGAGAGCATGATAATTGATAATACGTCTCACTTTTAATCTCATCAATTTAAACTTCGAGTATTCATAAATTGTTCAATTTAAACCTTAAACAAAATTATTAAAAACTAGTCAATAAATTACAAAAAGATAAAAATAACGAAACGTTTTTAAAATAATTTTAAATATTCAATCTCAACTATAAAATAATCACCCACAAAATCAAACAGTAAATAAAAACCAAACCCAACAAAAAGAAAATTCTAATTTTAATCATAAAAATATTCAACACGAGCATAAAAATTAAAACCAATATCAGTGATGTTATCCTACTATCAAAACAGCTACCTGAAAGTACAAATCTAAAAAATAGTAATAATTTAATTAACACATAATATTAATTAAACCATCTAATAAATTGGGGGCATTCTATGAATCAATATTTATAAAAATAACAAATTTGTTTGAATTTTTTCAAGATTTTTTTCTTCCTTACAAAAAGTAGGTGTTAAACTGCTCATATAATTGTTTAAGAAAATATTTGCTATTTTTTAAAAACAACTACTTCATAAATGCATTCTATTATAATTTCTCATTGAAAAAAGGGTTAATTTCATAGATATTCAAAATCACTATCATAATTACATCTATATAGGGATGGACTATTTAATTACAAATATAGACAACCTCCACTACATGTAGATTGTGAAAGACATTTTTAACCTTCACTACCATTAGTCTAGATAGTTTTACGTGCAATTAAAAATGAAAATAAAAGCAGTTACCAAAAACAAGTGGCGTAATAATAGGGATTAAAAAAAATCAAATCACGAGAGAAATGGGGAAATCATATTTACATTTCAAAATTACAAAAAAATCACAATCATAACTAAAGAAACGTAACATTTCAGAAAATCATTTTGAGAGATCAAAGAAAAAGAAATACAGGAGAAGAAACCATGGTTACAAAAAAGAAGACTTTAATGGGGAGGAAGAGATCGTTAATGGTTACAAGAGATGAAGAAAATGAACAAACACAAGAGGATATCACAAAGATAGAAGAACATTTTCAATCAGAAACAGTCGAAGAAGTAATTTCATAAAATAAAAAACCTCTTCCTTCGAAATTCTTAGATTGTTTTCTACATAAGTTCTATGACGTGTTAAAAATTTCATCTCTTTGTCATTCTAATTTTCTTTTCAAAATTTACATGTACTGAAAAAATCATTCTTAAAAATAATGGAAATCGTGTTTGAACAACAACAGAAGGAAAAAAGATATGGGGGCAGTGTTGAAGAAGAAGAAGAGGTATGTTGTTTAACAAAAATAAATATTGTTTTAATTAAAACATTTAATATTAGTAAATGTAAAACGAAATTGATAACAAAACACCATTATCTAATTACAGATATTTAAATGTTTAATCACCTCTTGAATCCTGTTTATTTTTTGTCAAACCCATCAAATGACTAGAATTTGATGATATTCTATATAAACAGGGACCAACATATATATTGAAATTGAAAAAATGACAAAAAGACAAGAAGACACAACCATATGCAAAACATTCAGTTTACATATAAGAAGATGATGGAGAACGTTGCAAGCACCAAACAAATGGATTCCCAGCCACGTTTTAATCTCTTCAATCAACCGGATGTCCTATACAAATGATGTTCAATAAATGAAATTACGAGAGATTACAGATGCAAAGAACAGCCTAAAAAAGTTTTTTAGAGAACATGTGACTTCTTTTGTTGTAGACTTTGTCTAAATTCAATTTAATATGGTTTATGTTTATCATTATTTGATTTTTATCAACGTTTATTTTTGGTAAAAATGTATTATGAAAATGCTCATGATATGTATTTAATGTTTAATCACTTATTGAACAATGTTTATTTTTGTTCAATCCACCAATTTACTGATGTTTATTTTAACAAAAAAAAATATATATTTAATGGATTCCCAACCTATTCAGTCAACCAAATGTCCTAACAAATGATGTTCAAATAAATTACGAGAGATTACAGATGCAAATAACGAGTTTAAAAAGATTTTCATGAGAATATGTGACTTCTCTTTTTTTTTTTGTAGACTTTCTCTAAATTCTGTTTAACATGGTTTATGTTTATCAGTATTTGATTTTTATCAACATTTTAAAAAAATATATATTTTGAAAATGCTCATGTTATGTATTTAATGTTTAAACACTTCTTGAACAATGTTTTTTTTTTCAACTTACTGATGTTTATTTTAACAAAAAATATATTTAGTGGTATCCGCAACCACATTTTAATCTCTTAATTTAATCGGAGGTCCTAAACAAATGACGTTCAAGAAATGAAATTACGAGAGAACACAGATGCAAATAACAGGGTTAAAAACATTTTCATGAGAACTTCTTTTATTGTAGAATGTCTCTAAATTCTGTTTAACATAGTTTATGTTTATTAGTATTTGATTTTTATCAATGTTTATTTTTGTTAAAAATGTATTCTAAAAATACTCATTTAATGTTTAAACACTTCTTAAACAGTGTTTAATTTTGTTCAACCCACCAATTTACTAATGTTTATTATAAGAAAAAAAAATATTTGTGTTTGTTTTTGTTAAACATTTAATTACATCCCGAAATGGATGAGTATGGTAATCAACGTAAATTGAATTGTCATCAAAACGCCCACTGTGATAAAGAAGAGTTGCAACTGAACGAACCATCCTAAAAAAACGAAGAATAATTAAGACTGAAAACGAAAGAAATGAACTCGTGTTAAACAAAAATGAAAGTGAGATGAAGAACAAACCTGAGAAAACGTGAACATTGGAAATGAAGATGATTAGGTTGGATAGAGAGAAACTGAAAACGAAAAATGAAAAATATTGCAAAAGATGAGAACTACGAGTTTGAAATTTGGAAGAAAAAAAAAGGAAACAATCCCAAAAATCTGAATAACCAAATCTGCGATTAAAATGTGTGAATCAAAAAACAAATCTAAAATAATTATGTAAATGAAATCAACAATTAAGAATGATATCATTTTTTAAAATGCAACTGATAAGGGATAAATCATGAAGATTCTGGATAATTAAAATTAAAAAAGGAAAAAAATAACTGCTAAACATGGGATATGGGGCTTATTTGGTGGAATTTAATAATGACGCAACCGAATAATTAATTAATAATTCAAAATAACTACAAAATCTAAAATCTAAAATGAAAATTATGGAATTAAATGACTAAAGGGCAAAAGGGTAAAATATAAAATGGAGAACCACCATCTACGGCCATGAAAGTCCATTATTGTAATAAAATTCGATTTACTAATATTTTTGTAAATAGTGCCTCCGATTTGAAATATAAATCAAAAGGTAAAACCCAGTGAAAACCTCTCATCCCAGCCATAGAGGGTTTTGAAAAGCAAAAGGCTTCTCAGTTTCCCATTGCTGGTTTCAAAAATTATGTAGCCAGCAATCAATCAATGACACAGAGACAGAAGAAGTTTTCTTCTCTGTGAATCCGTCCGTTCTTTCCATTATTTCAATTCGCCATTTTCTTCCGAGCGAGGGCTGACGCTAACATTTGAATGTCGGCATCACAGAGGATCTTCTCCTCTATTACTCTTCCCCTCCCTCGTTTCTCTTCTTCTTCTTCTAGAGCTTTTTTCTCTAGTCGTCATTCTCTTTCCTTCCTTGCCCTACCTCATTCTCTCACTCTTTCCCCTTTTTTAACTTCCTTTTTTTCTCTTTCTCGTGCTTCTCCTTCTGTCATGCCTTATTATCAGGTGATTTTCCCTCTTCTTTGTTTCATCATCATTTTATGATGTTTATTGTAAGATGTTATGTTGTTTTATGATTGCTGTAATTGATTTTTTTTTACGATTTTTATTGTTTTTTTTTTGTATCATTCTGTTCCGTTGATATTTTTTTTTTGCAAAAGCTTCCGTTGATATTGAGGATTGAGGAGTTTGGAATTTGTTGTTTGTGTAAGGTTAATCTTCTCCTTCAATCATGTCTTGTTATAAGCAAGGTTATCTAAACGTAAATCGAATCGTGAATCGTTTTCTTAAAAAAGCAAATTGTGGATCGTATCGAATCGTGAATCATAAGATTCAATTTTTATTTATTTATTATTAATTAAATATTATATATTGAGAAAATATAGATGAAATATGGATAAATAACTTTAATATTCATATCTATACTACCTCTAAAAGGGGCTTAAGGGGAAAAACTTTTGAATTCCCCTTTTGCCCCCTTTTTATTTTATTTATGAAGATTCAATTTTTATTTATTTATTATTAATTGAATATTATATATTGAGAAAATATAGATGAAATATGGATAAATAATCTTAATATTCATATCTATACTACCCTAAAAAGGGCTTAAGGGAAAAAACTTTTGAATTCCTCTTTTGCCTCATTTTTATTATATTTATGAAGATTCAATTTTTATTTATTTATTATTAATTAAATATGATATATTGAGAAAATATAGATGAAATATGGATAAATAACCTTAATATTCATATCTATACTCCCTCTAAAAGGGCCTTAAGGGGAAAAACTTTTGAATTCCCCTTTTGCCCCCTTTTTATTTTATTTATGAAGATTCAATTTTTATTTATTTATTATTAATTAAATATTATATATTGAGAAAATATAGATGAAATATGGATAAAAAACCTTAATATTCATATCTATACTACCTCTAAAAGGGGGCTTAAGGGGAAAAACTTTGAATTCCTCATTTTTTCCCCTTTTTATTTTATTTATGATTTTTTTGAATAAAAATGAATTTTTAGTTTGAAAATTTCCATGAAGTAGGAATCCGTGTGTACAGTCTACCTTCCCCTATAACTTCAATATATTATATGAGGATTTCTATACTAGATCTAAAAGAGGCTTAAGATAAGAAACTTTTGAATTTTCCTTTTGCCCTTTTTTTATTTTATATATATATATATATATATATATATATATATATATATATATATATATATATATTTTTGAATTATTAATTTTTTTGAATAATAATGAATTTTTACTTTGAAAATTTTCATGAAGTAGGAATCTGTGTGTACACTCTACCTTCTCTATAACTTCAATATATTAGATGAGGATTTAAATCCAACGATTCATTGTGCATAGGGGGCTTAAAAGGAGAAAATTTTGATTTCCCTCCAATTTAAGTTATTAAACTAAATTTTATAAATTTAAACTCTATTTTATAAATTAATTATAATAGGTTTTAAATAAAATTAAATGAACGAAATGCAATACCCATTTAAATATTTTAATCATAAATGAATTAATGTTAAAAACATTGAAAAATGCACATTCATGAACTAATTTCTTGAAAATTTCTCATTCATATTAAAATGGATTGATTCATAATGCATATATCTTTCAAAATAAATGGTTTTGTTGTTTTCTATACTTGCAATTTCTATTATAAATTTGTGTCCTGGAGATGGACATTGAGGACAAAAGGATTAAGAGGCGATTTTCAAGTTAACGGCCTCAGGTTTAGTGTATGAGTGAGGATTAACGGATTTCAAAGTGTTTATTAGTTATTACGCATCTCGATTTTAATCTTCTCCTCTCGTATGACTCGCATACTAAGTCGTGATTTCATAAGAGTGACTTAGAGTTTTACTATTTGAATGTTTGATATTTATATATTTCCATATATTCCTAATATCGTCAACTGAATCAATATAGATAATAGAAAGAACTTATGTTTATTTATTTGAAATAAATTATCTTTATTAAATAATTACATGTTATAGGACACTATTCCTAACAATCTCCCACTTATCTTAGATCTTTGGAGATTTGACTTGTAATTCCAGTCAAACTGGATGACTATCAACTATTTAGCCATAATAGGAATTTTAATACTTTATCAGTGACGTTTTCATCTGTTTAGTATGTATTTCTTTTGTCCGATGTTAGTTTCATTAAGGGGGTGTTTGTTTCCGGGTTTGCATGGGATTGAGATGTCTGGGGATGAGATGTATGGGGACGAGATGTCCGGGGACGAGTTCACTGTGTTTGGTTTTGTATGGGGATGGAAATGATAAAATTATTTTATGAAATAATTTTTTTTTCTCTCTCCTCTCTTTTCTTCCTTTCTCTCTCATCACATCAATGGGTTTATACAAACCCCATGTATTTTGGAGGTGTTCTAAACACCATGAAGGGGGGGATATGGATCACCATGGGGTTTTAATCCCTTTCCCTTCAACTTTTTTTTGGCAAAACAAACATGGGGATGGGGATAACATCACCATGGGGCTTGGATCCCCATCCCCAAACACTACAAACAAACACCACCTAAGTGTAATAGATTCCATATTTTATCGCCATAAAATAAACTCTATTAACTTTTGATTTGAAACTATCATATTCATACACCTTTCATTTACTAACGACTTAGTAATCACGCGAATTTAGAGTTTAGTTAGTAAAAACTCATTTTACTTATACTTAACTCATTTAATGATTAATTCGCAAAGGTCTTTTGTCATATTCTTATATGGAAGTAAATCCATGTTCGAATTTGATCCTGTGCAACTCATAAAATCTTCCATTTTATCTATGTGCACTAACATACTATTTGCAATTTATTATTTTAGTCACATTGGTTCTAGGATTCTCGAAATTCTTAAGCTCCCACTACAAAGTAATTCTCCATTACTTTCAATTGTTTAATGATTACAATTCTATACTTGTTATTATTTCCAAAAATAATATATAAGTATAAGTGACCATTTTCAACTCCACTATTGAAAATTCATGTCAGTTTTATTTCAGTTATTTTGAACTTTATTAATTGATTTTGAAGTCAAATAGTTTTATTTGGACTTTCAAAAGTCCCTTTGGTTCGTACTATGACGCTCTCACTCAAATAAAGTTCTACTAGTAGTTTAATCATTTAAACTTTTAAATAACTACTTGTTTTATTGTGAAATAAAATCATTGTAATTATTTTCTATCTTAAGTAAGAGATTAATCATTTTAACTCATTTAAGTAATTCTAGACTTAAACATTTTAAATATTTTTAAACCTTTATAGCTTATTTAGATATTTCGGAGTTTAGAATTACCATCTCATTCGAAAATAACAATTTACTCATCAAGATTTTTACGATAGCATCCGACCTATGCCTTTCGTTCTACTACAAATCAAATCGGGTAAGAATCGAACCACGAATCAGACACAAACTTCAGTACGAAACTTTAGAAAATTGTGGGTCCCAACTTTTTGACCTAATATTAGTTTTTTTTTTTTAGTTGAAAAGGTTAATAAATATTAATATTCTATTAAAATGTAAAAAAGGAAAGAATAAAATTGTAACTCAATGTTAAAATGAATGATTTTTAATAAATGACGACTTCTTGATAAGTGAAGGGGTGTATTTTGAAAAAAATATAAGTGTAAAGGTCATAAATAAAATTGGGTGAAAGTGTAGGAGTTATTCTTGCATTTTACCCTATAATTTATTAACAAAATTAATATTATTAAAAAAAAGTATAATATAGTTTATAAACTTTATGAACCTATTTTAGTATTTATTATTAAAAAAAAGTATAATATAATATAAAAATATTTTTTTTACAAAACAAAATGACATTAAATTTTAAGAAATATTTTAAAATAGTAAGAATTTTTTTATTATCAATTATTAATTAATTAAATGAATATTTATTTTATAATAATAAATTACTATTTATTATTTTAATTTTTAAAATATTCTCTCTAATTTTTTCCTTAAGAAAAAAAATAGATGAAAATGAAATTTAAATTATTTAATTGTAAATTTATTTTATATCAATTAATTACTAAATATAATTTTATTTTTTATTTTTTAATTTTTTAAATTATTATCTCTAATTTATTTCTTAAGAAAAAGGTAAAAAAAATGAAAAATGAAATACACATCTTTTATTTATGTAATGGATCTAATGGAATTTATTTTTTTATTATAAATATATAAAAGAAAACCACAATTGAAAGCCAAGAAGTTGAAAGCTTCCTGCAATATTAATGACTTAATTATGTTTTTAAAATGTATTTAATAATTATTGATTACATATGAAAAAAAAACTCTCAAATATAGCAATTATAGGCCTATTTATATATTTTAAACAAGACTCATGACTTTCTCTTCATTTGTAACAATCAAAATATAACCATTATATAAACACAACTCAACAACCTCTCTCTCAAAACATCCACTTCTTTTGGTAGATTGAACCGAATTGATTGAAGGTAAAATTTTATTTTTTCCCCCTTCTATTCTTTTGTACGTGTATTATATATTATAATCTTAATATTAATCTTTATTTCTTTATTTTAATTTAATATTTTAATTTTGATACCTTATTGATTATTGATATTATTGATTAATGTCAGATCGAACCAAGTTATTTTCAAGGTACAATAATAAACCTTATAATTATATACATCATTATCTTATAATTTAAAATAAAATTTATTATAGATGAAATTAGCGTCGATAGAACATTATTTATATTTGTAAAGACCCGAAATTATGTGTATTTTATATTAGAATTAAATAGCAGCGGAAGTCTAGAATTTTCAAAAAATCGGCATGGTGCCGTTTGTATTCCGAACTAGCCAAAAACTTGTTTACAAAAATCCCAAGGCAAAAAAAGTAGTAAAAACTATGGAATGCGCATTCCCTAAGTTCTAAGTCCCAAAATGGACCAAAACACATAATGAAAACATAAATGCTCTCATGAGCTCAAAATACATGTTCTAAGTGCAAATAACATAATCCAAAAAGAAAAGTAAAGTCTTTGAATTCCAAGAATGCCCAAGAATGCCTAGTCCATTGTCCGTCCATCATCATCTCATGATCACGCGACACCACCACCTCTACCGCGACCTCTACCATGAGGCGTACCTGAAAAACATTAAAGTGTAGCAACATTAGCATAAAAATGCTAGTGAGAGTAATATGATAGCATGTAATCCTACGGATAAATTTCACATCAGAAATTGTGTCCAAAAGTCTTAGCATGCTCTCCAATGCCCATACTATACTCCCAAACACCCTAAACACAAGATCAAACCAAAATCTCAATTCCATAAGACATCGATCATTATCACATAAGTATTATCAATCATACTCGACATCAAGGTAAACTAACTTTCAACAACATTCATGACAAGTGCAAATACAAGATCATTCCGAAAAGCCACTACCAACAATATCCATATACTCCATCAAAATTGAGTCCGAGTATATGCTAAAGTTTTCAAGTAACGGGGCATATACTCCATCAAAAGTGAGTCCAAGTAGAGTTCATTGTTTCACATTTCATTCTACACACACGTACTCCATCAAAATGAGTCCGAGTATGGTGCTCAAGCTCAATACCAAGTTCTTTCTCACAATCAATGTATCACGAAGGAAACAAAGTACATGCGCGATAATATTACTAAACCATACCATTCCATTTCAAGAAAAGCAAGTAAGGTACGTTAAGAACCACACCAACGGGAACGGAAGCAACCGACTACCCATAATGCAATCCAACACTTAGCCTCCCGTTTCCAAAGTTCCGAATTCTCACCCTTAGGGCAAAATTCTCCAAATTAACTCAAACACTTTGCCTCGCCTCAAACCACTCATTTCCAACATCGAACGAGTTTCCTGTATCGAATCACTTCCTAAACTCCACAATGACAAACTCGGGAATTAAAGCACGAACACTCACACCCTATGCATCAAGACAACCAAAATAGCCTCTTGGGGTCCCAAAACCCACAATTCCCTCTTATACTCAAACGAACAACAACGTTAATGACAAACGGCCATAAGATCACATACACCCACATTAAACTCACCTTGGCCATGTAGACGACTATTACACGTTAGAGGATCTAATTCGTGTACGGTTACCAAAACCTACAATTCACATACACCTAACATGCATTAATTTCAAAAATTGAGTAACAAAAGATACGAAACTAAAATGAAACCCAAAACAGCCCGGGAAGGGGACATGACGCTCACGGCCAAAGGAAGGAAGAAGAGGGAAAATGAATTTTCGGGTTCTAGGCAATTTAGGCACAATCCGGGCTCGATTCAACACTTTTCAAGTACTAACTATCAATGGGTAACATTAATTAAGGGGTCGGGATTCGATTCTTCCACCCAAACTAAAAGAAACACAAAAATAAAACACTTTATAGGCCATACTAACAGCCCACGGCTAAGGGGGGGGTGAGAGAAACCGGGTTTTCGTTTGGGCTCGGTTTATGGTTCAAGGGATATCAAGGATTTACTCCCCCAATGGTTTTCCAACACCAATTAACAACAAAATTTGAAAGAAGAGGAAAAATCAACAAGTTTGAAACTCAAATCCATGGAAAAGCTTCAAATTCCTCCTTTTCTAGGGCTTACCTTAAAGGGAGAGATGGACCTAGAGACTACAATGGGTAGAAAGCCCTTGCTGAGACCTTTCCAACGCATCCGGAATCACGCGAAACGGCCGAGAAATGAAGCCGGGCCGACACTTTCTTTCTCTTCTCTTTTTCTTCTCTCCTTGCTCGTGTTTGTGGGGAGGTTTGGAGGTGTGTTTTTGTCTTTTTGTGACTTGAGGAAGGAGATGAATAGTTTAAAGGTATCCAAATGACGAAAATGCCCTTCCTTGAGTTTCTTTCTTCTTAAATGAACTCGCCCTTGCTCGTAATTATTCTTGCTAACGACTATGCACTTAAGCTAGCTAAAGTGATATATGATTATTAATTGGCCCTTAATAATCATTAATGACCCGAACCTTTAAACATAACAAACGGACATTAAATTCTAATTTAAAATTAATTACTTGAACTAAATAAACTAAACTAAAATAAGTAAAATAAAACTAAAGTAAACTAACATAATAAATAACTGAAATAAATATAATAAAAAAAAATTCACCTCAAAATAACGGAACGTTACAATATTTTTCTCACTAAAATTATTGAAATTTTAGTGTTGTATTTTTTTAAAGTTTTGTGCAAAATGGAATACATCTATATTATATTGAAAGGAGCTAACATGGAGAATATTTTTTTTTTTTACATAGTATACCTTTTTTTAAATCTTTCAATTTCCATTCATGTCATTACATCTACCATTTTCATATCTTTAATCTTTAAATTACCAAACATATCATTGGATTAATAATTATAAATTTTATCACTAGTATTAGTTTGATGGGTTCAGGGAGCTTTGACGGTCTTATTATCTATGGGTATCTCAAATTGTATCTTATTGTTATTTAATTATAAAATTTTATGTTTTTTACCCATATTTCTGAAAGGTAGTAGTTCTATCAATATAATCCGTACTGATTTCAGCATTCATTTTTCATAAACTTATTTTTTAGTTAATTATAATAATTATCATTAGTTTTTATAAAAATGATTTAAGGCATCATTTCATATGTAATTAGCAATAACAAAAATAACTTCAAAATAAATAATAAACAATTTTATTATGGCTGATTTCCACTGATGACATGATATATTAACAAAAAAAAAAGGAACTAAATACATTTTTTGAACTTACAATAGCCAACACGAGCATATCTCAAGTGGTTAGACATCTGCTCCCTTCCCATAAGGTTGAAGGTTCGAGTCTCTCCTCTCCCAATTTGATATAATATCTATAAAAAAAAAAAACTTACAATACATTACCTACTGATAAAATCTTATTATATATAGAACTTTGTACTATAAATATTAAAATTGAAAAGAAAGTAAAGAAATTTATAAATTTTCAATAAGCAAATATATGCAAAAAAAAAACAAAAAGTTGTATAGTATTGCAACCTTAAAAAACAAATGAAAAAAAACGTGTTAGTTAGTAATTAAAACACATAATAACAATAAATAGGAGAATAGCACAAAAAAATCTAACTAAAAGACTTGCTAAATTCTAATAAACTATTCGTATATTGAGATGAGTTGCAATAATTTATCATTGATTAACTTATTCGGTATTTTCTTATCTTATTATCAGTTTTCAAAGGATATGCTACTTGAACAAAATATAGAAAAGTGATTAGTATTTAGTAACAACTATTAGATTTTCCTCCTAAAAAAACAAAGCTTACATGATATAATTAATTAATCAGTAGTAATACTAATCATATTCTTAATTAGTATACTCTAACTACTAGATTTTTTCCATTTATATGTTTCTCAAAAGATGATTGTTTCAAGATATCTCATCTCATGAAAAGAATACTCCAAAAAATAAATCGATTTTGTTCAAACTTTATTTTTGAAAAATAAATTAACCTTATTTTCTTAAGCAAGGACTCATATTACTATATTGCAATAATCTCTCCCATTATTAGAATTGTTAATTGATAATTATTTGTAGGGTGACACTAATAATAAAAAAAAGTATGGATATATCAAGTATACTAGATGTTTTTATTAAATATCAACAGTACCCAAAACCGCCACCGGCCAAATTAAATTATATTGTGAAAGGACAAATATACCCCCGATTTAATTTCTCCTTAATTTGTGTAAAATTTAAGGAAATTTATAAAATCCCTTAAATTTTACAAAATTAATGGAAAGATCAAATCTAAACAAAAATAAAAACTATAACAAAAAATAAAATAAAAAATCTTCAAACTTCTAACTTGTTCTTCAACATTCTGACTTCTTCTTCAAGGAAAAATCGAATGTCTTTCGTCAATACAGAGATAAAAAGTAAACAGTTTATTAATGTGCACTTAAAATTGATACTGGACACAAAAATTGATGAAACAATTTTGAAAACATATGTAAATTAGTTTTTAAAATAAATATGGAATAAAAATAAACATTTTACTAAAAGTAACTTATCTACAAAATACATAGAAAGCGAGTTCACCGATAATTGAAAGGTAATTTTTTTTTATAAACAGTTTACTTTTAGTAAACATTTATAAAAGTACTTCATAATTGAATCAACAGTGTGAATTTCAGTTAAATCTCCCGATAAATAATAGTACTTCATCGCAAATATACAAATATGAATAAAAAAAGGCAGCTAACAACGATCTTATCGGGACGAAATCTAATTTAAGATCCAAAAGAAATACACGATGGATCAAAGTACGCATGCGAGTGAATTGGTTCGATCTATAACTCAGACTAAAAAAAACTGAATCTAAGAAACAGAAACGAAATCAGATTGAATGAATTAAAAGAAACATATGAAGATCCTTGATTGTATATGTCTATAGAGACAAACACGTTCGACACCGGATTTGAGACGATTGAATCATAAGTTTGGTGACCGAGAAGGCGGTCAAGAGCGCGTGAATCTAATTGGACAGGTGAAAAGAAATCGAAGAACAATAAAATGAAATGAAACCGTAGAAGAAGAAAATGAAATAGAAATCTACTGTATAATTTAGATATGGTAACTGACAAATCAAATTTAGAGGATAAAAAATATTAATATCAAGCATTAAAAAAATCCCAAAAATCACGAAAATTGACAGTAAACGAATCGAAAATTAAACGAATAAAGGAATGAAAAAGAAGGTAAACTGAATAAAAATCAGCTACGGTTGCGCCACCCGGATTGGTGTTTTTTGGGTATAAGTGAAATAGAATCCTAACCACCAATAATATTGAAATTAGGTGAATTAATCAGGATATTAGTGATATTAATCTCTTATTTGTATTTAGTGTAAAATTTTCATTTTTAATTTTTTTTTTTTTTTATGATTCTCTAGATTCTATATTATTATTTTAAAATTATAAAGGGGACCTGATCTTAAAATATGATTAATTATAAAAATTATGTTAACTTTTCAAACAAAAAATTCTCCTACAATACAATATACAATTATGTAGGAATTGAATCGATTATAAATAATAAATAATTACTAAAATGTTGGAAAAAAAAACTCTATACACATAAATTAAATTATTAAATTTTAAAATATTGAAAAGAAATATACATGCAACACATTTAATATAAATTTAGTAACATTAAGAACTTCAAACCTAACCCTTCTTTATATAAATAGGAGTGCGTTTGGTATGCAGACATTGGCGATTGGCATAGCTTTTTAATACTCATTCCATTGTTTGGTTCAATTTATGATTACCATTGGCATTCAATTCCCATCTTAATCCCCTTATAATTAGGGATGAGCTCGGGCCGGTTTGGTCCGGTTTTTGCCCAAAACCTTAGACCGAACCGGTCACTTTGGTTTAGGAAAATAGTGAACCGATCAGTTCACTTTTTTTAAAGGAACCGATCGGTTCGGTTTTTTTCGGTTTATCAGTTCATCGGTTCGGTTTTTTGGTTTTTTTAAAAGAATTTGTTCCATATTATAAAAAAAAACCATTTTTTAATAAAAATTCATGCATATATTATTAAATGAAATCCAATTTTACATTTATTATAATTTATGCCTATATTATTAAATAAATTCAATTTCAATTAACACAAATTCACATCAAATTTAAATTTCCACACTTAATGGTTTTCACAATAACATCCAATTACAATTTTCACACCTTATATAATTCAATTAATATTGAATTTCAATTTCCACACCTAATATGATTAAATTAATATAGAACAAAAGAAGGCAAATGAATTAGGGTTTTTTTAAATATATATTCGGTTCAGCTTGGTTATTTAACCGAACCGAACCTCCCAAACCGAAGAAATTCGGTTTTCTTCAAAAGCAAACTGAGAAAACCAATTGAACCGGTAAAACGGGCTCACATTGCTCGATTTGGGTCGGGTCGGGTCTGTTTCTCGGTTTGGCCGGTTTTGTGCTCAACTCTACTTATAATTAGCATTGGCATTTAATTAAATCATATTCCTTCCTACAAAACACAATAATCATATTCCCATAAATCCAAATCCCAGCACACTCCAAACATAGACGTTATATTCCCAGACATTTGATTCTCATTCCAGCATACTCCAAACAAAAGCATTAAATTCACATCAATTTATTCTCAGACATATAATTTTCAGATATTTAATTATGATTCCTGCATACCAAACGGCCCCTAAAAATTGTGGGCACAACTTATAAACTGATTTTCTATTAAATTATTATTAAAAAAGAAGATAAAAAGTTGGGAAATTTCATTGGGTAGCAGAATTTTTAGCAATATTTATAAATATAGCAGTTTTAAAAAGTATTTGCAAATATAGCAGATTTTTATAAACCCTCATTCATGTGATCAGAGATAACTTATAAAATAATCAGTGATTACTATCAGCTAATTAGTGATTTCTGCACAAAAACCAGGATATCAGTAAATCAGTGATTACTAATCAGTGATTACTTGTGAAGATATCACTGATTACTAGTGGCAATTTTGTAATATTTTAGGTGTGAATTTAATTTTTCTGCTATTTTTACAAATATGTTTTTTTACTGCTATTTTTACAAATATTGGACCTATTTTTACTATTTTTGCAAGAGCCCTGAGAAGTTTCACCTTCATCCACCCACGGGGTTTTGAAAAAATGACTCTCAAACATGGCGGATTTCAAGACTCTCAAACATGGCGCCGTTTCGTGACTCCATCTCTTCTTCAGTTCGTGATTCCAAGGCTCCAACCATCAAGTATCAGATATCAGATCTATGATTCGTTAGGGTTGTCATCTTCATTTCAACAATCAGATCTGAAGGTATTCAACTCATTCTTTCATCTTCTGAAACGAAAAAAAAAAAGAAACGCGAAACGAGTCTTACGATTCAAGACATGAATCGACCGATTCATCCCATGTACGAGTCAAACAAGCGATCTGAATCGAAACCCTAGCGTTTCGATTCGAAACGTACGATTTGAATCGCGAATCGTACGTTTTTGATAACCTTGATTATAAGGTGGTTTTCTATTTCGTTTAAATGGAATTAATGGGTCTCCTTCAAATAAAAAACGGCTAAAGTGCTAGCTTCTAGGTTAAAATCAGTTTTAGGTTCTACTATTGCTCACTCTCAATCGGCCTTTGTTCATGGACGACAAATTCTAGATCCAATTTTGATTGCTAATGAAGTTATAGAGGAGTACAATCGCAAGAAAAAAGCGGGTCTCATTTTTAAGATTGATTTTGATAAAGCTTTTGACCACGTTGAGTGGGGCTTTTTAGATTTGGTTTTTCAGAATATGGGTTTTGGTTTATCATCAAAAAAAGAATATGGGTTTTGGTTCCAAATGGAGAGTGGATTTCAGGTTGTTTACATATTGCAAATTTCTCTATTTTTGGGAATGGTTGTTCCAAAGGTTTTGTTAAAGCTTCCCGTGGTCTTAGACAGGTTGATCCTCTCTCACCTTTTCTTTTTAATCTAGTAAGTGATGTTATGTCACGTTTGGTGGAAAAAAGCTGTCTCAACTCAAGTCATTGAGTGTTTTCATATTGGTCATGATAATCTTGCTTTATCTCAACTCTAATTTGCTGATGACACTATCTTTTTTTTTTTTTTTTAGCAAATAAGGACTCTTCACTATTCAATATTCTGGAAGTGGTCAAGTTTTTGGGGTCATATCCGGTTTGAAAATTAACCTTGCAAAAATCTCCTTACTTGGCTTAAATGTTGACAACTCTAGAGTTTTGCAGCCTGCTAATTCCATTGGTTGTGTTCATGGGATTTGGCCTATTAAGTACTTAGGTCTCCCTCTAGGTGGAAATCCTTCAAACCTTTCTTTTTGGCAACCTGTAATTGATAAGGTTTTCTCTAGACTTGATGGCTGGAGAAAAGGTTGTTTTTCTAGGGGAGGTAGATTGACCCTCATTTCTTCGGTGCTCCAAAATATTCCAATTTATTATTTGTCACTTTTTAAAATGCCTAAAAAGGTCGTTTTAATTTTGGAAAGAATTTTTAGAAACTTTCTTTGGGATGATATTGAGGAAGGGAAAAGACTCCATCTTCTTAATTGGAAAACGGTTTGTAAATCAAAAGACTTTGGTGGATTGGGCATTGCTAATCTTGAATTAAAAAATTTGACTTTGTTTGGAAAATGGATTTGGCGTTTTTCTTTTGAATCAAATTCTCTTTTGGGCTTCTTTCATTAAAAGTAAGTTCGGATCTTTTAGTTTTGATTGGAATTCTTTGATTGTTAAATTTGGGACTCTTCGTAGCCCTTGGAAATCAATTTCAAAATGTGTTCCCTCTTTCTCTAAGGGTGCCAAGATTATTCTTGGTAATGGACTTCTTATTCGTTTTTGGGAAGATATTTTGATTTCTGATTCCCCTCTTTCTAATTCTTTTCCTCTTCTTTACCGTATCACTAAAAATCGATTTGCTACCATTTTCTCTCTTTTCAATTTGCATTCCAAGTCTTGGGATCTCTCTTTCTTTAGAAATTTTAAAGATAAAAATGTCTAGAATTTTCTTCTCTTCTTAGTCTTTTTTTTTAATAATAAACAAAGCTATTTCATTGGAAGGCAAGAACAAAAACCAATTACAAAAAGGCCTTCCAATTAGAGGCAATGATAGGGGGGGCGTAACTTTTTGGAATTGTGTTGTGGCGGCTCTTTTCTGGGTGATTTGATTGAGAATTTTCAACAATTTGGCTCGTGAACATCATCATATTTGGGAGCACCTTTTTTATTTTTTTATGGTGAAAGAACATTGCTCACTTAGACTTTGGTTTAACGTATTCTTCTTTGTATTTACCTTGGAACTCCTTTTTATCGGTGTAATTTTCTTTTCGGAGGTTTCTCTCAACCTTTTGTACATTCTTTTTAGTTAATAATATAGTTATGAATTCTTCTTAAAAAAATGTTTAGCTTATTGAGTTTAATTTAAATTTGCAGCAAAAGGGTGGGCGTAAAGAACATAAGTGGAAAGATAAGTCAAAGTTTGACGGGTCTTGTCCAGAAAAGTCTACTGCTGAAGCTGTTACCAATGCACATGGTGAGCTGAGAGTCACTGAAAGTGCTAGTTCTAGTACGAAGTTTGCAAACCAGATGCCTATGCTAGATCATAGAACCATTTGGAAACCAAAATCATTTGGAACAACCAGTGGGGCTGCAACAGTCAAAGTGAAAAATGCCCCTGCTGGTGTAAAATTTATTGAAAACACGGGGAACACTGCTGGAGCTGCTGTACAGAATAGCAATGTTGACTTTGGTCAGTTAATCAAGGGTAATAATTCAGAAAATTTTATTGTGGACAACTCCACTTACACAAAGGCGCAAATAAGAGCTACGTTTTACCCTAAATTTGAGAATGAGAAGTCAGATCAGGAGGTATTACTTTGTTCTATCTTATTTCTGAAGTGGTATTCTAAATTATTTTCTTATATCTAATAATTTATCTTTAGCTAGTTGTTAGATTAATAGTATCCAACCTTCTTGAGGGTTTTCCCCATCCCCATATCATTTGCTTGGTTGGGTACGTTTTCTAGTTGCATGCTCGTGGTCATTTACTTGTTTTTCCAATCTAATGTTCACCAGGTCAAGTTTGGTTGTAGCTAGCTTTTGCACCTTTTCTTTTTGGTTAGAGAAACAAACATTTTGATTATAAAATAATAAAAAAGATCTCATAAAAGATCAATTAGAAATATATAAGAGGACACAGTATCCTCTTAGAATCACAAACATATTACGAAAGATCTACCCATCTAGAATGCAAGGAGGAAAGAGAAATACCAAAATTTTGAAGACTTGACTTTTTGAGAAATTCTAAGTTCAATTTTTCTCTCTCAAAGACTAGAGCAGAAGCAAAAGAAACTCGTAGATAGCTCCAACAGTGGAGGCTCTGATCGAGTATGTACAATGTAGTATTTCATAGCACTAGCAGTAACATAATGCAAATGTGCTTGAGGTTTGATCAAGATCAATGGAGATCCAATTGAGCTAACAAAGGCTTTGGTCACGTTGTGTTAGAAGTATGTTGATGAACAGAGTAAGAAGGAAATCAAAGATACTCTTCTTAGGTATGATACGACTTTGCTTGGTGCTGATCTTAGATGTTGTGAGCCTAAGAAGTTTGGTGGTGGTTCTGCTTTCATTTATCAATGAAAGGGCCTTATGAGGTGTTTTTTTCAAGCAAGAAAGAAGTTTGGTTGTCGTGGAGCTTGTGCTAGGCCCCAGAAATTTAATCGTTGAAATGGACTTGAATTTGGGAAAGAGTTTGACCGATTCCCTTTTTTTGGTTTTTTTCATGGTTTTGGATCTATAAGGTTTTAGTTTTGTAAACTGTCTTTTTTTTTTAAAATAATAAATTTAGATTTTTGTTTTGTTTTGATGGTGGAGACGCTTGCGCTATTCTTTTTATTTGGGTCATAATGCTCTTGGTTAATTCTAAGCCTAGATTTAGGTTCGTAGTATAAATGATGTTACTTTTTTTAAAAGAAGAATTCACAACTATATTATTAAAATAAGTAATGTTCAAGAGATTGAGAAAACCTCCAAAAGAAAGTTACAAAGATAAAAAGAGTTCCAAGCTAAGTAAAAAAAGTTACGAAAGAAAGTTACAAAATAAGTTTTTTTTAATAGACTTAAAATTTTCAGGTTGACATTAGGTAAAAAGTTCAACTCCACTGCAGTCACTTCAATATCCTTTTAGTTTTGTCACCAAAGACTCTCTTGTTCTCTTATGAAAACATATGGTCAACAATGCACAATCTCTTAACTAATTTAGCTTACCCCTTTTTTTTTAATATCATGAGTGTCCGGCCAGCTACGCGCACCACAACTAATCTCACGGGACATCCTCATGACCCTACAATACTTGGTGTCAGTTCAAACCCTTAAATTGGACTTTTTATTTGGGAAACTCATCATGGGAGATGTCTCGCAATCTCGTTTGCCCACCTACTCCTTGTTTCCACACAATTGTTTTTTGTATTACAGGAGTTGCGAATCGGCTTTTCACCCGTTTTTTACATTGCAATTATACAACAAATCTTTGGTTCAAGCTTCTTTTGCAAATTGATATGAGTTGGTTTCCTCCAAAGGAACTTAGGGATCGTTTAATCATGGACTTTTTCGGCTCAAAGGCATTAAAGAAAAGAAGGAAGTTTTTGGTATTGTGCCTTGGTTGCTTTGTTGTGGAGTGTATGGCCAAAACAAAATTCTTGGATTTTCACGGATGATTCTAGTTCTTGGTTTCACTTATGGGACTCCATTGTTTCTAGGATGTTTAGTTGGGCTAAAGTTGTAAATATTGTAGACTTTGATTTTTCGGTTCATTCTATGTTCTAAAATGGAATTCTTTCCAGTCTTTAATTTTTTTGTTTCTTTTTGCTTTTGAGGGGGAGAAGGCCTTCACATTCTTATTGTCTTTCTAATATAAATATCATAAACACAAACAAACTTTAATGTTAAAATCAGTGTAACGTATGATAATACTAATATATTTAAATATTGTAATCAACATGTTCTTCGTCTTTGTACCCTAGTGTTTTAGAAAATGGTGTGTCATTATGTTTGTATCCCGTATCCGTGTCTCTGCTTTTTAGGCGATTTGAGTATTGGTAATTAAATTTGTTTGAACTTGTGATTTTCTTTTAAGGAGACCCGATATTTTATTTCTTTGCCAACAATTAGAGCTTTTTTTTTGGTAATGGCTCAATGTTTAACGTGAATTTGATTGTGGCCAGGTAAGGACAAGGATGATAGAGATGGTATCAAAAGGTTTGGCTACATTGGAGGTATAGAGATTTACCCACAATTTTTTAAGAATGCTGTATTGTTCTGTTATGGAATTATAACTTACATTACCCATCATCTTACTTCCAACTCTTGATTATGCATCTTTGATGGCCGGGTAATTAGTTTTGGAAAAAAGTATATGGAGTGCTTTGGACTTATTGACTCATTTTGAGTGCGGGTGACTAGACGTTTTATGAATTTTCTTATGTCTTAATATTGCAAAATGAGTCCATAGTTGTGGCCCTTGTGGGAGCTAATGTAAAGCTAATTTATGCGTTTTCATAGCTATTTCTATTTTGCTTTTGTTTAGATAATAGCTAGTATTTATATTGATTGCATTTTGAATTTTACCACTAGGTTATTTAACTTGGAAATTTTTGCAGGTTTCACTTAAACATTCTGGTTCTTTATTTATGTACGCTGGTCATGAAGGTGGAGCATATGCCAAAAACAGCTTTGGAAATATGTAAGCTGATAATGTGTTTTTTATTTCTAATTATGTTTTGGAGAGTGTGTAGAATCATAGACGGGCGTTGCCAAACCACCATCCCGTCCCCCCAAAAAAAAAGAAGGAAGAGAAAGAGACCTGGAAAAATCCATTTTGATAGGATAAGTAAACAGTTGAATTTGAAGTTCATGTACTCAAAATCATGTTTTGGTTGTCAGGTTGTGAGTTTTTTTTTTATATCCGTGAGTGTCCGGGCTAGCTTACGCGCACCTCAACTAATCTCACGGGACAACCACACGACCCTACAACACTTGGCGTCGGGAAACTCGTAGGATAATATCCTAGGTAGGTGGCCATACATGGATTTGAACCCATGACCTCAAGGTTGGAAAGAGAACCTCTAAGCCATTGGGCCAACCATGGTTTTTTGTTTTGAGGATTTCTCATCCTCTACATTGTATTGTATTTTTTCCCTTGATCAATGAAAGTTTATCTTTCTATCAAAAAAAAAGAAGGGAGGTTGGTTTACTGACGATCATCCAATCTGTTCTATCTGGTATTCCCACATATTACGTGTCTATTTTTCGGATGTCTACGAGTGTGAGAGAGGCCTTGGAAAAGTTTATGAGAAATTTACTTTAGGAGGGATCAGATGAAGGAAAATGATTTCACTTGGTGAATTGGAGGTGGGCCAGGAATTGGAAACGTTGATAGAAAAAACATGACACTACCTGTGAAATAGTTGTGGAGATTCACGTTTGAACCTCTTAGTCTTTAGCACAGGGTGATTGTAACTAGACATTAGATTCACCTAAATGGATGGGATGCAAATGTAGTGGCTAGGGTTACTGCTAGAGGCCCTTGAAGAAGATATCCAAAAGGCCTTCCAATTGGAGGCTATAATAGAAGGAGGATAATTACAAAAAGAATTACAACTTGCACTTCAAATGGATGCATTAAGAACACTAAGCTCCCATATCTCGTGCCGATACTTCTTTTATTTTGTTTTTTTTTATAAGAGACATTTCATTGATAAATGAAAGAGAAAAGTACAAACGAGCACCTCTGGATTACAAAATTCTTCCAATTGGGGGATATGAACGAGGGGGAGTAATTACAAAAGCTAGTAGCATTAGCGGACCACAAAGAAGTAATTCTAATCAATAACTCCCAAATATCGAAAACATCCAAAGAATCCTCGTAGAAGATCCTCACCACACGAGCTAAATGAGAGCTCTAATAGCATTGCGGCAAAGAACTAGAACATTCTCCTTCAAAAGCACAATGCACAACAGATTGAAAAAAAGGCTGATAGTGAGGGGTGCTCGGGCCATGAACCAAAAAAAATCAAAGAACTTACCCCAAAGCTTAGGTGTAAAAGGAAAGACCAAAAAAGATGGTTAGGATCTTCCTCATTGGCACAACAAAGAATACAACGGTTGGGGCTCAAAGCCATAAGCGAAAACTTCCTTTGGACTTTAACAGTCTACATGAGAACTTTCACTTTTTATCACCTTGATAACCTCCGTGGGCAAGGAAGAGCCGAGAGCAAACAAAAATCTAAAGGCACCTTTGCAGGAAAACACATTACCAACACCCCATTCCAAATCCTCATATTTTGCGAGATCCTCACCTTGCAGCTACTGATGGCGCTCAAGAGGAAGATGAAGGCCTCACACTTATGATCCTTAAGATTTCTTCTAAAGGATAGGTTCCAGGAGTTGCACTTGACATCCTACAAGTCAGAGACCATCACCAAAGGGGAGATAGAAAGCTGAAAGAGGGAGGGGAACAACTCAGCTAGAGGTCTGGACAATGGGGTTTGATATCATTCCAAAATCTAATAGTAGTGCCATTACCAAGCTGGATGCTAGAGAAAGAAGCCAAGTGACTCTCCAATCTCGTAATCGCTTTCCACGGGCTGCGAGAGGAGCAATAGGGTTGGACATAGTCTTCCACTTAGAGACCGAGACACCATGGATCAGTTTAATAACTTCAGTCCACAGCGAATTACCCTCAAGAGGCAACCTCCAAAGCCATTTGATGATGAGAGAGCCTTATTCCTTTTGACAATGTTACCAAAAGCCAAACCGCCAAGATCCAAAGGCTTGGAGACTGTATCCCACTTGACAAGGTGAGAGCCACTATCTTTATTCACCCCTTTCTAAAAAAAACTCTCTTATCATCTTATGAATGGAATTAGCCATGGAGATAGGGACGACAAAGATGGACAAGTAATAGATAGGAAGATTGTTAAGAACTGATTAAACGAGGGTCAACCTACCACCCTTAGAAAGCAAGATGTTCTTCCATCTTTTAAGTCTTCTCTGAATTCTTTCAATCACTGGGTCCCAAAAAGACAAGCGTCGTGGGTTACCTCCAAGAGGAAGTCCTAAATACATCAAGGGCAGTTTGGAGGCTTTGCACTATAAGTAGAAATTGATACCAGCCACAACGGTTTTCTCAAGGTTGAACTTCAGCTAGACATTTGCTCAAAAACCCGGAGGACTTCAAGAAGATTAGCTATGTTCGATTTATCATATGTGGAAAAGATAAGGGTATCATCCACAAATTGGAGATGCGAAACGGACACCGTTACCACCAACAGAAAAACCATGAAACAGATTGAAACTCTTCGCGTGACATAACATTCTGGTCATAGCATCGGCAACCAGGGTAAAGAGAAAGGGAGGGATCCTCTAGACGCAAACCCTTGGACGCCTTAAACTTGGCTTGCCATTGATGATGATCGAATAGTTGACTGAGGAAAGACAACCCTTGATCCACTTTCTCCATCTAACACCGAAGCTTTTGGCCTCCATCACAGCATCAAGGCAGCCCCTGTCAACTTTATCACAGGCTTTCTCCCAATCGAATTTGAAAACTGCCCCTATTTTTAGATCTCCTCCATTCTTATACTACTTCATTGTAATGATAGAGTCCACAATGTCTGTTATCAATGAAGGCATTCTGAAACTTGGAGATCGTTTTTGGGAGGACCTTCTTAAGCCTGTCACCAAGAATTTTATAAGGACTCGTGGTGAGACCTATAAGTCTAAAATCTTTAACCTCTTTAGCATCTACTTTCTTATTAGAGAGATATAGGTTTCGTTGGTTATGGCATTTACCACACTGTTTTGAAAAAACTCTTAGAACATTCTCAGAAAATCAGGCTTAAGAACATTCCAAGTGTTTTTAAAAAATTTAGTAGTAAACCCTTCTGGGCCTGGAGCCTTGGAGCATTCGAGACGAGATGGCTTCAAAATTTTTCTTTAAGGAAACGACTTTTCTAGGAACAAAGCATCCCTTTCCTCCACTGAGGACCAATCCACATTAAGCGGAATTTCCTGGATCGTCAGTGAAGAGATTCTCAAAGTAAGAGTTGAATTCCAACCAGTGTTTTCAAGATGAGATGCGCATTCCAATGCGAAGACCTCTTTTGTTGCCTCCAAGGCGAGAGGCGACAAAAAGGTGTCGCCTTTGTGAAGCGTGGCGCACTTGAATATTTTTTAAAAATATATATATAGTTTCAAAAAGTTCATAAAAAGTTACAAAATAAACAAAGACAGAGAACTTGGAGAAAATTTCGAAAACATAGGTTGAAAAAGAAGAAAAAAATTTCGAAAACATAGGTTGAAAAAGAAGAAAAATCAGAGACCGAGAGTGGGTTTTCGTAAAACAGAGAAGAAAAGAAAAAGAAAAAATAAATAAAGAAAAGAAGAAGAATACCTTGTAGTTGTGTTGGTTCTTTTTCATGATGAAGATGAAAAAGCAAGAGAAGAGGTTTACATTGATGAAGAAAAGAAGAAGAATGCCTTATTTTTACGATGATGAAGAGAAGATGGACGTTTAACCTTCCAAGTTCTAATGGGCTTTACGTGGGCCTTATTTAGACCTAATTTTTATTTTAAAACAAGTAAAATCCCTTATTTACCCCTGCATTTAAGGGAAAAAACCCTAATTTTTCATGCAACTCTATTCATAGAGGCGCTCGCCTCATAGCCTTCGCCATCTTGGCATGGCGATGAAAAGGCGCTCATGGCGAGCACCTTACTGAAGCTCCTCGCCTGAGCTTGTGGCAAGGTGAGGCGAGGGTGGAGTTGAGTGTCTCGCCATAGGCGAGCGCCTGGCCTCGCCTTGAAATCATCGATTCCAACTCAATATCGGCATTAGTAACAAGGCTGGAACCTTGAGAGGACAAAATTTCATCAATAAAAGCTTTAGCCCTCCTCCCAGTCAAGCTTCTATGGAAGAAGTCAGTATTATCATCACCCTCTTTAAGCAATTGGCGCTTTAACTTCTGACCCTATAACACGTTTTCTCTAGAAGTAACACAAGAAGAGCAAAACTGGCCAATTTCGTCTCTTCAATTTGCAATGAGCAAAGGCCTTGAGACTCATCCATCCTATCAAGAACTTGGTTTGAGAAAGCAGAGCTTGCTTCTCTGACAAAACATGACCAAACACCTCAGAATTCCAATCCCAGAGCTTGACCTTAATAAGCTTGAACCTTGCAAGAAGAGAATAACCGGCCCAACCACTGACAGGGAGAGATTTCCACCACGTAGAGAACCCAGAGATGAAAGTAGGATGAGTCAACCACATGTTTTCAAGACGGAAAAGAGTAGGTCCCAAGTATGCCCTCTGGAGTGAAGAAGAATGAGAAAGTGATATGAAATGACCCTTTCTAACCTCAACGCGCGAGCTTTAGAAAATAAGTCCAGCCACTCTTGGTTCATCAAGTACCTATCAATGCGAGAGTGAGCTCCAGAGCCATTCATACGGGACGACGTGAACAAGCCATTAGCCATGGGGAGATAAATTAAGGAGAAATCCTCAATAAGCTTATTGAACTTCCTCATACTTTTAGTAATACCTTTGCCTCGAGACTTCTCCGACGACCACTTGCACACATTGAAATCTCCACCCAAAAACACCACCCAAGGCATAGATCTCCTCCCAAAACCGCTTCGCCTCGCTATAAACAGAAGGGCCATAGATACCACTAACCCAAAATTTAGAAGAGTCGGAAATAGAAAGGAGCAGAGAGAGTGAAAGAGCTCCTCAAAAGATATCGAGAACTTCATAAGCAAGATCATTCCACATTTATTTTGTCGATGTTATCTTCTTGTACTCGGGATTTCTTGTTGATAAGGACTAAGATCATTTATTTCCCTGTTTGAGATATGGCATAATGATTTGGGCGACATGTCAAGCAACTTGTCTCTGTTTCGCTCGACATTGAAATCCCTGAGGGTAACCTTAGACCACTTTCTTTTTCTCATAGAGATTGTTTCGTTTTAATGGGCCCCACCTCATTCATATTTGAAAAAAACTGACTTGATCACTCCTCCTACCTTCCTTATTTTGAAGATCGGTGAAATTCAATTTCCATTCAAGGTTAGCTCAATTTTGTATTCAATTAGAAACTTCACGTGCGACCCTCTCGAAAAGATTCACAAGTGTCCATCTGAAATGTGACCTCCTTTATCGATGTCCTTCTAAAACGAGATCCATAGGTCTAGATTTGTGAGAAAACCTACAAAGCCTCAAAAGCTCGTAAAAATACAATCTTTTCCTCAAAGGGGGGGGGTGAAATTCTAATACCGAGTGAAAATTCAAAGCAAGGGAGTATATTTTGTAGTTTTGGAATTTGTCACAGGGGGTTTTGAGGGGGTGGAGGAAGGAGAGGTGGAGCCTCTAGAGTTTAGGGAACAAGAGAGTGGAGAGACAGAAATACTAATAGCAAAATAAGTAAAATATTACCCAAGTTGAAATATTAATATAAAAGTACCAAACATGTCACGTCATTTAAAATATATAATAAGCAAAATAATATAAATATAAAATTATAATTTAATGTCACACCATTATCAAAATTAATAAATAATAACATGAGATTTGTGTTATATTTATCAAAAGTTTGACTGCGAAGATGAGAATGACAGTTGAATGAAACTAAAATGTCATGTTTTAAAACCCTGGGACTGAATAAACAGCTAAGTCAAACTCTAAGGATTGAAAGTGTAATTTTACCAAGAATTTATATCTAGTGTGGTCGCCCGCCCTTCTTAAGAGATCTTTATTGATGGTGATGAAATGCTTTTTTTGATAGAAAGATTCAATTTTTTTTAATAAGAACACCTCAAAAGGTCATTTCATTGATATAATGAAAGAAAAAAGTAGAAATAAAACAATACATAAAGGTGGCAAAAACAAACCAAAAGCCATATAATGTTGGTATACGTATAATGATTAACTTTCATTGATCAAATGGAAATAATATAAATTGGAGGATGAGAAGATGGTGATGAGATGTAGTCATATCGTAAATATGTTATATGTGCTTCAAACAATTTTTTTATGATGCATTTTTTTGTACCTTTATAATACCAAAATTTTGTTTCTCTCATGTTCGAATCAAAGTAAATATTGCCTGTCTAAGTTTCTGACTTTTTTATTTAATGAAGCAAAAATTTCATTTTCAGATACACTGCTGTTGGTGTTTTTGTTCTCGGAAGGATGTTTCGTGAGTCTTGGGGATTTGAAGCAACAAAGAAGCAAGCAGAATTCAATGAGTTTCTTGAGGTATTATTAGTAGGGTTGGGCTCGGGTTGGTTCGGTCCGGTTTTGACCAAAACTTTGGACCAAACCGACGTGCTCGGTTTTTTAAGTAAGTGAACAGATGGGTTCACCTTTTTTAAATAACCATGCGGTTCGGTTTTCCTCAGTTTTTCGGTTTTGGGCCTATATTATTTTGGGCCTTGTGTATTTTCTTTAAAAAAATATTTAAATATTGGATTATATCCAAACTATGTTGAAAAAAAAAGTTTAAAAAGCATTTTACATGAGTTCTTAAGCCTATATTATTTTTTTTTTTGATGGAAAGATAAACTTTCATTAATCAAATAAGGTAAAAACAAATACAAGAGGATGAGAAATCCTCACTGAAAAACAGGAAAAAAATAAAATAAAGACTAAATAAAAGAATTCCATTTATAGAACATGGAATATGAAGGAAAATCGAAATCTACACTATTTACAACTTTAGCCCAACTAAAAGCTCTTGAAGCAAAAGAATCCCAAAGGAAAACCCAAGACTTGGATTCATCCATAAAAAGTCGAGAATTGCGTTCCAACCAAATAGTCCACAGTAAAGCAGCCACTGCATTTAAGCCTATATTATGAATTAAGATCAATTATTTGGGTGGTTATGATTGAAATTATTTTATTTGATAAATTCAAAAATCTAATACTATTTGTTATTCACACCTAAATTAGGTTAATTACTATTTTGTCTCCATTTCTACATTTGGAGGAATATTAGGATAAACAACTTCAACTTCACTCGTAAGCAATACCAGAGGAAAAAAGACATAAGAGAAGAGAAGAGAAACAAATTTAGTTTTGTTTTTTTTAAAAAAAAATCCTTGGTTCGGTTCTGTTCACCGATCCCTTAAAACAAAAAAAAAACAAATTTAATCGGTTTTTAATATTGATGAGCCGAGGAAACCGGACTAACCAAAATAACCGGACCGAATCGGTCGGTTGGGGTCGGTTCCTCAATTCGGCGGTTTTTTTGTTCAACCCTAATTATTTGCATTAGAGAGGCAATAGTTTTCCTATCAAACCTTTTTGCCTTATGAACTAATCCTTTATTATCACACTTCTACTTAACAAATGACCCTTACGTGGTAGTTTCAATTTTAGTCCTTAGGTTTTCAGCGTTGTTTTTATTTGTTCCCTTTTTCTAATTTTCAAAATTTGATACTATAACTGATGTAGCGCGAGATCGAATCCACGGCCTCAACCAAGCAAATCTATGCTTGAGGGAAATCCATCCCAAGAACATAGGGGAAAAACATCTCTAAAGAGAAGAAGAGAAAAACTCTCTATTTGATTGATTGGATAAAAGATAAGATCCTAAGATGGCTATTTATAACCTTACAATAAACACCCCTAATTTAACTAAAATAACTAAAAACTAATATTCTAAAATTATACTAATTAAATACATCAAAATAAACTAATATTTTAATAATAACTCATAAATAAACCTATACTAATTAACCTATCATGATCCCCATCATTTCGCCAATCATTGGAAGAAATGTTATTGAATCCTCCTTTCAAAGGAAGAGGAGGTGAATTATGGAGAGCCGGAATATTTGCGATTACTTGAGGAATTTGGCTTGAAAGAAAAAGGCGGATCTTTAAAGATGTGATCCATTCAACGAATTACGTTTGGGAGTTGGCACATGTAAATGCATGTTTTTGGGTGTCAACTACCAATCTTTTTTGTAATTATCTTCTTTTTTTGATTACTAACAATTGGGCCGCATACTTGTAATTAGGTGGCGGCCGAGGCTTGTGGTGGGGTATATGATTACTTTTCTATTTCTTGCCTCCATTGTGGCTTCTCTTTTATTTTTTTTCTTTGCTTTTGCTTCTCATTCATTATATCAATGAAATGGGCTTATGAGCCACCCTTTTCAAAAAAAAAAATCATGATTCCCATCATTTACCCACACTAAAAAAGAACTCGTCCTTGAGTTCGGGCCGGGCAAAGAAAAGAAGACGCCAATCGAAAACTGTCCTCATCCCAAATCCAAAGTGGCACCAAAGTAATGTGCCACGAAGAAGATGCAATCAATAAAATCGATGGTCTTTGCTTTCGTCGAGCCCGCTTCTTGAAATTAAATTTGATGTCCATGGGCTTTACTAATGGTAGAAAAATAAAATAGGAAAGATTGGGCTTTTGCTTAATTGGGTCAACGAGGAATGGATCAACAAGAATAAATGTTAAATTGGGCTTAATTGGAACAAAAGGTTTTCGGCCCATTTCATTTGAAAGTGAATATGTTGGTTGGAAAAAAATGGTCTTACGGTTTGTCGGGAAAAAGAAGCTGCTTTGGGATAATGCCATTAGAGCTATCTTATGGAACATTTGGCTATAGCGAAATAGAAGAATCTTCAAGGACACTTGTTTTTGTTGGGAGGATGTTTGGGAGTGTAGTGTTCTTGTTGCCTCCAAATAGAGTGCACTTTGTAAATTTTTTTGTAATTATGCTCCTTCTTATATAGCCTCTAATTGGAAGGCTTTTTTGTAGTTCCTTCCTTGCCTTTTTGGGCTTTTTCATACATCAATGAAATTGCAGTGTTTATTACCCAAAAAAAAAAAAAATGGTCTTATGTGAGAGTTGAGGTTGATAAGTTTGGCCCATTTGAATGGAAATTGAGATTAGAGGATTACATATTATGGGCTAAGGTGAGGATGACTTTTTGTGGTCCTTTAGATTTAGGTGACGTATGAAGGGAAGAGAAGAAACTAAAATGGGCTCGACCACCGTGACTGTCTTGAAGCTTTATTATTCGACTACCGCTCCACCTCCCTTATCATCGTTGACTTCTTCAATTATGCTCTCAGTGAGTGGAATTTGGGTTAGGCAAGTTTGGTTCAGGGTTTTGTTTTCCAATGGTAATTGGGCTTGACCCATTGTTTTTGCCATTGCATCTGAAGTCAATTCCATGCTTAGGGTTACTGAAACTGTGTTAAGGGAAAAACGAGTCTCATATGCAGCCGCCACTACCTCACCGCCTCTCTCTTCTTTCATCGACAATATCCTGCGTGGCCGCCGGTTCCAAAAAAATGCCACTGCCTCTTGAAGATTCCTCCACAGCCCATATATCTACTTCATCTTCTTCATCAAATTGATAGAACCTATCAATTAATTTGATTCTCATTTTATCCTAACTCTTGATTCTCCTCTTGCCGTGATAAACTCGTTGGTTTTGACTTCTCTCCCACCAATACTTAGCAAAACCCTTAAATTTTCTAGCAACTAAAAATGCTTGTTCATCTCGTTGAACTTCCATAAACTCGAAAACTTCATCGATGATGATTGAATCCAACTCAAGAATCCCTCCAAATTAATTAATCCATCAAAGCTAGAAATTCTGAGTTTGGGATAGTGTTGTGTATACCTTCGTGCTCTAAAAATATGCTTCTGCCATATTTCGGTAGAAGAAATGAATTGTGTTTTTGGTTAGTTTTTTGAAGAAAGGAACAGAGATAGGATTGGTGTTTCTGTTTGATTTTTTTTTTGGAAGGAAATGGAACAGAGGGACGAGAAAAGGGGGTCGATGGGCTGTTGAATGAATGATAGGGGGAGGGAATTTTTTGAGATTAAACAAAGAAAATGATATTTGAATGAAGATGGAAAGTATAGAAATGATAGTTGATGATACTGTTTGCAGATTGTGGTGTTTTTTTGAAATGGAATGGAATGGAATAGTAACAGAGAGTGAAAGATGGTAGAGATGTGGTTGGGTGAAAGGAACAAAGATTTGAATGGATATGAGATGATAAGAAGGGATAAAACATTGTTTCTTACCTGACGAAGACAGACTGCTTGTGGTGGTTAAATCCACCTCTGACGCTTCACTTCCGACTGTTGTGTTGATCGGAAACCCGCGGAATCTTGGAGCTCTGATACCAAACTGATGTAGCGCGAGGCTGAATCCTCAGCCTCAACCAAGCATATTCATGCTTGAAGGGAAATCCATCCCAAGAACATAGGGGAAAAGCACCCCGAAAGAGAAGTGGAGAAAAACTTTCTATTTGATTGATTGGATAAAAGATAATATCCAAATGAAACCCTAAGATGGCTAGTCTTACAATAAAAACCCCTAATTTAACTAAAATAACTAGAAACTAATACTCTAAAATTATACTAATTAAATACATCAAAATAAACTAATATTCTAATAATAACTCATAAATAAACCTATACTAATTAACTTATCATGATCCCCATCAATAACCCAGAGCTTTCAGAAATATTCAAAATAGTCTTACTAATACTTTCTTTATTAGCTATAGTATGAGATAAATGTGTCAACATTTTTTATTACTTTTATAATACTAATAATGTTGACATGACTAGAGCTCAAGGGCTAATATCGTAGATGGTTCCACCACAACCCTCATACTTCAAGGGTGGTTTATGCAATTTTCCAAAAAAAACAAAATATTATATAGTTATGAATTTAATTTATAAATTAATATATAATATTTTTATTTAATAACTGAAAAAGAAAAGTTTAAGAAATATTAATTTGTAAAATTAAAAATCAAGAAATTTGTGGGTCCAATTTGAACAAATTTAGGTGGTAATTTTCTAGACTGAAAGTTTGAGGGTCCAATTATACACTTGGGGTGAATTGGTACATTTTTTTTTGAATAAAAATACCTCACAAGGCCATTTCATTAAAATAATGAAAGAAAAAAAAAACACAATACAATATAAAAAGTGGCAAAACAGACCAAAAGCCACAAAAGCATGGTATACCCTATACCCCACTACCCATCACCCCGCACCGCCACCTAATTACAAGTATGCGGGCCACCTATTTATAATTAAACCTAAGGGGTAACTACAAAAAAGTTTCGAAATTGACACCCAAAAAGATGCATTTACATGTGCCAATTCCCAAACATAGTCCCAAGATCTCATCTCCCTCCAAAAGATCCTTCTATTCCTTTCAAGCCAAACTCCCCATGTTATAGCACAAAAATCTGCTATCCATAGGCATTTCCCCTATCCTTGAAAGGAGGGGAAAAGTAGTAACTCCTCCAAAGTTTGGCGAAAAGAATCATTATCCAACCATGTTACCCCCTAAAAATCTGGAATTTTTTTGCCAAATTTGCCTCGAGAATTTACATTTCCACATGATATGATTAAGATCCTCTAAATCCTGATTACATAAACTACACCAATGAGGATTAAGGGTGTAGGAAGAAGATCGCTGAAGAAACTCAAAAGTGTTAATTTTACCTAGTGCCACTGACCATATAAAGAATCTGACTTTCTTCGGGATCTTCACCTTCCTCAATTTTGAATAGAAAAGGTTGGAAGGGCTCAAAGAAGGTGATAAACTAAACTCAAAAAAGGATTTGCAAGAAAATGAATTAGAAGAGTTTAGGGGCCATATTCTAGTATCACATGAGCTCTTTCTCTGTGAAAACCCGTCAAGACTTGAGATGATGGAGGTTAATTCTGTCAATTCCCTATCCCGGATTAGTCTTCGGCAAGGTTATCAAAAGGTGAATCGAAGCGTGAATCGTTTTATTTAAAAATTGGATCGTGAATCGTATCGAATCGTGGATCGTAAGATTCAATTTATATTTATTTATTATTAAATAAATATTATATATATGAGAAAATATAAATAAAATATGTATAAATAATTTTTTTTCATATAAATAGCATTAATTAACTTCAAACAAGAACACAATATTAACAAAAAAAAAAAGAAGAATTGTGGTGTGGGTTGGCTGCCAAGCAGAAACTAAATAAATATATTGATTTTATTATAAAACTAAACCTAACCCAACTCTTCCCTTAAATAAAAAAAATACATTCTCTAAAAATAATAATGGCTGACACCAAAGCAAATAATAATTTAAGTCTTCCACCGCCTCAAACTCTTCATCTTCGTCCTTGATTCTTCGTTATCTCTCCCATTCTCCATTCTTGTAAGACTTTTCATCTCCAACAAGCGGCGCAACCGCACAAATTCAACTCAGTCTTCGACTCTTCATTATCTCCATGCCATTTTCTTTCTCATCTCATATGAATCTTTTGAAACGGAAAAAAGAATACAAAAACGAATCGGGGAACGAATCGTTCGATTCATAATATGAATCAAACGATTCCTCTTATTTCCGATTCAAATCCCTGATACGAATCAAAACCCTTCTGTTTCTTTTCAAAACGTACGATTCGAATCGCGAATCGTACGTTTTTGATAACCTTGGTCATCGGAAATGGAAATCAATATTCACTCGTAACCCCTCACTTTGAATAAAGGCTTAAATCGGTGCGTTTTTGGCAAGGGTTATGGAGTACAACAAAGGGTATAGGTTTTGAAAAGCAATTTCCCCAAGCTAAGCATCCTCCAAAAAGCGTATCCGTTTTCCGTCTCCAACCTTCCATTTTACACAGTTAAGAAATAGAGGGTAACATTTGGATATCGCCTTCTATGGATTCCTAGCAGTGCCTCTAATCGCTACATTTGTATCCCATCCATTTGCCTGACAACCATATTTACTCACAATCACCTTGTGGCGTAGACTAATAGGTTCAATAGGGAATCTCCACAACCACTTTACTAGTAGAGCTAAATTCCTTTTGTCCAAGTTTCCAATTCCAAGCTCCCTCGCTCAATGGGCATGAAACTTGCTTCCAATTGACAAGATGAGCTCGTCTCCCTTCACCTGACCCCTCCCATAGAAAATTTCTCATGAGCCTCTCCAAAACATCTCTAACACTTGCCGGAATTCGGAAAATGGACAAGTAGTAAGTTGGAATTCTAGAAAGAACAGATTGGATGAGCGTGAGCCTCCCACCTTTGGAAAAACATCCTTTTTTCTAAGATGCCAATCTTCTCTTGACCTTTTCAATCACAGGTTCCCAAAAACTTTCTTAATTGGATTGTCCCCTAACGACATTCCCAAATATTTGAAAGGGGGGTTCTCAATCTTACAACCCAGATTCCTAGCCAAAGATTATAGTTTTCCTTCATCCATATTCAGCCCAGTCAACGAACACTTTGCTTTGTTTATTTTTAATCCAGAGCTCCATTCAATGTCCAAAACATTTTGGAATGATTCCTCTTTCCCAGAGCAAAAGATCAAAGTGTCATCACCAAACTGGAGGTGGGTTAATGGAATTTTGTCTCTCCCAATTTGAAAGCCCTCAATCACCCATTTCCAATCTACGCTCAAAAAGTCCACTTTGTCAACCACCAAAGTGAAGAGGAAAGGTGATAGTGGGCCCTCCTGTCTTAAACCGTTGCTTGCAAACACTTTCCCTCTCGGTTTGCCATTAATGATAAAGGAATAATTGACCGATTTTGTACAAGACCACATCCACGCTCTCCATTTGTATCCAAACCCTTTTCTTATGATGACTTGGTCCAAAAAGCTCCAATCCACATGATCGTAGGCTTTATCAAAGTCAATCTTAAACAAGAGGCCTTCTTTTTTCCTTCCTCTATAATCCTCGATAGCCTCATTCGCAATTAAGATCTCGTCCAAAATTTGTCTCCTTTCTACAAAAGCCCCCTAGTTGGGAGATATCGTGGAAGGGGGAACTTTCCTCAATCTTTCCGCCAGTACCTTTGCAATTATCTTGTATAGGGTCGTCACTAGACTAATGGGACAGAGATCTTTCAGGCTTTCAACCTTTTCCTTCTTAGGAATCAAGCATACAAAGGTCTCGTTAGCTGAAGCATCAATTATCCATCTCTCAAAAAATTCCTTAAAAACCTTTTCCAAGTCGCATTTTACAACATCCCAATTACTTTGGAAAAAAGCCATCGAAAAACCATGAGGACCGTGAGCCTTATTCCCATCACAACTAAACACCGCACTTTTTATTTCCTCCAAATTGAAGGGTTTCTCGAGAGTCGGACTCTTAGCCATGCTAATGGGGTGCCAATCAATGCCTTCAATCATAGCACGTGGCTTCGAGCCCGAAGCATAAAGACCAACGTAAAAAGAGACCACAACTTTGACGATCTCCTCCTCATTGTGAATAGTAGAACCATCCTCTTTAATCAACAACGGGATATGATTATTGTTTTTTCTATGTGAGGCCATTCTATGAAAAAAGGAAGAGTTGCAGTCCCCATCTTGTATCCATTTTAATTTTGTTCTTTGTCTCCATGCGATATCCTCCTTTGTTAACAAATCTTCCAATTCCCCTTTTACCTGAGCTCTTTCATCTCTACCAGCCTCTGAAAGTTCTCCTCTTTCATCCAAGCTATCCAATCTGTTAATGACTTCCTTTTTCTTGACTTTTAAGTTCCCAAAAGATGCTAGACTACATTCCTTCAAATTTGATTTTGAGGTTCCGAAGCTTCTTCATGAATTTCAAACCTTCCCATTTTCCATTCACCCCGCTCTCCCACCGCTTCAAACAATCTTTCTTGAAATTTGGATGGGTCAACCACACATTTTCAAATCTGAATGGGGGGGGGGACCCCACCGCACCTCCCCCACGGACAAAATAAGAGGCCAATGATCAAAAGTCACCCCCATCTTTAATCTGTCCAACCGTCGTAAAACTACCCTCTCCCTTAAGTTTGACCAAGTGTACTTCCCATTTGATAGTGGTAAGTCTGTAAGTCCACAATCTTCAATCACCTTATTAAAGGTTTTCATTGACTTGGTAAGCCGACCTCCATTTGATTTCTCCGAAACATGTCTAGTTACGTTAAATCCCCTGCCAAAATCCATTTGCCCTCACAAACACCATATAAATCTCCCAATTCTTTCCAAAACTCATCTTTGCCCTTAGTTGAGGAAGGGCCATAAATACCTGATAACCACCAACTGCTTCCATCCAATTCCTTAAACGAAATAGAAATTGAGAAAACACCTTTGTATATTTCACCCGAAGAAAGAATCCTGGGGTCCCACATAACTAAAATTCCCCCTGAAGCTCCTACTGTACCCATTCCACAAACCTTCCTCTCCACAGACTTGAAATCAAATCGCTCGGGTGATTGGAACGTTTTGTTTCTTGAAGTGTTACTACCTTCTTACTTTGCCAATTGTTTCATTAATTACTCTTCTCTTCTCCTTCCCCCCTAACCCTCTCACATTCCAAGAGATAACATCTAAAACTCGAACTTCCCTGACCCTCACCATGGGTCCTTCTCTTCTCATAATTAACATTTGAAAAGAGACCTTTAAGTTCCCTCAATCCTTTGGAGCTAGACCCTTTGGGAGTGTTAACCTCCTTGAACCCCGCATTCTTACACAAATTGTTCGTGCTATGGTTTCAGGATATGTGGGATGGACAATCACATCCATAGCCCCTGCTAGGTTATTAATCCTAGCCCAATCCTCATCCTCAACATCTTCATTCCCATTGTACGGAATTGAGCTTTTAACTTGTGCAAAGAACTTGTCCTCCTCCCTACTTTGATCACTGACTAAGGCACTCGGTGAAGGAGATAAAAAATGATTCTCACCAACTTAGTGGACAACAAGAGCTTGCTCAGAGACACTGAGATCCACAATAGCCTAGATATCCCAAGACTACACCCCACCTTATCTGCATATCTAAGGAAGGATGGAGACAAACCGCTTTCTACGTCAAGGGAAAAGCAAGGTAGAGGAACATGAAAAGGGTTAAAAGACCAAAGAGGATTATTAAAAAAGGGTAAAAAATAGGGTTAGAGATCCCAGCACCAAGAATCCCGGGGGTCTTTGCGACAAAGGAATCAAGAGTGTTACGTGACAAGAACTCCTAAGCCTCCTCCCCCACAATCTCAACCCCCAAAACGATGGTTTAAAAAATCAGGACGAGTAGAAACAAAACCCTCTGTTTTCAAGTCTAAAAAATCGAGGCAAATTAGCAAAGATTTCTCCAAAGCAACAATAGCCTCAGAAGCAACAAACTCCGACCTTGAATCCGCAGTATCTTCCAGAGCCCCCTGAGAACCGGCCATTTCTATCTCACCCAACCCAAACTGCTGCCCATAAAATGGTTCTTTCAAAAAGTGCTCCTCCCTTTGCTCCAAGCTCCTCTCCATACAACCAGACATCTCATCATCCGAATTCGTCCCAACCAGCCCCTCTTGCTTCAAGGGAGATCGAAAAGCCTTCGCCTCCCCAGCACATAACGAGGTGTCCGAAGGGGAAGCATTCTGAGGAGAAGTGTCATATAGAATTTGAAAGTCTTCATAAGATTGGAAACTACGTTCCTGTGTGGAAACATAAGACTCCCTTTCCCTTGTCAGACTTCGAAGAATAGTGACTTGACTCCTCGAGAAAACCCTCCAAATTCTCATTGAGTAGCAAATCACCCACATTCTCAACCTCAACCACGACTTCTTGACACAAAACCTCTGTGGACTCTTTAGCCAACGCAGCACAATCAGCCTCTAACAAAGTATTATCAACAAGAACTTCACCATCACTTTCTGCCAATTTGCAAGTTTGAGTTTCTAACACAGAAATTGTTGTTTCCCGCTTTGAAACACCAACTTCATTAGATAAGTTTCCGCAGAATTTGAGCCTTTCCCAATCATTGTGCACATATCATTCTTAGTGGTCTCGACCCTTTCAATCTCTTTTTCCTCCACACACTCAGCCCCATGTGAAGAACTCACTGAATTCTCCGAGCTAGCATCATCCTCCACTATATTGCTGCATCTCAAGAATCTTAAGGGAAAATAAACCCCTCCATGCGTTATTGAACTCCCAATAGGGATAAAACCATCCACACACCCCTTAACTTTCACAAAATTATTTTCATGAAGACCCCACATTCCCTTGATATCCTCTTCTTCTACAATGCCTCCACACAAGCCCGCAATCTTTTCAACCATCTCTTCTCTTCTCAATTAAGGAGGAATACCTAGTATTTCCACCCACCCTTCTAAGAACACCATCTTCTGCTTATCTAAGAAAAACTTGGGATCTCGCTATTGAATTTCTAAATCAAAACCACCCACCTTCACAATCTCTTGATTACAAACCATTAGAGCCTCTTGCATTGTAGCACAGAAGCCAATCGCTAAGTTGCCGCAACAAGGTCTCAAATTGACCATAACCCGAAAATTCTCCTATAAGGATTGCCTTATATGCCACCAATCATCACTAGCTTTCACTCGTCTAACTATGAACTATGGAGAGCCTGAATATTTGTGATTACTTGAGGAATTTGGTTTGAACGAAATTGGAGGATTTTTAATGATGTGATCCAATCAACGGATTATGTTTGGGAGATGGCCCTTGTAAATACATATTTTCGGGTATCATCTATCAATCTTATTTGTATTTACCCACTTTTTTTATTACTAACAGTTAGGCCGCATACTTGTAATTACTAACTCTTTTTTGGTTAGATTAGATTTTTTCGGGATACAACGTTTTGTGTCTAGAATATGGTCTGTAAGAGTTTTTAAATATTTATCTATTCATTATTTAGGGCCATATATGTGGGTATATGACACTGTCAGTGCACAATTAATTGTACCGCTTGCTTTGGCTATTAGAATCTTTAACATATTTATATTCGTTCTTTCATCTCTCAATCCCTTTGAACGCTCATAGACTGTCTTGCTACCTTTTTGCTTTCAGAATAATCACATGTGCATATCAATGGAATTAGTAACTGCTGTTTTGGGAGATCATGGCCAGCGACCTAAAGAAGATTATGGTAATTTTTTTTTATCGATCTTGATTTTTGATGCATTTGTCTTTAATCGTTATGTCGTAAAGAGCTTCAGAATCATAGTGTATTCAAACTGCACTTTTTTTTTTAATTTAACTTCGAGTTTTGAGGGAAAATCTGGCTCTAGATATTGCAGTAAACAATGTGCTCTTTCATTTATTAAGCTGTTCTATTTGAGTTTTTCTGTATTAGAACTTTCTTAATATCCTTTCTTCCTGCAGCCCAATAAACAGGATATAGTTGCTCTTACACATTAGTAAATCATGATTTAGTTTAACTAAATATTATTTTCTTCTTATATTATTTGTAGTTCTCTTCTTTCTTTCAGGATATTGCAGTAAACAATGTGCTCTTTCATTTGTGCAGTGGTTGTTACAGCAGTTACAGAACTCGGCAGTGGAAAGCCAAAGTTCTACTCGACCGCAGAAGTAATAGCTTTTTGTAGAAAATGGCACTTACCAACTAATCATGTGTGGTTATTCTCAAGCAGGTGATGGTCGGTAATTTGTTTTATTTATATGGTGTGAACGATTCCATTTTGGTATTCAAGTGTCTAGACCTCAACTCAACCACAAATTTTTGATAATTTAAGACAATGATTTTCTAAGAAATAGAATTTCTATTGTTTTGCATGACATGGAATATTTGGTTCAAGGATTCCATCTAATGAAGTATTGATGTCTTCACAGTTGCTTAATTTTTCAATGTTTTTCCTTTGCTGAACTTGCAATGATATGTTAATCTTTTTGTAGTTTTAATTCAATCAAGTGGTTGGTTTTTCAAGGTTTTTTTTTTTTTTTTTGTATACATATCAGAATTAAAAACTTTATATTAGAAGAGGTGAGAATACAAAATATGGGTCAACCCTGGGCAAAAGATTACAAAAATAACTTCCAATTGTTGATCAAAAGGAAATATTAATTATAATAGTGTTTAGTTTTAGAAGCAAAAGAAGACAACCCTAAACCCTAAACCTCCCAAATTTTTTTGTTCTTACAAATCCACTAAAGATTCTTTTGACTTCTTTCCAACCAAATTTCCCAAGTCATGACTTTGATAATAAGCTTTCACGAGTGTTTAGCTTTGTTGTTTTTTTATTTTTATTATAAGAAACAAGACCTTTCATTGATAAATGACAAAAGAGATTGGAGAGCCAAACAAGCCAAATGGGTTACAAAAAGGCATTATGATTGGCATAAATAGAAGCGGAAGTCTGATTACATAAGGAATGTGAGCGGAAGTTTAAATATAACAGATAACACTCCTCGGGTTCCCCGAGAGGAAGACCAAGATAACCAAGAGGAGAAATTGGACAATATCATACCAGTGTGGAGTAGCCATGCGGGCATAGGCCTAAAGTGGACAATACCATACCAATGTGGAGATTGTGGAGGCTCCATGTCCCTAACAAGTCGTATCAAAGCCATGCCCCGACTCTAAACATGTGGATGGGATCCTCGGGTGTCGAACAAAGTGGGGAGCCTAGGAAACCCGATCCGTGGTGGGCTCTATTGAACTGACGGTGCGCTCTAGAGAAAGGGTGTTTGCCTAGATAGAGTGGATGGATGGAGGGGGGCTCGCTCAAGACTTCTTTGTTATTAATTGCTGGAATGCCCCCCACAGTTGCTGGAATCTCCTCTTTAGGAGAAATTTAAATGACTGGGAGTTTCAAGAGTAGTGCATCCTCTCCTTTATTATTGACATCTTCAAGCCCAAGCTTGATCAATTCTGCTGGTCTTTTGACAAAATGCTGAATTTTCTGCTAAAACTATTTTCAACCGTCTTTCAAACCTTCATTCTTCGCCTGCCAGCCCTCTTGGGGGCTTTAGGGACATCTGGAAAGCTAAGATTCCAAAAAAAAATCGAGTTCTTTGGTTGGTCTCTTCTCCACAAAGGCTTAAATACAACAGAAAATATCCGAAGAAGACACCCACACAGCAGCTTCTCTCCTAATTGGTGCCCCCTTTGCAATAACAGTGAAGAAAATAGAGATCACCATTCCTCCACTGCACTTACAGTAATCAATCAGTATATCTCTGAACTCCTCACCTCCTTTAACTTAAGCTGGCGTAGCCCTAGAAAGTCCTCAGATGGTCTTGTTCAATTGCTGGCTGGTACCTATTGGACTGGTAAAACCAGAGTTTTATGGTCAAACACTGTTTTAGCTACTTTTTGGAAGCATGGCTTGCTAGAAACTCCATCATCTTCAACAACACCACGACTGACAATCTTGATTTATAGAACGACATTAGAACCTGTAGCTCTCTTTGGCGTACTCGTTCTAAATTATTTTGTAATTATAGATGCCAACTGAAGCCTTTTTTCTGTAATCTCTGTAGCTAGGCTTTCTTTGGCCTTTTTGTTCTTTTCACTTATCAATGAAAAGTTTGGTTTCTTATTAAAAAAAAGAAAGTTTAAATATACCTCATCACCATTTAAGATTTTGAGAAGACACTTTTAAATCATTAATATAATCGAGTGAGAATCCTTTTTTGCCAATTGATTCTCGATCCAGATGCTTCCTGAAAAAGATCGAGGATATGTAAGATGGTATCAAGTTCACCTTTCCCATTGGCATACAAAATATTTGTCGTATAAGAGATTGTTTAACTTGCTCAATTTCTTCCAATTTCTAAGCCTTTTATCACATTCTACCTCAAACTTTGGTGGCCAAAATTCTCCCCGTTGGTCTGCCATTAATAAAAACTGAGAATTTAGTGTCGGAGACTCAACTGTACATCCGAATTCCGATCACTTACTATACTATTGAAGTCTTTTTTTTTTTTTTGATAGTAAACACACTTTTCATTGATAAATGAAATAGCCAAAAAAGGGCTAAAGTTACAAAAAGGCCTTTCAATTGGAGGCAATAATAGAGGGACTATAATTACAAAAATCTTTACAATTTGCACTCCAATTGGAGGCATTAAGAACACTTAAATCCCAAATATAATCCCAAGGTTTACTAATATCCAAAAAAATTCTCCTATTACGCTCCAACCAAATATTCCATAGAATAGATCTCACCGCATTAGCCCAAAGCGTTCTTCCTTTGATCTTAAGATTAGAGCCTCCCAGTAAGGTAATAATATTAACCGAGGGATCTTTATGATGAACCCAAAGCATACTAAAGGTGTTCAGAAGAGACTTCCAAATGTGGTCTGAAAAAACACAACTGAACAGTAAGTGATTGGTAGACTCCGAGTTCTCCTTACAAAGAACACACCAATTCGGTTGTAGACTACACCAAGGCTTCCGAGATTGAAGTTTCTGATTGGAGTTGAGGCCATCATTCAAAATAGTCCACAAGAATACTTTAATTTTCTTAGGAAAAGACCCCTTCCAGATCAGCATGTGGGAAAAGTCCTTTTTTAGGCCACTGTCTTTCCACATAAGATCAAGAGCGGACTTGCACGAGAAACGAGTGGTAGTATCATGACTCCACACCCTTAAGTCGCCCCTCTCATTGATTTTAATATCGTTTAACAGAGATATAAACTCCATCCATTCTTCAATCTCTATGTCTTTAAGGTTTCTTCTGAACTCCACGTTCCAAAAACCACTATCAGCAACCCAAAAATTAGTTATAGGGAGGAACTTTAATTTGGCAATATTGAACAAAGAAAGGAAATCTAGAGGCCAAGAGGGATCTCCCCCAACCAAGTGTCTTCCCAAAAAAGAACAGAATCACCTTTACCCACCACAAAAGTGCTATTATCCTTCACTAGATGATTCAGCTTGAAAATCTGTTTCCAAGGACTCCTTTTAATGCTTTTGGAGTTGATCTTGGAGTACCAACCCATGTCCTCCTTCCCATGTAAACCAGTTATGACTTTATGCCAAAGTGAATCCGGCTCCAAGGGAAATCTCCACAGCCATTTAATAAGGAGTGCTTCATTCTTTTTGCTGATTCCTCCAAAAGCCAGACCCCCATAGTCAAGGGGAGGAGGAATCTTTTCCCATTTCACAAGGTGAGAGCCACCCGCGCCTTCAGTCCCTTTCCAGAAGAAGTCTCGAAGCATACCATCCACTGTCTTGGTGATGTGGACAGGGGCCTTGAAAACTGAGAGGTAGTAAGTTGGGAGATTGTTGAGAATGGATTGCACAAGTGTAAGCCTACCACCTCTAGAGATAAAAAGTTTCTTCCACTTCAACATTCTTCTTTGGATTTTGTCTAACACCGGATCCCAAAAAGCCTTTGAGGAAGGGTTACCACCCAAAGGAAGGCCAAGGTAAGTAGTTGGGAAAGAATCTCTTCTATACTTTAACTTGTCAGCCACTTCTATTAGCTCCTCGTCCTCCAAATTGATGCCCATAACCGAAGATTTAGAGTTATTCACCGTGAGACCCGAGCCTTGTTCAAATTCTATAATAATTTTTTTGAGATTGGAGACAGAATTCAAGTCAAATTGAGAGAAGAGAAGCGTGTCATCTGCAAATTGGAGATGGGAAATCTCAAGACTGCCAGCCAATAAGCCTTTAATATTACCTTGAATATGGTTTTTCATCAATAACCTGCTGAAGCTGTCTGCAACTAGGAGGAAAAGGAAGGGGGAAATGGGATCCCCTTGTCTAATTCCTCTAGAAGCTGTAAATTTACCTCTAGCTTTGCCATTGATGAGGATAGAGAAATTCACACTTTTAAGGCAGCCTTTAATCCACATGCACCAAGTAGAGTTAAACCCTTTTTTTTCAAAAATTTCCATTAGGAAACTCCAATCAACACAATCATAGGCCTTTTCAAGATCCAAGTTCACAACAACCCCTTTCCCCTTACTCCTTCTGCAATCCTCTACAAGTTCATTGGCTATTAAAATAGAATCAACAATTTGTCTTCCACCAATGAAAGCATTCTGAAAAATAGAAAGTCTTGGGGAGGATTTTCTTTAATCTGTCAGCCAACACTTTGGTGATAATTTTATACAGTCCGGTTGTAAGACTGATGGGGCGATACTCTTTCACTGTCAAAGCATCAATTTTCTTTGGGATAAGGGTTATGTAAGTCTCATTGACACTAGCATTAACAATGCCTTTCTCAAAAAATTCCTGGAACACCTTCATAACATCGATTTTGAGGATGTTCCAAGTATTTTTAAAGAATTCCGAGGTGTAGCCATCGGGGCCAGGAGTTTTGTTTTTGCCAAGATTCGAAATTGCTTCAAAGACTTCTTCCTCAGAAAAGGGGGTAGTTAAGCTCTCATTATCAGAATGAGAAATAGGATCCCAATCAATATCAATATCATTCCAAAGGGAATGATTACCCAACTTGGCAGTGAAGAGTTGGGAGTAGAAGCTAGTGAATTCCCCTACAACCTCTTCCTCATTCAGCATGAGAGTTCCTGATCTAGCTACAATTTGGTTGATGAAGCTCTTCTTTCTCCTCCCTTTCACAAAGCTATGGAAAAACTTGGAGTTTTCATTACCACTCTGTATCCAAGTGCTTTTAATTCTCTGCCTCCAAAAAGCATTCTCTTTAGAAATCAGATCTAGGAGACTACTTTTCAATCTGAATCTTTCCTCTCTTTGCATAGGGGAGAGAGGGTTTGATTCCTCCATACTGTCCAAGGCATCAATTGCATTCTGCAAGGTAGTTTTTTGATTGAAGACATTTCCAAACTCCTCTTTGTTCCACACTCGAAGCTTCTCTTTAAGAGCTTTTAGCTTGCAAATTAAAGAGTGTCCAGGCCAATGGCTGTTCCTAAAAGAGCCCCACCACTGTTGAACCTCATCAAGAAAAGACTTGTGCTCTAGCCACATGTTCTCAAACCTGAAAGGAGAGGGGCCCCAATTGAAGTTTCCAGTTTGTAAGAGGAGAGGGAAGTGGTCAGAGGTTGTTCGTTTAAGCCTGTCAAGCCTTGTATCAGGGAAGCGGGATAACCAATTGACAGTAACCAAAACCCTATCAATACGTGTATGTACTGGGACGCCTCTAAAGTTGGACCAGGTAAACCTACCATTACGCATTGGAAGGTCCTTGAGGTTTAGCTTTTCAATGAGAGAGTTAAAATCTCTCATGCTCCTAGTAATACGAGTGCCTGAAGATCTCTCATGAATCCACCTGGTGACATTAAAGTCACCGGCCACCACCCAAGCACCAGAACAAAGACCCCCAAGCGCAGCCAATTCCAACCAGAAATCATCTCTCTCCCTTTTATGGTTAGGACCATAAATTCCAGAGAGCCAGAAACTAGAAGAGTCAGGGAGAAGAAATTTTATAGAGAGGGAAAAATTACCCTCATGGGCTTCAACCACATTAAACTCAGGATCAGACCAAAGGATGAGAATACCACCCCTAGAACCAGAAGCTTCAAGGGCTGCCCAACCAACAAAGCTGCTGCTCCAAATAGACTTAACTACATTACGATCTATATAGGCCAATTTAGTTTCTTGAAGAATAACAAGATCTGGGTCTTGACTTACGAATAGCATCTCTAATGAGGCTTCTTTTAGGCGAGGCCCCAAGCCCTCTTACATTCCAGTTGAGGATTTTCATGTACAACCACAGGGACCCTGATGAGAGAAGTTTGTGGCTTTGGATCTCTCATAATTAACAGTGCTCCTAAGTCTTTGAAGCTCCCTTTTGCCTTTTGTATCAGAGGCTGGATTTTTGGGGAAAGTAAGATGGGCTTTATCCTTAGAAGGAATAATAGTGGCCTTATTAATTCGCAACCAATTAGCTAGTCTGATGCTCTTTTCCTCACCATTAACTTCGAAAATAATGAAGGAACCTTCTGAGTCCCGTATCTCTTCAAACCAATCTTCCAAGGATTCAGCATGTAAAGAGTGTTCATTCTGGATTTTGGCTTTAACTCTACAATTCTTCTTCTTGTTAGGAGCAATAGTAGTCTCAGAAAGATTAAGCCAATCAAAAAGGCTTGACCTCTTTTCCCCCCACTTGTCTTTGAAGATGATATCCTTACCTTTGATAACTAGCTCGTCAAAGGTTGAGACCTTTATGTGATGAGGAGAACAGACCAAAGCCTCTTGAGTTTCAGGAACAGAGGTGAGCTCCACAACAGCTTGAGTGGAAGGGGAAACTATCTCAGTGATATCCAATGAGGGAGCAGGGGAGAAGAAGCATCCATCCTCCTGATCATCATCCACCGTAGGTTCTCTGAACAAGGCCACCATGGCTTGCTTATCCACATCTACTAGAGAGTCAACTTTTTCAGGGCTAGAAGTAACTCCATCCTCTTCTTCGAAAGGGCTTGACTTGTAAAAATCATCCTCAGAGTCAGTCACGGGTCTGTTGGTTATAGTAGAGGTATGATTAATTCTGCATTTTTTAAGAGAGATCTTATCACTAGCCCTCTCTTTAAAAGATAACTTTTTAGGATAAGACTTATCAGTAGGGTCCACCTGAATCCCTTTCTTAACCTCCCTCCAAACAGGTGCTTTCAAACTATTTGTTTTAACAGCCATATTAAGAGGCCCAAGGCCCATGACATTGGGCTTGCAAGGGGCTACTAGTTCTTCTTCAGAAGCATTTAAATAGTACACTTTGTCCATATCTCTTTTATCAGCAGTACCAACCCCCTGACACACTTCCTCGAGCCCATAACTACAACCACCCTTTTCAAACTTTCTTTCTTTTTCAGAAAACAGGCTGTCAAAAGTGTTTTGCATAGGGACATTCATTGTTGCTGGTCCCTGATAGGCTGGAAAAGGACAGGAATTTTGTACTATGTCCAAAAGATGAGCACGAGGGGCCACAGGACCAACAGTTTTCCAGCTTTCTCTCACTTTATCCATTGGATAAATACCTTCTCTACTAACTTTCTCAGACAAATCACCAACCCGCCGGAGGAAAGCTTTTCTGGCTGCCGGAGAACGTTTTTCCAGGAGCTTCCAGTCATGGGGGGCGACAACATTCGCCGTGAAACTCAACCCCTCTGAGTTTCTAACCTCTATTTCAGCCGGAATAAAACCATAGGAGTTTTCTTTGACTTGTATAAGTGCCTCGAAGCTTCCAATTCTGTTGCTGGTTTTTTTGGAACATTTAATGTAACCACCACAACAATCACCAATGACTTTAAAAACTTCAAGGTTCCAATAAATGAGAGGGATATTCCTAACCCTAATCCAACCACCAAAGCAGGGTAGTAAATCAATTCTACCATGTTTCACGTTATCCCACCACTCAAATTTTAAGGTAACCTCTTCATAAGTACACCATCCTAGATTAAGACAAAGATCCCTAGCAGTGCAGTGCATTTAAGGATGGCCTTGTCGGGGTGAAATGGGTTTATTTCAGTGTTGTCCATGCTCGTACACTTCTTGATTTTCTTCAAGATCTTACCCCAATCGTCAGAAAAACATCTTCTTGTTACAACAATAGTATTCTCCAGATTAAGAGGAACCACATCTTCAATGGCTTCAACCAAATTCTCTTTGATCAGAGAGTTATTTTCTAAATCACCTACTGGACTCCTTTTCCTGACAACCTCAGCAAATGTTGTATTTTTTAACACCTTTGTGGATGTCTCAGGCTTCTGCTTCACATCCACAAAGGTTCCTCTTCTGGAAACTTTGTTTATCATTACCGTTCCATTCTCACAATCAATACGCCTAAAAAACTTCTGGTTTTGAGGTGAAGCAATGAGATGGTCAATGGCATCTCTAATCCAAACCACTATCTTTGGTTCGCAAGAGATAAAAAACCAAAGGTCTCTATTTTTTTCCCTTAGGAGGACTTTACCATTTTTATTTATCCTATCCAGACCGATGAAGAACCTCTTGTTCTCCACTTTACAGTTGCTTTCCTCCCAAAAAGCCATGGAGTGAGGATACTCAAAAGAGTTTTGAGTAAACCATGGGCTGGGGACCAAAGAAAGGATTAAAGGGAGGAGTACGATAGTTTAATATCGTGGGTAGGCTGCTATCTTCACCGTAGAGGACGGCGGAGAGAATGGAAGTCTGCCTTCTCCGGTGTAAAAGACACCGGAGAAGGAAAGGGTGAAGGAAAGAGGTTTCTAGGGAGTTGTGCCTGGGAGAAGGAAAGGGTGAAGGAAAGAAGGAACACTATTGAAGTCTTTCTTTTCTATGACTATCAAAAGGAATCCAAATCCACTGTATCATTTTTTTTAATAATCAATATTCAAAATCCAAGCTTTCCTGGATTCTTTTCTGTTGGGTTGTTTATGGTCATTTACCACCTAATTAGAAAAGCAATGCAAAGTGAGATTTGGTAATAGTATTGGAAACGATATATTTCAATTTATCAGCAACACTTTACCCACGATTTTGTAAATACCATACTAAGAGGTCTGTATTTGTTCATTCTCAAAGCTTCTGATTTCTTGGGAATTAAACAAATTAATTCTCTTTGAGAAGAGCATTTTCTTGGTAGGAAACAAAAATATCATTGAAAAGAGATGAATATTCTCTTTGAGACAAGCATTTAAAGTACCTTAAAAAGAATTAAACTTATCCATGTTCCAGCACTTTTTGAAGAATTCCATAGCAGGCTCATCAGGACCCGCACTTTGTTTCCACCCAAGCTATTGATAGAATTGAAAACTTTTTACAGGTCGCATTTGGCCTTTACTTTCACTATCTTGAATTGGATTCAGTGATGTTGAGGCGCACCAAGGCGCTCGCCATAGGCGAGAGGCGAGGCGCCCAGGGCCTCTCTCGCCTCGCCACAGGTAAATCGCCTCATTTCACTAAGGCCTCATTTCACTAAGGCGCGCCATTTTATCGCCATTTTGTAGCCTTAACCAAGGCGATGAGGCGAGCGCCTTTGCAAAGAAGCGCTAATTTAGGGGGTTTTTTCCATAAAAATGGGGTAAATAAAGATTTTTATGAAATTTTAATGCAAAATAAGGGTCTAAGATTGAAAGCCTAGGTAGTTATTTGAGCTTGGAAGCTAAAAACTTGACTTTGGAAGCTAAAAAGTTATAGTATGAATGCTATATGTATATATTTTATTTTTAAAAAATTATTCATAAGCGCCTTGCTTTACTAAGGCGACGCCTTTTTGTCGCCTCTCGCCTTGGAGGCAACAAAAGGGGTCGTCGCCTTGGGGTGCGCTTCTCGCCTTGAAAACACTGATAGGATTCCATGAGAAGCATTCAAAATTAAATCTTTTACTGTCATTGAAATACACCGCCTCTGTTTCAATGAGTTGATCCGTGATCAGATAAGTTCCCTCATTAATAAGTTTGGAAATGAAGGGTTTTTTCCTTCTCCTATTTTCTATGGCATGAAAGACTACTTGATAGGTTTCTATTCTTACTGTTAATAAAATCACTAGATTATGATTATCTGAAGGTTATTTTATTTGTCAATAACATTAGATGCTTTTGTTAGATGTATAATATCATCCAGGGTTTCAAGTGCGTCTTGCATGTAGCTACTCTGCTCTTGTTTACTTTTGTGGGGCTTTGATTTTGATTATATATCTGAACTGCTGATGTGACTTTGTTTGTAAACTCGCTGGACGATTTACTTGAAATTATAAATATTTTTCTTTTACTAAATTTTGATGGTCCTTTCTTATTGTATTTCTATTTACACATAATATCTTCTGGCTCATGACTTTTCTTACTAATTGCTGAAGGAAATCAGTGACGTCTTTTTTTGCTTCCTTTGATGCACTTTGTGAAGAAGGAACTGCAACATCAGTATGTAAGGCCCTTGATGAAGTTGCAGAAATATCTGTACCAGGTATATTTTTATCTGTTTAATCTTTAATTAGTAACCAGGTGAGGTTACCAGCTGCATGTTGGCATTTTTCAAATTTGGGTTTTCCTACCGCCCCTTAGGTCAAAACCTACGTTTTTTAGTACATTGGAACTGGAAGCTAGCTCTTGCTTTACAACAGATCATGTTCTCATTTTCTTGTTAGTCGATTAGTTTTGGTTATCGGTTGAGCCATTTATAATGATTGTCACTGGGAACTGGCGTTGCAGGTTCAAAAGATCACATAAAAGTGCAGGGTGAAATCCTCGAGGGTCTCGTGGCTCGTATAGTGAGCCATGAGAGTGCTAAACACATGGAGAGAGTTTTGGAAGAATTCCCTGCTCTGCCAGTTGTGGAAGGAGGTCTAATGTCTGTTGTTGCTGTTGTGTCTTCTTCTTAATTTTTCTCTTTCAAACAAAGATCCTTATTTTTTTTTTATTCCCTATTTTTCCTTAGATGGAATTGATTTGGGAGCAAGCCTGAGGGAAATTTGTCTTGCAAATCGTTCGGATGAAAAACAGGTCAAATTTTTTAGCGATGAAATATGATGGTTGGAGTGTTAATTTTCTCCTACATATCTTTTTGAAACAGAATTGAAATATGATTTTTCGTCTCATTAAGCATCATCTTTTTACTAAATTTCGCTTGTGTACATACAAGCGTAGCAAATAAAAGCACTTCTCCAAAATATTGGTACTGCCTTTTGCCCTGACCATTCGGACTGGTTTGGTGATTCTCACTCAAGAAATGCAGATAAATCTGTCTTATCAAAATTCTTACAAGCTAACCCTGCTGATTTATCAACCACCAAATTACAGGTTAGGTATTTTTTACTTCGTGCCAAGAGCCTAGGACTACTTGATTTAGTATTTTTTTTATTGCTTCAAGTAAATCTTAAGTTATCTGCTCCAACTTGTTTACTATTTTTCCGATGACTGCTTCATTTATCTATTCTTCTTAAATTTATTTTTGAAGAATTTTATAGTGGAAGTGAAGCATTATCCCCTCTTTCTCTGTTGCTGTAAATTATTTATTTTGTTGGCTGTGTTATTTATTTCTTTATTGGCTTCTTGAAACACTATATATCCATAATTGTCCATATGATTTTACTAATGAATTACTTCAAATGCATCCAGGAAATGATTCGTTTGATGAGAGAAAAACGTTTTCCAGCTTCCTTTAAATTCTATCATAATTTCCAGAAAGTTGGGTCCATTTCTGATGACAAGCTTTTCTTTAAAATGGTCATTCATGTTCACAGTGACTCTACTTTTCGGCGATATCAAAAAGAAATGAGGTCCAACTTTGACTTGTACTCTATTTCTATTTTTCTTTGTTCAGATTGAAATTGTTTTTGTTTTTAATTTTGGGTGATATGTTTTTTACTAATGTGAAATGTGTTGGACATGCTTCAGGCACAACCCGGGTTTGTGGCCTTTATATAGAGGTAAAAGTCAAATCTTCCAAAATGTGAAATTAATTTCTATTTTGATTTCAATTACTTTGATTCTCAAAATGCTTTTTGGTATTTTCTTTACATTTTTTTTTGTAGATGATGGACATGATTCACCTAGGGCTAAACCAACCCCAAACTGACCTATTAATTAAAAAAAACTGTCCCCATCTTTATCTACACCATCCTCTTTGACCAAGAAAGTGATGTGATTCTTTCCTTTTATGAAAGAAGTCATTTTTTTTTTTTTTGATAATAAACAAGCGACTTCATTGATAAATGAAATAGCCAAAAAGGCCGAAAGATACAAAGAAGCCTTCAAAAAGGAGGCTAAAAAAGAGGGGCACCTCTCGAACTAGAAGCATGAAGAACAGCCGAAACAAAAAAAACTACTGCACCAAATAGAAATAATCAGATTTCTTGCAACATCTTTCAGCTTCGATTCTTGGAAAATTACAAAATCCGGAACTTGACTACGAAACATGTATCTAATGAGGCTTCTTTTAGGAAAATCCCCAAGCCCACTCACATTCCAAAAGAGAAAAATCATAGACAACCTCTAGGACCCTGTTGAGAGAAGTTTAGCCTTGGATCTCTCATAATTGACTGTACTTTTAAGCCTTTGCAGCTCCCTTTTGCCTTTAGTTTCTGAAACAGTGGTCTTCGGGGGCAACAACAAAGTTTTATGCCCGGGGGCAACAACAAAGTTTTATCCTTAGCAGGGATAATAGTAGCCTTGTTAAGTCTTAGCCAATTAGCTAATCTAATACTCCTTTCCTCCCCATTAACATCAAAGGAAATGAAAGAGCCTTTTGAATCCCCAATCGCTTCAAACCAATCTTCTAAGGAGTCAGCATGGAGGGATTGTTCAGATTGGTTTTTAGCTTTAGTCTTCGTTTTCTTCTTCTTGGTTGGGGCAATAGAAGTCTCAGATATTCTAAGCCACTCAGCAAGACTTGTTCTTCTAACTCCCCAACTATCTTTGAAAATGATATCCTTTCCTTTGATGACCAGTTCTTCAAAAGTTGAGGCTTGCAAGTGATCAGAACATAACATTTGAAGAGCTTCTTGGGTTTCAGGGACAATTGTTAGCTCCAAAGTACCTTGAAAGGATGGGGAAGCCATATCAGAGAAGGAATTAGAAGGATGAGGAGAACACCCTTCCTCTGTTTCTTCAATAGCAGGGTCCTTAAACAAGGTCATGAGATTCAGGTCCTCACTTTCACCGAAAGAATATGCAACAATAGGAAGAGAAAGGCCTCCATCTTCTCCCTCATAAGGGCTTGAGTTATAATAATCATTATCAGAATCAGACACCACTCCTTTGGTCAAAATAGAAGTGTGATTAATAACACTACTCTTGAAGATTACTTTTCCTTTCACCTTCTCGGAAAAGGGGATTTTTTTATGGTTATTTAGAGCTAGCTCAGTCTTTTTCCTCCTTTTTCCAGCTTCCTGCCAAACAGTCTCCTTCTTTTTCAGTCTGTGAGAAGTAATAGTGGTTTTAACTGGCCCACCACCCAAGACAAAAGGCTTGGAGTGGTTAATTAAATCTTCTTCTGAATCATTAAGATAATAAGCATTATCAACTTCTTTTTGCAAGTCAACTTTATTAGCTGTTCCCTCAACCTGACATCCAACCACCAAGTCATGACTATTGTTACCTTTTTCAAAATTACTTTCTTTTCCAAGAAAAAGGCTACCAAAAGTATCATGCACAGGGACAGTAACTTTTTCCACTGTAGCAGCCGCCTGAAAAAAGGGAAAAGGACTCTGCTGTTGTACTTTTGCAAGATGGAAATCATGTGGGCCAACAGACTTCCATGTATCCCTGATTTTATCCATAGGATAAGGACCTCCTTTTTCCCCATCCTTAGAAAAATTATCCCTTTGCCGGAGATGAGTTCTTCTACTCGCCGGAGAACCTCTTTCAAGCAATTTCCAGTTTTGAGCAGCAACAATATTAGCCATAAAGCTAGACCCCTCGGAATTTGTCACTTCAACTTTGGCCGGAATGAAGCCACATGAGTTCTCTTTCACCAGAATTAAAGCTTCAAAACTCCCTATTCTGTTGCTTGTGTTTTTGGAGCATTTAATGTAACCCCCACATAAATCACCTATCACTTTAGACACTTCAATGCTTCAATAGATGAGAGGTATATTCCTAACCTTAATCCAATCACCATAGCAGGGTAACAAATCAATTCTACCATGTTTAAGATTATTCCACCTTTCAAACTTCAAAGTAACTTCTTCAAACGTGCTCCAACCATTATTTTGACACAAATTAAGAGCTATCTCATTGCTAGGGCATTTAAGAACAACTTTGTCCGGGCGAAAGGGATTGATTTCAAAATTATCAACACCAACATTCTTCTTAATTTTCTTCATAATCTTCCCCCAATCATCATAGAAGTTTCTTCTAATAACCACTATAGTATCATTTAGGTTAATGGGAATAATCTCTTCCCCACTATCCACCCTCGTGACAGGAAAGAGCTTCTCAGAACCAGACTTTCCTCTCCTAACCACCTCAGCAAAGCTTTTGATTTTATTCCCAGACACTTTTGTGCAGGGCAGGACCTTATGAACAAGGGGCTTCTTTGGCATTGCCTTCACTTCCTCTTCAACTTCATACTTCCCATCAACCAGCTTAATAAAATTAATCCAGCCACATTTATCCACTCCGGAGGGGATGAAGAGATTACCCTTTTTCCTATTTGTCATAAGTTGGGTAACATCAACAAAAGTTCCTCTTCTATTTGTCACCTTAGTAACCATAATCGTCCCATTTTCACATTCAATACGCCTAAAGAATTTCTGGTTATGAGGAGTCTCAACTAGATGCTCAATGGCATCTCTTATCCACACCACTATTAGAGGCTCTCAAGAAAGACAAAACCATAAATCTTTGTTCTTTTCTCTCAAAAGAACTCTACCCTTTGTAGTTGATCTATCCGGACCAATGAAGAACCATTTGTTCTCCACCTTACAGCTGCTTTCCTTCCAAAAGGCCATGAAACAAGAAAACTCAGATATGTCTCGGATGAAAGAAGTCATTTTATGGAACAGGGAAGAGTTACAGTCCCCATATTTTATCCATTTGAGCTTGGTTTTCTGTCTCCTAGAAATATCTTCCTTCCTAATTGTTTCAACAACTCTCCCTTAAGCTTAGTTCTCTCCACTCTCCCATTCCCAGTTAGCTCACCTCTTTCATCTAAGTTGTTCACTGTTCCAGCTTCTCAATAAATTCCTTTTTCTTTACTTTTAAGTCTCTGAAGTTTTCAGTGCTCCAATGTTTTACCTTTGGATTTAGATCTCTCAGTTTCTTCATGAATTTCAAACCTTCCCATTTTCCACTCACCCCATTCCCCCACCAAGCTAGACACCCTTTTTTAAAATTTGGATGAGTCAACCACATGTTCTCAAATCTAAACAGAGGACCCCAATTCATTTCACCCAATGATTAGAGGTAATGCTAGGGTTCATGTATTGTTTAATATTCTTCCTTTCTTCAATGTAGTCTTCAGTGTTAAGGAATCTATCCAATCTACTCAAAATGATACCTTCCTTTAATTTCGATCAAGTGAATTTTCCATTCAAGATCGGCGGGTCCACAAGACCACAATGTTCAATAAGCTTATTAAATGCCCTTATTGATCTAGTGAGTTGACCTCCTTTCATTTTTCAGAAACAAATCTAGTTACATTGAAATCCTTCGCCAAACACCCTTTGCTGTCACAAATCCCATAAAGGTCACTAATTTCTTCCCAAAACTCCTCTCCTCGTAGTAAAAGGGGCCACGGATGCCTGATAACCACCACTTGCTCCCATCCCTTTCATTAAAATTGATCGAGATTGAAAATCTACCTTTAATAATCTGACCCAAAAAGAGAGCACCTTAGAATCCCCCATGACGAAGATTCCACCGGCAGAAACCAACTCAGTCCAATCAATAAATCTACCTTTCCATAAACTAGCAATTGACTATCTCGGGTAACTAGAGCGTTTCATCTCTTGAAGTATTACTACATTTGCTTTCACTTTGAAGATTGTTTTCTTCCTCCCATCAAATTAGTGTTTTAAAAGGCGCAAGGCGCGAAAAAAACAATGAAGTTTTCGGGGGCTTAAATGAGGCAGAAAGAAAAGCGCGGTCTTTTTTTATTAGGCGCATAATGATAATATATAAATAAAAAATAAATATTTTATAGATGAAAATTTTAGTATTATCAAGGATTTATGAAAGATGATTGTATTAAGAGGTTTCTTTTAGATATTGATTTAAAAATAAAGTCATATATAGGTATTTTTGCATTTTCTCCCTTGTAAAACCCTAAAACATTGAAGAACATAGAATAAAATGAAAAAGGAAAAGAAAAAAGGTGTGAAACGATCGTTTTAAATACGGGAAAAAGAGGTTATGAAAAGATAGGAAAAAAGGCTGAATAGACAAGAAAATGCCAGAAAAAGGTTGAGGCATGCGAAAAGCATGCGCCTAGGCGCGCGCTTTTGAAATCGCCTCGTCTTTGGTGAGGCGAGGCGCAAGCCTAAAGCCTCGCTCCTAGGCGTGTGTGTTTAGGGCTTTTTAAAACAGTGCATCAAACTATAGGCTAAAAAGCCCGGACACGACGACTTGTCCACATCAAACAGGGGACACATGTTATCTTTCTTAAAAAATATGTGTGTGCATATGATTAAATTTTTTAAATATTCACTCTCAAATAGATATAATATCTAAATTTTAACATCAAAAGAGAATACAATGCATTAAACAGGATACCGACAATATCCATTAACCAATAGCAATTAGGTTTACAAAACAAACTAGAAAGTAGAATAAATCAAGTCTTCTAAACATTTTCACCATCCTTGTCACCTCCATTATCAGGTTTAGGTGGTAAAGGAACTAGGAGCATTCTTTTTACTTAGGCTCTTTCTTTCATCTTCCATTTTCCAGCAATATCTTTAGATGAGATATTCCAATTCCATGACCATTTAGTTTCAACAAATGAGCTCTTACCCTTGTCTAAGAACTTCTCTTCATTGCATAGCAAAAATTACATTATGAAGTAATGTTTCCACCCCCCTCATTCAACCTTTGATGTTTAGTTGCGTATTTCCAAAGTTGTTTCAATTCATCTTCAACATCAGTGGAGGTCACTGTTTGTGACTCACCACGGCTTGAACTAGAAGAATACAAATAAAAAAAAATTGCTAAACTATGGATATGGATTATGAAGGGACAAAAGAAATTAAAATATAATAGTAGCCTACGCAAATTCGTACCTCTCTTGAATATTTTTGTGAGAAAACCCTAAAATTCCTCTCTTGCAAGTTGCAACTCGTAAGTCTCTCTCTTTCACTCTCAGTTAAGTGCAAAATATGGGGAGAAGTATTTTGTTGGCTTCTTTAAAGGAAAGTCTCTCTTTCCTTCTATTATAGCTTTGAATTGGAAGGTTTTTTTTAACCCTTCATGTCTTTTTGGGCTTTTTCATATATCAATGAAATATGGCCACTGTTTATCATAAAAAAAATAAAGAATTTTTTTTCCGAAAGAAAAGCTTGTGTTTTTCGGTTGGATCCATCTATCAAGCGGAGTGGAGAAGTCAAAGACATTGGCTGTAGGAAGACTGGAGGAGAAGCCTCTTGTTTAGGGTTTGTCTTTTCTTTTTTATATTTATAACATCTAAACTTGAAAAGCCCTATAAGTCCATTGTCCTTTTATATTAGCCCACTGCCTTAAAAAACTTATCAAGACTAAACAGTCTGTAATTTTTCTCTTCCCAAAACGTATCAGCGCGTGTCTCGTGTGTGTCCCACTGTGTCCTGCTGTGTCGGAAAATAAAAAATAATTATTAACTGTTTTGACACTTTGGCGTGTCTGACACGTTTCATAGGCGTGTGGGAGTGTGTAGGTGTCCAAAACGTGTCGCACACCGACACTCTTGGGAGAATGGAGTGTCCGTGCTTCCTAGAGTCTAGACTATAGGGGTAGTGCCTCAACATGTGGTCAAGACTTAAGAGAGCAATATTCTTTGAGGCTAAATCTCCAAATCTTAACCTCCCTTCCTCACATGCTCTAAAGATTGAAAATCACATTTAAATAGATGAGGACCTCAACCTTTGCTTACCCTTTTTCCATAGAGTCCCTCATAATTTTCTTAAATTTTGTAATAATAGTAGGAGCTATGGAAAGGGAAAAGATTTAGAGCGAAATCCCACTCAGCACAACCTAAATCAAGGTAAGCAGACCCATTAAAAAAGTATAATCCCAACAAATGAGATATTTCTAAACCTTATTATCCACCACAAGATCCCATTCTTGATGACCTTAAAAATAAGGAGCTTGACAAGTGTTTAAGATGGCTCCCTAACAAATGGTCTATTTATTTATGAGCAAACACTGGGACTTGACGTGGTGGATTCACAAACCCACTTGGCTACATCTGCGATCTGCCACTACCCCCCATGGGATTAAGTCTCAATCTATGAGAAGATCCTTACCCTATGACCCTATTAAAGAGAAACTTTTACCAATACAAGTCTATTATTGTGTTTTAGATTCATCCATTTGTCCCTCCGATTTGTCCATTTTAATAAAATTCTATTGTTATGTTTTCTATTTGTTCCTTTTCTTTGAAAAAAAATAGATGCACTGTCATAAGCTTTCCGACTGATTGAATCGTATAAAAGATTTTGTTGCTTACGTTTTCATGTTTGCCCAGGCTTTTTTGTTGATATTAATTTATTCAAGTTAAACAATGAAAGAGCTGCTGAAATCGTGAAAAACAAGACCAATTTCGTGGAAAATGAAGGCAATGGTATTGAAACCTTGGGAAGAGATGGATTAGCTGATGAAGATGCAAATATGATGATCAAACTGAAATTTCTCACATATAAGGTATTATTGCTTTTATTATCATGTTTATGTATGTAATTATAGAAGTATATGAAAGAATTAATATACCTCATGTCAGGGTAAGCTGTATGATCTATCGTATTGTCTAACATTTGCAGTCTTTGTTGTTTACTATGATAGAATTGATATTTGTCACCGGTGATGACATCTTCAACTGGTTTGTTTAGTTTCTCATGGTGTAAACATCTTCACAAGCCTTTCTGTTTTGATTCTTGAGCCATTATCAACTGATACAATTTATCTTTTATCTATGTCGTGGTATTTTCTATTTTATGTCAAAATTTCACGAGTGTTTCTGTATACCAGTAATAGAAAGTAGTTTACTTCAGAATTACTTATTTCACTTGCAAGTTATTAAATAATCCTCCTCTAAGGCTCAACCTTAGCTGCCTGGACTTGATTTTAGTAGGCTCAAATATCTCCTTTTGTTGAAAGCTTGCAATGCAGTTCTTCTTGTCAATTGATGCAATAACTGCCAATCTTTAGTCAGGTACTGTAGTTGAGAGTCCTTGGAGGTCTGAAATATGAGATATATATCCATGAGTTTCTTGAGTGTCAGATGTTGTGGGGTTAAGTTGAAATTAGGTGGATGTAAAGAGGGTGAGTGAGTTCTTGAATAAAAAAGAATTATTAGCTTTACTTTTGTCATCGTTATTTTACCAAATTAAACTAAATCAAATAGCTTGAACTCTTGTTACATTTCCCTCGTAGTTGCGGACTTTTCTGATTCGCAATGGCTTGTCAATTCTCTTCAAAGAAGGTCCGGTAGCATACAAGGCCTATTACTTGAGGTAAGCTTTTTTAATTTGTTGTCTTCAAAACGAGTATGGGCGTGTATAAGTCCCAATTGTACTCAAGTTCGAATCCTGCATTCTTTCTTTTTCCTATAAAAAAAAATGAGTATGGGCATGCCATGTTTTTCCCTGTAACCTGAAAAATAAATCTACAGATTTCTTAAAGTTTTGCATGTTGCATAGTGGGATGGGTGGGGGGCATTCTTTCTCATTCCTCCACTCGGTTTCCTTTTATTTATTGAAGTTTTTAATTTTCAGTCCTAAATATTTATATAATACTTCATTAAGAGTATACCAACCTTTTCTTCTATTATTGTTTATAAGACGACCCTAATGTTGTGTTGGCTTTGCCAACTTCTTGGGTTGCGGGCGGAGAAGAGCGGACATGGGGACTCGGGTCAGGGCGCAGCGTAACAAAGAGAGCCATTCCATTTAGGGCGAGCCCGTGTGGTTATGGGGGCGGGCACGAGCGGTCTGGTGTCCGAGCCAATTGGTCAATATATAATAAGAAGCTTGACTTTATCGAAAAATATTATTTTACCACTAGACCCAAAAGCTTAAGCTTTAAGTTGAGGTAAATTTAACCTTTCTAGGTTTCTCGATACTCTCCCAAAAACCTAAAACAAAGCCCATCATGTGACCAAATAATATGAAATGGAGCTGATGACACAATAGAGGGTTGAATACAAGACCTCATCTCTAATACTATGTTAAATCACCATTAGATAGGAGTGCTAATGGGTGGAGTTCGGGGAATGCATTCCCCATCACCGCTAAAATTCCAGTAAGGGACTTTGCGTGGATCGGGTTCTCCATGGAGAATTTTTCCCCTTTTACAAAATAGTTTTTTTTTTAATTTTTTTTTAATTCTAATTAATATTTTTATTTAGATTATAATTTAGTCTTATGTGATATATTTTATATTTATAATTATAAAATTATATATTATCATAAACTTTTAATATTATATAAATTAAAAGATCAATAATGGTATAATATTAGTAAATTATGAATTAAGGGTAAAATGCAAGACTGATGCACAAGGACCATATTTCTAATACTATAGCTTTCCTCGGAGGCGCCTCAAGCTATGATAAGAAGAAAAGAACTCTTTGGGATAATGGGGTGAGAGCTATTGTTTGGAATGTTTGGCTTGAGAGGAATAGAAGATTATTTGAGGGTAAATCTAGATCTTGGGAGGAGGTTTGGGAGATTAGTGTTCTTAATGCCTCCTCTTGGAGTGCAAATTGTAAATCTTTTTGTAACTATGACCCCTCGATAATTGCATCCAATTGGATGGCCTTTTTTTAATTTTGTTTGGCCGCTTTTTTGGCTCTTTCATACATCAATGAAAAGTTTTCTTATCGGAAAAAAAAAAGGGTAAAATGCAAGACTGACACCCTTGCACTTTCACCCAATTATAAGAATGACCATTACATTTTTTCCCCTTCAAAAACATTTTACCTCTCCTCTCTAGAATCCCTCTTCTCTCTTCTCTCATCTTTTTTTTTTTTTTGATAATAAACAAAGCTATTTCATTGATGTATGAAAGAGCGAAAAGGCCAAACATAACGAACCTGCTCGGGCTAACACTTTTCAGTGATTCCTTATGATTGAAGCAGCATTCCATCCCCACAGTGGAATAATTCCTAAGCCCCCTCCCAAGCAACCTTAGCACCTTAGTGCTCTGCTTTTTACCCTTCTAGAGATAGCTACACAATGTCTTTCCAATCTCCCTAACCACTCCAACCGGAATGATAACAACATTAACCGAGTACACATGAATGCGCTCAATCAATGACTGACTATCACTCAAAGTCAACTTCGACGAAATCAAAAGCAATACCAACTACCTTAGCATAAGAAAGTGCCCGAGCAGCCCAACTCCGTATAGGAGTAGTGAATGCGCTCAATGAGTGGCTGACTATCACTCAAAGTCAACTTCAACGAAATCAAATATAATCCCAAATATCTGGGATGGAGGCAATCCCAATACCCAGTTGATCAAATATGTTACACGATAAATAAAAATCTGAATCTTACCAATCACCATATGATACTCAATAGATTACTTTTGCACGTTTTGATTTATAATATAAAGCGTAAAAGATCTTTGAGAGATTGTAACTTTTTTTCCCTCTTGATGTATTTCTAAACACTTTTTTAACCACGCTATATTTTACCACTTGTGCCTGGTAAAAACATTTTTGTAACTCTTTGGCCTTGTTGTTTGACTGTGTGTTGTCTTCGACTTCTGTACCTTTTATTCATCAATGATCAATGAAGTTGTTTCTTACGTGTATAAAACCGTATCATTTTCATTTAGCTTGCTTCTTCTCGGTTCTATCAGATCTTTATCTTAATTATGTAGGCAAATGAAGTTGTGGGGTACTTCAGTTGAAAAACAGAGGGAACTCAGCAAGATGCTTGATGAATGGTTAGTGTACAATTCTTACTTCTTTGGCTGCAATTCTTGTTCCACTTGAATTATATTATTCTTCACAGGAAAAGTTTATGATATACTTTCAACATGATAGGGCTGTGTACTTGAGGAGGAAGTATGGAAGTAAACAGCTGTCATCAGCTACCTATCTTAGTGAAGCTGAACCTTTTCTTGAACAATATGCGAAACGCAGTCCCCAGAATCAGGTTCTTATTGGATCTGCTGGAAATTTAGTCAGAGCTGAAGATTTCTTGGCCATTGTGGAGGAAGGAATGGACGAAGAAGGTGATCTTCAAACATTGCGGGAGGCAGCACCATCAAGCCCTACACTCTCAGTGAAGGATACCGTGCCAAGGGCAGAGGGTTTGATTGTGTTTTTTCCAGGTTGTTAACTGATTATATTCTTCGCCACCTTGCTTTGCTAGACATTGTTTAGAAAATATTTGCTAATATCGCATGTTTTTAGCCCGTGATTCAGTTATTTACTATGATTGTAGGTATTTGTCTAAAGTGATTGCCATTGATTACCATTAATACTATCTAACACGTTAAAAAATTGATACATTTGCAAATACTTTTAAAATAGTACTGCCGATTGAAATTTCCTTTATTGTTTATTCTCATGTAGTAAAGGTTTTGGTGGTCATGTTTTACATGCCCTGCTTTCATCTGCTAGGGTAGGATTTTCTTGCCAGCGGAACTCTTTTCCCTTTATTTTTTGTTTCTTTTCATATATTTATTTTCCAAAATTTTAGAGCTCTTTAGATAAGATTACATGTTGTAATTGAGTTCTTCATTTTACCTTATCCCCAAAAATAATATGAAATTTTTTTAAGAACTCGTTTATTTTTAGACTAATTTTTTTTACCAAACTTTGCACAATGCTGCTTTTTCAATTTGATTTGAGTTGGGATCTCCCAAAAGTGGGGTTGAATTTACTGTTTTGGGACTTTTTTTGAACCTCTTGCTTCAAGAAAGAAGAAATTTTTTTAGATTTGTGCACTTTTGGCCTTGTTGCGAACGCAATGTTCTTTGAGGACAGATATGCCACATTTGATTCTTTAAGGGCTATGTTTATTTTTGGTCTTTTTGTTGGGCTAAATCTATCAAATTAGAAATATTACGATATATATGATATTCTATTCTAAATATTATTAGAAATAGGGCCAATCTCCGTCTGGCCCGAGGAAACCTTTGCACGCCTCCATTACCTTTTGGGAGGCCTATAACCATTTGTTCTTGTATAAATAATTATTATTTGTTCTTCTACCGTGAGAGGCTGACTCAATGGCTCTATACGAATTAGCAGTTTTTTATCCCTCTTCCCCGATTCTTTTTTTTCTTACGACACCCCAATCAAATCGAGATTCTCGTCTTTTTAGAACAAAGCAGCCTTTCATTTGATTCTCTTCGATGGAAGTTTAGCCTTTAGACTTTAATTTCACTCCACGTTCCATGTAGTATAAATAGATTCTCATTTGAGAATTTCTCCTCCTCTTTTGTAAGTAGTTTTTACTTTCACATTAGTGAAAGATCATCTTTCTATTAAAACAAATAATAGTGAAATAAAAGATTTTTTGTTCACTTATTTAAAGCAATAAATCAGTGAAATAAGAAATAAATTAAAAAATTATGTTAAAAATAATTAACTTGTAATAAAATCAGAGTTTCTAAAACTCTTTTAGATGACAATTATTCAACCAAAATTATAGTTAAAATAGTAAATATTTAAAAGTAAACATAGTGAACTAGAAAAGAGTAAATATGGTTTTTCTACCTTTGGTTGGGAAACGAATGTGGTTAAGTATGTGTCCTTTCGATCCCCTTGGAAATTTATCTCACAAGGTCTTGATGTTTTTAATTCTTTCACCCGTTTTACCTTAGGCCTTGGTTTACGTATTCACTTTTGGGAGGATACTTGGGTTGGTGAAGTTTCTTTCCAAACACTTTATCCTCAGCTTTACCTTGTGTCCTCTAATGTTGGTTGTTCAATTGCTTCTTTGTTTGATAGCTTTTCCTCTTCTTGGAATCTTTCTTTTAGAAGAACCTTAATGTGATTGAGTTATTACAATTTCAAGATTTACTTTCTTCCATCCATTTTGTTGTGCCTACTCCTTTGGAGGACCGTAAAACTTGGACCATTCATCCTTCGGGCTCTTTCACTACAAATTCCTTTTCTCAAAATTGATTCAAGTCCCTTCTCAACCTCATTTTCCTTATACTTTTATTTGGAAAAAAGGCATTCCTATTAAGGTTCAATTTTTCCTTTGGTCTGCTGCTTTAGAGAAGATTAACACTTGTGATGTTTTGCGGAGAAAGAATCCGTTTTGGTCTTTGTCCCCTTATTGGTGTTGTCTTTGTGGAAAGGTTCATGAGTCGACAAATCTGTTATTCTTACATTGTGATTTTATTGGTGTTTTTTGGGGCCGGATCTTGACTCATTTTGATATTTTCTGGGTTATGCCTTTGGACATTTGCACTCTATTTTCCATCTCCCCTTTTGGTTCAAGAAGAAATCGTAAGAGCATTTTCTGGAATCTTGTTGTGGCGGCACTTTTTTGGGTGATTTGGATCGAGAGGAACAACCGTATTTTCAACAATATGTCTCATGATCATCAACTTTGGGACCGTTTTTTGTATTTCATTTATCTTTGGTCAAAAAATAATGCACATTTAAATTTTGGTGTAACTTTTTCTTCTTTATACTTACCTTGGAACTCCTTTTTGTAATATCTTTTGGAGGCGTTCTTAACCTCTTGTACATTCTTTTCTTTTAATATAATAGTTGTGAATTCTTCTAAAAAAAAAATATATATGCTATTTTGGTTAATTAAAAAAGTTGTGCTATATGAGTAGTTAGTTATATATATTTTTTATACTATTCGAGTAATTCCCCAAAATAATAAGAGCAATGATGATTGAGTTCTTTATGTAGCCATATCCAATTGCATTTGAATTTGTGTTGGCTTTTTTTTTTCAAGCATATAAGAACCTTAAGATTGTAATGTCCAACACTTTAATATGTGGTAGAAGAATTAAGAGCATCATTCTTCCCAACTTCATGTTTCAATGATATTTATCTTATAGATTTCTTCAAGTCAAGGCATTGAAGTATAGGTTGAATTCTTCTTATTAAAAAAAGTTTAGGTTGAATGTAATTTGAGAAAAAACTTTTTCATTTTTACTTGTAGGTTAGTTGTTATTTCCTTCAACTATGAAATGCTAACTGTATGCTTAGTCACGAAAATGATTGTGGAATTTCATGAGTTAAAAAATTTGAGCTGCTATACCCTATTATATTGAAATTTACAGTTTTTTTTTTTCTGTATATTTTTTTTTTTTAAATTGGAAGTTCTTTTGCGGCTATTGTTCTTGTATTTTGATTGTTATTTGGATGCTATTGTTCTTTGCAGCTCTGCACAGTCTAACGAATACATAGAGCTTCACTTGATTGTTTACTGTATTGTCTAGTTCTTATATTTTTCTACTCCTATGATTTGTAAACTTTTTATACTTCTTCTTTAAATATTGCTTTGAACTTTCATTTACAGGAGTTCCAGGCTGTGCCAAGTCTGCTCTTTGCAGGGAACTACTCAATACTCCAGGAGGACTTGGAGATGATCGACCAGTCAATAGTCTAATGGGTGACCTGATTAAAGGTAGTTATATATGAATTCCTTTTTATCATTTACATTGCTGAAGCTTGCAACTGGAGATGCTGTCCTGTTGTTTTCTTATGATTTTGATTAAAAAAAGACCAGTTCTTAAGGACTTAAGTTTAAGTGTTAAATTCACTTTAACGTCATGGCAGTTGACAAATCGGTTACTCCTTTGACATTAATTGTTTGACCAAGCGATTTTTGTTTAGAAAACAAATGGGTGCTTTATGTAAGGAAAAAAAAAAATTCTTCCTTACCTCTTTTATTGTTAATGGTTTTTATTAGTTTCTATTGTACGCTTTTATTCATCAATGCGCTCATTTACTGTCATGACTGGTAGTTAGCAAGTATAGTTAGTAGTTTGTTAGTTGGGTTAGTTATTACTACTGAGTGGTTACTTGATAACCTAGATAAACTGATGTCGTAAGTTATAATCACATTTTTTATATAGAATAAGGTTTGTGAGTATTTTTTGATTCATCATTTGATGATATAAGAGCGAAGTCCTTGTTTGGGTCGATGACTTTCGTTGCCGTGGGAGGGATCGGATAATTTCTTTCAATAAAAATAGTAAGGAGTTTCTTAATGCTAAGTTCAATATCAAACGTTACACAACAAACTGAAAAGAACAAGGAAGAAGTTAATTTCTATCGACGTTCATTCATCTTTAATCATGGTCCACATGATTAGCAAAATTTCCCTGTAATTAGGACATACCGACAATATGGTTATAGTCTATGTGGAGCATAGGGCTTGAGCGTGATAAAAAATTTAAATGTAGATGTCACTGTCAATGTCAATAAGTCAATTTTACAAAAATGTAGATGTTGACGGATATTTCAGAAAATGTAGATATTGGTGTTGATCAAGAATTTTTTTCCTATCCTAAATATTTTACAATAAATCACGGTAAAACTACAATGAATTAGAATGAAATGAATACAAGTGAGCCTATTTATAGGTTAATCCACGCCCACGGTAAAATTAAAAAATTACAATAACAACTACTAATCACCACAACTAACAATTAACCTAAGGTGAACAGAAACCAAGAAAAAACAGTAAAACAATTTAAACTGCCCCAAAACAACTAGAATACAGTTTTACATCACACCGAATGAGCTGTGTGTTATGATGCAATTGATAAAAGAACAAAAGAAACAAAATATGGGTCAGCAAGACAGACTTCTTTGGAGCCTGGATAAAAGAGGATTGTACTCGAGTGCTTCTTTTCCCAGACATCATACAAATAGAAGTGACATCGTCAATTTATTTAAATTAAAGAAAAAAAAACTCTATAGTGATCAAAGTCCCAGAAAAATAATTTTGTGGAATTTGGCTATGGGTGGTATCAACTATCATTACAACCAAAGTCATCCAAGAAGAAATTCTAAATGGACACTGTATCTAAATTCTTACAGTTTGTTCTATTGGGCATAAAAAACATGTGTTCATCTTTTCATACATGGTCAAATGTCTCGAAAACTTTGGAACCGACTTTTGGATGAGTAGTATCCCTTGATGCTTTCCTGCCATGGTGTTACAAGTCTTACAACAGCTTTTAGTGGTTAAAAACGAGGCTAAGATTTTATGGGGGTGCCATTAAGGCTACTTTCTGAAAAAATTTGCTTGAAAGAAGTTGTAGGATATTCTAAAATACAGCTAGAGAGGAGGAAGAGATTTGGGAATTTGGTGAAACCTTTTTGATTATGACTCTATTAGCACCTATTGGAAGAATGGGCCAGATATGTGAACTTTGGTTTGATGTCATATCACTGCACCCTCTTTTTGTATTCTCTTCTAATAGATACTCATATTACAGTCTAGCTAATCTGACTATTTTGCATCCATGATCATCTTTTTCCTGTAGGTATTGAATTCAGTATAATGTAATTTCTAGAGATTTTATTTACTTCCTTCTATGTCCACAATGTGAACAAGGGTTTTAGCCAGATAAACTTGTATGATGAACTTGGTTCCTATAAAAGAAAGGATGATAAAGTTCTATATATACAGCAAAATACTGGCAGAAGGTTGCTGCTGCACGGAAGAAAAAAACGTACTCCATAATGCTTGCAGACAAAAATGCACCAAATGAAGAAGTGTGGAGACAGGTAATCTTCCCATTCTATAATCCTTAGTCTAAAACAAAAGCACAAGGAACTCGAAATGAAGGTGACTAGGCTAGCTTTTCTTCCACTGTATTATATGATTACAAATTTTCAGTGAGGTGCGTGCCTCGAGAAGCCCAAAAAGCCTGCGCCTAGGTATCCTAGATTCCTGGGTATCTAGATTACCTCGATCCAAACGGCCCCTTCTTTGTATCTTTCATTACCTAAATGAAATGCGCCATTTTTAAAAAAATTTAAAATCAATGACAATTTTTTTTGAGGTGAGACTTGCGAGATCTTGTTAAACATTTTTACAATATGGCCCAAATTCAAACTAAAATTAGCATTTTGTACTATGATAATGAAATTGAATACTTTAATAAACATGTTGGTGATATTCTGAAAGATAAAGGTATTTTGCACCGTCCACTTGCCCTTTAACTTGGAAGGACGGACACGCTAAGTTACATAGATTCGTTCAAACATTGTCAGACATGACAAATAAATTGTCCAAAATTATTAATTGATTTTTTAAATTTAAGTCACGCCTGGACGCGACTTAAGAATGCCCAGACACGGCTTGGACATGGCAGATGATGTTTTAGGTAAAAAAAAACAAGTTACACTTACCTTTTAGCCCTAGCCCAGCTCAACAATGTTAGATTCGGAGGAGAAAAAATGGAATAGAAACTCAGCCTTCCTTTTTAGCAAATCAAACGAACAAAAGAGAGTAATAGAAACCCTAGAAATTTTAGACCTTGCCGATGAAGAGAGAAGAATTTATTGAAGCAAAAGAAGTTTTTGAAACAAAACTACTAAATTTTGCCTTCCGGTTCCTAGTCCTTATGTGCCCTTCTGGAAACTCCTCTGATTCCATTACAGATTGATTCTAGCAGCTAATAATAGGAAATCCTCTCTCGTGGCCCTCGCCCATCCCAAAAAAGCCTGGTCTATGGCCTCTTTCCTACAATATAAGGATGTTCAAAATGTAACTCACAAGCTCTTTTGAATTTTCATTTATTTCTCCATTCTCATGAGGCCAGAAAGTTTATTGTCCAATAGATGTCTATCATTCTGTTGAATTATATTCAGAACCTGTTGAACTAGTATTTGATTTTAATGTTTATGGATATCCTATCATGCTTTTCTTGTTATTGCTACCCTTCCTTCTCTTGAATTGTCTAGTTTTATATAAGCAATGTTTTTATCAGAAGATATATTAAAAGGTAATATAAGCTTTGGTAAATTATGTATTTGGAAACAGTTAATTTATTCGGAAAGTACATGTGCTGCCTGTAACTGATGGCAAATTATATTTCAAAATGTTTTACAGCCAATCTGACGTTGCTCAACCATTTATCTGATGTGATTATAGAATTGCTGTTTTTTTCCAGCTTCTGAATGTTTCCGCTGCATATTTCATACCTGGTCGTATGGAATTTTTCTTACACAAATACTATTTACGGTCTCACAAGCTATATGCACTGCATGGAGATTGTGGTCTTCTTATGCTATAATATTTTGAGTTTTGACTTTGTACATGGATAGAATGAAGTATATCCACTTTGTAACATTGTTCTTTGAATTTAATGAAGTGAGGGACTTGCACCATATAACCATGGACGAACTTGCAATATGCAATTTTTTAGTACTGTGGGTAATACTGTGCAGACTTGGACCTTAGTTCTTGTGATCTCTTCGACCTTAGGAGTAAAAAAATAAATATATTTTGTAATATGAAAGCTCAAAATGTAATGTTGGTTTCTAAGAATGTTAGGTTTTCAAATTTTCTGTGTTTTTTATTTGTGATTAAAAATTGCTAAATGACTTGTGCAGATTGAAGATATGTGCCATAGCACAAGTGCTTCTGCAATTCCAGTTGTACCTGATTCTGAAGGTTATTATCATCAAAATACTTCTAATGTTCAGTTCCTTGCCATAAGATATCTTGAGGAATTTTTTCTTTGCCTTTAATTACTTGAAATTTACTGTTATCAACGCTAATTCCATCGACAATACTGAAGACAGCAGTTTATTAGCTTAAAAAACTTCACTTTACCTTTAGAATCAACCTTTTAACTCACAAGAGGTAAAAAATATCACCTAAATGAGTCAATGTGTTAGATGTCGATCTCGATGGAAATGTCGAGCTTTAAATATACGGAGTTGTCGATAAAGATGTCGATGTCGACGGACATTCCCGTAAAAATCACGCAAACAATGCTTAAGTGAATTTTTGGAGTTAATCAATAAAACTTTCCCAATAGCTTAAATAAGTCATAGACTCATAATTAATTACTAAAACTAGTTATTATTAATCATTTTCAATATTTATATTCAACTATATAAATAATTTTTAAGTGGTATTAAATATGAATAAGAACCTTACATAATTTATTTAATTAAAAAAGTGATTAAAAAAATTAATTAAGAAAGAAAAACATGGTGGAAGCTTCTTTACTTGGGTTTCTTTAGTTTTCAGTTTTCCTTAATCCCACATCAGAAGAGTCACAGCTAGCGTGAAGTAGATTTGCTTATAAAAGGCTCTCTCATCACTTGCTTAACGAAATGAGCTGCTCTCAACATGCTGAGCTTGCCCAGCACTATTAAAAAACTCGCCTCTCTATTTTTTCACCGCCGATATTCAAAGGTGTCAGCAATATTTTGACGATATTTCAAAATATTGTTGATAATTTGACGATATTTTTTAATATCATTGATATGGGGAAGATTAATTTTCTCCTTTCAAAATACCGCATCTTCGTCTGGGGTATAAGTAGAGTGTCTTGTCGAAGATATCGCCTACTTTTGTTTCCCTGAACTGAACTGAGTGTTGTTGAGAATATCTTGGAAATGATTAACTTTACCTTAACATAATAACTTTAAACCTTTAGGCTATTGGTGATTTTACATGTTATCAGAGTAGAAAGTTTGAGTTCAAATGGTGGTTATGTTATTTGCTCCATAGAATATTTATACTTCACATGGTGGGCGTTTGTAAATATCCAAGCACCATGTAAGGGGAGTGTTGAGGTAAAAGAATTAGATGTATCTTTAACCTAACAGATTAAACTTTTGAGTCTGGTGATGTTTTAATTAGTGTATTCCCGTATTTTTGTTGAACGCTAAATTGTCTTATGTAGTCCAAATGTCATCCTTCTTTGGTGGTTCATAGGGCTAGTTATGTAGAGACTCAAACTCAGCTTGATGCCCTTTATCAAGAATTTTCCAAACTTGTTCTTGAATAATTCTCATTATGACCTGCTAAATGTGCAGGAACTGATTCTAACCCCTTCTCTCTTGATGCACTGGCTGTCTTCATGTTTCGTGTGCTGCAAAGAGTTAATCATCCAGTATGTGCTTTATGTTTATATTGATTCTAGTTCAGACTGTAAAAATACATCAGTTATCATTTTAGGTTAGTTCTTTTTCTAATATTTGTACTAATGCCTATAATTCTGAAGGGAAATCTCGACAAGGCATCCCCTAATGCTGGCTATGTCCTACTAATGTTTTATCATCTTTATGAGGGCAAGGCATGAATTTTTCTCATCACTCTATTATTCAGGCCAGGTTTCTATCTTTAGCATTTTCCTGATTATTTTCTCTAATGTTTTCAGAGTCGCAAAGAGTTTGATGGTGATCTTATTAATCGTTTTGGATCTCTGGTCAAGATGCCATTGCTGAAATCTGATAGGTATAGCTCAGCTTTGGATGTGGTCTTCTTTTTATTGTATCCCTACGGCCATAATTGAAGATCTCTTTGCAATTTTTTCCTCTAGTTTTGTCTTATTGATAAATTAAATAATTATGAAGCATTATGGACAAAGGATGGAACATAAATTGTACAAGGGTATGTATAAAGAGAGAAGGGGGGAGGGAGAGACTGAACAGAGAGGGAAGGGAACGGGCTAAGAAATCCAACTCAAGTGACACTAAAAAATTTTAAAATAAAAAATCCAACTTAAAGAGATCAAGAGACCATGGAATGCATTGAAGTTCTTATTGACATTATTTTCACCAAAGAAAAATCACTATAAATTTTTTTGAAAAGATTTAATAACATTCAAAACAGTTTGACTTGTTTGAGTTGTGAATTTGACAAAAGCAATGTCTGAGGACCTTTCATTTTCAAAAGTACCATTATCAGCTGGCAAATCTTATTATTGAGATTATTATTTCAGTATGTCATCTTGGTTTCCCATTTTATCACCTTTATTCATAATCATAGCTAACCATTTGGTGGTCTTGTATTGCAGGTCTCCCTTGCCTGATAATCTAAAGTTGGTTTTAGAGGAGGGACTAAGCCTATATAACCTTCATACAAGTAAACATGGAAGGTTCGTAGCTTCTACAAATCTTTATGTTGCTTTTTACTGGAAGTTTTAGCGCAAAAAACTTCAATAGATGATCTGCCAATCACCTTTTATTTATAGCTTTTGGAACTTCTGTTTACAGAATGGAATCTACCAAGGGTTCATACGCGAATGAGTGGGCCAAATGGGAGAACCATATGCGAAAAAGTTTGTTTGATAAGACTGAGTATCTTAATTCTATTCAGGTGCGATAATTTTTTCATGTTAAAAAAATAAACAAATCTAAGTTCTTCTCCACACTTCAAATTTGATTTAGTTTTCATCAAACGTTAAGGCTCACTCTATAAATGTTCTATTTTATGATTTCATAAGTTTTTTTCTTCTCTATTTTTTCCGTTCATAAATGTTTGAGAAATCTTAGCTTAAGTTTCAAAAATTAGAAAAACATTTTTATTAAGCATACTAATTTTTGGAAAAAAAAAAGTGAAAATGAAAAGGAAAAGGCCCAAAGGATTAAGTTCTGGAAACACGTGTTGAGTTTATAAACTTTCATATGAATGCTTTAAACAGTCTTAATTATTCAGGTTCCATTTGAGTTTGCTGTACAAGATGTGTTGGAGCAATTGAAGAAGATTGCGAAGGGTGATTACAAAACCCCTGTTACAGAGAAGAGGAAGTCAGGGTTGATAGTGTTTGCTGCTGTCAATCTACCGGTTCCGGAGATTCAAAATATTCTTGAGACAGTAAGTATATTCCCCTGAATCCCCAAAGCCCCAGTGACTTGAAAATTAGACGAAACAAACTTGCTAAATTATCTATCTTCTAAAGCCTCCTCGAGTCTCTTACTTTACCGGTTAAAGTTTGTTGTATTCTTGGACTTCTTACTCTAAAAAAATTGTCTACTTGCATTGGTTAGTTCATCACTTGGATTATGGCACTGTGAGATCAGCAAAAATCTAGATTATCAGTTTTGCTTTCGATATGTTAAATGTTTTTATACTGCTATTTCCTTCTTTTAAGACTTGTACTGCTATTTCCTAACAGTTAAGCATACATATTGATGTGAATCATAATAGGTTAAATAGTTAGGTTTATTTATGAGTTATTATTAGAGACTTAAGTTTATTTTAATGTAATTAATTAGTATAATTAATTAGTATTAGTTCTAATTACTTTAGGTTAAAATTAGGGTTTTCATTGTAAGGCTATAAATAGCCACATTAGGTTTCATTTTAGAGAATCTCATATCTTATCTTTTATCAATAGAAATATTCTAGAGAGAGTTTCTCCTCTTCTTGGGTTTTAACCCTTTGTTCTTGGGATGGATTTCCCGTACAAGCATGGACTTGCTTGTTGAGGCCGTGGACTCGGCCTCGCCCCACATCAGTTGGTATCAGAGCCTCACCGTTCCGGGAGGTCCGATTACAAAGATAGTCGGAGTTGAAGAATCGGAGGTGGATTGACCACCCCGATCTGTTCTCAGTTTTGTATTTCCGTTTAAAAAAAAAAACCTCATTCCCCTTTCCCATCAAAACATCATCAGCCCTTTTCTCATACCCTGTTTCTTCTAATTTCAAAATAAAATAAAATGGCAGAAGTATATTTCTCAGCAAGAAGGTACACTCAACACGATCCTAAACTTAGAATTCCTAGTTTTGATGGATTAATTAGTTTGGAGGGATTCTTGAGATGGATTCAAAGAGTCGATCAATTCTTTGAATGGTATGATGTTGAATGGGATAAGCAAGCTATTTTAGTAGCTAGAAAATTCAAAGGATATGTGGTTTATTGGTGGGATGGCTCCAAAATCATAGGATCTATCATGGGAAGAAGAAAATTCGAAGTTGGGCAAAAATGAGAACGAAATTGATTGAAGAATTTAATCAATTTGATGAAGAGGAAGAAGAAGAAATATGGGCTATCGAGGGATTTTCAAGAGACAGTGAATTCACTGTCAAATCGGTGGCCGTGCAATATGTGGATGGCGGTGAAGAACAATTTGTTGAAGACGACAATGGGGGGTTCGATGAAAGCGTCCAAGGTGAAATACAATTCGTCAACAAAAATTCCATGACTCCCTACATGTTTGGCTTGCAAAACGTGGTCAATTTGTTGAAGACGACAATGGGGGGTTCGATGAAAGCGTCCAAGGTGAAATACAATTCGTCAACAAAAATTCCATGACTCCCTACATGTTTGGCTTGCAAAACGTGGTCACTATCCAAAATATTGAACCAGTCAAAAAAAGAGTAGAAGAAAAGGGAAAAGAAGAAATCAAAGAGGACGTTGTCAGCGGTGAAGAAACGAAGGACTCAGTAGAAGATGGTTCCGTCGAAGATCTATGTAATCGGCAAGCAGTTGTGGCAGAAGGAAATGCCAAGGAATTGAAAAAAAAGATGAAACAAAAAGAACAAAAAATGTTGACGGCGGCGACACTGTTTCCTTGCCAAGCTGATGATATAGGTAAAGATGCCCTAATTTCATCTTCCCTGGCAATTGGATTCATTTTTAATTTCGTGGGCCCTCAACTTTCATTCTCTTTTCAACCCAACTTTATCCCACTACCAAATTCATTATCAAAAACCATGGACCATCTACTTTTCTTACCACCAAGGCCCATATCTTTTCCTTTTATGGACCCATTTCTTTTGTATTTCTCTTCAAATCAAATGGGCCCATTATTTTCAATACTATACCAGTCTCCATCCCACTTCCTTATCCATCTCTCATCTCCATATTTTTCTCCTATCTCACAAATTTTTTCTTTGGGCCCATTAATTCCAATTCCTCCAAAACCCAATTTCTCATTTATTGAATTGGACCCTTTTCTTTTTCACCCAATTAAGCAAAAACCAAATCTTTCCAATTTTATTTCTCCTACGTTAGCAAAGCCCATTAACATCAAATTTCACTTCATGAAGTGGGCTCGACGAACTCAAAGACCGTGGATTTTCCTATTTTCACCATCTTCGTGGGCCATTGCTTTGGTACCACTTTGGATTTGGGAGGAGGTTCGTCGTGCGTTCTCAATTGGAGTCTTCTTCTCTTCGTCGGGACCGAACTCGAGGTCGAGTTCATTTTTTTTGGTGTGGTAGTATGATGTGAATCATAATAGGTTAAATAGTTAGGTTTATTTATGAGTTATTATTAGAGACTTAAGTTTATTTTAATGTAATTAATTAGTATAATTAATTAGTATTAGTTCTAATTACTTTAGGTTAAAATTAGGGTTTTCATTGTAAGGCTATAAATAGCCACATTAGGTTTCATTTTAGAGAATCTCATATCTTATCTTTTATCAATAGAAATATTCTAGAGAGAGTTTCTCCTCTTCTTGGGTTTTAACCCTTTGTTCTTGGGATGGATTTCCCGTACAAGCATGGACTTGCTTGTTGAGGCCGTGGACTCGGCCTCGCCCCACATCACATATTCATTTAATGTTTTATGCATTATAAATTTATATATCTAATTTCATCACATTCATGAAGTGCCAGTTTGTAATCCTCATGTTTTTTACTATTATGGTACAGTTGAGCAATCAAAACCCCCACGTTGAGGCCTTCCTTAAACACAACTGTAAGGATTATGCACCTAAAGGAGCTCATGTGACACTCGCACACAAGAGAAGCCATGGCATTAAAACTGTAGCGGACTTCGGCATTTTTCAAGACAAAGAAGTTCCTGTGGAATTCACTGCCCTACTTATCTCAGATAAATTGGCTGCGTTAGAGTGCCGGCTTGGCTCTATAGAGGGTGAAAGGGTGGTCTGCAGAAACCAATGGCCCCATGTTACCTTATGGACTAAAGAGGGGCTTGGTGCAAAAGAGGCCAACACATTACCAGAGTTGGTTTCAGAGGGAAAAGCGACTCGCATTGAAATTAATCCTCCCATTATCATATCAGGCACGGTGCAATTCTATTAGCCCTTCCACCTCCGTTTATTTTCTTTTTATAATAGGTTAAGATGATAGAAAAAAAAGTCAGAAAGTGTCCATGGCTATGACACTGTTGGTTTGAGGTTGAGATGCAGGTAAAAAGGTTTTGAAGAATAGATTTTCCTGTGGTTAGAAACTTTTTTTTGTATAGGATTCTCAATTCCTGCCTGAAAATCCAAGGAAGATTATTTTTGGAATCCGTATGATGTACAGAAAGGCACAGTTTAAAATTTTGGGATTTTAGTCTTCTACTGGAACCAGATTTTATCTGAATCTGAAAGCATGATAAATAGCTTTTCAAATTTGAGATGGTGGAACTGAAATGCGTCGGTTTAACGATCAAAACTGGTTTTTTTTCCCCACTAAATTCTAATCTTAATTTATCGTTTTGAACTTTTTAAAACTTGAATGATTAGGATTAGAATTAGAATAAAAATATTAAAAAGTTCAAAAGTCACGGTGAATTACTAAAATAGGGAAAAAAAGATATATGTAATTACTTATATAATATAACACGTAAGATTTACTAAAATAGCATTGAAACAGTTCAATTAATTATAACTTTTATTTAATTATCATCTAAATGAGCCTTAAGAATTAAGTTTTTTTTTTTTATTAATTAAATGTTAATTTAACTTTGTTAATCTGTTCTTAGTTTCAATAAATTATTAAATGATAAATTTGTACTTTTAAGTAGGAAAAAAGAAGTATAATACTTAACGAATTTAAAATTCGTTGCATTTGAAAATTTTAGATGCAAAATATGGATATTTTATAAGAAAAAGAACTAAAATTATATTTAACCTTAATTTTTTTTACTATTTAACATATTATATGTTCGTATGCTATTTTATAGATTGCGATAACATTTTGTTTGTTTTTCTTTTTTGAGATAATATTATATCAACATCAAATTGAGGGAGGGATACTCAACCTTCAATTTTATGGAAAGAAGGTATTTATTTGTTAATATATATGATAAAATTGTTTTAATTACTAAAAATTATATACTAGAAATATTATTAGAATTTAAACGTTATAAATTTTTGAAAATTCTATATATTGAAGTTTTTAAATATGATAAATTATTGAACTATAATTATACTATTTGAATAATTTTTAAAATGTTTTTCAGTAATTAATATGTTAGGTTATTTCAGTAATTATCTCATACTATATACTGAATTTGCTTCTAATAACTCTGTATATTGAAGTTTTTATATATTATAAACTATTTAGGTAGATTTTTGCGTTATGTATTATGTAAACAACAATTGTAAGTTTGTAATACAAAACGTACATGACTTCTTAATTCAATTCTAAGATTTCAAAAACAATATTTAGAATAATTTTTTAACATCTTAGATATTAAAGTTTGTTTGTTAATGTATCTCATCCCTCAAAAAGAGTAAATTCTAATCTCCCCAATTCCAGCCCCTCATAAAATGTTACTTATTATGTAGTATAAATATAGCTATTGAATTGTCAACTTAAGCATAGCTCAACTAAAAAGCTATTAATACTTCCTTCCATAAAGTCGAAGGTTTAAACTTCCCCTAATTCGATCTAATATCTCAATATACATAGTTATAGAATTGTCAGTAATGAAGCAAATTTTATTTATTTAATATTACTCTATTTAAAATATTTAAAAATAAGTTGAAAATTTATTTTGGTCCTTAGAGTTTCACTTTCATATTTTAATCCCTAAACTTTTTCAGATTTTGTATATCATTTTGTTAGAGGCTTTCTTATTATCTTTGTCTATTTTTATTTAAAAACTTGCATGTAACATTATTTTTGAAGTATAATTCTATTGTTTTCTCTTTCCTCTTTCGATTGAAGAGTGTAGTTATCTCTATGGTTTTCCCGATTTCCCTCCTTGGTTCAAATGATCACATTAAGCTACAAACTCAACCTATATACTCAACAATATTTAAAAAAAAAGAAAGTATAACATGAATTATAAAATAAACTGAGAGAAATAAGAGAAAAAACTAAAACCAAATGGTATACGAAGTTTAAGGACTGAAACAAAAAATTTAAGTTCTATGATCAAAATAGGAAAATTGTCAGTTTTGAATTAAACAATTTTTAAACCTTAAAAATATTATCAGGTAAACAATATAAAGATAAATCTACGATCAATTTCGTTTAAAATTACAGAAAGATATTAATTGTAATGGTATCAACATGTTCGAGTACAATCAATGTAGCTTTCAATTTATGACTGACCATAGAAAAAATAAAAAACGGAAAACTAGCTCAATTGAACTCTTCAAACTATGTTCTCTTTTCCTGCACGCCTTGGCTTGAAGAGGGTAAAAATACAAATCCAACGCCTCATTGTGACTCTTGGCTATTATTTTGGGCAATCTCAGACTCCATTCACCCCGTTAAGAATGGACAACAGTTCTATTAAGCAACACATAAAGATTAAAACACTATCGATAACACATTTTGACATCGATAGATGCTAAAGTTCAGATTCCTCTAATAACATAATCAGAACCGGGGAATTTGCTGAGGGTGTGATTCAACCTATTGTGTTGACATGGGAGATTCTAAATTTAGGATTATCCTCCTTGATTGGAATGTGTGATTCTTTATCCATAACGTGTATAGCTAGTGATCCTTTACATGAACGAAGTGTATTCGGATAACTTTCTTTTTTGGTTCTTCAAGGAAAAATAATTGTGAAATGAATTCAGCTAGCAAAAGAACTGTAAATTTCATCAGATCACAAACTTCGTTTCTTTTAGTGAAGGTATCTCGTAAAAAAGAGCTACTTCAACTCCATTTTAGACTTCCAACTCCCCCAAAGCCATCTCCTTAATGTGAATTTACGCCTGCAACAGAAATTGAAATGAAGGAATATGAGGATACCCAAACAGGATCTGATTGATTTCAAAATAACCAAGTTTAAGGAAAAGCACTTCCAAGTTCTGTGTAGCATTTAATGTTGAAAAGAAAAAGATCTACAAGCTGGCATAAAAGTATCAGCAAGCTTAAATAACTTATAGACGTAGCATTTATAACCGGTGTAGCAACAAAAGATATGCACTAGCTGTCGCTCCAGCACAATTTTTTTAACTCTAATTTTAAGGTGAAAACATATATTAAGTCGTAGATTTTAGTAAATGGCACCAATAAGTCTTGAATCACCAATTTGATACAGAGAGTGCAATAGCTCATCACCTGAACCAATCGCCATCAATTTAAATTTCCATAGTCATCTTCAAGCACGTAGAGAAGCTTCCTATAATTATGCCCATCCACAAGATCTTTCTCTTGCAATTCCCTCAACAAACTTGTGGCTTCTCCCACCCTCCCTTGCCTGCACATTTCATCTAATACCGTCCTATATGTAATGAAATCAGCAGACCTCCTATTACTGATCATCTCCCACAAATAATTCACTGCTTCTTCAACCTCTCCACTGATAGCCAAAGCATTCACCATTGAACTGTACGATATACTGCTTGGGACAAACCCCTTGGTCTTCATTTTATCACATAACTCCCTTGCGTTATTTGTTCGCCCTTGGGCACATAACCCATGGATCAAATAATCATAAGAAAATGAATTTGGCAGGACATTGTATACAACACCCATTTGATGAAAAACTCTAAGAGCATCATTGATATGCATGGAAAACACATATCCCTTTATCATAGAATTCAAAGTGAATATGTCGGGTTGAATTCCATCACTGACCATCTGTCTAAAGAGACATCTAATAGTCTACATATACATATGAATATATGATTGATATAAGTATTACGACCCTGACTTAAGAATGCGGTAAAAAGAAGATTATAGGTTGTAATTGAAGGCCTACAACTCAAGTTTCTACTGTTCTCCATATGCTTAAATATATTAATAGCTCTAGTCAATTTCCGAGCCTCAGTGAAAAAATAGATCATAGAATTGTAAAGAGCCTCAGAACCAATATAAGGTACAGCAAGCACCTGATTCACAACATCATCCATTACTTGATACATTTTTGCAGCACCTAATTTCTTTATTGTAATATGATAAGTGGAAACATCATGTTTAAACCTAGGTCATTGTGTGAGGCCCAATTGAATAACTCGAAACACACGAGAGGATCTTCTTGGAGAGTTAATACATTACAAAGTTCTTCAGGGTTAAATCTTGGAGGGATTTTGGAAACTGCTAACTGAAATTGGGTTTCATAATATATAGGTTTGAGATTGGATTTCAATCTTTTTCTCTCTCTCTTCCTAAATGATCTTGAAGGTGCCTTTATTTGAGTAGAAATTCAATGAAAGATACATTACTTCCCAATGAAATTTCGTGAAAGTAATTATAGAAAGTGGGTAAAGGGTTTGAGATAAATGGAGAAAATTTCTCCATTTACAATGATTAGAAATCGAGGAACAGGAATGAACAGAAAAACATCTGAAATTAAAGAGATGGTTAATGAAATTCCTTAAGAAGGGTTTACGAGGGGGGATCATAATGATCCGAAGAAGGAGGAAAAAAACTCAATTACAAGTGTCAAAGCAAATCAAAGTTTGAGAATTTGACAGAAATTGTAAAAACGTCATTACTGATTCCTGTTTTGAAAATTTTTCCATTTCCTCGGTTCTCAACGCCTCTTTTTTCGAATCGAATTCAATTGAGTTTGCTGACTAACCTCATCGGTCCGGCAAGATCTTCCTATTCCGATTACTCCTCTGACTTCGTCGCAACTCCAACCATCCTGATATCACGCTTTCATCTGTGCTTTGCAAGTCGCTTCGAGTCACGAGGAAGAAGACTCTTCATTCACAGAACTGCCCAAGCTGATTTTGCTTCTATTTGTTCACGCTGCCCGCATCCCCTTTGGAGAGTAATTAATTAATTTTTTTTTTTTAGTACCGAGTAATTTGATCTTTCACCTCTCCATATTATGGAAAATTGATGTTTTTCGTCATCCGCGTATTACCAATGTCTCTTCCTTCCTTCTGCATAAAAGTTTGCAAATTGTACTACAATTGAGTGCAGATACTCTCATGAGCAAATGATAAAAATGACCACTTTTTCCGGACACCTATCTAAAAACAACCACCACTTATCAGATTACAAAATATAGCCTATATAGTCATCATTTGAAAATATTCATTCCTATTATAACCATTATCCGGACAATCCTCCTCAAAATCGATGTCTGACGCACATATGGAGAGTTGGTGAGGCTGTCAATCATGTCACTGTCCTTGTACCCGTTATGCACACGGATTTCTACCTTATCTTGGAAGATTTACGCCAACATTTTCTCTAAAAAAACGGGATATGAAATTTCAACTTTGGATTTCCCTCTTTTTTTTAAGATATTATTATCCCATATTATTCATTGTACTTTATATGTAACGACCCGATACCGTAAAATCCTTTAAATTCAAATGCACAGCGGAAGACTTGGTTTTAAAGAAAATCGGCATGTGTTCGTTTAAAACTCGGATAAACCAAAACCTGTTTACAATGACCCAATTCAGAGAAAGCAATAAAAATTGTGGAATGCGCATTCCAGCTTAAAAGTAACTTCGAAAAGGACTTTAAAACCATAAGACATTTACAATTTTTCACAATTTCTCTACCGAGCTCAAATCACAAAATATGAAAAGTAGAAAGTATAAACAAAGCATTCCAAAAATTCTATTCAAAAGTGTTCCTGTTCTTGTCGTTTCATCGCCTCGAGAAGTCAAACAGCACCACCTCCTCTACCACAACTACTATATCAAGAAGTACCTGAAAAAAAATGTAAAAGTAGCAACATTAGCATAAAAATGCTAGTGAGAATAAAATGAAAGCCAGTAATCTCATGGACTAAATTCCATACCAGAAATTGTGTCCAAAGGCCTAACTTTCTCTTTGCTAACCATTCTACACTTCCAAAGTCCAATTATAATCAACATACATAATATACTTTCTAAAAGTAACGATATCAAGACTTAAAGTAAAAGTACCTGTTATTACTAAGTCTTACTATACAAGTCTAAAGATTATGTAGTTGCATTACTAACTATCTTTCATCGTATCATCATACCGTATGGACCGAAGTCAACATACCATCGTGTACCATATCACAAACCATCGTGACTCTCATCACATCGGATATCAGGAATTTCACCATATAGATATCAGGAATTTCACCATATCGGATATCAAGAATTTCACCATATAGATATCAGGAATTTCACCATATCGGATATCAGGAATTTCACCATATCGGATATCAGGAATTTCACCATATAGATATCAGGAATTTCACCATATAGATATCAGGAATTTCACCATATAACAAATCATCGCACCATGATACTGTATGGAGCGTATCACATACTATCATGTGTCGTATCACAAACTCTCGCAACATGATACGTATGGACCGAAGTCAACATACTATCATGAGCCATAGTGCCATCATCACACCATGATTACATATGGATCAAAATCACATACTATCATGTGCTAGTTACAAACCATAGTACCATGGTTACATATGGATCAAAATCACATACTACCATGTACTATCCCACTAATCATCTCACCATGATTACATATGGATCAAAATCACATACTATCACGTGCAGAATCAAAGTGCTCAAGGTACCCACAAATCATCACACCATGATACATATGGACCAAAATCAACATATTACCATGTGTAAATCAATGTGCCTAAGGTCACCACAAATCATCTCACCATGATTACATATGGATCAAAATCACATACTATCACGTGCAGAATCAATGTGTCGTAGGTCCCCAAAAAGTTAGCTAAACTCCAAAGAATTCTACTAAGTTAATTAGAAACCTAACTATCTAGATTACACGAGTTATCACTCAAGTGCATCTTTTAAATACTTAACTTCCAAATCCATCAAAGTAACTTTCAAATCCATCAAAGTAACTTCCATTTCCACTTTCATCTAACATCTCCAAATCACAATACCATACTTCCAAACCTCTCTGATGTTCTCTAATCCTCGAACTATCCATAAATCCAAACTTTCTCCACACACACTTCCGAATTAAAGTCTCCAACCAAACTTAATCCTAAGAAGTTATCTCCCTCTTTACATCGATAAATAATTACATAATGAAACTAAATTCATAAAGCCACTAACTTTCACATTAAACTCACCTTAACTTGAAGACAAGCTCCGAATAATCCGAGGTTGTAAATTCACGAACAATTCACAATCCTACAAACGAATTATTCCTAAAGAACATTAATTAACCGGAAAACAATCAAACAACATCTAAACACATAAAACCACGAAAATCCCGGATTCTACCCTTATGGAGCTCTCGGCCAAGCTAGGGAAAAAGGGGTTCGGGTTTGATTTTCCGGCTTTTATGCAATTTAGAGGTGTTTTGGGTTGGTTTCGAATACTTTGGAGGTTTGCAAAATCAATGGGTAACCGAAAAATAGGGTTTTGCATATTAATCCATTTTCGAAAAAATTAACTAAAAAGCAAAAACACAAAGAACATAACATCCTAAACATAGCCCAAAGAGGGAAAATCACAAGGGACGGGTTTCCGGCTCAAACTCGGTTTTAGGGTTTAGGGAAAGTTTCTAAAATTGACTATAAAGACTTCCCCGAATGAAACCCTCAAGTTTCGGTGAACGAATTCGAAGATTACAACGCAAATTCACCATTAAAACACTATTCACATCAAAATTAAGAAACTTTAACATACCTTTAAGCCTCGAGAAAACGAGCGAAAACCTCGATTGTTAGAATGGGTAGAAAGGTCTTGGCGAAAGCTTTCCAACGCATCCGAAATCACGTAAAACGGACGAGAAACAAAGCCGGGGCGACGATTTCTTTCTCTCCTCCTTTTTTCTCTCTAAGCTACGGGTTTGAGATGAAAAATGAGAAGAAAATTTCATATTTTGTCTAATTTTGGCTTATTTAAAGAGAAGGAGGAATAGTGTTTAGATATTTAACAATTTGGGAAATGACGCCTACGTCCCTCTTTTGTTTTAACTTTAAAAAAACGAAACCCGAAGCTCTTAAATAAGTTTAAAGGTGATTAATAATTATTAATGTCACCAAAACAAATTTAAAGTATTAAAACGATTTAAAAAAAAAATTTCGGACGAAAATAACTACTAAATCGAAATTTCTGAATTTAAACTAATCTTAAAAGCTTTAATTAAAATAAATAATAAAATAAAAAAAAATTTCACCTCCAAAAGTAACGGGACGTTACATTATATATACCATAACCCTATTATATATATATATATTTATCTTACTTCTCGGTTTTTTAGGGTTTTTCTTGGAGTACATGTTGTTCATGTGCTTTCATCCATACGAACTCAGATTTTTGTAGCATGGACGAAACACGTACAGTAATGGCATTTGTTTAGTACGTATTGTATGTAATATACCTTTTCTACGTATATACTCTTGTATTTAGTTTTGTATTTTGTATTATCATTTGTACGTTCAGATTCGAAATTAGTGGTGATTAAGTATGGCACTAGAAGAAAAATGTGAATCAGCGATGGAATATTAGCGATGAAACGGGGCAATAGTTCACCGTTACAAGGAATTAATGACGCAATTAACGACGAAACGGCTGGACGTTATTTTTGTCATCGTTAGACGAAACTAACAACGAAATGTCTCGTTAATTAACGAGGGAAAAGTGTTCCATCGCTGGCTTTCGTTGACTAGAATTAGGCGATGGATTACGTCATTATAATAGTCAAAGTAATCTTTAACTATAACGATGGAATGCGTCGTGGATAAGTCAAAGATACATGTTGACTCCAACGACGCAGTTAGTCGTTCTATAAGTCAAAGTCATGTTTGACTATGACGATGGAATGCGTCGTAACTAAGTCAAAAATACATGTTAACTACAACGAAGCAGTAGGTCATTATATAAGTCAAAGTTATATTTGACTATAACGACGGAATGCATTGGCATTTGTTTTTTTTTTTTTTTGAAATTTAATTAGGTTTTAAGGTTTTAATTACAAATTATTGTGATTTGGAAATTAAATTTAATTAAAAATAAATTAAATTAAATTTAAGAAAAAGAATATTATATAAATAATATTAAAAATCCCAAAATAATACAAAATAATATTTTAACCCTAAAGCCTAATCGACAGGAGGATCAAATGGAGGATTGGGAGGAGGCCAACCAAAATCGGAAATCGAAGAACCCTCGCCGCGCATCTGCGCCATGAAGATGTCTATCGTTGCCTTCATCGACCTCTCGAACTCGAGCCTGGACGAGCTGTAATCCATGTCACCTCCGCCATGAGCCTTTCGTTGCTCTCCCGAAGCTCTGTAGTCTCAGCCCTCAACGTCTTGTTGCTCTCACGAAGCTCGGCAGCCTCGCTCGAACGAGCTGCCTGGGAAGACCAAGGCTGATCAACGTAAATGACAGGCCCGAGGTTACCGAGTCCAGGAACAGTGTCGTCTGGACGTCTCCCTCCTGCTTCCTCGAGAAAAGCCGACTCGATATCCTCCTGTGTCGATAGAGTGTCGGAGCTCGGTAACCAATCAGCGAGAATCGCTTCGTAACGAGCCTAAAAAAAAAGATCAAATCATTTCATTAGCTAAAATACTAAAAATCAATAAATTTGAAAAAAGAATATATAATAATTAACACTTACCGCTTTCTCTTTTGCCTTATCGTCTACAAAAATCTGCGTATCTCCACTTTTGGTATGAAGACGGAGAAACAGCTCAGCAACATGAACTGGACGACCCAATTTTTGTTCTTGCGAATGTTAAAAATAATTAATGAATAATGAATAATTAAAATAAAGTAAAAGTTAATTATTACACAAAATAACTTACGAGTCGTTTCTTGTGCTCGTATGTGGAGCGTGACCCTCCAGTGTACTTCGACGGGTTGGCGTTCTGGTTGGCGCTATTGATCGTCGAAATGCGCTGGTCATCCGGCGTCTGAGTACGCGCCAAGATATCCGCCAAGTCCTCCACAGAAATGTGGGTCGGCTGTTTATCGGTAGGGGCGTGGCGAATATTGTAGCTAGCGTCCCTGTACCAAACACCGGCGTGCTGATGCCAGGGAGCGTATATGACCTCGTCGGTCAGCTCATCTGGAATATCAAAATATTGCTGAAAAAAATTAATTGTCAGTTTTCGAAATAAATATATATAATTAAATATAATATTTTGAATATGTTTACCTTCTACGCTTCGAACATCCGCAGCTTGTGCGCAGCAGAGACGCTCTGCCAACGAGGGTGTCCCCATATAGGAAGCATCTTCAATAGCTCCGCAAATCTCCTTGAAACCTCCCATGATGGATGTAACCTATTGAAATGAAAAGAAAAAAATTGAAAAGTTAGAATTTATAAATAATAAATAATTAATGAAATAGGAATACAAACTAACAAGACTTACTGGTCGCCCTCGAACGACAGGAGAACCCTCCCGGAAATAGACATCTGCACGGGCTCCTACGTCGGGTCGCTATCCTCGTGCTGAATGATCGTGTCAGGGGTATCCCCGAGATGGACATCATCCTCCTCACTGGGCCCTGAACTGCTGGCACTAGGTGTGCCAGAAAGTGCTGGAGGGCGTCTACGGGGAGGCATGAGCTACAATATAATAATTAAGTAATTAAAATTCTAACCTATAAACCCTATACTTTAATTACACTATAATTAAGTAATTATATAATTATGTACTAATTACATACATTATAACCAATTACATATAATTAATTAAAACTAACAAATTAAATATAATTAAATGAAAACATACTAATTTCAAACTAAATTAACTAATTAACATATAATTAATTAAAACTAACTAATTACATATAATTAAATGAAAACATACATACTAATTTCAAACTAAATTAACTAATTAACATATAATTAAATGAAAACATATATACTAATTTCAAACTAAATTAACTAATTAACATATAATTAAAACATAACTAATTACATAAAACTAGATACATGTTACATACATTATCCAAATTACACAAAATTAAATTAAGTCAACTAATTTCAAACTAAATTAACTAATAACATGCTAATTACAAATTTAAACCAATTACATAAAAAAATATTAAATTTGACGAAACTTACTCGGATTCGTTCCAAGGATTGAGAATTTTGAGAAAGGGAAAGGATTTTTAGAGAAATGAGAAGGAATTGGCTGAGGGAATCGAAGAAGGAAGAAGTAGCTTTGAGAGAAAAAGAAGAAAAACGAAGAAGCATGGTGAAAATGGCATAAACGGTTCTGTTTTATAAGTGATTTAACGACGTCTTTCGTCGGTAATCACTTAAATACCCGTTGTGCGTGATTTCGTAACGACGGAATCCCTCGTTCTCTCTATGCAGATTTTTTTTTGATAATAAACAGTGCTTTTCATTGATGTATGAAAGAGCCAAAAAAAAGGCCAAAAAGATTACAAAAAGGCCTTCCAATTGGAGGCAATAGTAGAGGAAGTATAATTACAAAAAGATTTACAACTAGCACTCCAAGTGGAGGCATGAAGGACACAAAACTCCCACACCTCACTCCAATGTCTATCCTTGCCCTCAAAAATTCTCTTGTTTCTTTCTAACCAAACGTTCCATACAATCGCTCTCACCCCGTTATCCCAAAGGACTCTCTTTTTATCTAAAAGCGTTGGACCACCGAGGAGGGCTAAAGTGTTCAACTTTGGGTTCTTGTGGAACACCCAAGCCATGTCAAAAGTCCGTAAGAACCGCTTCCATATAGAGTGGGAGAAAGTACAATCAAACAAGATGTGCTCCGTTGTCTCCGAATTCTTTCTACATAAGCTGCACCAATTCGGTTGGAGGGAGATCCAGGGCCTTTTCCGGTTGAATTCTTTGATTAGAGTTGATACCATCATTGAGGACAAGCCACAAAAAAACTTTAATCTTCTTAGGGACCTTACCTTTCCAAACAAGCGATTAAGGTTATTGGTAGTTTCACCATAAACATTCCACAACACCTTGAGAGCGGAGTCAAAGAGAACCCATGGAATTTATCGGGATTCCACATTCTAACATCATCTCTATCGTTTAACCGAAGGGGCTCCAAAAGGTCATTAAAAGTGATCCACTCTTCTATTTCATTGTCTTTAAGGTTTCTTCTAAAATCAGTCACCCAAGAGGAGAGCTCCTCATTCCAGAATCTACTAACAGGGAGGTGTTTTTGGACGACCAGGATAGTACAAACTAGGGAAAAGGGAAGCTAGCGTATCCTCTCCCACCCACACATGTTCCCAAAATAAAACAGTCTCGCCTCCGCCAACAACAAACGAGCAATTATCCTCCAAAGTCTTTTTGAGCTTGTAAATTTGCTTCCAAGGGCTTCGTTAGTACACTTGGCCTTGATAGCGAACACCACCCCCACTTCTCCAACCCATGGATGCCAACAATAACCTTGTGCCAAAGGAGATTTGACTCACGGGGGAACCGCCAAAGCCACTTGAGAAGGAGTGCCTCATTCTTTTTCTTAAGACCACCAAAGGCCAATCCACCATTGACAAGAGGAGGAGGAATTTTATCCCACTTGACAAGGTGGTCACCAACTAACCCATCTCGCGCCTTTCCAGAAAAAAAGATCTAAGAATTTGGTCAATGGCTTTGGTAACATGGGATGGGGCTTTGAAGATAGAAAGGAAGTAAGTTGGGATGGTATTTAAAATAGATTGGATAAGGGTAAGTTTACCACCTCTAGAAATAATCAACTTCTTCCATTTGGTGAGGCGTTTTTGGATCTTGTTAAGAACAGGGTCCCAAAAGGCTTTGGAGGCAGAGTTGCCACCAAGAGGGAGACCAAGGTAATTCATTGGGAAATTGCCTACCGCGTACGTGACATTCCTACCCAGCCACTGCAACTCCTCATCCTCCAAATTAATGCGAGGCCACCGAAGATTTAAGGGAATTAACACTCAAACCAGGACCCCTCCTCAAACATAGTCACTGCATTCACAAGATTGATGAGCTTCTCCTTGTTGAATTGAGAGAAAAGTAAGGTATCATCCGCAAATTGAAGGTGTGAGACATCAAGGTTGCCGCTTTGAACCCTTGGATCCACCCTCTAGCTTGATTTCCGAGTAACAATCTACTAAAACTATCACCACAAGAAGAAACAGGAAAGGGGAAAGAGGATCTCCTTGTCTAATACCTCTAGTTGCACGAAACTTACCCTTAGCTTTGCCATTGATAAGGATAGAGAAGTTTGTACTATTGAAGCACCCTTTCATCCATCTACACCATTTAGAGTTGAACCCTTTTTGCTTAAGAATAGCTAAAAGGAAATCCCAATCCACACTTGTCATAAGCTTTTTCAAGATCAAGCTTAATAACAACCCCTTTCTCTTTCCTTCTTTTGCAATCTTCCACTAATTCATTGGCCACCAAGATAGAATCAATAATTTGTCTACCTCCCACAAAAGCATTTTGGTAAATAGAGATGGTATCCCAGGCACGACCTTGAGTCTTTCAAAGAAGAACTTTGGCAATGATCTTATAAAGGCTAGTGGTAAGACTAATAGGCCTAAAGTCTTTAATGACCAAAGCATCCACTTTCTTGGGAATGAGAGTAATATAGGTTTCATTCACACTAGCATTAATGATTCCATTCTCAAAAAACTCATGGAACACCTTCATAACATCAAACTTGATGATGTTCCATGTTTTTTTAAAGAATTCAATGGAGAAACCATCAGGGCCAGGGGGCTTTATTAAGCCCTAAATCGATCAACGCTTTGAAAACCTCTTCTTCTCGGAAATGGAATGGTCACCACCGACTATTTGTCAAAGAAATAGGATTCCAATCAACCTCATCCCATAAGAATCTAGAACCAGCCTTCTTAGTAAACATCTTAGAGAAGTAGTCAACAAACTCACCTTCCACTGCATCGACATTAAGTAGCGACTCACCAGGACCTTGCCAACACCTGATTAACAAAGCTTTTCTTCCTTCGCCTTTAATGAAGTTGTGGAAAATCTTAGAATTTTCATCCCCCCTTGAAGCCAAAGAGATTTACTCCTTTGCCTCCAATAAACTCCTTCTTTTAAAACAACATCCATGAGCTCCCTTCTAAGCTTGAATCTCTACCCTTTGAGAAGGAGCAAGAAGGCCTGGCTCATCAATAGCATCCAGGAGCCTGAATAGCATTCCAGCCTTGTCTTTTTGAGAGAAAATATTGCCAAAAACCTCCTTATTCCACTCCTTGAGTTTACACTTCAAAGCTTTCAATTTACACATAAAGGAGTGCCCTGGCCACCGACTATCTTGAAAGGAGGGCCACCACATCTCCATTTGCCTTAGAAACAACTTGTGATCAAGCCACATATTCTCAAATCTAAATGGAGAAGGCCCCCATTTGAAATTCCCGGTTTGCACCAAAAGAGGGAAGTGATCGGAGGTGATTCTCTTGAGCCTATCCAACCTAGCATTCGGAAAGTCTTTGGAGCCAAGTGGAGGTTACAAAGACTCTGTCAATCCGAGTATGGATAGGGTTTGATCTAAAGTTAGACCAAGTGTACATGCCATTTTGCAAAGGAAGATCCTCTAAATTAAGATCCTCTACTAGACGGTTAAACTCACGCATGCTTCTAGTGATGCGACCCCCTGAAGACTTCTCAGAAACCCATCTAGTCACATTAAAATCTCCAGCACACACCCATTCACCCAAGCAGAGACCACCTAGGGCAGCCAACTCAAGCCAAAAATCATCTCTGATTCTTTTGTGGTTAGGCCCATAAACGCCAGAAAGCCAGAAGGTGGAGAGATCAGGGAGAATAACCTTAATAGTAAGGGTGAATTGGCCTTCGTGAGCTTCGCTATGACAACATCAAGGATCGAACCACATCAAAAGGATACCTCCTTTGGAGCCTCTGACATCGAGAAGCGACCCACCCAACATACCTCTTGCTCCAAATAGACTTAACTAAGCATCTATCAATGTGGTCGAGTTTAGTTTCTTGTAAGATAACAAAATCTGGGTCATTATTTCGAATTAAATCCCTTATAAGGCTTCTTTTAGAGGTGCCCCAAGCCCTCTTACATTCCAACTAAAAATCTTCATTAACAACGTTTTGACCCATTTGGAGAGCCCCAAAACTAGGCTTCTCGTAATTGATATTGCTTCTAAGTCCCACCAATTCTCTTTTACCTCTACCTTCTCTATTGGGAGTTTTGGGTGAACTTGGTTAATCTTTTTCAAAACAGGCTCAATGGTGGCTTTTTTGCTACGAAGCCAATTAGCAAGAGACATTCTTTTTTCCCCACACCACCAACCACAACAATAAAAGTGCCCAATCTCCCATTAGCATCCTCCCAAACCTCCTCCATAGAATCATCGACCATACATTGCAAGTCGATTCTTAGATCTATATTTCGATTTTTTTTTCCTGCTTGGGTGCAATAACAACTTGATGAATACACAACCACTCATCAAGCTTCATCTTCTTTTCACCCAATCCATCAACAAAAATAATAAAAGTACCCATCACTTGCCCAACCGCATTAGTCGTGTCACCAGGAGAGAGGAGAGGTTCGGGAGAACCACCTGCAAAACATCTTGAGCACCAGGCACTAAAATTAACTCCCTGCTACGGCTAGTATCAGGGGAAGCACCAAGATTTTCCAATTCAGGAGATGCCCCCTTACTAACCTCTCCAGGAATGACCTCTTTGCCCTCAGGAACCCGAGTGTCGGGGTTTCGGAAAGATCAATATCCTGGGCCTACATCATCTTCACAAGGACTGGAATTATAAAAATACGGGTCAGATCGCTAACAAGGTTATTAATTAGAGGAGTAGTGTGGTTAATTCCACTTTGTCTAAAGAAAACCTTGTTGTGGGCCCTCTCCTTGAAAGTACTTTTAGTAAAGACTTTCTGCTTATCCGGAATTGCAGAGTCGCAGGCTTTTGTCTTTTCAACTTTCCTCCAAACCTCCTTTTTGTTACGGTTTTTGAGGGGTTGCTTTTCGACAAGGCATGGTTCTGGAATTCAACAAATCAACTTCAGGCCGATTTAAATAGTAAACGGTCTCCTCCCCTTTAAATCACCAGTCAACTCGGTGGAGAAAGTCATTTCTTTTCCCTATGCTTGTATTTCCCAACTCAAAAGTGCTCTCCTTACCCAAGAAAAGTCTAGAAAAGTCATTGTGAACAGGAACATTGGTCGAAAAATTGACAGAGATGAGAGGAGTTGGTACAGGGGTTGGTGGCTCGAGACCACCGTAGCGACCATGGGTTCATGAACAAGAGCATACCCACCTGGAAATTCAAAGCTCCTGGTTATTAACCACCTGGGAAAGTACCTCTCTGAACTCATCTCCGCTGACCTTTCTGGGCCGTTTTCCTGGGAGCACCACCAGGTGGACCGTCGGAGAGTGCCTCTCTAACCACTTCCACTCCTGGAAAGTAACGATATTTGCCACGAAACCATGTCCTTCGTATTGAAGACCTTCACCTCCTTTGGGATAAACCCATTTAAATTCCTTTTGACTTGAATAACGACCTCAAAGCGGCCTATTCGTTCAACGTATTCTTAGAACATTTTATGTAACCACCACACTTATCACCAATAACTTTGAAGACCTCCAACCCCCAATAAATGAGGGGAATGTTTCGAATTTTGATCCAACCACCGTAGGAAGGTAATAACTCCATTCCGCCATGTTTAAAAGTATTCCAAAATTCAAACTTCAATGTCACCTCTTCAAAAGTACACCAGACTTGTTGGAGCACAAATGCCGAGCAATTTCTTCCAGGGACAAAGCAATATGGCTTTGTCCAGGGTGGAAAGGGTTGATTTCAAACCTATCTACCCCTGAACACTTCTTGATGTTCTTCAACACACTCCCCAAGTATCATGGAAGCAACACCTAGACACCACAATAGTAGTTTTGAGGTTCGGACTACTAACTTCATCCTCCACCCCTAAAGACACCTCACCCATATTGTTACTAGGAGCATGAACAGAGGTCATCATGGTGGTTTGGGGGAAACATCTACCAAATGGGACACACGAACATCCCCCGGTCCATGCCGCAAGGGTCTCTTCCCATGGCCATTCTTCTTAGCCACATCAAGAAAGGAGATATCCTTCCTCACAAAGGCCTGTCTTTTAGGTTTGACCACAACCTCATCATCTTCAAATTTACCCTCAATCACCTGGACAAACTTCTTCCACCATCTTTATTTACTCCAGGAAGGAATGTAAAGATTCGATTTTTCCCCATTTTTCATCACTTTGTACACGTCTGCGAAAGTGCCTCTTCTATTGGTGGCTTTTTGAACCCAACAAGTTCCATTGTCACGGTCTCTTCTCATGAAAAACTTCTGATTATTAGGTCTACTAATCAACATATCTATGGCATCCCTAACCCACACCACCATTTGAGGTTCCAAAGAAAGGACATACCAGTTCTCTCCATTCTTTTCTCTTAACAAAGCTCTGCCCTTCTTATTCACTCGATCAGGTCCTATGAAAAAGACCTTATTCTCAATTTTAACACTACTCTCTCTCGAAAAGGCCATTAAAGCAGAGTTAAAGTAAAAACCCAAGGTCCATGACAGGAAAGGCGAATGAAGCTTAGGAAGAGGAAGAAGGGAAAGGAGAGGACAAGGGATGGGAGGATTGTAATTCCTCTCTATGCAGATCATCGTCTACGTTCTTATGGAGATGAACAACACGACGCAATTGATCCCTGGCTTTTATGTAGACGATGTAATGCGTCGCTAAGGCACTAATCATACTCTTCAACTTTCTAAAATTCAATAATATGGAAACATAATAACAATTTTTCCATTCTACCACTATTTTTTTTAGGAATTCTACCTCCAATATTAATTTATGTACCACTACACAGCCAGTGATTCAACCAATAAAATCCCCATAAATAGTAAATAAAACAATGCTCTCTAGAACTAGAATTCTTAACATAAAAAATATGCCCAACTTTTTCAATCGGTTAAGCATTTGGGAGTCAACCTAAAGCTCTTTCTTAAACTTTAGCTCATTGCAAAGGCTTTTATTGTGAAGCAAACGATAGAAAAAAGAAGAAGAAAAAATTGTGTAGACATTTTTTTAAAAAATTATTTATTAAGAAGTATAGTATTATGTATATGAATAATGATTTAATGAAAAGTCAAAGAGAAAGAGGTTTTTTCAAGAGATTGTTCAAAGATATAGGATTGCAAGGGTTCTATTTGGTCCCCAAGTTCAAACACTGATAGTTTAACCTCCAAACTTTAGGAAAACGTTTAAAAAGGTCCCTGGGAACATCTCTGTTAAAAGTAGCACTTCTTGAACACCCGTAGAAACCTCTACTCACTCACCATTATTTTTTTTTTAAGTTTCTCTCTCAAATGAGTCAAATCTAATCTCTCCACCTCTTAATTTCTCCCCTTGTCTCCATAAGAACTATTCCTCATTCTCACTATTTGAAATTGGAACGATACTACATGTATCTAGAATTAGAGTTTCAAAAGGGAATGGATGACGAATAACATTATGAATTTTGTGTAGATTACCATGATTACAAAAAGTTAAAGCAAGAGAGATACTGTGAGAAAGATAACTTCCTTTGCATTCTCTCTTTAATTAGAGTTTAATCTTTGTCCTCACTTTCCCACGCCGCTTGCAAATTCCTCTTTACTTCTCATATTCTCATAAACTCAACTATTTCTCAATCAAATTCAATATCCATTATACATTGCTTCCTTCTTCGTTAATGAGAAGAAAAACAGATTTGGAGACAAAATTAATTTCTGAACCATTCTAGACTATCGTGTTTGATCACTTACAAAGTGGGTTATTGGCGCAGAATAAGGAAGAGAAGAGAGGATGAGAAGTATGGTGGACTCTAAGAGACAATCCAATCCGGAAACTGGAGGAGGTAGAGAGAAATTGCTTTCTCAATTTAAGAAATTGCTTAATTTTCTAACCCTCCATTCGCGAGCAGACCCTCAAACAATCATATGCTATCCTAAGTAATCGCTATTTTGAAACACTGCAAAATTCGAGGTGCGCTTAAGCTGGCCCGGACAATCACGGTATAAAAAAAAAACTGCAAAAATCTCCCAAATGGAAAAAAAAAATCTTCCAAAACTATAGCCTATAGAACATTCTCATGAAACAGTTGGAAAGCAAAGAAAAGCAAAGCAAGCAACCTTATAAGCCAGAATCAACGAAAAAACGAGGAATCAATAATTCGGTTAAATTAACAATAAAAGCAAAAGGAATTATTATCTTACAGGGAGAGGACGCAACGAGTGACTTGTTGGCCTTTGGCAAGGCATTTTTCCGGATGCGGATCATTCTTCTTGCACTGAAGAAATGCCACATTCTCCGATCGACACATTGTCGAAATGTGCTTTCAAGAAGCCATTAACACCGCCGATGTAGGAATCGGCTCTCCGGCAGCATCAACGGCGCTCGCCATCTCTCTGACAACAATCAATCTCTAATTAACACAAAAAAAAAAATCAGAGGCAAAAAAAAAAGATCATTCCCAGTGATATTAATAACAAAAAAAATTCAATCTTTTCCACTTTTCCTTCATCAATCAAAGGAGATAAAATTCGATTGAGAATTGGAAAATGGAAAAAATTTCAAAAACCTTTGAAATCCAATGCGATGAGTTTCTCTAAGCTGAGAATGAGAGAGATCAGATCAAACCAGACCCGATTGGGGGTTCAGTGGATTAGCACTGTGTTAGGGTTAAAGATGCAAACTTGGACGACAATTGGAGTTTTAGTCAAATGCCCCTCTTAAAATTTTATTTTCTGATATATGCTACTTTTTCTAGAAAAATAATTTCTAGGTGCCCATTTTTACTTAAATGCCCTTTGTCTTGGATGGTTAAATAAAGAAACTCTCTATTTATAAATTATACTATTTCGTTTAATTTACTTGAATGTATATTAAAAAAAATGTTTTGAGAGTGGTTTTCAGTCACAAAAAAAAAAGTGGTTTTCAAAAATAACACTTTCAGAATTGATATTTAAAAAAAATTGAAACTTTTCAACAATTTTTACCATTACATTGAGATCCATCAAGAATCTTAGTATAAGAAATATCATTTTAAAAATATTTCAAAACATTTAGTATTTTTTTAAAATTACTCATAAAAAATTGTCATCTATTAGAAATTTCTCATTTAATAAAAGATGTTATTTCTTTAAATTTATTTGAATAGATACTATAATTAAAATATTTGGTAATGGTTAATTTATCTCTTTTTAATGATTTTTATAATTAGGATTTATGTGGGCATGACGAACAAATTTTGAGAGGATTTTTTTTTTAATTATATTTGTGGTTTCTTTTTAATTGAATTTTTTTTATAAAGATATGGTTTATCTAATAGTTACTAGTTTGTGAGTTATAATATAATGTCGTAGTCATATTTAAAAAGTCCCATTTGATAATTATTCTAGTTTTAGTTTTAGTTTTTTTTTTTTTTTAAAAGCTTGTTTTAGTAATCATTTTAATGAAAAGAAAGAAAAAAATCATTGAGCTTTATAGTTGCAATATCAACTTTGTATTTCTTTCTCCATTCTGTAGTACAATGTTTCATATCTAACACCCCTTCCTTCTTGCTTATTATTGTTCTTGATAAAACAGTGCAATCATAAACCAAATCCGATTTATGAATAGTTTTCCCATTTTAAGGATTGAAAAATGAATTAATTTCAAACACATAAGGGTTAGAACCATATTTCACCAATAATCTTGACAAGAGCAACTACCATTCTTAAAATGTGAAACCTAGTGCCGTCTCTAACAATAATCTCTCTTTCAAAGACTTTTGAAATTATCTTGCTTACCTCATGACAATCCCCACAAACTCTTAAATTCTTAATAATGCGAATGGGGTCCCCAGCTTGAGTCACCAAAAAGCCGAAAGCAATCGCCAGCCTTTCACTATGCTCTTTAATAGCGTTCTCCTTTTCTTCTTCCTCTATGTCGTGCAAAACGGATGACACATTTGTCGAGTATCCGACTGCTGCAATTCGAACTCCAATAGTTTCCAACATTTGGTAGATCTCTATAGAACGCTCATGCTCCTTATCCCCGGCCATAAATCGATGGACTCTACCTTGTGCTTCAATCAAGCTCCCGCCTGCAATTTTATTAGTGTTACTCTCAGCCATTAAACTCCAAACCTTGCTTACATCCTCCCATTTTCTCAGTCTAGCATAGATACTGGCTAATTGAACATAATGCCCATTGTGAGCGGGATCCGTTTGTATCAACTTGTTCCCAATCTCTTCACCCAATTCTACGAATCCATGAACCTTGCAAGAACCAAGAACTGTTGCCCACAAAACAGGGTCCGAAGGAGTAGGCATCTTGTTAATCATTTCAATAGCATCATAAACTAAACCGGCACGACTAAAGAGATCACCATACAACCATAGTGCTCCATCTCCTGGTTCAATGCCATATGTGTCGTCATAAGCTTAAAAAAATGTCTACCCTTGCTCACTAAACCACTCTGCTGCAAGCATTCAAGACTCCAATGAATGTCACATTGATAGGATAGAATCCCTCATTTAGAAACTTTTCAAATAGTTCAAGTGCTTCTTTCCCAAGGCCATGTGAAGCTAAGCCACAAATCATAGCAATCCACGACCATATATTTTTCTTGGGGCATTAGTCAAATAATATTCTGGACTCCTCGATACATCCGCATTTAGCATACATGTCAACTAGTGCCGTTCCAAGAAAAGTGGTCATAGGAAATTTCAACGAGTCCGCAATGGAATGCACAAATTTTCCATGCTCAAGCAAACCAGGAGTTGGGCGTCTTGCAAGCATAGACACCAATCTTGGTTCATTTGGTCTAATTCTTCTCTCTCTCATCTCTTTAAAGCGATCTAACCCCTTTTCTAACTCCCCATTTTGGACATAGCCAGGATATCATTGTGCTCCACGAGATCACATCTTTTTCAGGCATTTGAATAAACAGTTTCAAAGAACACCGATCTGTCCATCTCTCACAAAACCAGCTATCAATGAATTCCAAGACACTACATCTCGACAACAAGGAACTTCATCAAATACTGCTTGCACATTCAACTCTGCAACAAGTACAATACAAGTGAATCAAAGCATTGCGAATGAAAACGTCTTTCACAAAACCAAGTTTTATCACTTGGGTTTGAATTTGAGTCCCTTCCCTAATAGCCAAAGCATTACTACAAGCTTGCAACACAAAGGTAAAAGTATGGTTATTAGGCTCCTCACAACTTCGGCGCATGTTTGAGAAAAGAGAAATCGACTAACGAGGTAACTCCCCTTTAGCGAAGCATCGTATCATGTTATTCATGACAAAAACAGATGGATGAGCAATAGAACGATAAATTGAGAAGGCATACTCATACGGAATTGAAGAGGAAACAGCAAGGCGAGCGAGGAGTTGACCCATGATACGGCCATCATTAGAAAGGCCAATGACAACACTACAAGCATGAGCTTGCTTGATTTGGTTAATCCGAGGGGCCGGGGGAAGGGACAAAAGAGGAGAAGATAAATCAGAGGAAGTGGATGAGATGTGGAAATTCGATATTTGTTTTGAAGTACATGAAAAGAGTATGGGCTTGCTGGCTATTGCAAAATATAACGAGCCTTTCGGAATCTGAAATTTCATCAGGTTTGACAATGCAGGCAATGACACCAATAAGTCTCATTTGGTCTCATTCCCATCTGAACCAATAAAACAACAAAGTTCGGTAACCCCTCTTCCAATCATCATCTTTCTCAGGCATTTCATCAAACATTTGAGAGACAAAACACCCGATTGTTATTTCACATTGATAACTTGAAATCTTAAAGATTGCAGTCAAATAAGAAAATTCTTGATGCTTTTGAAGCCAATATTTAGCAGAAATATTAACAAAATATTATATTATTTGAAACTGTCAACAAAATTGTGGATAATGATGGAAATCCAGAACCTTTTTCGGTGATTTATGATTTAGAGTTAAGAAATTTAGGTTGATAATTGGAAATTTCCGAACCTTTCAATCCACTGCGTTGAGTTCTCTGAGCTGAGAGTGATAGAGATGAAGAACAGAACAGACCAGCTTGTCGACGGTTTTTTTTTTTTTTCAAAGATGAAGGATACGGGGTTGTTGTGTTCCAAAAAATAAATATAAACATGAATTATATATAGACTTTTTTTCTTTTAAGAAAATGAGGTTTTTTCAATAAAGATGTATATTTTTACTCTTAAATTGAAAAGCATACCATACATGTATAATTTTGAGATAGTCATTATATTTTGGTCGAAATTAAATAAAAATATAATAATTTTGATCGAGATTGAATTATATAAATTTTTAGATTGAGATTGTTAAATTTTTTAATGAGGTTGGATTAATTCAGAGATTAACTTTTTTTTTCTTTACAAATACATTTATATCCATCAAATTTTAACAAAGGCAATTATTTATAAAAAGAAAATACTTGCTTTTTGAGCGGTGTGAAGAAGCTCCCCCTGACTTCCCTATGTGTTATATTTTTAGTCGTTAGCACATATAAGTGGGTCCAAATTATTTATTAAAAAATCACATGTTTATTACCCATTAATATATTAACAGGGTTGGCCCTGAGCCTGTTCAACATGTGTAATAGAACAGGACCCCAAATATCAAGGGGTCAAAATAAGAGACGGGTCTGTATAATATTTAAAATTATTATGTTATCATAATGAAGATACTTTATAATCTTCAACAAAAACTCCAAAACTCACACGATTCTAATTTTCACACCTTTAAAACCCATAAATGAAATTTGTCGTCTGAAATTAAAAAAAAAACTCAAACAAAACTAGGATGGCAACGGAACGGAGCGGAGCGAGGTCAGGGATGCACTTCCCATCCCCTAACCCGCGGGGATTTTTAATTCTCATACCCTACCTTATCCCCTAATAAAAAAAATTGGGGTCGGTTTTGGGGATTCCCCATTCGGGGATCGGGTTCCTCGCGGGAAAAATTCCCCGTTTTACATTTTGATTCTTATTTAAAATGAAATATAAATTTAAAATATACATTTTTAAGTAAAAAAGAAAACATAATACTAAACATTTTATATTGTATTAGTTAATATAATCATATTTTACATATATTTTTCAATAAATAAAGATAAAAGTAAACAAAATACATAAGATATTCTTAAAAAAAACGGCAAGGGGGATGTATTCTCATACCCTTATCGTATAACAAATCGGGGGAAATTTCTCACCCTAACCCTATAAAACGGGGATTACCCGCCTCTATAGGGTCGGGGCCCGCGGGGAATTTTGTCATCCCTAAACAAAACTGAAAGATAGATATATAACTGCATTATAAAATGGATACATTTTCACTCATCAATTTTAAGGTTATTTTTCAAAAATTATAATAAAGTGGCGGTCACTGGTCAGGAGGTCATTTACGTCATTTGAAATATTTACTGAGGTTCAAAGGTAATTAGGTTAGGTAAAGGTACAATTTTACAGAAAACGGGGAGGAAAGTAGAAAATTTCCCAGGACAATAGACCAGGACCATTGTCTCTGTTTTAGTTTCTTCCTTTTCCTTTTTACTAATCTTCTTGAATTTTATTGCCATTCTTGTAAAATTGAATTCTCTGTCGGATTAATTAAGGTTCAAAGTGTTTGTAATTGACATTTTTAATCAAATTTACCTCCATTGATTCTGAAGAAGTTGAATTTTGGATAACATTATCTTGGGATTGTGTAGAACAGTAAGTATTTGTCCTAATGGATGATCATATGTTTATTTCATGTATCTATACGATTCACTGTAATTGGTTTTGGCATTCATTTCTTCTTCTTTGTTGTTTTCCAGCATCTGATATTATTGAATCAATTTGGGTTGATTTGGAATTAGGGTTTGGTTAGCATAGGTTTGCATAACTCGGGTTTGGGTTTAATTAAGCCATATTTTTTATGACTAGGTTTTTCATACGTGTCATACACGTGGGGCACGTGGTTTGTCTTTCAAATTTTATAATAAAAATGTCAATATTATTATGAAGTTATTTTCTTAACTAATATTTTAAAAACTTAAATTTTATAATGAAATGGAAGAAATTAACGTAACCCATATTAAAAAAATATATCTTTAAGATGAAAAAACTTAAATTTCATGATTTTATATCATCTTGTTACTCATGGATGATGAATACATGTAGATGACTAAAGATTAATAATGATTTTATATCATCTTGTTACTCATACCTAATATTCATTTCTTTTCCATAACTCTATCCTCAAACATCGAGTTTTTGTTTTTTAAATTGGTGTGTTAGTTCATCTCTATTTACATGTATATATAGTAAATTAAAAGTGAAAAATTCAATTAGTGAGTTACAAAATTTTTCTACTACTCATTTATTTGGGGTGTTACAAGATGGTATGCTATGTCCTTTGGTTTTGATCTTTTAAAAAATAATCACACTAACGTAATTATATATTTAAATTAGAGAGAGAATTGTTTTAGTGTGTGTTTTCTCTTGACTTAGTCTTAATATAATAAAAAAAAATAGGAAGGGAAAAGTTTGTTAGAGAAAATAGTAGACGAAAAGTTATTAGAAATTAATTTGATTGTTGGGTTTGATTTTAAATTTAACAAGTCTTTGAAATTATTTATTTTATAAATATGACCAATAAATTATTACTAAATTAATTTTTGAAATAAGCTCATGATAAAATATATTTGAAATATTTATTGAACAAAGACAATTTTAGTTTATTGTATTTAATTAATTTAATAATAAGAAAGTATATTTAGAAAAATTTAGATAGTATAAAATTTGTTGTATTTAATTAATTTGTAATAATTGGTAATGATATTCAATTATTAATAATAAGAAAGTATATTTAGAAAATTTTAGATAGTATAAAATTTGTTTAATGTATTTAATTAATTTAACAATAAGAAAGTATATTTAGAAAAATTTAGATAGTATAAAATTTGTTTATTGTATTTAATTAATTGGCATTGTATTTAATTAATTGGTAATAAAATGATTATTAATTTTGAATGATGGCATTATAGAAATTTAAATGAATTATAAGGGTAAAAATGGAAATCAAAAGTTTTTCCTCTAAGCCACTTTTTAGATAGTAATAGTATAGATTAGTTTTGCATTTGAAGTAGATAGTTTGCATAACTTGGCATAGTTTGGAACTTGAAAATTTAAAAATTTTATTTAGTAAAACCATTTAGTTTGACCGGTGAAGTGAATGTTCAAATGCGTAGTCAAGGACTTGAGTGATGAAACGTCTTGTGATGCATAGTCGCATATCTATAAACATATGTCTTCTCTTTTGTAGCTTCATAGTTAGCCTTGCTTTTTTCTTTTTCTTTTTTGTTCCCTCATATTTCTCTCCAACTTCTTTATTTGCTTCTTCATATGCATTTTCTGTTTTATCTTTTTCCATTTTCTCATGCTTCTCTCGTATTGTTTCTTTTGATTTATCATATACATCCTCTGCTTTCTCAGATTCATATTTTGCTCTCCCTCTTCTGCATGTTTCATTTTCTTTATTCCCTTTTCCAAAATGATGAATTTGGAACTGAAATAATAAAAATTCATATGGATCAAAAGGATTTAACTAAAAATTGATCCCCCCAACAGCTTATGAATCAATTTATATCTATTTTTTGCAGAACTAGTGAAATCAACACAAACCCGTCAGAAAAAAAAGAAAAGGAAATTCATTCCATAATCCACAGCCGATATTTCTAATGAAATTGAACAAAGTTAAGAATTTGATGCTTAAACGTTTTATCTTCCTTTCAAAGCTAGAGAGATCAACTTGACTTTTTTCCCTCGCTATATCTAGCCTTTAATCTGCCTCCCATATTCACAAACTTGTTAATCGATTTGAACTCTGGTTCGAAGCTTTGTCCCCCTCCCCGCGATTATTTGGGATGAATTGTCTATAAAATGCAACCAAATTAGAACTCAGTGTCTGCACTAAAAGTCCATCTCATAATTTTAAAACTAAATTGCCAATAACACCCTTGTAGTTTCGGTCAAAATCATGAACAACTCATGTAGTTTAAAAATGGCAAATCACACCCCTGAAGTTTCAATTTATACCAATAAGACCCTTCCCTTCCAACATTGTAAACTTTCTTTTAATCATACCTTCTTCGTTTGAACACTGATTTGGGTTCTACAGTAATTGTTTAAATAAATAAATTATTTAAACGGGAATTAATGTTAATATTATTAATTATTTAAATAATGAGTTTATTTAAATAGAAATTAATAATTAATAGGGTAAAATGCAAATAAGACCCTTGTGGTCATGAACACCTCCTGTACTTTAAAAATGGCAAATCGCACCCCTGTGGTTCCAATTTTTTTCAATCAGGCCCCTCCCCTTCAATGTCAATAATTTTCTTTTAGCCATAACTTCTTCGTTTGAACTCCGATTTTGATGATTCAAGATGTTTTGGAATCTTCATTTCCGGCTTTACATAATCGTCACTTCGAAACTTTGAAATGATCAATAAACAAAAGAGTTAACGATGTCAATCATACTTAGTGTTTCGATGTTAATAAAATCTTTTATTTATTAATGCTTTCAAAGTTTCGAAGTGACATATATGTAGAGCCTAAAATGAGGATTCCAAAACATCTTGAATCATCCAAATCGGAGTTCAAACGAAGAAGTTGTGGCTAAAAGAAAATTATTGACATTGAAGGGGAGGAGTCTGATTGAAAAAAATTGTAACCACAGGGGTGCAATTTGCCATTTTCAAAGTACAGGGGGTGTTCATGCATTTTGAAAAGGCCACAGGGGTCTTATTTGCATTTTACCCTAATTAATATTATTGATTAAGTAATGAGTTTATTTAATTTAATAATAAATATTAGAGAGAATTAAATACAATTAGTTTAAGAAACAAATTGGTTTTGGCCCAAAATAATTAATTAATTGAATGAGATTCAATGGTAATTATGATATTAATTTTTGGCTAAATGTGTTTACATTAGAAATTATTATTTGAATTTTTCTAATTTTAAATATATAATTATTATATAAAGAAAAATAAATAAGAGTAAATATATATACATATATGTCTTTGAGCGCCAGCGTGAATGCTTGCAAAATTTTTATATTTAAATATTCATTAATGGTGGCGGCACACACGCTGAACACAATGGATTGTATTTATATATATTAATTTTTATTTATCTTTTCTATTATTTAATATTTAGGAGATAAGCATATCTAATTAGATTAGATTAGATTGTTGGTTCCGGAGCTCAATAACAACAATCGAGATGAACAACGGTAATACATATTGATACTGCTACTGAGTTACACAATCAAAATATATTAGTAATAACAAGAATTTAACTTAATTGAAATTACAATTTATAAGAACTTCCCATAATTTGATAAACGTCGAAGCGTGCAGTTGCACTGTCCTTAAGACGATATTGCCCCGCTCCGGTTATTTGCAGTTCTATGGCATACCGACTCGCAAGATACGACGACGTGTTTCGTGTGATCAACAACCAGATACACACGAACCTGGCAGAACCCTCAAGAACAGCTCTCCAAATCTTTTACCGAAAATAGATGAAAATAAATGAAAAACACAATAAGAACTGATTTTTTTGGGATATGTAAAATATTGGCATATGACTCCTATTTATAGGAAATCATCCAAGTAACTCCCAAAATTGTATCATTAAAACAAATTTAAAACCAATTAAAATCCATTAACTCTTACTAGTTAATTTCATTAATGGCAGCAATACAAAAAACTCATCATAATTGATTTTAATATCAATCTCACAAAATTTGACTAAGTCAAAATATATATATATATATATATATATATATAATTCCAATAAAACTAAAAGTAATTTTAGCTTTAGATTACTTTCAAATAAAATTTCATATATATCATATTATACATATAAAATTTCCAACAATCCCCCACATGAAAGTAATCAAACTCGGAAAACATGGAAAAGAGAAAACTGTAGAAGCTGGAGAGCATTGGCTAAGCTATGCATTAGGAAAAAGTGTCTTTTGAACTTGAACTTTCCTTAGTGATAAACTATCGAATTTACCAAAGAAATAGTGAAATAAATTTCTTGAACTATCCTTTTATTAGTAAATTGAGACAACAATTTCTCACACATAACTTAATCCATTCTAATGAGTTCTATACGTTTTAGTCCGTTTTGGTCCTGGACTCAATCTCGCATTCGTGAGAGTTTTTAGAGAACACAAGCCTGTGTTGTTCTCAAAGAACCGACCCAATTCTACTCTCATATAGATAACTATTGATTTATAGTATTCTAAAAATACTCCTTTATCAATATTATCTTAACATTCACATTTACACACGATTTATGGAAATGGATTAGAACTGAAGGTCCTTGTGTGTTGCTATGAATTATTCCGGCTTAGTTGCCTATTGAACCTGATCTTGGGATCTCCAGTCAACAAGGTTAGGTTACTACCAAATAGTTCATTTAATAGGCTTTTAATCCCATTTCCCTCGACGTATGCGACACTTGCTCGTTCGTTACTCATTTAGTTAAAGGATCAATAAAATTCTCTTTTGACTTCATATAGTCAATCAGTGAGCAATTGTCTTATCGAATTATACTTACGCCCAATATGTCTGGACTTCCTATTGCGAACAATATTTTTATCTCTCACAAAAGCAGTTAAATTGTCACAATAGATACATATAGCGTTTAAAGGCCTTGACCATAAATGAATATCTTTTAAAAAATTCCTAAGTCATTTTGCTTCTTCACTACATCTCGTGTAATGAATTCAGATTCCATCGTAGGTTGTGGAATACACTTCTGTTTCATAGATTTCTAAGAAACATCTACTCCAGCTAGGGTAAAAACATACCCACTAGTTAATTTAGTCTCTAAGCTCTCTGATATCCAGTTAGCATCACTAAATCTTTCAAGTACAGATGGATACTGTGTATAATACAATTCATAGTCTAGAGTATGCTTACGATATTTCAGTACTCAAACTAACATATCGTAATGATCACTTCTAGGATTATTGGTGTATCTAGTCAATCTACTCATTGAGTAGGTTATATCAAGTCTTGTACAATTCATTATGCACATGACACTCTCTATTACTTTGGAATACTCCAAAATTGATACACCCTCATATTTAATACTTGGATAATAAGGAGTAACTACAAGTTTACTCTCATAGTATCCAAATTTTCTCAACACTTTTTTTTTATATAGTGTGACTGAGAAAATATATATCCATTAGGATTTCTCGTTATTCAAATTCCAAGAATAATATTCATGAGACCCATGTCTTTCACATCAAAGTTTGAATTCAACATTCTCTTTATTAATTCTATCATGAGTCTTGTGATGTACATGATTAACATGTCATCCACATATAAGCATATAATGATATGATCATTATTTACAGCTTTGTAATAGACACATTTGTCACACTCATTGATTTTTAATCCATTGGATATCAAGGTGTGATCAAAATTTTCATGTCATTGTTTGGGTATTTGTTTCAACACATATAGGACTTAACAAGTTTATAAATTGTTCTCATGTCCTTTTACAACAAACCCTTTCGGTGTTTTTTTTTTCATATAGACTTCTTCATCTAAGTCTCCATTTACATTCATTTGGTGAATTTCCAAATCATGTAAAGTTGGTATAGCAATCAACATCCTAATGGATATGATTCTATTAACTAAAATAGATATCAAAGAAATTGATTTCATCTTTCTGTTTATAGCCTATAAACAGGTTTTATTTATTTATTGATCAATTAGCCTTAAGCATTCTCATAAAGATCAATTTACAACCAAATTGACTTGCTTCCAAGATGAAAGTCAATCAATAATCTTGCACTATGAATTCGATCTCACTATCGATCATGTGGAACAATATTAGTCTTTGGTTGAGACTCAATTTTCTACTATGTAGGTAAATGATGTGGATAAAATAAGTAGCTTTCTTAGTATCAATTTGATCAATTTTCTGATCATGAATAGGACTGATCAGCTTCCTATTCATGTTCATTATTTTGATCAACTTGACACCTTGAACTACTTATTTTATAATTCATTTGATTTCACCACTATGTTCTTAAAAGATATGTATCCTTAAGAACAAACTCTTTATTTATAGATTATTTTTTTCATTAATTTCAGACACTTCTGAATTACACATAAGAAATCTATAATTATCACTGTGTAAAGCAATCCTTATAATACACAATTTATCATCTTAGGTTCAAGTTTGATCCATTTTAGATAATAATTGTACCTTCTCTAAACACCCCCACACTTTTAGTATTTTCTAAAGTAGGCGTTTTTTCAATTCTCATACCATAAGAAATCTTATGTATATTAGATTTGCTATAACAAACCTCCGCCCACAATTCTGTGGCAAACTTGAACTGTTGTTCTTCAAAGTTCAATTCTCAATTGTAATCAAAATAGAAGGTTGACTCACACTCATATGATCTTTATTTCCTTCTCAAGTTGATTACCATTCTCAACTTTGTAAGTCTTATAAATGTTAAAGCTTCATCAATTATGTAGTAAATAATTTTGACAATTGATTCAACATAAACTTCATTTATGTCTATTATCAATTTCATATTATCATTCTCTAATTAGAGCAATAATGCTCATGCTTCCACAACTCAATAATATATGTAAAAGAAAATCTTTTTATTAATATTATTGAAACTTGAGCTATTACATTCTGTTTATACAACAAGCTCTACTTTTGTACTCAACTGTTATTTGTCTAGGCTTCCCACTGACATAACATGCCCTCGAATGCGTTTAGATACTGCACTTTAGCTAAGATTCATATTTTTCTGGATTGGGACTCTCTTACCCAAACCTTAAAGATTTAGCTATACTAGCCTTAATTTTTGCATTATTTTAGATTGGGACTCTTTTACCCAAACCTTGGTGTAACGTCCCGTTAATTTTGAAGTGAAATTTTTTTTTCTATTATTATTTATTTTTATTTTTATTTTATTTTATTTAATGTTATTTATTTATTTATTCAATTCAAGTATTTAGTTAATTTTTTTTCTATTATTATTTTTTTTCGATTTTAGTAGTTAATTTCGACCGAAATTCGTTTTAATCATTTTAATGCTCTAAATTCGTTTCGGTGACATTAATAATTATTAATAGGCCAATTAATAATTATTAATCACCTTTAGATTTATTTAAGAGCTTCGGGTTTCGTTTTAGAAGTCAAAAGTCATAAAATGACGCAACCGTCATTTCCGATTTCTTAAAAAACTATCCAAACACTATTCACCTCTTATTAATATCTTCTTTGACTTCCATTGACCAAAAAACTTCATCTTCTTCATCCATTTCTTCTCCAAACCCGAGCAACAAAGGGAAGAAAAGAGAAGAGGAAGAAAGTGTCGCCCCGACTTCGTTTCTTGGCCGTTTTGCGTGATTTCGGATGCGTTGGAAAGCTCTCGCCGAGACCTTTCTACCCATTCCACTCTTGGAACGTTTCCAACTCTCTAAGGTAAGCCCTAGATTTCGAATTCTCATAGTATTTCCATGGAAATTGATTCAAGCTTTTGAGTTCTTGGCCAAAACTCTCATTCCTTTCCAATTTTATTGTTGAATGTTGATGGAAAACTTATTGGGTAACTATTACTTGACTTTCCCTTAACCCTAAAACCGAGTTTCAGTCGAAGCCCTTCCCGTTTGAAATTTACCTTTTGGGATTTGAATATGGGTTATAGATTAATGAATAAATGTTTATTTAAGTTCGGTTCGGAAAAGGGTTAATGTTCAAAAACCCTAATCATATATACCCATTGAAATCGGGATTATCGAATTTGCTTAAAACCAACTCGAAACGTATTTAAATTGCCAAAAAGCCGAAAAACCAAACTCGAGACCCAATTTCATGTGAGGGCCGAGAGCCTCCATGTGGGGGGTTTGATGGATTTTCGTCATTTTGTATGTTTAGTCGTTGTTTGATCGATAGTTGGTAATTTAATTAATTTTGAGATATAATTCCAACTGTAGGTGTTTTTGAACCGTTCGCTTGATCGCTCTTCCGGATTTAGGAGCGAAGTCATCTCTATCTAAGGTGAGAATAGTTAGGATTTAAAGTAATTATAGAAAGCAAATGAGTGTGAAGGTTTGTAGAGTTTGAAACTAAGATTAGAATCCGAATCTAAGATTAGAGGGTTGTGAATTAGTGCCCTTAGGATTAGAAGTTAATCCTTTAAGTGAGAACTTAGGAGTTCTCGAGGAAAATATTGAATCTTAGAAGATTCTAAGTTAGTTTCGATTTGAAACTAAGGTTGGACCATTGGAAGTTAAAAGATCCAACTTGTAATTAGAACGATTAATAGAACCTCGGATTATTGGAAGTCTAGAATCCTGGAAGGTATAGGTTAATCGTTTAAGTTAAGATTCTACTTTTATTATTGATACCGGAGTTCGATTTACATATCGTTCGTCCGAGATGCTCATTTATTTTACTTGTTTCAATTTCGCACTTTATTTATTTAATTTTACAAGATATGCAAGCCTATGCTTATCATTTGCACCATACCATTATCACATCATTCATGAAAAAGAAATGAAAAAGAGAAAGCAAGTGAAAAAGAAAGGAAAGTGAAAAAGAGACGAATGGGATCCTACGGGATTTGCTCATTACTCTAAGTGAAAAAGAGACGAATGGGATCCTACGGGATTTGCTCAATACTCTAAGTGAAAAAGAGACGAATGGGATCCTACGGGATTTGCTCATTACTCTAGATGAAAAAGGAGTGAATGGTATCCTACGTGATTGACGCATTACTTCATTCATGCATAAGGGTATATGCGAACCCTACATTGCATATGATTGATGATATAGAGAATTGAGATGTTATATTTTATACAAAGTTTATTTACTTTACTTATTCTATGCCATAACAAGTTAATGGATGAGGATTGACTAAGAGTGTAGTAATATCATCCTTTGGAAAGTTTAGAATGAAATTACCTAGAGTTTGGAAGACTTTAGGAGTAAATTGTGTCAGATTAATTGGACACAAATCGAAATGCGAGTTTGAGGTCTATCTTTACTTTTTATGCTTATTATTCTCACTGGACTTAAGTTGTTAGCTCATGATATTACAAAAATTTCAGGTAATACCCTGGCTAGAGGCCGTGGAAGGGGAGATGGTGCTGTGTGATCGAGGGATGTTGACCTCGAGATGGACTCATTGTTGTAAAGTATATGTAATTATTTTTGTGAATTTCAAAAAGTTTGATGTTGTATTTAGCTCATAAGAGCTTTTGATGTGGTTTTTATGATATGAAATATTTGAACTCCTGATTGGGACTTAAAGTCCATGTGATTTTATTAGATTTGAAAAATTAGGATGTAAACAGGTTTTCGGCATGCCAATTTTCAAACAAAACCACGCAAATTTTCTTAAAATAAAAGACTTCCGCTGTTTTCACAGTTGGTATCAGAGCCTAAGGGTTCTGTAGACTACATGCGATGCATGTTTGTTTTCATGTTTTGTTTTAAGTCCATTCTCAAGTCATCATCTGAGATCAGCAGCACCAGGTATGCCTATAACTTTCATTCTCATACTTTATTTCTTTGATATTGGAAAGTTTATGAGAATATTGTTAAAAGTTAATGATGTTTGTGATATTTCACATCCTTGTAAAACCACTATGTGGTTGTGTTTATTTGACCCATTTTGAAATTTGGGTAAGGGTGTCGAGAAGATGATTGACCCCGTGCAGTTTTAGAGGTTATACACCTCGTTAAGAGTATTGACGTAATGTCAAAGTAAAGGAGATGAGATACTCCGAGAGATCAATCGTTGATCCTTAAAGTTGATTAAAGTATTATTGTCACACAATTGCTAAGTAGTGGTCTTAGTAGATGTGTGTAGACATTTATGTGTAAAAAGGGGACATGTTAGTCAGAAGCCCAGTATTAAGAGATGAAACACTTGTTTGAGGTGAGGAATTGTTTAAAAGAAATCGGTTTGGCTCGAGTCCGGTAGCCTAGATTTAACTCAATGGACAAGTTCCTAAGTTGAGTAGAGAAAGTTGAATTAGAGTAAGTGGTAAATCCTTATGGTAGTATTGTGCTAAAAGGAAAATGTGTTACCACTCAAAAGAGGAAGTAAAGACTTTACGTGATAAGTCTCAACGAGGACCATTAATGACAATGTTAATTGGTGAATGGTCTAGTTTGGTTGCTATTATACTATGGTGTATCAATCTGAATTGGAAATACTCGAGGTCGAGTAATGAAGGTCCATATTCAGTAAATTGTCAAGATCGACTAACACTAAGTTGAGTGTTGCTATTCGATTGAATTATAGAAGGAAGTTGATGGACCGTAATATCGGTAACTTCTATAAGGCAAAAAGATGGTTTGGTGAATTTCAATTCACATTGTGTTTGACCATCTATTTGGACGAAGGATTTGAGAAACTTGTAGGTCGTAGTTTGGACCTACTGAGTCTTTTCGAGATAGACTCTAAAGTGAAACTTATGCTGGAAGGTTAGAATGTTATTGGACTAAGGTGTTTGACAGACACCAGTTTTGCTTTGCAAGAAAGAAAATGATCTCTGAAGTCGAGTTCATTCAAAATTTGAATAAGGAGGCCAAGGAGTCGTCCTTATCTTGGATTTTACATCTTATGAAAGGGAAGAAAATTTACTACTACGGGACAGATTACCTCTCAGAAGAAGAAAGCAAAGGATGACGATGCCAATCAAGGGATACGGCAGCAGCAACAACATCAACATCAACATCAACAACAGCAACGACAACAACAACAACTGGTTCGAGGTGGAGCTCAACAAGGATTGGATCATCATTACTACATTAGTTATGCCAGTTTCCATCAGGGAGATGCACACTTCCATCAAGATGCTATGTTGTGATCAAATTTGGATTCATGCCACTTTTATAGGGCGTATAAGATACAACCATCACAACATAGTAGCAAAGTCAGGATTATCAGGAAAAGCTACCAGTATGGTAGTGATTTATACTTTATTATTTTCAGGCCGTTTGGCTTTTATTTCTGTTTAATTCCGGAGCTAGCCACTCTTTTATTTTATCTTGTTATGTTGAGTTGGTAGCTCTTGAGCCGAGACTGTTGAGTTTCGAGATGCGTGCTTTTACCCCAGTGGGGAAGCTTATTATGATGATAGTGTGTATGACACTTATGACATTTGCATTATGAGTAGATGCTCACATTTTACTTTGTTTATTATGCATATGTCTGATTTTGATGTGATATTGGGTATGGATTGGCTATCAGCTAATCGTACCATCATTATAGTTTGTATTGAGAAAGTTGTTGGTTTTATGAGTCCATGTGGGACTAGTTTATGTTTTCGTGGGTTTAATGATTGAGTAACACCCACTTTGATATCTATGATAGAAGCTAGAATGCTTCTAAGTGATATAGTTTAAGATTATTTAGCTAGTGTTGTCGATACTTCTGTACCGAAGACTAGCTGAGTTAAGAGAACTTAAGAGTGAGTTATAAGAACTCTTAAACTCAGGGTTTATTCACCCTAGTGCGTCCTTGTAAGGAACACCTCGTTGTTTGTGAAAAGAAAGACAGTTCAGTGAAACTGTGTATTGATTATCGAGGGTTGAATCAAGTTACAATGTAAAACAAGTATCAATTGCATTGGATTGATGATCTATATGAACAGTTGGGGAGCCCCGGTGTTGTTGTGAAAAAGAAAGATGGCTCTATGCAATTGTGTATCGATTATAAAGAGTTGAGTCGTGTTACGGTGAAAAACAAGTATCCTTTGCCAAGGATAGAGGAATTGTTTGATCAGTTGGGAAGAAACCACTATCTTTTCAAAGATAGATTTGAGATCCAGTTAAAAAATCTGTTGAAGATTCGGGATAGAGATATTCCTAAAACTGTTTTCAGGACGCGTTATGGATAGTATGAGTTTGTTGTCATGTATTTTGACTTAACCAACGCGTCTGCAGCTTTTATGGATTTTATCCATATTGTGTTCAAGAGGTACATCAATTCTATTGATGTTGTGATTAATGATGACAATCTAATTTATTCTAAGACTGAGGAAATGCATGATATGCATTTAAAGGAAGTTTTGACAGTGTTAAGAAATCAGAAGTGTATGCCAAGTTCTCAAAGTGTGAGTTTTAGCTGAGAGAAATGGCATTTTAGGCCATGTAGTATCGAGTAGAGGAGTATCTGTTGATCCCTCTAAGATTGAGGCAGTTACTAACTGGCCTAGACCGACGAGTGTGGCTGATATTCGCAGTTTTCTAGGACTTGCAGGCTATTATAGACGGTTTGTGCAAGATTTCTCCAAAATTGCTTCAGCCTTGACACGTTTGACCCGGAAGGGAGTTGATTTTATATGGTCTGAGGATTGTGAACGAGCTTTGAGGAGCTCAAGAGGAGGCTTGTGACAGCACCTGTTCTAGTGTCGCCTGATAGAACCGATGGTCTGAGTGTGTACACAAATGTTTCCCACAGAGGTTTGGGATGTGTGTTGATGCAACACGGAAAAGTTATAGCTTATGCTTCCCGTCAGTTGAAAGATCATGAGAAGAAATATCTGACTCATGATTTAGAGTTGGCGACAGTTGTTCATGCCTTGAAAATATGGAGACATTATTTTATGGTGAGAAGATTCTGATATTTACTGACCATAAGAGTCTCAAGTATTTCTTCACTCAGAAGGAATTGAATATGAGACAGAGACGATGGTTAAAGCTCGTTAAGGATTATGACTGTGATATTCATTATCATCCTGGGAAGGCCAATGTAGTGGATGACGCACTCAGTAGAAAGTCTTCTCATTCATCAGCTCTGTAAGCAATACCCTTGAGATTGAGATGGGTTATGGAACAAGTTGAGATAATATTTCTTACTCTCGAGGTCACTGTGAGTTTGGCTAGTTTAACAGTGGGACCTACTTTGAGGTATAGGATGATTGATGAATAAAGAGGAGAGACTCTTTTGCAGGCCGGTTTTAGAGAGGCTGAGTCAGATTTTCCTAGCCATTTTACCTTTTCTGCAGATAGTGCTCTGATGTATCGAAAGAGGCTTTGAGTGCCTTCAGGATCGAATTTTGAAAAGAACCGTTGGAGGAGGCTCACAGTTCTATCTTTTATGTTTATCCAGGCAATACAAAGAGGTACGAGAACCGAGACAATTTTATTGATGACCTGGGATGAAACATGAGATTGTAAAGTACGTGAATAGGTGCTTGATTGGTTAGCAAGTCAAGGCCCTAAAGATCTACAGGGTTACCTTACCTTTGAGAGTACTTAGATGGAAATGGGAAAAGATTTCCATGGATTTTATCAAAGGTTTGCCGAAGATGGCAAGAAGTTATGATACCATTTGGATGATGGTATACTGTTTGACAAAGCCGCACACTTTACTCTTGGAAGGATCATCTATCCATTTAAGACTAGGGTACAGTTGTACCTATGAAAAATTGATAGATTGTGGTGTGTCGGTGAAGATTGTATCAAGTTGAAACATACACTTTGTCTCGAAGTTTTGGCACTGTTTAGGCACTTTGTGATAGAAAGTGTCGTTCTCACGCTCATTTGGATGAGATTGGAGAAAGGAGACTTTTGGTACTCAAGTTGTAACAAATGACTAGCGAGTCTATCATTTGGTTAGAGAAAGGTTAAGGTTAACCAAAGCTGACAGCAGGATTCGGTGTAGTCCGTTCAAGTTGTAGTAATGGATCTTGTATACTTCAAGAGGCACCAATGAAGGGTGTTATGCGAATTGGAAATAAGGGTAAGTTGATCCATAAGTTTATTGGCCTATCGAGATACTCAATCGAGTAGAAGTGGTAGCTTATTGTTTAGCAATACCACTTTCGTTATCGGCCGTTTGTAATGTTTTCCATGTATTGATGCTTCGGAGATACATGGTAAATCTGTTCCACGTGATTGATTATGAACTGGAAGTTTTGAACACTATTAAGTCTTATGAGAAGACACCAGTTAAGATATGAGCATTCAAACAAAAGTTGATGAGAAATAAAAAGGGAATTCACCTGGTCAAAGTTCTTTGAAAGAACCAACTGTCAAAAGAAGCAACGTGGGAACGTGAGGAAGAGTTACAGTCAAAGTACCCTCGCTTTATTTACTTAGTGAACGCACTTTTCGAGGACGAAAAGTCTTTTAAGGAGAGTAGACTGTAACGTCCCGTTAATTTTGAAGTGAAATTTTTTTTCTATTATTATTTTATTTTATTTAATGTTATTTATTTATTTATTCAATTCAAGTATTTAATTTAATTATTATTTTGTAATTTCGATTTTAGTAGTTAATTTTGACCGAAATTCGTTTTAATCATTTTAATGCTCTAAATTCGTTTCGGTGACATTAATAATTATTAATAGGCCAATTAATAATTATTAATCACCTTTAGATTTATTTAAGAGCTTCGGGTTTCGTTTTAGAAGTCAAAAGTCATAAAAGGACGCAACCGTCATTTCCGATTTCTTAAAAAACTATCCAAACACTATTCACCTCTTATTAATATCTTCTTTGACTTCCATTGACCAAAAAACTTCATCTTCTTCATCCATTTCTTCTCCAGACCCGAGCAACAAAGGGAAGAAAAGAGAAGAGGAAGAAAGTGTCGCCCCGGCTTCGTTTCTTGGCCGTTTTGCGTGATTTTGGATGCGTTGGAAAGCTCTCGCCGAGACCTTTCTACCCATTCCACTCTTGGAACGTTTCCAACTCTCTAAGGTAAGCCCTAGATTTCGAATTCTCATAGTATTTCCATGGAAATTGATTCAAGCTTTTGAGTTCTTGGCCAAAACTCTCATTCCTTTCCAATTTTATTGTTGAATGTTGATGGAAAACTTATTGGGTAACTATTACTTGACTTTCCCTTAACCCTAAAACCGAGTTTCAGTCGAAGCCCTTCCCGTTTGAAATTTACCTTTTGGGATTTGAATATGGGTTATAGATTAATGAATAAATGTTTATTTAAGTTCGGTTCGGGAAAGGGGTTAATGTTCAAAAACCCTAATCATAGATACCCATTGAAATCGGGATTATCGAATTTGCTTAAAACCAACTCGAAACGTATTTAAATTGCCAAAAAGCCGAAAAACCAAACTCGAGACCCAATTTCATGTGAGGGCCGAGAGCCTCCATGTGGGGGGTTTGATGGATTTTCGTCATTTTGTATGTTTAGTCGTTGTTTGATCGATAGTTGGTAATTTAATTAATTTTGAGATATAATTCCAACTGTAGGTGTTTTTGAACCGTTCGCTTGATCGCTCTTCCGGATTTAGGAGCGAAGTCATCTCTCTCTAAGGTGAGAATAGTTAGGATTTAAAGTAATTATAGAAAGCAAATAAGTGTGAAGGTTTGTAGAGTTTGAAACTAAGATTAGAATCTGAATCTAAGATTAGAGGGTTGTGAATTAGTGTCTTTAGGATTAGAAGTTAATCCTTTAAGTGAGAACTTAGGAGTTCTCGAGGAAAGTATTGAATCTTAGAAGATTCTAAGTTAGTTTCGATTTGAAACTAAGTTGGACCATTGGAAGTTAAAAGATCCAACTTGTAATTAGAACGATTAATAGAACCTCAGATTATTGGAAGTTTAGAATCCTGGAAGGTATAGGTTAATCGTTTAAGTTAAGATTCTACTTTTATTATTGATACCGGAGTTCGATTTACTTATTGTTCGTCCGAGATGCTCATTTATTTTACTTGTTTCAATTCCGCACTTTATTTGTTTACTTTTACAAGATATGCAAGCATATGCTTATCATTTGCACCATACATTATCACATCATTCATGAAAAAGAAATGAAAAAGAGAAAGCAAGTGAAAAAGAAACGAAAGTGAAAAAGAGACGAATGAGATCCTACGGGATTTGCTCATTATTCTAAGTGAAAAAGAGACGAATGGGATCCTACGGGATTTGCTCATTACTCTAAGTGAAAAAGAGACGAATGGGATCCTACGGGATTTGCTCATTACTCTAGATGAAAAAGGAGTGAATGGTATCCTACGGGATTGACGCATTACTTCATTCATGCATAAGGGTATATGCGAACCCTACATTGCATATGATTGATGATATAGAGAATTGAGATGTTATATTTTATACAAAGTTTATTTACTTTACTTATTCTATGCCATAACAAGTTAATGGATGAGGATTGACTAAGAGTGTAGTAATATCATCCTTTGGAAAGTTTAGAATGAAATTACCTAGAGTTTGGAAGACTTTAGGAGTAAATTGTGTCAGATTAATTGGACACAAATCGAAATGCGAGTTTGAGGTCTATCTTTACTTTTTATGCTTATTATTCTCACTGGGCTTAAGTTGTTAGCTCATGATATTACAAAAATTTCAGGTAATGCCCTGGCTAGAGGCCGTGGAAGGGGAGATGGTGCTGTGTGATCGAGGGATGTTGACCTCGAGATGGACTCGTTGTTGTAAAGTATATGTAATTATTTTTGTGAATTTCAAAGACTTTGATGTTGTATTTAGCTCATAAGAGCTTTTGATGTGGTTTTTATGATATGAAATATTTGAACTCCTGATTGGGACTTAAAGTCCATGTGTTTTTATTAGATTTGAAAAATTAGGATGTAAACAGGTTTTCGGCATGCCAATTTTCAAACAAAACCACGCAAATTTTCTTAAAATAAAAGACTTCTGCTGTTTTCTCTGATTTAATTTATTTAAAAGTTACGGGTCGTCACACTTGGAGTTTGAATACTATATTCTCTTTGGTATAAATCCACTACTTACATTTGAGTTTGTTTCAAATTCTTTTTAAGAAGAAGACAACTTCTCAGTCACAACGACCACTTAGATTGATTCACGATGATCATTCTTTTGCCCATACATGCAGGGGCGGATCCAAACTTCATACTTTGGAGGGGCCAACCCAATATTTAATTATAATCCAACAAAATATATATATATATATATATATATATATATATATATATATATATATATATATATATAATTATAAGCAAGTTCAAGTTCAATAACAATAACAAATAACAATTAAAGTTGTGCCCGTCGTTTCTTCATGGATTAAAATTCATCTATAATTGAATCAGAGTTAAAAGTTTCAGAAATTTCTCTTTCAATTGTAGATAGTCAAATAATCCGCAAGGAACTCATCTTCCATTTTGTTGCGTAATCTTGTTTTAACTATTTTCATAGCAGAAAAAGCTCGTTCTGTAGTAGCTGTTGATACCGAAAGTGTTAGTACAAAACAAATGAGTCATTCAATCAAGTAATGCACCCTTGGATGGAGGCTAATCAAACTTCTTATAATATTTGTGTTATTATTAGGTTAAAATACTAAAGAATTTAATTGGCCCAAAATAATTTTAAAAAGAAGCCCATGAAAAATAAAAAAAAAAACTTAGTTTTTTCATTGCACAACCTTGAGACGTCAGTACAATAGTAGAAAAAATTGGGAAGAAAAAAAGATAAATTGGAGGCGTCAGACTGTAGCAGAGATAATTGAAAATGAAAAAAAAAATCTAAATTGGAGGGGCCACCTTTATTATGCATAGACCATACATGGATTTTCTAAAAAAATTTGGGGGGCATTGGCCCCTCCTAGTCCCTTAATACATCCGCCCCTGCATGCATGTCAATAAAATGACTTGCAACTCCACTCTTAGAATATGACAACTTCTCAATTTCAATTGCCTTTTTAGAAGAGTTCACTTATCCCCATTCTTTCGCTATGCAAGTCATCGATTATGACTTGTAGCTCCTCATTTTAATTGACTACCAATTTGGTATCAATTATAATGAAGTCTAAGAATTTCCCTTGAGAAATTTCTTAACTTCCAACACTAACTGAGCTATACTACAGTTCAAGTGTCTTTCACAATTTTTCAATTGTCACATCTTATATCAATTGAACGGTGTAAAATTTAAACTTTACACAAAATAAAAATTCAATTCAACATTTAAACCATAAGTTAGTTGAATCCTCTTTATTCATTTTTTACCTACAATATCTCTTCATTTTTATCTTTTAATTCAAATTGAAATCACTATACTCAATATAGTTTTGACCTGAAGTCAATTTATATTTATTAAAAACTTTTACCAAATGTATGTATAAATACATACTTAAAAGTTACTCAAGTTTGAAACATAACTGTTATTTCGATTTGAAGAGAATTATTTTCATTTAATTTCAAAAGAAAAACCAAAGCACCAGGTAATTCATTTTCATAAATAATAAAATTCTCACGCCGGTTACCATATCTTTGATGTTAAATATTGTTGCATCCACGGGTAGACATCGCTTTAAAAGAAATTGACAAGTTTTCAATTTTGTAAAAACCGAAAAAATAAATTCATTATTGGTGAATGTCTCATGATGGCTTCGAATTACACATTAAAGGCAATTGTAATTTCCATCTCATATATATATATATATATATATATATATATTTTATTCAGCTTTCGGTGGTCTTAAACCCATTTTAACATTTAGTCCAAGCTTGCATAAGATTAAACAATATATAAATCCAAAATTGAATTTATTATCAGAGAATTACCTCTATCTCGCTTCTGCATTCTTCACGGCCTCGTTATTGTTGATGAGTTTCAAAATACAAATATCGTCTTAAGAATGTTGGTTCCGGAGCTCAATAACAACAATCGAGATGAACAACGGTAATACATATTGATACTGCTACTGAGTTACACAATCAAAATATATTAGTAATAACAAGAATTTAACTTAATTGAAATTAAAATTTATAAGAACTTCCCATAATTTGATAAACGTCGAAGCGTGCAGTTGCACTGTCCTTAAGACGATATTGCCCCGCTCTGGTTATTTGCAGTTCTATGGCATACCGACTCGCAAGATACGATGACGTGTTTCGTGTGATTAACAACCAGATACACACGAACGTGGCAGAACCCTCAAGAACAGCTCTCCAAATCTTTTACCGAAAATAGATGAAAATAAACGAAGAACACAATAAGAACTGATTTTTTTGGGATATGTAAAATATTGGCATATGACTTCTATTTATAGGAAATCATCCAAGTAACTCCCAAATTGTATCATTAAAACAAATTTAAAACCAATTAAAATCCATTAACTCTTAGTAGTTAATTTCATTAATGGCAGCAATACAAAAAAACTCATCACAATTGATTTTAATATCAATCTCACAAAATTTGACTAAGTCAAAAAAAAAAAAAAAAAAAAATAAATATATAAATATATATATATATATATATATATATATATATATATAAAATTCCAATAAAACTAAAAGTAATTTTAGCTTTAGATTACTTTCAAATAAAATTTCATATATATCATATTATACATATAAAATTTCCAACATAGATTAGATATCATATTTTCCTATAAATATGACCATTGCGATTCATATTTTATACACTTCTCACTTTAATTAGAAAAGTGAAAATTCTCTCTCAAGTTTTTGCCCAATTGCTGATTTTCCTTAGGAAAAATTTAGAAGAAATTTCTTCTTCTTTTGTTCTTCCGCTTCGATTCCCACAAGTCGGTTTTGCTTTCGATCAGGATATAGCATAGAAGATTCGGTGTTGCTGAGGATTGATGCTGTAAAGAAACCTCCAACCGATTCTCCATTAGTTACTCAATGTAAGTAAAAGAGTTTTAATTTTCGAAATTAAGGATGAATCTGCATGTTTTATCACGAATTCCATGATGTTAATAGATCCGTAATTAAATGTTAATTAGTTTACTAAATAAAATTCTGCTAGTTTAGTAAATCATCCCTTCAATTGGTATCAGAGCTAATTTTAATTATCATGCAAAATTGTGAGTTTTCAAAAATATTGGTGGGTTGCATAAAAATTGTTTTATGTATGTTTATATAAATTGTGTTATATAAATTGTGGATGTTTGCTTATTGACTGTTTAGGTATTCTTGAGTCACTTAGGCTTTTAAATTTTAGTAGAAAATTTGTAAGCCCTAATTTTAGGGTATAGGAAAAAATTTGTAATTTTCCCATACAAAAAAGGAGGCAAAAATCGGCTACACCAAGGGATTCTCCACCACCATTCCATGAGGTCCACGCACAAGGAGAGAGAAAATGTAAACATATGGTAAGATATTTTATCATAATTATCTTGTTATCTCAATTTAAAAATTTAAATATTTAAGATAATGATAAAATCTTTTTAAAGATTATATCCCTATATTAAATTATGAATTTAGAAATTGATATAAGATTACATGGAAAATATTTTCTTTTATTTTTCCATATAATTAAAAGATAATTATTTTAAAACAAGTATTTATGGAAATATTATAGGAGATAATATTGCCTCCATAAATACCCTATTCACGCCTACACCATGGAGGAGAGAGAAAGTTGGAGCCTCAAGTTCTACAATGGAAGATTTAAATTAATTTGTAATTTGTAATTTTTTGTTTTAGAAATAGTGCCAAGAATACCGGTCAATTTTGCTATTTATTATTTACATTGTTTATATGTTTGATATAATTGTTTTTAAATAATATTCATGCATAAGAGTATGTCATGTAGAAAATCCCACCATAGGTTGTATGATTTTAATTAATTATACATACATGCATCATGATATAATATGTGTTATTATATGCTAATGTATGTGAAGCATGCTATAATTTTATTTTATAAATGTTATTATCGAAAATTATATAATTTTATTCTAATTATTTTTTAGAATTAAAAGCATGCTTAGTTCTTTAAAATTCAAAAGTTAAATCTAGTTTAAAAGTTGAATATAAACTAAATGAATTATTTGTAATATGAAATTATTGTTTAAACAATTGGGCCAAAATCCATATAAGATAAACAAATAGAAATGTTTAATTAAGGGTTAATTAAAAATTAATAATTATGATTAATTAAATTGAATGGATCTCTGGCAAGAAAGCTTTGCCCAAGCGATGAGGTTTCATAAAGTTCCCCTAACACGGAGCGCCTCTAACTGGGAGCGATCTGGGAGAAAAGTTCAAATTAATAAATCAAAATTATTAAGACGACTCACAATGTGAATAGTTTTAATTAGGAAAGCTTAAACAATCACATTTATAAAATTAATCTAACCAATTTAAGAGTTAAAGTTGATTAGGTTAATTAAAACTTGGATTAATGAATTAGCCTGAATTAGTCTAAGTTATGAAACCCTAACTTAAAATATTAAGTGGGAGAAGGACACATGTCAATGTATCCTATGGTCTCCACTAATGGGCTCAAAATGTGAGATTTATACATGACCTCTGTAACATTGCTGCAGGTGTTCATTCCCATAGGAAGGTTTTATTGTATAAATCAATATCAAGTTGGGTCTCCCGAAAGGGATAAAGAATTTTAAATGCGGTTGAAGACTGAATCTACACTTCGTAGACACTCTTTAATTTTTATTTAAAAGACTAAATTGGTGGGTCACACTTGAAAAAAATTTGATAAAGTTTGTTATCAAAACTCTGGACCAAATACACAGTAAACAATGACATAGGAATATGAGTTATTCTGGAGTTGTCAATTGTTCGAGTGACATCTCGTTTTAATGATGGTAACTGACTTATCATTCGACGACACCTTACTGGTATCATTAAAATATCGTGATATAGTAACATGTTTTAGGGCTTTTCTGTTCATTAATATGTTCGCATTCATGCATCATATTTAATTATATGTCGAAACTTTGAGTATTTGAATGTTGAATGCATATTAGATTATTAAGATAAAGTTTATTTAAATTTCAGTAATATAACATCTGTTTTAGTCACTATACTTGGAAAGAACAAACTGAAAGATGAGAACTATGTTTCCTATAAAAGGGAAATGAATAATTTTAGTAAAGTAGTTTACTTAAATAAATGACAATATTAATTATTTAAATAATGAGTTTATTTAAATAGAAATTAATATCATTGTTATTAATTATTTAAATAATGTGTTTATTTAAATGGTAATTAATAATAAAATATTATTAATAAATAATTATTAATTATTTAGGTAATGTGTTTACCTGAATGGAAATTAATAATTAAACATTTATTATTAATTTTAAATAATAGTGATTATTTAAAAGGATAATAATAAATAACATATTTATTATTAATTTAAATAATGTCGATTATTTAAATAGAAAATAATAAATATTTATTAATAATAAAATACAAAATCGGAATATGATGTTTTATTTGAATAATTGATTTATTTAAATAAATATCAAGAAGGAGGAATCTATAATTGAATTAATGAATTCAATGGATTTTGGTTCAAATGATTTGAATTATTAAATACGAAAATCGACTCATATAAAATATTTTAGAAAATAATTGTTGAATTATTTTGTCTAAAATAAATATATAAAAGAATGTTTAACCAAAGACAAATTTAACAAAGAAAAAATTAGTTTTTCTTATTGATTTTATACACAAAATCGGCACGTAAGATAAATAAGGAATAAAATTTTATTTTATTCTTGGCATTTATCTTGTATATTTATTTTGATAGTATTTCCTAATTCGATTGGAAAACTGTTTTGCGTATAAATACAAACGTCTTTGTTATTCATTCAAAAGCTTCTAATTTCAATTTTCGAAATTGAAAACTCTTCTTCTTCCTATTTTCCTCATAACCGATTTTACAATAGTCTAAAAGGGAAGAAAATATTATTCTTTCCAAAACCATAGTTTTCTAATTTAGTTTAGTTATCAATTTGTTTTTATTTTGAATTATGTAATAACTATTGGTTCTCATTTAGTATGAACCAAGTTTGGGAATATTTTAAATAAGAGTTATTTAGGTAGATATTCCTGTACAATTATATTACAAAGTTCCAATGTGTGATTGGATGGTTATTCAAAATACTTAGTATAAAACAAATAAATTCCAAATCCAAATTCTAAACTCCGGAATATCTAAATGAGTTATAAGGTTTAAAAATGTTTAAATACTTAAGTCTAAAATTACTTAAATAAGTTAGAGGGATTAATCTCTTAAAGATGGTTCTCAAGGAGTTTGAGATTATAACCATATTAATCCACGAACTTATAAGATAAGTAAAATCGAATATTTTTGATTTATCAAAGATAACTAGACTTAAACATCACTAAAGTTGGACATTTAGATGTTAGAACTTAAGTGATAAGTAAACATTAAATCGATTTCTTATATTCCAAACATTTAGTTATTTAAAAGGATGTTTTAAAGGTAATAACTGATATGGAATAAACAAAACAGAAATCAGAAAGTAATAATTAGTGAATAATTGAATTCACAAATTATTAAAGAAAAGTTCAGTAAATCAGTGATACTGAAGGCTTTAAACCTTACTTAAGATATAAAAGAATTACAATGATTTTATTTCACAATAAAAACAAGTAGTTATTTAAAAGTTTAAATTGTTAAACTACTTGTAGAACTTTATTTGAGTGGGAGCGTCATAATACGAACCAAAGGACTTTTGAAGTCCAAGTGAAACTCATTGACTTCAAAATCAATGAATAAAGTTGTAACATCCTGTTATTTTTGTGATAAATTTTTTTTTATTTATTTTATTTAATATAAGCATTTAAAGTCTATTTTAAAATCGGTAATTTAGAAATTTGTAGTTTATTTCGGTTTAAGTCCTTTTAATTACCTTTTTAGTTAATTTCGTTTTAATGGTATTAATAATTATTAACGGGCCAATTAATAATTATTAATCACCATTGGGATAGTTTAAGATTCTCGGGTTTCGTTTTATAAGTCAAAAGTCATAAAAGGACGCAACCGTCATTTCCAATTTCTTAAAAATATCAAAACACTATTCATTCATCTTTAAATACACTCATTGACCAAAATTGACCACAATTTCTTCATCCTTTTCTTCTCAAGGCCGTGGGTCTCAAAGTGGGGGGAGAATTTTTCGGGTTTTCTTCGTTTCTCGACGGATCGGCTCGATCATGGTTGCATCGAAAAGCCCTCGAGTCTAGGATCCTTTTCCACCTAACCATCGTCTGTTTCTCTCGAGATCCAAGGAGTTCTCGGTAAGTTTATCTTGAAACCCTAAGCTCCAAATAGTGTTTTAATGGAGTTTTCTTTGTTTTCTTTCGATTTCTTGTCAGGAAACTCGGTGTTTGTAAATTCGGGAGTAGTTTTAAGAGTTTTTGGAAACTTTCCCATAACCCTAAAACCGAGTTTCAGTCGAAACCCTTTCCGTTTGAAATTTACCTTTTTGGGTTTAATTATGGGTTATAAATTAATGATATATTGTTTATTGAAATTCATTTCGGGAAAGGGCATAATGTTCCAAAACCCTAATTATCGATACCCATTGAAATCGGGAATATCGAATTTGCTTAAAACCAACTCGAAACACTTTTAAATTGCCTAAAAGCCGGAAAACCAAACCCGAAGCCCATTTTACTTGAGAGGGCCGAGAGCCTCTTTGTGGGGGGTTTGTTGGGTTTTTCGTCGTTTTGTATGTTTAGTTGTTGTTTGATCAATAGTTGATAAATTATTGATTATGTGATAATTCAAATTGTAGGTGTTTTCGAACCGTTCGTTTGATCGCTCTCTCGGATTTAAGAGCGAAGTCTTCTCTCTTTAAGGTGAGAATAGTTAGGATTTAAAGTAATTATAGAAAGTGAATAAGTATGATGGTTTGTAGAATTGGAAACTAAGATTAGAATTCGAATCTAAGATTAGAGGGATGTGAGTTAGTGCCCTTAGGATTAGGAGTTAATCCTTTAAGTGAGAACTTAGGAGTTCTCGAGGAAACTAATGAATCTTAGAAGATTCTAAGATAGATTCGTTTCGAAGCTTAGGTTGTGTGACGACCCGACACTTTTAAATAAATTTAAATTAGAAAACACAGCGAAAGTCTTTTATTTTAAGAAAAATTGGCGTGGTTTTGTTTGAAAGTTGGCTAGCCAAAACCTGTTTACATCCTAATTTTCAAATATAATAAAATCACATGGAACTTTAAGTCCCAATCAGGAGTTCAAAGATGTAATATCATAAAACAATAACCATAAGCTCTTATGAGCTAAATACAATGTACAATTCACAAAATTCTTTAAAGTTCAAAAAAGTTAATACATAAGCTTTACAATAACTGAGTCCATCTCGAGGTCATCATCCCTCGATCACGTAGCACCACCTCCTCTCCCTCGACCTTTAGCCAGGGCATTACCTGAAATTGGTTGTAATATCATGAGCTAACAACTTAAGCCCAGTGAGAATAATAAGAATAAAAAGTAAAAGTAGACCTCAAACTTGCATTTCTATTTGTGTCCAAATAATCTGACACAATACACTCCTAAAGTTCTCCAAACTCTAGGTAATTTCATTTTATACTCTCTAATGGATGATATTACTAACTCTCGTAGTCAATCCTCATCCAATTACTTGTTATGACAAAGTTAAGAAAAATAAATAAAACTTTGCATAAATATAACATCTCGATCCTCTATCCAGGATATATAATTTCATCGATCATATGCATGAAGGTAATGAGTACATCCCGTAGGATACGCATTCGCCCTTTATGCATGAAATGAAGGTAATGTGGACTTTTCACATACTATCCACCCTTATCCTTATGTATGAAGTAGTGTGGACTTTTCCCGTAGTATCCACCAGTACTTATGCATGGAAGTAATGTGGACTTTTCTCATATTCCACCATTAACCTTTCGTTTTTCTTTCTCACTTTCTTTTCTTTTCAATAATGCGAGATGTTATGCATATGCTTGCAAAAGTAAATAATGTAAATGTAAATGATTAAGTAACCGAAACAAGCATAAAGTAAAGGGGCATAAAGTAAAGACATAAAGTAAAGGACATAAAGTAAATAGATAGGAATCTCGGACGAACGATATGTGGATCGAACTCCGCTACCAATAATAAAAGTAAAAACATAACTTAAACGATTAACCTATACCTTCCAGGATTCTAAACTTCCAATATAATCCGAGGTTCTATTAACCATTCTAAATACAAATGTGGATCTCTTAACCTCCAATGATCCAACCTAAGCTTCGAAATGAATCTAACTTAGAATCTTCTAAGATTCATTAGTTTCCTCGAGAACTCCTAAGTTCTCACTTAAAGGATTAACTCCTAATCCTAAGGGCACTAACTCACATCCCTCTAATCTTAGATTCGGATTCTAATCTTAGTTTCAATTCTACAAACCATTATACTTATTTGCTTTCTATAGTTACTTTAAATTCTAACTATTCTCACCTTAAAAAGTGATGACTTCGCTCCTAAATCCGGAAGAGCGATCAAGCGAACGGTTCAAAAACACCTACAGTTGGAATTATATTTCAAAAATTAATAAATTACCAACTATTGATCAAACAACAACTAAACATACAAAACTACGAAAATCCATCAAAGCCCCCACAAAGTGGCTCTTGGCCTTCACAAGGAAATTGGGCCTTGGGTTTGGTTTTCCGGCTTTTAGGCAATTTAAAAGTGTTTCGATTTGGTTTTAAGCAAATTCGATATTCCCGATTTCAATGGGTATCAATAATTAGGGTTTTTGAACATTATGCCCTTTCTCGAAATGAATTTCAATAAACAATATATCACTAATTTATAACCCATAATTAAACCCAAAAGGGTAAATTTCAAACGAGAAGGGTTTCGACTGAAACTCGATTTTAGGGTTATGGTAAAGTTTCCAAAAACTCTTAAAACTACTCCCGTATTTACAAACACCGAGTTTCACGGCAAGAAATCGAAAGAAAACAAAGAAAACTCCATTAAAACACTATTTGGAGCTTAGGGTTTGAAACTTTACTTACCAAGATCTTCGTATAACATGAGTGGCAAGTATGATGGTTAGGTGGAAATGAATCGTAGGACCGATATCTTTCCAACGGAACGAGAATCGATGCGATCCGATGACAAACGAACAAAAACCAAAAATTGGGAAAGAGGGGAGGGAGGCTCTTGGCAATGAGGAGGAAAGGAGGAAGATGAAGATGAATTTTTGGTCAATGATAGTCAAATGGCATGTTTAATATGAGGTGAATAGTGTTTGGATAGTTTTTTAAGAAATTGGAAATGACGGTTGCTTCCTTTTATGACTTTTGACTTATAAAACGAAACCCGAAGTTCTTAAACTATCCCAATGGTGATTAATAATTATTAATTGGCCCGTTAATAATTATTAACACCATTATAACGTATTTAAATAAATAAAGCCATTAAAATGACTTAAATCGAAATAAACTACTAAATTCTAATTTACCGATAAATAAATAAACTTTAATTACTTAAATTAAAATAAAATAAATAATTTTTTTTTATCACAAAATAACGGGACGTTACAGGTTGGGTCATTGGAAGTTAAAGATCCAAACTTTTATTTAGAACGATTAATAGAACCTCGGATTATATTGGAAGTTTAGAATCCTGGAAGGTATAAGTTAATCGTTTAAGACAGGTTTTACTTTTATTATTGTAGCGGAGTTCGATTTACGTATCGTTCGTCCGGAGTTTCCTATTTATTTACTTTATGTTCTTTTACTTTATGCTCCTTTACTTTATGTTTGTTTCAGTTACTTTATTATTCGCACTTTACTTTATTTACTTTTTGCAAGCATAACCATAACATCTTGCACTATATCATCTTGCACCATATTATCTTACATCATTGAAATGGAAGAGAAGGGAGGTGAGAAACAAAAAAGGTGAATGTGGATCCGACGGGAGTCCCCATTACCTTCATGCATAAAAGGTGAATGTGGATCCTACGGGAGTCTCCATTACCTTCATGCATATCATTGATGGAAATGGAAAGTGAGAAAAAGAAAGGAAAGCGAGAAAGAGAAACGAAAGCGAGAAAAAGAAACGAAAGTGAGAAAAAGAAACGAAAGTGAGAAAGAAAAGGAGGGGAGAATGTTGGACCCTACGGGGATTGTCCGCATCACCTTCTTCATTCATAAGGTAGAATGTTGGACTCTACGGGGAGTGTCAGCATTACCTTCATTTATGCATAAAAGGTGAATGCGAATCCTACGGGATGTCTTCATTATGTTCATGCATATTATCGGTGGAATTATATCATGGAGAAAGAGTTGTATATTTCATAATGGAAAGTAAAACAATAAGAAGAATTAAGATGTTATACTCATTGCAAAGTTTATTTACTTTTCTTATTTATGTTGCAACAAGTTAATGGATGAGGATTGACTACGAGTGTTAGTAATATCATCCTTTGGAAAGTTTAGAATGAAATTACCTAGAGTTTGGAGAACTTTAGGAGTGGATTGTGTCAGATTAATTGGACACAAATCGGAAATGCGAGTTTGAGATCTATCTTTACTTTTTATTCTTATTATTCTCACTGGGCTTAGTTTGTTAGCTCATGATATTACAAAAATTTCAGGCAATGTCCTGGTTAGAGGCCGTGGAAGGGGAGATGGTGCTGCGTGATCGAGGGATGTTGACCTCGAGATGGACTATGGGTTGTAAAGTCTATGTATTTATTTTGTGAACTTTAAAGACTTTTGGTGATTTTATATTTGTATTTGGCTCATAAGAGCATAATGTCTTTACTTTATGATTATGAGTATTGAACTCCTGAAATGGGACTTGATGTTCCTTATGTTTTAATTAGATTTTGAAATTAGGATGTAAACAGGTTTTGGCTAACCAATTTTCAAACATAACCACGCCAATTTTTTTTCTTAAAATAAAAGACTTCCGCTGTCAATTCTGATTTAAATTATTTAAAAGTGTCGGGTCGTCACAGTTGGTATCAGAGCCGACGGGTTCTGTAGACTACATGCGATGTATGATTGTTTTCATGTTTTGTTTTAAGTCCATTCTCAAGTCATCATCTGAGATCAGCAGCACCAGGTATGCCTATAACTTCTATTCTCATGCTTTATTTCTTTGATATTGGAAGAATTATGAGAATATTGTTAAAAGTTAATGATGTTTGTGATATTTCACATCCTTGTAAACCACTATGTGGTTATGTTTATTTGACCAATTTTGAGATTTGGGTAAGGGTGTCGAGGAGGTGAATGACCCCGTGTAGTTTTGGAGGTTATACACCTCGTTAAGAGTATTAACATAATGCCAAGGTATAATAGATGAGCTACTCCGAGAAATCAATCGTTTGATCCTTAAAGCTGATTAAAGTGTTATTGTCACACAATTGCTAAGTAGTGGTCTTAGTAGATGTGTATGGACATTTATATGTAAAAAGGGGCATGTTTGTCTGGAGCCCAGTATTAAGAGATGAAACACCTGTTTAAGGTGAGAAATTGTTGAAAAGAAATCGGTCTAGCTCGAGTCCAGTAACGTAGATTTAACTCAATGGACAAGTTCTTGGTTTGAGTTGAGAAAGTTGGATTATGTAAGTGGTAAATCCTTATGGTAGCATTGTGCTAAAAGGAAAGAGAGTTGCCACTCAAAAGAGGAAGTAAGGACTTTACGTGATAAGTTCCAACGAGGACCATTAACGACAATATTAATTGGTGATTTGCCTAGTTTGGTCGCTATTAAACTATGGTGTATCAATCTGAATTGAAAATACTCGAGGTCAAGTAATGAAGATCCATATTCAGTAAAATTGTCAAGATTGACTAACACTAAGGTGTAGTGCTGGTATTCGATTGAAGTATAGAAGAAAGTTGATCGACCGTGGTATCGGTAACTTCTATAAGGAAATGAGATGGTTTGGTGAATTTCAATTCACTTTGTGTTTGACCATCTAATTGGATGGAGAATTTGATAAACTTGTAGGTCGTAGTTTGGACCTACTAAGTCTTTTCAAGATAAGACTTTAAAGTGAATCCTATGTTGGAATGTTAGAATGTTATTGGACTAAGGTGTTTGAAAGACACCAGTTTTGCTTTGTAAGAAAGGAAATGATCTCTGAAGTCGAGTTCATTCAAGATTTGAATAAGGAAGCTTAGGAGTTATCCTTACCTTGGATTTCGCATATTATGAAAGGAAAAGAAAATTAACTACTACGGGACAGACTACCTCTCAGAAGAAGAAAGCAAAGGATGACGACGCCAGTCAAGGGATACCGCAGCAGCAACAACAACAACAACATCAACAACAACAACATCAACAGCAGCAGCAACAACAACAACTGGTTCAAGGTGGAGCTCAACAAGGATAGGAGCATCCTTACTAAAATAGTTGTGCCAGTTTCCATCAGGGAGATGCACACTTCCATCAAGATGCTATGTTGTGATCAAACTTGGATTCACGCCACTTTTATAAGGCGTATAAGATACAACCATCACAACATAGTAGTAAAGTCAGAATTATCAGGAAAAGCTACCAGTATGGTAGTGGTTTATACTTTATTATTTTCAGGCCGTTTGGCTTTGTTCTGTTTAATTCTGGAGCTAATCACTCTTTTATTTTATCTCGTTATGTTGAGTTTACTTTTCGGGGACGAAAAGCCCTTTTTTGGAGGGTTGACTGTAACGTCCCGTTATTTTTGTGATAATTTTTTATTTTATTTTATTTAATATAAGCATTTAAAGTCTATTTTATAATCGGTAATTTAGAAATTTGTAGTTTATTTCGGTTTAAGTCCTTTTAATCACCTTTTTAGTTTAATTTCGTTTTAATGGAATTAATAATTATTAACGGGCCAATTAATAATTATTAATCACCATTGGGATAGTTTAAGATCATCGGGTTTCGTTTTATAAGTCAAAAGTCATAAAAAGATGCAACTGTCATTTCCAATGTCTTAAAATATCAAAACACTATTCATTCATCTTTAAATACACTCATTGACCAAAATTGACCACAATTTCTTCATCCTTTTCTTCTCAAGGCCGTGGGTCTCAAAGTGGGGGGAGAATTTTTCGGGTTTTCTTCGTTTCTCGACGGATCGGCTCGATCTTGGTTGCATCGGAAAGCCCTCGAGTCTAGGATCCTTTTCCACCTAACCATCGTCTGTTTCTCTCGAGATCCAAGGAGTTCTCGGTAAGTTTATCTTGAAACCCTAAGCTCCAAATAGTGTTTTAATGGAGTTTTCTTTGTTTTCTTTTGATTTCTTGTCGGGAAACTCGGTGTTTGTAAATACGGGAGCAGTTTTAAGAGTTTTTGGAAACTTTCCCATAACCCTAAAACCGAGTTTCAGTCGAAACCCTTTCCGTTTGAAATTTACCTTTTTGGGTTTAATTATGGGTTATAAATTAATGATATATTGTTTATTGAAATTCATTTCGGGAAAGGGCATAATGTTCAAAAACCCTAATTATTGATACCCATTGAAATCGGGAATATCGAATTTGCTTAAAACCAACTCGAAACACTTTTAAATTGCCTAAAAGCTGGAAAACCAAACCTGAAGCCCATCTTACTTGAGAGGGCCGAGAGCCTCTTTGTGGGGGGTTTGTTGGGTTTTTCGTCGTTTTGTATGTTTAGTTGTTGTTTGATCAATAGTTGGTAAATTATTGATTATGTGATAATTCAAATTGTAGGTGTTTTCGAACCGTTCGTTTGATCGCTCTCTCGGATTTAAGAGCGAAGTCTTCTCTCTTTAAGGTGAGAATAGTTAGGATTTAAAGTAATTATAGAAAGCGAATAAGTATGATGGTTTGTAGAATTGGAAACTAAGATTAGAATTCGAATCTAAGATTAGAGGGGTGTGAGTTAGTGCCCTTAGGATTAGGAGTTAATCCTTTAAGTGAGTACTTAGGAGTTCTCGAGAAAACTAATGAATCTTAGAAGATTCTAAGATAGATTCGTTTCGAAGCTTAGGTTGGGTCATTGGAAGTTAAAGATCCAAACTTTTATTTAGAACGATTAATAGAACCTCGGATTATATTGGAAGTTTAGAATCCTGGAAGGTATAAGTTAATCGTTTAAGACAGGTTTTACTTTTATTATTGTAGCGGAGTTCGATTAACGTATCGTTCTTCCGGTGTTTCCTATTTATTTACTTTATGTTCTTTTACTTTATGCTCCTTTACTTTATGTTTGTTTCGGTTACTTTATTATTCACATTTTACTTTATTTACTGTTTGCAAGCGTGTGCAAGCATAACCATAATATCTTGCACCATATTATCTTACATCATTGAAATGGAAGAGAAGGGAGGTGAGAAACAAAAAAGGTGAATGTGGATCCGACGGGAGTCCCCATTACCTTCATGCATAAAAGGTGAATGTGGATCCGACGGGAGTCTCCATTACCTTCATGCATATCATTGATGGAAATGGAAAGTGAGAAAAAGAAAGGAAAGCGAGAAAGAGAAACGAAAGCGAGAAAAAGAAACGAAAGTGAGAAAGAAAAGGAGGGGAGAATGTTGGACCCTACAGGGATTGTCCGCATCACCTTCTTCATTCATAAGGTAGAATGTTGAACCCTACGGGGAGTGTCAGCATTACCTTCATTTATGCATAAAAGGTGAATACGAATCCTACGGGATGTCTTCATTACCTTCATGCATATTATCGGTGGAATTATATCATGGAGAAAGAATTGTATATTTCATAATGGAAAGTAAAACAATAAGAAGAATTAAGATGTTATACTCATTGCAAATATTATTTACTTTTCTTATTTATGTCGTAACAAGTTAATGGATGAGGATTGACTACGAGTGTTAGTAATATCATCCTTTGGAAAGTTTAGAATGAAATTACCTAGAGTTTGGAGAACTTTAGGAGTGGATTGTGTCAGATTAATTGGACACAAATCGGAAATGCAAGTTTGAGATCTATCTTTACTTTTTATTCTTATTATTCTCACTGGGCTTAGTTTGTTAGCTCATGATATTACAAAAATTTCAGGTAATGTCCTGGCTAGAGGCCGTGGAAGGGGAGATGGTGCTGCGTGATCGAGGGATGTTGACCTCGAGATGGACTATGGGTTGTAAAGTCTATGTATTTATTTTGTGAACTTTAAAGACTTTTGGTGATTTTATATTTGTATTTGGCTCATAAGAGCATAATGTCTTTACTTTATGATTATGAGTATTGAACTCCTGAAATGGGACTTGATGTTAATTATGTTTTAATTAGATTTTGAAATTAGGATGTAAACAGGTTTTGGCTAACCAATTTTCAAACATAACCACGCCAATTTTTTTTCCTTAAAATAAAAGACTTCCGCTGTCAATTCTGATTTAAATTATTTAAAAGTGTCGGGTCGTCACAAAAGTTCAAAATAAGTGAAATAAAAATGACATGAATTTTCAATAGTTGAGTTGAAAAGGGTCACTTATACTTATATATTATTTTTGGAAATAATAAGAAGTATAGAATTGTAATCACTAAACAAATGAAAGTAATGGAGAATTACTTTGTAGCGGGAGCTTAAGAATTTCGAGAATTCTAGAACCAATGTGACTAAAATAAAATTTACAAATAGTATGTTAGTGCATATAGATAAAATGAGAGATTTTATGAGTTGCACGGGCTCAAATTCGAACAAGAATTTACTTCCATGTAAGAATTCGACAAAAAACCTTTGCGAATTAAACATCAAATGAGTTAAGTATAAGTAAAATGAGTTTTTACTGACTAAAATCTAAATTCGCGTGATTACAAAGTTGTTAGTAAATGAAAGGTGGTTGAACATGATGATTTCAAATCAATAGTTAATAGAGTTTATTTTATGGCGATAAAATATGGAATCTATTACACTTAATGAAACTAACATCAGATAAAAGGTATACATACTAAACAGATGAAAACGTTACTGATAAAGTATTAAAATGACTGCCATGGCTAAGTAGTTGACAGTCATCAAGTTTGACTGGAATTACAAGTCAAATCTCCAAAGATCTAGGACAAGTGGGAGATTGTTAGGAATGATGTCCTAGAACTTGTAATTATTTAATTATAATAATTTATTTCGAATAAATTAAATAAATAAACGTAAGTTCTTTATACTATCTAGATTGATTCAATTGACGATATAAGGAATATATGGAAATATGTTAATATCAAACATTCAAATAGTAAACCCTAAGTTACTATTATGAAATCACGACTTAGTATGTGAGTCATACGAGAGGATTAAAGTCGAGATGAGTAACTTAAAAGTGTCTATAGTAAATGGATAACGTTTGGGAACCTTATCCTGGTAACACTGTTGATAGCTTCGCATTTTGTTCATAGACAAATGATCTAATCCTGATCATTCATGTGGGAGACATGAAATGGAAGTATCATATGCAATGTTAATTGTATAAGACAGAACCACGATGTTCGATCAAATTTCTGATTAGTACTGTTTACGAGAAATGATCGAATATCAAACTAAGTTTATCAACCGTGATAGATCTCAATCCTGAGTGAAATGTGGACTCCTATTTATGGAGTTATGTTCTTTGATTCACATGGTTGAGAGCGATCTGTAAGAACGCTCAATACACTCCTGTTTTGGGAACATAGCTAGATAAGTAGCTGGGAACGCATCTTCACGAGATGGAATTCATAACTTTCCTATAAATTAACGGTATCAGTGCGATACCTGAACATTTTAGGAACTTTAGGAAACTCTCTTGATGTACTGATTCGAGACATGAACAAGTGGCGCCACGACTTCTATTGATCACAGAAGTATATTATCTCTAGTTCGACTAAAGATAATGTTCATTGGAGAATCATCAGGAACACAAGGATAAAACGGTAATTACAGGGGCAAAATGGTAAATTTAATCCGCCTGTAATTATGAGGGTTCCATGTGAAGGATATATCACAGATATAAATAAAAGGTAAACTAAATGGACATAACTCATCTATAGTGAGGGGGAGTTCAGCTATGAATCTATAGTGGAATTATTCAGAGTTAGATAATAAGTAATTAGCTGATTATGTGTTAATCACTTAATTGACTAATTATTAAGCCCATGATCTATAGGTCCATCGAGTTCCTATGCTAGCGCAAATATCGTTGTAGCAAAACTAAGTTATTAATTTAACTTAGGAGGAACAAATAATTTAAGTAAATGAATTTACTTAAAATTAGGCAATATTAATTATTTGAATAATGAGATTATTTAAATGAAAATTAATATTAATATTATTAATATTGATACACTATTAATTGTTTAAATAAAGAGTTTATTTAAATGGAAATTAATATAACATTATCAATTATAATATTTAAGGCAAAAATAATTGTTTAAATAAATAAATTATTTAAACGGGAATTAATGTTAATTATTCATTATTTAAATAATGAGTTTATTTAAATAGAAATTAATAATTAATATTATTGATTAAGTAATGAGTTTATTTAATTTAATAATAAATATTAGAGAGAATTAAATACAATTAGTTTAAGAAACAAATTGGTTTTGGCCCAAATTAATTAATTAATTGAATGAGATTCAATGGTAATTATGATATTAATTTTTGGCTAAATGTGTTTACATTAGAAATTATTATTTGAATTTTTCTAATTTTAAATATATAATTATTATATAAAGAAAAATAAATAAAAGTAAATATATATACATATATGTCTTTGAGCGCCAGTGTGAATGTTTACAATATTTTTATATATAAATATTCATTAATGGTGGCGGGACACACGCTGAAGACAATGGATTGTATTTATATATATTAATTTTTATTTATCTTTTCTATTATTTAATATTTAGGAGATAAGCATATCTAATTAGATTAGATATCATATTTTCCTATAAATATGACCATTGAGATTCATATTTTATACACTTCTCACTTTAATTAGAAAAGTGACAATTCTCTCTCAAGTTTTTTCCCAATTGCTAATTTTCCTTAGGAAAAATTTAGAAGAATTTCTTCTTCTTTTGTTCTTTCGACCGGGATATAGCATAGAAGATCCGGTGTTGCTGAGGATTGATGCTGTAAAGAAACCTCCAACTGATTCTCCATTAATTACTCAATGTAAGTAAAAGGTGTAAAGACTCGAATTTTCTCAAATCTTTAAATCATAAGCAAAACTATGGAAGACTTGTTTTTACAAAAATTTGGCGTGGATCCGTTTAAAATACGAACTCCCTAAACCTGTTTACATGGGCTCAAATCAAAGAATTTAAAACAACAGACATTTCACTCTATTTTATACCCAAAATCAGAGACAATATCACGAAAATATATACAACAGATCTTAGGCTCTCATGAGCCACAAAACACAAGTTTAAGACATCAATATCAATTATATTTAGCATTTCTAAAATGCTCCAAAATTTGCCTTTTCTAGTCCAAGTATCCAAGACATCCACTCGCGATCACGCAGCACCACCTCCACGACCTCGCCCTCTCGCACGAGTATTACTTGAAAAGTTTAAGTGTAGCAACATTAGCATAAAAATGGTAGTGAGAATAAGATAGATGCAAGCACTTCTATGGACCAAATCCCATATCGGAAAATGTGTCCAAAATCCTAATGTGCTCTTACTACCCATTCAATATTCCCAAGTACTTTACATAAGAAAATAAATCCCATTCTACTATATCGAACTTTCGAAAAGTAAACATTCAAGCTCGTAAAATAAAGTACTAAAACAACTAAAGCATAACAAAGTAAATAATAAAGTAAATTTCACATTGTGACCACATTGTCACATTTCACAATTCAACCGTGACCACTTGTCACCAATCACAACCATACCGTGACCTCACTGTCACCGTGACCACATTGTCACCAATCACAATCATACCGTGACCTCATTGTCACCGCGACCACATTGTCACCAATCGCAATCATACCGTGACCTTACTGTCACCGTGACCACATTGTCACCAATCACAAACATACCGTGACCTCACTGTCACCGTAACCTCACTGTCACCGTGACCTCACAGTCACCAATCACAATCCATACCGTGACCTCACAATCACCAATCACAAACCATACCGTGACCTCACTGTCACCAATCACAAACCATATGTATCATAAAACCACACGTACTACTCCCCTTTGGTAGTACTAAATAGCGAATCCCATCGCTAATAATATCATACTAACTCGATTCTACTCGAAGAATCTCTCCAAAGTCTCTTTTAACTACCTTATAACCACTCGAAATAAACAGAGTAATTTAATACTCATCTCCAATCTCTGGAAACCTAAGTCTCCTTGAGAATACAACTTAATCCACCAATGACATCTTACTTTAAATAACACAAAACTTAACTAGTTTTCCTTATCCACTTTCCTTAACTCCCAATTATATATCCTTGGAAAAGTTCTAATATCTAATAACCCTCTTAACCTCGATCTAACATATACGTCAAGCAATTCGAAAACATAAAAGTAATCACAACCATTTTAAACTCACCTTATAATCGAAGTCAACTCCGAATCACCAGTTGACCAAAATTCACGATCGATGCACGAAACCTATAATTAAAATACACCTAAAGTATATTAATTAACCGAATCGAATAACGATCGTCACGATACTAAAATAAAAGACAAAACAACCCGAAATTAGGCTCACAAGGCCCACGGCCCAAGGAAGGTGAAAGGTGGAATTGGTTTTCCGGATTTTTAAGCACTTTAAAAGTGTTTCGAGTTGGTTTTGGGCACTTTGGAGGTTGGTAACATCAATGGGTAAACATGATTTAGGCTTTAGGTCAAAAGTTCAATCCCGAACAATTAAGAGAAACATCATAACATAGCAATTTCGAAACCCTAATCATCATAAAAATGAGAATAACTCAAAGAAATGGCTTTTTTGGCTCAAACCCGATTCTAGGATTTAGGGAAAGTTCTAAATATACATAAAACAACTCCCTCGATCTAAATCTTCGAGTTACCGAGCAAGAATTGGAAGATTAATACCAAAAACACCATTAAAACACTATTTGAAGCTTTAGGTTTTGAACTTAAACATACCTTAAAGCCTTGAGAGAAAGGATGGAAAGTTCGATTGGTAGGTTGGAAATGATGCTCGAGCCCGTGGCTATCCAACGTAACCGAAATTGTGACGATCCGGCAAGAATCGAAGAAAAGCCAAAAATGGGAGAATTCCCTTTGATGCTCTCGGCCCCAAGGAAGAACAAGAGAAGAAAATGATGATTAATTTTGGCTTATTTAAGGGATGATGAATAGTGTTTTTGATATTTAAGAATTTTGGAAATGACGCCTACGTCCTTTTCTTGCCTTAAGCTTTTAAAATGAAACCCGAACCACTTAAACTAGCCCAATGGTGATTAATAATTATTAATTGGCCTATTAATAATTATTAATACCATCGAAACTAATTTAAGCTAAATAAACAGTTAAAAAGATTTCCGAACGAAATTAACTATTTACTTCTAAATAACAAATTCTAAAATTATCTTTAATACTTTAATTCAATAAATAAATAAATAAAATAATAAAAAAAAAAAATCACCTCAAAATAACGGGACGTTACAGTCCACCCTCCTTAAAAGACTTTTCGTCACCGGAAAGTAGCTTCTAAGTAAACAAATGAGGGTATTTATCCCGCATCTCCTCCTCTCGTTCTCAAGTGGTCTCCTCTGACACTTGGTTCCTCCCCAAAACTTTCACTAAGCCGATAGTCTTGTTCCGTAATACTTTCTGCTCCGATGCTAGAATCTTCACCGGTGTCTCCTAATAAGACATGTTAGCATCAAGAACAACGGGCTCATGATCTATCACATGTGAAGGGTCAACCAAATATCTTCGAAGTATCGAAACATGAAAAACACTATGAACGGCCGATAGGGATGGTGGTAAGGCTAAACGGTAAGCCCCAACCCGATCCAGAATCTCAAATGGATCGATAAACCTAGGGCTCAACTTGCCCTTCTTCCCAAACCTCATCACACCCTTCATAGGTGCCACCTTCAGAAAAACGTGGTCCCCCATTACAAACTCAAGTGGACTACGTCGCTTATCGGCATAGCTCTTCTGTCGACTTTGGGCAACTCTCATCCTCTCTCTAATCAACATAATGGACTCACTAGTCCTCTGTAATAACTCGGGTCCCAGCAGTCTCCTCTCCCCAACCTCATCCCAATGAGCGGGAGAACGACACTTTCTACCATAAAGTGTCTCAAATGGTGCCATCTCGATGGTAGCTTGGAAACTATTATTATACGCAAACTCTACCAAGTACAAATGCGAGTCCCAACTACCGCCAAAGTCAAGAACACAAGCCTTCAACATATCCTCTAAAATCTGGTTAACTTTCTCTGTCTGACCATCAGTCTGAGGATGAAAGGTCGTGCTAAAATCCAAACAGGTACCCATGGCGGAATACAAACTCTGCCAAAACTTCGACACAAACCGAGTGAACCGGTCTGATACAATCCTCACAGGCACACCATGTAGTCTAACAATCTCCCTCAAGTACAACTGTGCTCAATTCTCAACTGGATAAGTGATCCTCCTCGGTAAAAAGTGTGCAGATTTTGTCAAACGATCCACAATGACCCAAATGGTATCATACCCTTTGGATGTTCTAGGCAACCCACAAACAAAATCCATAGAGATCTCCTCCTATTTCCACTCGGGTATACTCAAAGGATTAAGATAACTCGCTAGTCTCGTCCTCAAAGCCTTGACTTGCTGACAAGTCAAGCATCTACTTACAAACTCCGCAATCTCAAGTTTCATCCCGGGCCACCAATAATGTTGTCTCAAATCTCCATACATCTTGGTGCTACCCAGATGAACAGAAATGATAGAATTGTGAGCCTCCTCCAACAATTCTCTCCTGAATGTCAAACTCAAAGGTACACATAGCCTTTGACGATACATCAAAGCACTATCAGAGGAAAAAGTGAAGTGGCTAGGTACACCCGACTCTGCCTCAATAAAACCGGCCTGTAAATGATTCTCGCTCCTCTGAGCCTCAATCATCCTCTGTCTCAAAGTAGGCCCCACTGTCAAACTAGCCAAACTCATTGTAACCTCGGCAGTAAGGAGGGATATCTCAGCACGCTCCAACTCCCATCTCAATCTCATCGGTAAAGCAGACAAGTGCGAAGACTTCCTGCTAAGTGCATTCTCCACTACATTGGCTTTCCCGGGATGGTACTGAATATCACAATCATAGTCCTTCACAAGCTCCAACCTTCTCCGTTATCTCATTTTCAATTCCTTATGAGTGAAGAAATATTTGAGGCTCTTGTGATCGGTGAATATCAAGATCTTTTCACCATACAAGTAATGCCTCCAAATTTTCAAAGCATGTACAAACGCCGCCAACTCCATATCGTGAGTCGGATACTTCTTCTCATGCTCCTTCAACTGACGGTAAGCATAAGCTATAACTTTCCCATGTTGCATCAAAACGCAACCCAAACCTCTCATCGAAGCATCGGTATAAACCGTCAAACCTCCACTACCATCGGGTGACACTAGAACAGGTGCCATTATAAGTCTCTTCTTGAGCTCCTCAAAGCACTTTTCACACTCCTCGGACCATACAAAGTCCACTCCCTTCTTCGTCAAATGTGTCAAAGCCGATGCTATCTTAGAGAAGTCTTGAACAAACCGTCTATAATAACCGGCAAGTCCAAGAAAACTACGAATTTCCGTCACACTAGTTGGTCTAGGCCAACTACTAACTGCCTCAACTTTAGATGGATCCACCATCACCCCTTTACTAGAGACCACATGGCCTAAGAATGCCACTTCCCTTAGCCAAAACTCACACTTAGAGAACTTTGCATACAATCTTTGTTCTCGTAACACCGTCAAAACTTTCTCTAAATGCATGGCATGCAACTCCTCGGTCTCAGAATAAATCAAAATGTCATCGATAAACACAATAACAAAGGAGTCAATGAACCTCCTAAACACCGTTTGCATAAGATCCATAAAAATTGTCGGCGCATTAGTCAAACCGAATGACATAACAACAAACTCATAATGCCCATCTCGTGTACGAAAAGAGGTTTTGGGAATATCATCCTCCCGGATCCTTAACTGGTGATAACCGGATCTCAAATCTATCTTCGAAAAGATAGTAGCACCTCTCAACTGATCAAATAAATCTTCAATCCTTGGCAAAGGATATTTATTTTTCACAGTAACTCAGTTCAACTCTCGGTAGTTGATACACAACCTCATTGAACCATCTTTCTTCCTCACAAACAACACTAGTGCTCCCCACGGGGACACACTAGGGCGTATAAACCCTAAATCTAAGAGTCCTTGTAACTGACTCTTGAGCTCACTCAGCTCCACTGGTGCCATACGATAAGGTGCCTTGGACAATGGAGCCGTCCCAGGTAACACCTCTATCTGAAAATCCATCACTCTCACCGGTGGTAAACCGGGTAACTCATCAGGGAAAACATCAGAGAAATCCCCTCACAATCAGTACCCGACTCAAGTGTAGTCACACTAACAGACGTGTCTACTACACTAGCCAAATAACCCATAGCACCATCACACAAGAGAGCTCTAGCCTGAATCGCAGAAATGATTGCAGGAGACACTCTACCTCGAGTCCCATGAAATCGAAAACTAGTCCCACATGGACCAATAAAATCCATAACTTTGGCACTACAGCCAATGTTGGCGTGGTTGGCTGACAGCCAATCCATACCCAATATAATATCAAAGTCACACATAGGCATCACAATCAACCTATCATGCAGACAACAACCCAAAATACACAAATCATCGGTATAAATAACTCTGTCCACAATTATAGATTTCCCAAGTGGAGTAGAAACATGCAACTCATGCCCTAACGGCGCAGACTCACAAGCAGCAGACTCAACAAACTCAGTAGAAATAAAAGAATGACTCGCCCCTGAATCAAATAAAGCTAAAGCAGAATGCCCCAAGACTGTCACAGTACCTGTAACAATGGTACCTGATAACTTGGCATCCTCTCTAGTAGTGGCAAAAACACGGGCCTGCTGAGGTGGCTGAGGAGGTGCATAAACAGGTGGTGGTGCTCTCTGATACTGGGTAGGACTAACTTGGCCCCTACCTCCTATCTGACCACGACCATGCCCCTGACCTCGTCCCTGGCCAGTATACTGCGGTGGTGCCTGAAGTCTAGGACAATGCAGTCGAATATGCCCATACTGACCACAGTGATAGCACTTCTGACCACTATGCTGCGGTGCCGGACGAGTCTGAGATCCAGATGGTCCTCCTCCCCTACCCTGTACATGTCTCAGTGGGTGGGTCACTCAACCTGAATGGTCATCCTCAGCCTTCCTCTTATGAGAGGAGGTCTGTGCAGCTGCTATCTCGGCCTTTTTCTCAGAAGGCCCAATATCTATAGCCAAGGCAAAATCTAAAGCCTTAGCATAAGTTGTGGGTCGGAAAGCTCGTATGTGACCTCTGATGTCAGCTCTCAAGCCCACAATAAATCTCTTCTTCTTACTCTCAGAATCGGCGACTTGCCCAGTAGCAAACTTGGACAAACGGTCAAACTCCCTCTCATACTCAATCACAGAACGATCTCCTGTCTCAAAGTCAGAAACTGTACCTCTAACTGATCTCTGATATCCTCCGGGTAATATTTGTCAAAGAATTTCTCCCTAAACATCTCCCAGGTGACTACCGAAGTAGGACTCAAAGAGCGAAAAAGTCCACGCCACCAATATAATGCATCGTCAACCAGAGAATAGGTCCCACAGTGGACCTTCAGTCGCTCAGGGCACTGAATAGACTCAAGGGCTCTCCCAACCCTCGTAACCCATCTCTCGGCAAGCACCGGATCAGTAGATGTCCCATCAGACTTGAAAGGAGCATGCCTCAGATAGTCTTTCAGAACCTTAGCAGCATCGCTACTCTCAGGTGACTCAACTGGAGCAAGTACTCTAGTAGGTGGTACAACACGATCCTGGTGTCCTCCACCACCACGTATCAACTCCATATATTCCCCCAAGGGAATAGTAACACTACCCCCATGCATAGTTGGCCCGTTAACTGGAGTATCATCCTCAAGCACAACACCCGGGATCGGTCCTCTAGCATCAGTATGATCCTCAGGCGGAGGTGGAGTAACTGTCCTAGTACGACCTCGACCTCTACCTCGGCCTCGTACCATAGCCGGTACACTACGCTGACTCCTCCTAAGTGCAGCTACTTTGGGAGGCATACTGAAATCACAATTAGACAAGTTCCTTGTGAGTCAAACATAAAACAGGAACTTACAAGTCTACACTTAACTTATCGGTAAAATATTCTATAAAGTACAAATTTAGAGGAAACCTGGTGCCGTCAATCCGAGTGATGCTTTGGACAAGGACTTAAATCAAAACATGAAAAACATGCGATGCATGTGGTCTACAGAACCCGTAGGCTCTGATACCATCTGTAAAGACTTGAATTTTCTCAAATCTTTAAATCATATGTAAAACAGCAGAAGACTTGTTTTTACAAAAACTTGGCGTGGATCCGTTTAAAATACGAACTCCCTAAACCTGTTTACATGGGCTCAAATTAGAGAATTTAAAATAACAGACATTTCACTCTATTTTATAACCAAAATCAGAGACAATATCACGAAAATATATACAACAGATCTTAGGCTCTCATGAGTCACAAAACACAAGTTTAAGACATTAATATCAATTATATTTAGCATTTCTAAAATTCTCCAAAATATGCCTTTTCTAGTCCAAGTATCCAAGACATCCACTCGGGATCACGCAACACCACCTCCACTACCTCGCCCTCTCGCACGAGTATTACCTGAAAAGTTTAAGTGTAGCAACAATAGCATAAAAATGCTAGTGAGAATAAGATGGATGCAAGCACATCTATGGACCGAATCCCATATCAGAAAATGTGTCCAAAATCCTAATGTGCTCTTACTACCCATTCAATATTCCCAAGTACTTTACATAAGAAAATAAATCCCATTCTACTATATCAAACTTTCGAAAAGTAAACATTCAAGCTCGTAAAATAAAGTACTAAAACAACTAAAGCATAACAAAGTAAATAATAAAGTAAATTTCACATTGTGACCACATTGTCACATTTCACAATTCAACCGTGACCACTTGTCACCAATCAGAACCATACCGTGACCACATTGTCACCAATCACAATCATACCGTGACCTCAATGTCACCATGACCACAATGTCACCAATCACAATCATACCTGACCTCACTATCACCGTGACCTCACTGTCACAAATCACAATCCATATTGTGACCTCACTGTCACCGTGACCTCACAGTCACCAATCACAAACCATACCGTGACCTCACTGTCACCAATCACAAACCATACTGTGACCTCACTGTCATCGTGACCTCAGTGTCACCAATCACAAACCATACCGTGACCTTACTGTCACCAATCACAAACCATACGTATCATAAAACCACACATATTACTCCCCTTTGGTAGTACTAAATAGCGAATCTCATCGCTAATAATATCATACTAACTCGATTCTACACGAAGAATCTCTCCAAAGTCTCTTTTAACTACCTTATAACCACTCGAAATAAACAGAGTAATTTAATACTCATCTCCAATCTTCGGAAACCTAAGTCTCCTTGAAAATACAACTTAATCCACCAATGATATCTTACTTTAAATAACACAAAACTTAACTAGTTTTCCTTATCCACTTTCCTTAACTCTCAATTATATATCCTTGGAAAAGTTCTAATATCTAATAACCCTTTTAACCTCGATCTAACACATACGTCAAGCAATTCGAAAACATAAAAGTAATCACAACCATTTTAAACTCACCTTATAATCGAAGTCAACTCCGAATCACCGGTTGACCAAAATTCACGATCGATGCACGAAACCTATAATTAAAATACACCTAAAGTATATTAATTAACCGAATCAAATAACGATCATCATGGTACTAAAATAAAAGACAAAACAACCCGGAATTAGGCTCACAAGGCCCATGGCCTAAGGAAGGTGAAAGGTGGAATTGGTTTTCTGAATTTTTAAGCACTTTAAAAGTGTTTCGAGTTGGTTTTGGGCACTTTGGAGGTTGGTAACATCAATGGGTAAACATGATTTAGGGTTTAGGTCAAAAGTTCAATCCCGAACAATTAAGAAAAACATCATAACATAATAATTTTAAAACCCTAATCATCATAAAAATGAGAATAACTCAAAGAAATGGCTTTTGGCTCAAACCCGATTCTAGGGTTTAGGGAAAGTTCTAAATATACATAAAACAACTCCTTCGATCTAAATCTCTGAGTTCCCGAGCAAGAATTGGAAGATTAATACCAAAAACACCATTAAAACACTATTTGAAGCTTTAGGTTTTGAACTTAAACATACCTTAAAGCCTTGAGAGAGAGGATGAAAAGTTCGATTGGTAGGTTGGAAATGATGCTCGGGCCTGTGGCTATCCAACGCAACCGAAATTGTGACGATCCGGCAAGAATCGAAGAAAAGCCAAAAATGGGAGAATTCCCTTTGATGCTCTTGGCCCCAAGGAAGAACAAGAGAAGAAAATGATGATTTTTGTCTAATTTTGGATTATTTAAGGGATGATGAATAGTGTTTTTGATATTTGAGAATGTCTGAAATGACGCCTACTCCTTTTCTTGCCTTAAGCTTTTAAAACGAAACCCGAACCACTTAAACTAGCCCAATGGTGATTAATAATTATTAATTGGCTTATTAATAATTATTAATACCATCGAAACTAATTTAAGCTAAATAAACAGTTAAAAAGGTTTTCGAACGAAATTAACTATTTACTTCTAAATAACAAATTCTAAAATTATCTTTAATACTTTAATTCAATAAATAAATAAATAAAATAATAAAAAAAAAAAATTCACCTCAAAATAACGGGACGTTACAAAAGGGTTTTAATTTTCGAAATTAAGCATGAATCTGCATGTTTTATCACAAATTGCATGATGTTAATAGATCCGTAATTAAATGTTAATTAGTTTACTAAATAAAATTCCGCTAGTTTAGTAAATCATCCCTTCAAAGAGGACCACTGAAAGACGAGAAGATTGCTTAAAGATATGCTTGAATTGGTTTTTTTTTTATCTCTTTTTTTAAAGTTTGTGTTATCAATAGGTTGATAACGTTCAAGATTAATTTATGCATTACTGAAAATATACATGATGATTCTGCAACATTTTTAAATCTCATATATAAGTGTTTTATTTTATTGTCTCTAATTTCTAATATTTTTTCATTATTGTATGTTTTGTAGAAACGAAGGGGGAAAAAAGAAGAATTCACTATTGTCTTCCATTATTTTGTTTTAAACTTTTCATCGTACACTTTACTAATCCCTTACACGTGTTTGAGAGAGAGTTGATGTGTTTGGATTGAAGTAAAACTCATGTTTATATTTGATGATAATCGAAATACTGAGTACTTTTATTTTTTGTGATTCACCTTGGTAATTACGTCTTTTTTATGCGTTATTTTACACTTTGCAGGTTTTAGCACTTTTGTGAGTGCATACAGAGATAAATAGTAATTTATATTTTTTTTATAAAAAATATAATTTCGTTGACATTTAAAAATGGTCAAGTAAAGTGTTTACGCTTGACACTTTATATATCAGTCGACATTTAAAAAATGTCAAGAGTTCTAGGCTTGATGTTTTTACGTGTCATAAGTTTTAATTTTGACACTTCTAATGTGTCAAGTGCATTGAAATTATACTTGACACTAACTTATTTGACACTAGAAAAAGTGTCAATTTTATTGAATCTTGATACATTTTAATGGTCAAATATAAAGTATTTTGTTGTAGTGTATCAGAGTCCCATATTCAACATTAATTCCAAATATCAGAAAATTCCAGAGTTCCAACAACTAACTTATAAGATAAAAGCATTTATACAATTAATAAGTTCCATAACCATTAACAATTCTATACACATAATGATTCTCAAAGTAGTCAAGTTATAACGTAACTTACTTCAATACTCAAAATAACATTAGAAAATCTTGTTCATCATCTAAAACATCCTAAAGAGTTCTCCAAGTTACTTTTGACCAATAGACTCTCAAAATTCCTTCCAATTCAATAATTCACCCAAAACTCACCTAATCTTACGTAACACCCAAAAGCATACTTAAACCTTCAAATCACCCAAGTACATACTATAATTTTAAATACACACAAGACCATAATAGAACTCTAAATTCAACATTCCTTTCCCAAAATCAACATCCAATAAAAAAAGTCTTAAAACATCAATATTATACTTATCATCAATCAAAAAACTCGTCATGACATCCCATTCATAAAATTACTAACAACCATGTTAAACTCACCTTTTTACACTTTAAAGTAAGCTAAACTAGGCTTGAAAGTGGTAGCACGATCCCGACCTACAAATAATTACAACTATCCAAATTTAATCAACTAAACATCAAATAAATACACAAAATGAAAATTGAAAATTAATGCTAGAATCTCCCTTATGGCCGAAAACAGTGGTTGTTTTAAGACAGATTTTGGGGCGGTTTTAAAGGCTAAAATTTGACCATATGTAGTTTTTGGGAGCGTGTTCGGTTTTCATGGCTTTTACCGTGGAGAGTTTTTTAGATATAAATCATGGAACTTCACAAATAGCCCAAGGACCAATTACAAGATCAAAGTTCAAGACAAGCATTAAACATCCATTACAAGCCTATATGAGCAAAGTAAGAACAAGCTTTGAATATCCAAACATAGAGGTTAAGGAAGAAGAGTTGAAGCATTTTAATCTATGGAAAATGGATTTGGAAGAAGAATATTAAAAACTTGTGCAATCAGAAATGAAGAGGAGAGCTAATTAGGAAAGTTGCATTACAAATTTTGCAAACTTTTCTTATTTAGACTACTTTCCATATTTGTTTATGAACTTATCATATTTGATTCCCACAAATTTACAATGTATTTAGAATTTTATTAGACCTTATTTATCAGTTTTAATGCTTATAATAGTTTAGAAATGATATAATATCTAGGGCAAAACTTTCCTAAAATGCACCAAATGCACTTAAGAGAATTATTTGGCAGATTTTGTGCTTCATTTATTTTGAATTTCCTAGGTTATTTTTAAGGTTTCTTTCACTATTTGAGGCCTCATTTGTAAGATTTTGTAACATCCCAAATTCTCAAAACATGGAAATTAACTAAAATGCAGCGGAAACATAAATAACAACAACTCAAATTTAATACTCCTCATTTAGAGTCAAAACTAAACAAAGCTTTATTTCGTTTACAATGAAATCTCCACAAATCCAAAATTCATCAATAAAATTTTATTTGAGCTCAGTTTAAAATGAAACAATTCAAATCAATTATTCAAAGTTTTGGAACAAGCAAAAACATGAAAATCAACATAAATAATGGAAATAAAATCCCATAGTCCACTAAACAAGAACGAAATATAAACACGTTGGCTTGTAAATCTGAGCCCAACCAGTCACCGTCCACGACCCCGTCATTTGCCAGATTTCTTCTTTTTATTACCTGAAAAAAAATATTGTAGCATCATGAGGCTATGCTCAATGAGAATAAAGTTAATTTAAGATCAATGCCATGAGAAATTTTCTAAATTCCTTAAGTCCATACTCGGCCTCACAACTTCCAAATAACTCTCAACTTCCAAGGCATAATCTCAACTCTAGAGAAAATCCCATTCTTTTATTCTTTTTACCCAATGCCTTAGCTCCACTTTATTCGCAATTAAAGTGAGCCGCACACTCAAAGTACTGAACCCGTGTCACCACGATTCGACCTTTGAGTTATTCTTCTTATGAGTTTTCAAGACTCACAAGCAAACCTACAAGTTTATTCTCTCCCATTGATCAAATGGAATGAACCTACCTCGCTAAGTGTAATTAAGTTGTGCACAACTCTAATTCACCCCTTAACGGTTTATTCTTCATTAAGTATGGCCCTACTTAATGCGAACCTCCAACCACATTATCTAAGGCATCGAAATAATGTGATTTATATAAATGCATCACTACCAGAATGCATGACAAAATTTAGGTCTAGTTTCTAGTCTAGAAAATCCAATTCCACCTAAAACTGACCTCAAACAGGCTAATTCTTAAAAATTCTAATTTCTGGAAATTAACCAAGTTTTCAACGTTAATTTGGTTTAAAAACACCAAATATTAGATCCAAATCTCACGGGAAGGTTCCCCAAAGAAATCCCACTCCAAAAAGCCAAACTAGCTTAACTAGTGCGGTTTTGCTTCTTTTTCGGCGCCTAATTGATAGGAATTTTAATAAATTTTCCAGCAGCTTAAAAGACTTAAGAACAGCCCCTAAGTCATCTAGACTCACTTAGGAATCATCCAAAATTAATCCCCCACCTAAACTCCCAAGAAAAGGGGTTCGACTGGACTAATTTTCACATAAGGCTCTATCGATCCTACTCCAATAATATCAAATTCCAGAAACTTCAAGATCATTAAGCATCCAAAAAAAGACTAGAAATCATATAATTAACATTTTAAAATCAACAAGCCAGAAAGTCAAATTTTTAACATCAAATAGTGTCATCCAAAACATGCATGCCATTAATTCTTAAATCCTTAACTCCAATTCAAACGAACCATATGATCATACAATTCATGCTTATTATATCAACACCGAAAATATTACTCCAATCACACAACCCAGAAAACAGTTCATACTTATAAAGAAAAAGAAAATAAAACATGATATCGATCAAAGATTAACTAAATTCTCACCTTAAAACTAAAAGTAATTCAATCACAAGTTGGTCTTCCTTTTCCAAAGGTTCAAGCACCTGAAAAGTGACTCGACAACAATCAAATCCCTTGCTAAAAATTACCTAAACATAAAATACCAAAAAGGGGGTCGAAACGGAGCGGAGAAACGACATAAAAACGCAAAGCAACCCCCCTAAAGGGGCTGCTTTGCCGCCGGCCAGCAGCCCGGGGCTGCTGCGGCAGCGGCGATCCCTTTTGGTTCTGGTATTGATCAATTTTTGGCAAATTGCATGATCGGGTGAATGGATTTTTCAAGAATCAAAGATTAGGGTTTCTAGGGTTTGAATGAGATTGGGAAAATTGAAGAAGGAGATTGAGATTAAGTGAAATTGGTGAGTTTTCATCACATTTAAAACAAAATTCAGAAATTTAAAGGATAGAATTCCAATACCTTGGTCTCAATTTCCAAAGATGACTTATCCAATCTCCACCTCACCTTCACCAAAAGCAAAACTATGGAGCTTCACCTAATTCACAAGGGGAGATCAATTGATCAAACCCTAAAATCCTTTAGAAAAAGAAGCAAGAAGGAAGAAGATGATGAAGAAGAGAAGGAATCCTACCTTTTCTTTTTCCTCTGTACGTTCTGGATTTCAGATGCAAAAACCCCCTTCTCTTTCTTCTCTCCCTCCCTTCCACGTTAAAACCAACCTTCTTTTCTTTTTTCTTTTTTTTTTAAAGAAGAGATAATGTCCTTTATTTAATTCCTGTAAAAAGAATTAAAATTATAATCACCACCTCCTCTTCAAACATAATAAAACAATCTCACCTATTTAAATAAATAATTTATTTATTTAAATATTACTTACAGGGAACGGGTCGTCACAATCCTCCCACCTAAAAACGCTTTTCGTCCCCGAAAAGTGCTACTGCTCATCAAAAAGATGGGGATACAACTCGCGCATTTCATCCTCTCATTCCCAAATGGCTTCTTCATGTGTTTGATTCCTCCACAAAACTTTAACCAAGTTAATGGTCTTTTTCCTTAGAATCTTTTGCTCCTTAGCCAAGATTTCAACTGGTTGCTCCTCAAATGACAAATCGGCATTCAGTTGAACTGGCTCATAATCTATCACATGAGATAGATCGGCAATGTATTTCCTCAACATCGAAACATGGAATACATTGTGGACTCCTGACAAAGCTGGTGGAAGGGCTAATCTGTAAGCCAAAGATCTAATCCTCTCTAACACCTCAAATGGTCCAATGAATCTCGGACTCAGTTTGCCTTTCCTTCCAAACCTCATAACCCCTTTCATCGGAGCTATCTTTAGAAACACATGATCTCCAACAGAAAACTCGAGATCGGTCCTTCTCACATCTTCGTAGCTTTTCTGTCTGCTTTGAGCTGTTTTCATTCCTTCTCTGATCAACTCAACTGAGGCATTAGTCATTTGCACAGTTCTGGTCTCAATAACTTGCTCTCCCCAACTTCATCCCAATGAACTGGAGACCTACACTTTCTTCCATACGAATTCTCAAATTGTGTCATATATATCGTAGTCTGAAAACTGTTATAAGCGAGCTTTAAAGGAAGCTGCTCATCTCAACTACCTCTAAAGTATAGCACACAGGCTCTAAGCATATCCTCCAATTTCTGATTCACCCTCTCAGTCTGTCCATCAGTATGAGGATGAAAAGCTGTACTAAAAGTAGCTTAGTACCCATGGCACTATGAAGACTCTTCCAAAACTTAGACACAAATCTGGTGTCCCTATCCGATACATTAGTTACTAGTACCCCATGAAGTCTCATAATTTCCTTCAGATACAACTTTGCCCAATTCTCTACTGAGTAATTCGATTTCCCAGGTAAAAAGTGAGCAGACTTGGTCAATCTATCAACAATGACCCATATTACTGTATAGCCCTTTTGTGTCATTGGCAAACCACACACAAAATCCATGGATATGTCTTCCCATTTCCTTCTGGTACACTTAATGGTTTCAAGTGACCATATGGACATTTTCTCAAAGCCTTCACCTGTTGGCATACTAGGCACCTACTAACAAACTCGGTCACATCCTTCTTCATTCTGTGCCACCAATAATGCATTTTAAGGTCATTATACATTTTGGTGCTTCCAGGATGTACTGAAAACATCGAATTATGTGCTTCTGTCAATACTTTCCCTTTCAAACCCTCAACATCAGGTACACACAAACGACCCTTATATGTCAATCCACCATCCGAAGCATATGCAAAGTACCCAGGCAACCCAGTCTCAACATCATGAATATAACCTCGGAGACTCTCATTAGTTTTCTACGCCTCAAAAATCCTCTATCTCAACAAAGGTGTCATAGTCAACCTAGCCATACTAACAGTTACCTCATAAGTGAGTATCTTAATCTCAGCTCTATCCATTTTCCACTAAAGTCTAGGGTGTTTAGTAAGCAAATTTTCATTATGAGCTTACTTTCTGCTAAGGGCATCTGCCACCACATTAGCCTTTCCAGGATGATACTGGATGTCACGGTCGTAGTCTTTGACCAGTTCTAACTATCTACACTGTCTCATGTTTAACTCTTTTTGGGTGAAAAAGTATTTCAAGCTTTTGTGATCAGTGAAGATAATGATCTTTTCCTCATAGATATAATGTCTTCATATCTATAAAGCATGAATTCCAGTAGCCAATTCTAAATCATGGGTGAGATATTTCTTCTCATGCTCCTTAAGCTGTTTAGAAGCATAAGCTACAACCTTAACACGTTGCATCAAAACACAACCCAAACTTTTCTTTGAGGGGTCAAAATAAATAATTAAACCACTTGAATCATCTGGAGTTATTAAAATTAGAAATAAAACTAGTCTTTTCTTAAGTTCCTCGAAACTCCATTCACATTCAGCATCCCAAGCATACATAACGCCCTTTCTAGTGAGCTTGGTCATAGGTGAGGCAATCTTTGTAAAATCTTGCACAAACCTTCGATAATAACCAGTTAAACATAGAGAGCTACGAATTTCGTTCACATTAGTAGGTCGTGGCCAACTACTTTTATTTTGGATGGATCCACTGATATTCTCTTTTCTTGACACTACATGTCGAAGAAATGCAACTCTATCCAGTCAAAACTCACATTTGCTAAACTTGGCATAAAACTTTTCGTTCCGCAAAGTGGTCAATACAATTTTCAAATGCTCAGCATGTAATTTCTCTAGTCTTAAAATATATTTAAATATCATCTATGAACATTATCACAAATGTATCCAAATATTTCAAAAAGACAGTATGCATTAAGTCCATAAAAGCAGTTGGAGCATTAGTCAAGCCAAAAGACATCACTATGAACTCAAAATGACCATATAGTCCTGAATGTTGTCTTTGGTAATCTTTGTTCCTAAATCTCAACTGATGATAACCTTATCAAAGATTTATCTTTAAGAATACCACCGCTCCCTTAAGTTGATCAAACAGTTCCTCGATTCTGGGTAAAAGGATTTTTTTTTATAGTTACCATAATTAACTCTCGATAATCTATACAAAGACTCACTGTCTCATCCTTTTTCTTAACAATCAGTACTGGTGTTCCCCAAGACAACACACTAGACAAATCAATCCCAAATCTAACAACTATTGGAACTGAGCTTTCAATTCCTTCAATTCAGCTGATGCCATTCTATAGGGTTATTTTGACAAAGGAGCTGTATCTGGAACAACCTCTAACTGGAAGTTCATTTATCTAGCTTGGGGTATTTAGATAATCCATCTGAAACATATCATAAAACTCACTAACCACAAGCACTAATCACAAATTGACTTCCTCAAATGAGTTATCAACTACTCTAGCCAAACAGGCTCAAGCTTCAATATCTAAAAGACACCATCATATAACATCAAAATGAATACATGTGCCACTTTCTTACTGGTCCTTCTAAACTTAAGGACAACTCCACTAGAACTCATAAAATTTACTTTTCTACATCATCGCGATCCACAGACTCATCGCAAACATCTTTAGAGCATATTTATTATACTCTCTAAGAATTTGAGTCGACTAAGTCAAACCTCTAGTTTTACAAAGTGTTCTATGCACATTGTCGTACTCAGCTTGAGGAATGCATCCCCCCGGAGAAGTAGGTGGTACTTGAGTAGCTACCAAACATGGCAGTGCCTCAAAATTAATAAGGTTATCAAACTTTACACTATTCTCCTCAACTAGAGCATCAAAGGGTATGACCGTATTCGATGACTCTGCATCGCTCTCAAATGTGGGGTTAAATTCCACGGCCTCAACCGCGTCCCCTACCTCCTTGATCATGATCCCTGTCACGTCAAAGCATAGAAAATAGAGGCATACTTAACATTTCAAACAAACACAAATAAGATTAACAACAACGCTTTGTAGTTACATCTTATCTAACGACTTAAAGCAACTTAGGCATTCTCATTTAGTGGCAATACTTTTTAAAATAAAAACGAAATACCTGGCACCGACGAGTTCGTGGAGTGGTGGTTGGTTTGGATTTACGGTCTTCAGAACCATAAGGGCTCTGATACCAACTGTAACATCCCAAATTCCCAAAACATGGAAATTAACTAAAATGCAGCGGAAACATAATTAACAACAACTCAAATTACTCCTCATTTAGAGTCAAAACTAAACAAAGCTTTATTTCGTTTACAATGAAATCTCCACAAATCCAAAATCCATCAATAAAATTTTATTTGAGCTCAGTTTAAAACGAAACCATTCAAATCAATTATTCAAAGTTTTGGAACAAGCAAAAACATGAAAATCAACATAAATAATGGAAATAAAAACCCATAGTCCACTAAACATGAACGAAATATAAACACGCCGGCTTGTAAATCTGAGCCCAACCAGTCACCGTCCACGACCCCGACATTTGCCAGATTTCTTCTTTTTATTACCTGAAAAAAATACTGTAGCATCATGAGGCTACGCTCAATGAGAATAAAGTTAATTTAAGAGCAATGCCATGAGAAATTTTCTAAATTCCTTAAGTCCATACTCGGCCTCACAACTTCCAAATAACTCTCAACTTCCAAGGCATAATCTCAACTCTAGAGAAAATCCCATTCTTTTATTCTTTTTACCCAATGCCTTAGCTCCACTTTATTCGCAATTAAAGTGAGCCGCACACTCAAAGTACTGAACCCGTGTCACCACGATTCGACCTTTGAGTTATTCTTCTTATGAGTTTTCAAGACTCACAAGCAAACCTACAAGTTTATTCTCTCCCATTGATCAAATGGAATGAACCTACCTCGCTAAGTGTAATTAAGTTGTGCACAACTCTAATTCACCCCTTAACGGTTTATTCTTCATTAAGTATGGCCCTACTTAATGCGAACCTCCAACCACATTATCTAAGGCATCGAAATAATGTGATTTATATAAATGCATCGCTACCAGAATGCATGAAAAAATTTAGGTCCAGTTTCTAGTTTAGAAAATCCAATTCCACCTAAAACTGACCTCAAACAGGCTAATTCTTAAAAATTCTAATTTCTGGAAATTAACCAAGTTTTCAACGTTAATTTGGTTTAAAAACACAAAATATTATATCCACAACTCACGGGAAGGTTCCCCAAAGAATCCCACTCCAAAAAGCCAAACTAGCTTAACTAGTGCGGTTTTGCTTCTTTTTCAGCGCCTAATCGATAGAGAATTTTAATAAATTTTCCAGCAGCTTAAAATACTTAAGAACAGCCCCTAAGTCATCTAGACTCACTTAGGAATCATCCAAAATTAATCCCCACCTAAACTCCCAAGAAAAGGGGTTTGACTGGACTAATTTCCACATAAGGCTATATCGATCCTACTGCAATAATATCAAATTCCAGCAACTTCAAGATCATTAAAGCATCCAAAAAAAGACTAGAAATCATATAATTAACATTTTAAAATCAACCAGCCAGAAAGTCAAATTTTTAACATCAAATAATGTCATCCAAAACATGCATGCCATTAATTCTTAAATCCTTAACTCCAATTCAAACGAACCATATGATCATACAATTCATGCTTATTATATCAACACCCAAAATACTACTCCAATCACACAACCCAGAAAACAGTTCATACTTATAAAGAAAAAGAAAATAAAACATGATATCGATCAAAGATTAACTAAATTCTCACCTTAAAGCTAAAAGTAATTCAATCACAAGTTGGTCTTCCTTTTCCAAAGGTTCAAGCACCTGAAAAGTGACCCAAAAACAATCAAAACCCTTGCTAAAAATTACCTAAACATAAAATACCAAAAAGGGGGTCGAAACGGAGCGGAGAAACGACATAAAAACGCAAAGCAACCCCCCTAAAGGGGCTGCTTTGCCGCCGGCCAGCAGCAGCCCATAAGCGGCTACTGCTCCTTCGCGGGCGGAGGCTGCGGCGGCGGCAGTCCCTTTTGGTTCCGGTATTGATCAATTTTTGGCAAATTGCATGATAGGGTGAATGGGTTTTTCAAGAATCAAAGATTAGGGTTTCTAGGGTTTGAATGAGATTGGGAAAATTGAAGAAGGAGATTGAGATTAAGTGAAATTGGTGGGTTTTCATCACATTCAAAACAAAATTCAGAAATTTAAAGGATAGAATTCCAATACCTTGGTCTCAATTTCCAAAGATGACTTCTCCAATCTCCACCTCACCTTCACCAAAAGCAAAACTATGGAGCTTCACCTAATTCACAAGGGGAGATCAATTGATCAAACCCTAAAATCCTTTAGAAAAAGAAGGAAGAAGGAAGAAGATGATGAAGAAGAGAAGGAACCCTACCCTTTCTTTTCCTCTGTACGTTCTGGATCTCAGATGCAAAAACCCCATTCTCTTTCTTCTCTCCCTCCCTTCCACGTTAAAACCAACCTTCTTTTTTTTTCTTTTTTTTTCTTTTTTCTTTTTAAAGAAGAGATAATGTCCTTTATTTAATTCCTATAAAAAGAATTAAAATTATAATCACCACCTCCTTTCAAACATTATAAAACAATCCCACCTATTTAAATAAATAAATTATTTATTTAAATATTACTTACCGGGAACGGGTCGTCACAGATTTACAATTAGGAAATCATATGTTATAAAAAGTTTGATATTCGATTATTTCTCGTAAACGGTACTAATGAGAAATTTGATCGAACATCGTGGTCCTGTCTTGTACAATCAACATTGTATATGATACTTCCATTTCATGTCTCCCACATGAATGACCAGGATTCAATCATTTGTCTATAAACAAAATGCGAAGCTATCAACAGTGTTACCAGGATAAGGTTCCCAAACGTTATCCGTTTACTGTAGACACGTTTAAGTTACTCATCTCGACTTTAATCCTCTCGTATGACTCACATACTAAGTCGTGATTTCATAAGAGTGACTTAGGGTTTTACTGTTTGAATGTTTGATATTTATATATTTCCATATATTCCTAATATCATTAATTGAATCAATCTAGATAATATAAAGAACTTATGTTTATTTATTTTATTTATTCTTAATAAATTATTATTATTAAATAATTACAAGTTCTAGGACACCATTCCTAACAATAACTTCTTGCATTTAGGCAATCCACCAAGATTTCCCGTGTATCTCAGCTAACAGTTCCATATATCGTTTGAAAGAAAATACTGTGTATATATTCATTTATCGTTGTGTTCTAATATTAAATACCTTAATGCTTTAGCATTCACTCCAACATGCAAGCATAAATTTTGATTTGGATAAAACTTAGCACTTGCACTACTGGTTTATTCATGTTACAGTGCAGAAGTGACAATATAAATGTTCAAATTCAAAGCAAATGATATATTTCGAAAACATCACATCCATAAGCACAAAAAAGAATGGGAGAGAATGAAGATAATAATTAAAAAACAAAACAAAACAAAAACTTGTTTTACCAATTTTTGGCTCTGTTTTAAGGATATCCTTGGTTTGATCTCCAGTTTCCACTGCGTTTTCAATGAACAGAGCAAAAAATGTCATCAATAAAAATTAATTATCTAAAATAAAAATCTGGATATGGGAAATTTTCAATTTTTCCATAATGGGGTTCTGAATTCAATTGGATAATTACAGAAAAATTAAAAAATAAAATGAAAAATCAAAGAGAGACTAAAGAGAACAATAATCATATATTGTTATACCTTGAACAGTCATGGTTTTGGTCCTTTGGAATTGGATAATTTTCCAAACTCAAAAGAAATAAAAGAGCTTTGAAATCAAAGAAAGGAGAAAATGAGTTGCATTTACATCTGTTGGAGATAAAGGAAACTTGTTTTACAGAAAACGGAAACAGAGAAATAAGGAAAAGAAAAGAAAAAATAGAAACAGAGAGTGAAAGGGTGTATCTTTAGAAGAAGGTTATTCTAAGAGAGAAGTAGAAGCGAAAACCAACTTGAGATATCATTTTGAATCAATATGTCATATTTATTTTTACTCTTTTTTTTATACCACCATCACCACCGCAATTGTTCACACAATAACACATACATCTAGTGGGGATTGTCACTGTTTGAAATATGGATAAGATCAAAGCATCTGAAAGTGGCAATCCCTACATTAGCAAGTAGAAATGTAGAATTATGTTTCATATGCAATGCACCACCACCACTTATGAAACATACACGTACAAGCACAACAAGCATTACCTAATCAAAGGCAGTTGTTTGAATAAATTATAAGTGAAATGTCCTTAGATGATTCATTAAAATTTAAAACATACCGTATGGCAGTTTGAACAAAATTTAAGTACTATGATTGGGTGGTGAAAAAGTTGAATTGCCATGTACTTATAATCCACTAATCAAAATCTCATGATTTTCAAAGGAAAACAAAGTATTATGTTAAAAAAAAGGCCTCCAACGAAAACAAAGTGCTTAAGGAATCCAGAAAAGCTAATCTAACCCAATGAATAAATAAGTTTGACAGAATGAAGAAAAGTGAATCAGATTCTAGCGAAAATATATGCTCAAAGAAAGAAAGAAATCTGTTACCAGAGTCTGGGATCATCTGGCATTTGAGAAAGTCGGCTCTTGATAAGATCAACAACAACTGCTTTCTTCTCCATTAAGCTATTAATTTAAAGTATTATCATGAGATTATAATAGAGAAAGGAAAACATGAGATACATGTGTAACTAATCAATGAAAACATAGTCACCACACCGTTAACAGAAGATTACACTATCCCACAACTTTATCATTTTCTCATCACCCAAATCAAATCAAACTCAATTCACGCTTATCATTTTCTCATTACCCATCTTCTCCTTCACTCTCTTTATTTTTTTATTTCCATAAACTTTGAAATGCTCAATATCTCTCTTCATGCTTAACTAAGGTAAGACAGAAACACAGAAACACATGGACAAATGCTTCCCTCTGAATTTTTATTAAGTAAATTTCAAAAGAAGGAGAGACACATTTTTTAAAGTACAAGACTTAGTTTTAGATTCTAGTTATTCCTGTTAATCCCAGAAAAAAAAAACATTCTATATGACTAAATTACCATGACGACAATGAAGTAAGTTTCCAGACATATCATTCACTTGATTTTGAAGCTGATTGTGGCTGATGTTCCTACAATTCCAAGTGAGGTGGAAAGGGGAGAGACCAAGTGTCCAAAGATTAGCTTCAGTATGTAGGAAGTTGCACAAAAAGAACAAGAATAATATGTAATTGACTCACAAGAAAATAAGCATGCTCATTTGAAATCACTAAAGTTATTAAACCCAAGATTTCTACAAAATGAAAACAATTCTATATATTGGAACAGAAGTATAAACAATGTCAGTATAAATAACAATAGAAACATATCAAGCTAGATAACAATGTCAGTATAAATAACAATAGAAACATATTCAGATAAACCGGTACTCATCAATGGTCACAAATTTTATTTGTTGCACAATGACAGACAAAGCAACATAAAGACTACGAATTTTAAGCGATTCAGTGACACAAAAAACTATGAATCTGATTCTCTATGATCTCCCATTATCTCTTGATATATGATTTACTAGTAATAATAGTTACATTGTTTATAATGGATTTCTGTGAACATCATGCCTCACTAAAAAGATTGTCAAGGTTACAAAACCACCACAATTTTAATGGATTTAATTAGAGGGGAGAAAAACCTAACAAATTATATCCTAGTTCAAAATCTTTCATTTGAAGAATAACTCATAAAAATTACAAATTTCTGCAGTAGGTGCCAGATGAGTAAGATGAAATCTAAAGGCAAAATATTAATTAATTAAAATGAAAACTTTATACTACATTTTAAGCATTGTATTAAAAAAATCGAAGTGGGTAAGGATTAGAATTGAAGAACCTGAAGAAAAGTATATGAAAATACAAAAAGGAAAGTAGCAGCAGACCAAAGGAAAGCACTAAGAGCAATAACATGGGTTTGATTATGTCGAATGGCTAAGTATGCAACTAAGGGATAACAAGAAACATAAAGATTGGATATGTGTGTAAGGCAGCTCCTACCTCTTTATATACACCTGGTAATAAAGATTCATCCCCTCTTTCCATAATTTCGGCAAAATTTACAAGAAAAATAATTATTTGCACATATTAGGGTTGGGATGAGAAAAACCAAATAAACACGGATTGAGTTGAAGGGAGAGATACCTTATGAGAATCAAGTCACTGAGACGGAATTAAAGACTAAGACTTTGAGAGAATGTCTGATTTTCATCTTGATTTTCCCTTAGGGCTTGAAGAACGATGCATCAAACTGAGACTTCAAGAGACATTGAATCGAAGGGTGATGAATGATGAATCAAAGAGCTTGATGAACCTTATGGCTGAGAGCGATGATCGAGAGAGAAACGAACGATTTCATCGGCTTCAATAGGGATAGTGATAATCGTTCATGGATTTTTAAGATTGTGAGGTGATTTGGTGGACGGATTGAGTATCGAAGCAAGAGATCGAGGGCGAAAGAGCTAGGGAAATAATGAAAGAGACGAGAGCGAACGAGCGAGCGTATTTTTCCCTTTCTTTTTTTTTTTCCTAATATAAGGTGACGGCTTTTCAAAAATTATCTCAACTATTCCTCCGCATTTTTTTCCTTCCGTCACCCATATAAATTTCAACCGTCTCCTAAAGCCAAATTTCTTATAGTGTATTATATTGTGTCCCTATTTTCAGAGATGTATTTCGTCTCTAAATGGTCAACATTTATTAGCGTCCCAATATTTGTTTTGTCTCTAATAGCGATACATTCCGTCGCTAATATGAAGTAGCGACACCATTTTCAGAGATGGACTGTTTCGTCTCTAATTTCGTCGCTATTGTTAATTAGAGACGAATTACGTCTCTATACCCGGGTCTTAAAATGTAGCTTTTCTTGTAGTGTGGTAATAAATATCTCAGTTTCTTTTAATAAATATATGGGTCCTATTAATGTTTTATGCAGTAGTAAAGTGACACGTAGGATGATGAGTACAAATCCATTCATTTGCTTGGCTTTTCTCCTTCCCCATTCACGTAACCCCTCCAAGACAATAAATTAGCATCCTCAATCATCTCTCTATATAAACCCCACTTAGCTTAATTTCCTCACACCATATTCTCCCAATTCCTTCTTCAATTCAATCATGGTGTCCATAAGTTTCAAGATCTTGTTCTCTCTCGCTGCCGTGTTTGCATGTGTGGTCTCGACATCGTCCATAGTCGACGGCGCTAGGTTGCTTTCGGATCCCAAGTCGTCGTCGGCCCTTACAATGCGGTTGCGATTTGAGGGTTCCAACTGTTGGGATTCTTTGTTGGAACTTCAATCTTGTAGCGGTGAAGTGGTTCTCTTCTTTCTTAATGGGGAGACATATTTAGGTCCATCATGTTGTCAAGCCATTCAAGTTATTCAACATGAGTGTTGGCCTGCCTTATTTCAATCTCTTGGGTTTAGTACGGAAGAAGGTGATATTCTCGAAAGTTACTGCGATGTTGCTGCGAAATCTCGGCCACCGCCATCATCGCCTTCTTCGTCACCACCACCACCCCTGATTGAGCATATTAATTAAATTATGAACTCCATCAAGTGTTTTTATTATCTTTCCAAGTAAAATAAAGGAAAGAGGAATCTATGTAAATTCCTTTTCTTTTGATTGAGTTTTCTTTTTAATTTGAGTCAATTAACTATATAGTTTTTCAATATATGGAATGATATTTGATTATGATTTGAAATATGAAATCATAAGTTCATAACATCAAAAAGATGCTTTTTATAATTTCTTTGGACTAGCCTAACTTATTTCCAACCAATATTGCAATTCCAACTATCCCATAATGACATTATTGGTACTGCAAAACAAATTCATTTCTAAAAATAAAATAAAAAAATCGGTCGGTTTTCTCTTTAAAATTTAGAACATCACAAATTGTATCGATCAATTTAATTTTATTAATCATATAAAATTTTAAAAAATAAATAAATAATCTTTGGGTCTAGCCTAACTTATTTCCAACCAATATTGCAATTCCAACTATCCCATAATGATATTATGGTTAGGGGTGAATATGGGCGGGGCGGGGTGGGGTCGGGGTACCCCGTTTATACCCGACCCCGTTTAAGCCAAAAAAGGGCACCCCGACCTCGCCCCATTGAAAATTTACCCCGACCCTGACTTCACCCGTTTAAAAAAAAAAATCAGTAGGAGTGGCTGTGGTGTTCGAAGGCAGTGGCGGTAGAGGTGGAGGCATGATGTCAAGGGACGGCGAAGATGTTGGTAGTGTGGTGTTGTGTTTGTGAAGTTTTGTGAGACAAGGCCAAGGACTGGGTTTTGTGGGTACAGAGGACTTAAGAGAGGAAAAAGAAGACAAGGGAGAAGAAATGAAAAAAAAAAATAAAGAAAAGAAAAGGCAAAAAGAAAATAAAAATAAAAAAAGAAAGGGAGGGGGGCATCTTGGGGTACTTTATCTCAACCCGACCCCAATTAAACAGTTAAAAGGGGCGGGGCGGCGCGGGTTCGCGGGGTAACGAGGTGTTTGTTCACCCCAGGTACTATAAAACAAGGGATATTCATTATTAAAAAGAAAAAAACAACATCGCTCGGTTTTATCTTTAAAATTTAGAACGTCTCAAATTGTATCGATAAATTTAATTCTATTAATCATATAAAATAAAATTTTTAAAAAAAAAACTTATTAGATATCAAATGCATTATATTCTTAGAAAATTTTCTAAATATGTTAGTGTCAAGGAAACTTTTCTTCATTTCCTTTCTTTGCCTTATTTTCTTTTTCCCTTTTCTCCTCTCTCTAACCCTTTAACCTTACAGTTAGTTATCTCTATTTTTTTTAAACATTTATCTGTCATTTTATATACATTTACTTTCTAAAGTACTAAGTTTAACCACGCAGCACTTTCATTTTCTCGGATTTTTCAATTTTTTTGTTTAGTTTATGAAATTTATTATTTTTAATAACTTAAATTGAAATATATTATTATATTTACTGACTTTAAAATTATTCCTTAGATATGCTGGAGAAAATATTATTAAAAATTAATATTTTTCGTTCATAAAATTTCTTTAAATTATCATGTAATTAAATATTAAAATAATATACTAAATCTTACTTGAGTTAATTAAATAAGTAACCAATTTTAAGGATGTAATAACACTAGGTAGCCATTCTACACCAAATCTCACAAGCATGGTGTTCAACAATTTCCTAGATTCAAAGACGATATCTTGATTTACTCAAGTAGTGAGGAGCAACATGCCGATCATTTAAGAAAGATGTTAATTAGTATTGATTATTGAGAGCTAACTGATTTTTTTGCAAACTTCTCTAAATGCGAGTTCTAGTTCGAGAAAAGTAGCATTCCTTTTACAGTAGATTTGTTCAAGATTTTTTAAAGTTGGCATCGCCTCTAACTCAACTCACTAGAAAGAAATGTACTTGAGGATGAATCTTGCGAGTAGAGTTTTGAGGAATTAAAGAGGAAATTTGTAACAACTCTAGCGTTGACTGTTCCAGATTGTATAAAAGATCTTACAATTTACAATGATGCATAAAAAAATGGTTTGAATTGTATTTTAATACGACATAAGATAGTGATCGCTTATACCTCTCATCCATTAAGAAGAAAAGTTTTCAACACTTGAATTAGATTCACCGCCAAAAGTAAACACCTTCCCTAAACCCTAGACTCACGACAGTAAAATGGATTTTTAATGGTTAATAGACCATTAATGTAATTTGGGCCGAAGGCAATACAATTTGGATTTTAGGCCTTCTCTTTTATTTGTCTCCACACACACCCAAGTTTTTCTCTCATACAATAATGTGTATCTAGAAAAGGTTCCCCTTGAATGCATATAAACTTCTTCTCTTCTCAATCAATCTTACCTCAATAGCAGTTAATCTATAGTTTTTTTATTTTATTTTATTATAAATCTTCATAAATAATCATTTTAGTTGTATTACACAAAATACCAAAAAAAAAAAAAAAGTATTGACACACTCTAAACACATTTAGGTGGTGCTTGGTTCACTTGAGAGGAAAGGAAATGAATGGAATCAGGAAAGGAACTGGAAAATGAAAGGGAATCAGAATCAATTACTTTGTTGGGTAAAGAAAATGAAATAGATGATGGAATTCTCAAATGAATCAATTATTTTATTTTATTTAAAAATGAATAGATGACTTATTATTCAAAGAAATCAAATTAACAATTAAAAAATGTTTTAAATAATAAGTTTAAATATGTAATATTAATTTTTCTAATTAAATAATATGAATATTAATATTAATACAAATATTATTTTAGAATATTAATTATAATCATAAATATTCAATAATTATAATTTAATATTTTAAACTATTACCCAATTTTAAATTATTACTCAATTCTAATATTGTAAACTTTATCAATAATTTATTTAATCATGAATTATTGTTATAATATATGCTATTAATGTCATTGTAATATTAATAATGTACTAATAAAAAAATATTTTTATTCAATATTTTATTTTATTATAAATAAAACAAAACAAAGTAATATTTTAAATCATAACTTTATTACATTATTGAAATATAATAGGAAAGATATTAATTAATATTTATATTTGATATATTATATAAATTAAAAAAAATTGGAGAGAAAGGAAAGGAAAGGAATGAGAGCAATTCCTTCAAAATGATGGAAAGGGAATTGACAAAGGAATGTAATCCTTGAGAAAATTATTAAACCAAACAATGGAATGGATTTCAAGGAAAGGATTCCCTTTCCATTCTACCACACCAAATACCACCTTAGGTCTCATATACTTATAAGGAATCAAAATGATAAGGGAATCAGAAGGAAACAGATCATAATTGAAAAAACATTATTTTCATGTTGTTTACTTGAAAATGCCTTGAATCAGAATCAGATTCTTTTGTGTTGTTTACTTGCATTAGGAATATGAATTAAACATGTTATAATTACTAGATTACATATTTTACACTTTAAAAAATATACTCCTAAATGAAATTTAATTGTAACGTCCCGTTATTTTGAAGTGATTTATTATTTATTTATTTTTAATTAAAGTATTTAAGGTGAATTTAAAAGTAGTGATTTCGATTTTAGTAGTTAATTTCGCCTGAAATTCTTTTTAATCGTTTTAATACTTTAAATTCGCTTCGGTGACATTAATAATTATTAATAGGCCAATTAATAATTATTAATCACCTTTAGATTAATTTAAGAGCTTCGGGTTTCGATTTAGAAGTCAAAAGTCATTAAAGGACGTAACCGTCATTTCCAAAATTCCTAAAATATCAAAATACTATTCTTTCATCTTTAAAAACACATCATTGACCAAAAGTTGACCAAAATTCATTCCTTCTCCTCTTCAAAACCGTAGCTTCAAGGGTTTGGGGGGAAAATGGGTTTCGTTCGTTTCTCGACGGATCGACTCGATTTTGATTGCATCGGAAAGGCCTCGAGTCTAGGATTCCTTTCCACCTAACAATTGTGCCTTCCATCCGTGTTCTATAGACTTCTCGGTAAGTTAAAGTTCAAACCCTAAGCTTTAAGAAGTGTTTTAATGGAGTTTTCTTTTGAATCTTCGATTTCTTGCAGTTAAACTCGATGACTTTTATTACGGGAATTGTTTTTAGTGATTTTGGCAACTTTCCCTAAACCCTAAAACCGAGTTTCAGTCAAAACCCTTCCCGTTTGAATTTTACATCGTGGGGGTTGTTTTGGGGTTTATTTTTATTGATATAATGTTTATTGTAATTAAATTCGGGAAATCGATTATTGTTCAAAAACTCGAATCATCGATACCCATTGAAATCAGGAACTTTGAAATTGCTTAAAACCAACTCGAAACACCTCTAAAGTACCTAAAAGCCGAAAAACCGAACCCGCAACCCATTTTCTATTGAGGGGCCGAGAGCACCCTTTGGGTTTTTCAGGGGTTGTTTGTCGTTTTGAGCTTTTAGATGTTAATCGATCGATGTATGTTTATTTATTAATGATCGTTAGATATACTTTTAATTGTAGGTGTTTATTGATTCTTTGCTTGATCGCTCTTCCGGAGGTTTGGAGCGAAACCACATCTACAAAGGTGAGAATAAATAGGATTTAAAGTAACTTTAGAAACCGAATAAGTAGAACGGTTTGTAAAATCGGAGGTTAAGAATAGGATTCGAATCTAAGAGTAAAAGAAAGTGAGCTAGTGCCTTAGGATTAAGAACTAGTTCTTTGAGTGAAAACTTTGGAGTTTCTCGAAGGAAACATCGAACACTAGGGAGTTCTAAGTTAGAATCATATCGAACATTAAGAATAGATCATTGGAAGTTAAAGGATCCAAACTTTTAGATAAAATGGTTAAAGGAACTCGAAAATAGAGATTTAGATTTTATTTGGAAGTTTAGAATCCTTGGAAGTGTAGATTACTTAATTAAGAAAGAATCTACTTTGTTTTAATTATCGGGAGTTCGGTTTACTTATTGTAAATCTGAAATTTCTGTTTAGTTACTTTATGCACTTTACTTTATGCAATGCACTTTCTGCACTTTACTTTATGCACTTTACTTTTATTTTACTTGAAATCACAAGATTTTCAAATTCATATCACATAGCCTGAGAGCTTTCACGTAGCCTGCGGGAGCTACCACATAGCCTGCAGGAGCTATTGCACGGCCTGAGGGAGCTGACACATAGCTTGCGGGAGCTATCACAAGCAGCGAGAGCTTACACATAGCCTGCGGTAGCTATTATTATTGTCATTCATCACAAAATTGTTTTTATTTAAATATGTTTATATCAAGAGAAGATGATATAAGTTTTTATGGTCAAAGGATTATAAACGTATACCTCGATGAAGGTTTTAAGGAGAAAATTGAGCATGACCACTTTCTTCTAAACTTTGGGAGTTATTATTCTCTAGTTTGGAAGTTTTAGTGAGAAAGTTGTAAGAGAATTAGTTTCTCAATAACTTAGAAGATTTTGTAATTGGAGAATAAGACTTGATGTAAACCTTATGTATAGTATAAGGTATTAAAGAGAACGAGATTCAATGTTATATATATGTTATGAAACATATCCTCCTAATGGTTGGAAGATGGTTCTTCAATTATTTGAGAGAATAAGATTTGATGTAAACCTTGTACATAGTATAAGGTATATAAAGAAAATGAGATATAAATGCTAAATGAATTACGAAACCTTACCCAGAAATGCATTACGAAACCTTACCCAGAAATGCTTGGAATGTAGTTCCACAAATGATATTGGAGAATTGGTAAGTAAAAGTGGAACACTTGATATAAAATTCTTTGAATGGATTGATATCAAAGAGTAAGTGAGTTTTACTTGGACACAAATTCGGATGCGGGTTTGGGGTCTAACTTTACTTTTTATTTTGTTTATTCTCACTGGGCTTAGTTGTTAGCTCATGATATTACAAACATTTCAGGTAATGTTTGGGGTCGTGGGAGAAGAGCTGGGTGCGCGCTTGATCGAGAGGATGATGACACAGAAATGGACTAGATACTTTTAAAAGACCATGGTCTCATTTTGTTAATTTGTATCTTATGTTATGTAAATTTGTATATAGCTCTTTAGAGCTTTTGGTTTACTTTTATGATGTACTCTTTTGAACTCCTGGTTAGGAACTTAAAGTTCCTTGTGTATTTAAATTGTGAATTTAAAATGTAACAGGTTTTTGGCTAGCCACTTTTCAAACATAACCACGCCAATTTTTCTTAAAATATAAAGACTTCCGCTGTATTTATTTTTAATGATTTTAAAATAGTCGGATCGTCATATTAATTTTATATTATTTAATAGTAACAAGTTCTATATTAATAATTTATTTAAAATGAACAAATGATGAATGATTAAAATTATGTGTTTGACAAATAAATTATAAAATGTTAAAAGTGATTTCTATTAAATAAAATAGTTATTGAATAAACATTAGTTGAAAAAAAAATTAGATTATTAATAAATTTACTATATTTTAAATAAATTAAATTTTATTAATAAAATGGTAATAAAGTAAAAAAGAAAATAATGTGGAGTACAAGGGGATAAAAATACAAAGAAGAAGAGACATAGTGAGAGTGAAAATGTACTAAAGAAGAAAGAGATGGTGAAAATAATTAACAAATACATGTGGGTTCTAAAAGATTATGGAAAGAAAATGGAAGTTATTAGATTTTTATAGATAATGTGATTCCCATATTAATTAAGGAAAGATTCTCAATTTTGAGATGAGTCCCATGTTGATAGTTTTAAGCCATTATCAATAAGAAATTTGACACACCTGCACCTCTATATATTACTTATTCATTGTGTCCAGTTGTAAACCACCTAATATTAACAATCATCCTTTAAACCCTCAGGTTTATAATGTATATTCATTTAATATAGAGAATTTGCCTATGATGACACTTTTATTAGTGTTAATGTCTTAAATAGTTCAAGTTTTAAAAAATCCCCCAAATGACCTTTTTTCTAATATAACAAAATTAATTATTTCGTTAAATTTACAAAAATGTCACTCATTTATTAATTCACTAAATTTACAAAAATGTCACTCATTTATTAATTCACTAAATTTGTTATCTTATTCACTAATTAGTGAATTAAAATCTGAACTTTATTAATTCACTAAATTTTCCCTCCTAGTCAATAGGTTAGCTTATAAGATTTATCCCTTTTTTTCCCTTAAAAAATGACTCGTCAGTTTCATCAAAGATTGCTTCTCTTCATTTCCTCTTTAGCTTGTAATATGTTGTTAATGCTATTATTTGATATCTTATCTTAGTGATGGGTGTCGAAACCACCAAAAATAATAAACTTACTCTCGGGATTTAGAATTTTGTAGTAGCGGTGAGTAAGGTCGATCTCCACAGGGAAAAGGGAATTAAATTAAAGTTAACAAAATAAAAGGGGGGTTTTGAGTTTTGAAAATAATAAGAAAACAAAATTAAAAATAATAAATCAAATAAATAAAAGATTCCAACTACAGGTTTGATCTCAGTTATGATTCATGGATTTGATCATCGATTACTAAACATGCATTCCTAAATTCTTCTCTAAATTGGTTGGAAGTCGTCAAAACCAATCAACAACTTATAGATATTCTTCCTTAATTTTTCGATAGCTAAGATACGATCTAATGACTACTTCCCTAATTAACAGATAACCTTAGAATACGATAATAAGATTTAACCCATTAACAGCATTAAGAAGAGAAGAACCCAATTCTAACTAACAAACACAGTACGACAGGTTCATTTAAGTTAGATCATAAATTCTCATAGCATAAATCAAAAAATGTCAATAATCAATTTATGCTAACATGCTACTTGTATTAGAAATAATTAAACAATTACGGATTCAATCATTCTAACTAGCAATATGAAAATTAATCAAAGAACAAGTGGCCAATTTGAACAAGAATTAATTAACAATAAAATATGCAAAGAGAAATCATGAATAAAGAGAAAATAGGAATTAAATTGAAGAACAAAACCTCACAAATTTATGAATCAAACCTCGATAATACTCTAGTTGGAATAAATAATTTAGCTAGAAAACATGGAAATTTTTTTAAAATAAGCCAAAAATAATAAAATATTATCAAAATAGGTAGGTTTGAAACATATTTAGCAAACTAGGGCAGTTTGTCGACGTGGCACTGACGTGTAGTCTTGGTTTGACTGGTCAAACTTTGAAAACGCTGAACCATTCAACGTTTTCTAGAAAACGTTGAATGGTTCAGCGTTTTTATTAAAAACGTGAAATCATATCACGTTTTCATTGGAAAACGTGATATGATTTCACGTTTTCAGTACATCTTGGACCACCTGCCACGAAACCGTCCCCCCCCTCTATCTTGAAAACGTGGAACAGTTCCACGTTTTCTGAAAACGTGGAACCGTTCCACGTTTTCTAACGTCCCGTCCCCCCCCCTCTGTCTTGAAAGCGTGGAACGGTTCCACGTTTTCTTCAGAAAAACGTGGAACCATTCCACGTTTTCTAATCAGAATAACCCCCCCCGTTTTCTTCTTTCCTCTTCCTTCTTCTTTCACCTTCCTCCTTCCTCCTTTCTCCTTCGCCATTCCTCTAAAAAAGGCTTGCTACCAGCCGCCCCCGCCCCACCACCAGCCGCCGCACTGATCGTCGCTCATCCCAGCCGCCGCCACCCTTCATCTCTCTCTTTTGGTCCATTTTAGCTAGATCTAACCAACCCAAAAACCCTAAATCTCCCAAATTTGAATTTTTTAGAGGGGTTTTTCGTTTTGATCGACACCGGGCGTAGTCGTTTTGTTCTGGTAATTTCTTAATTAATGTTATGATATTGTTCATATAGTTTAATTTTTTTAAGCAATCATGTATTTTAAATTTAGAAATATGAGATTTATGAATAATATTTTGAGGTTTTGATTGAATTTTTTTTTTTTTTTTTTTTTTGTAGATAGATTGGGTAGTTTTTCCGAATTTTAAGGTTGTCTCCTATTTGAAGGTGAGTATTATTATAATTATGCTTAAAAATTGGATGATTGAATGTTTTTTTATTGAATATATGCTCAATGTATTTTTGTTGGCATGCAAATATTTTGACATATATTATGTTTGAGTTGAATATAGGCATGATAATGTTTGTAAAAATATATTTTTTTAGGTTCAAGATGAGTGATAAACTTGTTGCCATTTTATGTTTTAAAAATGGGAACATAGTCTATGGATCAAGTGGTATTGAATATGATCGAAATGCAGAAAATGGATTTACTATGCATAGTAGTACAAGCTATGAAGAATTTTTGATGTGTTGATTGAAGAAATGAGTATAAACTTGAGATTGAAGGAACATAACATTATCTATAGATATCCAAGTTTGACCATGATGGGTTCGATCAACTATGTGGCATTTCATATTCATAATCAGTGATTTAGATTTTATGTTTTTCAGTTGCATCTCCTCGCTCCAAATCTACTTGAGTTATATATTGTTAAGAAGAATATAGTAGATGTTGGAATTCAGAGTTCACAGAGATCTGTCGTTGTTAGTGGTTTAATTGATGAAAATGAAAATGTGGATGATGATGATGATGATGATTATATAGATGATGAAAATATAGGAGATGAAAATATAGAGGATGATGATGATATGGAAGTTGGGAATATAGAAGATGAAGATGTGGAGGAGGATGACAATATAGTTGATGATGAGACAATTGATGGATTAGAACCAGTGTCTGAACGACGCTTTAGTATGTTTACATCCATGTTAGCATCTAATGACTATATTGACATTGCGACTTTAACTGATGATGAAGGAATTGAGGATTTACATGGGGATTGTCCCGAACACGAACCTGCCTCACCTTTATACACCACACTCGATATGGAAATCATTAATTCTAATATGTGTGAGACAGTTGCAGTTCCGAATGTTGGTTTCGTTGGGAGATCAGACGAGTTATGTATAGGAAGGAGGTTTAACACTAAGGAAAATTTGAAGCATGAGGTTAAAAAATATGCCGTTCTTAATGACCAACAGTTTGAGGTGGTTGAGTCTACCACTATAGTTTGGTCAATTCGATGTAAGAAACATGCGGATGGGTGTCCATGGAGACTTCGAGCATGTCGTAGGAAGAAGCATGGTATGTTTGAGATTACTCAATACAAAAGCCCTCATACTTGTGTTTATGCGAGAGTAAATGAAGATCATAATCAATTAGACGCTTCTTTGATCTGTAGAACGATATGTTCTTTTGTGAAAGATGAACCTTCCATAACAATTGCAATGTTACAGAACATTATCAGGGACAAATTTAAGTTCAATGTTTCTTACTACAAGGTTTGGGATGGGAAGAGAAAAGCTATGACACATGTTTTTGGTGATCATAAAAAATCATTTTATCTACTACCTAAGTGGTTGAATGCCGTGAAACAAGTAAATCCGGGGACACAAGTCGAATGGAGGATTGATGGTATGGATACCCCGGGAGAAGGTATATTGCGTAGTGTATTTTGGTCATTCGGACCAAGCATTGCCGGTTTTGCATATTGCCGACCCATGATTCAAATCGATGGAGCTCATTTGTATGGAAAGTATAATGGAAAACTTTTAATTGCTACTGCAGTAGATTCAAATGGACATATATTTCCCCTTGCATTTGCCATGGTGAGGGGTCTAGCATGCATTTTGATCAAGAACCAGTTCGTCCACCACCACGTCGAGGTCGAGGGAGAGGGCGAGGTCGAGGTCGAGGTCAAGATTTGCCTCCACGACAACATCCTCGGCGTGATAGACATCCTCCATCGTGCGGGACATGATTTCTTTTAGCATCTAATTTAATTTTCTTCAATATCAAACGTTTATGATATTTCATTTTGTGCACTATCTAATTTTTTTAGAATGTTTAATTTTGATGTTATAACTAATCTTTTATCATATTTTGCTTCAATTTCTTCATTTCTCATAGTTTATTATTATTATTATATGGAGAATATGAGAACAAGAGAAGAAAACGTGGAATGAGCATTGAGAGAACAAGCATGTTCGTCCTATAACTGAAAATGAAAATGAAAAAAAAAAAAAAACATTTTGCATTGAAAACGTGGAATCATTCCACGTTTTTAACAAAAACGTGGAATGGTTTCACGTTTTCATTGAAAGCGTGGAATTATTCCACTTTTTCTGCTGACATGGATAATAAAAACGTGGAATGATACCACGTTTTCAGTCAACGGTCAACAATTGCCCTAGTTTGCTAAAACGTTTCACCAGTAGTCTATTCTGCTATATATTTTGAAAACCTGCATTAGTCTGAAAAATAACCTTAGAAAACATGATAAAAACTACCTAAGAGTTCTAAGAACAATAGGGGGAGAAGGGATTTCGAATTAGGGTACAAGTAGGGTTGAGATCGGTTCGGTTTGGTTCGGTTTTGACCAATACCAAAACCGAACCAATGTATTCGGTTTCGACAAATTAGGAACCGATCAATTCATATTTTTTAGAGGAACCAATTGGTTCGGTTTTGTTTGGTTTTTCGGTTTTTTGGTTTCGGTTTTTCGGTTTTGGGCCTATAAATTTGGGCTTTAAGAATTTCTTATGGTAAATTATTTCAGCAACTCAAATCAGAAAAAAAAATTTAAAAAAAAACATATATGTTAGGGGAAACCCCTGAACATGAAATCTGGATTTCATACTCAGGGATTTCCCAAAAATGAAATCTGATTTCATGTTTAGACAATGTTCTGTTCCCAAGGGTTTACCCAAACATGAAATCAATTTCATGTTTGGATAAACCCAAAACATGAAATCGTGAGATTTCATGTTTTGGGAACAGAACATCTCATGAAATCATTTGGTTTCATTGAATGAAATCAAATGATTTCATGAAACATGAAATCGATTTCATGTTTCTCTCATGAAATCGATTTCATGTTTGGGAAGTCAAAAAACTCGAAATCAGTCTTGATTTCGAGTTTAGGGTTCCTAAACTCAAAATTATGCATTTGATTTTGAGTTTGGGGACTCTATTTTGAAATCAAAACAAAAGAAACAAGAACATTAGAAGATTTGTACCTAATTTTGGTTAAAGATGAAAAGAAAGAATAAGAAGAGATGAAAGATTTTTTTTTTGAGAGAGAGATTGGTAGAGGAGGCGGCGTAGGAAGGAGGAAGAGAAAAACGTGGAATAAAATTTAGGTTTTCTTTTTAAAAAATCTGATATAAAAAAATAAAATAAAAATATATATTATTATTATATTATATATAAATCGGTTCGGTTTTATCGGTTAAACCGAACCAACAAACCGATAAAAACTGAAAATTTTTGGTTTTTTAAAATAGGAAACCGATGAAACCGATTTCATTATAAAAACCGAACCGAACCAACCGGTTTGGTTTGGTTCGGTTCTGTTTTTCGGTTCACCGGTTTTTTTGACCATCCCTAGGTACAAGAGGGGCTTTAAATAGGCTAAAAAGAGATAAAATCGGATAAAAAACAAAGAAAATCTGCTAAAAATCTGTTCCGAGCCGCCGTTTGAGCCGCAAGCCGCGTCAGCCGTTCTCCTGCTGTGAGGGAAGCCGCGAGCGCGAGCCGTCAACGAGCCGGAGCCGCTTCCTGGAGCCGGATTCGCTGGTCCCTTCCTATTGGCTGAGCGACGTGTCGCCAGCCAATTGGCGACACGTCGCTTGTTGGCTGCTTGATGAAGATAATGCGCGCTGACGTCATGCTGACGTCAGCGCGCTTCTTTGCCCTTTAGTGATGACGTCATCGGCCAATATTTATCATCATTTTAATTAATTTCTCGCCGCCGCGGCGACGGGTCTCACCTCCGCTGCGCCCACTCTCGGGTTTTTGGCCCGGAATTCGATTTTAGTCACCGTCGCGGCCGTGGATCCCACCGCCGCGGCCATGGGTCTTTTTCAATAATAAAATGGGCATAACTTCTTCGTTTTAAGTCCGAATTAAGCGCCGTTTTCGCCTACGTTCATGAAATTCAAAAATTAATAATATTATGGACATTTAAATCAATTAACACTCATATTTTAATTATTTTGGAGATAAAACCACTTATAAACATGCGGAATTTACGAGTTATCAGAGAGTTGATTACATACCGGTTCAGTTTGTAACCTTTCCCATTCCGATTCTGGTTCATTTTTTTATGAATTTTCTTACCGGTCGGTTTCGGTAAAGTTTGTAAACTCTGTCATTTTAGTTTTTAAAATAGTTTTTCATCCGAAATCCCTTTTTTGTGTCAATTTAGTTTTTCGTTATACAATTCAATAACTTATACCATATTGTTCACTAAATTTGTAATGTCCCGTTACTTTTGGAGGTAAATTTTTTTTTTTATTATTTTAAATAAAGTATTTAAGTTTAGTTTAAATTTAGTAACTTCGATTTTAGTAGTTATTTTCATTCAAAAACTTTTTTAAACCTTTTACTACTTTAAACTAGTTTCGGCGATATTAATAATTATGAACGGGCCAATTAATAATTATTAATCACCTTTAGATTAGTTTAAGATCTTTGGGTTTCGTATTTTTAACCAAATCATTTAAAAGGGACGTAATCGTCATTTTCTAAGTTCTTAAAAATATCACAAATTACTATTCATCTTCATTATCTTTAAAAAGTCAATTCTTGGTCAAACTTTTCATTTTCTTTCTTCCTCCTTCTTCATGCTTGGGCCGAAACCCCTCCCCCCCCCCTTCTCTCTCTTGGCCTTTCTTATTTACTCGGTGGATCGACGTAATTTCGGTTGCGTTAAAAAGCCCTCATCCCGAGGATTGATTCTAACCTAGCAATCGAGGTTTTCATCAATTTTCTACAAGCCTCAAGGTATGACAAAGTTTCTAAATTCAAGCTTTGAATAGTGTTTTAATGGAGGTTGAGATTGAAATCTTCAAATTCACACACCGAAGCTTGAAGATTTCAATCGAGGAAGTTTTTTATTCAATTTTAGAAACTTCCCTAAACGTTAAAATAAAGTTTGAGTTGAAAACCCGTTCCATGTTAATTTCTCTCACTTGGCCAAGATTAGGGTGTTTAGTTTGCTATGATTTTGTATTTTACTTAATTTTTCGGAGATCGATTATTGTGTAAAACACCAAAGTACGGCTACCCATTGTTATGGCGAACTTCCAAAGTACTCGAAAACAACCCGAAATGCCTCTAAAGTGCATAATAGCCGGAAAACCGAACCCGAGCCCCCTTTCCCTTGTATGGCCGAGAGCTACATAGGGTCCATTTCCGGGTTTTTCATCATTTTATGCATTTAGATGTCGTTTGCTTGATTTTCAGATAATTAATGATTGTTAGGTGTAATTGATTTGTAGGATTGTGATTTGATCACGTGGTTTTGATCTTGACACTTGGAAGCTTGGACTTCACTATCTAAGGTGAGTTTAAAATGGAAATTAGTGATTTTATGAATTATGTTTCATTACGATATTGTTTATCGAGGATAAGAGGGAAACTAACTCCTGAAAGTTATTATCTTGGTTGGTGACTTTAAACTCGGAAGTGAGTGGAGTGACTTTGGAATTCTTATGAAATTGGAAGTTTAAGGAACTTTGAGTGGGTTGGAAGTCTTGTAAGATGAATTGAAGAGTTTTAGATGAAATTGGAGATTTTAGAGAAAGTGGAAGTTTAAGGAACTTTGAATGGTTTGAGAGTCAAAGTGGCTTAGAAGTTACATTTGAGTGATAACTCGTGTAATTCAAGTAGTTTATGTTCTTTAGTACTTTAGTATAATCTCGTTTAAGAAATCTAACTTACTAAGGAACTTGATGTTTGTGATATGGTAATACCGTACGGGCTTAGTATGTAATATTGATCCATATGGTATACCCGATACGATGATTTGTGATATGGTAATAACGTACGGGCTTAGTATGTGATATTGATCCATATGGAATACCCGATATGATGATTTGTGATATGGTAATACCGTATGGGCTTAGTATGTGATATTGATCCATATGGTATACCCGATACGATGATTTGATATATGGTAATACCGTACGGGCTTAGTATGTGATATTCATCCATATGGTATACCCGATAGGATGATTTGTGATATGGTAAGACCGTACGGGCTTAGTATGTGATATTGATTCATATGGTATACCCGATACGATGATTTGTGATTTGGTAATACCGTACAGGCTTAGTATGTGATATTGATCCATATGGTATACCCGATACGATGATTTGTGATATGGTAAGACCGTACGAGCTTAGTATGTAATATTGATCCATATGGTATACCCGATACGATGGTTGTGACATGGTAATACCGCACGGGCTTAGTATGTGATATTTATCCATATGATATACCCGATACGATGATTCTGGTTTGGTAATAAAAATGTTAATGTTACAGTCACATATACTCGTTAGAATGGATAGAAAGACTTAGTATTAACCGGTACTTTTACTATGAGTTTTAATATCGTTACTTTACAAGAAGCATGTTTTATATTGTTGATTGTGTGGAATTTGGAATGTAGAATGGGTAGTAAAAGTGAAATATAGGCCTTTGGACACAATTTCCGGTATGAAATTTGGTTCATAGCATTTTTATGCTAATGTTGCTACATTTATAAATTTTTCAGGTAAGACTCGTGGTAGAGGACGAGGTAAAGGAGGTGGCGCCGTGTGACTCTTTGAGATGATGGATGGACAAAAACACGACTGGTTTTGGATGGAGCATTTGTTTAATTTGTATATGTTTTTTAACTTTAAAAACTTTCTTTAGAAGTTTCATCATAGTATGGAATGTGCATTCCAGGTTTATTGCTTTTTCTGAAAATTGAGATGCAAACAGGTTTTGGATAATCCGATTTTTAAACGAACCCATGCCTTTTTTTTGTAAAAAAAAAATAAAGTCTTCCGTTGTGCATTTGAATCAAAAGGATTTTTCGAGTTTTGGGTCGTTACAATTGGTATCAGAGCCTCTTTGGTTCTGTAGACCACATGCATCGCATGTTTTCATGTTTTGATGTTGTTCTTGTCCAATCATCATTTGAGGTCACGGCGCCAGGTATCCTTAGAACTTTCTCTTTTGACAAGTTCAATTGTAGTTTTTCTTTACCTTTCCTAGTATCTCATGAGAGGTTTTTGTGATTGTGATTTCAATATGCCTCCGAGGACAGTGACACCTTGGAGAGGTCGGAGCAGAGTACCGGCTGGGATACGAGGTAGAGGTCGGGCGAGGGCAGTTACACCGCCACCCCCTCCACTTATTTATAGGGAGGATGAGCCTCCAGTTGATGAGCCACCTAGTCATGGTCGCAGTATCACCATTTCTGAGGAGTACTATTTAGACCTGTTTCGAGGTGGTGGACATGCTGGTCAGGATATACCGCCTATTAGAGCACCTGCTCCAGTGGTAGACCAGTCTGGTATTACTGATGCTACAAAGACTTTGAAAGAATATATTAGGTATAATACTCCTGAGTTTGATGGGACATCTACTGATCCTGCAGTTGCTGAAAGATGGATTACCAGAGTAGAGAGGGTACTTGAATTCATTAAGTGTCCAGATCATTTGAAGGTCCACTGTGGGACCTATTCTGTAACGTCCCGTTATTTTGAAGTGATTTTTTATTATTTAATATTTTTTATTTATTTATTTATTTCAATTCAAATATTTAGTTTAATTATTATTTTGTAATTTCAATTTTAGTAGTTAATTTCGCCGGAAATTCTTTTTTAATCGTTTTAATACTTTTAAATTCGCTTCGGTGACATTAATAATTATTAATAGGCCAATTAATAATTATTAATCCCCTTTAGATTAATTTAAGAGCATCGGGTTTCGATTTAGAAGTCAAAAGTCATAAAAGGACGCAACCGTCATTTCCAAAATTCTTAAAAATATCAAAACACTATTCCCTAATCTTCTTTAAATCTCCATTGACCAAAATTGACTCATTTTGCTCATCCAATCTCTCCCAAAACCGTGGGTACCAAGAGGGGGAGGGAAATTTTTGGGTTTTGCTCGTTTCTCGGCGGATCGACTCGATTTCGGTTGCATCGGAAAACCCTCGAGTCTAGGATTCTTTTCCACCTAACCATCGTGCTTTTCTCCCGTGATCCACGGAGTTCTCGGTAAGTTTATTTTCAAACCCTAAGCTCCAAATAGTGTTTTAATGGAGATTTCTCTTTGATTCTTTGATTTCTTGCCGGTAAACTCGATGATTTTAAGTACGGGCGTTGTTTTAAGTGTTTTTGGAAACAATCCCATAACCGTAAAGCCGAGTTTCAGTCGAAACCCTTCCCGTTTGAAATTTACCTTCTTGGGTTTGATTATGGGTTATTTATTAATGAATTATTGTTTATTTAAATTCGATTCGGGAAATGACATAATGTTCAAAAACCCTAATTATCGATACCCATTGAAATCAAGAATATCGAATTTGTTTGAAACCAACTCGAAACACATCTAAATTGCCTAAAAGCCGGAAAACCAAAACCCTTTTATGGAGGGGGGCCGAGAGCCTCATTGTTGGGATTGTTGGGTTTTTCGTCGTTTTGTACGCTTAGTTGTTGTTTGATCGTTAGTTGGTAATTTATTGATTGTGAGATATAATTCTAATTGTAGGTGATTTTGGATCGCTTGCTTGATAGCTCTAACGGTTTTAAGAGCGAAGTCATCTTTTACTAAGGTGAGAATAGTTAGGATTTAAAGTAACTATAGAAAGCAAATAAGTATAATGGTTTGTAGAATTGGGAACTAAGACTAGAATTCGAATCTAAGATAGAGGGAAGTGAGTTAGTGCCCTTAGGATTAGAAGTGAATCCTTTAAGTGAGAACTTAGGAGTTCTCGAGGAAAACATTGAATCTTAGAAATTACTAAGTTAGATTCGTTTCGAAGCTTAGGTTGGATCATTGGAAGTTAAAAGATCCAACTTGTATTTAGAACGATTAATAGAAGCTCGGATTATATTGGAAGTTTAGAATCCTAAAAGGTATAATTTAATCGTTTAAGATAGGTTTTACTTTTATTATTGTAGTGGAGTTCGATTTACGTATCGTTCTTCCGGAGTTTCCTATTTATTTACTTTATGTCCTTTACTTTATGCCTTTTACTTTATGTTTGTATCGACTACTTTAATTCCGCACTTTATTTATTTACACCAAAACATTTCACATTGCATCATAACATCTCGCATCATGGAAAAGAAGAGAGAATGAGAAAGATATGAATGGGAGAATGATGGATCCTACGGGATAGACCACATTACCTTCATAGAATAAAAAGAGAGAATGAGAAAGACATGAATGGGAGAATGATGGATCCTACGGGATAGACCACATTACCTTCATAGAATAAGAAGAGAGAATGAGAAAGACATGAATGGGAGAATGATGGATCCTACGGGATAGACCACATTACCTTCATAGAAAAAGAAGAGAAAGTGAGAAAGAAAAGGAGGGAGAAGGATGGATCCTACGGGATAGACCACGTTACCTTCTTCATGCATAAGGGCGTATGCGAATCCTACAAGATGTCCTCATACATTCATGCTTATGATCGATGAAATAGAGAATCGAGATGTTATATTTATGCAAAGTTTATTTACTTTTGTTATTTATGTCGTAACAAGTTAATGGATGAGAATTTGACTACGAATGTTAGTAATATCTTCCTTTGGAGATTATAGAATGAAATTACCTAGAGTTTGGAGAACTTTAGGAATGATTGTGTCAGATTGATTGGACACAAATCAGAATACAGGTTTGAGGTCTATCTTTACTTTTTATTCTTATTATTCTCACTGGGCTTAGTTGTTAGCTCATGATATTACAAACATTTCAGGTAATGTTTGGGGTCGTGGAAGAGAAGCTGGTGCGCGCTTGATCCAGAGGATGATGACACGGTGATGGACTAGATATTCTTTTAAAGGACCATGGTCTCATTTTGTTAATTTGAATTTTATTTTTATGAAAATTTATGTTTTAGATTTTTGAATTTAAAATGTAAACAGGTTTTGGCTAGCCAATTTTTAAACATAACCACGCCAATTTTCTTAAAATATAAAGACTTCCGCTGTGTTTTCTAATTTAAATTATTTAAAAATAGTCGGGTTGTCATATATTCTTTAGTAGATGATGCTTTGTACTGGTGGAAGGGTTTATTCCGTACTCTCAGCCCTGAGTTATAGGCTAGTTGGGAGATGTTCAGGGAAAAGTTCTATGAGAAATACTATCCAAAGGATACACGAGATCAGTTAGAGATACAGTTTTTCACACTCAGACAGGGTGATAGATCTGTTGTGGAGTATGAGAGAGAGTTTGACAGGTTGTCAAAATTTGCTACAAAACATGTTACTGATCCTGAAAGCAAGAGAAAAAGGTTTTTTTGTAGGTTTGAGAGCAGAGCTATGAGGGCAGGTACTTTATCGGTATTAGGGCACTCTGCTCTTGTATTATTTGATTATGGGGCTAGTCACTCTTTTATTTCTGCTGAGTTTGTCGAGTCTGCTGCCTTTGATTCTGAGCCATTAGGACATGAGTTGCATGTTACTACTCCGCTCTGGAAATCTGTGATTGTTGATAGAGTTGTTTTTACCGATGATTTGTGTATTATGGGTTGCTTTCTGCATGCTATGTTGATTGTGATGCACTGTCTGACTTTGATATCGTTTTGGGTATGGATTGGCTGTCAGCCAACCACGCGAACATCGGTTGTAGTGAGAAAGTGGTAGACTTTGTTGGTCCATGTGGGACTAATTTTTGATTTCATGGGACCTGAGGTAGGATGACACCTGCAGTTATCTCGATGATCCAGGCTAGAGCACTTTTGAGTGATGATGCTTGGGGTTACTTAGCTAGCATAGTGGACACGTCTATTAGTGTGACTACCTTAGCTTCTGTACCTGTTGTGAGGGATTTCATTGATGTTCACCCTGATGAGTTACTTGGTTTGCCACCAGTGAGGGAGTTAGACTTCCAGATAGAGGTGATTCCTGGGACCGTTCCATTGTCCAAGGCACCTTATCGTATGGCACCAGCTGAATTTAAAGAGTTGAAAAGACAGTTGCAAGAACTTTTAGACTTGGGGTTTATACGCCCAAGTGTATCACCTTGGAGAGCTCCGGTATTGTTTGTAAGGAAGAAAGATGGCTCCATGAGATTATGTATTGATTATAGGGAGCTGAATCGGGTCACAGTGAAAAACAAGTATCTTTTGCCCAGGATAGAGGACTTGTTTTATCAGCTGAGGGGAGCTACTGTCTTTTCGAAGATAGATCTTCGATCGGGATATCATCAGTTGAGAATTAGAGATGAGGAAATTCCCAAAATTGCCTTCAGGACACGATATGGTCATTATGAGTTTATTGTCATGTCTTTTGGCTTGACTAATGCACCTGCGGCCTTTATGAACCTGATGCATACAGTGTTTAAGAGGTTTGTTGACTCCTTTGTGATAGTGTTTATTGATGATATCCTTGTTCATTCAAGGACTGAGGAGTTACATGCTATACATTTAGAGAAGGTGTTATCTACTTTGAGAGCTCATAAGTTGTATGTGAAGTTCTCTAAATGTGAATTCTGGTTGAAGGAAGTGGCTTTCCTTGAACATGTAGTATCTAGTAGAGAGATTTCTGTTGTTCCTTCCAAGATAGAAGCCGTTAGTGGTTGGCCCCGACCTACTAATGTGGCGGAGATACAGAGTTTTCTTGGACTTACAGGTTATTATAGACGATTTGTGCAAGATTTTTCCAAGATTGCATCCTCTTTGACTCATTTGACTAAAAAGGGGGTTCATTTTGTGTGGACTGATGAGTGTGAAAATAGCTTTGAGGAGCTTAAAAGACGACTTGTATCGGCCCCAGTTTTAGTATCACCTGATGAGTTTGGGGGTTTGATAGTGTATACTGATGCATCCAAGAAGGGTCTGGGATGTGTACTAATGCAGCATGGGAAAATAATAGCTTATGCTTCGAGACAGTTAAAGGAGCATGAGAAAAAGTACCCGACTCATGATTTAGAGCTAGCAGCGGTGGTACATGCGTTGAAAATATGGAGACATTATTTGTATGGTGAAAAGATTCTGATTTTCACCGACCACAAGAGTCTTAAATACTTTTTCACTCAGAAAGAGCTAAATATGAGACAAAAGAGGTGGCTAGAACTTGTGAAAGATTATGACTGTGACATACAGTATCATCCAGGAAAGGCCAACGTAGTTGCTGATGCACTTAGTCGAAAGTCATCACACTTGTCAGCTTTGAGTACTACTACGTTGAGACTTAGATGGGAGATGGAAAGAGCTGAGATAGCCGTTCTTACAGTTGAGGTTACTGTGAGTTTGGCAAGTTTGACTGTTGGCCCTACTCTGAGACAGAGGATGATAGATGCACAGCGGGGTGAAAAGCACTTGGCTGAGGGTTTTCGTGAGGCAGAGTCCGATTTACCTAGCCATTTTACTTTCTCCACTGATAATGCTTTGATGTATCATAGGAGGCTGAGTGTGCCTCTTGAATCGACTTACAGAAAAGAGTTGTTGGAAGAGGCTCATAGTTCTATATTTTCTGTGCATCCAGGTAGTACTAAGATGTACAGGGACCTTGAGACAGCATTATTGGTGCCCTGGGATGAAACGTGAAGTTGCTGACTTTGTTAATAAGTGTTTGATTTGTCAGCAAGTGAAGGCTTTGAGGAAGAGTCCACCTGGTTACCTTAACTCTTTGAGCGTGCCTGAATGGAAGTGGGAGGAAATATTGATGGACTTTATTAGTGGCTAGGCTTAACTTTTCTCAAAACCAAACCCGAAAACTTCTATTCATCTTGAAACCTCCAAATACAATAGTAAACTTTATTATACAATTCCAATTTTATATCTAAACTCCGAAATACAATAAAACCAAAGTAATAGTCACAACACTCACTCCCGATAATCATCAAAGCAACCAAAATTCTCATAGGAATTCAATTTCACATTCCCCCTTATCTTCAATTGACAACTCGTCATGTAAAACATTCATAAAATCATATAAAACCACTTTAAACTCACCTTTGAAGCTTATGGAAGTAGCTAAAAATCAAGAACCGACGTCAATCAAAAGAAATTATAGCCCCTAGATTTTCTCGGAACTTGTAATTTAATTAATTACAATTAATTAGTATGAGAACCAACTTAAAATAGCTAAAACTGAACCAAATTAGCTCAAATTGGCCCAATTTCAAATTGAACCAGCTAAGTCGATTCAATTGAACCGGCTCCGGTTGAATTGAACCGCTTCTCCCTCAAAATAACCAACAGCGAAGACAGAAGCCATTAAAACGAAAGGCAAGGAAAACCCAGCTCATCGTGGACTGTTAGCTGCCATTTTTAAGGGAGTTCCGAAGAGAAGTAATGGTTGGGACATCGTAGAAGCTTGGCATTTCCGGAGATCAAAATGAAATGATGAGCTTGAACCCAAACGGTAAGATTTTTCTGACTGGTAAGATCGAGCTTAAACCTCCAAGTTTCAATTCCATGACAGTGGCGATGGCTGTCCATTGTTCACGAAGGGGCGGAGGACCAGCCAAAGAGAAAAAAATGGCTGAGGCGTTGATGGTCACGGCGGTGATACCGGCGGGGGGAGAGGGAGAGACTGACGACTTGTTGACGGCGATGATGGCTGTCTTACGCCATCCAAAATTATAACTCTCGCAACCAGTCATTTACACAAACGTTCCTTTCCACCGAAGTACACTCTCTTCGCAATCATTACAACGACAAAGGTCTTGTATTTCAAAACTCGACGCCCAATAACAGAATCTCTTTCGAAAACAACCCATAAGGTGAGCTCGTATCTAGCATCGCTGTCCCAAAGCGAAGCACGTGTGAAAAACTCGAAAAGTAATTCCAAAACACGAACATTCTAAACACACTAAACACTTTATGCTACACTGGTGGCAAGGCCAACCAATAAGCGATGAGTCCCTCTCGATCCAGAATTCTCAATTGGTCCAATAATCATAGGCTAAGCTTGCTCTCTAACTTATATCTCATAAATCAATCATTGAAGCTAGTAACAAGATCTTACAGCCATGCTAAAACAACTCTAAATTCTGATGCCAACTATCTACATATCATTTCTGCCCAATTTGTTCAGTTCTCATCCCTCACGGGATCAAGTTGAAAGGCCCACTAATTATCTAAATTAGCTCAGCTCAGACATCTTACTCTCAACCTTTCGTTTCACCGATCTGTCAATCTACAACCTGACCATGAAAGGTCTCATATGGTACTTTTTTCGTAGAAGATTGATAACCGTTGTTGTAGGCAAACTACACCTGAAATAATTGATTGCTCTAAGTGCCCCTACCCTAGAGTACAAGCTTGAAGCATAAACTCAAAATTTACTTAACTCGTTCTGTTTGACCATCTACCTGATGATGAGATCAACACTGAGGTCTAACTTGATGTGCATGGCATAAAGTGAACTCTGTGAACATTTTAAAGCGATTCAACCGTCTTGATCCGACTCTAAAGTGACTATTACCCCATTCAGCCCTCAAAAGCATATCCAAAACATTTGAGCCCAAGTTTCTACTCATAAGTCCACTATTCCGCTTTTTCCGTTAAAAGTGAGCCCAATTGATCAATCTGTTGACCGTTCTCCAATTTATATCATTAACCCTTACCATCCTTGGCAAATCACTTGCAAAATCCATATCATGGGTGGGGTACTTCTTCTCATGTTCCTTCAACTGACGAGAAGCATAGGCTATAACCTTACCATGTTGCATCAAAACGCAACCTAAACCCTTCTTCGAAGCATCATTATACACAGTCAAACCACCCGATCTATCCGGCGATACAAGAACAGATGTGGTCACTAATCGCTTTTTGAGCCCCTCAAAGCACTCTCCACACTTCTCGAACCATACAAAGTTCACTCCTTTTTTTGGTCAAATACGTTATTTCCGATGCTATCTTGGAAAAGTCTTGCACAAATCGTCTATAATAACAAGCAAGCCAAAAAAAACTACGAATCTCGGTCACACTAGTTAGTCTAGGCCAACTATTCACCGCCTCAATCTTAGAGGGATCCACCGTCACCCCTCTACTAGAAACCACATGGCCTAAGAATGCCACTTCTTTTAGCTAAAATTCACACTTGGAGAAATATGTAAACAACTTTTGCTCTCACAACACTGTCACAACCTTCTTTAAGTGCATAGCATGCAACTCCTTAGTCTCAGAATAAATCAAAATATCGTCGATGAACACGATGATAAAGGAGTCCTAGTGTCTATAACGCGTCCGGAAAGCAGTCTTCGGATTATCATCCTCCTGAATCCTCAACTAATGATATCCGGATATCAAATCTATCTTCGAAAAGATAGTGGCTCCCCTCAGCTTATCAAAAAGATCCCCAATCCTAGGCAATTTTTTTTTCACAGTAACTCGGTTCAACTCTCGGTAGTCAATGCACAACCTCATTGAACCATCATTCTTCATCACGAACAACACAGGTGCTCCCAACGAGGACACACTAGGGTGAATAAACCCTAAGTCTAAGAGCTCTTGTAACTGACTCTCAAGCTCTTTCAACTCAGCAGGTGTCATACGATAAGGTGCTTTGGACAATGGAGCGATCCCAGGTATCACCTCTATCTGTAAATCTAACTCTCTCACCGGTTTGTAAACCGGGTAACTCATCAAGGAACACATCAGTGAAATCCCTCACAATAGGTACAGAAGCAAGGGTAGTCCCACTAATAGAAGTGTCTAATACATTCGCCAAGTAATCCCATGCACCATCACTCAAAAGTGCTCTAGCCCGCAGTGCAGAAATAACTGCAAACATCACTCTACCCCAAGTTCCATGAAAGTGGTAACTAGTCCCACATGGACCAACAAATTCTACCACATTGTCACTACAACCAATGTTGGCGTGGTTGGCTGACAACCAATCCATACCTAAAATAATATCAAAATTAGACATCGACATAACAATCAAAACATCATGTAAATAACAACCTTGAATGCACAAGTCATCAGTAAGATTAACCCTATCCACAACCACAGATTTCCCAAGCAGGGATTTCAAGAACTCGAGCTCGAGTATTTCGGCTCATATCGGTACACTCAATACATGCTAGCTACAAGGCTAGGCCAAAAATCAAATGATACACTCACTCATTGCCCTTACCGGGACCTTCCACGAGAGGTTCTAGCTTCCTATCTTGAGTGGCAACCCCCTTTTAATTTTAACACCACAATATCACATTGATTTACCGTGAACAATACTAATTTCGCTGTCTCATCCCTGACTAGGGACTTGTCCTTAACATAATTTAGGTCTCTAGACTCGAGCCAGACCTTTTACTTCTCCACAATCACTCAACAGAGCTAGGTATCGCATTCTTTATCTCCAGAATATAGACACAATCACGCTTCATCTACACAAGGAAAGTTAATCTTGTGTTCCACAAACACGACTATTTTAGCATCTACACCATATCAAACTTCCATCAGACATGGTGATCAAAAGATATATCTATTGGAGTATCTCGACTCCCTTGAACCAATTTTACATCAACACGCTACACGAGGTACACAACCTCCAAACCACACGGGTAAACCCAATCCTTGGTACTCATGTCAAGATCTCAGCCTATCAATCAAATTAACACCGCCACTTAATGGATCTTACAAGGTGGTAAATTATCACAAATTATAAATAACATTCAACAAGGGATAATCTCTCCTCACTAAGAAAAGTAAAATTTCATAATAAAGTCCAAGAAATACCTGGTGCCGTCGATCGCAGATGATATTTGGACAAGGACTTTAAAACAAAACATGAAAGAAACACGCGATGTATGTGGTCTACAGAACCCTTAGGCTCTGATACCAACTGTAAAGACCATAATTTTCTCAAAACTTTAAATCAGAAATAAACAGAGGAAGACTTGATTTTACGAAAATTCGGCATGGTACCGTTTGTATTTTGAATGTGTCAAAAACAAAATACATTGTTCTCTATTCAGAAAAAGCGATAAAACAGAGAAATCATGGAAATATGCATTTTCGACATTTAAATTCTCAAGACATTATCCAAAAACAATAAGAAAGTAATCAAAAGCTCTATCGAGCGCCAGATAGCAATATATTCAAGAAAATAGACAAAGAGTTCTAAAAAGTCTAATATCCGTGCATTCCTAGAATGCACAACTCGGCCCTGTCCATGTCCAATCCAACATCCCGCTATCACGCAACACCACCACGTCCACCACAACCTCTACCTCGGGGCGTACCTGGAAAAATTAAAGTGTAGAAACATTAGCATAAAAATGCTAGTGAGAGTAAAATGGAGCCATGAAATCCTATGGATGAATTCCACATCGAAAATTGTGTCCAAAATCCTAACATGCTCTTTACTACCCATTCTATACTTCCAAACAACTTATACCCACTTGCAATAAAATCCCGAATTTACATTCCACAAGTTACTGAAGGAAACAATTAAACCACTAATCAACATCCACAATCCATGTATCACCGCTAATGTTCTCGACCAAGAAGCATTAGCAAAATAAGAACGTTACCTCTAATATTCTCGACCAAGAATATTACTAAAATGAAATTACAACCACTAATGTTCTCGACCAAGAAGCATTAGCCAAATACGATATCGTTTCCAATATTCTTGACCAAGAATATTACCAAAACGAAATTACAACCACTAATATTCTCGACCAAGAAGCATTAGCCAAATACGATATCGTTTCCAATATTCTCGACCAAGAATATTACCAAAATGGAATTACCTCTACTAATGTTCTCGACCAAGAAGAAGTAGCCAAATACGATATCGTTTACAATATTCTCGACCAAGAATATTACCAAAATAAAATTACAACCACTAATATTCTCAACCAAGAAGCATTAGCCAAATACAATATCGTTACCAATATTCTCGACCAAGAATATTACCAAAATGAAATTACAACCACTAATGTTCTCGACCAAGAAGCATTAGCCAAATACAATATCGTTTCCAATATTCCCGACAAAGAATATTACCAAAATGAAATTACAACAACTAATGTTCTCGACCAAGAAGCATTAGCCAAATACAATATCATTTACAATATTCTCGACCAAGAATATTACCAAAATGGAATTACCTCCACTAATATTCTCGACTAAGAAACATTAGCCAAATACGATATCGTTTCCAATATTCTCGATAAGAATATTACCAATAAACAAATAAATATAAAGTGCAAGCGTAAGAAACGATAATTCATGTCATTGACCATTTCATGATAAAAAAGCACTTACGTTGAACACATAGGCTTTAAATGAAAACGGGATGGATTGTTCTATTACCATACGCCCAACACTTAGTTTTTTCCCATATCCCAGTTCCAAAGTCTTAGCCTAGGCTTAACTTTTCTCAAAACCAAACCCAAAAACCCCTATTCATCTTGAAACCTCCAAATTCAATAGTAAACTTTACTATACAATTCCAATTTTATATCTAAACTCAGAAATACAATAAAACCAAAGTAATAGTCACAACACTCACTCCCGATAATCATCAAAGCAACCAAAATTCTCATAGGAATTCAATTTCACATTCACTCCAATATTCAATTGACAACTCGTCATGTAAAACATTCATAAAATCACATAAAACCACTTTAAACTCACCTTTGAAGCTTATGGAAATAGCTAAAAATCAAGAACCGGCCTCAATCAAAAGAAATTATCGCCCCTAGAGTTTCTCGGAACCTGTAATTTAATTAATTACAATTAATTAGCACGAGAACCAACTTAAAATAACGAAAACCGAACCAAATTAGCTCAAATTGGCCCAATTTCAAATTGAACCAGCTAAACAGGTTCAATTGAACTGGCTCCGGTTCAATTGAACCGCTTCTCCCTCAAAATAACCAACATCGAAGACGGAAGCCATTAAAACGAATGGCAAGGAAAACCCAGCTCACTGTGGGCTGTTAGCTGTCGTTTTTCAGAAAGTTCCGACGAGAAGTAACAGTTGGGACGTCGTAGAAGCTTGGTATTTTCAGAGATCAAAACAAAACTATGAGCCCGAACGCAAAGGTAAGATTTCGCTGACCGGCAAGATCGAGCTTAAACCTCCAAGTTTCAATTCCGTGACGGTGGCAATGGCTGTCCATTGTTCACGAAGGGGCGGAGGACCAGACAAATAGAGAAAAAAATGGCTGAGGCGTTGATGGTCACGATGATGATACGACGGGGAGAGAGAGAGAGAGAGAGAGAGAGACGGCGATGATGGCTGTCTTACGGCGGTGGACTGCGTGCGGTGGTTCACAGTGAGTAGAACGGAAAAACAAAGGCAAGGAGGGAACTCAAAAATATATACAACCGATCTAAGGCTCTCGTGAACCACAAAATACATGTTTAAAGACATCATAACAAGTTTATGTATATATATAGCATTTATAAAATGCTCCAAAATATGCCTTTACTAGTCCAAGTATCCAAGACATCCACTCGCAATCACGCAGCACCACCTCCATGACCTCGCCCTCTCGCACGAGTATTACCTGAAAAGTTTAAGTGTAGCAACATTAGCATAAAAAAGCTAGTGAGAATAAGATGGATGCAAGCACTCCTATGGACCGAATCCCATATCGGAAAATGTGTCCAAAAATCCTATTGTGCTCTTACTACCCATTCAATATTCCCAAGTACTTTATATAAGAAAAACAATCCCATTCTACTATATCAGAATTCCGAAAAGTAAACATTCAAGCTTGTAAAAACAAAGTGTTAAAGCATAACAAAGTAAATAAAAAGTAAATTCTATCATTTCGTCATTCCACACATTATTTCACATTGTCACAATTCACAATTCAACCGTGACCACTTATCACTAATCACAACCATACCGTGACCACATTGTCACCAATCACAACCATACCGTGACCACATTGTCACCAATCACAAGCCATATCGTGACCACATTGTCATCAATCACAAACCATACCGTGACCTCACTATCACCGTGACCACATTGTCAGCAAAATTACAAACCATACCGTGACCTCACTGTCACCGTGACCACATTGTCACCAATAACAAACCATACCGTAACCTCACTGTCACCGTGACCACATTGTCACCAATTACAAACCATACCGTGACCTCACTGTCACCGTGACCACATTGTCACCAATCATAACGCCATACGTACTACTCCCCTTTGGTAGTACTAAATAGCGAATCCCATCGCTAATAATATTATACTAACTCAAATCCACACGAAAAATCTCTCCAAAGCCTTTTTAACTATCTTATAACCAGTCGAAATAAACGGAGTATCTAATACTCTTCTCCAATTTATGGAACCTAATTCTTCTGAAGAATACAACTTAATCCACCAATGATATATCACTTTTAACAACATCAAAACTTAACTAATTTTCCTTATACACTTTCCTTAACTCCCAATTATATATATTCTTGGAAAAGTTCTACAATCTAATAACCCTCTTAACCCCGATCGAAAATAATCGTCAAGAAATTCGAAAACATAAATGTAATCACAACCATTTTAAACTCACCTTATAAAAGAAGTCAACTCCTAATTACCGGTTGACCAAAATTCACGATCGATGCACGAAACCTATAATTCAAATACACCTAAAGTATATTAATTAACCGAATCGAACAACGATCGACACAATATTAAAATAAAAGACAAAACACCCTGGAAATGGCCCATGAAGCCCACGGCCCAAGGGGAGTTAAAGGTGGAGTGGTTTTCCGGATTTTTAAGCACTTTAAAAGTGTTTCGAGTTGGTTCGGGAACTTTGGAGGTTGGTAACATCAATGGGTAAACATGATTTAGGGTTTAGGTCAAAAGTTCAATCCCGAACAATTATGAAAAACATAAAAATATAACATTTGAAAAACCCTAAGCATCACCAAATATGAGAAAAACAAAAAGAAATGGCTTTTGGCTCAAACCCGATTCTAGGGTATAGGAAAAGTTCTAAATATACATAAAACAACTCCCTCGATCTAAATCCCCGAGTTTCCAAGCAAGAAATGGAAGATTAAAACCAAAAACACCATTAAAACACTATTTGAAGCTTTAGGTTTTGAACTTTGACATACCTTAAGGCCCTTAGATAGTGGTGGAAAAGATCGATTGGTAGGTTGGAAATGATGCTCGGGCCCGTGGCTATCCAACGCAACCGAAAATGTGACGATCCGACAAGAATCGAAGAAAAGCCAAAAATCCCTCCCCACCCTTTGTTGCTCACGACAAAGAGAAGAAAAATGAGAAAAAAATTGCTAAGTTTGGCTTAATAAAGAGAAGGATGAATAGTGTTAAGATATTTAAGAATTTCGGAAATGACGCCTACGTCCTTTTCTTGCCTTAAGCTTTTAAAACGAAACCCGAAGCATTTAAACTAGCCCAATGGTGATTAATAATTATTAATTGGCATATTAATAATTATTAATACCATCAAAACTTGTTTAGGCTAATTAAGCAATTAAAAAGGTTTCTGAATGAAATTAACTATTTAACTCTAAATAACTAATTCCAGAATTATCTTTAATACTTTAAATAAACAAATAAATAATTAAAAAATAATAATAATAAAAAAAAATTCACCTCAAAATAATGGGACATTACAGTCCACCCTCCTTAAAAGACTTTTCGTCCTCGAAAAGTAGCTTCTAAGTAAACAAATAAGGGTACTTATCCCGCATATCCTCCTCTCGTTCCCAAGTAGCCTCCTCCGATACTTGGTTCCTCCACTACAAAAAAACAGTCAATTTGCGACCAAGAAATTGCGACCAAATGGTCGTTTTTTACCTAAAATGCGACCAACTAAGTGGTGGCAAAAAAGCTGGTCGGTCCTGAATTTGTGCGACTGGATGGTCACAAATATACGACCAAAAATTTTTGGTCGCAAAAAAGTCAAACTTTTAGAAATGCGACCAGATGGTCGCATTAAAAGGGACCATATGGTCGCATTTTATCTTCAATAGAAGTGACCATTTGGTCACATAAAAAGTGACCAAATGGTCGTATTTTATGTGACCAAATGGTCACTTCTAGGCTCAGTTAAAATACGACCAGATGGTCGCCTAAAAAGCGACCATCTGGTCGTAATTTATGTGAAAGATAAGTGACCAAATGGTCACATAAAAAAGTGACCAGATGGTCGCTTTTAAAGTGACCATCTGGTCGCATATAAGATTTTTTTTTTTTAAAATTTAAATTTCAATAATTAGTTAATTAATTATTAATTATTAATTAATTATTATTTATTAATTATTAATTATTTATTTAATTAATATTAAAATTTCATAAAAAAAAATTGGAATTAAAATAAAAAAATATATATATCAAATATTAAAAAAACGTTTTATACAGTCGAAAGAATCCTAGAACTACTGCGGAGGGGCGGGGGGTGGGGGAGGAGGCGTCGATGATGAAGGTCCGCCACCTAGAGATCTGAAGTACGCGGCCAAAGCGGATGCGACCTGGGCGTCGACTCGTGCCTGTATGTCGGCCTCAATAGTAGCGACTCGAGTAACGAAGTCCTCGCGCATAGCCTCCATGTCCGCGCAGCCTGCTTGCTCACCCGAGAAGAAGCCAGGAGCTAGTGCTCGCTCCGCTCCCGAGGCCAGGGGCACATCTGCATAAAGGCGTCGCCCGTCACGAGCCGAGCCCAGGGACCGACCCATCAGGTCGAACCCCTCCAGGACCTCCAAGAACGCCTCTATACGGTCCTCCTGAGTCGATTGCGAGTCCAGTGTGGGCAACGCCGAGTCAAGGACTCGTGAAACGTTCCTAAATATTTAAAATTTAGAAAATAAAATGGTTAATATATAATGTAGGAAAAATTTTAAAGAAAAAATAATAATTGAAAAAATTATTAAATACTAAGCTCTCGCCTTATCGTCGACTAACGTCCCGTCCTTCTTCGTGTGAAGAACTCGGTGCGACTCATCCAGGCGACACGGGGCCTGTGCTTCGCTTCCTAAAAAATTAAAGAGTGAAGAATAAAACATAATAAATTAATAAGTAATTGAAAAAAGAAAACGAGAAAAAAGTACGTAAGTAAGAAAACGACGAAAAAAAAAACATACCAATCGACGATGGTGCTCGTCGTGGGTCCGCGCCCCCGCTATGTGTTTGGTGGGATTCTTCGCGCGGTTGGCCTTATTCCTGCTTGACACTGCCTTGCCCTCAGGAGTGCTTAAGCTCGCGAGAAGCCGCGCGTGGTCCTTCGGGCTCATCCACACGGGGCGGTTTGCTGCTTGCTTTCGTCGCACCCGGAACATGAGGTCCTTGAATCGATCCCGGACGTGACTGTCCCATAGGGGGAACAATCTACCGTCGGTGATATCGGGATCGATAACAGGAAACTTGCCCTGAAAAAATTGAAATAAAAAATTGTTAAAGTAATAAATTTATTTCTATAAATTTCAAAATTAATTAATTATGAAAATGAACGATGGTTTTACCTTCCAACTGTCGTACATCCGACGTTTCTCCGTCGTCGGAATCTTCGTCGAGCGAAGGTCGCTGGGTAGAGGCATGCTCTGGAGGACCTTGCGAACTGGTTTTGAAACAAATGTATGCTGGTACATCGCAAAATCAAAAAAAATTATTGTGCTATATATTAGAAACTATTAGTTAAAAGGAATAAAAAACACTTTGAAAAATAGTAAACAAAATTACTTACGTATACCCTTCAATTCGAAGGGTAGAGTCTGCGGCCCGAGACGGCTGCGTTCATGAAGTCGAGGGGCCAACTGGATCCAACCCTGATGCAGACCCGGACGCTGACCCGGACGCATACCCTGATGCAGACCCTGATGCTAAGCCCGGAGTCGTGGCAAGGGAGTCCTGCGGCAGTCGTGGTGTCGCAGACTCGGTCTCAGGGACTCCATCATCGAGCGTGGCGGCAAGTCTCGTCTCGTAACTAAAGAGGATGTCCAACTCTTCCGTAGTCGTCCGCATCAGGGGCAACGCCGATGGCGTCTGCGGAGACCCCTCGTCACCGCGTCGTCAGGCTCGCCTGACCGGGGAGGACGCTGCTCGTCCGTCATAATCCTACAACCAAAATAAATTAATTTAATACTAATTACGTAAGTAAAATATTGATTAGTTTATTTAATTAATTAATTAATGAAATAATGTAAATTAAACTAACATAAATTAAGTAAATAATTTAAAATAAACTAATCAAATTAATTTGAATAAAAGTAAATTAAAATTAGATTAATTGAACCAAAAGTAATTCAATTAAACTTAAGATTAATTAATTAAAACTAAAATAAACTAATCATTTAATTTGAAATAAACTAAAGTAAAATTAGATTAATTGAACTAAAATTAATTGAATTAAACTAAAATTCAATTAATTTTAGTTTCAATTAATCTAATTTTAATTTACTTTAATTCAAATTAATTGATTAGTTAATTTTAGTTTTAATTAATTAATCTTAAGTTTAATTGAATTAATTTTAGTTCAATTTAATCTAATTTTAATTTACTTTAATTCAAATTAATTGATTAGTTAATTTTAGTTTTAATTAATTAATCTTAAGTTTAATTGAATTAATTTTAGTTCAATTAATCTAATTTTAATTTACTTTAATTCAAATTAATTGATTAGTTTATTTTAGTTTTAATTAATTAATCTTAAGTTTAATTGAATTAATTTTAGTTTCAATTAATCTAATTTTAATTTACTTTATTTCAAATTAATTGATTAGTTTATTGTAGTTTTAATTAATCTTAAGTTTAATTGAATTAATTTTAGTTCAATTAATCTAATTTTAATTTACTTTTATTCAAATTAATTGATTAGTTTATTTTAGTTTTAATTAATTAATCTTAAGTTTAATTGAATTAATTTTAGTTCAATTAATCTAATTTTAATTTACTTTTATTCAAATTAATTGATTAGTTTATTTTAGTTTTAATTAATTAATCTTAAGTTTAATTGAATTAATTTTAGTTTCAATTAATCTAATTTTAATTTACTTTATTTCAAATTAATTGATTAGTTTATTTTAGTTTTAATTAATTAATTAATCTTAAGTTTAATAGAATTAATTTTAGTTCAATTAATCTAATTTTAATTTACTTTTATTCAAATTAATTGATTAGTTTATTTTAGTTTTAATTAATTAATCTTAAGTTTAATTGAATTAATTTTAGTTCAATTAATCTAATTTTAATTTACTTTTATTCAAATTAATTGATTAGTTTATTTTAGTTTTAATTAATTAATCTTAAGTTTAATTGAATTAATTTTAGTTCAATTAATCTAATTTTAATTTACTTTTATTCAAATTAATTGATTAGTTTATTTTAGTTTTAATTAATCAATCTTAAGTTTAATTGAATTAATTTTAGTTCAATTAATCTAATTTTAATTTACTTTTATTCAAATTAATTGATTAGTTTATTTTAGTTTTAATTAATCAATCTTAAGTTTAATTGAATTAATTTTAGTTTCAATTAATCTAATTTTAATTTACTTTAATTCAAATTAATTGATTAGTTTATTTTAGTTTTAATTAATTAATCTTAAGTTTAATTGAATTAATTTTAGTTCAATTAACCTAATTTTAATTTACTTTTATTCAAATTAATTGATTAGTTTATTTTAGTTTTAATTAATCAATCTTAAGTTTAATTGAATTAATTTTAGTTCAATTAATCTAATTTTTACTTTATTTCAAATTAATTGATTAGAATACTTAAACAAAATTATTCTAATTAATTAATCTAATTGTACTTTACTTTAATCAAATGTAACTAAAATTAAGTAATTAAACAATTTTTATATAATAATTAAACTAAAATTAATTAATTAAATTAGTGTAACTCATTAATTTAAACTACTTAAGTATAATTGAAGTTAAACTATTTGAATTAATTACCCTACTTTAAATTAATTGATTTAATTAAAGTAATCTAAATTACATTAATTAAACTAAAATTAAAAGTTAAACTAGTGTAATTATAAATTAATTTAGTTTAATTTTATTAAATTAAAGTAAACTATCTTAAATAAACTAAATAAGTAATTAAACTAAATTAGATTAAGTAATTAAATTAATTACTACTTAAATTGAATTAAAGTAAACTAAGTTAGATTAATTAAACTAAAATTACTTAAAGTAATAAAATTAAAGTAAACTAATTAATTAGTTAATGTAAACTAAAATGCTATGAATTAAACAAAAGTAAACTAAGTAATTGATTACACAAATTTAGATTCATTAAACTAAAGCTAATTAAATTAACGAAACAAAACTAAACTACTTAATTAAAAACTAAAAACTAAAACTAAGTAAACTAAATTCTTAAACTAAACTTCAATTTGATACGAAAACTAACCTCGTAATCGAAACCGTGATTGGGGGTTGAGGGTTTTCGGTTTAGAGTAAGAATGGGAACGGGAACGGGAAGAAATAACGGGGAACGGAGAGGGGGAAAGAGAGAAAAGAACAAAAAGAGAGGAAGAAAAAGAGAAAGGCGAAAAGAAGAGAAAGGCGGAAAAAGAAAAGAAGAAACGGAGAAAAGAAAAAGAAACGGGGGAAAGGAAAGGGATGGAATTTAAATCATAATTTGCGGCCAACCGGTCGCAAATATGTAATTATGACAAGAAACGAAAGGTCGCGCGTGCTGGGGAAAATGCGACCATATGGTCGCATTTTCAGAGATATTTGCGACCAAATGGTAGCATTTATTATAAAAGCGACCATTTGGTCGCCCAGTTACCATTACCAAGAACAGTTGTCATATCACGAGTCCCATCAACAATTGCGACCATCTGGTCGCAATAATGAAATTCACCGCCAAATATTGCGACCAGATGGTCGCATTGTTTAAATTCACCGCCATAAATTTCATGAAAATTTAAACTTACCGCCCATATTTGCGACCATATGGTCGCAATTCCACTTGTATTTTTTAAAAAAATATTATTATACTTTTCCAAAAATGCGACCATTTGGTCGCCTTTCTCTCCAAAACCCTAAAAAACCCTAAACCCAAAACCCAAAACCCAAAACCCTAAACCCTAAAATGCGACCATTTGGTCGCCTTTCCCTTCTAAATTACTACCATGTGGTCACCTTTTTTGTGAAATTGCGACCACTTGGTCGCAAATATTAATATTTATATACTTTTTTTTTTATATATTGGGTTACTTTCTGATATTTACATATGACGGGAACTCTTGTTTCCATGTTGTTATATTCATTGATATGTTTCTTCATGATTTTCGAGATAAATTTTTGTAATTCTTGATTTGGAACTATTTGATTCTATTTAAGAGTTTTTTTTTAATAGATATAGATAATTTTATTCTTGTTTTTCAAGATAGAAAGTGCTAGAAGGGAACCAAATAGACTATTGAAGACGTACATATTTATATATAATTTGCATCCACATATTCATTCGAAGCAATTCCACTGCAGAGTTCGATATAAACATGTCAAAGTTGAAATCAAGAGGAATCTTTCTTATAATAAAAAAAAAAAAGTTAATTTCATTTTCATCGTATTTCATCATCTTTTGATTTTAAGTTTGGTCTATTGCTTTATTCATAATTGTAAATGCTTTACTTGAACAAAAAAGAGTCAAAAGGACTAGATTCAACTAGAGGTTTAAGGAAAATATAATTCTTCTCTCGTACAATATTATTGTTCTCTCTTTGTATGAAATTCAGATATTTTCAAGACGAGGTTAAATATTATTATTTACTCTACACAAATTTTAGAAAAATCTAAAGGCGTTTAGATAGCTTCTTGATCTTGAAGAGTTTTATATTAATTGAAAGTGAATAATTTTTATTTAATTGACATTATTATTATTGTTAAGAAATGTAATCAATAAAATTAACCACATCTTGAAATTTTGGAATTATTGGTAATTTTTTCAATCATCTATTCTTATTTTTATTTTTTCTTTCTTAAGCTTATAATGTAATTTTCCTTTTACTTTATCTATTTTACCCCATAAATACAAGGGGGAAAAAATCAACAATCATTAAATATTTTATTTGTTCATAAAATAAATATAATTTAAAAATTAATTAACAAACATTTTAACTAATACACATAAAACTCTTAAAGTATACAATTGAATTGTAAAATAAGACTAAAAATTCCACGTGCATCGCACGTGTTAAAAAACTAGTTATTTATAAATTATTGGTCATATAAAATCACAGAATTTGCGACCATCCGGTCACTTTCTAATGTGACCATATGGTAGCTTAATTCCCGCCAAAATTTTAAGCTACCACTGTCCAATAAAGGTCACAAAAATTGCGACCAAATGGTCACTTTTAATTGTGACCACTTGGTAGCTTTTTTCCCTCCAATTTTAAGCTACCACTGCCCAATAAAGGTCACAAAAATTGCGACCAGGTGGTCACTTTTAATTGTGACCACTTGGTAGCTTTTTTCCCTCCAATTTTAAGCTACCAATGCTCAATAAGGTCACAAAAATTGCGACCAGGTGGTCACTTTTAATTGTGACCACTTGGTAGCTTTTTCCACTCCAAAACTACGCGCCATTTTTTGCTACCAAGGCATATTTTAGTCACAAAAATGCGACCAGATGGTCGTTTTTTTAGGTGACCAAGTGGTCGCTTCTTTTGCGCCATAATTTCGCGCCATTTTTTATGACTACTTCTACTTTTGGTCGCAACTGGTAGCAAAAAAAGTGACCAGATGGTCACTTAAAGTCAACCTTCAAAGAAAGTGACCAGGTGGTCACCATAAAACTACCACTTTTTTTTTGTCGCAAATTTCTGGTCGCATTTTGACAGTTTTTTTGTAGTTCTCCACAAAACTTTCACTAAGCCGATAGTCTTGTTCCTCAACACTTTCTGCTCCGATGCTAGAATCTTCACCGGTGTCTCCTCATAAGACATGTTAGCATCAAGAACAACAGGCTCATGATCTATCACATGTGAAGGGTCAGCCAAATATCTTCGAAGTATCGAAGCATAAAAAACACTATGAAAGGCCGACAAGGATGGTGGTAAGGCTAAAGGTAAGCCACCGCCCCAACCCGATCCAGAATCTCAAATGGACCGATAAACCTAGGGTTCAACTTGCGCTTCTTCCCAAATCTCATCACACCCTTCATAGGTGCCACCTTCAGAAATACGTGGTCCTCCACTGCAAATTCAAGTGGACTACGTCGCTTATCGGCATAGCTCTTCTGTCGACTTTGGGCAATCCTCATCCTCTCTCTAATCAACATAATGGACTCACTAGTCATCTGTAATAACTCGGGTCCCAATAGTCTCCTCTCTCCAACCTCATCCCAATGAGCGGGAGAACGACACTTTCTACCATAAATTGCCTCAAATGGTGCCATCTCGATGGTAGCCTGGAAACTATTATTATAAGCATACTCTACCAAGTACAAATGTGAGTCCCAACTACCACCAAAGTCAAGAACACAAGTCCTCAACATATCCTCTAAAATCTGGTTAACTCTCTCTGTCTGACCATCAGTCTGAGGATGAAAGGTCGTAATAAAATCCAAACCAGTACCCATGGCGGAATGCAAACTCTGCCAAAACTTCCACACAAACCGAGTATCCCGGTCTGATACAATCCTCACAGGCACACCATGTAGTCTAACAATCTCCCTCAAGTACAACTGTGCCCAAGTCTCAACCGGATAAGTGATCCTCCCCGGTAAAAAGTGTGCGGACTTTGCCAGACGATCAACAATGACCCAAATGGTATCATACCCTTTGGATGTTCTAGGAAACCCACAAACAAAATCCATAGAGATCTCCTCCCATTTCCACTCGGGTATACTCAAAGGATTAAGATAACCCGCTGGTCTCGTTTTCAAGGCCTTGACTTGCTGACATGTCAAACATCTACTCACAAACTCTGCGATCTCAAGTTTCATCCCGGGCCACCAATAATGCTGTCTCAAATCTCTATACATCTTGGTGCTACCCGGATGAACAGAAAAGATAGAATTGTGAGCCTCCTCCAACAATTCTTTCTTGAAAGTCGAACTCAATAGTACACATAGCCTTTGACGATACATCAAAGCACTGTCAGAGGAGAAAGTAAAATGGCGAGGTATACCTGACTCTACCTCAATAAAACCGTCCTGTAAATGATTCTCGCCCCTCTGAGCCTCAATCATCCTCTGTCTCAAGGTAGGCCCCACTGTCAAGTTAGCCAAACTCACTGTAACCTCGGTAGTAAGGAGGGCTATCTCAGCACGCTCCAACTCCCACCTCAATCTCATCGGTAAACCAGACAAGTGCGAAGACTTCCTGCTAAGTGCATCCGCCACTACATTGGCTTTCCCGGGATGGTACTGAATATCACAATCATAATCTTTCACAAGCTCCAACCATCTCCGTTGTCTCATATTCAATTCCTTCTGAGTGAAGAAATGTTTGAGGCTCTTGTGATCGGTGAATATCAAGATCTTCTCACAATACAAGTAATGCCTCCAAATTTTCAAAGTATGTACAACCGCCGCCAACTTCATATCGTGAGTCGGATACTTCTTCTCATGCTCCTTCAACTGACGGGAAGCATATGCTATAACTTTCCCATTTTGCATCAAAACGCAACCCAAACCTCTCATCGAAGCATCGGTATAAACCGTCAAACCACCACTACTATCGGGCGGCACTAGAATAGATGCTGTTATAAGTCTCTTCTTAAGTTCCTCAAATCTCTTTTCACACTCCTCGGACCATACAAAGTCCACTCCCTTCTTCGTCAAATGTGTCAAAGTCGATGCTATCTTAGAGAAGTCTTGAACAAACCGTCTATAGTAACCGGCAAGTCCAAGAAAACTACGAATCTCAGTCACACAAGTTGGTCTAGGCCAACTACTAACCGCCTCAACTTTAGATGGATCCACCATCACTCCTTTACTAGAAACCACATGGCCTAAGAATGCCACTTCCTTTAGCCAAAACTCACACTTAGAGAACTTTGCATACAATTTTTGTTCTCGTAACACCGTCAAAACCTTCTCTAAGTGTATAGCATGCAACTCTTAGGTCTCAGAATAAATCAAAATGTCATCGATAAACACAATAACAAAGGAGTCAATGAACCTCCTAAACACTGTTTGCATAAGATCCATAAAAACCGCCGGCGCATTAGTCAAACCAAATGGCATAACAACAAACTCATAATGCCCATATCGTGTACGAAATGCGGTTTTGGGAATATCATCCTCCCGGATCCTCAACTGGTGATAACCAGATCTCAAATCTATCTTCGAAAAGATAATAGCACCTCTCAACTGATCAAATAAATCATCGATCCTTTTTCAAAGGATATTTATTTTTCACAGTAACTCGGTTCAACTCTCGGTAGTCGATACACAACCTCATTGAACCATCTTTCTTTCTCACAAACAACACTGGTGCTCCCCACGGGGACACACTAGGGCGTATAAACCCCAAATCTAAGAGTCCTTATAACTGACTGTTGAGTTCACTCAGCTCCTTTGGTGCCATACGATAAGGTGCCTTGGAAAATGGAGTCGTCCCAGGTAACACCTCTATCTGAAAATCCATCTCTCTCACCGGCGATAAACCGGGTAACTCATCAGGGAAAACATCAGAGAAATCCCTCACAATCGGTACCAACTCAAGTGTAGTCACACTAACAGACGGTCTACTACACTAGCCAAATAACCCATAGCACCATCACACAAGAGAGCTCTAGCCTGAATCGCAGAAATGATTGCAGGAGACACTCTACCTCGAGTCCCACGGAATCGAAAACTAGTCCCAAATGGACCAATAAAATCCACAACTTTGGCACTACAGCCAGTGTTGGTGTGGTTGGCTGACAGCCAATCCATACCCAATATAATATCAAAGTCACACATAGGCATCACAATCAATCTAGCATGCAGACAACAACCCAAAATACACATATCATCGGTATAAATAACTCTGTCTACAACTAAAGATTTTCCAAGCGGAGTAGAAACATGCAAATCATGCCCTAACGGCGCAGACTCACAAGCAGCGGACTCAACAAACTCAGCAGAAATAAAAGAATGACTCGCCCCCGAATCGAATAAAGCTAAAGTAGAATGTCCCAAGATTGTCACAGTACCTGTAACAACGGTACCTGATGCCTCGACATCTTCTCTAGTAGTGGTGAAAACACGGGCCTTCTGAGGTTGCTGAGGAGGTGTATAAATAGGTGGTGGTGCTCTCTGATACTGGGTAAGCCTAACCTGGCCCCTACCTCCTGTCTGACCACGACCATGCCACTGACCTCGTCTGTGGCCCTGACCAGTATACTACGGTGGAGCCTGAAGTCTCGGACAATGCAGTCGAATATGCCCGTACTGACCACAGTGATAGCACTTCTGACCACTACGCTGCTGTGTCGGACGAGTCTGAGAACCAGATGGTCCTCCTCCTCTACCCTATACAGGTCTTGGTGGGTGGGTCACATCCTCGGCCTTTTTCTCAGAAGGCCCAATATCTATAGTCAAGGCAAAATCTAAAGCCTCAACATAAGTGGTATGTCGAAAAGCTCGTGTATGACCTCGGATGTCAGCTCTCAAGCCCACAATAAATCTCTTCTTCCTACTCTCTGAACCGGCGACTTGCCCAGTAGCAAACTTGGACAAACGGTCAAACTCCCTCTCATACTCAATCACAGAACGATCTCCCTGTCTCAGAGTCAGAAACTGTACCTCTAACTGATCTCTGATATCCTCCAGGTAATATTTGTCAAAGAACTTATCTCTAAACATCTCCCAGGTGACTACCAAAGTAGGACTCAAAGAGCGAAAAAGTCCACGCCACCAATATAATGCATCGTCAACCAGAGAATCGGTCCCACAGTGGACCTTCAGTAGCTCGGGACACTGAATAGACTCAAGGGCTCTCTCAACCCTCGTAACCCATCTCTTGGCAAGCGCCGGATCAGTAGATGTCCCATCAAACTCAAAAGGAGCATGCCCCAGATAGTCTTTCAGAACCTTAGCAGCATCGCTACTCTTAGGTGACTCAACTGGAGCAAGTACTCTAGTAGGTGGTACAACACGATCCTGGTGTCCTCCTGAAGGAAATATTTACTAAATTAGCGGAAATTTTTTAGTAAATTAATTAACATTTAATTACGGATCCGTTAATAACATGCAATCGTGATCAAATCGAAAAAACTAAAATTATAAGGTTTTTCGAAAAAACTTACATTATAGATTTATGGAGAATCGGTTGGGGTTTTCTTTACAGCATCAATCCACTTCACCAAGCCTTCTATGCTATATCCCGATCATAAACCAACCCGACTTGTGGGAATCGAACCGGAAGAACAAAAGAATAAGAAGAAAAAGTCTTCTTATTTTTCTATGCCAAAATCGACTATAGGGAGACTAAAAGAGAGAATTTTGATAAATATCAAAAGTGTAAAATATGAGCACTCAATGGTCATATTTATAGGAAAAGTTGGTATTTTAATCATATTAAAATTCCTAATTAAAATAATTGAAAAGATAAAAGAAATATATAATTTAAATACAAATCCACTTACCTTCAGCGCACGAGTCACGGAAGGATAATGGCTGAGACTTGTACAATTTAAATATATATTCTTAATTTTTCTTTATTTTAATAATTAATTAATTAAAAATTAATTATAAAATCTAAAAGATAATGCATCACACGTCAATTCACAAATTTGGAAACAAACTTTCCTTTTAATGCTTTGACATGTGGCGTTGGAATACCTTTTACTTTTTGATATTATTATTATTTTTATTCGTTTTATGTAATTAAAAATAGAAATAATTCAAATAATTATTTCTATTTAAGTACATAAATCCCCAAAGTCCATATAATAATTAATGTTGAATCAAATCCATTTAATTACTTATTTGGGTAAAATACTAATTTGTTTCATAAAACAAATATATTTAATTCTCTCCTTTTATTATTTAATTAAATAAACTCATTATTTAATTAATAATATTAATTATTAATTTCCATTTAAATAAACTCATTATTTAAAAAATTAATAATATTAATATTAATTTCCATTTAAATAAACCTTTTATTTAAACAATTAATATTTCCCTTTTATTTAAGTAATTAAATTACTTAAATATAATTCTTTCTTCCTAGTTAAATTAATAACTTGGTTAGTTGCAATGATATATGGGCTAGCATAGGGACCCGATGGACCTATAGATCATGGGCTCCAATAATTATTGATTTATTAATTAAACTCATTAATTAATTAATCATAATCATTAACTTAGGGTAATTCCACTATAAACCATAAGTTGAACTCCCCTCACTATAGATGAGTTATGTCCATTTGTTATTAAGTTTGTTTTGACATATCCTTCACGTGGTAATCTCATAATTACAACTGGGTCAAAATTACCGTTTTACCCTTGTAATTATCTCTTTTATCCTTGTGTACCCGATGATTCTCTAATGAACATTTTTCTATAGTTTTCAAGTATAGAACGATCCTTCTCGGGCCAATGAGAAGGTGAGGCCTCATGTTCAAGTACCGGAATCATTACAACAAGGGAGATACCTAAAGTTCCTAAGTTAGAATAGTGTCGCACTAACACTTTCATTTGTTTTAGGAAAGTCATGAATGCCATCTTGTATAGAAATGTTCTCAAGCACCAATTTAGTCATTTCCCCAAAACGGGAGTTTATCGAGTGTATCAACAGATCACCCTCAACTATGTGAATCAAAGGAAAAGACTTCATTGATGTGAGTTCACAACATACTCAGGATTGAGACGTATCAATCTTAATAACGTAAATTTGATATTATAAATCATTTCCTATCAACGGTGTTATTTAGGAATTGATTTATTATCCTGGTCCAGTCTTATATAAACTCATTATATATGATGTTTCCACTTGCATCTACACTATGCTAATGATTTGGATCAAATCAGTGAACAACATCAACAGTGTTATCAGAATAAGGTTTCCTAACCGTATTCATTTACTGTAGACTATTTGAGTTACTATCTTGGACTAGATCCACTTTTTATCTCATAGTAGTCAAGATTACAGAATTAGTAACTCTGGAATTTTCATTAATGTTTGAATATTTAACGAATATCAACATATAATAATTGCACAAAATTCACTAAAATAATACTTTTATTTATTCATAAAATATTCTATTACAAATTACGAATTCTAGGGCATAAATCCCAACACCTCCAACACCACATATCAACTCCATATATTCCCCCAAGGGAATAGTAACACTACCCCCATGCACAGGTGGTCCGTCAACTGGAGTATCATCCTCAAGCACACCACCCGGGATCGGTCCTCTAGCATCAGTATGATCCTCAGACGGAGGTGGTGTAACTGTCCTAGTACGACCTCGACCTCTACCTCGGCCACAACCTCGTACCGCAGCCAGTACACTACGCTGACTCCTCCTAAGTGCAGCTACTTTGGGAGGCATACTGAAATCACAATTAGACAAGTTTCTTATGAGTCAAACATATAACAGGAACTTATAAGTCTACACTTAACTTATCGGTAAAATATTCTATAAAGTACAAATTTAGAGGATACCTGGTGTCGTCGATCCGAGTGATGCTTTGGACAAGGACTTAAACCAAAACATGATAAACGTGCGATGCATGTGGTCTACAGAACCCGTAGGCTCTGATACCAACTGTAAAGACTCAAATATTCTCAAATCTTTAAATCTGAATAAACAGCGGAAGACTTTGTTCTTATAAAAATTTGGCGTAGATCCGTTTAAAATATGGACTACCAAACCCTGTTTACATGAACACAAATAAGAGAATTTGAAACACAGAAATTTCTACTCCAGTTTATACCCAAATCAGAGAAAGTAAACTCAAAAATATATACAACCGATCTGAGGCTCTCGTGAACCACAAAATACAAGTTTAAAGACATCATAACAAGTTTATGTGTATATATAGCATTTCTAAAATGCTCCAAAATATGCCTTTACTAGTACAAGTATCCAAGACATCCACTCGCGATCACGCAGCACCACCTCCACGACCTCGCCCTCTCACACGAGTTTTACCTGAAAAGTTTAAGTGTAGCAACATTAGCATAAAAATGCTAGTGAGAATAAGATGGATGCAAGCACTCCTATGGACCGAATCCCATATCGGAAAATGTGTCCAAAAATCCTATTGTGCTCTTACTATACATTCAATACTCCCAAGTACTTTACATAAGAAAAACAATCTCATTCTACTCTATCGTAATTTCGAAAAGTAAACATTCAAGCTCGTAAAAATAAAGTGCTAAAGCATAACAAAGTAAATGACAAAGTAAATTCTATCATTTACGTCATTCCACACGTTATTTCACATTGTCACAATTCACAATTCAACCGTGACCACTTATCACATGACCACATTGTCACCAATCACAAACCATACCGTGACCTCACTGTCACCGTGACCATATTGTCACCAATCACAACCATACCGTGACCACATTATCACCGTGACCACATTGTCACCAATCACAAACTATACCGTGACCACATTGTCACCAATCACAAACCATACCGTGACCTCACTGTCACCGTGACCACATTGTCACCAATTATAAACCATACTGTGACCTCACTGTCACTGTGACCACATTGTCACCAATTTCAAACCATATCGTGACCACATTGTCACCGTGACCACATTGTCACCAATTACAAACCATACCGTGACCTCAGTGTCACCGTGACCTCACTGTCACCGTGACCACATTGTCACCAATCATAACGCCATACGTACTACTCCCCTTTGGTGGTACTAAATAGCGAATCTCATCGCTAATAATATTATACTAACTCAAATCCACACGAAGAATCTCTCCAAAGTCTCTTTTAACTATCTTATAACCATTCGAAATAAACAGAGTATCTAATACTCTTCTCCAATTTTTGGAACCTAATTCTCCTTGAGAATACAACTTAATCCACCAATGATATCTCACTTTTAACAACACCAAAACTTAACTAATTTTCCTTATACACTTTCCTTAACTCCCAATTATATATATTCTTGGAAAAGTTCTACAATCTAATAACCCTCTTAACCCCGATCGAACATAATCGTCAAGCAATTCGAAAACATAAATGTAATCACAACCATTTTAAACTTACCTTATAAAAGAAGTCAACTCCTAATAACCGGTTGACCAAAATTTACGATCAATGCACGAAACCTATAATTCAAATACACCTAAAGTATATTAATTAACCGAATCGAACAACGATCGACACGATATTAAAATAAAAGACAAAACACCCCGGAAATGCCCTATGAAGCCCACGGCCCAAGGGGAGTTAAAGGTGGAGTTGGTTTTCCGGATTTTTAAGCACTTTAAAAGTGTTTCGAGTTGGTTCGAGCACTTTGGAGGTTGGTAACATCAATGGGTAAACGTGATTTAGGGTTTAGGTGAAAAGTTCAATCTCGAACAATTATGAAAAATATAAGAATATAATATTTGAAAACCCTAAGCATCACCAAATATGAGAAAAACAAAAAGAAATGGTTTTTGGCTCAAACCCGATTCTAGGGTTTAGGAAAAGTTCTAAATATACATAAAACAACTCCCTCGATCTAAATCCCTGAGTTTCCGAGCAAGAAATGGAAGATTAAAAAAAAAAACACCATCAAAACACTATTTGAAGCTTTAGGTTTTGAACTTTGACATACCTTAAGGCCCTTAGATAACGGTGGAAAAGATCGATTGGTAGGTTGGAAATGATGCTCGGGCCCGTGGCTATCCAACGCAACCGAAAATGTGACGATCTGAAAAGAATCGAAGAAAAGCCAAAAATCCCTCCCCACCCTTTGTTGCTCACGGCAAAGAGAAGAAAAATGAGAAAAAAATTGCTAAGTTATGCTTAATAAAGGAGAAGGATGAATAGCGTTTAGATATTTAAGAATTTCGGAAATGACGCCTACGTCCTTTTCTTGCCTTAAGCTTTTAAAACGAAACCCGAAGCATTTAAACTAGCCCAATAGTGATTAATAATTATTAATACCATTGAAACTCATTTAGGCTAATTAAGCAATTAAAAAGGTTTGTGAACGAACTTAACTATTTAACTCTAAATAACTAATTCCAGAATTATCTTTAATACTTTAAATAAACAAATAAATAATTAAAATAAAATATTAAAAAAAAAATTTCACCTCAAAATAACGGTGATTCTTTCTATATTGCTCAACTGAAACTGGATTTAGGAATTGAATTCCAGATTATAAATCTTGGTAAGCTAAAATATTTTCCTGGTCTTGAAGTTCATTACCCAACTGCTAGTATCTTTGTTAATCAGACAAAGTATCTTACTAATTTACTAAGCAAATAAGGTTTGTCTGATGTCAAGTCTTGCAAACATCAATGTCTACTCAACTTGATCTTCATTCTACTGCTCTATTGTTTTATGATACCTCTTTATATCGTTTGTTAGTTGGCTCTTTATAATATTTGACTTTTACACGTTCAGGTATTGCTTTCTCTGTTCATATAGTAAGCCAGTTCATGCAACAACCCACTGTTCTTCCTTTCTCTATTGTGAAACGTATGTAGCGATATTTGTGTGGATTGAAACATCTTGGTATTATGTTTAATTGCTCTAAACTCTCTCTTCATGGCCTATTGTGATGCAAATTAGGCTGGAGATAGCATTGATAGAAGGTATTATAAGAAATAATTGTAACCCAAATGATAATTATAGCGGTTTAATAATTAATTAATGATTAAATCCATTTAGTTATTAGTGGAAGGACACATCTCTTTAATGTGTCCATTGACTCCAAAATGAAAGGTAATGACTCATTAAATGGTGTAACATCCCATTATTTTGAGGTGATTTTTTATTTTATTTATTTATTTAATTAAATTATTAAAGTTAATTTTAGAATTAGTTATTTAGAATTTAGTAGTTAAATTCGATCGGAGACCTTTTAATTGATTTATTAGCCTAATTTAGTTTCGGTTGTATTAATAATTATTAACGGGGCAATTAATAATTATTAATCACCATTTGGCTAGTTTAAGTGCTTCGGGTTTCGTTTTAAAAGCTAAAAGCAAACAAGGGACGTATGCGTAATTTGCGATTTCTTAAAATATCAAAATACTATTCATCCATCTCTTTAAATAAGACAAATTAGACCAAAGACCCCATCTTTTCTTCTCTTCTTCTTCATCAAGGCCGGGAGCCTCATCTTCGATTTTCCTTTTTTTGGTTTTTCTTCAATTCTTGGCGGATTGTCTTCGGTTGCATTGGATAGCCCTTGGTCCAAACATCATTTCCAACCTATCAATCGAGTTTTTCCTCCTATATCTAAAGGCCTCAATGTATGAAAAAGTTTCTAATTTAAGCTTCAAATAGTGTTTTAATGGAGTTATTGGTTGAAACCTTCGATTTCTTGCCGAGAAACTCAAAGATTTCAATTGAAGAAGTCGTTTTAAGTGATTTTAGAAACTTACCCTAACCCTAGAATCGAGTTTGAGCCGGAAACCCGTTCAGTTTGATTTTCCTTTACTTCGTGATGGCTAGAGTATTTCAAATGCTATTGTTTATTGTTTTACTTGATTTTTCGGGATTGAACTATTTTCCAAAACCCTAATTTACGATTACCCATTGATGGTACGAACCTCCAAAGTACTCGAAGCCAACCCGAAATGAATCTAAAATGCATAAAACCTAGAAATTCATTTTCCTTCTCTTCCTTCCTTAGGGCCATGGGCCTCTTGAGCAAAACCCTTGGCTCTTTTGTCCTTTATTTTAGTCACGTGATGATTTTTGTTCAATTCGTTAAATTAATGAACTTTAGGTGTATTTGAATTGTAGGTTTTGAACTTCGTTCGTGAAATTGATCAACCAGTGATTTAGAGTTGACTTCAATTCTAAGGTGAGTTTAACGTGGTTCTTGAGTACTTTTATGTTTCCGGATTGCATGACATCATGTTTGATCGGGGTTAAGAGATTTACTTGATTTTTAGAGTTTATCCAAAATGGGATGTAATTGGGAGATAAGGAAAGTGCATAAGAAGAATTATTTAACTTTTGGTGTTGTTGAATTGATTTGTTCATTATGGATTAGGTTGCATTCTCGATGAGAATCTTGTTTTTGGAATTTGGAGTAAGTGTTAGATTGTTTCCCTTTTGATGAGTGGTTATAACGGAGTTAAAAGAAACTTTGGAGAGAAAGTATTATGACTAGTTTGGACTATAATATACTTGGAGAAGAGGAGTTGCTCAATCTAGGTTTCTCCTTATATTAGTCCTAGTACTTATCAATTTCACTTACCTATTCTATGTTTAGATGTATCGAGCGTGGTAGTGTGACATGATTCTTCATGTGGAATGTGTGGTAGTGTGACACGATTCATCATGTGGTATGTGTGGTAATGTGAACGATTCATCGTGTGGTAATGTGAACGATTCATCATGTGGTAATGTGAACATTTCATCGTGTGGTAATGTGAACGATTCATCATGTGGTAATGTGAATGATTCATCATGTGGTATGTGTGGTAATTTTGACAATGTGGTCACGAAGTGAAATGTGCAATGTGGTCACGATGTGAAATGTGTTGTGTTGTGGTAATTGTGAAATGAAATATCGTGTGGGACATAGTAACATACGTGGTATGATTACTTATGGGGTGAAAACAACTTGTGGTATGATGTGTGTGGCGAGGAATTACATTTGTACTTGTTTCATTATGCCTTGGTACTAATTAGTTGCCTTAGTACTTATGCGTTTAAATGTTTAATTTTGAAGTTACGATATCGTGGAATGGGATTGTTTCTTATGCATAGTACTTGAGAGTAAAGAATGGGTAATAAAGAGCACGATAGGATTTTTTGACACATTTTCCGATATGGAACTCGGTCCATAGAAGTGCTTGTTTCCATTTTACTCTCACTAGCATTTTTATGCTAATGTTGCTACAGTTAAACTTTTTCAAGTAAAACTCATGTGAGAGGACGAGGTCGAAGAGGTAGTGTTGCTTGATCATGAGTAGATGGCTTTTGGGACTTGGACTATACACACATATTTTGGAGCATTCTACGAATTCTAGATAAAACTATACATGTCGTTATCTTTAAACTTGTATTTCGTGGCTCATGAGAGCATAAGGTTTGATGTATATATTTTCGAGTCTACTTTTCTTGATTTGGTAATAAACTGAAGTACATACTTCTTTAGGTTTTATTTTCTCCACTTGTGCCCATGTAAACAGATTTTGGTAGTCCATATTTTAAATGGTTCCATGCCAAATTTTTATAAAATCCAGTCTTCCGCTGTTTGTTTCTGATTTAAAGATTTGAGAAAATTCGAGTCTTTACAAATGGTTATGTCTTTTGATGGAAAAGACATAACCATTCATTGTGACCATTGTCTATTTGTGAATAGACATGACTTTTGGTCTCTATAAATTGAATCTTGGTCCTCTCTCAACCCAACCATTATGAACACAATTTATCTGTATATTGCTCCATCAATGTTGTACAACTAAAGTGGTTGATAGAGAGAAACTCAGACTCATCTACACCGTATCGTCTACTGTATTTATCGAGTTTACCATGAAGAACGTTGCGTTCTATTTATGTTATATTAATGTTACTGTGAAAATCATGACTTCTAAACATCATGGTATTTAACGTTTCCATGTTCTTAAATTAAAGTCTTACATGTGATATCAGAGCACGGTTTAGGATCTCATGATTTTCTTATTTAATTGATATCAATTCTCTCATGTTTTAAGAATTTGATTTATGATACAATTTTTCGCAAATGTTATTGAGTCAAGAATTTGAAATCGTTTATGTATTTTCTTGATATCGAATCATTGAAATTGTTTCTACCCACTCTCGCATTTAAAATAGTCATCATACTGGTTCATTAATGCTTCTGAACTGATGGCTTATGAGAATTAAAATTCAAAGTTTACTATTTTATGACCTTAGATATTAAGATGCACATAGATATGAAAAACACATGAAATTTATGGTTAATGAAATGATAGTTTGAAAATCCAATGGTGCGATGGAAAATCAAAACTAGAACTGATGCCCATTTTTCAATAACGGATCAAAGAATCCATAATTTCTCAATAGACGTTTTTACGGTCATAACAGACTTGATTTTAATTTGTTTATGCCTCTTGAAACCCACTGAAACCCTTTCATTTGCTTATGTCTCTTAAACCCACTGAAAGAAATTTTGTAAATATAATAATGTATATATAGATACATGTTATTAGCTTATTATAATGATGAATAATTTTAAGTCTTACATGACAATAAAGTTGGAGTATTTTATAAGATATCTCATATTACTCTTTTATGATCAAATATTATGATTTTATTGTATTTCATGATGGAAATTGCTACAGTCATATTAAGAACCTCAATGTGCTCATTTTCATTTTCCGTTTTTTTTGTATTTATTATTAGCACAAATATTTTGATAAATATGTTTAAATGTCAGTTATCAAGTGTGGCCATTTTAAGTGTTGTAATTATACTTGGTCATTATTTTGTGTATGAATAATTTATTGTGGATTTGTTAGTCACCAAGGTGACCAAATCATAATGTTTATATATAATTGTATAAATTTAGTTTTCAATTACCCATAAGATTATGATGCTTATAATATAAGATTTTTTTAATCATCTGATTAAAAATTGATTTATGGGTTAATTGAAGTTTATAATTATGAGAATTTTAAATCACCCAAAGGTGAATTGATTATTCTTATAATTAATAAACATAATTTGATTATTTATTTATGAGTTTTATTGAAAATTAAATTTAAGAGATGATATATTATGCAATTTATAACAATTATAACATAAAGGATTTTTAATTAACTAAAGTGACCAAATCATAAAGGTTATATCGATGATTTCATTGAATTGCATAAATTATTTTCAACCATAAATTTTTTATGCTTATAATGTAATAATTTTTCAATGTATTATTGATAATTATTAGTTTATGGGTTAATTGAAGTTTATTATTATAAGAAAATTTTAAATCGCCAAATAGTGGATCAATTGTTTTTATAATAAATAAATATTATTCATGATAATTTAGTATTTTATTATATATGTTTTTGTTTATCCAAAGATAACAAATATATTTATTAAAAAATATATATAATTATCAAATTATGTCAATTTTAAATTCGCATCATAGTATGAATGTATATCTTAGTATCACCCAAAGGAGAACTTATTTATACATTGAGTGTTCAAGATTATTCCAATCTTGATTTATGACTCAAAGGATTAAAACATCCTAATGATGATATCACTTCTTTTGTTTTTAAGAAAACACCGTAGATTGGTGTATATATCTTAAGGTCAGTGGGAGCAAGTTTATATTTTAATGATATTTTACTTGTTAGTAATGATCGTGGTTTATTATATCTATGAAACCTATTATAGTTCAACAAGTATAATTCCAATTCAGAAAAGAGATTTGTAACGACCCGATTTTCCGTTAAATTCTTTAAATTCAAATGCACAGCGGAAGACTTAATTTTTAAAGAAAAACGGCATGGGTTCGTTTAAAAGTCGAATAATCAAAACCTGTTTTACAACCCAAAGTCCAGAAAAAGCTATAAATCGGGAATGCACATTCCAAAGTAAAGTTTAATCATAAAAACATCAAAATACTTTACACATACACCCTTCACGGGCTCAAAATGACACAAAGTATGTAAAAAGTATATGATTACAAGCATTTTACTATTGCTTATCAAAAGAGTTTAATATTGTCCCTTACACCACCTCGAGCAGTCAAGCGACACCATTTCGTCTACCTCGCTTCTTAGGATGGGGTTTACCTGAAAATATTGTGGTGTAGCACCATTAGCAAACAATGCTAGTGAGAGTAAAATGAAAGCAAGTAATCCTATGAACTAAATCTCATACCAGAAATCGTGTCCAGAGGCCTAAATGTTCATTATTACCTGTAACCACATTCCAATTTCCATGTAAACATAAGATAGTATCATACTACCCGTATTCGTCATTCAAAACCATGAGATGGAAAATAAAGACTTAAAGTAAAATTAACACTCACAACTAAGTCTCACTACACGTTTCTAAAGATTAGGTAAAAATAACATTAACTATCTTTATTACCAAATAAGTTTCATCGTATCGTGCTATTGTATGGATCGAAATCAACATACCACGTACGGTCATACCATGTCACAACCATCGCACCATGATACGTATGGATCCGAATCAACATACTATCATGTGCCGTATCATAGATCATAATACCATGGTACGTCCGGATCCGAATCCACGTACTACCATGTACCATATCACAACCATCGTCGGATATACCATATGGATAAATATCCCATACTAAGCCCGTGCGGTATTACCATATCACAACCATCGTCATCGGGTATACCATATGGATAAATATCGCATACTAAGCCCGTGCGGTATTACCATATCACAACCATCGTGCCAGGTATACCATATGGATAAATATCGCATACTAAGCCCGTGCGGTATTACCATATCACAACCATCGCATATCAGGAGTTTCACCATATCGGATATCGGAATTTCACCATAGGTATCAGGAATTTCACCATAGGTATCAGGAATTTCACCATAGGTATCAGGAATTTCACCATATCGCAACATGATATGTATGGATCGAAATCGACATACTATCATGTGCTAGTTACAAACCAAAGTACCAACATCACACCATGACTACGTATGGATCGAAATCAACATACTATCATGTGCTAGTTACTAAGTGCTCAAAGTTCCCACAAATTCATCACACCATGATACGTATGGATCGAATCAACATACTATCATGTGTGAATCATTGTGCCCTAGGTCTCCAATAAGTTAGCTAAACTCCGAAGAAGTCTACTAAGTTAAAAAGAAACCTAACGAGCTATAATACACGAGTTACTACTCAAGTGCATCTTCTAATTACTTTACTTCCAAAGTCATCCAAGTGACTTCAAAACCAACAAAGTAACTTCTAAATCAACCGAAGTAACTTCCAAATCAACCGAAGTAACTTCCAAATCAACTTTCATCTAACATCTCCAAATCACGTTACCATACTTCCAAACCTCCCCGATGATCTCTAATCATCGAACTAACCATAAGTCCAACTTTCTCCACACACACTTCCGAATTAAAGTTTCCACCCAAAACTTAATTCTAAGAAGTTAACCCCCTCTTAACATTGATAAACAATTACATAATGAAACTAAATTCATAAAATTGCTAACTATCATATTAAACTCACCTTAGCCAAATAACTCCAAATCACCACTTTTCACGAAACAACAACCGAGCAATCGCACCTACAATTCACCAATTGCACAACATATTACAACTCATAACTAATATGCGAACAAGTGTGCAATTTCGGGTGAATAGTGATTTCGGATGAATAGTGTTTTCGGGTGAATAGTGTTTTCACGTGAATAGTGATTTTCGAAAATCCGGGTTCAAAATCGTCAAATTCCATGATAATCATTCATGATTTCAACATCAAAACTCAATTACAATAAAAAACGAACAAAACCATATAAAAAGTTTTGAAAACTCACTTTTTAGGATTTCCCTTAGAGAACGGGAAACTTGAAAAGCTAGGTTGGATAGGTAGCCCTCGTCCCTACCAATCCAACGCAACCGAAAAACGACGATCCATTGAGAAACGGATGAGAAATGAAGAAAAGAAAATCCACTTCAATGGTGGAATGGCTCACGGCTTGGAGGAGAAAAGGAGGAAGAAGATGACCACTTTTTGCTTAATAGCTAAGTTAAAAAGATGATAGTTAAGAAAAATATCTAGATATTTTAGGGTTTGGGTAATTACGGTTTTGCCCTTTTTGACCTTTTGCTTATAAATCGAAAACCGATGGTCGTAAAAATATCTAAATGTGTCTAATAATTATTAATTGGCCCGTTAATAATTATTAGAGTCACCGAAACGAATTAAAACGATAAAAAGGATTTTCGGACGGAAATAACTAATAAAACTGGAATTATTAATTTTAACTAATTTTAAAAGCTTTAAATAAATAAAAATAATAAAATAATAAAATAAAAAAAATTTTTACCTCTAAAAGTAACGGGACGTTACAAGATTAATTGAGCCTTGGCGAATTGGAACGATAAACAAATGAATAGTATTGTTTATGCGTATGTGGCATGCTTTGATGCCACATTCATGATTATGATTGTGGAATTTTATTGTGGGACTTGAAGTTGTCGACACTATTATCAAGGCAGGTGAAAATTTACTGTAATAATACTGTTAAGTATTTAAAGAGTGCAAAATACATGTAGATAAAATAATGTGTTGTTAAAAGAAAAGTTCAGGAACAAAGAGTGTCAATAGAATATTTTTTGCACCGATATGATGATTATTGATCTATTATGAAGGGATTGTCACCCAAAATATTTAATGAAACACATTTGAAAGGATGAGTATTACCAGACGTCATTAAATATCATATGGGTCAAGTGGGAGAATGTAAGAAATTATTGTGACCCAAATGATAATTATAGAAGTTTAATATATTAATGATTAAATGCATTTAGTTATGTCCATTAACTCCAAAATGAAAAGTAGTGACTCTTTAAATGGTTAAGTCTTTTGATGGAAAAGACATAATCATTCATTGTGACCATCATTATGACCATTGTCTATTTGTGAATAGACATGACTTTTGGTCTCTATAAATATGAGTCTTGGTCCTCTCTCAACCCAACCATTATGAACAAAATTTATATATTAGTACATTGCTCCATTAATGTTGTAAAATTAAAGTGGGTGATAGAGAGAGAAACTCGGACTCATCTACACCGATATCCTCTATTGCATCTGTCAAGTTTATCATGAAGAACGGTACGTTATATTTATATTATATTAATATTACTGTGAAAATCATGACTTCCAAACATCATGAGATTTAACGTTTTCAGGTTATTAAATTAAAGTCTTACAGGTCTACTTCAGGGTTTGTTTCTTTTCTTTGTTTTCCAAGAAATAAAATACTATTTCTAGATCATCCATTGAGGCTGTATCGATCCTTAGCTTTGACTTCAGCTGAGATTTATTAGTTGATACAATTGTTGTGTGATTTGAAGCTCTTTTTATCTGATTCACTTTTGCTTTGGACTGATAATGCGTCTACCATTTCACTTGCTAGGGTAACCAAGTGTTTCATGCTCGAATGTAGCACATTGAAATAGATTATCATTTTGTTCGTGAAAAAGTTGCTAGAAAAAAATCTTCGAGTACAATTTGTTTCATCTAAAGAACAACTTGTTGACATACTCACGAAGCATCTTACCTCAAGTTTATTTTTATATTTTCGTGACAAACTTATGATATCTTACTCATAATTATCATTAGTTTGAGGGGGTATATAATGTATAAGCTATTCATTAGTTAGAGTTTAGCTACGTTGTTATTACAATTCTGTTATATGCTAGCCTTACTATAAATACTCCGTGTAATATGTGATAGCTCATTAATCAGAATTATTACACCTCTTTAGAGTTTATCTCTCTATATATCTAAAGAAATTATTTCTTTATAAAACAAAGATAGACAACTCACCTGAAGATTTTGCGTATAAGGATAGTTGTTAGTGTTGGGATTTTTAATGTATGTAGTCGATTGAACAATATGGAATTAATGAAGAATATGCAATGTGGAAAAATAATAACACCAAGATTTACGTGGAAAACTCTAAGTGTGAGAGTAAAAACCACAGGACTGATCCGAAACTTCCATTATCACAATAATGGGAATACACATTTGTTCTTCTCTAGATAATACTAGAGGAAATCACAATAAGTAACAATATCCTTCGAATTAAATTTACCTAACAAAACGGTAAAATACCCTTCACCATCTTAAACTCCCAAATATTCCAGAAATAAGTTCATTAACATTCAGAATTTATTCGCAACCTAAAAACCCAATTTTCGCCGAAAAACGTCTAAACTAGTTCTAACCGAAATTTCTCCCACGTAATTTTCGGATGATCTAATAATCAAAACTCATCCTAAACATCCAGAATTTTCAGAATTAACAATCATATCAATCAGAATCAATTCGATCTAAAGAAAACTCACTTTTACTAAACAATGACTATTTTGGCTCTAACCGAAAATCTAATTTCTTCCAAATTAAAAACGATATCTTCGATGGTACAAATTCATCCAAACGTTCCAGAATATCATGATTAAATATAATGAAATTAATAAACTACGGTAAGAGCCTTAGATTTCTCTAAAACCCCACCGTTGACTAAACCGTTAACTCACCTTGTCTTTGCTAAAATTCTAATTTCCAAGATAGTTTCCACCACCAATAAGACCTGAAACAAGGGTCATAAACATTTAATTTACATGCTAAAACAGTACCAAAAGGTGTTAAAAAGATTGAGGTTCAACGGCTCGAAGATCGGAAAAAAGGTAAATGACGAATGACCGTCGTTTGAAGGAGACAGCAGCTACGACGCTGCTGTCTTTTGTCGTGGTTTAATCGTGGCCTTCGGTTCATGGTTTGGTCATGGTTTCGGGTTCCGGGTGATCGGTGTTGATGGGTTTTGGTTTTAGGCAAAGGAAATCAATACCGATTAAGGTTTAGGCCAAGATTGGGAAATTGAAAGTGATATGGAATGGGTTTCAAGGCTATGTTCTTGAAGTTCATAATTTAACAGTAAACAATAAATTCCAGAATTTAAAGAGAACAAAGATTGATCCAATTCACTCACCCAATGATAGAAAATCACGAAATCGAACTACAACCTTCGCCTATCAATCAACCACAATCAAAACGAACACCAAACATCAACAATTTACGAACCGAACATCAATTTCAAGGGTATAGAGGGCGGCGGCATTGGGGAATTTCAAGAGATGAGAAAAATTTACCTTCTTGATTGGAAAGACGATTCCCAAAGTCCCTAATCCACAAATCGGAAGCAATCGACGATCAACCGACAAGCAAACGAACTAAATTCCGGAACTCTCCAATAGGGGAGGGGGTGGCAGCGTGAGAGAGGAGAGGAGAGGAAGAAAATCTGACAGTGGTAATGGGAAGTCCTCTCTTAGGTCAAAATCCCGAGTTGCAATATTTACGAAATTGCCACTCACCTTAAAACATCTATAACTTGATCATCGAGTCTCAGAATGACAAACCGTCAGTTGCGTTGGAATCTTCACATCGAGACCATCAATTTCATTTCAAAATAATAGTCAAATCACAAGGATCAAATTTTGAAGTTTTTCGGGAAACATTACCATAATACCCTTTTTGAAATAACACGGTATTTCTACTCTAATTAATCGATCAAGCCTAATTAATATTATTTAATAAAATAATATTGATTTATAACTTTCTCGTGATGGGGCGTTACATACCCGCTAGCATGTTAGATTCTTCCTTCTAGGTAAGGTCTTAGTCATCATGTCTGAGCCATTATCATCTGTGTGAATTTTCTCAATCTCTAACGACTTCTCATTCAACATGTCTCAAATCTAATGATACTTCACATCGATGTGTTTGGATTTCGAGTGGTATGTAGGATTCTTACTAAGATGGATAACACTCTGACCGTCGCAATTTCTGTGTTCAAACCCCAACTCTTGAAAGAATTTCTTCATCCACAATATTTCTTTGCAAGCTTTAGAAGCTGCTATACACTCAGCTTCAGTTGTCGAAAGAGTAACATAGTTCTATAACCTCGATTGCCCTGAAATAGCTCCCCTTACAAAAGTAATCTGATAACCCAATGTGGATTTTCTCGAATCAACATCACCTGCCACGTTTTTATCTGTGAACCCACTGAGCACTTGCTTATCATTCACAAAGCATAAACATACCCTGGAAGTACCTCGGAGATATCTGAGTATCCATTTCACTACTTCCCAATGTTCTCTACCTGGATTTGAGAGATATCTGCTAACAACTCCAACTGCATGAGCTATACCTGGCCTGGTGCATACCATTGCATACATTAAACTGCCAACAGCTAAGGAAAGGAATTCTATTTATATCAGCTTTCATCTTTTCAGTTGACGAACATTACTTAGAACTGAGCTTTAAATAACTGTCTAACAGAGTACTAACCGACTTGGCCTTATCCATGTGGAACCTCTTAAGCACTTTCTCAATGTATTTTTCTTGTAATAGCCACAGCTTGTTAGCTTTTCTATCACATGTAATCCTCATGTCAAGAATCTACTTTGCTGGTCCCAAATCCTTCATAGCGAAAGATTTGTTCAGTTCATCCTTTAGTTTACTAATCAAGTTATTATCAGTACCAATGATTAGCATGTCGTCTATATATAGTAGGAGAATGATGAAATTGTCATCTGAGAACTTCTTGAGGAACACACAATGGTCAGAAGTTGTCTTTTTATACCCATGCTCCCCCATGAAAAAATCAAACTTCTTGCACCATTACCTCGGTGCTTGTTTTAACCCATACAAAACTCTTTTGTAATTTGCAAACCAAGTCTTCTTTTCCCTTAACCTGGAACCCTGCATGCTAATCCATATATATCTCTTCCTCCAAATCACCATGAAGGAATGCAGTTTTCACATCAAGTTGTTCAATTGCTAAGTTCAAACTGGCTGCCAAACTGATCTCTGATTGAAGACATTTTTACCACTGGTGAGAAAATCTCTTCAAAGTCTACACCCGTTTTCTGACTAAACCCTTTCACAACCAACCTTATTTTATACCTCGGTTACGAGCTGTTTTCATTTGGCTTCAACCTGAAGACCCATTTATTCTTAAGTGCTTTCTTGCCCTTAAACCACTGTTTTCTTTTCTTTTGGCTACGGCTTCTCACCAACACACCAAACACATTGCACTTCTTGTTTTAATTTAAAATAGTCCTAATGGGCTTGAATAGTTGGGTCATCAAAGGAGGCGTCGACCCAACAATTAGGGTTTAAAGGAATGAAACCCAACGAGGGAAAAAGTTACAATACCTAAAGGAGACCATAGAAGAAATCAAGAGTCTAAGATTGTAATTTATCTTTTAATCTTTCTTTGTATTTTTTAAAAGCTTTAGTTTTTATTCAAAATATGATTCATGTCTTTTGTTTGCGGGGTTTTCATTTCCTTTAATATGTAAACTATTTTTAGTTACGTATTGTGTATTGGATCCTCTTATATTTGTCATCACATGCCGTTAAACATCCTAGTAAATTAGGGTATTGTGTATTGGATCCTCTTATATTTGTCATTACATGCCGTTAAACATCCTAGTAAATTAGGGGTATTGTGACCGTTTAAATTTTAAGAGAATAAAATGCATAAAATAAAATACCAAATTTTTCTTTTCTATTTTGTATTTTGTTTTTTTCCTTTGTTCGTACCATGGATGGAATAGTATAGAAAAAATTTAATAGATGACACTTATTTTATTAGTTATTTTATTTTAAAATAACAAATGTTTGAGATTTCCTCAATTTTAATGTGAGATTTCACCAATCTTAATTTGAGATTAGTGGACCTTAATCTCAAAATGTTATTTTTTTAAAAAATTAAAAATTTTATCATTTTTAAAAATATCATCAATTATTAAAATGCCCTTTATAAAAAAGGGAAAAAAAACCAATAATATAATGGTTGAGGCATTCGTGTGGAATGCAAACTCTCACCCCATTTTTTATGCAAATTATGTTGAGGCATTTGTGTGGAATGCAAACTCTCCCCCATTTTTAATGCAAATTATCTTTAAATCCCACTTTCATCCATTTAATACAATTCATAATGGCGTCCTCCTCAGCATCCCATTTGAAAGCTTTTATGGATGGTCAAAATTTATATGACCTTGTGGGCCCCCAACAGTTTGAAGCTTTGGAAGTATTAAGCAATTACACACTTTCCTGCTTTCTAAATTTGCATTTTTTATGGTTTAGAAAAGAGAGCTACAAGACTTGATTTAGAGAATAATTTTAATGGCTTCCACCTTCGAAATGTTTTCACTTGTCAATAAATTAAAGCTATTGATGCATCGAAACAACAAATTGTGACACTATATATTACAAATGAATCACTTTTTGAAAGAGATAATGTTATCATATCAAATTCATGTATTTACTAAAGTTGGATATATTCTATAACTAAATTGTGTCGATTATCGAATGATGTCAGTTCATAAGACCATAACATATATTAAATTAAGCAACTTACACAAGCCATTAATTTATCGGTCAATAACTTAATTAAAATTCCAATAGTAACAAAACTATTAAATTTTTCTTAGACTTTTAATGGAAAATTCATAAATATACAATGTCAAAATTATGTCTCAAAAAACCATAATAAATAGTAGTGTTGTCAAAATGTCACTAATAATTGATAACTAGTCTAAACTAATTACGTTAAAAAATATGCTAAAGCAATAGATAAGAGAAATTTCGATCGGGTAGTAAAATTTTCTTCAATATTTATAAATCTACTTGTTTTAAAAGGTATATACAAATATAGCAGTTTTTTAAAAACACTCACTCAAGTGAATCAATAAAATCAGTGATAATTTGAAGGTAATCAGTGTAACTTATCAGGTAATCAGTGACTACATGGACGAAAAATCATTTGATAAAAAGAATCAGTAAAATCAATGATTACCTATGGGCAGAATCAGTGATTACTTATGTGAAATTAAGTGATTACCTACGTGAACTAGTGGTAATTTTATAATATTTTGGGCGTAAAATTTGAGTTTTTTGTTATTTTTGAAAATAACTTTTTGGGTGCTATTTTTATAAATATTAGACTTTTTTTTTCAAATATATGTGCAAGAGCCCACGTGGATAACTTGAAAAAAAAAATATTTATAGTTAAAAGAAAAAAAAAACTATATTATTGGACATAATATAAAAATCATTAGTAAAAATAGGTAGATTTACAAAATTGAGATAAAAAATATCTAACTATTAATAGAGCACAACTCTACTTTCTTTTTTTTTAAATGAAAAGAACAGGTTACTTATGGTTCAATAAATTAGTCAAAAATAAATATACAGTTGATTTTTAATATTTAATATTTTAATTTTTTTAAGTCGAATAATTTTCATCTAAATGAAAAAGAACTAAAACTCTCCATTTATTACAAGTTTTTTTGTTAATTTAATTTTGATAGTGTATTCTTTTCTTTTTTTTCATTTTTAGATATTGATAGTCTACTCCTAGTTGCTTGATTTCAATAAATTATTAAAACTAAATATGTTATTTAAGTAAAAAACGATAATGATATAAATGTAAATATATATCTAAAATCTACTATTTAAGATTATTTTATATTTTAATAGGTATAAGGGAAATTTCAATAGGTATTTGTGAACATTAGTGATTGTTTAATTGTTAATAAATGTTTCACCCATCAAAATTTTGTTATATTTATAAAGTATTTTTTTTTCAAAAAATCATTATGATTAAAAAACACATAAAAATAGGGTACTTAAAAGGCCACTAAAATGAGGGAGAAAGATTTAAATAGAAGGGAAAATGTATATAATCACTCAAATAGCATGAATTTTAAAAAATTATCGAAATGACATATTTCTTCTAATTCAATACTATATTTACTTTAAATATTTATTATGATAACTTTTATTTTTGCTGAATAATTATCGAGAGGGTAAAAATCATCTATTTATTGGCTCAACAAGATGGGTTAATTCTAAAAAGGCCCAAACCAGGTAATGCTCAACTTGTCGATGAGAAACCAAGGAAGACGGACACCAAAATATTTCTTCTCTGATCAGCCTATGACGACCCGACTGCTTTAAAATCAATTTAAAACACAACAGAAGTCTTAGTATTTAAAAAAAAACGGCGTGGATATGTTTGAAACTTAGACTACCCAAAACCTGTATACATTTTTCACATCAGGAAATTTAAAAGCAAGGAAATGCAATTCCTTTTCCAGAGTTTAAAGAAGTTTATAATTATAAAAGTTAAGACGAAAAGCTCCTATGAGCTTATATACAAATTTACATCTCAAAAGACGCAAAATAAAACAAAATGAGTCCCTGGACTTTATAAAGTACATCTAGTCCATCTCGATATCATCATCCATCGATCAAGCCGCACCAACTCCTCTCCCACGACCCCTAGCACGAGCATTACCTGAAAATGTTTGTAATATCATGAGCTAAAAGCAAGCCCAGTGAAAATAAACAGAATAAAAAGTAACATTTGTAACGTCCCGTTATTTTGAAGTGAATTTTTTTTTTATTTAGTTTAATATTGTTTATTTATTTATTTATTTCAATTCAAGTATTTAGTTTAATTATTATTTTGTAATTTCGATTTTAGTAGTTAATTTTGCCCGATATTCTTTTTAACCGTTTTAATGTTTTATTTTCGCTTCGATGACATTAATAATTATTAATAGGTCAATTAATAATTATTAATCACCTTTAGATTTATTTAAGAGCTTCGGGTTTTGATTTAGAAGTCAAAAGTCATAAAAGGACGCAACCGTCATTTCCGATTTCTTAAAAATATCGAAAACACTATTCACTTCATCTTTAAAATGCCCATTTGACCAAAGTTGACCACCAAACTTCATATTTTTCTTCCTTTGGCCGTGGGTATCATGAGTGTTAGGGATTTTTTTTGGGCTTTTGCTCGTTTCTCGGCGGATCGACTCGATTTCGGTTGCATCGGAAAGGCCTCGGGTCTAGGATTTTTTTCCACCCAACTATCGTACTTGCCACTCGAGATCCACGGAGTTCTCGGTAAGTTTCTCTTGAAACCCTAAATTTCAAATAGTGTTTTAATGGAGTTTTCTTTGATTTCCTTCAATTTCGTGTTGTGAAACTCGGTGTTTGTAAATACGGGAGTCGTTTTAAGTGTTTTTGAAAACTTTCCCTAAACCCTAAAACCGAGTTTCAGTCGAAACCCTTTCCGTTTGAAAATTTACTTTTGGGGTTTGAATATGGGTTATGTATTAATGAATTAATGTTTATTTAAGTTCGATTCGGGAAAGGGCTTAATGTTCAAAAACCCTAATTATCGATACCCATTGAAATCGGGAATATCGAATTTGCTTAAAACCAACTCGAAACGTATTTAAATTGACTAAAAGCAGGAAAACCAAACCCGAAGCCCATTTTACATGTGAGGGCCGAGAGCCTCTTTGTGGGGGGTTTGATGGATTTTTCGTCGCTTTGTATGTTTAGTTGTTGTTTGATCGATAGTTGGTAATTTATTAATTTTTGAGGTATAATTCAATTGTAGGTGATTTTGGATCGCTTGCTTGATCGCTCTAACGGTTTTAAGAACGAAGTCATCTTTTACAAAGGTGAGAATAGTTAGGATTTAAAGTAACTATAGAAAGCAAACAAGTATAATGGTTTGTAGAATTGGGAACTAAGACTAGAATTCAAATCTAAGATAGAGGCAAGTGAGATAGTGCCCTTAGGATTAGGAGTTAATCCTTTAAGTGAGAACTTAGGAGTTCTCGAGGAAAGCATTGAATCTTAGAAATTACTAAGTTAGATTCGTTTCGAAGCTTAGGTTGTATTATTGGAAGTTAAAAGATCCAAACTTTTAGATAGAACGGTTAATAGAACCTCGGATTATATTGGAAGTTTAGAATCCTGGAATGTATAGGTTTATTGTTTAAGTTATGATTTTTACTTTTATTAATGTAGCAGAGTTCGATTTACATATCGTTCGTCCGAGATGCTTATCTATTTTACTTTATGTCATTTACTTTATATCTTTTACTTTATGCTTGTATCAACTACTTTAATTCCGCACATTATTTATTTACTTTTACAAGAATATCCAAGCATATGCATATCATATTGCATCATACCATTCTCGCACCATTCATGAAAAAGAAACGAAAGTGAAAAAGAAATGAAAGTGAAAAGAAAAGAAAGTGAAAGAGAAAAGAAGGAAGAATGATGAACCCTATGTGGAGTTCACATCACCTTCAGTGAAAAAGAAACGAAAGTGAAAAGGAAATGAAAGTGAAAAGAAAAGTAAGTGAAAGAGAAAAGAAGGAAGATTGATGAACCCTACGTGGAGTTCACATCACCTTCAGAGAAAAGAAAGAATGTGAAAGAAAGGAAGTTGAATGGTAGCCTACGAGATGTACGCATTACTTCTTCATGCATAGGGAGGTTAATGGTAGCCTACGTGATGTACGCATTACTTCCTCATGCATAAGGTTGAATGGGAGCCTACGGGATGTCCGCATTACCTTCATTCATGCACAAAAAGGCAATTGCGAAGTCCTATGGGATGCTCTCATGCATTCATGTTTATGATAGATGAAAGAGAGAATTGAGAAGTTGTATAATGTGCAAAGTATATTTACTTTTCTTACTTATGTCATAACAATGTTGATGGATGAGTATTGACTATGATTATTAGTAATATCATCCTTAGAAAGTATAAAACGAAATTACCTAAAGTTTAGAGAACTTTAGGATTGATTGTGTCGAATTATTTGGACACAAATCGGAATACGAGTTTGAGGTCTATCTTTACTTTTTATGCTTATTATTCTTACTGGGCTTAGTTTGTTAGCTCATGATATTACAAAATTTTCAGGTAATGCCCTAGCTAGAGGCCGTGGAAGGGGAAATGGTGCTGCGTGATCGAGGGATGTTGAGCTCGAGATGGACTCAGTTATTGTAAAGTCTATGTATTTATTTTTGGTGAACTTTAAAGACTTTGATGATTTGTACTTTGTATTTAGCTCATAAGAGCTTATTATCATTGTTTTATGATAATAAATCTTTGAACTCCTGATTAGGACTTAAAGTTCCATGTGATTTTATTAGATTTTGAAATTAGGATGTAAACAGGTTTTGACTAACCAATTTTCAAACATAACCACGCCAATTTTTCTTAAAATATAAAGACTTCTGCTGTCAATTCTAATTTAAATTATTTAAAAGAGTTGGGTCGTCACAACATTAGACTCCAAACCCGCATCCGGATTTTTGTCCAAGTAAAACTTACATTCTCTTTACCAAATCTTCCAAATCTCGAGAAACTAACTCCCAAACATTTAGAAGAAAGTTGTCATATCACATATCTCTTCCTTATCCATTATTTTTAATACCCCTCACGAAATATAAAGTTTATGTTCATTTGTCTTTAATAACTTATCATAAGCTCTCTCGGTCTTAACATATTCAGGCAATCACAATTTGCGATTAATGATGATAATATTAGCACTCGTAGTCTAATCATTATTCATTAACTCACTAAACAAATGTAAAGGGCACTCAACCTTTACATCAATAATATTGTCATCAATTGCTTATAATGACAGTATTGAAGTCCCGCGGTCCTTTAATACTTCGTTATCTCGCTCAATAAGTGTAAAGGGCACTCAACCTTTACATTAATAATATCTTCCCACCTCTAGTGAATAATGTCAGGTAATGAAGTCCCGCAGTCCATCAATACCTCATTATCTCACTCACCAAATACAAGGTTCAATGCACCCCTGTATCCTCGTATATGTATCATAGTAATCATGGATAATACTAGATAATGTGAACTCACATAGTTCCATCATTATCTCATTATCCATTTCCTCCGATCATGCAAAGTCCCTCAGTCCTTTAGCATTCCTTATGATACATATACATAAACTAAAACGAATAATACCAGAAAATGCAAAGTCCCGCAGTCTTTTAGCATGTCTCATTATTCCTCCCAATTTCGAATTTAGTAGTTAATTTCGTTCGTAAATTCTTTTAATCATTTTATTAGCTTAAATTAGTTTCAGTTGTGTTAATAATTATTAACGGGTCAATTAATAATTATTAATCACCATTTGGCTAGTTTAAGAACTTCGGGTTTCGTTTTATAAGCTAAGATTCATTAAAGGGATGTATTCGTAATATCCAAAAAATCTTAAATATCTAAACACTATTCACATTTCTTCTTTAAATTGCCAATTGACCAATTTTGACAAAAAAAAAACTCATTTCTTCTTCCCTTCGTTTCTTTCCATGGTCGTGGGTCATCAATGGAGGGGGGTTCTTGGGCTTTCGTCATTTCTTGACCGTTTTTTATGACGTCAGTTGCGTTGGATTGCTCAGGACGTGGGCTATCTATCCCACCAAACCTTGTGGCATTTCTCGTTCTCTAAGGGAAGCCCTAAAAAGTGAGTTTTTAAAACTTTTTATATGATTTTGTTTGTTTTTTTATTATAAATGAGTTTTGAAGTTGAAATCATGTATTTCCATCAAGGAATTTGACGATTTTGAGCTCGGATTTTTGAAAAACACTATTCACTGAAAAACACTATTCATCCAAAAATCACTATTCACCCTAAAATCATACTTTTTATCATTTTAGTTATGATTTGTAAAAAATATTTTCGGTTGATGTATTGTAGGTGTCGGTTACACGTTGACCCATTGGATTGAACTTGAATTGATAAGGTGAGAATAAATAGATTTTAAAGTAAACTTAGAAACCGAATAAGTTGAACGATTTATAGAAACAGAAGTTGAGATTAAGGTTTAAATCAAAAGGATTAAAGTATGCGAGGGAACATACGTAGGCTTGGGAGTTAGTTCTAATTGAGTGAGAGAACTCATGGATTTCTCGAGGGACACATTTAACTTTTGGAAATTCTAAGTTTAGATTCGTTCAGGAGGTTAAGAATGATTATCGAAAGTTGAAGGTTTCAAGTGTAATGGGTGAATAAGGAAATTGATTATGGAACTTCTAATATTTACTGAAAGCAATAGAATCATTTGAATTGGAGACTTTATGATAAGTTAGTAATTCAAGTTTTAACTGAAGGCCGTTTGGCTTGATTTATTTATTGTTTTGTTATCAGAAGTTCCTAATTGCTTGTTTTATGTATAAGAGTAATTCGTGATCCATTTATCTTTATGTCCTTTCGATTACTTTGAATGTTTATATTTATTTTACTTGCACTTGAAAGCATATTCATACCATATCATATTGCATAATTGAAATTGGGAGGAATAATGAGACATGCTAAAGGACTGGGGGACTATGCATTATCTGGTATTATTCGTTTTATGTTTATGTATATATACATGAGGAATGCTAAAGGACTGCAGGACTTTGCATGATCGGAGGAGATGGATAATGAAATAATGATGGAACTATGCAAGTTCACATTATCTGGTATTATCCATAATTACTAAAATACTTATACGAGGATACAGTGTATTGTTAGCCTGCGGGAGCTTCATTACCTGTATTCGGTGAGTGAGTTAATGAGGTGAATAAAATAGCCTGCGGGAGCCTCATCACCTGTCATTAATCACTAGAGGTGGAAAGTTAATATTGAAAAGATTTCATATATTCTATTTGGAAAGCGAGATAATGAAGTATAGTTAGTCTGTGGGAGCTTTCATTCTATCATTATAAGCATGTGATGGTTATTTGATGTAAAGATTGTGTGTCCTTTACACTTGTTGAGCTAGATAATGAAGTATTGTTAGCCTGCGGAAGCTTTAATACTATCATTATAAGCATTATTTTGGAAGCAAGATAATGAAGTATAGTTAGCCTGCGGGTGACGACTCGACTCCTTTTAAATCATTTAGAATCAAATTGCAGCGGAAGACTTAATATTTAATAAAAATTTGGCGTGGATATGTTTAAAACTTGGACTATCCACAACCTGTTTACACTTTTCACAATCAGAGAATTTAAAAGACAGGAAATGCAATTTCTGTGTAAAGATTAAAGTAGTTCAAGGTGATAAAAGTTAAAACAAAAAGCTCTTATGAGCTTATATACAATGTACAACTCAGAAGACAAAACATGTAATACAATGAGTCCATGGACTTTAAAAGTATCTATAGTCCCTCTTGGCATCATCATCAACTAGATCAGACTGCACCAGCTCCTCTCTCACGACCCCGAGCATTACCTGAAAATGTTTGTAATATCATGAGCTAAAGCAAGCCCAGTGAAAATAAATAGAAAATAAAGTAACAATAGACTCCAAACCCGCATCCGGATTTGTGTCCAAGTAAAACGCACATACCTTTACCTTTCATCCACCAAAAAGGGCTTTGAATCAAATATCCCACTTTTACTTACCAAATCTCCCATACAATTTGAGGAACTAACTTCCAAGCATTTAGGAGAATGTGTTTCATAACACACATAGTAATCTTATTTCATTCTCTTTAATACCTTATACTATACATAAGGTTTGTATCAAGTATTAATCTCCAATTTCAAGATATTTCAATTTATGAGAATCTAGTTCTCTTACACATATATCATGATAATTATACAAGGTTCAATACACCCTTGTATTCTCTCATTATACAATTCAATCTCATTTCCCTTTCCTATAACACTCGGCTATACATCATATTTTATTCTTTTTCTCTATGGAAATGTATGATATACATAATGTTTCAATTCTTTTCTCCATAATAACTTAGGCTATCGAAAGTTTACTTTCCTTTTTCTTTAATAAATAATACTAAGCTCACTCGGTCTTAACCTATTCAAGCAAGATAATTCATTTACTCGCTTTCAAAAATAATGCTTATAATGATAGTATGAAAGCTTCCGCAAGCTAACTATACTTCATTATCTAGCTTAACAAGTGTAAAGGACACACAACCTTTACATCAATATAACAATCACATGCTTATAATGATAGTATGAAAGCTCTCGCGGGCTAACTATACTTCATTATCTCGCTTTTCAAATAAAATATACGAAATCTTTTCAATAATATCTTCCCACCTCTAGTGATTAATGACAGGTGATGAGGCTCCCGCAGGATTTTTCATTCACCTCATTAACTCACTCACCGAATACAGGTAATGAAGCTCCCGCAGGCTAACAATACACTGTATCCTCATATATGTATCATAGTAATAATGAATAATACCAGATAATGTGAACTCGCACAGTTCCATCATTATCTCATTATCCATCTCCTCTGATCATGCAAAGTCTCGCTGTCCTTTAGCATTCCTTATTTACATATACGTAAACATAAAACGAATAATACCAGTAACTGCAAAGACCCACAGTCCTTTAGCATGTCTCATTAACGTAATCCTTCGTGTTGTTCATCGTTCCTAGTACAGGTCTATTTATCTATAATATGCCGTTTATTAAATATAAACATGCTTATATATGGCTGCTGCTACAAGTTGGTTTATCAATAATATATCGTTTATTAAATATAAACATGTTAAACTATGTATATTTTTTGTAACATTCGTCAAAACAATCATTTATGGCTACTGCTACATGTTTTCATAGCCGTTTTCACAGGTTAGTTTTTTTAATTATACACTGCTTATTAAATAGAAAATTTTACGCTATTTATGATTTGGTTTTTCAATTTTTTATGTTTTTTTTCAATTCAACCTTGCATTTGATTTAGTTTTGTTAAACTTTTTTTTTAAGAAATTGAATACTTATTACTTTGTGTTTCTTTTTTGGTTTATCAAATCTACACAGTTTTACTTTGTTAAACTAATGGTGATTCTCTTTTAAAATTTTCAGAGTTTGAAGAAGTATTAATGGCGGTTGGAGGATGATCGAAAAAGAAAAAAATTCGAATTTTCCTAGAAGAAAGAAGTATTCATAAGCTTTAAGATTTTTTTGTTAAAGTTTTAATAATTTTTTTTAGTTTTAAATTTTCCTCTAATTTCACAAAATTTAAGGGATTTTATAAATGTCCTTAAATCTTGCATAAATTAAGGAAAATTAATTTGGGAGTATGTTCCGTCTTATCACAGTGTAATTTAATTTTTCCGATGGTGATTTTGGCTAGTTTTGATATATATATATATATATATAAGATTGTGTCTTTCTGAAATAAACAACATTAAATGGTCCATTACTGGAATTAACCCTTTTTTTATTTACTTGCATGAATTAATATATTTTTGTTTAATCTATCAAGTTTCTTATACTTGCTACATGACAACTTCAAATTTGATTGGAAGAGGATTTGAGTTAAACTCTTTTGAAGAAAAGGTATGCAACTATCATATATAAAACACTTCTAATTGCACATCATTTTTTTAATTTGTTTTGTGGTGTCATCTTTCCCTTTTACAACGTGATTAATCTTGATCTTCAACGGTGATGCCCCCACATTAGAGATAGTGGTGTCTTCTTTACAGTGATGACACTCCCAACGATTGACGGTGGTTACCTCCTTCACAGTGATGACACTCCCAATTTTATTGGCGGTGGTCACCTCTAATGACACTCCCAATTTTATCGGCGGTGGTCACCTTTTTTACAATGATGACATTTCCAATTTTACTGGCGGTGGTCACCTCTTTTACATTGATGAAATTCCCAATTTTACTAGCAGTGGTCACCTCTTTTACAGTGATGACACTCCCAACCCAATTTTACCGGCGGTGGTCACCTTTTTTAGAGTGATGACACTTCCAATTTTACTGGCGGTGGTCACCTCTTCCTAATATCAAATGACGATTATATCCTTTATAGTGACGACACTCCCCACGATTGGTGGTGGTCACCTCCTTGAAGTTTTAAAAGCCGATTATATCCTTTACAGTGACGACACTCCCCACGACTGGTGGTGGTCACCTCTTGTATAGTGATGACACTCCCAAATTTACTGGTGCGGTGGTCATCTCCTTCAAGTTTTAAATGACAATCATAACTATCGTAGTGATGATACTCCCAACGATTGGCGGTGATCACCTCCCTTATAGTGATGACACTCCCGAATTTACTGGCGGTGGTCACCTCCTTCAAGTTTTCAATGGCTATCAAATCTTTCACAGTGATGACACTCCCAACGATTGGCAGTGCTCACCTCATTTACAGTGATGACACTCCCAAATTTACTTGCGGTGCTCACCTCTCTTATAGCCATTCTTGATATCCAACAAACAATGCTTCCGAGTCTTTTAGTGATGACATTTCTAGATATCGATGAATTTGAATTTGAATTCCATAAATTTGATGGAATAATGATTTTTAATTTTTTTGAAATAGCATGCGACATGTGGCACCCAATATATATTTTATATTCCCCTGAAGTAGATAGTAAACTGATGTGAAGCTCACTATTTTTTTTTAAATAATGCTAGGGAATTTCCATGGTGCAGAGACTCAGTATATATCATTTTTTAAAGTAATAATTTGTATCTATGATCCAATAGCCTCCATATTAGTATATGCAGAATAATTTTGGTGTTCTTTTCCATATGCTTGGAGAATTCAGCTTCAAAAGTTTATTGGGAGATGATTTTAATCAAATTCTCTTGAAGAAAAAGGTATGCAACAATTAACACTTATAATTGCATGTATATTTTTTTTATTATTGTGGTGTCCTCTTTTCTTTTTACAATATGATTATTCTCGATCTTCGACGGCGATGCCCCCATGTTAGAGATAGTGGTGTCTTCTTTACAGTGATGACACTCACAACGATTAGGGTGGTCACCTCTTTTAGAGTGATGACACTCCTAAATTTACCAGTGGTGGTTAGCTCTTTTACAGTGCTAACACTCCCAAATTTACTGGCCGTGGTCACCTCTTTTACAGTGATGAAACTCTCAAATTTACTGATGGTGATCACCTCCTTCGAGTTTTAAATGGAGATCAAATCTTTTACAGTTATGACACTCCCAACGATTAGCGGTGGTCACCTCTTTTACAGTGATGACACTCCCAATTTTATTGGTGGTGGTCACCTTTCTTATAATCACTCTTGATATCCAACGAACAATGCCCCCAAGTCTTTTAGTGATGACATTTCCAGATATCGATGATGATCACTTTTTTTTAATACTAACTCTCACTTCTTCTTCTTTTCTTTTTTTTTTAAGAATTTGCATCATGGTGTACTTTAAAAGAATTGGTCCATAGAGAGGGCTTCATATCATGATCATTCTTCTACCATATGGGTTTTTCACAATGTTAGCATAATTTAGTCCAAGACTACTAAAGCTAAGCTTAAGAATAACCTATCACCTAACTTGCACACACAGTGCTAACTCTTACTGTGACGACCCGACTCCTTTTAAATCATTTAAAATCATATTGCATCGGAAGACTTAATATTTAATAAAAAAATTGGCATGGATACGTTTAAAATTTGAACTATACAAAACTTGTTTACATTTTTTACAATCAGAGAAATAATAAAGACAAGGAAATGCGCATTTCTTGAAGTAAAGTTCAAAGGAGTTTCAGAAATATAAGAGATTAAAACCGAAAAGCTCTCATGAGCTTATATACAAATATACAACTCAACAAGAGAATATGAAATAACATGAGTCCATGGACTTTAAGACACCTCTAGTCCATCTCGTCATCATCGTAATCCAAATCAGACAGCACCAGCTCCTCTCCCACAACCACGAACACGAGCATTACTTGAAAAAATTTGTAATATCATGAGCTAAATCGAGCCCGGTGAATATAAAAGGAAAATTAAGTAACATTAGACTCCAAACCCGTATTCGGATTTGTGTCCAAGTACTACTTACATACTCTTTACCATTCAACCACTTCAAATGGTTTTCTCATCAAGTATCCAACTTTCAATTACCAAATCTCCCAACTAATCGAGAAACTAGCTCCCAACATTTAGAAGAACGTTTGCATAACACACATATCTTTCTTATTTCATTCTTTTTAATACCATATACTATAGACAAGGTTCACATCAAATATTATAATCTCCAATTTCAAGATCTTCTAAATAATTGAGAATCTAGTTTTCTCATGTATGTATCATAATAATTATACAAGGTTCAATACACTCTTGCATTCTCTCATTATACAATTCAATCTCATTCCTTTTCCTATAGCACTCGGCTATACATCATAATTCATTTCTTTTCTCTATGGAAATGTAGGCTATAAAATAAGGTTTACATTCTTTTATCTTTAATAATTAATTCTAAGCTCACTCGGACTTAACATATTTAAACAAGATAATTCGCGATTAATGACAATAATGCTTGCACACGTAAGCTCAACATTATTCATTAATTCGCTCAACAAGTGTAAAGGGCACGCAACCTTTACATCAATATAACCATCAAATGCTTATAATGACAGTATTGAAAGCTCACACAGTCTAACAATACCTCATTATCTCTCTTTCCAAAAACAAAGTATATGAAATCTTTTCAATAATATCTTCCCACCTCTAGTGAATAATGACGGTAATGAAGCTCACTCAGTCTAAGCATTACCTCATTAACTCACCCTCCAAATACAAGGTTCAATGCACCTCTATATCCTCATATATGTATCATAGTAATTATGGATAATACAAGATAATGTGAACTCGCATAGTTCCATCATTATCTCATTATCCATCTCTTCCAATCATGTAAAGTTTACGCAGCCTTCAGCATTCCTCATGATACATATACATAAACATAAAACGAATAGTACCAGACAATACATGCACGCTCAAGCTATGCATTGCTTCATTATTCCTCCAAATAATCGATTATGCAATATGAATATGAATGTGGTCTCAAATGCAAGTAATCATAAATATAATCATTTGAAGTTATCGAGATAACATAATCACGAATTATCCATTATACATAAAACAATAAATTAGGAACTTCTGAAAAGAAAACAATAGATAAATCAAGCTAAACGACCTTCAGATAAACTTGAGTTAACTAACTTATCATAAAGTCTCCAATCAAATTATTCCATTGCTTTTAGTAAACATCCAAAGTTTCATAATCAAGTTCCTTATTCACCCCATTATACTTGAAAACTTCAACTTCCGATAATAATTAGTAAACTCCAAAACGAATCTAAACTTAGAACATCCAAGAGTTAAACATTTTCCTTGAGAAATCCATGAGTTCTCTCGACTCAAATTAGAACTAACTCCCAAGCCTAAGCAAGTTAGCTCACTACTTTAATCCTTTCGATTCAAATCTTAATCTCAACTTCCGATCCTACAAATCGTTCAACTTATTCGGTTTCTAAGTTTACATTTAAGTTCTATTTATTCTCACCTCGAAAATGCGCGTGACAACAAAGTTCCCACGAACAATAAAACGAGCATTCGCACCTACAATTCATCAATTGAACAAAAATTTATAAATCATAACTAAAATGAGAAAAAATGTGATTTTTGGGTGAATAGTGATTTTGGATGAATAGTGTTTTTGAGTGAATAGTGTTTTTCGAAATTCCGAGCTCAAAATTGTCAAATTCCTTGATGGAAATACATGATGTCAACTTCAAAACAAAAATAAAGAAAACCATATAAAAAGTTTTGAAAACTCACCTTTTAAGGCTTCCCTTAGATAACGAGAAACGCCAAAAAGCTAGGTTGGATAGGTAGCCCTCGTCCCTAGCAATCTAACGGAACCGAAAACAAGACGATCCATCGAGAAATGAAGAAAACCCAAAGAAATCTTCCCCCACATGTGTCTCACGGCCAAAACGAAGAAGGAGAGGAAGAATTGTGATTCTTTTGGTCAAACTTGGTGTTTTAAAGAGACAATGAATAGTAAAAAAAGATATTTTAAGAATTCGGGAAATTACTAATGCGTCCCTCATTTGCTTTTAACTTATAAAACGAAACCCGAAGAACTTAAACTTAACAAAAGGTGATTAATAATGATTAATTGGCCTGTTAATAATTATTAATACGCCCCGAACTAAATTTAAGCTAATAACCCAATTAAAAGGATTTACGGACGAAATAAACTCGTAAATTCTAAGTTATAAATTCTAAATTAAATCTAAAATTTAAATTAATCAATTCTAAAATTAAATTAAATGCTTTACATAAAATAATAATAATTTAAGTAAATAAAAAAATTCCTTGTAAAATAACGGGACATTATATTTACGAAGCATCTTTAACGACTTTCTTACACCATCAAATAAACTCCTTCCCATCTCACAAAGCACAATCCAAAAACCATCGTAGTACCTCGTTCAAGTTCAATCATTGTACCAAAGAACAACATCTTTCAACATATACCAACCCGACAAACCATTTTGGTGATACACACACTGCACCGAAGATTATTACACACACATGCTTTGATCTGAGAATACGTCGATTGACCCTCGAATTAAAGTTTATACTTTTGAGAAAGCATTAGAGGATATTTATTAGAGATTGCAACTACTTAAAGGATTGATTGGATGAAAATGTTCTATCTTGAACACTATAATTCTCTGGGCTTGTAGGGTCTTGATCTTCAAAGAATTTGTCTTCGAATAATCTTTCAAGTCGTCTTGGATCTCTACAGTCTTCGAGTTGTTCAATCTTTGGGATTTTCAATCTTCGAATTCTTCAGATTGTCTTGGATCTTCGTGTTCTTCGAATCGTCTTGGATGTTCATAGTCTTCGAGATTATTTTGGAATGTCGGAGCCTTCAAGATTATCTTCGGTCTTCTTCTTCTTCTCCAAAGTTGTCCTTGAATTATGAATGGCTTACTTTATTTATATAGTTTTCAATGAGCCTTTTGGTGGGCTGAGTTTAACTTGATAATGAGCCTGAGTGCCACATGGCATAATTTGGTTGGGCAAGATTATATTATCAAATGACCATTGAAATAGACATGTGGCATCATCTTGTGTGCCAATTTTGTGTCTTTTAGTTTAAAATAGAGACACGTGTCAAATTACGATTGGTCTATATTTAATGACGTGTAAAATAATCATAATTTAGATAATTACTTGGCAAATTGTAATAGGTTGAATTTTCTCCTTCTACAGGGTGCTTTGCTTTGTGCATACGTATGCAAAGAATTGATTGAACTGCCGTGGAATTTATAATGAGAGAGACGTGTCCTTCAAGTCTTCTTGAATCTTTATAGTCTTCGAGTTGTCTTCGATCTTCGGGATTTTTAATCTTCGAATTCTTCAGAGTCTTCAATCTTCGAATTCTTCAAATTGTCTTGGATCTTCGTGTTCTTCGAATCGTCTTGGATGTTCAGATTCTTCGAGATTATCTTGGATCGTCAAAGCCTTCGAGATTGTCTTCGATCTTCTTCTTCTCCAAAAGTTGTCCTTGAATTATGAATGGCCTACTCTATTTATAGAGTTTTCAATGGGCCTTTTGGTGGGTTGGGTTCAATTTGAATAATGGGCCTAGGTGCCACATGGAACAATTTGATTGGGTGATCATATCATCAAATGAACATTGAAATAAACACATGACGTTATCTTGTTTGCCGATATTGTGTCTTTAATTTAACTTAGAGGCACATGTCAAATTATGAAAGGTCTCTATTTATTGACATGTAATTTTGTCATTTATTTAGATAATTACATGGCGAAATATAATTGGTTGAATTTTCTCCTTATACAAATGCCCCATTTTCGAGATTTATGCACAATTTTGATTTGATTTTTTTTAATGTCAAATTTTGGTTTTATTTGACAATTTTATTTACTGATTTAATCAAAACTTTGATTTTGATTTGGTAAATTTTTGTTTCTCTCCATTTTTTTTATCCATCATATAGTTTGTATGGAATAGAGAAAAATTTTTTTGAATTCCATGTATTAGGTAGAATTTTGTTTATCCAGTTAAGGTATATGACCCAAAATTTAAAGTTTGATTTCAAATTTTGACCTATATTAATTTCTTTTTTTATATAGAACTTATTTGATTAGAATGAAAACCCTTAACTTGTGGTGGAATTGCAGACATATTCCATATATGAGACTTTCATTCCTTAAAAAAATTAGGGCTTCTTCTTTAAATGAAAACTCCTTTCCTACGTTAAATTTATTGAAATGCGTCGCTATAGAGAAAAGAAGAAGAAGAAAAAAAAACTTCCTGACAGACTTTGCTTTTAGTCAAGTCTTAAGTGGTATGTTATTCATATGCATCCTTTATATTTTGATTTCTTTTATTAGATTGATAATATACCAATCATATTTCTATGATGAAAAAGTCCAATGAATTTATTTGAAGAAAATAAAATATCTGACCACTAGACTGCCCATCCATTGTTTTGTCATAATGCTTTTTTTTTGTCCCTTTCATTTGCAAACATTAGGGAAATGTATAGTGATTTTGTTTCTTTCTTTTAGTCTGTACTGTAGTGCATAATTTTTTTTTATTATTGTTGTGTCCTCTTTTCATTTTACAACATGATTATTCTTTATCTTCGACAGTGATGCCCCCATGTTAGAGATATCGGTGTCTTCTTTACAGTGACGACACTCCCAACGACTGCTGATGGTCACCTCTTTTACAGTGATGACACTCCCAAAGTTACTGGAGGTGGTCACCTCCCTTATATTCATTCTTGATATCAAATGAACGATGCCCCCAAGTCTATTAGTGATGATATCTCCAGATATCAACGATGATCGCCTATTTTTTCTAGTGATAACACTCCCAACGATTGGCCGTGGTCACCTCATTTACAGTGATGACATTCCCTAATTTATTGGTGGTGGTCACCTCCTTCAAGTTTCAAATGGCGATGATATCCTTTACAGTGACGACACTCCCAACGATTGGCGATGGTCACCTCATTTACAGTGATGACACTCACGAATTTACTGGCGGTGGTCACCTCTTTTACAGTGATGACACTCACGAATTTACTGGCAGTGGTCACTTCTTTTACAGTGATGACACTCCCGAATTTACTGGTGGTGGTCACCTCCCTTATAATCATTCTTGATGTCCAGCGAACAATGCCCCTGTGTCTATTAATGATTATATTTCCAGATATTGACGATGATCGCCTCTTTTTTCAGTGATGACACTCCTAACGATTGGCGGTGGTCACCTTTCTTGCACTATGATGGATTTGCAAGCCTTTATTTGGTGGATCATTTAGACTCAAGGCAAAAATGCTTTGCTTTTTTTTTTTTTACCAACTCTCACTTTTTTTGAAGGATTTGCATCAAGGTGTACTTTAGAAGAATTGGTCTGTAGAGAGGCCTTCATATCATGATCCTTTTTCAACCATATGGTTTTGCAGCCCTCAATACATAATAAGCATTTTAACGAAGAACCAGAACTAACATTGAGTTGTCAAATGATTTATGGTCATGTTTGTTGGGGTTCTCGATTAAAGATATATGAAAAAAAAAATTAGTTGGTTGACTGAACTTAAAGTTTCCTTTAAGTTGCCTACGTACACTTTATATAAACAGAGATCAAGTCATAACGTAGTTTGAATTTATTATTATTATTTTTTTGGCACATGTGGGCCAAGAATATCATGCAGTTTAGGGTCTTATGATTAGGAGCTTTACATTTTTAGCTCAATATTGAAGGAGAAATTTCTCTTTTGTGGAGAAGTTGAAATCACTTTCTTCATGTTCTTGGTCAAATTCTTCTTCTGTTGGATTGGTGGAAATAACAAAATGTCGCTTCACTTTAAAAGGGCCTTCTATACTTATGAGAAGGGAAGATTTTCTCTTCATCCGTGAAGGGATAATACTTGGATTTCTTTTTCATCATTTTCTTCCATCAATAATCTTTTCTTTGAGATTTTTGTTTTACTTTGATGTTGATCGCTTGATACTTTGAGGCGATCAAAAACGGAAATTTGACCTTGATGTTTCTTCTTTGGTGTAGATACGGTTAACCTTTGGAACACCGAAGAGCAAGTAGAATCAAACGTTTGGTGTTGTTCTCTTTTCTTCATTGTAGATATGCTCAATCTTTTGAAGACAAAAGTGTGGGATGCTATAGGTGTAATTTGTCTGAAGATGGAAGGCTTTTGATTGTCTCTATCTTCTTTTGTCTTGACTTGGTGCATCTTTTTAATCGCGTTTGTAGAAGAGTCTTAATTGTTGATCACGTTGATAGTATTTCATGCAACAACTTTGTATTCTTCATCTTCTAGGTCATCAAAGAAGTCTTTTGGAAGAGATTCTTATAAAGTTGCTTGTTTTTGTAAGCGAGTAAAGTTTTCATTCTCTTCCACTATATACTTATTCATTCTTGAATACTTTGTAGTTTTCTTTATCTTTTGATGATCGCTCTTCTTTTTATGCTTTGACTGATCAGGAGAGATTTCTTCTCAACGTCATGTTGTTTATTTTGTTTCTGACGAGTTATAAGTTTCCATCAAGCTTTCCCTTTGTCGTTGGACATCAAACTGAAACCCAGAATCGAGGGATTAAGCTCACCTCTTGAACATAAATTTGACTTGGATATGTTTGGGTGCTTATGTTTATTGCAGCTTCAATATGATTTAATTAAGCAACTTCATCCAGATCTAGTTCAATCCTTCTTTCTTGAGCTAACTTCAAGATTAGATCCTTCAAGACAAAATATCTTTCCACAGGGTGACCAATGAGTTGATGATATTTACTGTAGTTTGGATCATCAACTTTTCCAACATCTTCATAGCGTTTGCTTTTTGGCAATTTTATCACCTGATTTTTCAACAATTGTTCCAACATATCAGGGATGTCTGAATCGAGGAAAGGATAAACTTTCTTTTGTCTTTCTTTTAAGGTTAAATTATGTTTACCATATTATTGCCGTGTTTCTTCCTTTTTATATTTTTCTTTAGAAGAAAATTTTACCGGGGTCGTAGTAACAACCATAGATTTCTGGATGAAATCTTTTGATGTTTCTTCAAAATTCTTGACTTCAAAATTTCTATGATCTTTGAATATAATATCTTCATTTCCCCGACTAGCGATACTTAATTCCATATCATAAGCACGAGTGGCTAATTCCTCAAACGTACATAGTTTTATACCTTGTAAGATGTAAAGTAGTCCCCAATACATGTCTTCAGTGCTCATTTCTACAACAGATAGTTTAGTAAGAAAATCTTTATAAGCCAGACTTAGTGCTCTCCAACGATTGATGTAATCAACAACGAGTTCATCTTTTCGTTGTCTCAAGTTGGTGAGTTTCGTCATGCTAACTATTCACCGAGTGCTATACAAATGATTGAGAAATTCTTTTTAAATTCTTCCCAATTATTTATGGATCCCGGTTCTAAGTCCATGTACAAATCAAATGCATTTCCCTTCAGAGTTGGTACGAACTGTTTGACTAGAAGGTTTCCTCTTATGCCAGCATTTTCACTAGTTTCAATGAAATGATCGACATGTTGCTTTGGGTTGCCTCTTTCATCAAATTGTTGGAACTTTGGTGGCTGATATTCGACTGGCATTTTCAAGTTATCAATTCTCTTTGTATATAGCTTAGAATACAAGAGAGAATTTTGAGATGGTCCGCCATATTGGGCCCTTATAGAGTTTGTTATCATGTCCTGAAGTTGTTGGACAGATAGATTAGCAATTGATGTGGAGTATATATCTTCTTGTTTTGTCTTCCCTTTATACTCAAAAATCTTGATTTGAGAAGTTTTATGGCTTGATTCTGCAAGATCTTGATTTTTTAGTTTATGCATGAGGAATGCAATCTTAGAATCTTTTTCTTCAATTGCTTTCATCATCAAATTAATTTGCTTCTCCATCTTAACCATCTGTTCTTCGATAGGAGACGCACTAGCCATCATACAGATACAATATCAATATTAGATGAATCTAGTGATCTCTTTGGATTTTCAAAGGGAGAACAACACTCATTATCATAACCATACTCAAACAGAGGGTTGTCTCTTATGATAAACTTCTCTTTAAGATGTGATAAGTTTAGCTGCTTCTTCATTTTACTTTCAGCAACGGGAAAAGATTGATTTTCTTGGCCTTGAAGATCTTTATAATGGCTACGAATAATAGAACCCTATTAAAAGTAACTCACGGTAGCAATATTTGAAGATGTGATCTTAGATGCCATTGAATTCTTGATGAAAGTTGAACTTTATGTAAGAATGAGAAAGAGATGAAAGGTAAAGATTGTCCCACCATGTGATATCTTTTAGATTATACTGAGATATTCTGTTTGAAAGTTGTCACGTGTCTCTAAGAATGAGAATAAAATGAAGTTTATGTAAGAATGAGAAAGAGATGTAAGCCTTATACCGTTTGAAAGCATACGTTGATATACTAAGCATCATGCAAAGCATTTATCCCGAAAGTCTTGAAAGTTGAAATTCACTCATCCTCAAGTATTAATCATTCAATCTCTCTATTCTCATCTCTCAAGGTCTTCAACTTCGCTTCCGGCTCTCCAATCTTCGAAAGAACTTTTATTGAGCACTCTTGAATGCACATCGCTTTGCCTTTTGATCAGTCACATCAGATGATATTTGCTCCAAGCAAACTCTAAGTTCTGCAAGCTGACGATCTCGATCTTCTATAGTCAATTGTGACGATAATGATGACCGTAGATCGTTATATTTTTGAACTTTCTGAAAATACTCGTTCACAATATTCTGAATAGGCACTAAATCAATCATATTATACTCAGAAATAGCAGAAAATATCTTGTGTACTTCCTGGTCAAGAAGAGGAACTTTGTCAAAAGGCATGCGAATGAGTTTCTGTTGGGCACTCTCCCACATTGCTAAAGCTTCCTGGTGCCTAAAGTTAAAAATCTCATCATCTACACAAAAATTAGACATTTCTGAAGCCGCGGTACGAACAAACTTCTTTCGATTTTGTTCACCAACTTTGCCTTTCTTTAAGGCCTTAGGAATTTGAACATGGGAAATAACAGCATGGAATGCACCATGACTCATAAACGAATGATCACTGCACTCCTGTTGGATTTCATTAACAAAATCATCACAAGGAAGCTAAGAAGAAAGTATATGAATAAATAAGGTTAAAAAAAAGAAGAAAAGGAAAGGAAAGAAGTAGAGAAGGATAGAAGTATTTTACCAAATCAATAGCTTGGTTAGGAAAATTTGAAGCACTGGGAACACCATAAAAAAATTCATCATGCGAAAGAGATGGTCCTTTCATCTTCTTAGCCCTTTTCCAGTAGTGATATACATTACTACTATTACTTTCACTCTTATCCTCGAAGACTTGCGGTTGTACTATCCCAGCTTCAAGAAGACAAATTTTTTTACCTTCATTATCCTTTGGAGCATTAACATCTCTTGGTCGTTTGAGTTTAGAGAGGGGAAGAATAACATTCATCAATAAAGTCTGTACACCATTCTCGAGACAATTCCCATGCTTATGAGACCACCAATTCAAAAAGCGTCGAGTAACTTGGTTATGGTCATTTGAACTTCGTGTAGGAAAGTACACTTGGGATAACGTTTTAGTTTGCACATAGATCCTCCAAAGATGCAAAACACTATCTAAATTAACCAAAGGCGTATTTCTCTCTAAATCATCAGGTATGTCTTAATAAAACCCAAATTGTCGACTACATCGACAAGGACTATAAGATTCTACAGTTATTAAATTCCCATACCGCGATGATAAATAGCATGATCAAATGCTTATAAAGTACGAGGAATTTATAGGTGTCAAAAGATGGTCGTCGGTTACAAGTTCACCCTTGTTTCTGAAATAAGGTTTGCATGCCACGCTATTGATTCACCTTTGTGGATTAAACTACGAACTGCAACGTCAGTTAAATATTTGGCACCACCTTCACCAGAATAACTAACCATCATTAGACCTCTCACTTCATTTGAGACTTTATAATAAGTATTGAAATAATGAGCAAACCAACTATAAACATAATGCACTGGAAAGAAAGCCTCAGAGCGCCTTGCTAAATGACCAGCATTAGAAATATGGCCTAATCCATGATGAATATTAGCCAAGACTGGGATAGCAAGACTGAAACAATAACCCTCAGCCATAAAGATGGTAGATTTGAAGACTTTTAGTCAAACATGATTAATGCCTTCAAAAGGAAACACAAATACACACAACCAACAAGAAAGAAAGGCAGACAACTAAGTATGTTCTTTAAATTCATCTTCAATGCCGAGACTATGAAATAAGTTCTCTTCTTCATTAATCCAATCACCTTTTTTTTATAAGAAAAGTTATCTGGATTATGTGTTGATCAAGGACGAGCTGTCTTTTAGGCCTTTCGAGTAGGAGGTTTTGGATATATTGATTTTTCCTTGAACCAAAAAGCAATCCATGATCCGACGGGAACTTTAGAATGATCTTCCTCCAAATGTACGAGGTGATAGTAGGCAGTAAAAAGATACTCACAAATTTTAAAGCTACGACCCACTTATTTAGGATAAGTTGTCAATTCTTCACGACAAGGAATGACCTCCTCATAGAACCTCCCTCTTATAGAAAGACCCTCGAGCCTCCATAAATCCCATAAAGAAATGGATAATTTTCCAACGAAAGTATGAAGCATATTTGTAGAAGGACAACATGCTTCACAAAAAGCTCAAACGACATCACTGTTGCGATCATATGAGTAAAGGGATGCAATTACAACATCAAACAGATAAGCTTTATGTAGAATCTCTTCATTTCAAGCAAGAATCATTTCCAGCCACTCCCACTAAAACTTAAAATAGAAGAATTCTCCATATATCTTTAAATGAGGAACGAACATTACCAGAAATCATTCGACGACCCAATGTTAGTTTTGGTTCTTTATTATAATCATTTTTCAAAGTTTCTTACTTTTCACTTAATTTTAACTAAGTTGTTGCATACTCAAGGTGCTACACCTTTCACTTTCCAGGTGCCCGCTATAGAAGGCAGAGTTTGTAGACGAGGAGCTAATACACGCTGATGCTTGAAAATCATGATTTTAAGTTTGGGTAGGTTTTATGTAGCTCTATCTTGACCTGATTTTTGTTCTTTTGAGTCGTGTAAGTGTTTTGTGTAGTCTTTTAAGCAAGTAGTCTTACAAATATAGTTTTGTGTTGTAAACCAAACTTTATTGTATATAAATGTGTATGTGTTTAAATCTATTTCGAATTTCGTTTTATAAAATCGTATTAACGCGTCCTATGGTTGTGTTTACTTTATGTTTGATGGCTGAAAGGGTTACACACCCCAGTTTGCGTATGTATGGCTTCGGCCAGAATTGCTTATAAGGTGATAATCTCGTTGTATGTTTACGTGTTTTCTTATTTGATCAAGGTTATGCTACATGTACTCGTGACTTTGACTTTAATTTAGGTTTGGGTCGTTACAATAATAAAAATCCTTACTCAATATAGGACCTCTTTCAATTTTTACTAAAATCGATTCATGGCATATTTGGTGAATTTGAGAAGTTTTTTATTTTGATAACAACAAAGACTAGACAATTTTTTACGGTTAAAGACTTGAACTCATACCCTTTTTGAGAGATGACTATGTCACTAGACCACTATTTTAGTATCTATAATTGGTTTTCAAATTAGAAAAGTTCATTTAACGATGAACAATTGAAAAACTATTCTCTTTGATCAAGAAATAACGATAGAAATAAAATATCATGATATTACCTTAGAACATTAACAGTAAAAATAAATGATGTTGATATTATAAATAATGCAGAACTCCATGTATAAAAAAAAATCGAGTTTATTGATGTTTTCCCTCTAGTCAATTAAGAAAAGATCACTTTCTCATTAATATGTTAGCTACAATTAAGAATATAGATCACTTTTTCATTCATGTTAACATAAGAAAATAAATTTTATTTATATTGAATGTCAAAAAATTGGTTGGGCACGTAGTTTTTGTATATAATCTATGTGGGAGAGCATTTGAAACTTCTAACATGATAGATAAAAGATAAATGTTTTACCACTCGACTAAAATTATGTTGGCATGAACCACATAATAGATAATGAGATAAGAGTAAAATCTAGAAGAAAATTCATGAAAAATATTTATATTAGTAAATGACTGATTACAATATCATATACATTTATAAATACAATCAAATAAAATATTAATTGTTATGTTAGTCTATAAACAATAATTCAATACATTCATAATTACTTCATATTTAAATTTATCAAGTCCAACTCTATATTTTCTCAGATAACATAATTCTCAGAATTTTAGATACCATTAGCTTCTTCCTTAATTATCACATTAAAAAGATAATTGTAATTGATTTGAACTTCTTTTAAAACACTTCTAATAAATTTGATATTTTAAAAACAGAAAAATACATAAATTACTAAATGTTAAAATAAATATTAGCTATAGAAAATAAATATTAGTCATTGTTAAAAATTCATTTATCTTATAAAACTAAAGCAATGGAATAATAATATAAAAAGAGAAAGAGATGGAGACAAGAGAATGTCACTTTTGGGGTTAATAAACCCTTCTTACAACCTCTATTTATAAGATTACAATGGGATAGGAAAACCATGAGTTACAAGACTTAAATATGAGGAGTAAATTACAAGAATAATGTTGTAGAGGTTATAAAATTGACTCATAATGTGTGGTGAAATTTGTAACCTATCAGAGTTATGGACATCTATTATATATTTATTTAAAACACTCCTTCTTAGATATACATTGTAAAATGAATATGCCTCGTTAAAATTTTACTAGGAAAAACTATATGGGAAAAAATCTTAGTGAAGAAAAAAAAGTACATAATTCATATAGTTAAAATTGACTCATTAAAAACCTTGCTCGGAAAACCCAATGGGTCAAAACCATAGTAAAGAGTACAACTCAATATTTACTCCCTCTCATAAGAACACATGTCTTCTTGACATCTTCATAAATTGTACAAGAACTCCAACATGATTTGATGAAGTGACTATTATAGTCACATTCATAAATCATTGTGATATAAGAATGTCTTCACATGTAAATTAATAACCTACTTAAAATCTAACTCTTTGGATCAGATAAATAACTTGCATCTGCAAAACCAATTAGCCCAAACATATATTTGTTAATATAAAATAAACTCACGTTAATTTTTCATCAAATGTATAAAAATAATATTTAATATATCTAGTTAATAAGTTTACTGAAAATATTATATCTGATTATGTATTATTAACAAGATAAAATAATGCACCTATTGTAATTAGATATGATACTTCAGGACCAAAACGTTATTTATTGTCTTCTAGTCTAGATTGGAAAAGATAATTTTTTAATATTAAGTTAAACTACCGTTGAAAGGCTCAATAGTTGTGTTTTATCGAATGTAAAATCATTTCAATATATTTTCTGTATAAGTTGATTGATGAATAAAGCTTTCAACCAGTAAACTCTTAATTTTGCAAGCTCCAAGACAAAACTTTATTTTTCCAAAAGTCCTTCATCTCAAATTCCTTTTATGAATAGTTTATTGCCTTAGCAATCTTTTCAGAAGTTTCAAATATTATTTAAATCAACAACATATACAACAAAATCGTGAATTCTAAACGTGACTTCTTTATCAAAACACATGAACAAATAGGCATATTTCAATAGTCTTCTTTCAACAAATATTCACTAAAACAGTTATACCACATTTCTTTCGATAGTTTTAATCTATATAATGATGTTTATAATTTGATTAAATATACTTCTCAAGAACTTTAAATTATATGCCCATGGCATATAAATCCTTTAGGATGTTTTATATAGATCTCACTGTAAAGAAAGTCATATAAGTATGTTATGTTAGTTAAGACAAAACAGTAGAAAATCATATTATTTACAAAACAAAGCCCAAAGCCCATTGTCTCTTAATGGCCCACGTATTGTGGTTTTGGTGAATATCAAATTGAAGGAAATTTGGCACGGGTAAGCGTGTATGGTTGAATTAAGAAAATAGGTTTATTTTCTTATCTTTCCAATTGACGTGCTGGATTTTGTGAGAGGCGGTGAATCAAAAATCCTTTTGGCCGTGTGTTTCTTGGAGACGTTGTTTCCGTGTGCTTCAACCGAAAGTCTTAGACAGCAAAAAGTGACGAATTCTTCTTGTTTCGTCTAAGAGAGTTGAGCAGCAGTGAGGGTGTGAGTTTGTGAGAAATATTGTAAAGAAAGTGTTTTCTTTTTTTAGGGCTATTGACCGGTTAATAAACGGTTTAGTGTATTGAATATTTCTCTATCGTAACTCTGATTCATCATAGTGAAATCCGCAGTGGTAGCAACTGGACGTAGCCAATATGGGTGAACTAGTATAAATTCTTGTGTCTTTTTTATTGTGTTTATTTCTATAATTTCTCGATTATCTCTTTCTATTCCTAACGGTGAATGTGGGAAGGTGTTTTTCCCAACAAAATATGTTGTAACTAATCCATGAGATGCTTGCTATATCTTCTTATACACAACTAGACTTGAAAAGTGAGTCTGATTTTTTTTTTCCACATAAGCTAATCATTTTTATATCAACACTCTCTAGCAGATTTTTGGTTCACAATCCTCACATTCTAAGATATCAAGAGCAATATTATAGGCAACTCCTTGATTTCATATTTTTCTTGTCATGACATAATTAATCAAATCCCATCATTTTCACTATTCTTAAGTCCTTGACCTTCATCTAGATTTTTAAGATTAATTATGTCTATGGTTTCTTCAAGAATGTTTACTTCCTTAATTGAATCATTTTGCGTATTTCCAATTTCTTTTGTTTCGACATATTTTATCTTTGAAATCATTTTTCATTCCACATTACAGGTGTAAAAGGATTTTTATTTTTAGAACCAATTGGCTTTCCATACTTCAGGTGCAACTTAAACTCGTTAATTATAGACTCAACAACTTTTCAACTATTCTTAATTTCTCCCCTTAATATTGGAAAAGTATCTCGTCAATATAAGAACTATATAACCATGCAGTAAATATTATTACTCAGCTGGGGTATTTGATGATTGAATAGAAATCAGGATCATATGAATTCGCTACCTTCTTTACGGATCAATTTTAGTTAGTTGTGGCATAACAATATACTGTACATTTTTAATGTTCTCATGATCAATTTAAATATTGATTTCTTCTTAACAAAAATAATATTTTCATTAGGAAAATTCAAGAAATCAATAACATCAAAGTATATCATATCAAGGGGTTGAATATATTACCATCTTATTATGTAAAATTTCCTTCCAAATTCTTCCAAATTTTCTTTAACAAGGCTTGATTAAATTTAACTAAGTATTTGGATGTATGACAGGTACAAAACTAATGCCCTTTTGAAACACACAAAAAAAATGATTTTCACAAATTTGAAAGCTCTTGTTTTGTGAAGCTTTTCTTCTTTCCTTACTGTGTGTATTTTTTGAAATTTAAAGTATTATCATTATGACTACCGCGAAATGAGACAATATTTATTTCTTTACTACAATCATGACTAATACCTCGACCTTGAAAATTGATAATTAGATATTATAATATTCTTTTCTGAGAATGAGTGTTAAATCAATTGATCGAGATTGATTGTTTGTTATCAAAATCTCATCGTTTATTCCAACCACAAGAGGACTTTTGATCACTTCATAATATTTTTAAATTCTCTTTTTTGATATTGCTACTACATAAGCATATTTGAGGCATGAAAATAGAAATTATTTCTTGAATCAATAATCATTTATTTGTATAGTATCAATTTTGAACTAGTTGAAATTTGAAACACAAATCACATATGAGGTTAATAAAACCCATTAAAACAAATTAACTATTAAAGTCACTAAAAAAATTAATAAAAAATTCTTTAAAACAAATCACAATTTCATTATTGTTAATTAAAAAAATACATATGTGATATAATAACAGTAGCACAATGAAAAAAAAAATTATGGAAATTAAGAGAGATCATTTGGATTGCAACATTTTAGTTGGAAAATAAAAACTTTTATGGAAAAAAAATGTTATGACAGTAGCACAATACATAATGCATATTATAGAAACGAAAAATTGAAAGAAGTTGTAACCAAATGCTTTTTAAGGGATTTCAATTTTTTACTTTGAAATCCAAAAAGCTAAAAATAGTAACAAATAGAGAAGTACCAAACTAAATGAATCAATAAAAATAGCTAAGTAATTATGGATTGATAAGATAAAATTAAAATATAGCAGGATGAACGTTTAAGATTTTGCAATTTTAAAACTAATACATTGATGATGTGGAAATCGATCAAATTGAAGTTATAAGAGGTTGTCTGTAACGTCCCGTTATTTTTGTGATAAAATTTTATTTATTTATTTATTTATTTTATTTTAATTCAAGTAATTAAGTTCATTTATTTATTATTAAATTAGAAATTTGCAATTTATTTCATTTTAATTCATTTTAATGGCTTTATTTATTTAATTACGTTTTAATGGTGTTAATAATTATTAACGGGCCAATTAATAATTATTAATCACCATTGGGTTAGTTTGAGATGTTCGGGATTCGTTTTAAGCCAAAAGTCTTAAAAAGGCAAAATCGTAATTTCCAACTTCCTAAATATCTATTTACTATTTGTCATCTTCTTTAAATGAGTCATTGACTCATTTTGACCAAAACATCACCATTTTCTTCTCCAAACCCGAGCAACAAAGGGAAGAAAAGAGAAGAGGAAGAAACGGTCGCCCGGCGTTTTTGCCGTTTTGCGTGATTTCGGATGCGTTGGAAAGCTCTCGCCGGGACCTTTCTACCCATTCCACTCTTGGAACGTTTCCAACTCTCTAAGGTAAGCCCTAGATTTCGAATTCTCATTGAACTTCCATGGAAATTGATTCAAGCTTTTGTGTTCTTTCGATTTCTTGCCGTGAAACTCGGTGTTTGTCAATTCGGGAGTAGTTTTATGTGTTTTTGGAAACTATTTCATAACCCTAAAACCGAGTTTCGATCAAACCCTTTCCGTTTGAAATTTACCCTTTTGGGATTGAAAATGGGTTAGAAATTAATGAATGAATGTTTATTTAAATTCAATTCGGAAAGGGATTAATGTTCAAAAACACTATTCATCGATACCCATTGAAATCGGGATTATCGAATTTGATTAAAACCAACTCAAAACGTATTTTGAATTGCCAAAAAGCCGAAAAACCAAACCCGAGACTCGTTTTTGTTGATAGGGCCGTGGGCCTCTTTGTGGGTTTTATTGGGTTTTCGTTGCTTTGTATGTTTAGTAATTGTTTGAATGATAGTTGGTTTCGTTATTGATTGTTACGATGTAATTCGTTTGTAGGTGTTTTTGAACTTCGTGGTTGATCGCTCCTTCGAACTTAGGAGCTAAATCATCTTATTAATAAGGTGAGAATAGTTAGCATTTAAATTAACTATGGAAAGCAAACTAGTGTGATGGTTTGAGAGTTTGAAACTAAGATTAGAATCCGAACCTAAGATTAGAGGGTTGTGAGTTAGTGCCCTTAGGATTAAGAGTTAATCCTTTAAGTGAAAACTTAGAAATTCTCGAGAAAGACTTTGAATCTTAGAAGATTCTAACTTAGTTTCGTTATGAAACTAAGGTTGGATTATTTTGAAGTCAAAATGATCCAACTTGTAATTTAAAACGGTTAATAGAACCTCGGGTTATTTGGAAGTATAGAATCCAGGAGGACATAGGTTAATCGTTTAAATTATGATTCTAATCTTATTACTAATGTCGGAGTTCGATCGTCATATCGTTCATTCGAGTTTCTCGGTTATTTTACTTTTTGTCATTTACTTTATGTCTTTACTTATGCCCATTTACCTTATGTGTATTTTAATTACTTTATCATTTACTTTACTTTATTTAATTGTACAAGCATATGCAAGCATATGCATAACATTTTGCACCATTATTTATTATACTACAACATCTCGCATCATTGAAAAGAGAAAAAGAAAAGAATGAAAAGAATGAAAGGAACGGTGGATGAGTGGATTCCCACGTTACCTTCATGCATAAGGTGAATGATGGATGAGTGGATTCCCACATTACCTTCATCATGCATAAGGTTGAATGGTGGATGAGTGGATTCCCACATTACCTTCATGCATAAGGATAAGGGTGGATAGTTTGTAAAAATCCACATTACCTCATTACATGCATAAATGGCAATTGCGTATCCTATGGATGTACTCATTACTTTTATGCATATGATAGATGAGAAAGAGAGTCGAGATGTTATATTTTTTTTTTTGCAAAGTCATTTACTTTTCTTACTTTATGTTATAACAAGTTAAAGGATGAACAATTAGCCTAAGTGTGCTAATTAGTTTCATCAAATGGAAAATATGACTTAGAATGACCTAGACTTTGGAGAATTCTAGGAAGGATTGTGTCGGTTTATTGGACACAAATCGGAATGCGAGTTTGAGGTCTATATTTACTTGTTTATGCTTATTATTCTCACTGGGCTTAGTTTGTTAGCTCATGATATTACAACCAATTTCAGGTAATGCCTTGGCTAGAGGTCGAGGAGAAGGAGGTGGTCTTGCGTGATCGAGGGATGCCGGCCTCGAGATGGACTTGTTGGTTTTGTAAAGTATATGTTAATACTTTATGAATTTTCAAACACTTTGATGTTGTATATAGCTCATAAGAGCTTTTGATGTGGTTTTTATGTGATGAAACATTTGAAATCCTGATTTGGACTTAAAGTCCATGAGATTTTATTAGATGTGAAAATTAGGATGTAAACAGGTTTTCGGCATGCCAATTTTCAAACAAAACCACGCCAATTTTTTCGTAAATTAAAAGACTTCCATTGTTTTCTCCGATTTTAATTTATTTAAAAGTGACGGTCGTCACGATTGGTATCGAGCCAGCGGGTTACGCTGAGACTACATGCGATGCATGTTTGTATTTCATGTTTTGTTTTAAGTCCATTCTCGAAAGTCAACATCCGAGATCGGCAGCACTGGTATTCCTAGACCTTATCTTTAAACTCGCATTTCATTTCGATTTGGTAAAAGAGTGGTGAATCCTCTTTTACAAGTGACTTATCTTGTTTTATTGACTTTATTTCAGTATGCCTCCTAGAAGAGGGGCTAGACGAGTTGGAGTGAGAGGTAGAGGTAGAGGCGAGCTCGGAGCCCTACACCTCCACCACCACCTCCACCTGTGATTCCTATAGTACCTCCGCCTGGTGATTCTGTTGTACCGCCACCTGTTCGGGGCGAGGAGTTTATATTTCGAGGAGGATTATCTCGGGATTATTGCGAGATGCTTGGTAGACCAAGATTGCCTGTTGTACCACCACCTAGACCAGCTGACGTGGCAGTTGATCAGGTTGGATCTACCGAGGCTGCTAGATTTTTGAGAGAGTATAGTAGACATGCACCTGGTGAGTTTAACGGTAGGTCTTTGGATCCATCTTTTGCTGAGCTCTGGATTGATAGAGTTGAGAGAGCTTTCGAGTTTATCAGGTGCCCAGACCATCTGCAGGTCCATTGTGGTACGTATTCTTTGGTTGATGATGCTCTATATTGGTGGAGAGGTCTCCATAGGTCACTTTCTTTGACTATGGAGGTTACTTGGAAGGTATTTCGTGAGAAATTTTATGAGAAATACTATTCTGCTGATTTGAGAGATAGATTGGAGGTGGAATTTGTGACCCTGAAACAGGGTGATAGCTCGGTGGCCAGTATGAGCGAGAGTTTGACCGATCGTCTAGATTTGCTCCTGGACAGATTGCGATCCCGAGAGCAAGATGAGGAGATTTTTGGTAGGGCCGAGAGCCGAGATTAGGGGTTTTTTACGCACCCTGCGTCCGGCTACCTATGAAGCAGGCTTTAGAGTTTGCCCTTTCTTTGGATTTGGCATCCGAAGAAAGGAAGGGCAAACTAGTCACTCTTGGAGAGACTTCCTCTCATAAGAGGAAGGTGGAGGATGACCGTCATCGGTCGAGTACCACCGCCACAAAGAGAGACAAGACGATGTCGCAGCCAGACTAGGGGTGGGATTCGATTTGGGCAGTAGAGAGCACGAGGCAGGCTCCCCTACCACTTAGGTGTTTTACTTGTGGTCAGGAGGGTCACCTATCTAGGTCCTGTAGGACTTATCAGGCTCATCCACCACAAGATGGTTACCCAGGTCAGGGTATGCGGCGAGACCTTATCGTGGCACCACCGCTTTGTATGCTCCTCCAGGTTAGAGGTAGAGGTCATGACCGAGGCAAGGTCAAGACCAGGGCAGAGGACGATTTAGAGGTAGAGGTCAGGGTGGTCAAGCACGGCGATTCGAGACTTCCACCTGTTGTTCAACGCCCACGATTTTACCTCCACCACCACCGAGATTTCCTCCACCGCCACGTCGGTTCACCGCCTCCACCTGCTCGATGTCCAGGCCGAGTTTATGCTACTAGAGAGGAGGCGGAGGCTGCAGTCTTGTAGTTACCGTACTGATCGTTTTTTAGGCCATTCGGCCTTTGTTTTATTTGATTCTGGAGCTAGCCACTCTTTTATTTCTTCCGCATTTGTTGAGTCGGCTATGCTTGAGTCCGCACCGCTAGGGTTTGAGATGCGTGTTTCTACCCCAAAGGGGGGAAGTTTATTATTGCTGATAGTATGATTAACACGATGATTTGTGCTTTATGGGTTGTTGTTTGCATGCTACTTTGATTATCATGCCTATGTCTGATTTCGATGTGATTTTGGGTATGGATGATTGGCTATCAGCTAATCGTGCCACTATTGATTGTACAGAGAGAGTGGTTGATTTTATGAGTCCATGTGGGACTAGTGTACGTTTTCGTGGGACTAGTAGTAGATCAGTACCCACTTTGATATCGATGTTAGAAGCTAGTATGCTTCTAAGTGATGGAGCCTTGGGTTACATAGCTAGTGTGGTTGACACTTCTATACCGGAGGCTAGTTTGAGTTCCGTGCCGATGAGTGAGGGATTTCATTGATGTTTTCCCTGATGAGTTACCCGGTTGCCACCTGGTGAGACAGTTTGATTTTCGGATTGAAGTTGCTCCTGGGGACGACTCCATTGTCCAAAGCACCATATCGAATGGCACCTGCTGAGTTGAAAGAACTCAGAGCCGATTCAGGGAGTTTTAGACTTGGGGTTTATACGCCCAAGTGTTTCGCCGTGGGGAGCCCGTGTTGTTTGTGAAGAAGAAGAAAGACGGTTCTATGCGTTTATGCATTGATTACAGAGAGTTGAACCAGTGTTACTTGAAGAACAAGTATCCTTTGCCCAGGATAGATGACTTGTTTGATCGGTTGAGGGGAGCCACTATCTTTTCGAAGATAGATTTGAGATCCTGGCTATCATCGATTGAGGATTCGGGATGAGGATATTCCCAAGACGGCATTCAGGACGCGTTATGGACATTATGAGTTTGTAGTTATGTCCTTTGGCTTGACTAACGCGCTGCGGCCTTTTATGGACCTTATGCACACGGTGTTTAGGAGGTTCATTGACTCTTTTGTGATTGTTTTTATCGATGATATCTTGGTTTATTCCAAGACAGAGGAGTTGCATGCTATACATCTTCGAGAGGTTTTGACGATACTACGAGATCAGAGATTGTATGCCAAGTTCTCTAAGTGTGAGTTTTGGCTGAGGGAAGTGGCATTTTTAGGCCACGTAGTATCGAGTAGAGGAGTATCTGTTGATCCCTCTAAGATTGAGGCAGTTACTAACTGGCCTAGACCGACGAGTGTGGGCGATATTCGCGATTTTCAGGGACTTGCAGGCTATTATAGGCGGTTTGTGCAAGATTTCTCCAAGATTGCTTCACTTTGACACGTTTGACCACGAAGGGGGTTGATTTTATATGGTCCGAGGATTGTGAGAGGAGCTTTGAGGAGCTCAAGAGGAGGCTTGTGGCAAAGACCGGTTCTAGTATCGCCTGATAAGACTGGTGGTTTGACTGTGTATACAATGCTTCCCACAGAGGTCCGGGGATGTGTGTTGATGCGGCATGGTAAAGTTATAGCTTATGCTTCCGTCGGTTAAAGGAGCATGAGAAGAAATATCCGACTCATGATTTAGAGTTGGCATTCTGCAGCATGCATTGAAAATATGGAGGCATTATTTGTACGGTGAGAAGATTATGATATTTACCGACCATAAGAGTCTCAAATATTTCTTCACTCGAAGGAATTGAATATGAGACAATGGAGATGGTTAGAGCTCGTCAAGGATTATGACTGTGACATTCAGGATATCATCCGGGGAGAGCCAATGTAGTGGCCGATGCGCTCGGTAGGAAGTCTTCTCATTCTTGACTTTGTCGGCCTTACCTTTGAGATTGAGGTGGGATATGGAGCGAGCCGAGATAGCATTGCTTCTGAGGTCACCGTGAGTCCGGCTAGTTTGACAGTGGGGCCTACTTTGAGGCGGAGGATGATTGATGCCCAGGAGGGGAGAGGTTCATTTGCGGGCTGGTTTTAGAGAGGCCGAGTCGATGTTCCTAGTCATTTTACCTTCTCTACAGACGTGCTCGATGTATCGTAAGAGGCTATGTGTGCCTTTAGGATCGACTTTTAGGAGGGAACTGTTGGAGGAGGCTCATAGTTCTATCTTCTCTATACATCCAGGTAGTACGAAGATGTACAGGGACCTGAGAGAGCATTATTGGTGGCCTGGGATGAAGTTTGAGATAGCGGACTTTGTTAGTAGATGTTTGACTTGTCGCAAGTCAAAGCTTTGAGGAAGAGTCCATCGGGTTTACTTAACCCTCGAGTGTGCCGAATGGAAATGGGAGGAGATTTCCATGGACTTTATCGGTGGTTTGCCGAGGACGCCCAAGGGTTATGATACCATTTGGGTGATTGTAGACCGTTTGACGAAGACCGCGCACTTTATACCAGGGAGGATTACCTACCCAGTGGAGACATGGGCACAGTTGTATTTACGGGAGATTGTTAGATTACATGGTGTGCCTGTGAGGATAGTATCAGATCGGGACACTCGTTTTGTCTCGAAGTTTTGGCAGAGTTTGCATTCAGCCATGGGTACAGGCTTGGAAAAATCCACATTACCTTCATTACATGCATAAATGGCAATTGCGTATCCTATGGATGTACTCATTACTTTTATGCATATGATAGATGAGAAAGAGAGTCGAGATGTTATATTTTTTTTTTTGCAAAGTCATTTACTTTTCTTACTTTATGTTATAACAAGTTAAAGGATGAACAATTAGCCTAAGTGTGCTAATTAGTTTCATCAAATGGAAAATATGACTTAGAATGACCTAGACTTTGGAGAATTCTAGGAAGGATTGTGTCGGTTTATTGGACACAAATCGGAATGCGAGTTTGAGGTCTATATTTACTTTTTATGCTTATTATTCTCACTGGGCTTAGTTTGTTAGCTCATGATATTACAACCAATTTCAGGTAATGCCTTGGCTAGAGGTCGAGGAGAAGGAGGTGGTCTTGCGTGATCGAGGGATGCTGGCCTCGAGATGGACTTGTTGGTTTTGTAAAGTATATGTTAATACTTTATGAATTTTCAAACACTTTGATGTTGTATATAGCTCATAAGAGCTTTTGATGTGGTTTTTATGTGATGAAACATTTGAACTCCTGATTTGGACTTAAAGTCCATGAGATTTTATTAGATGTGAAAATTAGGATGTAAACAGGTTTTCGGCATGCCAATTTTCAAACAAAACCACGCCAATTTTTTCGTAAATTAAAAGACTTCCGCTGTTTTCTCTGATTTTAATTTATTTAAAAGTGACGGGTCGTCACATTGTCGTTTGTATGATTCTGCTCAGTTTTAAGATATATGGTATAAATTAAGAGAAATTAAATTATCAACTTCAGTGCCAAAATCATCGTCTTCAATTGGAATAATCAACAAACAAAATGATGATGACACATAAAAAAACGTAAATGATCGTCTTCAATTAGAATAATCAACAAAAAAAAAATTAAAAATCTGTTAAATAACCATAAAATCGAAACTTTGCAATCTCACGTCAGTTAAATTAATAAAAAAAATCATAAATTCTTCATATCTAACAAAAATATCAATTTGATAGTGCATGAGAAATCAATAACTAAAAACATCGCAAGCCAATGAATGATAAATTATGACCTTGAATGCAAAGAAATGTAAATAGATGTAGGAAAAACCTTAGAAAATTGTGAGGATTGATTTTTTTTTTTTAGCAATGAAAAAAACTAAACAAAAAATTGTATGATAAGATGATAGTCATGGATCCTGTGATAGTAGAATCCAGTGAGATAAAAAAATCATTTATTTAAATGATTACCTTATTAAAAAGAAAGATTTACATTAAAAATCAAATCGGAACAATTAATTACAACAATATGTAGATATATTGATTAATTACAAAACTGGAATTGTTAGGCCTTATACGGTGGTCGTTTCTTTTTTTTAGACAGATTTACCCTCTCAAATATTTGTAACCGTTCTACTTTTTCTATTATTTTATTTTATTTTTTAATTACAGATTTTTATGTTAATTAATGTTTGAATTCAAATGATTCCCCCTTAATTTCCTGATTTGATATTTTGGTGTAGTTTCCATATTTTTTTCATAATTCAAATTTTAAATTCGTAATTACTTTCTGTTTCAATCTTCTTTTATTGTTATTGTTTAGATATCTTTCTTTTATGCTCTATCCATGTAAAGACTCGAATTTTCACAAATCTTTAAATCAGAAGTAAAACAGCGGAAGACTTATTTTTACAAAAATTTGGCGTGGATCCGTTTAAAATACGAACTCCCTAAACCTGTTTACATGGGCTCAATCCAAAGAATTTAAAACAAACGACATTTCACTCCATTTTATACCCAAAATCAGAGAAAATAATACAAAATAATCTACAACAGTTATTAAATTCTCATGAGCCATAAATACAAGTTTAAAAGTAATGACATATGATTTTTATCAAGCATTCGTAGAATGCTCCCAAATTGTACATATAAAGTCCATGTCCCGAAAGCCATCCACTTGTGATCAAGCAACACCATCTCCTCCACCTCGTACCCTACTAAGAGTAATACCTGAAAAAGTTTAAGTGTAGCAACATTAGCATAAAAATGCTAGTGAGAATAAAATGGATGCAAGCACTTCTATGGACCGAATCCCATATCGGAAAATGTGTCCAAAAATCTAAGTACTCTTGCACAACCCATTCAATATTCCAAAGTACTTTACATAATAAGATCAATCCATTCTACTAACTCGTAAATTCGGAAAGTAAATATTCAAGCTCGTAAAATAAAGTAGGTACTAGTGCTTAACAAAGTAAATGACAAAGTAAATAACAAAGTAAATAACAAAGTAAATGACAAAGTAAATAACAAAGTAAATAACAAAGTAAATGACAAAGTAAATGACAAAGTAAATAACAAAGTAAATAACAAAGTAAATGACAAAGTAAATAACAAAGTAAATAACATCCGTGACCACTTATCACCAATCATAACCATTCCGTGACCTCCGTGCATAACGATAATATGCATGCATAACGATAATATGCAAGTCACCAATCACAATCATTCCGTGACCTCCGTGCATAACGATAATATGCATGCATAACGATAATATGCAAGTCACTGTGACATCTATGCATAACGATAATATGCAAGCATAACGATAATATGCAAGTCAACGTGACATCTACGCATAACGATAATATGCAAGCATAACGATAATATGCAAGTCAACGTGACATCTACGCATAACGATAATATGCAAGCATAACGATAATATGCAAGTCAACGTGACATCTACGCATAACGATAATATGCAAGCATAACGATAATATGCAAGTCAACGTGACATCTACGCATAACGATAATATGCAAGTCAACGTGACATCTATGCATAACGATAATATGCAAGCATAACGATACTATGCAAGTCACCGTGACATCCGTGCATAACGATACTATGCAAGTCACCAATCACAAACCATTCCGTGACATCCGAAAGTGAATCTCATCACTAATAATATCGTACTAACTCGATTCTACACAAGAATCTCTCCAAAGTTCTTTTAACCATTCTAAAACTACTCAAGATAAAAGGAGTACATAATACTCTTCTCCAAGTTCCGGAATCTAATTCTCCTCGAGAATAATAACTTAATCCACCAATAACATCTTACTTTAAACAACAACCAATCTTATTTCATTCTCTTTAATACCTTATACCTGTACATAAGGTTTACATCAAAAATTACAATCTCCAATTTCAAGATCTTCCAAATAAATGAGAATCTAGTTCTCTCATATAAACAATTCAATCTCATTCTTCTTTCCTATGGCTCTCGGTTATATATCAATTGCATTTCTTTTCTCTATAGAAATGTATGTTAGACATAATGTTTCAATTCTTTTCTCTATAGCAACTTAGGCTATCAAAAGTTTATATAACCTTTACCAAAGCTCCCGAACTCAAGAAACTAACTCCCAAATAACATACATTCTTGGAAAGTTCTCAAGTCTATTAACCCTCTTAACATCGATCTAACATAAACGTCAAGCAATTCGAAAACATAAAAGTAATCACAACCATTTTAAACTCACCTTAGCCAAATTAGTTTTGGTCCAAAACTCCGATTTCCCACAATTCAACAACCGAGCAATCGCACCTACAATTCATCAATTGCACAACATATTACAACTCATATCTAATATGAGAACAAGTTTGCATTTTCGGATGAATAGTGATTTCGGATGAATAGTGTTTTCGGATGAATAGTGTTTTCACGTGAATAGTGTTTTTCGAAAATCCGGGTTCAAAATCGTCAAATTCCATGATAACCATTCATGATTTCAACTTCAAAACTCATTTACAATAAAAAATGAACAAAACCATATAAAAAGTCTTGAAAACTTACTTTTTAGGGTTTTGTTTAGAGAACGGGAAACGCCAAAAGGTTAGGTGGGGTAGAAAGCCCTCATCTCGAGCAATCCAATGCAACTGAAATCAAGCCGATCCATCGAGAAACGAATGAGAAACGAAGAAAAGAAAAAACACATCCATGGTGGATGAAAGCTATGACCATGGAGGGAGAAGAAGAAGAGAAAGATGATAGTTTTTGCTTAATGAGGAAGTCTAAGAAGATATTTGTAAAATAAATATCTAGATATTTAGGGTTTTGGGAAATTACGGTTTTGCCCTTTTTGACCTTTTGCTTATAAAACGAAAACCGATGATCTTAAATAAATTTAAAGGTGTCTAATAATTATTAATTGGCCCGTTAATAATTATTAGAGTCACCGAAACGAATTAAAAAGATAAAAAGGATTTTCGGACGGAAATAACTAATAAAACTGAAATTACTAATTTTAACTAATTTTAAAAGCTTTAAATAAATAAAAATAATAAATTAATAAAATAAAATAATAAAAAAAAAAAAATTTACCTCTAAAAGTAACGGGACGTTACAATCCATTTTTTTTTCTTTCTTTGATTTTCTTTCTTCCTGCTCCTGATTTTTTTTCTCATATCTCCCTTTTATGGTTAACTTTTGTATTTTTTTTAATTTCAAATTTCCATAATCTTCAACATGTATTTTCCTTTGTGTATTATTTTTCAATTTCGTTTTCTATCTCTTCATGGTTCATCTTCTATTTTCTTTTGTTTTATTCATCATAGTGTTCTACATGTTATTTTTTCTTATTTTCAACATTGTTGTGATGGATCGTTTGATCGAATGTCGTTTTTTATTTGGTTTGAAAATTTGCAGAAAAAATTGGTAAGGGAATTTGGCTTTTACATTAATACGCACAAAACTTATATGATTGAATGCTGAATATTAAATTTATTGGGTTTTTTTTTCTTTTGTTAAGATTTTTGTATTGTTTAACGTGTTTATTAAAAATAAATATTGTTAAATATTTACCCTTTTACAAATTCTACGATTTTTTGATTATTTTATTAATTTTTAAATGTTTATTAAAACTAAACGTTGTGAAATATAATAAGTTTCCGGTTGTCTACAAGTTAAAATAGTAATCATAATTTGTTTTCTTCTTAGGTTTTTTTCTTAAGAGTTTTGTATTGCTTTAAGTGTATATTAAAAATAAATTATTATTAAATATTTACCATTAACGAATGAACGTGTTTTCCATTTATTTCATTCAGTTTTAAATGTTTATTAAAAATAAACGTCATTAAATATAATCGTTTTCAGTTTTCTATAAGATAAAATAGTCTTTATAATTTGTTTCATCAGTGAACCAAATAAACGGTTGTTAGTTTAAATGATTTTCTATTTAAATAATGTTTTGCATGTTTGTCATACTACGTTTAATTTATTCAAACATTGATCAAACATAAACTTTGTTAAACATTTATATAAAAATGGTATGTTATATACGTTTATTCACACTATTTTTAATTGTGTCCACACTTGAATAAAATTAAACATTGTTAAATATTTGTCCCATAATGTAATATTTATAAGCATCAAACTTCCACTTACACAACAAACTAAAAACATGTCAATTATGAATTAATACTATCAATCATGCATTTTTTAAATATGAAATATAATTTCACCAGAGCAAACGTAATATAAAATTCAATAACAATAATAAACATGTGTTCTTAAATTTAAAAAAAAAAAAAAACTAAAACATTTTCGATTTGTCTTTCTCGATGTTGCCTTGTTTTGTTTCCATCACTCATGCACCTGGTTGACTGAACAAATTGAATTGTTGTTGCTAGCTTTGAGGTTGTGACCTTGTTGTTTTGGATATTTTATATTCATACCCAAAAGCTTCAGTGTACGGTTCTTTAAGGATCTTGTCCTCCCAGGTTGCAGCTACTCACCCTCTCTGTTTCTTTCTTTCTTATTTTTCTTCTTCTTCTAAATCATGAAATGAACAATTATTTATAATGAACATGGAGAAATATATTCCAACATTTATCGTAGTTGAATAAAATTAAATATTTATATTAAAATATTTAGGACAATAAATTATACATGAACATTTAACAATGTTTAATAAATATAAATATTTAGTTAATTTCAATAAATATTGATGCTATGATGCATTTTTTAACCTATATTTCATTTGGTTCTTCTTGTTCGTATGTGTCTTCTTCTTCAGAACTTTCATCATCCTTAATGTCCTCCTGTAAAGACTCGAATTTTCTCAAATATTTAAATCATGAGTAAAACAGCGGAAGACTTATTTTTACAAAAATTTGGCGTGGATCCATTTAAAATACGAACTCCCTAAACCTGCTTACATGGGCTCAATCCAGAGAATTTAAAACAAACGACATTTCACTCCATTTTATACCCAAAATCAGAGAAAATAATACAAAATAATATACAACAGTTATTAAATTCTCATGAGCCAGAAAAACAAGTTTAAAAGTAATGACATATGATTTTTATCAAGCATTCTTAGAATGCTCCCAAAATGTACATGCAAGTCAATGTCCCAAAAGCCATCCCCTCGAAATCAAACAACACCACCTCCACGACCTCGTCCTCTCCCACGAGTATTACCTGAAAAGTTTAAGTGTAGCAACATTAGCATAAAAATGCTAGTGAGAATAAGATGGATGCAAGCACTTTCATGGACCGAATCCCATATCGGAGAATGTGTCCAAATAAATCTAAGTACTCTTGCACTAACCATTCAATAATCCGAATACTTTACATAAATAGATCAAACCATTCTACTATCCCGTAAATTCGGAAAGTAAACATTCAAGCCCGTAGTTAAAGTAGATACTAGTGCTTAACAAAGTAAATGACAAAGTAAATAACAAAGTAAATAACAAAGTAAATTTCTCATTTCATCCGTGACCACTTGTCACCAATCATAATCATTCCGTGACATCCGTGCATAACGATAATATGCAAGTCACCGTGACATCCGTGCATAACGATAATATGCAAGTCACCAATCACAAACCATTCCGTGACATCCGTGCATAACGATACTATGCAAGTCACCGTGACATCCGTGCATAACGATAATATGCAAGTCACCAATCACAAACCATTCCGTGACATCCGTGCATAACGATAATATGCAAGTCACCAATCATAAATCGTACCGTGACCTCACTGTCACCGTGACCTCACAGTCACCAAACATAAATCGTACCGTGACCTCACAGTCACCAAACATAAATCGTACCGTGACCTCACTGTCACCAATCATAAATCGTACCGTGACCTCACTATCACCGTGACCTCACTGTCACCAAACATAAATCGTACCGTGACCTCACTGTCACCGTGACCTCATATCATAATGCCATACTTACTACTCCCTTCAGTAACACCAAATAGTGAATCTCATCACTAATAATATCGTACTAACTCGATTCTACACAAGAATCTCTCCAAAGTCTCTTTTAACTACCTTATAACCACTCAAAATAAACGGAGTATCTAATACTCTTCTCCAAATTCCGGAATCTAATTCTCCTCGAGAATATAACTTAATCCACCAATAATATCTTACTTTAAACAACAACCAATCTTAACTAATTTTCCTTATGCACTTTCCTTAACTCCCAAGTAACATACATTCTTAGAAATTTCTAAAGTCTATTAACCCTCTTAACCTCGATCGAACATAATCGTCAAGCAATTCGAAAACATAAAAGTAATCGCAACCATTTTAAACTCACCTTAGATTTGAAGTCGAGTATCCAAGGAATCGAAGTCGAATCCTCGTGACAATTACAAACTTTTTGGGACTTCCCTTAAGGAACGAGAAACTTTGAAAATCTAGGTTGGATAGGTAGCCCTCGTCCCTACCAATCCAACGCAACCGAAAACACGACGATCCGCCGAGAAACGAATGAGAAACGAAGAAAAGAAAAATTCATCAATGGTGGAAAGCATCCCACGGCAAGGAGAAGTGAAGGAGAGAAAGATGAAGGCAATTGTGATATTTAAAGATAAATGAATAGTAAATTTAGATATTTTGGTAGTTTGGAAATTACGGTTTTGCCCTTTTATGACTTTTAGCTTATAAAACGAAACCCGAAGCTCTTAAATAAATCTAAAGGTGATTAATAATTATTAATTGGCCGATTAATAATTATTAATGTCACCGAAGCGAAAAATAAACATTAAAACGATAAAAATGAATTTCGGGCAAAATTAAGTACTAAAATCGAAATTTCAAAATAATAATTAAACTAAATACTTGAATTGCAATAAATAAATAAATAAACAATATTAAATAAATAAATAAAAAAAAAAAAAATAATAATAATAATAATAAAAAAAAATTCACCTCAAAATACCGGGACGTTACACCTCCTCATCGTTTCCTTTCTTCAACAAATTCTTCTTAAGATTCTTCCATAGTTTCTTTTTCTTTTTGTCTTCTTCCTTTTTCTACTTCCACATTTTGTTTCCAATTTTTTTGTGAGAAGAATGATTTGTTTTCCAGAACGTAGAAATTCTGTTAAAAAAATAGAAACTACGAAAAATGTGATTTTTTTTACATAACATGGAACCTATGTAGAAAATAAAATAGAAACTTTAAAAAAAGAAGGTTTTTTTTGTCAAGAAAGTACCTATTTCGATGTTTCAGGTTCAATATCTTCTACAACCTTGCTATTCTCTTGAGTTTGCTCATTTTCTTCATCACCTGCTTTCATGACCAATCTCTTCCTCACCATTAAAATCTGCTTTTTGGTAACCATGATTTCTTCTTCTCTATTGCTTTCTCTCTGATCTTCTCACAAAGGTTTTCTGAAAATGAAAGATTTATCTTCTTTCATATTTTGAAATTTTGGGGTATAATATATTGTTTGATTTGATTTCCCCCTTTCCCTCGTGATTTCTTTTTTTGAATCCCTATAATTTCGTAGGTTGTTTTTTGTTAACTGCTTTTTTTTTTTAATTTCCCACATAAAACTAAGTGGAGGTTAAAATTGTCTTTCATATTCTATAGACGGTGGAGGTTGTCTATATTTGTAATTAATTAGTCCCTCCCTATATAGGTGTAATTATGGTAGTGATTTTGATTATTAATGAAATTAGCCCTATTAAAAAATCGCAATTTTAAAATAAAATGTTTTAGATGTGTAACAGTTACAGATGGCACAAGAAACCAAAATCATAGCTCAAAAAACCAAAAATATGACTTTCTCAAATCATAGCTCAAAGGTTTCAAAAAGAAAAGTGTAAAAACTAGAACTCATATAAAATGAACTAACCTTGAATAAAATGAAAAAAAATAAAAAGAAAAAAACATTAAAATTAAGATGGAAGACTCATGCTGATAACATGTTATAAAACTAAAGCAATATATTAATAATAAAGCAAAGAGAGAAGAAGATGGAGACCAGAGAATGAGAGAAATAATCTTATGATATTCACTTTTAGGATAATCAACCCTTCTTATAATCTCTATTTATAAGTTTACAATGGCATATGCAGGGACAGATCTACCTAAGGGAAGGAGGGGGGCGTGCCCCCCTCGATTGTAGATATTATTTAATTATATGTAAGTAATAATTTTAAAAAAAATATTTTGCTTTTGTATATATATAATATAAAAAGCAACAAAATATGTAAAAAAATGTTAGTAGCGCGTTGTTCCAAACTTCCCTCCTTCCAAATTGATGTCATGGGTTCGATCTCATTAACCTCATTTCCTTCAATTTTAAATCATCTTTCATTTTACAATTTTATAAAAATAATTTATTTCTTATTTATTAAGCTTTTTTTTTTTAATATTATTTATAATAAAAAAAATATCATTATTTATTATCTATCCATCTATATTATTATAATATGAATCTAATAATCTTTTAATATAAAAAACAAAACAGATTAATATTTACCGATTTAATTTCTAACCAATTAAATATCGATGAAAAACATATATTTTTTTACTACTATAATTAATAATTATATCAACAAAAAATTAATAATATATGATTGCATGTATTGCTTATTAGAGGTGTTTTTCAATGCGAGTTTTGTCAGTTTTAGATACAATCGACACCAAACCGAATAAAATGTAAGAATATTTTAAAACTAAAACTAACAGAATATGGGTTAAAAATAAAATTTGACATGTGTCGACTCGGCTGTGAGACATTGGTGGTTAAAAGATATCAATTTCTTTAAGTTTTAGTTGGTTCTCGATTCAATTTTTTATTTGTTGACGATTTTAAGTTGCAGTCCTATGTGCCCCCTAAACATAAATCCTGGATCCGTCACCGATATGAAAACTATGAGTTACAAGACATATGAGGAGTAAATTACAAGAGTAATGTTGTGGGGTTATACAATTGACTCATATTGTGTGGCGGAGTTTGTAACCAATGAGAGTTATGGACATCTATTATGTATTTATTCAGAACAATTTATATCATCACCTTTCTTTTTCTATAATTAGAAAGCATTTCTTCCTTCCTTTGTCACTACCTTTTTGTTTTACTTAATTGATTAAATATATTTAAAAGAAATTTCATTGGGTAGCGGAACTTTCTGTAATAATTTTTAAAAATGTTCATTCATGTGCATCAAATAAATCAGTCATAACCTTATTAGGTAATAAGTGATTACATGCATCAATATCGGTTGATACTGTGAATCAATAAAATCAATGATTCATTATCAGAAAATTAGTGATTACTTAAGCGAAACTAATGATAATTTTATAATATTTTATGCGTGGATTTGTGTTTTTTGCTATTTTTTAAAATAAGCTTTTGGGCTGCTATTTTTATAAATATTGGAGATGATTCTGCTATATGTGTAAGAACCCCTATATTTAATCGATGTAAGTATTAAACTGTCAATTCCATCCGACTACTTTGAAAATTTTCATTTTGATTTTTATAATTTAATTAAATCTTATCTTCGTAAATTAAATTAGTGTTGAAAAAAATCGGTTAACACTAAAGAAAAGTTTTAGGAAAACTATATCATCTTTAAAAAAATAATTACAAATAAGGTCAATTAAAAAAAAAATCAATCACTAATTGAATTTACTAAGTGATTAATTGTTTGTGATATATCTAATATCTACATAATTCAGTTATTTACTTATATCGATTTATAATAAGTTATGATAAATCATTAATTAATGTTGTCAATAAAAATTACATTATTTATAAATATTAGGAAATTTTGACTAAATTTGTAATTATTTTTTTTAAACAAATGATATATTTATAAATACTGGTTTATTTCTTTTAAAAGTTAATATTTTATGAATTGATATTTATAAATAAATAAATAAGAATAGCAAAGCATAAAACCTAACTCACACATCCTTAAAAAATGCTATTTTTTTTACATTATAAAAAAATATATGTAATTTTTTAAAATACTTATTAAAAATTTCATGCAATGAAATTTCTCTAATAAAATATTATCAAAAAAATTTATTAGATTAATAATCCCTGATTTATAAATTATAACATTACAATAAAATCTATATAGGTGACAAGTATGGTCCTAAAATCAATGATTGTTCTTTAACGATCATGAAGGTGGAAAAATATGTCAGCAATTTTATCTGTTGCAAAATGCAAAAGAAAATTTACGTTGAACGGTCATTTTCTTTGCTTTTTTAATCCATATTTTTTTTCTTCTTTTTGGTCAAAGAGAGGGGAAAAAAATGAATAGGAAGAAGATAGAATATGTTGTGGCATATCAACTTTAGTTACAAGACATAGTTGTCCATGTCCTCCACTTTAAATCATAAATAAGACAAGGAGAAATTACACCTTTTTCTCTAATCCAGAGTCATTTAACCCACAAATTTGTATATGATTAAATTTTACAAAATACCTCTAACGAGATAAGATTTAATATTGCTTTTAACATTTTAAAAGTTTCAATTTTACTCTAAATTTATTAATTTGTTTTAAAATACTATTCGTCCGCTAACTTGAAGATAAAATTGTAACTTATGAAACATTAAGAGGGTAAAATTGAAACCAATTAAAATATTAAAGAGAAAATTGAAAACCACTATATTTTGTATAATTTAATTAAAAAAATTTATAATAAAAAATAAAGAATGAAAGAGGGAAGATAAAATTTCACGGAGAAACATTATATAAAATTTAAAATTTTGAGTCAAATATTCATAAGAGATTTGACTTGTAGGAGTATTTGGGTTTGAATAAAATAGTACACTTTTTTAATTAAAGATTAAAAGTACTCTAAATTTCAAACACTTTCCAACTTTAAAAAGAGACTCAGAGAGACAAGAAATTGAATGTTTAATCCAATCTTTTAATCTTTATCCTTAATTAAAAATTAAAACATTTTATATTATTTAATTTTTGTCCTTATTTATTCATTTATTTTTACTCAATTATAATAAATGTAGTTGGTTTCAATTTTTCCTTTAAGGTTTCAAAATTTTTGCCCCTTAACATTTCAAAAATTTCAATCTTGCTCTCAATCTCTTAATTTTCATTAAACTTACAAGAAATTTATAATGAAATAAATTAATAAATTGACGGGTTTATACTTTTAAAATATTAGGGGTATCTTGTATAATTTAACCTTTTAATATCACTCTAAATAAGAGATAGTCACACTATTGGTGCACTTATTTTCCTCTAAAATAACATAGGGTCAACTCCTGCGACCTTATGTATTTACACGAGAAAGAATCCTTAACCACAAAGAGGAAATAACTATAATCAATTTTTCCAATTTAATAAACATCTCCTAATACCATCAAGCAATATAAAACTGATGGGAATGTTATGCTTGTCTATCTTTAATATATAAAAGTAGTGATGTTTAAGAAACTTTTTTGGACTATTATACCCCTTTTAAAATCTTAAAATTACTAACATGCTATTATATATACCCTTTTAAAACCTTCAAATTACTAAAAATGTCATTATTATTTATACTTCACTATCTATTAAATGACTATTTATATTTTTAATAAAGTATTTCTCTTCATTGAATAAGCAATTGTCAATTTTATTAAATAAATTCCTTGGTTTTTTTTATTGTTTTCACAACATCAAATTATAAAATAATTGAAAAAACAAGTACAACATATGAAAATGAATGTGATATTAAAATGAATTTATTGTTTAGATTTATCACCAATTTATGAAAAATAAATTATATTTAAGTATTCAAATATTAAATGATTTATTAAAGGTAACGGTGCTTTAATTTTAAAAAATAATTAAAAAAAACTTAAATTGTTTAAAAAAAATAGTTAAGATTAAAAAAAACAACTACAACAAAATATAATTTATTGAATTAGTAATGGTATAATATTTGAATAAATTTAAATTTTTTTAATTAAAAATATTTAAAAGTTTAAAAATCAAAGAGAAAAAAATATATAATTTCTTAAATTTTAATTAAAATTAGAAATAAATAATCTATAAATGCAAAAATTAACTAACATATGTATATAGAACAAACAATTTATTTTTTATTTGGTAGTATAAATTTTAAAAATAAAGATGTTAAAAAAATCGTCTTATATAAAAAGGCAAATAATTATGTAAATTAGTAAACTATACGATAATTTAAATATTAAATAGAACATAATAATATGTTAATAAAATCATTTTAAAAAAGATTTATAAACCATAGAAAAATCAAATAAAAAATATTTCGATCTTTTAAATATTTCTATGTTAGAAAAAATACACCAGTATGGTTTCTCACCACATTTTAAATGATTTATTTAGAAAAAGGTAATTTGAAGATGGTTGGAATGTAAGATTAGACTTTTATTCCTATTGTGTATTCTTATGTGTTTTTGTTGTTTTTTTTTTAATTTATGTAATTTCAAAAAGAATTTGTGGTTTTTTTTTTTTTTGTAGATGTTTTACTTTATTGATATTTCCTCCCGAATCTATTGGCATAATTTCTATCCAATAATTATTTTTATGTAATGTTTTTAATAATAATTTTTCTTATAGATGTTTTACAAAGTTGATATTTAAGTTTGATTCTTATCATTGCACGATCATCATTATTACTACACAAGTTGATTCTTTTGGATGTTTGTAGTTGATATCTTTAGTTGGCTCGAGCTCTAGGTACGATATTTACCCCATTCATTCTATATATATTAATTTTCTTCTTAAATTTATGTGATTCAATTATTTTAGAATGTTTATAAAATTTAAATTTCTTCTTGGATAATTAAATACTCATATGTGTGTTTAGTAATATTGATTATAATTTTCAATTAAATTTTTACAATGAAAGCTTTCTCAAGATTTTCCCTCACGATGGAAGACCAGAGTTATAGAACTTTATATCTACAATAATTGATTTTGCATTTTTTTCTTAAAATAAAGCAACAATGATTCTAATATTTTCTAATTTTTGTTTTCATAATAATAATTCTTTTTTTATTTTATTTTATGTGCTAGAATTGTAAAAGCTTTAAAAATAAAATGATTATAAAAAAATACATTTTAAGGTACAAATACCGTAAAACTAATTATTTTGTAGTAACTATCAACATCCAATTTAATAATCAAATATCGTATTTTAAAAAAAAAAATACAATATCGAAAGAAGTTTAAAAGTCACAATATGTATGATATATATATCAATGTGTTTTTTTAAATAATGTCTACTCAAGTATTGAAAATGTTACATTTTCTTATTTTGATTCATATTTTAAGTTAGCCAATTAAAATAAAGATAATTTTGTGACCACATAAAATTATAATATTAAAAATGTGTTAAATTTTAAAAATAATATCTAATAGATAATTTACTTTACTAAACAAAACTAATGAAATTGCGAAATTAAAAAAAACATTTATTTAATACATAAAAAGTTATAAATTTAAATTATTTATATAATTTTAGTTAATTATTATAATTGATAAATGCATTTTATTATAACGTAAAATTACACGTGCTAGAATTCTAGTTAATATAAAAGCGCGTACCTACGCTCATGACGTGCTATGAAATGGCCACAAATTACATAAACTCTAGTAACTCTTAAAATCAGAACTCTGATATCAATTGTGACAATTACATAAAGCATAAAAGGAGAGACTAACTTTGTAGAGAAGTATTTACTCCACTTCGTAATTACGATCCTGGGACCACCAGTGAATCTTCATGACTATGGCTCAATAGGAAACTGCGCGTAGGCACCAATAAAATTAGAACGGAAAAAGGACTCCTCCATTTTTAATATATTCTAGGCCTTAGTTAACATATTAGGTTATTAAAACCCTTTACTATTTATACGGAGCTAGAAAATCTTAGAGAATATTTAAATTTGATAAATTTAAAATCAAATAATTATTAAAGATATTTTTTAATTCCTCCATGATATGCAAATTAAAATTGTCATATCTTTAATATTAATTAATCCAATAATTATATTTATTATTTTAAAAAAATATAATATCTTCCAAAAGATATTTCATGTATCTAAATACCATGATTGGAGGTGTGGACTATTTGTCAATAATTCACACGTCTCTTCCTTCATATACTAGGCTTGGGCTCACGCCTGACCCTATATTATGAGCTTGGGTATTTTGTTTTTTTTTCCTCTTTAATAGATCAAATCTATTAATAGTTTAATATCAAATATCTATTTAATTTATCAATTTCAAATCAATTAATTAATGTTTCCATTAACATGGTTTAGCCTAAGGACTCAACGGATATATAGTATGTGAGCTCTAATGATACAAAATTAATTAATTAAAACTCATTTAATTAATTTATTCTCATTCATAACTTTGGATAATTCCACTATACATCCAAACTTCCACTCTCAGTCCTATAGATAATGTTATGTCCACTGGATATAATCATTACCTTACATGATTGACCATTCACAAGGATTTCATTATTACATGATCTTGATTATGCGTGTTACTAGTTCCTTGATCAGAGGAATATGGAGCCTCGTTATTCAAGCCTTGAATCAATCCTTAAGAGAACCGCTTATTTATTTTCCAAATAAGAAAAAAGTGAATTCTTTAATGTGGTATTATGTTCCCAGCAATCTGTATGATCTAATCACATAGAAGGAGGCATATTGAGCGTACTATGTCTGAATAAAAAATGTTATGATTGATGCTCTTGAGCTTATAATTTTTTTAAACAATAAATGTTATGAATAAAATGCATTCTTTTGAGTCAATCTGTGCATTATTTTATATGTTCAATATATTACATTTAAATTACCAAAATCCCTTGAGTTACTTATAATTTAATATTGACTAATATATGATATAAGAGGATCTAGTGTAAGATTGTAACTCACATAGTCTGCAGTACATGGATATGGATCCTGTCAACAGTGTTGATACAGTCCATTTTAAATGATTTGATATGGTTCATTCATGTGTAAGACATGCAAGTGGAAGTATTTTGTACGAAAATGATCTTACAAGGCTAGACCAGGATTTTTTTATCAATTCCTAACTAAGACCGTAATAGGAAATGAACAAAACACTAACTTGATTGTCAACTGTGATTGATCTTAATCCCAAGCGTGTTATGAACTCTTGTTCATGGAGTTATTTCTTTTGATCACATATTTGAGAGTGATCCATTGATATACTTAATATCATTGTTATTTTGAGAACATGAAAAAATGAGTAGCTAAGAACATTTCTACACGAGATGAGATCCATGACTTTCCTAGAAATGAAAGTGTTAGTGCGACACGTAACCATTTTTATGAATTTTAGGTAACTACCTTAATGCAATGATTCGAGACTTGAATAATGAAGTCTCACCTTCTCAGTGGCCAGAGAAGAACTTATTTCATAGTTAGACCATGGAAATTGTTCATTATAGAATCATCAGGTACACAAGAACAAAGAGATAATTATAGGGATTAACGATAATTATGACACAACTGTAATTATGAGATTACCATGTGAAGGATATGACACAAATTTACTTGATAACAAATGGACATTACTCATTTATTGTGAGGGGAGTTCAATTATCGGCTTTTAGTAGAATAACCTTTAAATAATAATTACGATTAATTAATTAAAATTTATTGGAGCCCATAATCTATAGGTCCATCGAGTCCCAATGCAAACAAAAATATTGGATTTTTTTTTTATAGAAAATTATACTTTTTTAAATTTATGTTAAATCTAACGTAAACGTGAAACTATTTCCAAAAATATGTGAAATCGTTTGAAGACAAACGACTTAGTCCATGATGGTCGTATATTCTACATACGATTAAATTAAAAAAGAGAAAAATTGTTACACAATTTAGTCTTCGTAGCATTAAATCATACGGTTTCATCACTACGTTTTGCGACGGAAAATTTTCAATGACATCCGGGGGAAATACTTTTGTGATGCACTGAGTCGTAATACAAGTCGTTGACCACGTGTTACGTCCGTTTCGTTGAATTTGCGATGGAGTAGCGACAGACATGGCCAAGGTATCTTAAAAAATGGCGCGAACTAATGGCGAGAAGGAAGTGACACTGGTGTCGCTATGTTTTGTGACGCCTTCATCGTAACAGAGCACCGGAATCACAACTTGCAATAAAAAAGGCGTGAAAGTATGGTGGAAAGACAGTGACGCTAACGTTGCTCTATTATTGCGACAACGGTGTCGTAATACAGTGACTCTATTGAGCAGCTGTAACGTCCCGTTATTTTGTGATAAAAAAAAAACTTTTATTTATTTTATTTTAATTTAAGTAATTAAAGTTTATTTATTTATCGGTAAATTAGAATTTAGTAGTTTATTTTGGTTTAAGTCCTTTTAATTACCTTTTTAGTTTATTTTCGTTTTAATGGTATTAATAATTATTAATCACCATTGGGATAGTTTAAGATCATCGGGTTTCGTTTTATAAGTCAAAAGTCATAAAAGGACGTGACCGTCATTTCCAAATTTCCTAAATATCTAAACACTATTCACCAATCTTCTTTAAATCCACTTTGACTCATTTTTGACCAAAAACATCATCCATTCTTCCTCCAAAATCGTGAGCATCAAGAAGCAAAGGGGAAATTTCGATTTTTGTTCGTTTCTCGACGGATCGACTCAATCTTGGATAAATCGAAAAGCCCTCGAGTCAAGGATCCTTTTGCACCTAACCTTCGTTTGTTTCTCTCGAGATCCAAGGAGTTCTCGGTAAGTTTCTCTTGAAACCCTAAGCTCCAAATAGTGTTTTAATGGAGTTTTCTTTGTTTTCTTTCGATTTCTTGCCGTGAAACTCGGTGTTTGTAAATACGGGAGTAGTTTTAAGAGTTTTTGGAAACTGTCCCTTAACCCTAAAACCGAGTTTCAGTCGAAACCCTTTCCGTTTGAATTTTACCTTTTTGGGTTTAATTATGGGTTAGAATTTAATGAAATAATGTTTATTTAAATTCGTTTTGGGAAAGGGCATAATGTTCAAAAACCCTAATTATCGATACCCATTGAAATTGGGAATATCGAATTTGCTTAAAACCAACTCGAAACACTTTTAAATTGCCTAAAAGTAGGAAAACCAAACCTGAAGCCCATTTTCTTTGATAGGGACATGGGCCTCTTGTGGGAGGGTTGTTGAGTTTTTCGTTGTTTTGATTGTTTGGTTGTTGTTTGATCGATAGTTAATAATTTATTGATTGTGTGATATAATTCAATTGTAGGTGTTTTCGAACCGCTTGTTTGATCGCTCTTCCAGACTTGGGAGCGAAGCTAACTTTCTTTAAGGTGAGAATAGTTAGGATTTAAAGTATCTATAGAAAGCAAATAAGTGTGAAGGTTTTTAGAATTTGAAACTAAGACTAGAATCCGAATCTAAGATTAGAGGGATTTGAGTTAGTGCCCTTAGAATTAGGAGTTAATCCTTTAAGTGAGAACTTAGGAGTTCTCGAGGAAAGTATTGAATCTTAGAGAATTCTAAGTTAGATTCGTTTCGAAGCTTAGGATGGATCATTGTAGGTTAAAAGATCCAAACTTGTTTTTAGAACGGTTAATAGAACCTCGGATTATGTTGGAAGTTTAGAATCCTTGAAGGTTAGGTTAATCGTTTACGTTATGATTTTACTTTTATTATTGTAGCGGAGTTCGATTTACATATCGTTCGTTCGAGATGCTTATCTATTTTACTTTATGTCATTTACTTTATATCTTTTACTTTATGCCCCTTTACTTTATGCTTACATCAACTACTTTAATTCCGCACTTTATTTATTTACTTTTACAAGGATATGCAAGCATATGCATATCATATTGCATCATACCATTCTCGCACCATTCATGAAAAAGAAATGAAAGTGAAAAAGAAAAGAAAGTGAAAGAGAAAAGAAGGAAGAATGATGAACCCTACGTGGAGTTCACACCACCTTCAGAGAAAAGAAAGAATGTGAATGGAAAAAGAGACGAATGGGATCCTACGGGATTTGCTCATTACTCTAAGTGAAAAAGAGACGAATGGGATCCTACGGGATTTGCTCATTACTCTAGATGAAAAAGGAGTGAATGGTATCCTACGGGATTGACGCATTACTTCTTCATACATAGGGAGTTGAATGGTATCCTGCAGGATTGACGCATTACTTCCTCATGCATAAGGCTGAATGGGATCCTACGGGATGTTCTCATTACCCTTCATTCACGCACAAAAGGGCAATTGCGAAGTCCTACGGGATGCTCTCATGCATTCATGTTTATGATAGTTGATAGAGAGATTCGAGAAGTTGTATGATTTGCAAAGTATATTTACTTTTCTTACTTATGTCATAACATTGTTGATGGATGAGTATTGTAACGTCCCGTTATTTTGTGATAAAAAAAAACTTTTATTTATTTTATTTAATTTAAGTAATTAAAGTTCATTTATTTATTATTAAATTAGAATTTAGTAATTTATTTCATTTTAATTCATTTTAATGGCTTTATTTATTTAAATACGTTTTAATGGTATTAATAATTATTAACGGGCCAATTAATAATTATTAATCACCATTGGGGTAGTTTGAGATGTTCGGGATTCGTTTTTAAGGCAAAAGTCCTAAAAGGGCAAAGTTGTAATTACCCAATTTGCAAAATATCTAAAAACACTATTGAGCTTCTTCTTTAAATGAGTCATTGACTTCACAAATTGACCAAAGTTCTCCAAAAAAATTCCCTCCCCACCCGTGAGCATCAAAGAGGAAGAAAGAAAAATTGGTTTTTGTTCGTTTCTTGCCGGATCGACTCGAGCTTGGATATTTCGGAAAGCCCTCGGGTCAAGGATCATTTCCCACCTACCCATCGTCCGTTTCTCTCGAGATCCTAGGAGTTCTCGGTAAGTGAAGTTTCAAACCCTAACTCCAAATAGTGTTTTAATGGAGTTTTACTTGTTTTCTTTCGATTTCTTGCCGTGGAACTCGGTGTTTGTCAATTCGGGAGTAGTTTTAAGTGTTTTTGGAAACTATCCCATAACCCTAAAACCGAGTTTCAGTCGAAACCCTTTCCGTTTGAAATTTACCCTTTTGGGATTGAAAATGGGTTAGAAATTAATGAATGAATGTTTATTTAAATTCAATTCGAGAAAGGGATTAATGTTCAAAAACCCTATTTATCGATACCCATTGAAATCGGGATTATCGAATTTGCTTAAAACCAACTCGAAACGTATTTAAATTGCCAAAAAGCAGGAAAACCAAACCCGAAACCCAATTTTGATGATAGGGCCGTGGGCCTCTTTGTGGGTTTTGTTGGGTTTTCGTCGCTTTGTATGTTTAGTAGTTGTTTGATCGATAGTTGGTAAAGTTATTGATTGTATGATATAATTCGTTTGTAGGTGTTTTCGAACCGCGTGATTGATTGCTCTTACGGTGTTTAGGAGCAAAGTCTTCACTTTTATTAAGGTGAGAATAGTTAGTATTTAAAGTAACTATAGAAAGCGGACAAGTATGATGGTTTGAAGAGTTTGAAACTAAGATTAGAATCCGAACCTAAGATTAGAGGGTTGTGAGTTAGTGCCCTTAGGATTAAGAGTAATCCTTTAAGTGAGAACTTAGAAATTCTCAAGGAAAGTATTGAATCTTAGAAGATTCTAAGTTAGGTTCGATGTGAACTAAGTTTGGATCATTGGAAGTTAAAGATCCAACTTGTAATTAAAACGGTTAATAGAACCTCGGATTATTTGGAAGTTTAGAATCCGGAGGGCATAGGTTAATCGTTTAAGTTATGTTTCTAATTTTATTATTTGATGTCGGAGTTCGATCGTCATATCGTTCGTCCGAGATTCTTATCTATTTTACTTTAAGTCATTTACTTATGTTCTTTACTTCATGCCATTTACTTTATGTTTGTGATGGTTATCTTAATTACGCACTTTATTTATTTACGCTATAAAACATCATATTGCATCATACCATATCACATCATGGAAAATAAGTGTGAAAGTGAGAAAGAATGATTGGGGGAACGATGGGTCCTACGGGATATACCACGTTACCATCATTGAAAGAAAAGAGAAAGTGAGAAAGAAAAGGAGGGTGAACGAACGATGGATCCTACGGGATAGACCACGTTACCTCCTCATGCATAAGGGCGTATGCGAATCCTACGGGATGCTCTCATGCATTCATACATATGATCGATGAAAGAGAGAATTGAGATGTTTAATATGATGCAAAGTTTATTTACTTCTATTACTTATGTCATAATATTGTTGATGGATGAGTATTGACTATGATTTTAGCAATATCATCCTTAGAAAGTATAAAATGAATTTACCTAGAGTTTGGAGAACTTTAGGAGTAGAATGTGTCAGTTTATTTGGACACAAATCGAAATGCGAGTTTGAGGTCTATCTTTACTTTTTATGCTTATTATTCTCACTGGGCTTAGTTTGTTAGCTCATGATATTACAACCAATTTCAGGTAATGCCTTGGCTAGAGGTCGAGGGAGAGGAGGTGGTGCTGCGTGATCGAGGGATGCTGACCTCGAGATGGACATTTTTGTTGTAAAGTCTATGTCTTGATTTTGATAAATTTTAAAACTTTGATGTTGTATTTAGCTCATAAGAGCTTTTATCGATGCTTTTATGATATATATATTTGAACTCCTGATTTGGGACTTAAAGTCCATGAGATTTGATTAGATTTGAAAATTAGGATGTAAACAGGTTTTCGGCATGCCAATTTTCAAACAAAACCACGCAAATTTTTCTTAAAATAAAGACTTCCGCTGTTTTCTCTGATTTTAATTTATTTAAAAGTGACGGGTCGCCACAAGTATTGACTATGATTATTAGTAATATCATCCTTAGAAAGTATAAAATGAAATTACCTAAAGTTTAGAGAACTTTAGGATTGATTGTGTCAGATTAATTGGACACAAATCGGAATACGAGTTTGAGGTCTATCTTTACTTTTTATGCTTATTATTCTCACTGGGCTTAAGTTGTTAGCTCATGATATTACAAAAATTTCAGGTAATGCCCTGTAAGAGGTCTAGGGAGAGGAGGTGGTGCTGCGTGATCGAGGGATGCTGACCTCGAGATGGACTCTTTTGTTGTAAAGTTTATGTAATTATTTTTGTGAATTTCAAAGACTTTGATGATGTATATGTTGTATTTAGCTCATAAGAGCTCTTGATGTGGTTTTTATGATATGAAATATTTGAACTCCTGATTTGGACTTAAAGTCCATGTGATTTTATTAGATTTGAAAAAATTAGGATGCAAACAGGTTTTTGGCTAGCCAATTTTCAAACAAAACCACGCAAAATTTTCTTAAAATAAAAGACTTCCGCTGTGTTTTCTAAATTAAATTTATTTAAAAGTGACGGGTCGTCACAGCAGCCGTAAAGAAAAAGGGCATAAAAGAATGACAGGAAGTCTGCGACGGTATCGTCGCTAAATAAGTCGACAACGGTGTAGCAATAAATAAAGGCACCATAATTTGGCAGGAAGAAAAGTCACCAAACGACGCTAGAGACGGAAAATCTGCGACGCCAGCATCGTAAATGGCTTTGGTGGGAACACTTCTAGTCTTCTTGACAAATTTTGTGACGAATGTGTCACAAAATATCAGATTTACTAACTTACTTCTAAACTTTTCTTGCAACATAAAGAAGAAAAATGCGAGAGTGGATGTATATGTTCATTTATTAAAAGGTTTCTTGAATGATGAATTCATTGTCGGGGGTTCAGCAATTTGTTAAATTTTGCAAAACAACCTTGTATTATGAACAGTACGATCAATAACTACAATGTCCATGCAAAAAATGCGACAATAGAAAAATCATAGTGGTTACCGATATGAAGAAGCTTCTTTACAGTCAGGGTTTTGTGTCAAATTATTATCATTGGGTGTATCAGGGTAAAACAAAGGAAATGTTCGACACTGCATTACAGGAATATAAACAGTACGAAGGCAGCAGCTCGAACATTGATATTGCAGTCCATAATGAAGAATAACATATTGGTCACATGCAACAGATGGTACTTGATGGTGCAAGATACGGTACTGAAATTAATCGAGAAAGGAAAGATAATCAACAAACATTCATTGAAGAGGAAATGAATCCAGAAGCACGTAAGATGCATGAGATGCTCATAACAGCTAGTAGACCACTATATCCGGGTTGTGAAGTCAGTTAACTTGCTGTAGCTATAGAACTTCTAATATCAAAGTGAAGTACCATATCCCAGTTAGAGGATTTGACTCAATCACATCATGGTTTCGTCGATGCGCTCCACAAGAAAACATATTGTCAGAGAGTTTGTACAACACAAAAAAGTTAGTGGAGGGTCTCGGATTACCTGTGGAGAAAATAAATTGTTGTCGAAACAGATGCATGATATACTGGTATTTTGATGTGAGCTTACATCACTGAAAATTTTACTTTCGTCCAAGATATAAACAAGGAAAACGTCGTTTGATTCCATTTACCTGGATGTTCTATTTGCCATTGACACCGTGTCTACAACAGTTGTATGCATCAGATGTGACAGCTTCTCACATGAGATGACATCACTAGCATTCTCAAGATGACGGAGATATAAGACATCCTTCAGATCCTACGGCGTGAAAACATTTGAACAAATGTCATCCCAAGTTTGCCTGAGATCTTAGAAATGTCAGATTGGGATCATGCACGAACAGTTTTAACCCGTTTGGGTCATTAGGAGCACAATATTCACACTTGCTGGTGATGGTGACCCCGTATAACTTGCCACCCTCGATGTGCAAGATAGTCCCGGTGATTTTTTAACAGTTATCATACCTTGTCCGAAAAGTCCAAAACAAAAATTGTGGGCTCATGGAGTATGACATACGATATAACAAGGAAACATAATTTCTTGATGCGGGCTGCATTAATCTGGATGATCAGTGACTTCCCAACATATTCAATGTTATCTGGTATGTTTAATATAATTTTCATACTTTTAAATTCGGTAATTGCATGCATACTCATAATTAGTTAATTTATGCATCTCATCCTCTTAAAGGATGGAATACGACAGAAAAATACACATGTCCCCATTTCATGCTTGACACAAAGGCATTTTCCTTGAGACACAGTCAAAAAACGCGTTGGTTTGATTGTCATAGACGACTTCTACCTTTGAATGAATCGTTCCGTTCTAACAATAATTACTGGAAAAAAGGTTGACATGCACGAAAAGAAATGCCACCTACAATGTATAATGGATGCCAAATTCTTCACGGTATAGATGCGCTAGGCATACAGAAGATTACAGGGGTCGGTGCAGAGAATGCTAACAAGTTGGCTTGGAAAAACACAGGTTGGAATAAACGGAGTATTTTTCGAGATCTACCGTATTGGGAAGTTCTACTAATTAGATATAACTTGGATGTAATGCATATTGAAAAGAATTTCTTTGACAATGTTTTCAATACTCTTCTGAATGTTCCAGGTAAAACAAAAGACAATATGAAAGCATGTTATGATATTCGGGATATATGTAATCACCCAGAGTTGGAGCCTGACATCAATGATAATTACGTAAAAGCAAAGCATATGTTGACGACGGATGAAAAAAAAAAGCATTGTTTGAGTGGATCAAAACAATCAAATTCCCTAACAGCTACGTTTCAAATCTTAGTAGGTGTATTGAAAGCAAGGAATATATTGTCATGTTTTCATGCAACGATTGATGCTAGTTGCGTTCAGACAATTTATGGAGCATAGACACTGGGAGCCGCTGGCGCAGTTGAGTGTTTCTTTAGGGACTTGACTTGTACAGATTTGATCAACACTACTATCGCATCAATGAGTTTGAAGATTTTTGTTATTATTTGTAAGTTGGAGCTGTGGCGACCTGACTTATTCTAAAAGCCCGAGAAGCAAGTACGCAAACGGAAGCAAAGAACTTATGCTGAAAACAATTATTTTAGTAAAATATTGAAATTTCGTCATGTACTTTTCGTAAGTTCCAAGCCTCACATACAATATAAAAACCTATTTTCCAGAAAACATCGGCTCGTCGGCCGGTTCAGAGTATCCCATAAACTCAAAACAAAATAAGGTTCGGTGCACCGAGTTAAAATAGTTATATACACATAATGTACATACTTTAAGTTTAAAACATGTCCCTAAAGCAAAAGAAAGTACAACCCCAAAATATGACCACTCCACCCCCAGAAAACGTGGCTCGCGTGACCAGAGACCAAATCCAAAAGCACTCTCAATGAAATCAACGAGCACCACCTGTCGCGCCTCGTCCCCACCCTGGTCCGATACCTGAAAGGTGATTTATAGCATCTTTGAGCATGACACTTGGTGAAAATAAAAGAATATGAACGGTGATGCGGAATGATCATGATAGGATGCAAAAGAGGTAATATCATGCTTATCTCAGTTTCAAACTATCTCAAATTAATAGCACCTGGGCCATTCATTACATAGCACACTAAAGCTCCACCACTTCTTTTCCACGGTAACCACGTGTAACATCCAACATCCATACACCGTCACATGGGTTATGACCCCATGGCCACATAACGATCACATGATATGCAAGAGTGGAATGCTATGACATGAAATGGATATAGCATGCTTCTTCACAACAACATCATATAACAGAATATCGTTTCAACAAATGTAAATAGATTAACTTTTCCAAAATCAGTATATGACTCAATCTTTGCTCACATAATGTTCAAGTTTCACATATTCACGTAGTTCATGATCACACTTTTCTCTGTTATCTTAATCGTAACTATTTATCGAGCATAAAAAAATGTAACAAATATGCATAATCATAACCCCAAATCCAGTATATGACTTGTTCATGAACTATGAACATAATTATAAAGCAAATAGGCATGCTTAAATGAACAACTAATCAAGCATAAACTGGGTTTGAGCTAATTAGCATTCTGGGCCCTTTATACCAATACCAGGGTCAATATCCGTTTCCATATTTCTCTTACGCTCTTAAAATTACCAACCATACTATAAATCACTACCACCCACACCAGAGTTTCCCTTTTAAGACAACTCGGGAAAAACTCATGAATGCACACCATTCACCCTTCCGATTCTTTATGTTCTCACCTTCAAAATTGGCTCCGATCGTAACCACTCGCCTTTGTCCTAAAACAAGTTAATCCATATATGTTTAGTCTAATATAAACATTACAAGTCAGCCATATCAAGCACATATAACCCCAAACCCGGTTAATGGTAAAAGTTCCAAAACTAGTCGATTTGGGGTGTAATATTTGACCAAACAAGAGGTATTTATGAAATATACATTGGGTTGATTCCCTAAGGTGTTTTCCTTGCCAAACATATATATTAACACCCAAATGCTCCAGATTTGATAACCTTTTATTATTAGACAGAAATACACAAAAACATGAAAACTAGTCAAAATGAAGTGCAATTTTCGGTCAAATATGGAAAATCACCAAAAATTCACTAAGTTGATCTTCCAATATGTTTTTCATGTATTACATACACATATAATAACCCATAATTCCAGAATTCAGAATTGCTAAGGAATGGTCAAGAAAACCCAAAAATTGAAAGAAAACTAGAAACTTGAGAAACACCATTAATGAAGGTTTTTAAAACTTGAACTTATCCATGGCTATCCTCTCCTTCCTTTCAAAATATGAGAACTTCCAATCTTGAATTCATTAATAGCACTTTGATTTTCAGAATTAAAACAAAAGAAACAACACCCATAAGATTTTAAACACCAACTCAAGAACAACCCCAAACCCATGAAAACCTAAAATTTTCCTCAAATGAAATCGTACCTTGATGCTTCTAATTTCAATGGATCCTTGCTTGAGCCTCTCTAAGATGATGATTCCTTCACAATTCAACCAAAACCCAGCACTAATTGCCTAGGATTCAATGGAATTGAAGGAGGAAGAAAATTGAAAAAGATGAGAAAAGGGGGGGGTACGGTTTTGGAGGGGGAGGGAGGGGGAAATGAGCACTTTTTTATTTTTATTTTATTTTTCCTATTTATACTCCCAATTCCTAATAATTAAAATAAATTACTTAGTTCTAATTCCTACTTCCCCCCCCAACCTCCTAATATTACCCCCTTAATCCCTCCACTCTTAAAATTAAAAAGAACCCCTCCTCCTATTCTTGTTGCTAACTAGTCCTTGCCTCTAAATTTACTATGGTTAATAATTCTTCTTCTTATTATATTCCCACCCTTTGTTAATCTAACTAAGGTTAATAATAAAAGTTGTTGTTTTTTTTAAAATTTAGTTATGGTTAACTGCTAACTAACCAAATACTCATAGCAAATTATTATTATTATTTTTTCCTTAATTAACATACTAAATTAAAACAAATCAATATAAAGAAAATTCTAAATTCCCGACATCAAACCTCGGGTCCTTACAGGAGCGAATGTTCCTACCTGCCTTTTTTCACTCAGTGGAGCATCTTCCAGCTCACCTTCCATACGAGACATTCTTAGGAGGTTCGGTGCATTATCGCTGGATGTGCCCATTTGAAAGGTAAAACTCATTTTGAATTTAACTTATGCATTCATGAAAATTGATCGACCCTGTGCATTCAATGTATATTACAAAAATTGATCGACCGTCGGTTGAATAAGACGATCGAAAATGAATCATGAGTTAAAGGATCTATTTGTAATGCATAACTTACGCATGAGACAACCACATTGTGTTCGTACTAATTTAATCTGCACATTGCAGAACAATTTTGACTGGCCAAGCTAAACGCTGCTGATAATTTGGCAGAAGATGTTGATGTAAATGACTTTTCCATATTTACAGAAGCTGGCATGACTGTTAAAAAATGTGTGAGGAGGCTGTTGACCAATGATGAGTATCACGTTATCCAAACGTATGTGTTATGCAACTATACAGAATTTGAGCCATACCTCGAGTAAGTTAATATTATTATTTTCATTTTTTCCTACCATTTTGGACATTTCACATATCATAATTTGTTTAACTTATATTACATCATACAGATTATTTCTAAGCCTATACGTTCGAATGTCACGGCCTGGTATTACATTCGTAGATGAGGGAATAATTATTGGCAAAGAGTTTCGTTCTTGGTTCTACGCATACGTGAGTTTTTTATGGCCAATTATTTCATATATGCAACTTGTTTTTAAATGATTTTACCTGCACTTTTGTATATGTTATATCAGATTGACTCACCTACATTGCCAGTATCTGATCCTCGTATGATTTCTATGGCAAAAGGACCTATACGAATTGCCATAACATATATTGGATATGTTGACAATGGGTATAGATTTCAAACTAAGGCGCATTCAGTTAACAGAGTAATAAATAACAGTGGGGTTTGCATAAAGGGTCAAGTTTTTGGTACCAATGAAGATGATTACTTTGGAAAAATAGATTAGATTATTGAGATTCAATATGCAAGTCCGACTCTAAAACACATTGTTAAGTTTAATTACACGTGGTTTGAGACAACCAAACGAGGCGGCATTAGTAATATAGATCATTTGAAAATTGTGGAGGATAATAAGACAAAACATATGTGCATGAACGATAAATTTGTGATGGTTTCACAGACGATTCAAGTCTATTATTTGAACTATCCCACAAATAGACGAGACCTGACAGAATGGATAGTTGTGTTAAAGTAAAACCATGCCACGTAGAAGAAAGTATTCCCGATAACGACAGTGCGGAGCAAAGTCGTTTCCATGAAGACGAGATAAGGTTTCGTGCAATCGATTTTGGTCAGAATGCATCTACTGCTTAACCTTTAAATGATGGAATGGTGACACTGCATGATAATAAAAATGTTCCCACTGATCGTGCATATGAGAATGAAACATCACCATATGAAACAGAGGATGAAGAAACTGAAGAAGATTCAAAAAGCAGTCTCAGAAGAAATAGAGGATGATGAAAGAGACGACGAGTATAAAAAAAAATTTCGACGGTCTTCTCCTGTGAGATCAAATATTTAAATAATTACAAATGGTGTATGTTATTTATTTTGTTATTTCATTTCTGTTTCCTTCAAATTGAGGTTTTTAAAAAAATAGAATTACATTTGCAACGATGACGTCGCAATATAATAGAAATTTACGATGCCTACGTCACAATGTAACATTGGGAATGTAAAAATCACATAAGAGTTTTTTGGCAGGTGTTCAATAAACATGATGTTGGCATCGTAGTATTTCTAATAGTGCCACGCCAGCATTACCCTTTTAGGCGAAGGTTTCAAATTTTCACCAAATTATTGGCGGTGATTTACAAATTTGTGACGCCACGGTCGTCAATATCATTAACTATTTTGGCGGTGATTTTGAAATTTGCAACACCAACGTCGCTCATATTAGAACGCGCGACTTTGTGTATTTTCGTAATTATTACTTTTTGCGACGGCAGCGTCGTACAAAATGAATTACGAGCAACATAACGGATTTCCCCTCCTATTTCGTTATGTTCTCTTCTTATTTTTTCTTTTTTCTTTCCCCTTTCTTTCTTTCTTTATCTTTTCTTTATTTTCTTTTTCTTTTTTATTTATCTTTCATCCAACGTGCTGATATTTCATGGGACACACGTGGTTTCGACATAAACGGTTAGTTTCTTCAACTTTTCTTTTTCAATTTCATGCTTTTCAATTTAGTTCAATTTAGGTTCGTTTTAGTTAATTAATTTAAATTTAAATTATTTGAATATTACATTAAGTTTTATTTATTTAGATTATAATTAGGTTAGTTTTAGTTAGTTTATAATTAGGTTAGTTTTAGTTAGTTTATAATTTAGGTTAGTTTAGTTGATAATTATGTTAGGTAGTTTAGTTGATAATTATTGTTAAGTTAGTTCATAATAATTAATTTAGTTTACTTTAGTTAATTAGTTTAGTTTAGTTTATATAATTAGTTAATTAGTTTATTTTAGTTTTGTTAATTAGTTTAAATTTAAGTCAGTTTAGTAATTAGTTTAAACTTTATAATTAAATTGATGGTTTAATTAATTTAGTTTATAATAATTAGTTTATATTTTAATTAGTTTCAAATTACATTAGTTTTAGTTAATTAATTTTAAGTTTGCAACTTTATAATATAATTAGTTTATAGGTAAATTATTTAAGTTAATTATTTTATAGTTAGACTAATTAATTATAACATTTATTTTAATAATTAAAGATAATATGACGGGCGCACGACATCCTCCACGATCGCACGATGATGATGAGGCTGAAGATTCCACAAACCCGTCAATCACTACAACATAGTTGGATGAACTACTCGTGGGTTATGAGACATCTCAAGTCCCCAAGACACCCAGTGAGGGTAACCCTACCGTCCCTCCTCCTGCAGTAGTACATGACACACTCGGAACTCTTGCGGTACATGACACACCTGGGACATCTACAAAAGCTTTTGGTTCCATCATTGCACCTCCCATCATTAACGATCCCTCAGTACTTTAGATCGAGGGAAATGAGTAAGTAATGTGTATTAAATATTTCAATTTTTTCCTTACTGATTAATAATATTATTCTAATGATTTAATTTACATGTAATTGTTTAATGTAATATCATATTACAGCCGCATAAAACTGTTTCAAAACGGTTTAGAGAGGTGCTCTAGAGCAGTCCTCTTCCCAGTGAGTTTTGCTAGACAAAGATCCCTTGTACTTAGAAGAAGAGGATGTTTGACAACTGGAAGGTAAATTACTACACTTTACAAATTGTTGTTTGTTGAATTTTTTGTTTCACTACTTAATTACTTAAATCTTGAATTATTTATTTTTTGCTGAGTAAATTTACTATCGGTTCAGATATCACAAACAAGAGGTTGTTTCCCCTCTGGGATAAACACATGATGGACTTGTTAGGAATGGTGTCCTGAAAATTGTAATTATTTAATAATAATAATTTATCTCGAATAAATTAAATAAATAAACGTAAGTTCTTTATATTATCTAGATTGATTCAATTAACTTACATATATTAATATTGAACATTCAAATAGTAAAACCTTAAGTCACTCTTATGAAATCATGACTTAGTATGTGAATCATACGAGAGGATTAAAGTCGAGATGAGTAACTTAAAAGTGTCTACATTAAATGGATAACGTTTGGGAACCTTATCCTGATAACACTGTTGATAGCTTCGCATTTTATTTATAGACAAATGATATAATCCTGATCATTCATGTGGGAGACATGAAATGGAAATATCATATGCAATGTTGATTGTATAAGATAGGACCACGACGTTCGATCAAATTTCTCATTAGTATCGTTTACGAGAAATGATCGAATATCAAACTAAGTTTATCAACCGTGATATATCTCAATCCTGAGTGAAATGTGGACTCCTATTTATGCAGTTATGTTCTTTGATTCACATGGTTGAGAGCGATCTATAAAAACGCTCAATACACTCCTGCTTTTGGAACATAACTAGATAAGTAGTTGGGAACGCATTTTCACTAGATGGAATTCATAACTTTCCTATAAATTAATGGTATCAGTGCGATACCTAAATATTTTAGGAATTTTAGGAAACTCCCTTGATGTACTGATTTGAGACATGAACAAGTGACGTCACGACTTCTATTGATTACAGAAGTATATTATCTCTAGTTCGACTAAAGATAAAGTTCATTGGAGAGCGGGAACACAAGGATAAAGTGGTAATTACAGGGGCAATGGTAAATTTAATCCACCTATAATTATGAGGGTTCCACGTGAAGGATATGTTACAGATATAAATAAAGATAAACTAAATGGACAATAACTCATCTATAGTGAAGGGAGTTCACCTATGAATCTATTGTGGAATTATTCATAGTTAGATAATAAGTAATTAACTGATTATGAGTTAATCACATAATTGACTAATTATTAAGTCCATGATCTATAGGTCCATCGGGTCCCTATGTTAGCTCAAATATCGTAGTAGCGAAATCAAGTAGAAGAAATGGAAATTTTTAAGTAAACTAAATTACTTAAATAGGCAATATTAATTGTTTAAATATTGAGTATATTTAAACGATAATTAATATAAACATTATTAATTGTTTAAATAATGAGTTTATTTAAACAGGAAATTAATAATGAAATATTATTAATTAGACATTATTAATTATTTAAATATTGAGTATATTTAAATGGTAATAAATAATTTGAAATTAATTGACAATTATTAATTGTTTAAATAATTAATTTTATTTGAACAGAAATTCATAATTAAAATTAATTAATTAATAATAAAATATTATCATTAAAATTATTAATTAAATAATGAGTTTATTTAATGGAAATTAATGATTAAAATATTTATTATTAATTGTTTAAATAATGAAAATTATTTAAATGGAAATTAATAATTAAATATAATTTGATAATATTTAGTCGGGAGAAAATATTAATATTATTAATTGTTTAAATAATATATTTTATTTAAATGGCAATTAATAAATAAATTAATTAAGTTGGACTTATTAATTTAAGAGAGAGCTTCAAGCCCAATTGGATTAATGAACCCAATTGAAATTGGCCCAAAATAATTAATTTAATAAATTGGAATTATTTATTAATTATTATTCAAATTTTCGGCCATATATGTATTTTTGGGAGAGATAATTGTTTGAATTATATCCTAAAATAATTACATAGATTTATTTATCCAAGATAAATTAAAGGAAAAGAAAATAATATCTTATTTATCTATGTATTTTCCGAAAATAGCAAGATAATGGAAAAATAATATCTTTTTCTTTTTTGTATTTACCTCTATGGAATATTTTAATTAGATTAAATTTTCCATTAGCCTATAAATAGGAGGCTTGGGTCATTGATAAATCATACAATTAAAATTCCTTAGAAATTAAGAATTCTCTCTTCCTTCACCCTCCCCCCTTGGCCGATTTTCCCAATTTCTTCTTAAGTTCTATCCCACAATCGGGTTTTGTTTGATCGATCGGGATATAGCATAGAAGATCCAGTGTTGCTGAGGATTTAAAGCTGTAAAGAAACCTCCAATCAATTCTCCATATATTACTCAATGTAAGTTTTAGAGTTTTAATTTTTTAAAATTGAAAGCATGAATCTACATGTTTTTATCACAAATTGCATGATGTTAATTAATCCGTAATTAAATATTAATTAGTTTACTAAACAAAATTCCGCTAATTTAGTAAATCATCTCTTCAGAACTGTTATTGTGACCTCATGTATCGTGCTCGTCCAAAGCACGCAGCGAACTGACCTCCTTGGATGAGTGAGGACATGCCAGGCTCATCGCTAGCATGGAGACTGCTGAAGCGCTCTGGCTATCTACGCGAAACCGGGCTAACTGTTTGACCAACCCTTCTCTACACACCGGTGGGTCCTGCCCTCACGACAAGAACCATTGTTGTTTGGTAAGTTGTCTATCTCAATCTTGTTTTAAGAATATAGTTAAACTTTGTGTATAATTTCAAATAATGTAAATTATTTTGTGTTGTATTTTTTCCTAGGAATAAAAGCACGGACGTCCTGTCCCACCTGATGAGTTGTATTTAGTCTTGCACAGGAAGAAGGACATGACTATTATAGATGACAGGGCACGAGAGGTTCAAGTAATGCTTTGTCTACACCTTACATTGTAATTTTATATATTTTTCAATAAAATTCTAACTTAAGTGTTTATTTTTTATTTTTTTAACAAGAGCGTTTTAACGACCCTTTATCTCAGCGGTTGCCAACTCAAGACTCTCAACCGACTCCGAAGGACCGAGAAGGATCATTCTTGAAAGCGGAAGGAGGCATTCGTTTAGATGGTTCTATTCCTGGGCTCGGATCTTACGGAAGACGTCTTTATGCAGACTTGCCTCGACCTCAGAGTAGCTCTTCGCGTAGAAATCTTGCTGTTGAGACTCAGAGGTGTAGGAGATGCATTCTTCCATCGACGTTCGAGTCGCTTCACTTGTGCAGGAGTGGGTCCAAGCTCAGCTTGTAGCGGCGTTGGCTGCTTTTTTTGGTTCTCGTCGGCCCTACATCTTCAGCACCTCCGCCCCCACCCCCGCAGTAGTTTTGGCATTATTAACTTTTTTTTATGTATATGAATTATTTCAGTATTTTATATATTTTATTAATAATAATAAAGTAATTGATATAATAAATTAATATTCAAATGAATAATTTAAATAAAAAACAATATAAAATTAATTATTAAAATAATTTAAAAAAAATTAATATCATTCACGACGGCTGTGACATAAATTTAGTGACACGAACGTCTCCCTATTATTATTTTCAAACGCGACCGTAGCACCGCAAACGCAATGTTCCAACAGTGACTCTAGCAACACAAATTGAATTTCAACACATGCGACCCTGACGTCGCAAATTTAGTGACATACTGGTCACCCAAATACCTTCCACATTTTCAACGCCCAGGTCGCCTCATATTGTGACACATCGAGTCACCCATATACCTTCCCCATTTTCTATGTCGAAGTCACAACATTTTGTGACTCTATAGTCATAATATATTTTGTTGATTATTTTTGTGATGCATAATCCTTGTCGCGTTTTAGTGACGATTGTGGCCGCAATTTCAAGATAGCTACGCACTTTTCTACTATGCACATCCCTGTTGAAAATATTGCCATAAATTGGCAAAAAGCTACCCTTCTCGTCGCAAAATTCATGTCGCAATGTAACATTTTTTTTTGTGCATTAAAAAGCTTTAAAACAAAGTTTTTGTCAAAATAACAAAACCCTCTTTTCCTCCCAAATTAGAATTCCCAAATTAAAAACAGCCCTAAGGCCTCTACAGCTGCAATTTTTCCTTTCACAATGGTGATTTTTTAAGCTGCTTCTTCTCCTTCGATTTGGCGATCATTTCTTACGATTTTAGACCCCAACACCTCTTCACTGGTAAAATCATTATATATCAGTTTTTTTATTAGCCGTTGAGAAAAAAAATAGTTGAAGGTTAGGTGATTTCTTAGATATTTTTTGGTGCATTTGCAAGCATTTTTTATTCCGATGTCATTGCTTCCTTATCCAACGGTTGAACTCCATATCCGGCAGTGGTGGAAAGGTTAGTGGATTCTTTGAAAAAAAAAACTCTTGGTGATTTCTTTAAAAAAATGTAGTAAATGGCTATTGTTGAGATTTTAAGAACTCTTGCTAAGATTTGGTGATTTCTTTAAAAAAATGATAAAAAATGTAGTAAATGGCTTTGAATAAAACTATTGGCATTAATAATTTTTTTTCCTTTATTTAATTTTTCATTTGGATTGATACTTTCATTTAGTTATGGTAGCCATAGGGAACAATATATTGATGTTTTTTGTGATTTAAAACTGGGTGAAGTAGTTGGACTAAGGATTATGAAAAAGAGTTTTGGGGTGCCAATGGTCATGTGGTGGATGGTTTAGAAGTAATAGAATATGACCAGTCCTCGTGTGGAAGATTCTAATTGAAAGCAGGATTAATTTTCATGGTTTTGTTGACATGTTGAATCCGTTTTTTCCCTTCGATTTTAGGACCACGACATCAGAGATAATGTATAGGTATCCCTCAGGAATGGCAAATGGATCATATAGGTTTACTTCTATCCCAATATGAAATGATGTGAACCTAAACTTTATATTTGTCATTGACAAACCTCCACCTGATGTTGTAGAGATATATGTGACAAATAAAGTGAGGATAGTCCAATAGAGTTTGACACACAAGCATCAATTATTGAGATGACAAGTATTAATTGTCAATGAACCACCAATAGTTGAATTTCTGAAAATATGACTCTATTTGGTGTGTTTGAATAGATACGTCCTACTAATGAATTTATAGATGTTAGTTCATTGACAGACGATGAATTTGAGGGGTTGGACATGTAAGCTCCAGATCATGAGGCTTCATCACCGACTTTCTCTTATTTAGACATGGATGTCATCGATTCAATTAGGGAGTATGATCCTATCATAAAATATGGGAGAATAATTGTGACGACCCGACTTCTTTTAAATCATTTAAAATCAGATTGCAGCGGAAGACTTATTATTTAATAAAAATTTGGAGTGGATATGTTTAAAACTTAGACTATCCACAACCTGTTTACACTTTTCACAATCAAAGAATTGAAAAGACAAGGAATTGCAATTCCTGTTGTAAAGATTAAAGGAGTTCGAGATTATAAAAGTTAAAACGAAAGGCTCTTATGAGCTTACATAGAAATATACAACTCAAAAGATAAAACATGAAATAAATGTGTCAATGGACTTTAAAAGTATCTCTAGTCCATCCCACCATCATCATCAACTAGATCAGACCGCACCAGCTCCTCTTCCATGACCCCGAGTATTACCTGAAAATGTTTGTAATATCATAAGCTAAAAGCAAGCCTAGTGAAAATAAATAGAAAGTAAATTAACATTAGACTCCAAACCCACATCTGGATTTGTGTCCAAGTAAAACTCACATACCCTTACCTTTCAACCATCAAAAGGGTTTTGTATCAAGTATTCCACTTTCACTTTCCAAATCTCCCATATAATTGAGGAACTAACTTCCAAGCATTAGATTAACATGTTTCATAACACACATAGTAATCTTATTTCATTTTTTTTAATACCTTATACTATACATAAGGTTTCCATAAAGTCTTAATCTCTAATTCAAGATCTTTCAATTTATTGAGAATCTAGTTCTCTTGCATATATATCATGATAATTAAACAAGGTTCAATACACCCTTGTATTCTCTCATTATACAATTCAATCTCATTCCTCTTTTCTATAGCACTCGGCTATATATCATATTTCATTTCTTTTCTCTATGGAAATGTATGTTATACATAATGTTTCATTTCTTTTTTCTATAGCAACTCAAGCTATAAAATAAGGTTTACATTCCTTTATTTTTAATAAAATAATGTTAAGCTCACTCGGACTTAACATATTCAACAATCACAGTTTGCGATTAATGACGTAATCATTATTCATTAACTTCTAAACAAGTGTAAAAGGCACACAACCTTAACATCAATATAATCATCAAATGCTTATAATGATAGTATTGAAGTTCCGCGGTCTCATCAATACTTCATTATCTCGCTCAACAAGTGTAAAGGGCACTCAACCTTTACATCAATAATATCTTCCCACCTCTAATGAATAATGTCAGGTAATGAAGTTCCCGCAATCTCAACATTACCTCATTATCTCACTCACCGAATACAAGGTTCAATGCACCCCTGTATCCTCGTATATGTATCATAGTAATTATGGATAATACTAGATAATGTGAACTCGCATAGTTCTATCATCATCTCATTATCCATCTCCTCCAATCATGCAAAGTCCTACAGTCCTTTAGCATTCCTCATTAAACATAAAAACGAATAATACCAGACAATGCAAAGTCCCGCAGTCCTTTAGCATGCCTCATTATTCCTCCCAAATTCGATTATGCAATATGATATGATATGATATGAATATGCTTTCAAGTTCAAGTAAAAATAAAAATAAACATTCAAAGTGTGCAAGTAAAAATAAATATAAACATTCAAAGTGATCAAAAGGACATAGCGATAAATGGATCACGAATTACCCATTATACATAAAATACGAAATTAGGAACTTCTATTAAGAAAAGAGTAAATAAATCAAGCCAAACGACCTTCAGTTAAACTTGAATTACTAACTTTATCAAAAAGTCCCCAATTCAAATGATTCTATTGCTTTCAGTACAAATCCGAAGTTCCATAATCAAGTTTCTTATTCACCCCATTATACTTGAAACCTTCAACATCTAATAATCATTCTTAAACTCTGGAACTAATCTAAACTTAGAACTTCCAAGAGTTAAACGTTTCCCTCGAGAAATCCATGAGTTCTCTCACTCAATTAGAACTAACTCCCAAGCCTAAGCATGTTAGCTTGCATACTTTAATCCTTTTGATTCAAACCTTAATATCAACTTCCGATTCTACAAATCGTTCAACTTATTCGGTTTCTAAGTTTACTTTAAAATCTATTTATTATCACCTCGAATGCTTCCGTGACAACAAAGTTCCCACGAACCAACAAACAAGCAATCGCACCTACAATTCATCAATCGATCAAAAAATTACAACTCATATCTAATATGAGAAAAAATGTGATTTTCGGGTGAATAGTGATTTCGAATGAATAGTGTTTTCTAACAAATAGTGTTTTTTTGAAAATTTGAGCTCAAAATCATCAAATTCCTTGATGGAAATACATGATTTCAACTTCAAAACTCATTTATAAACAAAAACGAAGAAATCCATATAAAAAGTTTTGAAAACTCACTTTTTAGAGCTTCCCTTAGAGAATGAGAAATGCCACAAGGTTAGGTGGGATAGATAGCCCTCGTCCCGAGCAATCCAACCCAACCGAAAACACGATGATCCGCCGAGAAACGAAGAAAATCTAGGGGAAAATCCTATGGATGAAAACCCAAGGCCATGAGAGCTAAAGGAGGAGAAGAAGAGAAATGATTCTTGGTCAAAGTTGGTCAAATTTAAGATTATTAGAAGAGATGAATAGTGTTTGGATATTTTTAATAAATCAGAAATTACGGTTACGTCCCTTTAATGATTTTAGATTATAAAACGAAACCCGATGTCTTAAACTAGCCAAATGGTGATTAGTAATTATTAATTGGGCTGTTAATAGTTATTAATACGACCAAAACTAATTTAAGCTAATAAAACGATTAAAAAGTTTTCGAAGGAAATTAACTATTAAATTCTAAATTACTAAAACTAAAATTAAACTAAATACTTTAATTAAAATAAATAAATAAAATATTAAATAAAAAAAATTGGCACTTAATTGCACAACCCCAAGATTATCACACCACAAAATTAGTGGAGAAGAAAGATGAATATGTAATTCATGTGAAATTAGGACAAAAGCCAAAGAATTTCAGTAGAAGCTAAAGCTAGACTTCAATACTTTGCTTCTGTACTTGATCTGGAAACAACATGTTGATTCTTAGAGCTCTAGGAAAACTAGATTTCAACCAAGAAAAATGCTGAAGCGAGAGGTAAATCTTCTATTATCCGGATCTAGGGCCCAATCAAAATCTGTAAATGTTTGTTGCTGAAGAGAAGATGGTCGCTTAAGTAGTGATCCATGAGAAAGAGTGCCTTAAATATATCTGGAATTTTTTTTTCACTTCTTGCTAATGAAGAATTGAAAGTGAATGCATAAAATTGTAAACATTGTTCACTAAATATGCTAAATCTGGGAGTGTAATGGTAGCATATTGAAAAGGCCCAATAACTTACCTATATTGATTGATATATGAAAGTTTTACACCTTGAGTTGCTGATAGTATAGATCCACTGATCATAGAATATTATTCAAGCATATTTTTCTTCTTACGTAAGTCAATAAGATATTTTGTCAGAGAAGAAGCATACCTTTATCTGCCAGATAAAAGACCTCAATTCCAAGAAAAGAAATGAGTTTTCTAAGATCCTTAAGAGCAAATGTGAGATTTAACTAAGTGATCAAATACTGAATTGTAGTCGTAGAACTCCAAGTAGTGAGAATATCATCCATATAAACCAAAACACATAGACTATAAGACATGAACTTGAATGAATAAAGAATGATCAGCTTTTGCAACAACAAAATTCTTAGACAATAAAAAAGAAGCTAACTTCTCAAACCAAGCTCGATGTGCTTACTTTAAGTCATAAATTGATTTTTGTTGCTTGCAGACTTGAGGAGAAGAAGAATCTGTAATTTTAAAATCAGAAGGATGTTCCATGAACACTTGTTCATGTAAAATACCTTGTAAAAAGGTATTATTAATATCTAGTTGCCTGATCTTCCACTTATTTGCTATTGCGATAGTAAGAACTGTATTACGGGTAGCTGCCTTAACCACTGGATTGAAAGTTTCAGTGAAGTCTATATCAAGAAGTTGATGATAGCCCTCAACAAGCCGAACCTTATATCTTGCAATAGACCCATATGAATTTCTCTTAATCTTGAAAGCCCATTTGCATACAATTACCTTTTGATTAGATGTGTGAGGAACTAAAGACCACATGTTATTTCTCTATAAATCTTCAATTTATGATTTCATGGCCTAAACCCATTCTGATGACTACAAGGCTTGTTTCACATAAGTTGGTTATTCTTGTATAAAATCAGTGAGAAATACTTTGGGATTAAATACACCATTCTTTGCTCGAGTAGTCATTGAGTTGGAATAGTAGGTGGTTGTGAATCAGAAATTAAATTTAATGGAACAGATATTTGAATATTGTCAATAGAAGGATTAGAAGAAGGAAGTACATTTGAAGTAGATGGATTTCCATTGGTATGCATGTTAGAATAAGTTCTGTTAGAATTGGAAAAAGATTATTGTTGGACTTATAAGCATAGATGGAGAAGTTGAATTTGAACCAAGACCAAGTAGGGTTGACATATTAGCATTGGCTAAAGGTGTACTAATTAAAGTCGAAGTATATTCTGGTTTAGAAAGTTTTGAATTGAAAAAATATTGATATATAGAAAGTTGTTTTCATTAAAAACTGCATGCTTAGAGATATAGATCTGTAAAGACCCGACCTTTCAGAATATAAAACAACGTATTTAAAAGCAGCGGAAGACTTAATAGATAACATTTATTGAAAATATCCAATTCAACTAGGTCAAATAACCCTTTATTAAAATAATAACTCCGGAGTTTAAACTTTAAAGAAAAAATCAATGAGCTAAAACATTATTCTTAAACCATTCAAAACAAATAAAACAAAATCCTCAAACTCAAATAGTTAACTAAAAATCAATAAAATCTCAATACTTATTAATTAATAAAATGAATAACAAATATGCATAAATGATAGGTGGCCACCATGATATGAACCCTCATCTCTTTCACTTCATCAACCACCACCTCTCGGTCCATTGTTACCTGAAAAACAACATTATAGCACTGTGAGGCTAAATCCGGTGAGAAAACAACTTAATCAAAGGTAAAGTCTTAAATAGTCTTTAACAATTCAAACGGAGTCCCAAGCACTGATCACTCTCCAAAAAAATCTTACGCTTAAAGCGTCACTTAAAACTCTATCTCAATCCAATACATGAATAGGCAATTATCTCAAATTCCGTATTCAATGTTTCTTGATAATTTCACTTTACATGGATAGTCAACTCTCACTAGTTTCATACCCAAGGCATCCCATTCACAAACTTCCAACATCGATACTTAATATTTCCGGATAACTAGTTAATTCTAAATTAACAAAGCAAATAATTTAACAAACAACACTAAGAAGGCGGTCCCTCAGGACTACTAACGCTTCCTAGCACCTGGTTATAGCCACAACTATAACTAAAATCCCCTAATGATTCATTCGTACGAGCAATGATCATTAGTACTTGGTTATGGAATATTCCATAACTAAAATGACTAAGTGTTGAGCTCGTAGCCTCAACACTAGTAAGCATATCCTGACAGGCCATCAAACTCATCAGTCACAACATTATACACATGATAATGTTTACTAAAATCAGATATAAACAAAAAAAATACAGCAGCCCCAACTTATAACATTCAATTCTCAAAATTGCCGAAATATTGAAAAATGCACTCTTACACTTCCTAACCCAAAATTCATGTCAAATGATCATAAATAACTCCCAAAAATTCTATAATTGAATTCATAACCATTCAAAAATATTTCGAATCTAAAAACATCAAATTCCACCGAAAAATGACTAAGCTAGTTCTAACCGAAAAGTTAATTCTCCCAATAGATTTTTCGATGTTTCTAATAATATTTCTCATCCTAAAATTCTAAAATATCATGATTAAATATATATAATAGATTTATATATTTTAAGAGCCTTAGATTTCTCTAAAACGCCACCAATGATCAAACCGTTAACTCACCTTGAAATTCGCTAAATCCAAACTTGAACGCTACTTTCCTCTATGAACCAGACCTAAAATGGAAGTCCTAAATAATTAAATTGCATGCTAAAAAAGTCCCAAAAGGTACAAAAAATTTTACCTTCTTGATTTCAAAGACGATTCCCAACTGATGAATTGCCTCGCCTTTGGGAAGGGGACAGTCACGGCGCTGTTGTCCCCTTACCGTGACTGAACCGTGGCCTTCGGGTCATGGTTTAGTTGTTGTTTTGAGTTTCAGAGATCAATTTTTTATGGTCATTGGTTTTAAGCAAGGTAGATCAAAATCGATTAGGTTTTAGGCCAAGGTTTGGGAGATTGGAAGTAAAGGGGAATGGGTTTCAAAGCAAGGTTCTTGACATTCATAAATCGATGTTAAACTAAAAATTCCAGAATTTAAAAAGATTAAAAATTTATCCAAATCACTCACCCAAGGTTAGGAATTCACGGAATCAAATTACAATCTTCGCCTATCAACTCTCAACGATCAAAACGAGCACCTAGCATCAAGAATTGATGAACCAAACGTCAATTTTCATGGTATAAGGGCGGCAGCAATGGAGATTTCAAAGGGAGAGAAAGTTTTACCTTCTTGATTACAAAGACGATTTCCAACTACACCAAATCCGAGATCGAAACGCGGAACGACGATCAAACGGCAACCAAATAAATGAAAACCTCTAGGAGTCTCCAATGGGGGTGGCGGCGTGAGAGGGAGAGAAGAGAGTGGAACTTTTCCTATTTTTCTTCTTTTTTTTTATAAATGAGCAAAACCCTAACCTCTTTCATTCAACTTTCCTAAAATTGATCCTTCATCCTTCCTTCCAAACAAATTTCTAAAGAGTCCTTCCCTCGCAATTTGTCTCCCATCAAGCCTATAGATGCAATTAAGAAATTTTTAAATTGAAAATTCAAAACTCGGTATTATTAAATGAAAAATTAATTTTAACTGGAATTTTAAATTACCTTGTAACGGGGCGTTACAAGATCCTACCACAAGAAGACAATGATTTATATCCTATATGTTTTGAATTGTAGTCAAGAAAAAGACAATGACTTGATATAGGGTCAAGTTTATATTTATTAAAAGGTCTAAGCAATGGAAAACCGGAACTACCAAAGACTTTGAGAAAGGAATAATCAACCTCCTTAATAAATAATTGTATAAAAGGAATGTTACTTTGTAAAGTAGTTGTAGGTAATCTATTCATTACAAACATAGTTGTTTTGAAAGGATCATCCCAAAATTGCAAAGGCATATCTACTTGGTAAAGAAGAGAAAGACCAAACTCAACAATTTGCTTATGTTTTCTTTCAACTAGACTACATTGAACTAATGTATGAGGACATGTGAGTCTGTGTATGATGCCATGATTTTGCATAAAAGAAGTTAAGGAATGAAATTCACCTTCCTATTCAGTTTGAACATACTTAATGGAAGTGTTTAGAAGATCTTCAACTTGAGTTTTGAACAAAACAAATATTTTGTATACATCTGAATTAGATTTAAGGGAAAAAATCCAAGTATACTTAGTATAAGCATTAATAATACTCAAATATTATTTGTAACCAGTTTTTGATATGGTTGAGGAAGGTCCTCATAGGTCAACAATGATAAGTTGAAGAGGAAAAGTGTTGAATAGTTTTGGATTTAAGAAATGACAGTTTAAGACTCTTTAAATTTTGACAAGAATTGCAGAAATTGAAATCTTTATTCATAGGGAACTATAACATTACAATTTTGTAACACTTGTCTGATAGTAGCTATATTAGCATGACCTAAAGTCTTTGTCAAACGATCTGAGATTGTATTATTCAAAGCATTGCATGAAGTTGGTATTTCTGAAGTAGACAGAGAAGTGTGTAAGGTGGTGGAATGTTGAATAGCTGCATGTTTGCCTTTATAAGCATATTTTAGATGTTCTTTAGATTGAACCTATAAAACCCTTCATGTAAAATTCCTTCAAGAAGTATTTGTCTAGTGACATGATCCTTATCAAAACATTGATTATAATACAAAAAAAATAGACTTGATTATCTTTGACAAATTGGTGAACACCAAGTTAATTTTGTGAAACATGAATAGGATTTTGAAGTTTAAAAGAATTAAGAGTTTTTGAAACGAAAACTGTAAAGACCCGACTTTTCAGAGTTTAAATCAAACTTAATAAATGCAGTGGAAAGACTCAATAAATGATATTTATTGAATAATATGAAAATCCTCAACCAAATAGTCATTTAAATAAAAACAACAACTCCGGAGTTATATTCTTTAAAACAAAAGAACAATGTACTAAATCAAATAACAAAAGGTTTGAAACTAACATAAAACTCAAATCTCACCAAACAAATATAGTCAATAAAATTCCAATACTTTATTCTCAAAACACACTGAAAATAAATGATGCATTGGCTAGCCACCAAGACATGAACCCCTCATCTTTTCCACTTCATCAACTGCCACCTCTCGGTCCATTGTTACCTGAAAAAAAAATATAGCACTGTGAGGCTAAAGCCAGTGAGAAAACGATCTAAACGAAGGTAAAGTTTTAAATAGTCTCTTAACAACTTAAACCAAGTCCCAACACTCAACACTCTCCAATGTCTCTTTCACACATAACTTCTCTTTAACCTCACATTCAATCTCTTTACATGAATAGGCAATTTTTAACTAAATTCCATATCCAAGACCCACATTCATAATCATCTTTTCAATACACATCTCAATCCGATACATAACCAATTCTAATTTAACAAGTACAATCAAACAATCATTCAAACCATCCACTAAGAAGGCGGTCTCTCGGGACTACAAACCTTTCTTAGGCACTTAGTTATAGTCGAAACCATAACTAATCCCCTAATGGATCGTTCATACGAGCAACGTCCATTAGCTGTTATGAGCTCACTCTCATAACTATATATTTTGCTAAGTATGAGCTCGTAGCCTCATACTAGTTTAACACACCTGTCAAGCCATCATTCCACAATCTCTTTACATTATCCTCTTGATAATGTTCATTCAAAATCAGCAAAGACAATTAAAATACAGAAGCTCAAAGATTCTAATTAACGCATGCAAAATACATTTTTACGATAAAACTGCCGAAAAACCGTCAAAACTAACTATTCGCTCTTAATCATACTCAACTCAAATATCATGCCAAATCATCATAAAATACTCCATAATATTCCAGAATTAACTCCCAAATCAATCAGAAACAAAAAGAATCGAAAAACATCAAAAACTGCTGAAAAAACGACTAAACTAGTTCTAACCGAAAAATTGTTTCACCAAATGATTTTTCGATGTTTCCATTATGAGTTCACTTCCTAAAGCTCCAGAACATTATATTTGAATATATCGAAACATAAAAACTACGGTAAGAGCTTTAGATTTCTCTAAAACCCCACCAACGAATAAACCGTTAACTCACCTGGAAATCGCTTAAATCCAAAATCAACGCTACTTCCCTTGATGAACCAGACCTGAAACGGAGGTCCTAAATAAATTAAAATACAAATTAAAATATCCTAAAATTATACAAAAGGTTTGGGGTTCGATGGATCAAAGAACGGAAAACAAACTACGAAGGGAATTGGCTAAAATTTGGGGGCGTGGGTGGTGTGTGGGCCGCAGCTGGCCATGGCCTTCGGTTCGTAGCTAGGGTGATCGATCTTGATGGTTCTAGGTATCGGTAATCAAGATCGATTGGGTGTTTGGCCATAGTTTGGAAAATTGATAATTATGGAGGTTGGATCAAGGGTTAGGGTTCTTGGTGTTCATATGAATAATAATTAATTAAAATCCAGAATTTAAATGATTGAATAATCAATCACGAAAGCTTACCCGTCACTTGAATTTCAAGAAAAGGGCTTCCGATTTTCCCTCTTCGATTCCGTGCGATTCCACCGATCTCCTAATTAACAAATTGACGAAAACTCATCAATCCTTACCCTATGCATTCACGGCAACAAGGAGGAAAAAGAGAAGGAGAGTTTTCGTTACCTTCGTGTCCAAAATCGATTTCCAAAAAATACTTGAATTCAATCCCGATTCACGATCAAACGACAAACGAGACGAACGTCGGATTCCTCTTCTCTTTCTCTAAGGGGGGCGGCGGCAAGGGTGTGGGGAAGATGAGGAAAATTCTAAAATTGATAATGAGAAGTCCTCCTTTAGGTTAAAATCCCGAGTTGCCATAATTACGAAATTGCCACTCACCTTAAAATGTCTATAACTTGATCACCGGGTCTCAGAATGACAAACCGTCAGTTGCGTTGGAATCGTGACATCGAGACGATCAATTTTGTGTCAAAATTTTAATCAAATCATAAGTTTCAAAATTCGAGGTTTTTCGGGAAAATTACCATAATACCCTTTTTGAAATAACACGATATTTCTGTTCTAATTAATCGATCAAGCTGATTAATATTATTTAACAAAATAATATTGTTTTTTTAACTTTCTGGTGACGGGGCGTTACAAAAACTAAAGAAGATCCTTGATGAGAAATATTCAAACGATGTGTTGCACCCGAATTTGGAAACCAATTTGTATTAGAACGCAAGAATGTTGCTGCAACATAGGCTATCATTAGATTTGGAGTTGAGCCTTGATTGTGTGATTAAAATATGTTATTGTTCTGAAATTGAGAGAAATGTCCAGAATTTCAAGATGTATATGGAGAAGGAGCAAAATTTCCATTGTGATTTGGACCATGATAATTTAAATCAAATCTAGAATAGTATTTAAGGCTAGTATGACCAAACATGCTGAACATTTGGCATTAAGGGCGATTATTATTATTTTTATATCTCCCTCTATTGTTGTTCTTCCCTTTTCCTCCATTATTATAGTTTATTTGAGTATTTTCCTAATTATTTTAAGAGGTTGAAGATGAGTTGGATTTTGCTTGAACTGTAAAATTGACAGAAAGGTAATGTTGGATTTGAAACCACACAACTTTTCTTTGAATTAGGCCTTATGAGAAAAAAGAAGAATAAAAACCTCTTTGAATGATTGGTTCGTGGAATTTGCAGTTATAACAGAAACAATTAAATTATATTCAAATTCAAGACCTTCAAGAACATTCATGATAAGATTTTTCTCAGAAATTTTATTTCCAACAAAAGATAGAGCATTGGAAAACTATTTCATTTTACTGAGGTAATCTTTCATCGATAAACTATCTTTCTTCTGATTTTGAAGTTTTGATTTTTATTCCATCACTCTAGCCATATCTTGAGAAGAAAACAAAGTCAAAATACAAAGCCAAACCTCAATGCAGAAGTACATTCAGTGATTTCATACAATATAGATTCTATCATAGATTCTCCAAGGCCATTATGATAGCAATTTGTCTTAAGATTTCCAAAGAAGATAAGCGGAATTTAATGATGAACTAGTACCATTTGCAAGAGTTTTTGCTGGAATTTCTGAAAATTTAGAGATATAATCTTCAAAACCATGATCTTCAATGGACGAAAAACTTGAAACTTGAAACTTAGATAGTTTTCATCATTCAATTTCACAATAGAAGATTGATTTGCAAATGAAATAAATTGAGAAGAATTGAGTTGCGGAATAGTAATAGTGGTGGTTGAAGGAGATGAAGAATTAAGAAGATTTAGTTTTTCCTCAAGACCAATGTTGGTGAAAATAGCGATAGACTAGGTGGTGGTGGATGGAAAGCAAGTGTACATAGTCAACAAGTAATAGTAGTGGTAAGTGAGTGTCGTGACCCACGAGGATAGTTATGGATAAACTACTTTAGTGTATTAAAGAGTCACAAATTATGCATAAGTTAAAATCTATAAAGTAAGCAACTAAATGGATCCACAATTGGTATAGATCAGAGAGAATTATTAAGGTATTGTGCTAAGAAACTGGGATATGGTGTGCTTTATTAAGAGTAAGTTCTTGTTGTTTGAAAACTAGAGATTACAAATCAAACTCATCAGATAAATGAAATGTCCCGTATTTTCCGATAAGTTGAATAAATAAATATTAATTTCCTTTTTAATATTTATTGCAAAAAAATTTGGTATTTATATTTAAATATTATTTTTTAGGAATTAAATATAAATATCATTTATCATTTATTGGAGATAAATGAAAAAAAAAGGTGAAAACATGTAAATGAGGGAAAAGGGAGAAAGAGTGGGTTTCTTCTTCTCTTCACGTGAAAGTCGGTTTACAGAGGAAAAAAAGGTAGGGTTTCTTTCTTCTTCATCTTCTTCCTTCTTGCCTTTAATTCTTAAGGTTATTGGATTAATCGATTCACCTTTTCTTGGTATTTAGGTGTATTTCCTTATTAGGTTTTTTGCTGGAGGTTTGGTGAAGATTGGAAGAATCCTCATCAAGAATTGAAACTAAGGTAATGGAAATTCTTCTTTTAAATTTCTGAAATTTCATTTTAGAAGTAATAGAAACTCATCAATGTGATCATCATTTTTTTACTCCAAAATATTAAGTAGTTAGAGGCTTGTTTCAGGTTCTTGAAGTCCTTAGAACAAAAGCTAAAGTTATAAAAAAATTTGGAAGTTAAAGGTGAGTAGAATTTGTTAAAAACTAAATTTAACATGTTTGTATTTTTCTTTTTCTTTATAAGTTAATCTCTGATTTTTTAGCATGAATTTGGATGTTTATATGATTACTTATAAGGTTTTGGGGCTTTTTATAAGATTTTATAATTTGGAGTTTAAGCATGTGTAAAATTGGATTAAAGCATGCAAAATTGTGACTATCGATGAATAAACATTGCTGGTTATAAATGCCATTGTTGAAAGATTAGTGCCCATTAAGTCGATAAATTAAGCCTAGGTGGTTAGATATTCGATATTATGATCTCTGAATTGTTTGTGGCTATTTCCAAATGTATAGGGGCTATTTTGGGAGTGAATTTATAGCCGTTATGTTGCTGGAAATTAGATAGAAAGTTATTAGTTTTAGAATGTCCGAAAAAGGAGCGAAACTACACTAGTTTAGGCTAGTTTCATTTCTATATTTATAAATTATTGGGAGTTTTTGGAAGGGGTGAATTGGGACATTTTAGAGTGGTTTAAAGATAAATTTTCCAGAATTTAACTTTAGAGCAATTTGGCCTAAAAAGAGTGTTTTTGTGAAAATTAAGCTTAGGCTTTTTTAGCATCACAAGTAGTGATGTTGTAGGATCATATTACTTTAATACCTTGGGTAATATGGTAGTAGGTTCGCATTAAGCAAGGTCTTGCTTAATGAAGAATATTTCCGTTAAGGGCGGTTATTTTGTTGTGCACAACTTAATAACACTTAACAGGGCAGGTTCATTCATATGTACAATGGAAAAGAATGTTTCTCATAAGGATTTAAATTGTGAAAAAGAGTGTTTAAATTCCTTATTGAGCGTAGTCTCTCTTTGTTTGCGGAAAAAGAGGAGATTAAAGGTATTAGCGGGAAATTTTAATCGAAAAGTTTTAAATTGAGAAAAGAGTGTTTAAAACTATTTCGAGTGTTTTATCTTTTAATTTACGGATTAAGTGATATTTTGAGATGTCGTGATAGATTCTGAGTGTTTTGGTATGAATGAACTTTCAGAAGTCGTTGAGGCCGATTATGGACTTAAAGTCTTAGAAAAATCTCTAATGGCATTATTTTATTTTTAACATTTTTCCACTTATTAGGCGTAGCCTCATGATGCTACATTATTTTTTTTTTCAGGTAAAGGAAAGAAGAAACTCGGTGGCTAATGATATTTGAGGCGTGTGAACGGTTATCATAGATTTGCACGCTAGCGAATTCGTTATGTCTTTTGTTTATCTTTTAGGGAAAAAGATAATGTGTTCATGTTTTGTTTTATTTTAAATAAGTGAAATGGTTAAACTTTTATTTGAGATTGTCTTTCTTTCAATGTTTTATTGTTTTAAAGTAAAACCGATCGATTGAGAACTTGTTTATGAGTTTGACTTGATGTCGTTATGTAAATGCTTCCGCTGATGTTGTATATCTTTCTATGTATTTTGGGATTTTTGGGGTTGTTACAATAAATGAATGCATGAAAAAAAAGGAAGAGACATCATCTTCTCAAATGTATCTCAGTGCAATTACTTAGTCTCAATTCTTATCTCTAAATTCTGTGGGCAAGTAATACTTTCCTTCTCTTCATAAATCATACATTTATCATTTAATCCTATCTTCCACTCATCTCTAAGTATGAAAGACTAGTAAACTCATTGATTGCTCTAAAAATGCTATGCATTATACTTCTCAATATATGCTTACCCACAATCCTAGTTTATTTGCACAAATCTTTATGGATGGATAAAGATGCAAGAACTCAATGTCAAAAGAATGTTTGCATAAACTCTATACTTCAATCGTGAGGTTCAAACCATCCTAATATGAATCATGAAGCATCAAAAGACATGAATAATCTTAACTTCACTCAAGGATCAAGAGCCAAGAAGTTGCAACATGAAAGAAGATCTTAGCTATAAATGGGGAGAAATGGAAACTTTCCAGAAATGAAAACTTTCCATATATGGTATTTTCATGGAGAAGACAAAGTATACGTTAAAAGGAAGCTCACACAAATAATTGAAGAATATATATAGAAATGGAAATTCCAAGTACTGCGGGATTTTAATTTTGGCACGAGGAGTAGTAGTTCTATTTTTATGACTCATCATAGTGATGTCATGATGAGGTCATCATTATCATAAATATATATGTGTGTGTGTGTGTGTGTGTCTTTTATTTTTGAAATTAAAGTCATATTAGGAGTAGAGAACTTGTTTTTCCTTTAAAGGTTTCATTATTCAATTAAAAAAAAGATTTGATGTATTAGAGAAAACTAGCTGATTGTGCTTGTCTTGGCTAGCTCTCAACTATGTAACCTTGCTTTAGATTGCCTGATTAGAAGCATTCAAGCAACCTTGATCAAGTTGTTTGTGGAGTATTTTGAATCTTGAAGACTTGACTAGTTTTATGCTTCTTGATCTTTGATCATCAAGGTAACCTATTTCCCTTTCTTTGGGGTTTTATTAACTGATTTTTGTTGATTCTTGCTCTTGTTCAATTAGGGTTCTTCTTTGAGGGGTTCAAATATATTTATGGAAAATTTCATTGGGTAGCAAAACTTCTGCAATATTTATAAATATAGTATTTTTTAAAAGTATTTACAAACATAACAGCTTTTTTAAAACCCTCATTTATATGAATCAAAGAAATCAGTGATAACTTGTAAGGTAATCGGTGATAACTATTAGGTAATTAGTGATCAATACATAAAATATCAGCTTATATTGTGTATTAGTAAAATCAGTGATTACTTGCGTGGAAATCGGTAATTACTTGAGCAGAAATTAGTTATTGCTTAGGCGAAAGAAGTGGCAATTTTATAATATTTTAGGCACAAATTTGAGTTTTTTACTATATTTAAAAATAAATTTTTGGGCTGCTATTTTTAAAAATATTGGACCTAATTCTGCTATTTTTGCAAGAGCCGCTATATTTATCAAGGGTTTTCGTATCATTTGGTATCAGAGCTTAGGCTCTAAGGGTAGGTTATATTTTTCAAGGTTCTCTACTTATCATAGGGGGGTTTGAATTGCATTTGGGCTTTATTTATAAAATCTAGAAATTTTGGTTCTTGAGGTGTTGTCGAATTGATTAGTGTTTTTAGGATTTGTGTTCAAGGATCCAAATAACCAAAGGGTTCTTACTTCCAATTCTTTTGGATTTTACATAATTTTGTATTATGTTTTTGTTTTCAATTTTTAATTTTACAAAATCTAGAATTTTATGTTCTTTGTTTTCTTGAAGTGTTCTTCATTTTTTTAAGGTGTTCTTCATGTTTTTCATGTGTTCTTAATGTTTTTAAAAGAGTTTTTTTTTTCCAGAATTTGCATCTAGAGTGTAACAACACACTTGACAATCTATTTTTGGGGTTAAAAGTTTGAATTTGAGTGAAAATACAAATCTAGAATTTTTAGGGTTATTGATTGTTCTTGGTTTTCTTCATATGTTCATGACTATTTTTTCACAATCTTGCCCTTAGATCCAATATTATACCACCAAGACTTTGAAAATTATATTTTTAGTAAGTCCACCACCACATTATCTTATCTTATATCATCTTACCTCTTCTCACCTTATCTTATCTTAGATATTATCTTTACTTATCTAATCTAACGTTCGTATCTCATCTTAACCTATCTCATCTCATCTAACGTAATCTTATCTTATCTAACCTTACCTTATCTCATCTAATCTTTTCTTAGATATCATCTTATCTTATCTCATCTTATCTTATTTCATCTCAACACAAATCATCTCATCTCATCTCACCTCATCTTACATATTATATCATCTTATATAATCTTAGATATTATCTGATCTTATCTTATCTAATATTATCTTATCAATATCTCATCTCATCCATCTTACTTCATCTAATCTTATCCCCGTCTTATCCAAACCATATCTTGTACTTATGATCTTATCCAAATTTGGTGTTCTTTTTTTCACTATACTTCATTTTTCGTACAAAATACGATTAACATTGTTTCAGGTCTTTTGATTTCCTTTGAGTGTTGCTAAAGCAAGGTTGCAGCCAAGAACCTACTTGAGTTAAAACACGAGTAAACTACAAATTCTTGAGTGTAAACACTTAGTGGGTGCTTGTGAGGTCTATACACTGTAATTTATTTAACCTCGCATGGCTAAAGGTGACAAGTATAGCACTATAACGTACAAGATAAATTCCATGATAATCGTAGAAAGTAAAGACTGAAAGCTTAAAAGAATAACCACGAATCTTAAATTGTAAAATGAAAAAGGAAATAAAATGTATCTATGCCTTCTTCTTCTTCTCTTCACTTCTTTCTTCCTCTCTCTTTTTCTTTCCTTCAACAACAAGTTTTATACCCTCACCTCTCTCCTCTTTTTCCCGCGAAAAACCATGCTATTTTCTTCCATCAAGTCTTCAGACACCATCCACAACATTGTTGCAGATAGCGACCTCAGCTTGTCGCTTTCAAACACAGTTGGCTGGAAAAGAAAAAATCTTGGCAGCAACACTTCTTACTCAAGACAGGGAGTAACCTGCAGCACAAATAATAAAACCAGAAGCAGCTTCCTAGAATCTTTAAAAACTCAGGTTAGCTATTAGTGGTCAAATAAGAAAGCAAGGGCAAGAAAAATAGGGTAAATGACATATATATAGTAGTTTCAGTGCTTTTCCTTTCATTTACCCTATTTTTCTTGCCCTTGCTATATTTTTCTTGCCCGTACTTAATATATTACTCCAACCCTATTAAGTAACCCTAAACCCTACTTACAAAAACTACTATATATATATATATATATATATTACTCCAACCCTATTAATTTACTCGATATTTTTCTTGTTTTTATTCAACTTTAGGCACGTAATAATTCCCATTTAAGGAATTATCCATCAACTTGGGCAGTTAGCCAGAGAGACTTTTGATATCGTATAGAGATTACAAATGATCACTCAAAGAATAATGAATGGTACAAATAGTTATATATAGAACTCTTTCACTTATTAAACTTAACGAATTCTTAACAACATTTCAACTACTAACAACTCTTATAACTAACAATCAATTGTCTGCCTTAATATACGTCATTGATGTAAAACTCAGTATTAAATTCTAACATTTTTTTTGTGTCTGATTAACATTAGTTTATTTATATATGTAAAATCTACTCTCTTCTTGATTATAATTAATTGAGTGTACATATCAGTATACATTACAGTTCAAACTTTGTTCTTTTGGGGTTTCAAAAAAAAATCAAAATGAAATAATATCATTAAATTGGCTATTGACATTTGTCACATTTCCACTTGTTCATGAATAAAACTCATACCACAAAAAGAAACTCCCTTATTATAAATACTTTCCATAATTTTTTTAAAAACCAATACTATAAAAAAAAAATTATACAAAAGAAAAAGAAAACATCATTTTCCTCCTTTGCATTATTGGGTAGTCCACTATATGGTGTCTAAAGACAAAAGGATTTTTCTCATAAATAGAGTTCTTTGGGGGCGTGTGTTCTACACACTCTCCATATCTCCTCTTCATTACCATTTTCATAAATCTATTTCCTTTCTTTTCCACAATGAACCAAAACTCCATAGAAAATAGCAGCAAATTCACCATAACATCACATAACAATATCAATCAAGAGCAACAAATGACTGATACAGAAATCCAAACCAAACCATTTGATTACTCCAAACGAGCCCAATGGCTAAGAGCTGCTGTTCTTGGAGCCAATGATGGGTTAGTTTCCACAGCTTCACTAATGATGGGAGTTGGAGCAGTAAAACAAGACATCAAAGCTATGATACTAACCGGTTTTGCCGGGTTAGTTGCCGGAGCTTGCAGCATGGCTATAGGTGAGTTTGTCTCAGTTTATTCACAGTTGGATATAGAGATGGCACATATAAAAAGAATGGAAGATCATGATGAGATCAAAGAGGTGGGAGAGCAAGAAAGCTTGCCGAATCCGATGCAAGCGGCAGCGGCTTCGGCTCTGGCCTTTTCTTTGGGGGCAATGGTGCCACTACTTGCTGCTTCCTTTATAAGAGAGTATAAAGTTAGGGTAGGAGTGGTGGTGGCTGCTGTGACTTTGGCTTTGATTGCTTTTGGATGGCTTGGTGCTGTTCTTGGGAAAGCACCAACTGTTAGATCAGTTATTAGGGTTTTGGTTGGAGGTTGGTTGGCTATGGCTGTAACCTTTGGATTAACTAAGTTAATTGGGTCAAGTGGTCTCTAGGGTTTGGGTTTTGGTTTTGATTTTGTTTCTGTATTTTATGTTCTTTTCTTGCATGAGTATATATAGAAATATATGTATGTATCAACTTGTACCGGTATTGGATGTAAGTCAGTGGTTTAGTCGAACCAATATAAATCTCGACGTGGAATGAAATTAAATAAATATTTATTATGCATATTCATGATTGATAAATATTTGTTATTATTTTTATTATTTAATATATGATAATTAAATGCTTAAAATTAGTCAACATGAACATAACTCAACTGGTTAGGTACCTATCTATTCCCTTGAGTTCGAAATTTATGAGTCTTTCCTCCCCACTTTAATGTAATATCCAAATAAAATGCTTACAAATTAATTTTAATTTATTCATGAAGTTATATCTTGTCTCTACTCTAGCTCATAATATGTAAAGCAATAATTAAGTTACAAATAAATTCTAATCGGATTTTGAGATTAAAATTGGTTCTTATAATTTATTTTTAATTAAATACTAGGGAAAAAAATTAACAATAATAATTATAAATCATCTTTAAAAACTATTTATAAATATGTCATTAAAAGAAATCATTGAACTTTGATAAATGACTTATTAACTTAATGTACGGTAATCACTTTTTACAAGAACTATTGATTTACATAATTTATCAATAGGTTTAGATATTGATGTAGTAAATAAAAAGGGTTAATTTTAGTAATAGACACATTAATTTTGTTTATTTAAAAAAAAACACAAACTTTTATATATAAATCAAAACTACCCAAAACCACCACCAGAAAAATTAAATTACATTGTGAAAATACGAAACATACCCTTGATCTATTAAATGAAATGTAATTAATGAGACATAGTTATTAGGAGAGATATAAGGGTAATAAGGTAAACACTCAAATCGGAATCCACCAGAATCGCCACCATAAATGGTGTTTTATGGGTAAATATGATATTAATATGAAACAACCATTAAAACTAAAATTAAGTGAATTAAACTGGTTATTAGTGTAATTAATTCAAATAAAAATGATATATAAAAAAAATAAAAGAAAAATCTACTAAAATCTATAATTATTTTAAAAAAAAATACTATATTCATAAATATTATAAAATAATTGCTAGATTTGAACCTACCCCTATTGCTTAGGAGAGAATTTGAAAGAAATTGAATATTTGTTTGTTTATGTACAAAAAGTTCAATTTTAGTAATTTGGTCATCATCTCAATAAGTTTGTTATAAAACTTAGTGTGTGCTACTTCTTGTGATGGCAGGTGACGTTAAGTGAAGGATCAAAGTTCACTAGGTTCATTCATAAGGTGTGAGGAGGAAAAACAGAAAGCATATAAAAGAAAGGCATTTTATTTCAAAAATATTAAAATTAATAACATTTTTACTGAAATTTAAAAAAAAAATTATCAATGGGCTTAGATATTGATTCATGTAGTAAATAAAAATTATATATTTAAAAAAAAATCTGCTAAAATCTATAATTATTTTTAAAAAATACTATACTACTAAATATTATAAAATAATTGCTAGATTTGCAATTACCCCTATTCCCTAAGAGACAAATTGAAAGAAATTGAATATTTATTTGTTTGGGTACAAAAAGTTTAATTTTAGTAATTTGGTCATAATCTCAATAAGTTTGTTATAAAACTTAGTGTGTGCTACTTCTTGTGATGGCAGGTGACGTTAAGTGAAGGATCAAAGTTCACTAGGCTCATTCATGAGGTGTGAGGAGGAAAAACAGAAAACATATATAAGAAAGGCATTTTATTTCAAAAATTAATAACATTTTTAGGGACGAAAATAAATTGCTACACAAGACTGAAATCTATCGTTAACATTCTACGGTGACGAAAATATTATTGTAATCAATTATGTTGTTAAAAATCTCTCGATATATGTTAATAGAAACTTACAAAATTATCGCTCCTAAACCTTTCGTCACTAAGAATGAATTTTCTTGTAGTTTCTCTACAACAATGACTTTAATTTTCTTCTTCAAATTGCATTTTAGCTTAATTAGTTCTTATTGAAAACAGCACAAATATTGGAAAAAAAATTGAGTAGGAAGATGAACTATTGAAAATTGTTCAATGCAAAATTGATTAAAAAAAAAAAAGCAAAACTATAATGAAATAATAATTTATTTTTTTTTAAGTTTGAGTGTATTAAATTGGGGCATTTACAAATATGTTAAATATAGATTCTAATATTTACAAATTTGTTATCTTAAAAAATATTAACAAAAATATTAAAAAAAATTAGACTCAGTTAATGTTCATTTGAGAAATATCATAAATACTATTATTTAATATAATTACATCTTTAATAATATATCTATGTTTGAAATTTAAAAAAATTAGGTATAAAGTGAGAGGTGGGGAAGGATTATCCCAAAGTTTTTTTTTTCTCTTATTGTTTTTTCCTTGGTCCGTCCCATGTAAGAAATAATATAATAGGTTTGTGCGGCGTTCGTGTGGAATACAAAATCTCCCTTTCTTTATTTTAATGTATCATCTTTAAATTCCACTATTTTCCATTGAAAAAAATATATATCTAATTAATACATGATGCCTTCCTTCTCAGCATCCCATTTCAGAGCTTTTGAAGTTGTATTGCCCTATTACGGGTCAAAATGTATATGGATGTGAGTGGCCGATAAAAGTGAGAAAGCTTGGATACTACTTTAAGCAATTGTATTACTTGACTACCTTTTTTTAATTTGCCTTTGTTTATAACTTAGAGAAAAGTGGTTAGAACAATGTTGATTAGGGGAATAATGTAATAGAATTTTTTGTTTTTTTTTTATAACTGTAAATTACATTTCTATGATTTATATGATTTGTAAATCATATGTCTGTACTTTAAAAACTGATTTTCTACCACTCATAGTTTCTAAAATTTTAAAGCATACTCCTCTATTAGTTACTTTTAAAAAAACTAAGATGGGTGTTTATTCAATATTTATCACGAATTCTAATTCTATTAATAATAATCAAAACAATTCACAGAGAATTATGATTTTTACGCCGTGTTAACAACATGGGTTATTCTAAAAACTACATCAATTTATTGTTTTCTTCGATTATTTTTATTGAAACTTAGAATACACGGAAGACGTAGAATGACTATGTATTCCAATTTTGTAACTAACTGGCATAGTGGTATATTTTATAATTAAAATCATTTTTAAACCATAGAAGTATTATTTGTAAATCAAGACAAACAATATATATGTGATTTAAGTGTCCATTTTTTATTCATCTGGTTGTTATTTATCTAACATTAAAATGAAGATGAGATTAATATATATAGCTCAAATGATAAGACGTTACTAGTTTCTCTCATGTGAAATATTAATAATGTAATATTTTTAAATAAATGAAATCATAACATAGGTACAATTTAAATTGGGAATCATATTTTTCTGAAAAATTAAGTGATACTCACTTTCTCTATACTCATAATAAGACGGGTAATAAATAAAAATAGCCAATTTTAGCCTTCTATATTAACTAATAGTCATCTCTCCCATTTTTCACTACATAACCACTTTTTACTTTTTAGATTTTTGATATATCCGCTATACCCTTCTGACATTCTGTATATTATGTACATTCTAACATTCTGTACATTCTAACATTTCTGATTTTTACCTTCCCAAAGCAGAAAAAGTTTCTCCTTTATTTATTTTCTTTTTCTTTTCCTTTCTAAGAGTTGAAATTCATTTTCCCTCTCTTTTATTCTCTCTCCTCCATTTTTATTTATCTCTTTTTATATTATAACTACGTTTTAGTATATTGTTTCCAATTTTTTAGTATATTCGGTACATTTTGTACATTTTTTGTTATGTTTATGTTTTGATTTTATACTATACATTCTGATTTTAATTCAATTTTGTACATTTGATAAATGGGAAAATACACGTAATGTATATAGTATATATGCCATTTAATCTGCAATTGAAAACAAAAAAGTGTCGTTTAAACAAACTTTTAAAAAGTGAATATGTAGCCTAATACACTTAATGAACAAAATGTACATTTATCAACTAACAGTAAAAATTAAAATAAAATATTTAGTCTAATATACATAATGTCATATATCAACTAACAACAAAAATAAAAACAGAATATTAAACCATAAAATTGAACATTTAGTCTAATATACATAATGTACAACAAAGAATATTTTACGTACATAACATACAAAAGCTACTTAGTCTAAACACATCAAAGTACAAAAATTCAATAAAAGTTATAAGAATATGAGAAAAACTCAAGAAAAATGGAGGAAAAATTTTGCCAAAAAAATAAAGTTTTCGTTAGATACATGGTCTTTGAGGTTTAGATCTTCAAGATTCCTATTGGAGATAAGACTTTAGGGGGGGAAAATGAAGGAAAAGAAAGGGTTTGAGAAGGAACAATTTTCTAGAAAAATAAATTTGGGAGAGAAAGCAATGGTAAGTTTTTATAAGGAAAAAAATGGGATAGAGAGAGAGTTTTCTAGAAAAATAAAGGGGGGGGGGGGATGGTGAGATTTGAAAAAAGGGGAGAAAAGAAAAAAAGTAAAAAAAAAAGGGAGAGTGAGAGATAAGATAGAAAAATGAGAGATTTAAAAGAAATCTGATTTTGATATATGTGGTGTAATGTGATGACGGGGATCTTGTAGTGTTTTCACCTGATTTTTTTCTCTCTGGGTAGCTACATTAACTTATTTGGTGTGGAGTGGCTATTTAGTGCTAATCCACCCCAAAAGTGGCTAGTTAGATAATTATCTCTAATAAAAAATAGTTAACATTGTGAATTTAAATTTTTTTAGTCACTTTTCTCTCTTTTTCCGTTTTTTTATATTTTTGTACCCATTATACCTTTTTTATTTAATACATGGTAAAATGCAACAAAAACCTTCGTGGTTTAAGTGAAATGCAAACACACCCCCTGTGATTTAAAAATTAATATTTAGACCCTAATAGTTTCAAAATTATGCAAATTGACTTCTCCATGCTACGTTGTTAATTTTAATTCAATCATAAATTTTTCATGAGAACTCCTATTTGAATTATTCAAGATGTTGCAGAATCCTCTTTTTGAGCTCTACATTATAGTGTTAACATGGTTTTATATCATAAGATTACCCTTAATTTATTTGGTTTTTGTTGATTTTTATGTTACTTAATTAGTTTTTCTTTTATTAGATAGGTTTTGAAACATATTTGCAAAATAAGGAGAAAAATAAGCAAAAACCATGTTATTGGAAGAAATTGCTCAAGCGAGCCATCACTTGAATTCAAGTGAGAGGCATCGCTTGAACAATTACGAGAACTCCAGATTTTTACCTAGCGAGCCATCGCTTGAGTTGTAGCGAGGCTTCTCTCATCCAAATTAATGAAGGCCAGACGCAATTCAAGCAAGTCATCGCTTGCACATGAGCGAGCCGTAGCTCGAGCCTTATCTTAGACACCGATTTTTGAAGCATATTTTAGAAGGGGTTGAAGCTATTTGTTACTCATACTTGGAGACAGCCACCTTCTATAGCGGTTTTTAGAGATTTTCAGCAGTTTTCGAGGGAGTAGATACTTTTATGTTTTCCATAATATTTATTTTGTTGAATTTTATGATTATGGATAGCTAATTTTCTTTTTCTTAGGGGATTGATGTAACTACTTTATTTTTATGATTTGAGTATTTAGTTTTAGTTTTGAAGACAATTTTATGATTCTATTTATGTTCTTATGTTCTTAATGCTTTTAATTTACTAGCCATAGATTAAATGATTTTAATTCCGAAATCTAACATTCAGGGGAGGTGGTTTAGGACAGATCTTGAGAACATAACTGAAGGTAGATTAGAGTTGGGAAACTTAATCTTAATTTAGAAGTCTAAAAAGACTTGTGATTAATACACTTTTAATTACTTAAATTGAATAGGAATATTGGTCTCTTAGTTGATTGTGATTATTGATTTGACGCTCGAGAGAGATAATTAAGAGTTTTAGTGTTCTTGACTTATAGAATATGAAATTGTTATTCTTGACTAAACAAATATTATTTCCATAAATTAATAAAGTGGTGAAATCATTCCTCTAGGACATTTTTCCATTGATTCAATTTAACTGTCTTATATTTAGTTCTATCTTTTCTTACTATTTTATTATTCTTAGTTTAGTTAACATTCATTATTTTACGATTTCTAAATAAAATTGAGTTAGCCTTACATTAATATTTAAGCAGACTTAATTCTTTTTTCAAGAGGACAACAACCCTTTTTCATATCACTATATTAAAACTTGACTTCGTACGCTTCCGGGCATTAATATTTTTGTCAACATATAGTCACTGAGAAACTTCAAAATCATCGGTATATAAAAGAGTTATCACCATCAAAATATTATATCTGGTTGAAGTCATAACCCTTTTTATATACTTATGAATTTGATTTTTTTTATGACTATAACATAGAGGTCAAACAAAGATTCCATAACATCTTGAATCATTCAAATCAAATTTAAATGAAAAAGTTATGACTAAAAGAAAATTAACGGTATTGCAGGAATTGGTTAAATTTGTAACGTCCCGTTATTTTGAAGTGAATTTTTTTTTTATTTATTTAATTCTATTATTTATTTAATGTTATTTATTTATTTCAATTTAAGTATTTAGATTAATTATTATTTTTGTAATTTCGATTTTAGTAGTTAATTTCTCCCGAAATCCTTTTTAATCGTTTTAATACTTTAAATTCGTTTCGGTGACATTAATAATTATTAATAGGCCAATTAATAATTATTAATCACCTTTAGATTGATTTAAGAGCATCGGGTTTCGTTTTATAAGTCAAAAGTCATAAAAAGGCGCAACCGTCATTTCCAATTTCTTAAAATATCTAAATTCACTATTCATTTATCTTTAAAAATCCAAAATTGACAAGTTTACTTCATTTTCTTCTCCTCCATTTCTTCTTGGCTGTGGGTTTCAATCCTCCATGGATGTGGATTTTATTTTCTTCGTTTCACATTCGTTTCTCGATGGATCGGCTTGATTTCGGTTGCGTTGGATTGGTAGGGACGAGGGCTACCTATCCAACCTACCTTTTCGGAGTTTCCCGTTCTCTAAGGGAAGTCCCAAAAAGTGTGATTGCTCGGTTGTTGATTCATAGGAATTTGGAGATTTGGAGAAAATCTTATTTGGCAAAGGTGAGAATAGTTAGGATTTAAAGTAAATTTAGAAAGCAAATAAGTATGATGGTTTGTAGAATTGGAAACTAAGACTAGAATTCAAATCTAAGATTAGAGGGAAGTGAGTTAGTGCCCTTAGGATTTGAAGTTAATCCTTTAAGCGAGAACTTAGGATTTCTCGAAGAAAGCTTTGAATCTTAGAAGATTCTAAGTTAGATTCGTTTCGAAGTTTAGGATGGATCATTGGAAGTTAAAAGATCCAAAACTTTTATATAGAACGATTAATAAAACCTTGGATTATTATTGGAAGTTTAAAATCCTGGAAGGTATAGGTTAATCGTTTAAGATAGGATTTACCTGTATTAATGTAGCGGAGTTCGATTTACATATCGTTCGTCCGGAGTTTCCTATCTATTTTACTTTATGTCTTTTATTTTATACCCCTCTACTTTATGCTTGCATTGACTACTTTAATTCCGTACTTTACTTATTTACTTTTACAAGGATATGTAGACATATGCATATCATATTGCACCATAACATTTTCGCATCATGCATTGAAAAAGAAAAGAAGGGGAGAATGTTGGAGCCTACGGGTAGTGTCCGCATCACCTTCAGAAAAAGAAAAGAAAGTAAAACAAGGAAAGAAGTTGAATGATAAGTTACGGGACGTACACATTACTTATCATGAATAGCAGTTGAATGGTAAGTTACGGGACGTACACATTACTTCTCATGCATAGGGAGTTGAATGGTAAGTTACGGGACGTACACATTACTTCTCATGCATAGGGAGTTGAATGGTAAGTTACGGGACGTACACATTACTTCTCATGCATAGAGAGTTGAATGGTAAGTTACGGGACGTACGCATTACTTCCTCATGCATAAGGGCAAATGCGAAATCCTACGGGATGTCCTCATGCATTCATGCTTATGATTGATGATATAGAGAATCGAGATGTTATATTTTATACAAAGTTTATTTACTTTACTTATTCTATGTCATAACAAGTTAATGGATGAAGATTTGACTACGAGTGTAGTAATATCATTCTTTGGGAGAATAAGATTTGTTGTAAACCTTGTATATAGTATAAGGTATATATAGAAAATGAGATATAAATGCTATATGCATTTACGAAACCATACCAGAAATATTTGGAATGTAGTTCCACAATTATATTGGAGAATTGGTAAGTAAAAGTGGAACATTTTAATATAAACTCTTTGAATGGATTGATAGCAAAGAGTAAGTATGTTCTTGAGCACAAATCGGAAATGCAAGTTTGACGTCTAACCTTACTTTTTATTCTTATTATTCTCACTGGGCTTAGTTTGTTAGCTCATGATATTACAAACATTTCAGGTAATGTTTGGGATCGTGGAAGAGGAGCTGGTGCGCGCTTGATCGAGATGATGATGATTTCGAGATGGACTAGGTGTTATGTAAAAATCCATGTACATGGTTTTGTGAATTTTATATAATTTTGAGATTTGTACAATTGTATATAGCTCTTAAGAGCTTTTGTCTTTACTTTTATGATTATAAATCATTTCGAACTCCTGGATAAGGAACTTAATGTTCCTTGTGTTTTTAGATGTCTGAATTTAAGATGTAAACAGGTTTTGGCTAGCCTATTTTCAAACATAATCACGCCAATTTTTCTTAAAATAAAAGACTTCCGCTGTGTTTTCTAATTTAAATTATTTTAAAGTGACGGGTCGTCACAAAATTGCATAATTTTAAAACTATAGAGGTATAAACATTCATTTTTAAACTACAGGGGTGTGTTTTCATTTTACTAAAACCACATGGTGTTATTTGTATTTTACCCTTTAATATATATATATATATGCTTGCAGATTTATTGCTAGTTTATTGGTTTTTCAGATTTCATCCCCCTTAGGCCTTTTATTGGTTGTCACATTTTTTTTGTTCCATCTCCCAAGATTTATTCCTTGATTATTTCAATTTTATTTTATTTTTCCCTCTCATTCTCCAATGTCTAGGTGGTTATTGATTTTTCATCATTTATATACAAGTTATATGATTTGAGTTTTTTTATAATACTTTTTTCGTAATGTATATGTATATCCAGTATAATCTGTTATACTGTTGATATACTATTCATAGTATATGACATATATTTAATCAGAGCATGTGTTTGAAGTAGTTTTTGTTTATGAAACTCCTTGCTTTAGTTGTGACGACCCGACTCTTTTTAAATTCACTACAATATGCTCATGAATTCAGATTATAAATCAACCTCTCAAACATAACTTTCAAATCCATAATTGAAACAGACATCAAGTCTCATCATTTCTCATATCACCAACATGCTCAATTCATCTAAAAACTATCATCAAATATAATCATCATTCATGGAAACAAAGACAATGTTCAAATCATAATAACATGCAAGTTTTAAATACTATGAGGAGAAATAAGTTGCAACTAAAACAAGTTATGAAGTTCATCAAAATTGTTTTTAAATGATAAATCCTAAGCCATCATCCAACGTAGATCAACGACCGCCTAGGCACCTCCATGATTACCTTAAAAAAGTTTAATGTAGCAACATTAGCGACACTCGCTAGTGAGAAATAAACCAAGATTCAAATGATCCTTTGAATACTCCCCAAAGAACCATTTGACTCACCACCAACTTATCATTAAGATCAATAAAAAATCATAAATAATTCAAAAACATCATCTCATTTCTCTATATCACAATCTCATCAAAATTCTCATCTTCAATCTCATAGTACTTCTATCCTTCGATATCTCATAACAAAATCATTCCACAATATCCTGTATCATATTATTTCCACATTGTCTCAAATCATATCATTTCCACATTATCTCATATCATATCATAAATCATAAATCACAACAAAACACAAACATCGAGCATCAGGGTGTATGCTCAACTGTCTCACATGGGCACATATCCGGGATTCGCTATTTGCTTTGAGATTGTCCCTGGGTTTGTTGACCCATTAACTTTCAAGGTTTGCTAACCTTGGAGCACTCAAGTATCTCCTAGAATGACCCATCGATTTCACCCTCACATAGTACATTTGCATTACACCCCACCACATAATCAAACAATTCTACCAAACACTAACTGCCAAAACTCAACAATCCATAGTTAAACATAAACATAATATAAAAACACATCGATACTTTATAAACACTATTCAAACGCACATAAAAAAACCATTAGCAATATGGAAATTCTAAATTGACCAATTCACATATCAATCTCATTATACATAATAAAAATATACAACATTACATTCAATCTCTGGTTATGCATTATGAAAATAAATGCAACTAAACAATCAAATGGCTCCTTGGGTTTCCCCAAAGAACCATTTGAACCTCAATTTATCCCTCGCCTTTTAAACATCAATAAAAATTACCAATTTCACCCAAAATAACCAAATAGAGCTCAAGCTTATCCAGCACCTACAAATTGAACCAAATATATTTAAATATATTAATTAGATTACATAAAATTCACAAAAGAAGTGAAGCGAAATCCAATCCTGCAAGAATTCCTTTAAGGTCGAGAGCATCAAATGTGAAAAAGGTGGGTGTTAGGTTTTGGTCCAATTTTCCGGAGAGGCATTTTCTTCGATTTTCGGCAATAGTACAATACTAAGGGATTAATTCTAAGAAAAATGAAATAGTTTTCTTCTTGGATTGTGGCTAGATTCCGGCCTACCGAAACGTCGCCCGATAATGTGAGGTCTCAAAAAGTAAATAGAAATGTGGGGAATGCAATGCGGATCAAAATCCTCTAAAGGAAGCAGATTGTAGCTATATTCTTCTAGATCTAGAAAACAAATCTAAATTGAAAACTCCTCTTAAAGTTCCCAAGTGTTCATTTTTCTTCCAAAACCCCTTGAAAGTGATTTCCCAAGATAAATTCACAAACTCCAAGCAAAAGGGATCAAAGAAGCAAGAAAAATAGAGAAAAGTTCCATACATCTGAAATGGTATTTTCGTGATAACTCTACCTACATAGCTCGAATAGGCACGAAACTAGCGCCAATGGAAAGCTCTTGAAAAAATGATAAATTTTGATATCTGGCTCACTCAAAACAAAGTTCTAACTAAAGAGTGATGGCTAAAACACTATTTTTTGAAATTTTGGTCAAGAATGGAGGTGGGAGAGAAGATGAAGAAGATGAAGTTTTATTTTATCTGAATGAAAAAGTGTGGGAGAGAAAAGATTAGTGGGAATGTTTACAAAAATGTCATTCCTACTTTCCCATCACCTTCCCTTCCAAATTAACCCAAATTTACGTTATCAATCTAATTACCCATTTACCAATTTAATTACTCCATTACAATAAATCATATTTTACATTTTAAATCCTTAATAAACAAAGTATTTACATGGAAAATACTAGGATGTTACAGTCTGACCACCTTGAAAGACTTTTCTTCCCCAAAAAGTGACACTAGTCATGCAATTTGGTTGGATTATCATCTTGTGCATCTTTTACTAAAAGCGTTTCTCATAACTCCATCTCATGCCTAACTTATTGCATGCATTTATCGTACTTTAATAACACAACAAGAAAAAATTCTCAATTAAATCTCCCACTAAAAGAAGTCCCTTCAAGAATTAACATTTTAATGTAGTTCAAAATCTCCAAAACACAAGATTCACCCACAAAACAACCAACTTTTAAATTGCCAATCCAATAAAATAACAGCTTCTTACCATGGAGCATTAAAACTCGAATCACTCACATGTACTCATTTCCAATTGGTTTCTCAAATCGAATAATACTTTTGAGTCATCCTAAGACTCATCAAATTCAAATCTGTTAGGTACAAACAAAAGTCAGACTTTTACTGTTATTGAAATTTGATTCATCTACAAAACTGTCACCAACACAATATCTTAATTCTCAAAGTCATTCACTCTGTTTTCCAAAACCATAGCTGACATCTACACTCTATCCAGATCTCTAAATGACCCTATAAACCTCAGGCTAAGCTCAACTTCTATCCATATATCCCAATTCCCTCCACCAGAGTTACTTGAAAGATCAGTTAATTCTCCATATCCATAGAATATTGGTTTAAACATTACAATTGTCGTCGTAACCAAAATTTCTACGAAATTTATCCAAGCATCATAGCCATTTTAAAATCTAAAGCACGAGCTTAGTAACCTATCCTTTTAAAGTTCGTCTATCCTTTTTTAACTAACTATCAGTCCGTGGATGGGAAGTAGTGCTATATTTTAACTTGATTCATACATCTTTCGGTAGTCTTTCCAAACTTTAAAAATGTACGAGAAATCCCTTATCTGTCTATAACCACTAATACTTCATGTAACCTCATCTTCCTCTTACGATATAATTAAGCTTAAAGTTTCAATAGATAGATTGGTTTACATCCCGCTCTTAACCAAATAGTCGGGTTTCCTTTAATTTTCTAAGAAATCCACAAGGGCACCTTATAACGGTTTCACTTCTCCATTGAGACCACTTAAGGGTTGAATATAACTTAGGAGATCCGGCCTCGACCTCAACCCGTTGACAAGACAAGCACTTACTTACAAACATTGACAATCATTCCTCCATATTGGACCACTAATAAAATTAGTGTGAGTCCCAAAAACACCTACATACTTACTATGTCAGAAAGGGAACATAGACCAATATCCCTTTTCTCAAACTTCTATCTTATACATCCTATCGGTCGATACAAATAAACACCCTTTGAATCAATAAAATATAATATATGACAAAAGAATAACCTCTTCAACTTTCCATATAAATCCATACACTTTTCTACAAAGTTTTTACCTTCCCGTTGAGCCTCAATAAATTCTTGCCTTTAAAGGAGGTCTCATTGTCAAATGTTCTAATCGAGCTATCACTTTTGCAGTCGTCTTGAAATCTGATCCAAATCTAGATCTCTCTGTAACTTACGTCGAGTAATAACACTCCTGAAAAGTGGCACGTCTCCGTGCTAAAATTATTTGCTACACATTAGTACCGGGTTGGTATTATACTTCACAATCATAATCTTCACAAACTCTAACCACCAATGTTTCCTTAAATACAACTCTTTCAAGGTAGAAGAATGAATACCATAAACTCTTATTATTCGTGTAAACACGAATCTCCTTTCACAAAAAGCGATGCCAGAAAATCCAAAACGCTTAAACAATTATTTCTAGTTTAGTTACTAGTGGGGAAATTATTCTCATTAACCTTTCACTTGCTCAAAGGCATAAGCTATCAATTTCCAACGTTGCATCAATCACAACCTCAATTCTTCTTCAAGCATCACTATAAACCATATGTCTTCCTAAATCCTTCTAACTCGGCAAAACAAGTAAAGTGACCATCTCAGCCTTCAGTTTCTGAAATATTTGCGACAATTCAAACAAAGATCAATCTCATAGATCATTCTTTTCTTACAAGAAACCAGATTCTTTTCCAAGCAGCTTAACACTCAGTTACATTCTAACTGTTCAATAACTGAATCATCATATAATTCTTCCTCGAGAATTGAACCTTGAGACTCATTCCACAATCCTTGAGGCTAGATTAGAAACATCATTCTAATCCAATGGTCAACCTCAAAATTATTTTCCATAATCCATTTAATCAATAGTTTCATCAAAACCCATCATTACCAAAGACAACAAATGAATCTTCAAATTCTTAATCAGATACCAACACTTAACCTCAGAGTTAACTAACCTTGACATCTTATTGAGTTTAGATCTCGTAAACTCGATCTAAAGTATTCCAATTAACAAATTTGAGCATCACATAAAGTAATAGTTACAAAGGATTGGGTCATCAACCAAATAATGTGATCCTTACTGATCTCGGTCTAAATGCATCACGAGGCATCATAACTTCTCATCTTGAGTACACACACTTCCATTTTAAATACAAGATTGTCACCATTAACTTAACATTATCCAAAACTCCCAAACACTACTTCCACAAAATAGAGACTCAAACTTCCTCACTTACTTGACTACACTTGAGTAACAACTCCCATTAACACACCCTTTAAGTGATTATCAAATAGTTTGTGAACACCCCTTACCAGAAAAGGTATATCCTTTTAGTAATGGACTTCATAAATAATCTTGTTCCTTATGAACACAGGAAACATAAAACGCACCTCCAACTTGCACAATCTACCTTTTAAAGACTACGAGTTAAAAGAACTCAAATCAACATCAGACGGTCAAACAAGAAAACCTCTTAGAGTAACTCAAACTCACTTAACAAAATTACTTTAAAACACTGATTGGAGTATGCAACCTCAAGTCACATCCAAAATAATATCACTTAGGTCACCACACGGCACTTCTAAATAAAACCCCTTTGTTCCACACAACACCATAAACCGAAGCATAACACCCCCACCTTTAGCATGACTATAATCACGTTTCAAAAAATAAAAAAAATTTAGACACAAATCATAGTATAAAAAAAACATAGACAAAATTCACAAGAAGGTACCATGCGTTGATAATCTGGATTGATGGCTAACAACCAACATTTAACTAAAACGACTCTTAACATGCGATGTATGCAGTCTTCAGAACCAAAATGGCTTTGATACCAACTATAATGACTTGACTCTTTTTAAATCATTTTAAATTCACTACAACCATCGAAAAACTTAATTTTAATAAAAATTCGACATGGTAACGTTTCAAACATGGGCTAAACCAAAAACCTGAAAATACAGTTCTCCAATCAATATGCTCATGAATTCAGATTATAAATAACCTCTCAAACATAACATTCAAATCCATAATTTAAACAGACATCAAGTCTTATCATTTCTCAGATCACCAACATGCTCAATTCATCTAAAAACTATCATCAAATCTAATAATCATTCATGTAAACAAAGACAATGTTCAAATCATAATAACATGCAAGTTTTAAATACTATCAGGAGAAATAAAGTGCAACTAAAACAAGTTATAAAGTTCATCAAAACCCTTGTTTTTAAAGGATAAATCCTAAGTCATCATCCATCGTAGATCAATGACTGCCTAGACACCTCCACGATTACCTGAAAAAAAAAAGGTTTAATGTAGCAACATTATCGACACTCGCTAGTGAGAAATAAACCAAGATTCAAATTATCTTTTGAATACTCCCCAAACAACCATTTGACTCTTCACCAACCCATTATTAAGATCAACAAAAAATCATAAATAATTCAAAGACATCATCTAATTTCTCTATATCACAATCTCATCAAAATTCTCATCTTCAATCTCATAGTACTTCTATCCTTCGATATCTCATAACAAAATCATTCCACAATATCCCATTTCATATCAGTTCCACATTGTCTCACATCATATCATTCCCACATTATCTCATATCATAAATCATAAATCACAACAAAACACAAACATCAGGCATCAAGGTGTAATGCTAAACTGTCTCACACGGGTACATATCCGGGATTCGCTATTCCCTCTGAGATTATCCCTAGGTTTGCTGAGCCACTTAACTTTCAAGGTTTGCTGACCTTGGAGCACTCAAGTATCTCTAAGAATGACCCATCAATTTCACACTCATATAGTACTTTTGTATTACACCCCGCCACATAAGTCAAATAATTCTACTAAACAATAACTACCAAAACTAAACAATACGTAGTCAATCATGAACATGATATCAAAACACATCGATACTTTATAAACACTTTTCAAATTCACATAACAAAACCATTAGCAATATGAAAATTCTAAAATGACCAATTCACATATCAATCGCATTATACATCATAAAAATGAGCAACATTACATTCAATCTCTAGTCATGCATTATGAAAATAAGCGCAACTAACCCTCAATTTATCCCTCACCTTTTGAACTTACAAATTAGAGCTCAAGCTTGACCACCACCTACAAATTAAACTAAATATATTAAAATATACTAATTAGATTACACAAGACTCACAAAAGAAGTGGAGCAAAACCCGGGCATCCATGAATGTCTTTAAGGTCGAGAGCATCAAATGAGAAAAAGATGGGTGTTAGGTTTTGGTGCAATTTTTCGGGGAGGCGTTTGGTTCTATTTTCGGCAATAGTATAATACTAAGGGATTAATTCTAAGCAAAATAGAATAGTTTTCTTCTTAGGTGGTGGCCGGATTCTAACGCCGGAAAAAGTGAGGTCTCAAAAAGTTAATAGAAATGTGAGGAATACAATGACTATGAGGATCAAAATTGTAAGGCTCCGGGTTTTGAAAAGAGGTTTAATTAAAAAAAATTACATATTGTATGCTTGTGTGTTAAGTGTTAAATATTTTAGAAATTATTTTCTATTTTTTATTGATTATTTGGTGGTTTACTATAGTTAAAAGTTAACTAAGGGTTGAAAAATCACTTAAAAGAAAGCTTCTAAACATGGTTAGTAATAGGGGAAGGGTTAGTTAGCAAATAAGATTAGAGCAAGGGCTAGTTAATAAAGCTTTGGATGGAATGGCCTTGAAGAGGTGGGGGGACAATATTGCAACTAAGTAGTTTTAGTTTCAACCAACTTAATATATATATATATATATATATATATATAGTTAGAAATTAAAACAAAAAACAAAATCAAATCAAATTTATTTCTTATTCTTCTACCTCCAACCGTCGGCTCCAAAGGCTTCCAAGGGATGACTTTTGTCTTCTTCAATTCTTCTTGAATCTTGGTTAATCAAGTGGGAGATTGGGTGATTTGTGTAAGTAACATCAAGTTAGGGGGATTGGGTAAAGGATCCATTGATTTAAGAAGCTCCAAGGTAAGAATTCAACTTAAGACTTAAGCTTTATTCTAGGTTTTCATGGAGTTTTTTGTTGTTCTTGATTGATGTTGTAAGCCACTTATTGTAATGGGTTTCTTTCATTATTAAATTCTAGAAAATCATTTCAAATTATGTATCCAAGCCCTATGATTTACTTTTTAAAAGTTCTTTAGAAGTTGGTATCAGAGCCTATGTGGCTTTAAGACATGTCTTATGTGTTTGAGTAGGTCGGTTAAGCCTAGATCTAAAAGTCACCTCGAAGGTCAATGGTACCAGGTATGCCAGTAAACCTTAGCATTTTAATTGTTTATTAGTTGTTTATGTTTATTGTATTGAGTTAAAAATGGAACTTTTGCTTAAGTTCTCAAGGGTTGTGTGATTATTGTGCTGTTAGGATGCCTCGAGATATTGTACCCGGAAGGGTAGGGGTCGGAATCATGTGCTTGGTTGTGGAAGGGGTCATGGGAGGAACCCTGCTGAGGTTCCTGAGCCACCACCGCCACCACCACCGGTAAGGGAAGAAAATGAAGTGGATTTGGAAGATGATAAAAATCAGGGTAACCCTCAAGAGAATGTACTGCCTAGGGGAGGAGTGTTACGTCTAGCAGAATGTGTTGTGCATGGGGGTTGTGGCATCACTAATTCTGCTAAGATGTTGAAAGAATACCGAAAGCATGCCCCTAAGGAGTTTGATGGTACCTCGACAGATCCGGCGTGGTGGAAAGGTGGATAGCACTAGTAGAAAAACCTTTTTGATACATTGTGTGTCCTGATGAGTTGAAAGTTCATTCTGAAACCTACTTACTGGTGGACGATGCAATGAACTGTTGTTATTCTATTTCACAATCTTTGGATCTAATTGGGTGAGTTTCATGGGAAATTTTTTCGTGAGAAATTTTTTGATAAATATTATCCTAAGGACACCCGAGATTAGTTAGAGGTAGAATTCTTCTCACTTAAGCAGGGGGAACGATCAGTGATGGAATACGAAAGGGAGATTGACTGGTTATCTCATTTCACCATGGGACATATAGCTACACCACAAAGTAAGAAGAAAAGGTTCATTGTGGGTTTGTGAGCTGAGATTCGGGGAAAAGTTCATTCGTTACGTCTGGCTACCTACGCTGATGCTCTTGACTTTTCATTAACGTTGGATATAGGCTCGACTGATAAAAGGTGAAGCAGGTAACTGTGGGGAAGTCTTCCTCGAGTAAGAAAAAGGCTAAAGAGTATCCATAAGGACGAAATCATCAGCAACAGTTACGTATGGTTTACAATATAGGCAGGGGCCAATCTTTTCAACAAATAAATCCAGGAAATTCTCTACCATTTTGTCAACACTGCTTTGGTTATCACTCGAGGGAATGTTACAAACTTATGAAATGCTATAGATGCGGTCAATCGGGACATGTTGCAAATTGATGTTTGGCAACACAGCTACCACCTCAATGGGGTAAACAAACTCAAGGTCAGGGCAGGAATGAGATTGAGGCCAAGCTAGGACTGCTCAGCAGCAGCAGAGACCTCCACCAGCTCCACAGCCACCGTATGTTCTGCAGCAGCAAGGACAAGTCTTTGCCACTACTCAAGAGGATGCAGAGGCCGTAGGTACGATGGTCACGGGTACTTTATCTGTTCTAGAACATTCAGTTTATGTCTTATTCGATTCTGGAGCAAGTCATTCATTTATCTTTGCGGATTTTGTTGTGCATGCTACTTTAATGTCTGATTCCTTAGGTTATGATTTGTGTGTGACAACTCTGATTGGGAAGTCTATAGTGGTTAATCGAGTTATAAACACTGGGGAACTTAGCATTTCGAGTGACGACACTCAGGCTACATTGATTGTGATGCCTCTAACCGACTAAGACATAATTTTGGGCTTGGATTGGTTGTCAGCTAATCATGCCATGATCGATTGTGAAAATAGGAAAGTGGAGTTTCCAGGGTTGGGTGGAGGCCGAATTTGCTTTCGGGGATCCAAGAGCAAAGTGACAATGGTTATTATATCAACTCTTCAAGCTAATGTACTATTACAAGAGAGAGCCTAGGGTTATCTTGCAAGTGTGGTTGATACCTCGATAGAGGAGGTAAGTGTGAGTATAGTACCTGTTGTACGATAGTTTTCTGATATTTTCCCTGATGAGTTACCAGGTTTTTCTCTGGTAAGGAAAATGGATTTTCGGATTGAAATAATTTCGGGAATAGCACCTTTGTCCAAAGCACCATATAAAATGGCACCGGCAGAATTAAAAGAACTCAAGGTGCAACTTTAGGGAATTCTTGACCAAGGGTATATTCGACCTAGTGTTTCTCTATGGGGTGCACCAGTTTTGTTTGTCAAAAAGAAGGATTGGTCGATGAGGCTGTGTATAGATTACCGTGAGTTGAATCGAGTGACGGTAAAGAACAAGTATCCTTTACCTCGTCTTGAAGATCTTTTCGACCAGTTGAGAGGGGCTATCGTGTTTTCTAAAATCGATATTCGGTCAGGGCATCACCAGTTGAGGATTGCCGATGAAGATATTTCAAAGACGGTATTCTGAACTCAATACGGCCATTATAAGTTTCTGGTCATGTCATTCGGATTGATGAATGCGCCTGCGGCATTTATGGATCTTATGCATACGATATTTCTGAAATTTTTGGATCTTTTTGTCATCGTTTTTATTGATAATATACTGTTTATTTGAAAACAGAAGAGTTGCATGTGATTCATCTTGAGAAGGTGTTAACGACATTGAAGGCCGAGAAACTTTACGCGAAATTCTCGAAGTGTGAATTTTGGGTAAAGCAAGTTGCCTTTTTAGGGCATGTGGTGTCTAGCGAGGGTATATCATTATATCCCTCAAAGATCGAAGCGGTTAGTTGTTGGCCTTGACCAACTAGTGTAGCTGTAATCCGAAGTTTTCTTGGGCCTGCGAGGTATTATAGAAGGTTTGTACAAAACTTCTCTAAAATTGCATCTTCGCTAACACATTTGATCAAGAAAGGTGTAAAGTATATGTGGTCAAAAGAGTGCGAGCGGGCTTTCGAGGAACTAAAGCGTAGACTTGTTACCACCCCAGTTTTGACATCGCCTGATCATTCGGGTGGTCTCACAGTGTATAGTGATGCTTCATTGAGAGGTATAGGGTGTGTGCTTATGCAACATAGTAAGTTGATAGCATATGCATTCCGTCAATTAAAGGAACACGAGAAAAGATATCAGACTCATGATCTGGAGTTAGCAGCGTAGTTCATGCTTTGAAAATCTGGCGCCATTACTTGTATGGAGAAAAGGTGACGATCTTTAGGGATCATAAAAGCCTTAAATACTTTTTCACTCAAAAAGGGTTGAATATGAGGCAACGTCGATGGTGGGAGTTAGTAAAACATTACCATTGCAATATCCAATATCACCCAAGAAAAGCCAACGTTGTTACCGACTCTCTTAGCAGGGACATCACATATCGCAGCACTTTTAACACATCAGGTACGACTTTGTTGGGAGATGGATCGGGCTAAAATTATGTACCTCACTACCGAGGTTACAGCAAGTCTAGCAAGCTTGATAGTAGGCCCTACTCTTAAACACCAAATGATTGAGGCCCAGCGAGGTGAATCTCATTTAGCCACAGGGTTCGCGGAGGCAGAGTCTAGTCTACCTGGATACTTTACTTTCTCCACAGATAACTCATAAATGTATCGTGGACGATTGTGTGTACCCCTGGGGTCAACATTTCGGCAAGAGTTGTTAGATGAAGCCCATTACTCTATATTTTCGATGCATTCGGGTAGCAACAAGATGTATCAGGATCTACGACAACATTATTGGTGGCCGGGAATGAAACGGGAGGTAGCGGAATATATGAGTGTGTCTTGTTTGTCAACAGGTCAAGGCACTTAAACGAAGTCCACCAGGTTTGCTTCAACCATTCAGTGTTCCCGAATGGAAGTGCGAAGACATATCAATGGACTTCATTACCGGGTTATAAAAGACACTCAAGGGGTTTGACACGATTTGGGTAATAGTGGATCGTTTGACCAAAACTACCCAATTTGTACGAGGACAGATAACATATTCAGTAGGGGCGTGGGATCAGCTTTATTTGAAGGAGATTGTATGTTTACATGGTGTGCCTGTTTAGATCATTTCTAACCAAGACACGCATTTTGTTTCCAAGTTTTGGAAATCTTTAAATGATGTGATGGGAGCTCGACTCGAGTTTCATTCAGCTCTCCACCATCAGACTGATGGGCAGACAGAACGGGTTAACAAAATCTTGGAAGACATGTTGAGAGCTTGCACTATAGATTTTAGTGGTAGCTGGGATACTCACTTCTATCTCGTGGAGTCCGCCTACAATAACAGCTACCAATCCTCGATTGAGATGGCACCTTTCAAAGCACTTTATGGGAGAAAGTGTCGGTCCCCAGTTCATTGTGATCAAGTGGGTGAGCGCAGACACTTGGGACCTGAACTTGTGCAAACGACGTGCAAAAAAATTAACTTGACTAGGGAGCGGATGCGAGTTGTCCAAAGCTGACAAAAGAGATATGCTGACACTCGACGAAGTACTTTAGAGTTCACGGTGGGCAACCACGTGTTTCTAAAGGTTTAACCTATGAAGGGTGTAATGCGGTTCGGTAAAAGGGGGAAACTTAGTCCACGATTCATTGGTTTTGAGATCTTAGACCAGGTTGGAAAGTTAGCTTATCAATTAGCATTGCCATCTGCTCTTTCAGCTGTTCATAATGTATTCCACGTGTCTATGCTCCTGAATTATGTGGCTGACTCATCACACATCATAGATTTCCAACCGCTTGTTCTTGATGATAATTTGACATACGAGGAAACACCGGTGGTAATCTTGGCAAGTGAGCAAAAAGTGTGAGAAACAAAAAGATTAACCTTGTAAAGGTTTTATGGAAGAATCAGTTGACAGAGGAAGCTACTTGGGAACTCGAGGATAGAAAGAGGGAAAGATATCTGCTCTTGTTTTCCAGGGCGTAACTTTTGCGAGGACGCAAAATTTTTAGATGGGGAGACTGTAAGGCCCCGGGTTTTGAAAAGAGGTTTAATTAAAAAAATTACATATTGTATGCTTGTGTGCTAAGTGTTAAATATTTTAGAAATTATTTGCTTTTTTTTATTTGATTATTTGATTATTTGATGGTTAACTATAGTTAAAAGTTAACTAAGGGTTGAAAAATCACTTAAAAGAAAGCTTCTAACCATGGTTAGTAAAAGGGGAAGGGTTAGTTAGCAAATAAGATTAGAGCAAGGGCAAGTTAGCCAAGGTTTGGGTGGAATGGCCTTAGTTGTTAGGTGAAGATGTGGGGGGACCATATTGCAATTAAGCAGTTTTACTTTCAGCCAACTTAATCTATATAGTTAGAAAAAAAAAAGCAAAATCAAATTTATTTCTTCTTCTTCTATCTCCCACTGTTGCCTGATCCAAGGGCTTCCAAGAGATGACTTTTGTCTTCTTCAATTCTTCTTGAATCTTGGTTAATCAAGTGGGAGATTGGGTGATTTGTGGAAGGAACATCAAGTTAGGGGGATTGGGTAAAGGATCCATTGATTTAAGAAGCTCCAAGGTAAGAATTTAACTTAAGAACTCAAGCTTTATTCTAGGTTTTCATGGAGCTTTTGGTTGTTCTTGATTAATGTTGTAAGCCACTTCTAGTACTGGGTTTCTTTCATTATTAAATTCTGGAAAATCATTTCAAATTATGTATCCAAGCCTTATGGTTTATGTTTTAAAAGTTCTTTTTAAGTTGGTATCAGAGCCTATATGGCTTTAAGACATGTCTTATGTGTTTAAGTCAGTCGGTTAAGCCTAAATCCAAAAGTCACCTCGAAGGTCAATGGTACCAAGTATGCCTGTAAACCTTAGCATTTAAATTGTTTATTAATTGTTATTAGTTGTTTATGTTTATTGTATTAAGTTAAAAATGGAAGTTTTGATTAAGTGTTCACGGGTTGTGTGATTATTGTGTTGTTAGTATGCCTCGAGATATTGTACCCAGAAGAAGTAGGGGTCGAAATCCTGCGTGTTGATTGAAAAAGGGCCGATGTACCAAATGTGGCTAATAAACCTTTTGAAATTTTGATTTAAATCAATGTTTCTAGGTTATTTTATTGATGTGTTTTTTAAACGTTATGTTAGTGGCTAACGCTTCCGCCTTGCGTACTCGCGGCTTAGGCTTATTTAATAAGTCGGGTCGTTACAAAAATCCTCTAAGGAACATAAGCAAATTCTAACTCTATTCTTCTAGATCTAGAAAATCATAAACTAGATCTAAATTGAAAACTCGCCTCTTAAAGTTCCAAAGTGTTGATTTTTCTTCCAAAACTCCTTGAAAAATATTTCCCAAAACAAATTCACAAACTTCAAGCCAAAGGGATCACAGAAGCAAGAAAAATAGAGAAAAGTTACATAGATCCGAAATAGTATTTTCGTAATAACTCTCCCTACATAGCTCGGATAGGCACGAAACTAAAATAAATGGATAGCTCTTGGAAAAATGATAAATTTTGATATCTCGCTCACTCAAAACGGAGTTCTAATGAAAGAGGTATGGCTAAAACACTATTTTTTGAAATTTTGATCAAGAAATGAGGTGGTAGAGAAGATGAAGAAGATGAAGTTTTATTTTGTCTAAATAAAAAAGTGTGGGAGAGAAAAGATTAGTGGGAATATTTACAAAAATGTCATTCCTACTTTCCCATCACTTTCCCTTCCAAATTAACCCGTATAAATTCACGTTATCAATCTAATTACCCCTTTACCAATTTAATTACTCCATTATAATAAATAATATTTTACATTTTAAATCTTTAATAAACAAATTCTTTAATTGGAAAATACCTGGACGTTACATTAAGTTGACATTATATAGTACTTTTGTACTTTTTTCTGTACATAATACACGTAATATATCCTACTCCTTGATCTTTGTACATAATATACGTAGTATTTTTTTCCTCTACTTTGATACTACATTTAAATAAAATAAAAAAGATGGGTTAAAAAACTTTAAAATGAATATATAATATGTACAGTACGTATATTACATAATATACATATGGTGATAAAAAAAAACAGCTTATAAATAAAATCTTTTTGAGAAATAGAGACTGAATCACATAAAAATAACTTTATTGGTTGAAGAACCAAAAATGAAGAACGGTTTTAAGGACAAAAAACCAAGAAAAGTTTCAATTTTTAGGGTTTTTCAGTGATATAAAATAAACTTTTTGGCAAGAAATTTTTTTAAAATATATTTCTTTAATCAAATTTAGACACTTTTTGCATTAAATCTTAAAGATTCATACTAAATCTAAGTTTTTTGGTGGAAAAATGAAGAGAAAATAATGTTTTTGGAAGATCTAATTTTTCTGAGAAAAGAAAAATGAGAGAGGGGATAAGGCGAAAGCAATTCAGGTATTTAATAATTTTTTCAATTATTATTTTTTCTTTAAAATTTTCCTACCTTATATATTAACCATTTTATTTTCTGAATTTTAAATGTTTAGGAACGTTTCACGGAGTCCTTGACTCAGCGGTTGCCCACACCAGACTCGCAACCGACTCAGGAGGACCGTAGAGAGGCGTTCTTGGAGGCCCTGGAGGGGTTCGGCCTGATGGGTCGGTTCCTGGGCTCGGCTCGACGGGCGACGCCTTTATGCGGATGTGCCCCGGCCTCGGAATGGGCGAGCGAGCACTAACTACTCCGCCCTTCTCCTGGTTGAAGCAAGGACGCGCGCGGACATGGAGGCTATGCGCGAGGACTTCGTTACTCGAGTCGCTGCTATTGAGGCCGACATGCAGGCACGAGTCGAGGTCCAGGTCGCAGCCGCTTTGGCCGCGTACTTCAGATCTCTAGGCGGCGGCCCTTCATCATCGACGCCTCCTCCCCCCCCCCCCCTCCGCAGTAGTTCTAGGATTCTTTCGACTGTATAAAACGTTTTTTTAATATTTGATATATATATTTTTTATTTTAATTCCAATTTTTTTTTATGAAATTTTAATATTAATTAAATAAATAATTAATAATTAATTAACTAATTATTGAAATTTAAATTTTAAAAAAAAATTCTTAAATGCGACCAGATGGTCACTTTAAAAGCGACCATCTGGTCGTATTTTTACTTAGTCTAAAAGTGACCATTTGGTCACATAAAATACGACCATTTGGTCACTTTTTTATGTGACCAATTGGTCACTTATCTTTCACATAAATTACGATCAGATGGTCACTTTTTAGGCGACCATCTGGTCGCATTTTAACTGAGCCTAAAAGTGACCATTTGGTCACATAAAATACGACCATTTGGTCACTTTTTTATGTGACCAAATGGTCACTTCTCTTGAAGATAAATTACGACCATATGGTCACTTTTAAGGTGACCATCTAGTCGTATTTTTAAAAGGTTGACTTTTTTGTGACCAAAAATTTTTTGTCGTATATTTGTGACTATCCAGTCGCACAAATTCAGGACCGACCAGCTTTTTGGCCACCACTTATTTGGTCGCATTTTTGGTCGCAATTTTGTGTTCGCAAATTGACAGTTTTTTTGTAGTGTTTCTTCAGAATTCGAGCCAGTTTTTAAAATTTGTCTTAAAACTTAATAATTTAATAATAATATTAAAGACAATTTTTAAAAACCGGTTCAGATTCCGGAGAAAATTGTCAAATTCCGAGCAACCTGGAATTTTTTTTTTTCATAATAATTGTTTGAAAGTAAGAGATAACTTTGTCAAATTCCGGAGAAAATTTTAAAAACCGGTCCGGATTCCGGAGAAATTCAAATTCCAGGGTGAATTCCGGAGAAAAATGCAAAAGTCGATCTGGATTCCGGAGAAAATTGCAAAAGTCGGTCCGGATTCCGGAGCAACCCAAAAAAAAAATTCGAAAAAATTGTTTGAAAGTAATGATCAAAGACTTGAATGATGGAGATGTTAAAAAGAGGGTTGATGGTTGAACACTTATCAAATTCTTAATGGAGAGATTGAGAAGAGGAATGGTTGAGAGAGTTGAGAATTTTAGAGAGAGAGAGAGTTTAGAGTGAGAAAATAAAATTCCAAAGTGAGAGGGTAGAATATTATATATATATGTTTAAGGTCGTCGTGTAGTCTTCGCCATATTCCGTCGTTAATGCCGCCGTTAGAGATTGAAGGAAGAGAAGTGAGATGAGAGGATTTAGTTAGTTTCAATGGAGAAGAGAGAGGTTAAGTGGAGAGTTGGAGAAGAGAAGTTAAGGGTATTTTTTATATTTCACCCCAAAGTGACATCATCAAAGGGTCAAAAAAGGTTAATATGAGAATGGAGATCTTAAACCATTAGTTATGAATTTTGGATGTCAATTTACCCAAATTTTCAAGAAAAAATGCATTGGAAAACAAAATTATATTGGGAAAGGAAAAATATTAAAAGTGTCGAGACTGATACGGAAAAGGTAGTTTTGATACATTGAAAAATTGAACAGTAAAAGTAACTAGATTTTTATTGTTTTTCAAACATGGCTATTTATGTAAAAGGCACAAAATATGGCTATTATAATTTTAAACCCTGAAAAAAGAAGCTTAAATATAAAAGGAAGCAAGCTGATTAGGATTCATATGGATTATCTAAATTTCTTGAAGCTTGTACCTTTCAAAAACTAAGAAAAATAGAAAAATTCACCCCTGATCTTGATAACTAGTGCGCCAAATTTCTAATAAATGGTTTGAAAGAGTGCAAGCGATATGCATATCTACACTTTCTTGCTAATTGATGCCTCAACCGATTTACCAATTCAACCTTTACTTGTGAGGCTAACCACAATCCATGTAGATAAGGCATAATATGAATTAATGGTCAATAGTAAATCACCGATTCTCCTCCCGAGACTTAATTCAATCTTCATAGATTTCTCCCACAATATACAAATCTTATTGCTCATGAAAAAAAAAACATGAATTTTAAGCGGAGGGGAAATGGACAAGCGCACCATTTGAGAACGATATCAGAAACTTTTCAAGGACAAGTGTAACAAAAGAAGGGGAAAAAACTGAGAAGAATTTCCTGGAAAATCTAAAGGAAAGAGCAGAATTTCCTGGAAAAGATTAGCCAAGAATGTCAAAGATATAATAATAATCACAGCTCTCGACACTCGGTTTGACAATCTCTCAATCACTTATTTCCATACAAAAATCTCAGAATAATCAGAACAAAACTTAAATGTGATCAAAGACTTGATATGATCCGAACACTTTTCATTTGTTTGTTTGGTAGCCTTCTCGTGCAAGAAAGGCATGCATTACCTTCCCCCCACCTTGATGAGTACCGTCATCCTTTCCATAAGCTCGGCGCAAGTGTCTTTTAAAGATCTCAACTTTTTCCCCTCCCAAGTTCTCTGTGTATCTTCAAAACAGCATATCAATCAACGACACCATATCCCCCAAATCAGCCGTTCAAAAAGTCCAACTGGAGGTCAGTTCATCTCATTGTATTTTGAAAAGGCTCTTCAATTTCACCAACAATCTCCACTCATCCATGGATAAATCATCCTGTTGATTGAGATGTTGAGACCACTGGCAAAATTTAAAATGAAAGGGCGGATCGAGTAAGAGAGAGAAGTAAACTTACCCGATAATTGGCTTTGAGTGTATCAATAGACTTCCTTGATATATGACTGACAAGTTCATCCTCCAAATCAAAATGCCGACCATACATTTTTTGCTGCTCCTCCGGAGAATGTGCAGCTATCTGTTACAAGAACCCAAGAGAAACTATAACACAACAAGGACACGAGATTGTAGGACGGCATCATTGTATAAAATAATAAAACTTTTTAATATGATCACATGGAAGTCACATAATGACCTATTCATCTACTTGATCAACTCCAAAATCAAACCCCACTCCCCAAACGCCTTTTTCACCCGAAGGAATATAAAAATGTATACTTATATTTAATAGCAAACTTCGGCTGATGATAATAATAGAAACAGAAAAAGGTTACCTTAATGGCTATCTTCTGTCCTTTCTTTGCATAATCAACCGGTTTATGGTTATTTTCAATAGAAGCAATACGACCAATCTCAATAAATTCCCTTTGAGGGATACAAATTGGTGTGCCAACCTGCAGGTAAGGATATAACATCAAACAATCAAACAAATACACGGAATTTAGCAGTAATTTATTCTTCAACTAAGTACAGCAACCTCCTCAAACATAAAGCTCCCAAGAAACAAAGCCATAAATCCAGGATTGTTTCCATAGACTAGGAGGAAACCATAATTGTGACTAAGAAATTCTTCCAGGAGAATTTGGTTATTATAGTAAAGGCCATCAATTTTTTAGATGAATTCACAAAAAAAATTATTAAAATTTGAAAAAGAGTACAAAATGAGGATGAGATATCCTTAAAAAAAAAAAAACTTTACAGAGAAAAGAGTTAAAAACATAAGAAAAAAACTCAATCCCTATCAAATTACAAAAAATGATCCCAAAACCCATGCACAACAGAAAAATGAGATCTAAAATTTAAATCTTTGATATTCCTTGCCAAGAGTAGGAGAAGAGAAGAATCCGCTCCCAAATCTCATGTAGCTCATGCTCTTTATCATTAAAGAGACGATCATTTCTTTCTAGCCAAAAATATCCTTTGGAAGCACCCAAACAAAACCAAAGTAAAACAAAATCTTGCTCCAAATCTTAGAAGAAAAATCCAAAAGAGAAATAGATGGTTAATAGATTTATGATTTCAAAACTGAAGCAAACCTCTTCTGCGCTAACAAAGGGGGTGTACCATTGGAAATGACACAGTTAATTATGAGGAATGAAATGCCAGCTTTCATGGAAAAGAAAAGGTTATTCCCTGTTATGGTGGTCGGCTGAAACTATGTAACATCCCTCTGTATCCCTAGAATTCTACAGCCATTGGAGAGGCTTGTAGCGGTTTTGTTGATTATTTTGCAGAGAACCCTTACCCTAAAACTCACTGTATGGAAGTTAAGATCAAGCTTCGTGTCAGTCGAGGTCGAAATCGTGGATAATAACCAACCGTGTTTCAAGGCGTATGTTGTCTTCTTTGAAGATACACAACGGTTGATGATGAAAAGGCTTCGGTTCATGGAGGCTTCCTTCAGAAATAACAATGAAATTTTGTATCCAGCTGAAAAAAACAAAACTCCAACCCTAGGACCAACGGAAAAGATTTGCCATCATAGAAGCTCAAATCTCCACGTACAACGAGTTCTAATTATAGAATTCTACTTTCTTAGCTATTCGTTGAAAGCTGCCTCCTCCAAAACTAGGCTGGATTTACTCTCTCATTTTATCAACCATCGCTTGGGATATGGGCCAGAGAAGGTTTAGGCTACTACTCTTACAAAGGTTAAGACCACTACTCAATTGTTCCTTTTTTTCTTTTACCATGTATCAATGAAGGATATGAGTCTTTTCAACTAAAGACTATGGAACTAGACCACCTTATCGGGCATTACTCATTGTTGATTGAGAGTATATTGAAATAATAGAATTTACAATCAGAAAACAGCTTAAGCTTTTGGGCCTTATGGAAATTTAACATGGTATCGGAAAGAAGATCCTGAGTTCAAGTCACTGTTATTTCCTACTCATTTATTAATCCACGTGATGGGTTTTGAGCTAAGTCTCCTAGACACGTGGGGTTCAAAATATAATAAAAGATTAAAAATACCTTAACCTTCCTATTCAAAAAAAAATACCTTAACCCAACAGTTTAAACTTTTTTGGGTCTACAACACTGATAAAACAAATGGAAAACAAAATAGATTAACAGGTGAAACAAACTCAAATACAGATAGATAAGAGCTTAGTGGACAAGGTAAGATGGTCACGTATCAAATTGTGGCCTTTTTCTTTTCTTTTCTTTTTTTTTAGAGGACACGTTTCATTTATTTGATTAAAAAGTACAATAGAGTCACAAAAAACAAGAGTCCTGTAAGAATAAAAACAGGAGTTGACAAAAAAGGACTCCAACTACAAAATAACTTTAAAAATGAAGACCAAAAGTCTCCTCCCATGATTTAGTTTTCCTCCTAGATATCAAATGTAAGGATGCTGCAAAAGAATACTCTTTTCCTCTCTTTTCTTCCAGGAACAACCATTATCTTTGTCATTTTGGTCATCACATAGATATATTAAGTATAAATGAAAACATTGTCACAAAAGACAAGAAATTTAGCCATTAACTCATATTTTAAAGGAGAAGTAAAATTGGAAACCTTGAAGTGTAGGCAGGTAAAAAGAAACATAAATACCTTGGCAATGCCTTCAACAACATCAACCCCTAAGACAATTGGATCCTTCTTGTTGAAAATGCAATTTGGTAAAATCTTGAGAACACAAGGAAAGACCGCTTCCTCGGCAGCTTCCTTCTTTTTTTCCTCTTTAAGATTATCAATATAGGCCTTAAATTGATCAAACAGGTGATAAATGATATCAGCAATAAAAATCTTCACACCCACTTCATCAGCAAGTTCTCGTGCTTCTGGTGTCACTTTAACGTCAAAAGCCAAGATAGTGGCGTATTCTTTTTTCTTTTCAAGCATCACGCTAGCTTTCATGACATCTTTTTTATGAACAGGTCCTATACTTATTCCACTAACAGGAATGTTCACTGCTGGGGACTTCAAAAACTCCAGCAACGCTTCCAAGGAACCTAGTGTAGATGCTTGGACGCAGACTCCCTCACCACTCTTGTCAATCCTGCTCAAGACTGACTTCATATCTTCCATAACTGAATCCTTGATGTCTTCCAAGTCATCCTCAGGACCAACGACATAAAGACTAGTGCCAGAAATAGCATGCTCAAGACCCTAAGAAAATATTCAAAAGATTCATTCCAAATAGACGTCAGTCAAGTCTTCCAAAAGAAGTAAAACTTAATCGCATTGGTACATAATAAACCTATGAAGCGCAAACATATTTATTCAGGCCAAGTCTCTCCATGTAATACATACCAGACATTCCCAGACATTCTGATAGAAGTCAGGCTCTTTAAAAAAGAACAATATTTATCAAATCAAAATATGAATAAAAAGTAGTAGGGAAACTAATCCCACTAGAAGACAAAACTATAAGAATGGAAGAAGATCAAAAACTAGTCAAACTCCTTTATAGAGTTGGATCTTTCATAATTCTCTTTTAAATTTTAGGCAAGGTGTGAACTTCAAGCACGTGAACTAACCATATTAAAATTTGAGAAAAATAATTTAAATTCAAAGAAATAATTGGTTTATCTTTTAAAGCATAGAATTGCATCATGCATGCAAACATTTGATTTTCAATTTTCTTTTTTTGAAAGACAACACATCCTTCAAAAGTATATAATGGGATTTTCCAATGTCTAATCTTCTTGTTGTATCTCGGAAATACACAACCATCATAACTCAAAATGCAAACTTTTGTCCATAAAGATAATCAAATGTGTAAAAGTATTTCAAATATTTGAAGAAACATAAATTTTAATAGGTCTCTCATCTCTGTAACTCTTTCGTGTCAGTTTCCTTCTTGTGTTCCAGTTTCTTAGAAATGACTTATTGTCATTTCATATCAAAGTCCATACTTCTTGGTCAGTAAAAGATTTTATAATAATTCTAGAGTATCACCTGTCCAGTAATTTTGATACCCTGAGCAGCCTTGATTTCCTTATGATGCAGATATGTTCCCTGAAATCATACAACAAATATCACCAGCTGTTCAATGTAACACTTGCAAATGGAAATCATTGAACAATGTCAATGATTGCCATGTTCAGATAGAGCACATAAACATCTCAGCCATTCAAGTGGCTATGCACATAAAGATCAAGGCAGATAGACATTCAAGAGTTGTCAAATACTGACAGGAAAAAAAAAATACCCTACCAACCTTCCCCCTCCACCTGGAATCACCCATTTCAACCAAACAGGTTTTCAATTTAATATTCTATTGTCATAAAGAAAAGAACCCTAAAGCCAGACTCTCTGAAACATTTTTTGTATTCAAATACTAACCAGCCTATGTACTCTACTCTATGTAAACCACAATACATGACAGAAGGAAAAAAGGTCCATGCATTAACAAAATGACATACTACCTTCATTATTTCTCATCTAGAAAAGATTAATCGTCTAAAGGTTATAGGATCATAAGTTACTAAAAGTAAAAATACCTTAACTCGGAGTTCCTTCATTGGATGGGGTGTCAACAGCGCTCGAATCGTAGTAACAATTGGTTCCTACAAAAGTTATCATTTTTTTGGTAATAAACACCGCTATTTCATTGATGCATGAAAGAGCCAAAAAGGTAAAAATAATTAAAAAAAAGTGTTCCAATTAGAGGCAATGATACAAAAGTTATCATTTTAAGACCCTCTCAACAACTGTTCCATTAGTTTAAAGATCCGGAATATTCTTGCCTGCATGCCACAAACAACTATCTGATCTCCTTCACGCAGCACGCCATTGACCAATATCACATCAATAGTTGTCCCATGGCCTTCAACAACCTTGACCTCCAAGACCGTACACTATTGTGCAAAATCAACATATGCTCAGCTTCAAGCTTTCAAATCTTAAGATCATAAACAATATAAAAAAGTTTAAAAAAATGAACACCTGCACTTCATCACTATACATAAGTTTCTCAGTCATAGTTTTCTGAGCCCGTTGCACCAATAACAATAGCAAATCTGGAATTCCTTCACCACTAACATATTCAGAGAAAAGCTATTAGAAAAAATGGAAGAAATGTGGACTGCTCTGAAAATTGAAAGAAAATTACACAAGCCTATGGAACTTACGTAACAGCACTTGTAGGTACTATATTGAAAGTATCCTTCATTTCTTTGTTTCTATAATACAATTCAGTATTCAAACCCTGTTCTTTAAACTGAAAGATAGTCTGTTCACCAAAAAAAAGACATAATTAATGAAAAGTTCAAGCAATGCTTTGAACAAAAGAGAACAATAGAAAAATGAATACTGTATATAACCTCTCTAAGCCTGCTTTCAAACTCATTTTGTACGTCCTTGGATTGTTGCTTAAATGTCTTAACTATTGGTGCATTGCGACTGGTTTTCCAACCATAAAGTCTGTCAACCTTTGAAAGTTGGATAGTTGAGAAAACAAGATTAATCAATTATAAAAAGTAAATGTCAACTGCAAATGCAAATATATGGTAGTCACCTTATTCAAAGCAACAATGAATTCTGTGTTCCTCATTCTCAAGAGATTAAGTGATTCTATTGTTTGGGGCTCTAAGCCATGCATAATGTCAACAACCAAAATTGCGATATCACATAAACCTGAACCACGAGTACGTAAGTTTGTAAAGGATTCGTGCCCAGGGGTATCAATAACAAGTAGGCCAGGAACCATCAGCTTTGCATCAGCTTTCAGTTCTCTGGTTCTTTCACGAATGTTCTCTGCAGGAAAATATGTTGCTCCAATCTGCTGAGTAATGCCTCCGGCCTCACCCTCTTGAACATTTGTACCACGAATACAATCCAGTAGCTTGGTTTTACCAGCGTCAACATGGCCCATAATGCAACAAATGGGTGAGCGGAGATTATCTTCTTGTTTAGGAGTAGCATTAGGAATTGGAGCTTTTTTATTAACAGCGTCATCTTTTCTTTTGCCCTTGTCCACATCCTCAATATCTAGAGATTTTATAGGCTGTGCTGACTTGGCCCCTATGAAGCAAGAGTTAAACAGAAGAATCAAATTTCCACCCAAACAAAAAATGAAAAAGGAGACGAACATCAATGAGACTACACCTGAATATAACAACAACAAAAAAAAGAGATAGGAACAAATAAAATATTCCCTATTTAACAGAAAATGATCACATAGAAAAGACTTGCTCCAAAAAAAATCCTTCTCTTGTAATTCTATGTATAAATGTTAAGCCTTGCTAGCAAAAACAAAAGCCATCACCAAATTCTTGAGATTGTCATCACATTTTATGTTCATGCCTGTTTAGATATCATCATAAGGATGATATGCCAAAGGAAATTTTGTCTCTCATCTCGATGGATGGAAAAAAGGTTGGTTCTCTAGGGGAGGTAGACTGACTTTAATTTCTTGGGTTCTCCAAAATGTCCCTATTCCCTACTTATCTCTTTTCAAAATGCCTAGAAAGATTGAAATGATTTTGTAAAGACTGAATTGTAATTTTCTTTGGGATGATGTCGGGAAAGAGAAAAGATTTCACCTAGTTGATTGGAAAACTGTTTGTAAACCAAAACTTTCTTTTTATAGAAATCTTAAAGAGGAGATTATAGGAATCTTAAAACTGTTTGGAAATCTACTTTCCAAGAGAAAAGTTTTATGGGATAATGCGATGAGATCGATTATATGGAATATATGGCTTGAAAGGAATAGGAGGATTTTTGTGAACTCTTGTAAATCTTGGGAAGTTATTTGGGAGTCTAGTGTTCTTAATGCCTCTCTTTGGAGTACAACTTGTTGTAATTATTCCCCTTCTATCATAGCCTCCAATTGGAAGGCTTTATTGTAATTCCCTCTTTGCCTTTTTGACTCTTTCATACATCAATGAAAAAGCTTTTTTATTACCCAAAAAAAAAAGAGGAGATTATCGAATTTTCTAATTTGCTCGCTCTTATTTCCCAGTTATCTCTTTCTTACTCTTCTGATAATCTCTTTTGGGTTCTTGGTTCTTCAAATCTTTCTTTTCTTTCCCTTTTCAACCTTCTTCTCCAACTTGTTGTGAACCTTCAGATTCTGTTTAAGTACTTGGTTTACAACCTAAACTTCAATTTTTACTTTGGATCTTTTCTTAAGAAAACTCATCATTGGGGATTTTTTTTCATTTAGAGGATTGCTCAAAAGCTCAATTTATTGAGATAATGAAAGGAAAAGGAGTGACAAATAATAGATACAAATATCAAACCAAACCCACAGAACAAAAAATAAAAACCACCATATATCCGTCATACACCAATAGTAAAAGGGCCCTATCTCCATTAAAATGTAACCACCCCCCCCCCTCTCTTTTAGCTCTTAGTTTTTTTGTTTCTTTTGAGTAGGTAGCCACCTTCTCTTGTTTTCTTTCATTATCTTATTGAAATTGGCTTTTGAGCGTAAAATACTTGTGGCAAGTAGGTTTCTTGTACTTTGGAGTATATGGTTGTAGAGAAATATGAGGATTTTTCAAGGGTTCTTTGACATATTTGGGATTTTGAACTTGTAAATAGTTCTTTTTGGGTGTCTGTTACAAAAAAAAACTTTGGTAATACCCCATTTTTTTAATTATTAACAATTGAACCACGAACTTGTAATTAGGTGGTGGCGGTTTTTTGTCCTTTAGTATTTCTTCATTATCTTAATGAATTGGACTTTTGAGCCATAGTTTTAAAAAAAATGGAAAAAAAAAGAGGTTTTTGAGTGTTTCTTTAAAAAAATTAATTAAAGATGGCAACTAGACTCAAACTTAGAATACATAAGCCAAATAAGAAGTCCAGAAAGAAGACAATATTTAAATGCTATGCTAGAGCATTAACAATAAAAAAATTTCAAACTCTTCTTCAAGTATCCCTTAAGTCACTCCAACTAAATTTACCAAAACAAAATAGAGCAAGTATAAACTCTTCTCCACTTAGAATCCCTTCCTCCACAAAAAATCTCATTTAAGAAACCAAGAAAATTTCTCTGTAACACCCAATAGACATCAAAAGAAAGATTCAATACGAACCTTACTGACAAGCTAAGTAAAACTACAGCACTGGTCAAAAAATCATAGAGATAAATGACGGTAAATACTCAAAAGCCAGTCATACATGCATAACATAACCTACCAAACTTCCATAAACATTTGATTACATGGACCACGGTCCAGCAAAGGACCCTGCGTATTGGCAAGGCACACCATAAGCACATAAATTGCCATAATCCTCATCAATTGAGGGTCACATTGTTTACTTTGATTAATATCTAATTGATCTGAGTAATATGAAAGTTAAATGCTTCTTAGAATTCACAAATGATAATTTTGTACTATTACCCTTACCTGCATCCCGTAAAGTTGGTGCACCATTCTTTTTATCTTTTTTCATGCTAATCTCAGGCTCTGAATCAACTTCTTCATCAGCAAAGGCACTTTTTAAAGAAAGATCGACGGCGGCATCATCCCAACTTTTGGCATCCCATTCGTCCTCGTCCTCATCCTCTTCAATTCCATTATCTTCAATAGCCTGAATAACGTCAGATTTTTCCTCCACATGCATCAACTCAACAGCTTCAATCTTTTCAGACTCCAAAGATTTGGTCTCTGCCATGTCTTTTTCTTGTATTTTTTCTTCTATATGTTCCACTAGCTTAGCTTGGGCACTACCGTTTGCTTGATGATTTCCTGGTCGTGTTTTCTTTGTCTGGTATTTTGGTCGTTTAGCTGGTCCACTAGGGTCAGATGTAATCTGAGGTAACCCCCCAGCACTTGCTAGTATTTGGTTCCTCATTGCCTCCAACCTTCGTTGTTCTTCCTTTTGCTTCCCTGTTAACAGCTTTCCTTCCTGTTTCTTTCGTAGGAGCTTCTCTTTTTCTCTTTCCTTTTTCCTACGCTTAGCCTCCTCGGCTTGTCTTTCAAGCTCTTCTTGCCTAAGCCTCTCCTCTTCTTCCTTCCTCAACTTCTCTTCTTCTTCCCTTTTCCTTCGCTCTTCTTCTTCTTGTCTCCTAGCCATGGCCTCTTGCATTTCTCTAACATGCTTTGGCACTTTCTTCTCTGGCACTTTACTCTTTGCAGCACCTTTTTTGGGTTCTATTATTTCAACCTTCACTTCATCCATCTTCCCATCATTCCCCTCAGCCACTACTACTCCTGCCGCTGCTGCAGCTGCTTTTTTTTCCTTTTCCTTCTCCTTCTTCTTTTTCTTCTTCCTTGCAGCAGCCGATTCCATAGTCTCTTCTTCAGCTTCCTTTTCAGCCAATGCATCAAGGGGAGCTACAATCTCAGGTGGGTTCTCATTTTTATCCTCTTGAGAGGGTAGAGGAGGTATAGCTGGTTTTGATACTGACGGATCCTCTCCTAGCTCAGCAAGAAGCTTATCCAAATCATCTTCTTCTTGAGCAGTCCTTCCACTCTTCTTCTTTTTCTTTTTATTTTTTGAAGTTTCTGCCACCGCTTCAGCCTTGTTAGCTTTAGTGGTATCAAAATCAATGTTGCTAGTTCCTGTGTTCAGCGTTTCAGATACAACTGCATCTCTTGCTTCACTCCCTAGCCCACTCTCATCACTAAACGCGGCAAAAGAACTGCTTGTTTTCTTCTTAGAAGACTTTTTCTTTCCTGAAAATGCAATAACTGAGGCATCTTTGTCATCAACACCATCATCATTTAATTTATTAGGCTCTGAAATTGGAGCATCGCCATCATTTTCCTCATCAACAAATGCAGCAGCAACCGAATTGCCACTTTTCTTTGAAGCCTTGGATGACTTCTTTTTCTTTCCAGAGAAGCTGATTGAGGCAATATCTTCATCCTCCTCATCTTTACGAACATCTCCATCCTCATCCTCGTAATCAAGCCCACTAAAACCGGTACCCGTAAATGTACTTCCAGCCTTCTTACCACTCTTTGATGACTTCTTCTTACCTGTTAATGCAATAACTGGCTCATCACTTATATCTTCTTCATCTACAATCTCATTATCAATCACATCCCCATCATTCTCATCATCAAGGGCATCAAAAGCCGAAACAGAAGAAAAACCACTCTTCTTCAAAGACTTTGACTTCTTCTTACCCGCAATACCAATTGGCAAAGCATCCCTTTCGTCATCGTCCTTCTCTCCCGTTAAGCCAGATTGTTCATCATCATCATCTTCATCTCTACCATCGTCTCCCTCCTCATCAAGTAACCCAAAACTAGAAGCAGTAAAACCACTACTACTTCCACCCTTCTTCATCTTACTCTTCTTCTTCCCAGTAATAACAATTTCAGAAACATCATCGACGTCATCCTCATCCTCCTCCTCCTCCTTAAATTGTGAAGCTTTAGAACTTCCCTTCTTACCCTTCTTTTTCCCAGTAATCACAACCTTCTCCTCCTGAACTTGAGTCTCTTCAGACAATCCCGTTCCAACAGAGTATTCATCATCATCAACTACAAATGTCTTTTTTTTCAACTTACCGCCGCCAGGTGCCGCGGCGGCGCCATCGTCATCCCGAGCCGTCGGTTTTTTTCGACCCATTGAGGTATAGGCAAATTGAAACCTATCTGCAGAATCGATTAACAACAATTATCAGACTGATAAAAACCAATTAGCAGTGAAATTAGATCTATTTTCAATAGAACAAACCGTGAAATACAATAGATTTCAGAACCGCGGGTGAAAAAATCAATATTAACAAAACCAAAAACAAAAAATCAATGGAAGATTTGGAAAAAGAAAAGAAAAACTTACTTCAAATAGTGATCGAAGAGGAGAAGAGAGGAAATTCAAGAGGGATTAGGAATCTGAGCGGGGTTCGTATCGAAGCAATGAATATCAATAAGAATTTAAGAAAGGAGAGCGAGAAACTGTGGCAGTCGGAGTTTGGTTGCCTTGCAAAATAATAGGGTTGTGTACGGGTCCGATAGCTAAATGATTTTAAATTCCCTAATTTGAAATAATAAATGAGGTAAAATACCATTTTAGTTCTGATTTCATTTTCGTCAATAAATTTTTAAAAGTTACATTTTTTCCCTTAACTTTACGATCCGTTCCGTTTTAGTCCTTCTGTCTATGTTTTTCTGTCTAAGACACTACCTGAGGGCTTACATGACATTAATTGATGATGCGACATTATATAAATATACAATGATGTTAAATGACGGGAAAATTGAATATATAGTGAGGTTTAAGATTGAAAATATGGAGAAGAGTATGAAATTAATTTCCCTATATATTTTTTTCCATGGTATCTAACATCATGTCATATTTCTATAATGTCACATCATCAATTATATGTCATATAAGCCCTCTATTAATGTCCTAGACAAAAGGACCAAAACGGAACGAATCTTAAAGTTCAAGGATGGAAAATGTAATTTTTTAAAGTTTAGGGATGAAAATGAAAGCATTTTACCCTAATACAAATTATTTTAAATTATTATAGGGATTCGAAATTAATTTAATTTTCATTTTGTGTTTGGATGTTTACAGGAAATAAAAAAAAGTACGAATATTATTAGTTTAATCTTTTGATTCTAAATAGTTAGCGGGAAGTTAAAAATAGAGAGGTTAGATAAAGCTCTGTTTGGTCACTGTTTTAGTTTATGTTTCTTATTTTTTAATTCTGTTTTTTTTTTTAAATAAAAAGAAAAACATGTTTGATAACTTTTTCTTGTTTCTTATTTTTGGGAAGAAAAAAAAAGATAATCATGTTTGGTAACTGTTCTTATATCTGTTTCTCATTTAAAAAAATATGTGAAATTTAATTTTTAAATAAATTATTCAAAATATTATAACAATTTTATTTTTGAATATGTATATTATATTTTAAAATCAAAACAACACAATGTAACAATATATTAATCTATTGAAAAAAATTGGAAACAATAAAAAGAAACAATAAACTAAAATTTGTTGTTTCTAAAATTTCCACATAATTTTGGGAAGGAATTCTAAAAAAAAAAACAAGAAGAGTTATCAAACAACTTTATTCCTTAAAAATGAGAAAGAGAAACAAGAAACAAAAATTGAGAAAGTTACAAAACAGGCTCTAACTTATTTATTTTGAAATCCTGTAAAATCCTATTATTTTGTTCATGAAATTTTTTAAGTAAAAACTGGACTTAAAATATATTGAAATGGGTAATCTAGTAATTATAACATATTTGATGCTTATTTGTATTTTACTATTTTTTTAATTAATCCATTTTAATTGATTAGATATTGAAATGGGTAATCTAGTAATTATAACATTTTTTATGAAGTAATTATAACATATTTGATGCTTATTCCCAATGCAAGTAAACAACATGAAAGAAATATGATTGCGATTACAGTTCCAAACGATTTGAATTAAACAATATTAGAGGAATATCTTTTACATTTCGATTTATTTCGTTCTGATTTCTTACCATTATGATTTCTTATAAGTAAACAGTGTCTTAAAATTTATTATATTTTATTAAGAATTTTTAATTTCATTTCTATCTTATATTATGAAGATCTTAATAAAATTTGTGCTTTAAAAACAAATTTTACACATTTCAGTTTTTTAGAAAACCTTTAAATTATATATTAATTTAATAACCTAGTCAAAATATCATATAAAAATGCTTAGATTAGTGCATGGATTTTATTCATCTTTAAAATAAAAAATATTTAGTTCGTATGTGCGTTGCACGTTTCCAAGTAATATTTTTTAATTATATTTATGAATGTCATATATTGATCAAATCTGTGTGGATTTGGAATAATAAATGTAAATTTAACCATGAGATTTGAGATAGTAGTTGAACGAAAATATAAATATGGAAAATGAATAATTTAAGATTTTTTTTAATCGAATAATCTCTTTGTAAACAACATTTTTTGTGTACGTGAACCTGACATTTTCATCATTAGTTGATTTGATCATGATTTTGTGGTTGTCATCGAGACTTCTCTAGATAATGGGATTGTATTGCAAAGCACATCAAACTGAGAATTATTTCCTCTTAAATTTAAATGGGTATCCTTCATCATTTGCTGGATTAAATAGAATCTTGGGAAGAAACACTTGTTTGCCTTTATTTTTCTCCAGTCACTATTACAACCTGTATTATGTTTTTCCAAATGATCGACAAATCAATCTTGTTCCATTACATTGTTCATTGGATGGTTCTAAATTCCTCAACAACATAATGGGGCAATTGAACTGAATAAGTGATGCATATAGAAAATTGAGTCAAGTCGTACTAAAAAAGTTTATAGTAATAAGGATAATGGTTTGGTCTCTTATCCGGGTAAAACCACTAACACGGCCCGCCCGCTTATAACTTGTACAAGTGGTCTTATCTGGATCACTCATATAGTGATATGTGAGTGTGAGTTTTACTACAATCGAGATTGTAAGAGACTGGACTATTGTATTTAACGTCTCTTATTAAAACCGTTTAGAGAGACGCTTTATACATCAATAGGTTGGTCATATAAAGTTGATCTTAATCCTTAGTGGATTATGAACCTATGTCTGTGGGAGATAGTCCTTTAATTTGCATGGGTGTGAGAGGTAACATAATTTCACAATAAGAAATTCACTATTTTCCTTACTATGAAGATAAATAAGTGGTTCTCTTAAGAATTGATTCAAGCCTTGAATAACGGAGCCCCATATTTCTCTAATCAAGAACTAGTCAAACGCATAATCAAGATTATGTAAGGTTGTTCATTAGAGAATCAGTAGGCTATTAAGAAACAAGATGTATTACCGAGTTTAAATCAGTAAAATACCCAACTTTAATAATGAACCACTTGTGAAATGTCCATCATGTAGTTAATGATTATATCCAATGGACATAACAATGTCTATAGGACTGAGAGTGTAACTCTGGGTATTTAGTGGAGTTACTAAGTAAATACATGAGAATAAACCAATTAAATTAGTTTTAATGAATTAAATTCTGAATTATTGGATCTAAGTACTTGTAACGCCCCATCACGAGAAAGTTAAAAATCAATATTATTTTGTTAAATAATATTAATCAGCTTGATCGATTAATTAGAACAGAAATATCGTGTTATTTCAAAAAGGGTATTATGGTAATTTTTCCCGAAAAACCTCGAAAATTGAAACTTATGATTTGGTTAATATTTTGACATAAAATTGATCGTCTCGATGTCAAAATTCCAACGCAACTGACGGTTTGTCGTTCTGAGACCCGGTGATCAAGTTATGGACGTTTTAAGACGAGTGGCAATTTCGTAAATATGGCAATTCGAGATTATAACCTAAAATGGCATTCCCATTTGTAACAATCAGCCTTTGGACTCTCTCTTCTCCTCCCCCACACCCCTTGGAGGAAGAAGAAGAAGATTCGTTTGTCGCCAATTGTTCGTTACTCCTCGTTTTGGTTTTGAATTCAAGCGTATTGGGAATCAATTTTGGACACAAAGGTAACGAAAACCCTCTTCCTCTTTTTCTTCTTGTTGCCGTGAGCCTTGGGTTAGGAATTGATGAGTTTTCATCAATTTTGTTAATTAGGAGATCGTTGAAATCGCAAGGAATCGAGGAGGGAAAATCGGAAGCCTTTTTCTTGAAATTCAAGTAACGGGTAAGCATTCATGATTGATTTATCAATCATTAATATTCTGGAATTTTATTATTTATTTTTCTTATGAACACCAAGAACCCTAACCCTTGATCTAACCTCCATAATTGTCAATTTTCTAAACCATGGCCAAACACCCAATCGATTTTGATTACCGATCCTTATACCTAGAACCATCAAGATATATCACCATAGCCATGAAACCGCGACCAAACCATGACCCGAAGGCCATGGCCAGTCGCGGCCCACACACCACCCACGCCCCAATTTTAGCCAATTCCCTTCATCGTTTGTTTTCCGTTCTTTGATCCATCAAACCCCAAACCTTTTGTATAATTTTAGGATATTTTAATTTGTATTTTAAGTTATTTAGGACCTTCATTTCAGGTCTGATTCGTCAAGGGAAGTAGCGTTAATTTTTGGACTTAAGCGATATCGAGGTGAGTTAATGGTTTATTCGTTGGTGGGGTTTTAGAGAAATCTGAGGCCCTTACCGTAGATTTTATGATTCAATATATTTAAACATAATATTCTGGAGTTTTAGGAAGTGATTGCATGATGGAAACACCGAAAAATCATTTGGTGAAACAATTTTTCGGTTAGAACTAGTTTAGTCATTTTTCAGCAGTTTTTTATGTTTTTCGATTCTATTTGATTCTGATTGATTTGGGAGTTAATTCTGGAATATTATGGAGTATTTTATGGAGATTTGGCATGATTTTTGAGTTGGGCATGATTAGGATCTAATTATTAGTTTTGACGGGTTTCGGCAGTTTTATCGTAAAGATGTATTTTGCATGCTTTGATTAGAATCTTTGAGCTGCTGTATTTTAATTGTGTTTCTAATTGTAAATGAACATTATCAAGAGGATAATTTAAAGAGATTGTGGAATGATGGCTTGACAGGTGTGTTAAACTAGTATGAGGCTACGAGCTCATACTTAGTAAAAATAAATAGTTATGAGAGTGAGCTCATAATGACTAATGGACGTTGCTTGTATGAACGATCCATTAGGGGATTAGTTATGGTTACGACCATAACTAAGTACCTAAGAAAGGTTTGTAGTCCCGAGAGACCGCCTTCCTAGTGAATGGTTAGAAAGATTGATTGTTTATGTTTGTTATTTTAGAGTTGACTTATTGTTTCGGATTGGGATATGTATTGGGAGGATTATTATGAATGTTGGTCTTGGATATGGAATTAGTTACTAATTGCCTATTCATGTAAAGAGATTGAATGTAAGGTTTAAGTGACGTTTTGTGTGAAACAGACATTGGAGAGTGTTGAGTGTTGGGACTCGGTATAAGTTGTTAGAGACTATTTAAAACTTTACCTTCGTTTAAATCGTTTTCTCATTGGCTTTAGCCTCTTAGTGCTATTTGTGGTTTCTTTTCAGGTAACAATGAACCAAGAGGTGGCTGTTGATGAAGTGGAAGAGATGAGAGTTCATGTCGTGGTGGCTAGCCAAATGCATCTTTAATTTTCATTGAGATTAAGAATAAAGTATTCGAATTTTATTGACTATATTTTGTTTTATGAAATTTGAGACTCATGTTAGTCTTTAAACATTTTGTTATTTTATTTAGCTCATTGTTTTTGTTTTAAAGATTGTAACTCCAGGGTTATCATTTTTTAATAATTGCTTATTTGATTTTAAGTGAATTTTCATATTTTCAATAAATGATATTTATTGAGTCTTCCGCTGTTTAAAAATGTGTTATTTATTACTCTGAAAAGTCGGGTCTTTACCGTACTATAGGTACATAAAGTCTCCAATCTAACACATGTTAGTGAGAATATTAATTAATTAGATTTTTTGGAAAATTAAATGATTAATTTGAAGTTGTTAAATTAATTTTTAAGCCTAATTAAATAATTAATTTGAAGTTCTTAAATTAATTTAAATAGATTATTTATATTTAACTAATTAATGAATTGAATCTATTAATTAAAAGGAAGTGAATATGTCTAATCACCTAAATAGGTCCGAGCCCAAGATAGTGTGATAGGCGTGTGGTCCTTGTTGTACAAAACAAACACACTACACTTAGATGGTAAGTGGTTTTCATTTTGACATTTTATTATTTGAAATAGCTAATTAAGTTAATTTAATTAATTAAAATATTTAAATATGGTATTAGATATGATAATATCTAAATTTAATTAATTTAAATATGGTATTAGATATTGTTATATATAAATTAATTTGATTTGATTAATTTAAATATGGAATCAAATATTGGAGAATTTGAAAACAAAAATAAAATATAACTATTTCATGATTAATTTTGATTTCATTTTCAATTTGAAAATATATTATGAGATCTCATTCTTCCCTATAACACTGAAGAGTTTTATAAACCAATGTGTACTTTAGAAGTTAGAAAATTCTTCTTTTTTTCCCTTGTTGTAGGCTTCACTCTATTAGTGTTTTTCTTGCTCATTTTTCTAAAGAAATTCGGTGCTCACACGCTGTTCTCCGTTGTGCATAGTGAGGAAGACTTTTTGGTGGTCCTCATATCATAAGCCTAAAGAATGAGTAGACACTTCTCATCAAGGGTAAGAATTTATGCTTAACTAGTTTAGAAATTCATTATACCGCAACGAATGATCCATGAGGCTTCCACTTCATAGATCTCTTTTAGATGTCTCATTCCCAGCATGGATGTACTTGACAAACATCTCCTCCAAACATAAATACGTTTCCTTTAAAATGTGTTGTAGTTTCCATTATGTCTCTTAGTTTTTATCAAATGATTCAAATGCAAATATTTTTATCATGGTGTTTCATCCTAGATTATGAATTTTGTCTTTTGAATGGATTCCACTTTGGCACTTTGTTTCAATAAATTTAACATTGTTGTTTCTACAGTTAGCAATAGTATGTTAAATCTTGAATGTGTTGTTCGACCACGAGGTAATATTGAAGCTGTTACACTAAATGTTGTAGTTGCTAAAGCAATCCATCCATTTGTCCTGATAATAGCTAAAAGTGTGAGGTATAAAGGTTTCAAATGTCTTCGACATTGTTGACGTGTCTGTTGCTACGTATCCGCAGTGGGAAGATGAGGAGTGTCACCAACTAGAGATGATAAAAAAACCTCGCGGGGTCGGGTCTCCTAGTTTACTCGATTTGACCAGGGAATGTGGCAAACCGGGTGGGCTTTAGTTGCCTGATCGAGTTAGAGGCGGATTCGAGAATGAGTCCTCCAAACCCGCCCCTAATCCAATCCCCAAACCTTAAACCCGACCCTTGAACCCGAAAAAAATGAATCAGACAACTCCAACTTTGAATCAAGGCACATACTTATTTTATTTTTTCCAAAGATATTAGGACACAGTGACGTCGTTCCTTCCAGTTCCAATATCTTTTTGCTTCCATTCCACCTAAATCTATTGTCGTTCCAACATCATATTATTTGTCAATAGTTTTAGATAAAAAGTATTTTTTTTAAATACTCTTGAAATAATTCTTCTCTTCTTTCAAGGTGAATGTACCTTACTAGTCAAATAATTTGGGTTTAAGTCTCACATTATGTTTAAACTGTTGTTGTGATTAATTAGTATATATGCTTTGAATACATAGTTTTATTTAGAACTTGAAACTTATGATGGGAACTCCAATCACAATATCTGATTCCATTTCACCTTCTGAAGAAATTCATACTATAAATGATTCCAATGATCCTGACATAGTTCTTGATGATTGTGATGAGTAGGAAGATACCTTAAAGAGAAAGTTAAGATTACCCGCATGGCAATATTTTAATAAACAAAAAATTGACGGTAAATATAAGGCAATATGTAATTATTATGGTAAAAAAAAATTTAGGAAGTGATCATAAGAATGGGATAAAACACTTACTTGAACACACAAAAATATGTCCTTTGAGAAATAAAAGGATATTAGACAAACCTTATTCATAAGAAAAGCGAAGGAGTTTCATTGGTGCAATTGGAATTGAAGTTTATAATTTTGATCCTGAAATTTTAAAGAGGTTTCTTGGGATTATGATAATTCTACATGAGTATCCTCTTTGAATAGTTGAACATTCAAGTTTTAGGGCATTTGCAACTTCTCTTCAACCATCTTTCAAAACAGGGTGTAGAAACACGATAAAGAAAGAATTTTTTAACGTTTATGAATGTGAGAAAGTTAAGATTATGAAAATGTTTAACGATATCAAAAGTAGAGTAGCCATTTACAACAGATATGTGGACTTTAAGCAATCAAAAAAAAAAAAAAAGGTCATATGACAATCACAACACATTTTATCAACAATAGTTGGAATTTACAAAGTCGAATCATTAGGTAACTAATTTTAAAATTATTTTAGCATGTTTGTTATTATAAGTAATTTAAATTTGTCATTTTTCTTATATTTTAGGTTTGTATACGTACATTGTCCTCATACAGCTCAAACATTTTATGACACATTGATGAATTGTGTATAGGATTGGAATCTTGATTGTAAGTTCTCTACATTAATAGTAGATAATTGTAGTACAAATGATGCTATGATTAACCTCATTTTAGATAAACTTTTTGTCAATGGTTACACATTGGAGATTTATTTTATGTGCGTTATAGTGCTCATATCTTGAACTTAATAGTTAACGATGGGCTATTAGTAATTGATGATGGTCTTGGGTGAATTCAAGATAGTGCTACTTTCTGGACAGCAACACCAAGTAGACCAGAGAAATTTGGGCAAATTGCATGTTAACTACATATACTAATAAATAAGAAGATAGTTCTTAGATTTCTAAACTAGGTGGAATTCTACCTGTATTATGCTTATTATTACTTTTTTTATAAGACAAGTTTTCCTCGTTTAAGACAACGTGAGACCAATTATAATTGTGTACCCATAGAACAAGATTGGATATTAGTGAATGATGTGATTGAAAAATTGAAATGATTTCATATGGTGATTGAGTTGTTTTCCGGGACAAAGTATCCAACAAATTATATGATTTATTTCTGACTGGGCTAATTTTGAACATGAAGAGGTGCGAGTGAGGGCTTCCAATTTGATGAAAAAGTTTGAGAAATATTGGGATGTAGTACATGGGATAATGGTTGTAGCAACTATCTTAGATTTAGATCCAAGAAATAAGTTGCAATTGATGGAATTCTACCCTTCCCGAATTTATGGATCAACTGAAGCTTGCATTGAAATAAAGAAGATTAGAGAAATTTCGAATGAATTGGTAAGAGAGTATCAACTGAAAAATTCTGTTCATGATGCAAATGATAATCTTGGAACTTTTAGCCATTCTTCGCTATCAAAGACAACGCTATCAAAGACAACTACTTTTGAAGAATTAAGGGATGATGATGTTGACTATGACTTGTTTGTCACGAATTCCAATATTGTCAACATTAAATCAGAGTTGGATATCTATTTAAATGAACAAGTTTTACCAAGAACTTCAAACTTTGACATATTAGGTTGATGGAAGATAATTGGGGTAAAATAATTTATTTTGCAACAAATAATTTGGTCATTTCTTTGTCTACTGTTGCCTCAAAGTCTGCTTTCAGTACAAGTGGTATGGTTGAAAGTCCCATCATGGTAGACTTCTTCCAAAAACATTGGAGGCTTTGTTGTGTGCTAAAAATGGTTACGAAATATATAAAGATAAGGTATATAAATTAATAATTGTAATTATCACAATTTTTTATGTGTTAACAACTTTTTCTATTATAAAAATATAGATTCGTCTTGTGTCACGGTGGATAATAACGTATATTTAGAATATTGTGATGTTGAGGAATGTAAAGTTAAATATTTATTTAATATACTGATAGTATTATTTGAAGTTAATATATATATATATTCTTTACATGTAGAAGTTAGCAGGTGATCAAGTCAACTTTTCAAGTTTTATCTCTTAAATACTTTCTATGATTTTTTCTTTTATCTAATATATAACTTATGTTTTTTGGATGTTATTTACTTTCTATTTTGATGTTGAGATAATAATATTGTTTTGTGTTAGAATATATTAAGTTGTTGTAGTTAAGAATCTAAAGGCTCTATTCTATCAGTTAATATAATAGAGAATTCATATTTTATCATTGGGATATTATTGTTTTAATTATATTTAAGACTCTTAATGTCATTATGATTAATTGGATTGAAAATATAGGCATTTTGTTTACTTGACTATTGTGATAGTGACGTTGGATACTTATTTATTTTTCATTAAACTTCTATATTTAATAAAACTTTTTTTTTAAAAAAAATACAGTGATTCATCGTTTAAATTATACAACATTTAAACTTGAAGAATGGTATATTTTCCTTCAAAAAGTTTTGATAACAATACCTTAATTTTAAACAACATTTATTTATTTAATAACAAAAATAAATAAATTAAAATTGTGTTAGGGATCTGGTAGGAACTTGACCCCCGCCCCGATCCCTAAGCCTGATTAAATAAGTATGAGTAGCATGAATCCATTAAGGAAAAATATTTTCGGGAATTTCATCTCAATATCCCAAGACAAAATTCGTTACCTCAAGAATGTTTAAGAGATCGACATTTCGATGCCCCTAATTCCGTCGTCGAAGTTTTCGAAAAATGATTTTTTTTTGTTTGGATTCAAAAGATAACCTTTAGAGAATTACAATTTTGGTCTTTCATTTTAAAATTATTATTTAGCTCAAAGTTAGATTTACGGTAAGTTTCACTTTTGGCCATAGGTTTTAAAAGAAAATTTTTATTTGACAAATCTTTTAATTATGGCATAGTTGGAAAATTAGTACCCTAATAAATTCCAATTTCTATATTTTAAATTTGGATTGTTAATTTTTGGAAAGTTGGAAAATTAGTATCCTAATAAATTTCAATTCCAATTACTTTAAGGTTGGTGTATAAATCGAATTATGCCTTTTTTTAAAGTTGGAAAATCCGCATCTTCATAAATTCCAATTGCATTCTTTATTTATTACACTATTCAAATAAGGTCAAATTTAATATAAGGAAAGTGAAACAATAAAATCATATTTACAAATTATCAAATGTATCAATTAAAGTGTACCAACCTTAAAAATCAACATAAATATAGCATAACAATCAAGATGGAATAAACTAAAAATTACAAGATAATACAAATATAGCAGGCTTATTAAGTCAGAATAAAACCGATTATGAAAAAGATTTGATATAAATATGGCATGTTATTGTAGTAATCCAACCAATAAATCTAATAAAGCATAGTTATGAATTCAATAAAAATAAATAAGCAAATAAGGTGTGTGAATTCAGAATCTTAAATATGACATTGACTACAAAAATGTATACATATTAAAATATATGGAGAATGGACACGAGATGGGTTGAGACAAAAATCCAACGAGCAAAATCATATGTTAACCAAATGGGCTTCTAAGATACATGTGATATCAAAATATTATATTTCAAAATAAATTATTTTTAAGGCTAGCACAAGTAATAGAAACATATAAAACAAAACAAATATTTTTTTACTAAAATAATAACTCTCCTTTTCTTCTTCACGACAATAATAGACATAACAAAGGGACTTTAACAGCTTTTAGTATTTTTCCAATAAGACAACGATCTAGTGAGACATTTTACTCTGACGTGGGTTGGTTAGTGAAGTGAGAAAGATGGAGGTTCTAATTTGAGATTATGATTGGTGTGAGTGTGAGATGTTGGGAGAGCAGAGTGATGTTTGTAGATAATGAGGGCCGTGAAAGAGAGAGATGTAGAGGAAATTTCAAGGCTTTGGCACTTATGAAAATTGTGTCCTTAGGGTGACAGGGAAGGCTCAATTTATAGTCAATGAAACAATGAAATAAGAAAAATTGAATTAATGAAAATCATAATAAAATAAAATCTTTTATTTCTTCCAAAATTTGTCAAAATAAAGATTTTATTTTATATGAAGATCTAAAAATATTCTCCTACTCATTCTTTCCTACTTAAATTGAATCATAATTTAAAACATATTTTTAAAATTATTTTAAAACAAATTTTAAAATGCCATTTTTTTTAACAATTTTAACCAAACTTGCTTAATGCTAAATTTTAAAAAATTATTTTATTTTCAAAAACAAAAATTAATATATGTAAATTAAAACTTATTAAAACACCAAATTTTCAAACCAAAGCCATTTTTTAAGGAAAAAAGACATTTTTGGTCCATGAGTTTTCATTTTGTTTTCTATTTGGTTTCTAGGTTTTAAAATGTGACATTTTAACCCATGAGTTTTGATTTTGCTTTTTATTAGGTCCTTGCCATCAAACCTCAATTAATTATTTAACAGAATGCTGACGTGTTATTAATATATTGATTATATATATATATATATATATATATATATATATATATATATATATATATATATATATATATATATATATATCTCGATCTCTATCCTCTCTTCATCTCCTCCCCAAACCTTTTTCCATTCCTTTATCTTTCACCTATCTGTTACGTTTATTAAAAAGAAAGAATCCCTCATGACTCACGAGAATAAGCCCTTATGGGATTGCAGATCCTTGATAAAAAAAATTCATCTCGTGAAAAACAAACACTTATAAAAAGAATTCTTTTACATGAACCTTAAGGTTAATTAAATACATATTGGGAATGAGATTTTGAGCTTTGCTATGAGAAGATGTTATTTACTGAACGATTTGAATCTTCCCCCTCATTGAATCCATAAATTAGACTCAAGGGTCATTTTTTTTATAGTATCTTTGTTTTATCAAAATTATAGATCCAAAAAATGATTTAGTTTCTCTTCAAATATTCATTCATCTTCTTCAAACCAGATGCATAAAATAAGAACAAAATCAATAACAATGGAGAAACAAGCTCGAAAAGGTAGGATCTACAAGAAATAAATAAATAATAAAACCAATAATGATGTTTAAAAGCGCTGCAATAAACCAACCTCACCGCTGCACTAGACCAAAAAAACTTCTAGGAAAGGTATGATTTCTTGTAGAAAAGGAATCACTTTAACAAATTTCTGGTAAGGTTCGATGAGATCCGAGTTTTTCGGCGGTTAAACTCAAATTTTCAGAGAGAGGGCTACAAAATCAGTTCAAAAAACTTTAGTTCAGGAATAAGAAACTCATTTTAGATGTTGGAATCAAATTTTCGGTCAGTAGAAACTTCTGGGTTTTTTTTTAGCTCGAAATGGTGTTGTTTATATTTTTCAAAGATGATTCGTCAGAATTTGAAGCTTGTGATGGTGTTATTGACGGTTTCTTTGTGGCATTTGTCAAATTGCTGATGTGAAGAAGATGAAAGGTTTCATGAAATGATTTAGGGGCATGCCTAATTTAGATCGTGAGGTCAAATGGTTTCATCAGAAGAATTTTTTTTTAAATTTTGTTTTAGTTTTTCATAATCTTGTAAGATTGGTGAAAGAGAAAGAAATGAAAATATATTTGGGAAAGAGGAGGAAGAGATAGAAATAGGAGAAAGTTGCCAAATAATATAAAAATTTATTTTTAATGCCACATCATTTAAAACTTGTAGAATAAATAGATTAAAAAAAACAATATAATAATGACATGTCAACATTATGTTAAATGGTGTCTTCTTCTTTATCTGCATTTCCCATGCCAAAGTTGTCACTTGAAAAAGAAATTGTTGTCTTCAAAGACAAAGATAGATTGATCAAAGAAAACGAGGCCCCCAGCAGCAGGGCGAAGATAGCTGAATTCCTCCTCAACAAATAATCAGCAAAAAATAAGTAGCTGAAGCGAAAACTACCAGTCTAAGGCAGAGTCTACGATGACTTCCAACTGGAAAATGTCAGAGAAAAGAATGCTCAACTCGAAAGAGGAGGGAACATAGTGGAGCAAGAATTTCACCTTGCCCTCCTGGAAAACCGAGAGCACAAGAAGGAAATCAAGGAACTAAAGAAGGATTTGAAACTAACCCTACCTCTCACCTTTTCCTTTATACTTTTATTGTTGTTCTTTATTCAGTTTTTAGAATCTCAGTTGTAACAGGAGTGCAACGCCCAACTATTTCAAATTAATCAAAGTTTTATTTCATTCAGTACATGGCAAATGAAAGCTCACAGAAACATACAAAACAAATGAACTCCACCATGTTAAAATTATTTAATGACCGTTCAAGTTCGAATACAAACGGGGGAATATATAAGATAAGGTAGATTCTAAAAAGTGAAGCTGTGCGACACAAAACCAAAATTTTTGAAGGTATTTAATGATAAATTATAGAAGAACATGGAAACAAAGAGAATAAACGGGGAATAAATGTCAAAATGACATCACCCTGATAAATTTTCCTCGAAGATTACAACGGATCTTAATTCACGAACTGAAGCACAGTAGTTAATGCAACCTCCTCAAGACCAACAAATAAATCAAAATAGATATCAACCTGACAAGATCCGCGTTGGAACCAAACGAGTTGGTAGAAACCAAAGTCTTCATTAATGCGTCTTCATCCAAATTCAATAAGCGAGGAAGACGAAGCATCGCATGGTAACTGGGTTGAATCACGTCCCTATATATATTGCATCAGAATCGAGAGAAAAAAAGAGAATAAACTGGGAATAAATGTCAAAATTACATTACCCCGATAAAAAATTTCCTCGAAGATTACAACGGATCTTACTTCACGAACTGAAGCACCATAGTTAATGCAACATCATCAAGACCAACAGATAAATCAAGATAGATATCAACCTGACAAGAGCCACATTGGAAACTCAAATGAGTTAGCATAAACCAAAGTCTTCGTTAATGCGCCCTCGTCCAAATTCAACAAGCGAGGAAGACGAAGCGTCACATGACAATCATGTTGAATCAATGTGAGCCGTCCCTATAAATATATAGCATCAGAACCGAGAGAAAAAACATTCCACATACTTCTCTCGCCCAAATCACCTCTCTCAACAAAGAATTCCTCTTCGCTTCAATCATGGATTCACCATCTTCCTTAGACGTAAACGACAATCAGCGCCAAATCATACACCTGAGAGAGATAATCAACAAAGCTTTCAAAATAGAAAGATACCTGAAGAAAAGATTGAGAGAGAAAAAGTGGGAAATTGAAAGGATGTTGGAACGAGAAGACAATAATCGAGCGTTCTACTTCAACCAGCATGACCAGTTGAATGATTTGGAAGATAAACTAATAGAATTCATGCCTGGGGCCTCCCACATACATTGGAGGATCCAAAAGATGGAAGGAGCTATCTATGAAGAAAGGGACTGTTGTGAGAAATCGTGATACGCAAGTGCACGCAGTCAAACAAGTAATAAAGTGATAAGAAAGATATCGTTCCCACGAGGATTAGTGATTTAAAATGATGTTTAACAAATAATTTAAAGAAAATAAAAACAATGATAAATTGAGGTGATTTGATTTATGAAACTAAATAACTAAAATTGTGAAATTATGCAAAACTAAATGACAAAATTCTAAAGTAAGATGGACTAAAGTGGCTGAAATTACTCCTAAAATGTGCACAAATATTAAAGTGATTAAACTATGTAGAGATGAATGGTTGGAAAATCAAGAATCCCCCTAAAAAGTCTTAGAATTCACAATTCTGCAGCAGTGCTGTGGCTGTGCTGCAGCAAACTGCATTAATAAATACACTTTCTATGCAAGCAAACCCAATTATTCAAGTGACTTTGTCAAGCCGAACATGATTTTAATTCCTAATTCAATTTAAATCCTATGTCTAGGTAAAATTAGATTAAGAAATATGTTTTCAATGTTCCGGTTTAAGCCTTAAGGTGTAAACACATATGTCTATGCATTACTAAAAACAATTTCTAGAATCGTTAACCCCTATCAATCAATATTCTTCCATTCAATTTTAACCTTTTCAGAATTAAAACTAAACTAAGCAATTTACTTAGGTTGATCAAGCATAAGCAAAGAGATAAAAATTATCGAACTATTGATTGAGCATAAAAATTGAATTCATTAAAGCTTGTGAAAACTAATTCCCCTTAGGGTTCATCTATCAATTCCAACCTAAGAAATTTAGTTCATAATGAAATTCAAATTAACAAAAGAGTTTAACAAAAATAAACCTAAACCTAACATAAACCAACAATGGATAATGGAATTCTAAAGAATGAAGAAGAAGAAGAAGAAAATAATCAATGGAATAGCAAATGCAAACGAAATCTCCATCGAGAAGAAGAATCCTCCTCTTGCGTTTCTGTCTCCTCCTCTTTCACGTTCAGCTCTCTGTCTCCCAAGCTGCTTTTCTTTCTTTTCTTTTTAGATCTAGGTTAATTCTTTTCTTTTTCTTTTGTTTTGGGCTTGGGCTTCCTTCTAATCTCCTCCAAATTTGCTTCTAAGTTGGACCTCAACGATGGGCTATTTGTTTCTCACTTGAATCAACTGAGACGGCCCAAAAATATGATATTTTAGGGCTTAAAATCGTGATCTGCACTGCTATCCAGATTCTGCCCAGTGTGCTGCAGCACAGCTGCAGCACTGCCACAGCACCTTTAAAAAATCTGCACTTTTTTCCTTTTTCCTGCATGAAATTTGCAATTCTTTTAGGACTTTCTTTCATTCAAAATGACAAAATTAAATACCAAGAGCCAAGAACAATCCTAAATATACTTAAAAGTGCTAAAAACCCGATTTTTTTCCAAAATACGCTTTAATAAAGAATGATTATAAATGAGTTCAAAGTGCACAAAATATAAGCAAAGTTCAATCAAATAATTATCACTTAGGCATTAAAATAGGACCAAATAACTCTATTTTGTAGAGTTATCAGGGACCATAGGCACTTTGTCCCTCCTTCAAAAGAAAAGAAGAAAAAGCTCTAGCTCGGACTAGGCACTTTAACCTTCGAAAGAAGATAAAAGCCTTAACATTGACTAGGTACTTTGTCCTTTCAAAGAAGAAGAAAGCCCTAGCTCGAACTAGGCACGAACTAGGCTCTTTATCCTTCCAAAGAAGAAGAAAGCCTTAGCTCAATCTAGGCACTTTAACCTTCGAAAGAAGAAAAAAACTAGCAAAAACTAGGCACTTTGTCCTTCCTTCAAAAGGAAATAAGGAAAAGCCCTAGCAAGAATTAGACGCCTTATCCTTCCAAAGAAAAAGAAAGGCCTAACTCAATCCAGGCACTTTAACCTTTAAAAGAAGATAAAAGCCCTAGCACGGACTAGACATTTAATCCTTCCAAAGAAGAAGAGAGCCCTAGCTCACTAGATACTTTGTCCTTCGAAAAGAAAAAAAAAAAGAAAAAAAAGCCTTAGCTCAGTCTAGGCACTTCAACCTTCGAAAAGAGAAAGAAAAAGCCCTAGCACGGACTAGACATTTTATCCTCTAGAAAAGGGAGAAAGCCCTGACACCTACGTACTAGGCACTATGTCTTTCAAAAGAAGGAGAAAACCCTAGCACGAACTAGGCACTACACCTTTCAAAAGAAGGGGAAAACCTTAGCTCAAACCATGCATTATCCATCTAAAAAAACAACAAATTCCCGATATAGTTTCCTAACTAAATGCAACTATCACGGAAATAAAACATTAAAAACTAGAGGTAAAGCAAAGCTGAATTAAATAGCACCGCCCGTACAGTGCAATAATTCTGGATTCAAAGTGTTGGGAGCAAAAGAAAACAGAAGTAAAAGGAAGAAACCTCTAGTAGTTCAAATAAATAATAATTTGTTCAAGGAGAAACAAGAAAATAGATAATTAGGGAACCCACAGATCGGGAACTCACCAATCTTCGCTATGGCAGGGAAGTAACTGCATCATCAGAGGTTGGCGTGACCAAGTTTCCTTTTGAGGCAACAATACCAGCATCCCCATCTTCTTCACCGTCCAGCATGTTCCTCTTCAAAGTGTCATTCTAATCCAAAAGGTTTCTCTCTTCCTTCTCCAACATCTCAACAAACTCCTCTTCGACGTTTGACCTTCTAACATAACTAAATCGAAACCTCTCCTCTTCAGGAAAAGAGAGCTTGAGTTAATCACGACTAACCTTTGCAGTGAAAGACCAGTGGATTCGATAACCGCACAATATTCCACGATCTTTTCCTTGACTTTAGCATGAACACGATCCATATCGCTAAGGCCAGCTAAAAACAACTCCTCATGCCTCTTATCTTCCACAACCTTCTCCTTTTGAAGGCTTTCCACCTGGGCCCTCAGCTTCTTAGACTTCTCGTGCTCAGCCTCCAATCTTCCAGTAGCCTCGGTTGATTGCACTTCGGCATCCACCATCTTCTTGGAAACTTTTGCAAGCTACTATTTGGCTGGCTAAAATTCACGCAATGCCTTCTTCAATAAGAAGACCATTTGGGCCAGAGTATGGAAACCCGACAGACAAATAATGAGTTAAGCATAACTCAAAAAGACAAAACAATGATCAGAAAAATACACACCAGTACAACTTGTTCAGCCAACCGGTCCACGGGTTCCTCTGGATGACACAATCCATACACTAGGGAAAGAGAAGACCTTGCATCCACCTTTATTTAGAACAGATCCAGAAAGATGAGAGGCTGTAAGGATCAAATCAATATTCACCAAGTCCATCAGTGGCCGAGGAAAATGAATGAATGAAGTCCCTAACTCCCCCTTCATAGCATCAGTCGAGAAATTGGTTAGCGGGGAAGCTGAATCATGGCCATGCACAACAGACGATGGACCCTTTCCTCAGGTTGCACCCGCAAACAACTTGGATTTCGCAGAAGGACGAGACCTTTTTTCTCTCTAATCGGAGGGGTAGTTTCGTCTACATCAACTTTCTTTTTTTCGCCCTCTGTTCAACCTGAACGATTTGCACGAATGAAGAGAGTTTAGAACAATCCACCATAGCTTGCCTCGGAACAGACAATTTCAAGCTACCTCTTCTCCTCTTACCTACACAGACAACGAGTAAAGTCAAGAGAAGAAGGAAAAAAGAAAAAAAAAGTCATGGACTACAAAATTCTAAGACACTAACTCTAACACCAGGGAACGGAGTCGAACGAAAAGAAATCCAAAGGGATGTCAACCTTATCTCTTCCTCACAAACAAAGGCCTCTCATGGGAACAACTTCAATTTTAGCAGCTTTTGACAAGCGTTAACATCAGAAGGAAGAACATCATATTTAGACAAAACGTGAAGTGCAAAATAGAATAATATAAGTCATAAATCTTAAGTAAACAATAGAGAAAATTTATTAACACTTCTTCTCACCCTTTTCTTTCCAAACTAGAGGAATCTTGATTCCATCCGAAGTTAATTCACCATGGATGAAAAACCACTTTTCTTTCAATCTTTTATCACTCGTGGTTAGTCCGAAGACAACTTCCCTTTCCAAGGAATGATCGAAATGAAACCTCGAAGTATCTTGCTGATTTGGCTGAGTAGACCAAAAAAGCCAGTATGCCCATCATCAAGCCGATTTCCAATCGAGTAGTAACAACGAGAAGTGTGATTAACCCCTCCATGTGTTCGGTATAACTTGGCAGATAGTTATGTTTAGATCTATCAAGAATACCGCAATTCGAGTGCAAACTGGAAAAGCGTACGCCACACTAAAAAAATATTACATAAAACGGAGTCCAACCTTCACCCACATCATGAAAAGCTCATTCTTTAGGGGTCAGAAGTCTCAATTCAACGTTAAGGGGAATGCGATATGAAAGCTTATATGGGCCTAAATCTCCTTGTGTTAATTTCGATTTGACCAAGAAGGATGACCAACTACTCTAGAACTCCTAGAAGTGGAAGGCTTAGCTCGTCACTTTATAATCTAAGGAGCGTTGTCGACCTTCGTATCATCACTAACTGTCTCTTCAGAATCTTCTCTTGATTAAAATACTTCTCTCCAAAACGGGAATGTTCTACCTAACACCCTCAGAATTGTAATTCACATACGCCGCAGAAAATGAAATCTCGCATTCAAATTCTCTGTCGGCTTCACGAAGAAAATTTTGTCTTTCAATAGCTTCAATATCATATTCATCGGCGTTAAGAAAAAGACCATCAGACTGAACATACACTCTCTTACCATCATTATACTCCTTAGTTCTAGTCAAAGCCATGGATAAATGGAAACACTAGATACAACCTTAGCTCAATTTATACAATCCTAAATTGCGCAAGAATTGGGCTAACAGACTAAAAACTCTAAAATTATGAGACTAACCTTAAGCAAAGAACGACTTCAGGAACTCCACTTCTCAAAACTCAAAGATAAATCAAAATCCCTGGAAATGAAGCGCCAATGAAAGTGCACTGAAAATCTCTCATGAATCGAGTTGTGCAATGAAAAAAATTGTGGAGAAAACGCCTGATTATCTCTTCTCAAGCTTAAATACCCGTGCTTTTTAAGCGGGAAAACACGTGTCACACCACGTGGGAAGTCCGAATCGACCCGAATCACATTATACAAACCTCAACTTGATTTTATCTCTAAGTAAGTTCAGAAATAAAATCAGGGGAAATTTGTAGTGGGTAAAATTCATTTTGAAAGAAGGGCCCAAGTCAAAGCCCAATTTCTGACTTCGTCGGCCCAAATAGAAGGAAATACTTAAAGGCACATTATGACAAGCCCAACCACTTCATGACGTCCAAAATGTTGTGAGCTCAGAATAGATCTCTGGAATGACTCGAACCAGCTCAGATTTTCTTAGGCTGTTCGCTTGGCCGAGAAGCACGTCGAAAGTTTTCTTATTTGATAATATGAGAATATCTTCTCTCAAAGATCATGAGATATGGATATTACCCTCAAAAGATATTATCTTCCTAATATCAAGGAATCTATCAAATTGGATCTAAGAAATCCTCTATATAAAGCACTCTACAAACCCTTAAACTGTAGGACATCCTGAATCCTTTTCTACAAACTCATATCGTCTGCCTCCAAATTACAGACTTGATCATCAGAGACGGTTTGGTAGACACCACACCGATGTTTTCTCATTCTTATTTACAGATATTCAAGATCGAGGGAGCAAATCGCATGTAGAACGCATGTGATCGACCGTAACGAAAATCATCCACTACAAAGGTTAAAAGTGTAGTTAAAAGTGGCTTAAGGTTGGTTTTGAGTATGGTCGATGTAAAGAAATTTTAATTTCATTTGAAAATAGGTTTAATTTGGAATTGATTTTAAATGGTAAATTGAATTTTGATTTTAAATTTGACTTTTAATTAAAGTTTTCATGGTTTAAAATAAAAGAATTTGGTAGATTTTTAATGAAATTATAAAACTCATCTGGTACAATATTGGTTTAAACATTTTTGAATTTTAAATTGCTTTGATTAGAAAATCATCTAAGGAAAAACCAATTTATTTATTGATTTAAGCTAATTAGTGACAAAGCTTTTTGATTGATTGAAATTTATAATTATAATTACAATTTTCCTTATCTACTACTCTCAATTGACACATAAATAGATTATTTTTAGACCTAAAAAACGACTTCACGACCACCACAACTGAATTCTTTTTCCTCCTGAATATTCTTTTCTTTTTCCCCACCACCAACTCCCTATTATTTTCCATTTGGTTCATCTATATATCAACACAATCCTATATATATATATATAATATATATATATATATATAATATATATATATATATATATATATATATATATATATATATATATATATATATATATTTTTTTTTTTTTGGTACTCCCATTCATTCACGGTCAAACGAATCATCGCCACATTGAGGTTTCATTTTGTATCTAAAATTGAAGGTCAGGTCATTGACCATTTGAGATTTTTATCTCTTCACCAGGTCAGTGACTATTGTCATAAAGTTTATATATATATAAACTTTATGACAATAGTCACTGACCTGATGAAGAGATAAAAATCTCAAATGGTCAATGACCTGACCTTCAATTTTATGACAATGGTCAATCTCAAATGGTCAATATATATATATATATATATATATATATTTGTTCATACATTTCTTCGTTTGTGAGAAAAAGACAAACAAGCTCATATATTCCTTTTTTTTATTCCATGTTAATGCAAGCTTTTGTATATGCATATGTTTAATTAAGGGGATAATATATATTTATATTACTACAAATTGTTTCTTCTGGTTTATTACTACGATAATGTTTTTGTACATTTTATTATTATAAGTTCATTTTTACTTGTTGTTTATGACTCTGTATCATACATGTATTATAACTCTTTTTTTATTATTTTATTCTATTAACTTCAAATTCTATTAATGTCAAAGGTTTATTATTCCCGATAAATTTTAAATTAATATCCCTATTGGGTTGTCTATTACGACTTATAAACCTTCAAATTTTATACTTATCAAATACATATTCTCATATTTGTAAACAAAAATAATTGAATCTTATAATTTCTATTAATATTAATTAGGTGAAAAACGATATATTTGTTGGAATTTTGATAAGTGCGTGATAATCATCACGTTTGTGAAGACTGTGTAATGCGTTTATCGGGGTTCTCATATAAGTCTACAAAAACCCTAAACAATATAGAATAGAAAAAACTTTAAAAAAATAATATTACATATATTATTTCAAAAAATAAAAAGGAGAGTATTTTAAATAAGTTTAAATATTATTTAAAAATTAAAAGGAAAGTATTTTAAATAAAAAAATTAAAATGTTTTAAATATAAAAACAATTCCTAGGATGGATTTTGAGAAGTAAAAACCTTAATTTCTTAAGGTGGAATTTTCTAAATTCCAATATTGTTCAATTAACGATCATAACCCCGCTCATTTCAATCTTTATTGCTTAATTCATTTTTGAAGTTGAGAAATGATTAAATGAGACATTTGTTTTCATAAATTAAAAATTAATTCTTTTAAACTACTTAAATTAAGGACCATCATTTTAAAAATAAGATAATATAAGATAAAATATGGTAATCATTTTAAATGAGTGTTGTAGGTGCTAACACTTTCCCTACACACAAACGACTCCCGAACCCAACTTGATTTTCATAGACCATTACTTTTTTTATTCAATTTGGTGATCAATCACACCCAAATATGGTTGATGACAAAATCTACTTCATTTTCATATAAGAGACCTAATATTAAGGATGTCGGCTGCTCCGCGTCGCAAACACGCTGTGACAATCAATGATTTGAGATTGTTCTTGGGTGATTTATATGTATAAATACCCGAATTTTCTCAAAACTTTAAATCAGAAACAAACAGCGGAAGACTTGATTTTTATGAAAATTCGGCATGGTTTCGTTTGTATTCTGAACGAGCCAAAATCTGAATACATTGTTCACAAGCAGAAAAAGTGGTAAAAACATATAAATGCGCATTTCTGACAGTTTTAAGTTCTCAAAAAGACTTAAAACACCATAAAACAGACAAATACTCTTTCGAGCCCAAAATAACACAAATAATCCAAACGAAGACAAATAAAGTGTTTCAAAGTAGATAAAGTCCATACATTCCCATTCAAACGGTCAAGTCCATGTCTATTCCATCATCCCACAATCACACAACACCACCACCTCTACCACGGCTTCTACCTCAGGGCGTATTGAGTACCTGGAAAAATTAAAGTGTAGCAACATTAGCATAAAAATACTAGTGAGAGTAAAATGGAGGCATGTAATCCTATAGACGAATTTCACATTGGAAATTGTGTCCAAAGTGCTAGCATGCTTTTTACTACCCATTCTATACTCCTAAACAACTTATACCCAAGTTTCAATCCATTTCCTGAATTCACATTCTACATGTCACCGAAAGAACTATTCTTACCATCGTCATCAATCACAATCAACACACATTTCATTCCCAAGATCAATAGAGTAAAATACAATTATCGATAACTTTCATAATTGAACAATGCAAAATCATTAGCAATAGTTCTTACTCATAACACTCATGTACTCCATCTAAAGAATTCGAGTACAATCATAATTTCCTAATCAAGTAATACATATACTCCATCTAAAGAATCTGAGTATAGTTCATTATTCCTCATTTAGGTAACACGTATACTCCATCTAAAGAATCCAATCATGGTTTACAATTTCCCATTTAAATGATACATATACTCCATCTAAAGAATCCGAGTATAGTTTATTGTTTCACAATTACGTAACACACATACTCCATCTAAAGAATCCGAGTATGGTTTACAATTTCCCATTTAAATGATACATCTACTCCATCTAAAGAATCCGAGTATAGTTTACAATTCCACAAATCAAAGCGTTTCCACTAAGGTTTCCCAACCATGAACATTACAAAAAGTAAAGTACGCCCGTAAGAACAATAAATCATGTCGTTAACAATTCTATGAAAGAAAAGCAAATTCGAAAGGAACACAAGCAATAAATGAAACCGGAAAACACTCGATCCACTAACAGTATAACCTGACACTTAGTTTCCCGTAACCAAATTCCAAGTCTCACCCTTAAAGTTTACTTTTCTCAAAAACTACCCCGAATACTCCAATTCATCTCAAAAACCACCAATTACAATCGTAAACTTAACTTACCGTTCTAGATTTCTATCTAAAACTCCGAAAAGCAAAATTCAAAGCGTAAAATCACAACACTCACACCCAAAATCATCTAAGCAACCAATATCCTCTTAGGATCTAAAATTTCATATTCTCTCTTAAACTCAATCAAACAACTCATCATGCAATCCATATATAAAACTACACACAACCACTTTAAACTCACCTTGAACACGTAGTCGATCCTTAAACGCCGGAGAATCGAATTTGTGAACGGTTACCGGAACCTACAAATTAATTACACCTAACATAGGTTAATTTCATAAATCGAACAACGATTGACACAAATGGAAATAAAAAGTGAAAACACCCGGTAATTGCTCATTGAGACTCACAACCAAGGGAAGGGTCATTGGGGAAAGTGAATTTCTGGGTTTTAAGTACTTTAGATGTAATCCGGGTTGGTTTTAGGCACTTTTTAGGTAGATTCAATCAATGTGTAACATTAATTAAGGGTTTAGGGATTACATTTTTCACCCAAATTGAAAGGAAAAACGAAATTAAATATGGTAATTTCAAATTGACACTCACGGCTTAGGCTTAGACAAGCGTACTTTGATAATTGGTTTAAGAGAATTCAAGCAAAACACTTCCATTTGAAGTTCCAACCACGAAATCTTCGAATTTCCCGAAAGGAAATGAAGAATTCGTTTTGAATTTCAAATTAGAAACAAAAACTAAGAAAAAACTCAGATCTTACTTTTCTAGGGTTTCTCTTGGAAAGGGAAATGATCTCCAAGAGTAGGTTAGAAGGAACGCCGTCGCCGGTAGCTTTCCAACGCACTAAGAATTGTCACGATCCGTCTAGAAATGAAGATAACCCGAGCCCTAGAGTAGAGCACCCATTGCGTCGGTCATGGAGGGGAAGGAGAAGAGAAATTTGCTTTTTTGATTTTTGGACGATGATGAATAGTGTTTTAGGTTTTAAGAGTTTTTTTTTTATATCAAAATACCCTTCCTTTCTCATTTCTCCTTAACTAAGGCCCGTCATTGGATCGTAAATAATTATAAACAACATCTAAGGTAATTAATTTACTAAAGTGGACCCAAACCTTTAAATTATAAACAAACGGAATTAAAATCTGATAACAAGTAAAACTTCTATTTATAATTATTAATTCTAAAACTAAATTATTTACTTAATTTATTATAGGATTTTAATTCCTTTCGTTAAATTTAAATGATTGAGTTATTGTTGTTATTTTTTCCAAACTTGAGATTTCTTTTAAAAATAAATAGCTCGCGAACACATGATTGTTTTGGTTATTTCTTATTTGATTTGAATTAAATAATGAGGAATTTTTTTCATTTGAGTCTTCCACTACTTTACTCATGTTTTGTAAAGTTGGGATGTTACACAAATATCGGGATGTTACACAAATACTTTTTAAAAATACTATATTTATAAATATTACAGAAAAATTTGCTACCCAATAAAATTTCTAAAGGAAAAAAAAATCCATAACAATTATTTAAGGGGTTCTTGCAAAAATAGCAAAATTAGGTCCAATATTTATAAAAATAACAGCAAAGAAACTTATTTGCAAAAGTAGCAAAAAAACTCAAATTCGCGCATAAAATATTACAAAATTGCCACTACTTTTGCTTGAGTAATCAACGATTTTCTCACAAGTAATCACTGATTTTACTGATATCAAATTATCAGCTAATATTTTGTGCATGAATCATTGATTATCTAATAGTTATCACTGATTACCTTATAAGTTATCACTGATTTATCTGATTTACATGAATGAGAGTTTTAATAGAAAATGCTGTATTTACAAATAGCTTTAAACAATGCTATATTTATAAATATTGCATAAAATTCTGCGAACGAATGAAATTTCTCATTATTTTAATTATTTACAAGTACAAATTAAACATATAGACAAAGAAATCCCAATAAAAAAAAAGTAACGAAAATGGCGGTTGGAAAATTTGTCCAACAAAAGTCATGTAATCAAACGACGTCGTGTTCTTCACTCTGAGTGAACAAGCATTCGGACATCCCGCAATCTAATACACACTTTCTCATTCGAAAAAGGAAAAATAAATAAATAAAAATTCATAATTTTCCATTTCCAATCCAATTGAGGATCAAATTCTCTGTAGTCTCATCCAATTCCATCTGTTCTTTCCATTTCAATCCTTCAAAATCAGATATATGATCATAATTCAAGTAATTCAAATTGATTTTTCGATTTCCTAGGGTTTTTTTGCTCTTGGATCTGCGAGAATTTCAATGGCGGATCAAGAGGAAGAAGATCTACGAACGGCTTTACGAATGAGTATGCAACAACACTCTCCTCCTGAACCTAAACGGAGTAAACCTAGAGATGGACCTGCCGGAGCTTCGATTTCCTCACCGGAGGAATCGCCGGAAGTGAAGAATCGGAGGTTGCAACGGGAGCTTATGGCAGCTGCTGCTGAAAAGAGAATGTTGGCGGCCTCTAAGAGCTATCCGGAAGTTATTGGTTCGGCATCGAAGTCGGTTGATAAAGAGAGGGACTTTTGCTTGGAGGATGTGAATTCAGGGAAGGAATTGTTGGAGAGTGAGGCGAATCAGTTGTTTTTGATGGTGTTTGGAGATGAGGTTTCGAAAGAAATACTTGCTCAATGGAGTAATCAGGGTATAAGGTGTGCTGATTTTCTGTTCTGGTATTACCTTCTGTTTAAAGTTTTAGTCTTGTGATATGGGGATTTAGCTCATATGAGTTTATAGTATCTTTTTCTATGCTATGCATTTGCAGTGTTTCTGTATGATATAAGAACATTATGATGGAATTGTTGAGTATTGATGGCTTTAGTTGAAATGAAATGCTACATTTTAGGAGTTCGAAGGGCCCCGTTTCTATTGGTGTATGTGTAATTTGATGTTGATTGTGAATATATTGCGGCATTTTGTTGATTCCTGAGTTCACTGCCAGTCATTAACTATTATTGGTATATTTTGAATTGTATTCTGGTTTAATATATTGTTATTCTTTTCAAAACTAATTTGAACTTTGAACAATTTTATTTTGGGGTGTAAAGGAATCACAAAATATATGGTAAATTCATTTAACTACCCTTTAATGGCTAATAACCAAAGAACTTTCTTTAGGTTTAGCCCTGATCCAGAAACATCAATGGGCTTAGTGCAGCATGAAGGTGGGCCCTGTGGCGTCTTAGCAACTATTCAAGTAATCCCCAAAAAACCCTATATACTCAGAATACAGTCTTTAGTATTTCATTGCATCTAATGTGACATTTTATTCAGAAAGACAATGCTTTCAAAATACTTGCTATTTTTTATGTTACACATGCATTGCTGAGTATCAACAAGGAATCACTGAATCTTTCCCTGTTTATTTTTTTTCTCTAGTCTGATCGAAAAATGAGAATTAGAAGTTAGCGGTAGCATGGTATAGGAATGTGTAAGCTTTTTTTTATATGAAACAAACATAGGAATGTGTAACTTGCTGATGCTCGACTAGACTTTTTTGAGTTTGACATTTTTTTAGTCTACATTTCTATTTATTGATGATTTGATACTCAACTATGAGTTTCTAAATGTGATTTTACTATTCAAAATTTCCATTGACCGCTTAGCGTTGGCAAGTTTCATGAAGTGCAACAGTTACAGGATTCTTCTTTACTTATTTTATTTAGAATTGGCATTGATCTGAAACTAAAGTATGACAGATTATTAAAACTTTGTTAGATCCATTATCACATTTGAATAATCATTTTTATTTTTTTAAAAAAAAACTAAAGACACCATCTAGCTGAAATCTGGATTTGGAATACATTTGAATGAGTTTCTTCCTATACGTAGTATCCGATGAAAAATTATAATGGCAAATGCTCCCTTAGGGTAGTAATGAATCATGTATGCATGTTACATATACTTGGTGAGGCAATTACTAAAATAGCATATGTGGGTATCAAAAATACCAAAATAGCAGCCCATTTAAGAATTTTCTCAATTACCAGATATTAAGTCCAAAATATTTGGAAGCCCAATGTGAAAGTTGCTGTTTGAGTAAATTTCAGAATTCCATGACTTCTAATAAGTAAATATACGTCCAAAATATGCTATTCTTGATAGTTTCTTTATAATTTTACATTTGCAATATGATAAGTGTTGACATATGTTGTTGGACATGCTTCTGATTTGATTGAATGGTTTGAAGAAAACTTAGAATTCTCTTATCTTATTTGACTTTTAAGCATTAGGATTCTAATTGCCAAACAACATAAAAAGCATGAATTGAATGGAAAAAAGGTTAATTTATTTCATTATGATACAGATCTCAGAAAAGGAAGAGAGTGGGGAAACAATATTTCTTAGAATTCTCTTATCTTATTTGACTTGTAAGCATTAGGATTCTAATTGCCAAACAACATAAAAAGCATGAATTGAATGGAAAAAAGGTTAATTTATTTCATTATGATACGGATCTCGGAAAGGGGGGGGGGGGACACTATTTTTTCCCTTGATATTTTTTTCAAAATTATTTTTCATTAGCTTATTTCAAGTTATATCTTTGTTTTATTTTTTTTCTATTTTTTTCCCGGATATGGTATATGTTACAAATTTATGCACAATTGCGCTATTTCTGAAGCTTTTCGTAACTATTATCCCTTCACAATCACCCCAATTGGAAAATTTTGGTAATCGTGGGAAGTTCCTTTTGTACAAAAATAATGTGATGTGATGTTATCTTTGACAAACAGATAATTTGATGATATGTTAACTATTATGAAGACATTTATATAGTCTTCATCATAATTGCATACCATCTACAATGTCTGATATTATATATTTAGTATTTACATACACGTTGATCTGTATTTATTTTTCTTACACCCATTTGGTCATGTCATGCAGGCATTTGTTCTGAAAAACCTTCTTTTCTTTCCAGACGAATTGGGTAAAGTTGCATCAAACATGACACAAGATTTAGGTTCGAGTAGATTGTCTAAAAGTGAATGTGTTGCAACGGATAGTTTTTATGCTCTTCCTGAAGATGTGAAAAGAAGGTGATTAATCTCTTGTGTGGTAAAGGATATTTTGTCAAGGCTTGGTAGAGTCACTAACCTTTCAATGAAAATATGTCTCTGTCCAGTTTTTCATTCTTCCTGCTTGAAGAACTTAGTTTCTTGAGCAAGCTAGACCCTGCAAATACATACGTTCTTTTACAAATGCATGTTTGGTTGCACTTTATTTGTAATACATAATATTGTGGCCCTATTTTGGAGTTAGATTTCAAAGTCACGTGTCCTTTTTAGGTGCCCCTTTTGTTCTTTTGTTTGGTGCAACCTTGTTTTTTGTGTGGCCTCCTTTTTTTTCCTTTTATTTGTCGTAATTGAAGTTGTTTTCAAATATATGAAAAAGGACACTTTTGATTGATAAAGAGCAAGTACAAAAAGTTGTTCCCCCTCCAGGCTCTTACAAAAATGCTCCCTAATTACAAAAGGAGAGTAGTTGTAAAAAAGAATCTAGATAAGGAACACCAAGAGGAGCAATGAAATCTTGCCAAATTATAAACTTCTTCCCAATTCCTTTTTATCATTAAATTATAATTTCTATGATTTCACAACCAAAGTGACCAACAGATTGCCTTCACTGTATTGATCCAAGGATTTTCTTTTGGCCTTCCCGTGAAATCTGTGGCCACTTAAGAATTTTGCATAGTGTCCATCACCCAACACAGATTGAAATATAGAAATCAAGCTATTCATACTGTATTGGCAGTTCAATAATAAGTGATCTTGAGATAACCTGTAAAAGAAGACATTTTGGGAGCTTGTGCTGGAGAAAACTCGAAAAGGTTTGGCAACCTGGGAAAAAGGATATTTCTCAAAGGGAAGTAGACTCGCTCTTTTACAATCGATTCTCAGTGGCATTTACCTCTCTATGTTAAGAATGCCTATAAGTATCAGAGATAGTTTGGAAAAGATTTGAGGGACATTTTATGGGAAAGCTCTTATGAAGGGAGAGGATCACATTAGGTTAATTGGAGAACGATTACAAGGTCGCTAGAGGAAGGCAGTTTGGGGATCAGAAACCTAAATAGCAAAAATGTAGTTTTGTTAGCTAAGTGGCTACCTATTGAAACTCAGAGCCTTTGGCACCGGTAATTGCGAGTAGGCACAATATCCACTCAAATGGCTGGGATATAAAAGTGGTTGCTCGAGAAACTGGTAGAAGCCTTTGGAAGGAAATCTCAAAATGCTATCCCTTGTTTCCTAAATGTGTGAAATGGAAGTTAGGGGATGGAGACCGAATATGATTTTGGGAGGACATTTTCTTCTTTTATTCATAGAGAGGGGTTGAGTGTGAATTTTGATTTTTCTTTAGACAGAGAATTTTCAAAGATCTCTTTTATTTTTGTTATCTTGGAGGGGTCTCTTCTTAAAAGATGGGTCTCAGGATAGAAGACTTTGGACTCTAAACTCCTCCGGTCTAATTTTGTGTAAATCTTTTTTGTTTTTGCACGTTACTTCCTCCCCCTTGACTTGTACTACCCCTTTCTTTTCCAAGCTGTGGCAGTGACGATCCCAGAAAGTTAGGTTTTCTGTTTGGTCAGTTGCTCTTGGTATAATTAATACCTTGACTTTCTCTAGAAACCTTCCTCTCATGCCCTTAGACCCCAGTGGTGTTGTCTGTGCAAACTGAAGTCTCAAGACCATAATCATATTATGTGGTCATGTACATTTTCAAAGCTTATATGGCAAAGATTCTTTGCTAGCGCTTTTGTGTTTTGTGGATTCCAAGTAGTTCATGCCGTCAAATTTTGGAAGAAGTGGTTTTGAATCCTCCCTTCAAAGAAAACTAAAAGGGGAGAAACTTATGGCAATTAGGTTTCTGTGCAATTATGTGGGGGATATGGTTTAAAAGGAATAGAAGGATATTTCATGGGGAGCAACTAGTTTGGGAATATGTTTGGGATTTGGAAGATGTAAATGCTTCCTCTTGGGTGTCAGCAACCAAACTCTTTTGTAACAACCCCTTTTTTAATTATTAACAATTGGCCCACATCCTTATAATTTGGTGGCGGCCTAGGCCTCTTTGGCTTTTCTTTCTTCTCATTTGTATCTTTCATTTCCTTAATGAAATGGGCTTATGAGCAATAATTTAAAAAAAACTAAGGGTAAAGCCTTTGGGACTGTTTGGAGTTGTGTGAGAAACAGTTTTGTGCTTATTAGAATGAAAATTCTGTGAAAGCATGTTTTTATTTATTTATTTTTTTTTTTTTGCAAAAGATTCTTATTTTTGTAAAAATTAAGATGATAAAATGTTTGTGGTGTTTCCAGGATTAAATGGGATCAACAAACCATCAATTGGGATAGCCATAAAAGTAGATATAGCGTCCAACTCTGTAAAACATGTTTGAACAACTATTTTTGAAGTTTTTGCCTCTTAGTTTGTTCTCACGAAGGACGTGTTTTTAAATCATCAAAAGTTGGTCTTCCTTCCAAAATCAATAAGTGTGAATCTTTATAGACAGATTTCTGGTCACAAATTGTTGGAACTCCAAATTTAATCACTCAAGGGCTATCCGGAAAGACAGAAACACTTCAGATCACTTTCCAATCCTTCTCGAAACAGGGAATCTCTCTTGGGGCCCTATGCCCTTTAAATTTGAAAATTTCTGGACCGCAACCCAACTTTAAAGCTTTGATCCAAAACTTCTGGAATTCTTATGAGACCACGGGTTGGCCTGGCTTTTGCCTAAACCAGAAACTCAAACTTCTCAAAAAAGATCTTAAAACCTGGAATTTGGCCACTTTTGGAGATCTAGTCTCTATGAAAAATGACACTATCAAAGCTATTCATTCCCTGGATCTTCAAGAGGAACTCCAGCCGCTCAATGATTCTGACTTCAACAAAAGAAAAGATCTAAAACTTCTGCTGCTTGATACTCTGCAAAAAGAAAACATTAGATGGAGGCAAAAATGCAAAGCTGACTGGTTGAAGGACGGGGATGAAAACTCCAATTTATTTCACAAAATGGCAAATGGTAAAAGAAGAAAATCTATTATAAAAGAGCTTGTGGATGCTAATGGTACCAGTCTCCTTACTGATGCTCACATTGAAAATGAAGTGGTCACTTTCTTCCAAACCCTGTATACTAGACAAGAAGGTCTTCGCTCTCTGTTTCCCAATCTCTTTTGGAATCCCATCATTCCGCAAGACAACCAAGCTTTACTCCAGCCCTTCACTGAGCTAGAAAATTTCAATGTCATCCGATCTTTGGACTCTGACAAGGCCCCTGGACCTGACGGCTACACTGGAGAGTTCTTTAAAAAATGCTGGAACACTATCAAGCCTGACTTATTGTTAGTGTTCCAAGATTTTTTTGAGAATAACCGACTTAATGCCTGCCTCAAAGAAGCCTACATCTGTTTAATCCCTAAGAAGGCTAGATCCTCAAGAGTCACTAACTTCAGGCCCATCAGTCTTATTCATGGCATATACAAGATCCTGGCTAAATGCCTTGCCAATCGCCTCAAAGCTGTCCTCCCTGCTACTGTCTCTAGCTCCCAATTTGCTTTTGTTCACAGTAGACAAATCACTGATGCGATCCTTGTTGCGAATGAAGCTATAGATGATCTTCGAGCCTCCAACAAAAAAGCTTGGATCCTCAAAGTCGACCTAGAAAAAGCTTTCGATAGGATTGACTGGGACTTTTTGCTTGCTGTTTTGGAAATGAAAGGCTTTGACAGGAAATGGAGACACTGGATTCATAGTTGTATTACGGGCACCTCCTTCTCTATCTTTGTCAATGGAAGACCAAGAGGTAAAATCCATGCTACCCGTGGCCTTAGACAAGGGGACCCCATTTCCCCTTTCCTTTTTGTTTTGGTTATGGATGTTCTAAGCAGAATGTTGGAAGATTGCCTTTACAAAAACACTCTGAAAGGTATCAAAGTTGGTAGAAATGGTTTTCATTTAAACCACCTCCTCTTTGCTGATGACATTCTCATCTTCGGGGATTATGAAGACAACGAGATCAACAAAATCATGGAAACCCTTCATCTCTTTGAAGCAATCTCCGGCATGAAAATAAACCTTTCTAAGACTACCCTCAATGGCATCAACATAGATAGCCAAGAAGTCTCTGCCCATGCTTCCAACATTGGCTGTTCCATTGGTCAGTGGCCCATGACCTACCTTGGCATGCCCCTTGGAGGGAATCCCAACACTATCCTTTTCTGGACCCCTGTTATTGACAAGATTAATAAAAGGCTGGACAAGTGGAAGAATGCAATCTTCTCAAAAGGAGGTAGACTTACCATCATCCAATCCATTTTCATGAACATTCCTACCTACCTTATGTCCCTCTTCAAAATGCCTAACAAAGTTATTACCATGATTGAGAAGAAAATCAGGGACTTTCTTTGGGCCAAGGAAGGTGTTACTCATGGTAGTCATCTTATAAATTGGAAAAAAATCACCAACCATAGAGAAGGAGGAGGCCTCGGCATCGGTAACCTTAAAGAAAAAAATTTGACTCTTGGCTCAAAATGGATTTGGAGATTCTTGAAAGAGAGAAACACCATGTGGCATAGCATCATCACCTCCAAGCATGGCATCCTTGAGAATGGCAGCTTCACCACCAGCACCAACATCAGAAAACTTAATCCTTGGCACTTTATCTCTTTCTGCTGGAACAAATGCAAGGATCTGTATAGCATCAAAGTGGGAAACGGTATGCATACTAGTTTCTGGAAGGATAGGTGGACCAATGGGCGCTTCCTTAGAAATCAATTTCCAAGACTTTACCAAATCTCCAGTAACAAATCAGCAAAGATCAGTCAGTTTTGGGACCCTGCCCTCAATGCTTGGGATATCACTTTTACTAGGAATCTCTATGACAGGGAGATTGAAGACTTCCTTAACCTCCTCGCCAACATCCAAACCACCTATTTGAATGACCAAGATGACGAGCTTGTTTGGTCCCTAACCAAAGATGGAAATTATAGCTGCAGCTCCTACTTGGCTCACCTCACCAACAGAACCAATGTGATGAACCTTTCTCTTTTTAATTGCATCTGGAACAGAGGCGCTCCGAAGAAAATCAGATTCTTTATCTGGAATTTAAGCCTGGGAGGAATCAACACCTTTGACATCATGTAAAAAAGAAATCCTAGGCTGGCCATCTCCCCAAATGTTTGCTGCCTTTGCTATAGCAACAGCGAAAACCAAGATCATCTCTTCACCCACTGCCCTTTCACCTCGCACCTCTGGTTTGCCTCTTCCAGACTTTTAACTTCAATTTCTGTTTGGACAGAAAAACTAGTCTGAATTTGGTTTGCCTCCTCACTGGACACCCTTTTAAGACCAAGGCTCAAATACTTTGGGATCTCGCTATTAAAGGCATTGTCTGGGAAACTTGGGCAGAAAGAAACTATAGAACTTTCAACAACAAGTCCAGGAGCAAGGAGGAAGTGTGGGACACTCTGAAATTTAAAGTCTCTCAATGGAGTTCTATTAACAAAAACTTTTGTAATTATGACTGTTTTTTGATTAATGCCAATTGGAGTTCTTTTTGTAATCCTTTGGCTCTTGGGTGATTCCCTAATCACCTCTTTTTGTATCTCCTACTTCTATTAATGAAATAGTTTGTTTCCTATCAAAAAAAAAAAATCTTTATAAGCCACTCAATCAAAAGTTTTAAAAACTGTTTTTAACAGAAGCAGAAAACTACTTAGAAACATTCTCTCAAACAAGTCTTTTCTTATTCCAACTCATTACGTTGAAGTTTGGGACCAGTCCAGGATAAGAATGTTTGAAAATTTGTGTCTTGAAAGATGTCTTTGCAAAATAGGAAATTTTCAAATTTGAAATTTATGCAACTTTCTTATAATTTTCGATACCGCCCTCTTTTTTGGATTGCATTAGCTGTTTCTTTTATTTTATGATTATGAGTGGAAGGTTAATCCCAGGAAATTGTTAATTCTAAGCTGTGTAAACTTTTTTGGCAGTGCTTTGATTAGAAGCATGGGTGAGATATTGTTTCTATGTGGAAATAATAGAAACGCTGCTATTGCAACTTTGAGTGTGTCCGGAAGCAGCGCTGAAGGATCTGAATACAGTTCTAAAGATAAGGTAGATTAAATTTGGCTTGATATCAATGCATTTTGCATAACTTTGTGGGACCATGTATGAATTCGGTGATTGAATTTCTTTGGCTGTCAAAGGCTTGTCTTTTTTAATATTATTCTTGATGCAATATCTTTTTTCTCTCTGAAGATCATGGCAAATGCGCTTGAAGGTCTTTCAATTGAATCGGGCTCTGACTTGCAGAAGTTGCTGAGAGTCACCATATGCACATCACAGGAAAGTGCATTACAGAAGCTTGAAGCAGCTCTTCCAGTATTCCAGAGTCGAATGGGTGCATTGCTGTTCTTGATTTCTGCTTTACTTTCTCGAGGACTGGTATGTTTATTACCCTATTGTACATTTAAATGTATGGGCCAAATACATGTAATTAAGTTTTTTTTTTTTAAAATTATTAATAGTTCGGCCACATACTTGTAGTTTTTTTTTTAAAAGGCATACTTGTAAGTTGTAATTAGGTGGTGGTGCCCTGTTTCTTGTTTTTGTTCTTTCATTCTCTTAATGAAATGGACCCTTGAGCCATCTTAAAAAAAGCAACATACATTTTATAGATATATTTGAATTATTTTATACATTTCAATGAGATTTTGACATGAAAAACTGTTTTAGTTTGTGATATTGATATTGAAAGACAACGAGAAAGAATAGATGGAAATAAATAGAAATTTGATATTTTTCAATCTCAAAATTTATAATTTTCTTATATGTCCTTTAGGTTTTTGAAACATAGCTAAAAAAATAAAAAGTAAAATAAAAGATTAATATTTTAGTTCAAGTGACCAATGATTGTCCACATGTTCAAAAGCATCCACACATGCCTTGTGTGTTTCACAAGTGTTGGCAGTGTTTGATATGTGTCGGAAACAGACATGAGTCTCCATGCTTATGCTTTATTGAAGTGTCCAACACAGAGTGATCCTTAATTTTTGAATTTTTCTTTTTATAAAACCTAATATTTTCGAAGTTTGTTTGGCGGGAAAAAAATTCTGGTTGAGTCGGTGAACTCAGCATTTTTATGGAAGATTCTGATGATTTTTGCCTTAGGATCTTTATAATGTGAATGCAAGTTTTATTTTGCTCATGTAGGATATGGTTCAAGCTGACAGAGATGATCCGAGCCTCCCTCTTGTCACTGCTCCATTTGGACATGCCTCTCAGGTTCTTGATACATGTCAAATTGATTGACTCATGTAATTCTGATTGGTTGAGATATGATATTTACTTATGGTTTTTATTTTCATGAAACAGGAGATTGTGAACCTTCTGCTTTGTGGACAGGCTGTCCCTAATGTATTTGATGGAAGGATGGACTTAGGTGGTGGGATGTCCCTAAAAGGCATCTCTAAAAGTGTGGAAGTCGGTTTCCTAACTCTTCTTGAATCTCTCAATTTCTGTAAGGTTGGCCAATATCTTAAATGTCCAAAATGGCCAATATGGGTAGTTGGGAGTGAGTCGCACTATACAGTTGTCTTTGCTCTTGATACCGCTGTACAGGATGAAAATGAATTGGAAGAAAGGGAATCACAAATACGGAAAGCTTTTGATGCTCAAGACCAGAGTGGTGGAGGTGGTTTTATCAGTGTTGAAGGCTTTCATCAAGTTCTCAAGGAAACAGCTATCAAACTTCAACCTGAGAAACTCGATCATCTTTGCAGTACCGGATTTATAGTCTGGAGTGAATTTTGGCAGGTAATTTTGGATTTGGACAAAAACTTTGGAGGCCTAAAGGATTCAACAGGATTGATGGGTAAGAAAGTCTTTGATATTTACCATTTTAACGGAATTGCCAAGTCAGATTTAAATGGAAACCAAACAACCTGTGGAGGTGAGACTCCAGTTCAAAGACCTAGGCTCACAAAATTGAGGGTTTCAGTTCCTCCTCGGTGGAGCCCAGAGGAATTCATGGCAGATGTAGCAGTTACATCTGCTTCAGCAGGAAATGAATCTAGTGGTAAAGATGTTGAGGTTTCTAAACCAGAACCAGCTCAACATGCCCCACTGGTTGATTGCATCAGAACGCGCTGGCCTCGAGCCATTTGTAGTTGGGCCGGGGATTCCCCTAGTATAGTATGATTTGTTTGCTTTGCTTCCCTTTGTGCACATGTGGCACTTTGAAGAGCGCATAGATGATGCGGCATAAAGACAGGGCTGGTCATTTGAAATCACACCAACAGGCATTAAGTGTATTATTTATACCATATTGTCAGCTGAAATGTGCACGACAAGTTCTACTGTGTAATGTTGTAGCTTTAACATTCAATTTGATTTTGAGGTGTTGGATCACTGAAACAAGAGCTTATTTAGACTTTGCTTCTCATTTGATGTAAATTTTATTTCCATGTGCTTTGGCTGGTCAATCAGGAAGGTTATTCCTAGACTCGGAAGGTCACTAATAAGCGTCTGTACGATTCTTATTACTGTGACGTGTGTAGCAGTACGTTTTCGTGCTTAGCGGTGAATGAGGTAATTTGATCAGGTATGAAATGATAACTGAGCAATTTTCTGTTTTTTTTTTCAATAAATATGAGAAACAAAAAATGATTACAAACATATTTGTATTTTAATAAACGAGAAACAAGAATCGTAAAAGTGGACAATCGGTTGACCGGTTGTTGACATTGTATTTATTTGGTCTCTAAGTTTTAAAAATCAACATTTTCTCGTGGTGTTTGAAATTCTTAAAAATAGTTTAGGCCGTTAGTATCTCGTTGGCCATAGTAGGGAAAAGAAGTACGAAGAAAAATATATTTTTCATACACAAATTAACAATAAGAAAAATACGAAATCAAATAGTCACGTTAGCATGATTAATGTTGAAAAACCAATAAAAAAATTTCCAGGTAACTTATACTTGTTTTGTAAATGACGCAAACTAATAATAGGGGATTATTTTGAATTGTTTTTGAAAATTTAGAGGTTGTATGATATAAGTTTTTGAAATTTAGAGATAAAATAGTTTGAAAAATCGTGTAACTTTGAGTTAAAAGAGTCATTATTGAATAAAGGATTGTAGATTACTAATCATTATTGAGATTGATCAACTATTGTGTAGAAAGGTATTGATTCCTCTCTTTGTTTGTGTTGATTTAAACAAGCCTAAGAAACTTTACTGTGTTCTCTGAATGGCTTTGCTTGTTATTCCTATTTTGATTTCAAGTGGCAAGTATGTTTAGAAAAATATAATTTATTTGCCTTCTTGTTGGGAGAGGGTGAGTTTGAACTCATATCTTAATTATAATCAAATGATTTTGCTACTTTGCCAATGGTTTTTTTCTTTACTAGTTGATGGCTATAGTTGAAGCAAATAATTGATACAATACTAAACCCGTAATTAATATCAATATTTTTACGGGAAATTTTAACTGATAATATTATTTATAAATATAACAGATTTTTAACGTGTTAATCACCGATTAGCGATAATAAATGACTTTAGGTATTTAACATAAACATAATAAATAATTTATTCACACAACAGAGATTAAATTGATATATTTCTTAAAACTCGAGATTAGACACAAAGAAACAAGTCTCAAAATTGAGGGACAAGAGAAAGGTATATTTTTAAAGATACTCCATTTATAAATATTAAAAAAAAATTGATTACTTACTAAAATTGCTCGTAAGAATAATCTATTACGTTGAACATATTGAGGATTGCAAGCAATGATAGTGATTTTTCATATATTTAAATAAAACACTATTAATTAAGTAAATAGGGGATAATGGACATCAGCTAATGGTGTATGGTGCAAGAGAAAAACTGAAAATTGCTGAGGATAAAGTAAACTGAGAATAAAAGTAGGATAAGAATTAAAAGTGGATAAGAATATGAATAAAAGTTAAAAAATAAAAAAGATTGTCTCATGGTAGAATAAGTATCATATGTTTTATTCTTTCCTTGTCTACTGTTAATGTCTTAATATATTGACAAGAGAATAAGTAGCAAACGCTATGAACATAAAAGAATATAAAGATGATTCTTCTTCTTCTCAAGTTGAACTTGTGGGAGAGTGTAGATGTATGGATGAAGTAAGGTTCTACGTTTTCCCTAACACTTCTCATGGAAGGCGGGGGTTGTGTCCCGTAACTCCGGGATACATTGGTAGTCTTCGCGTATTTTTTTGGATAGTGGGAAGTTACTCAGTTAGAGATATTTGCTAGTTAGGTGGACTTTCTCGATTCGAACACATCCTTTCTCGAGATCAAACCTTTCATTGGATATTGGAATATGTGGACATTTCTTGTCCATACACTGAAAATCTAATAAAATTGAGATAAAATATTATAAAATTATCGGTTCAAATAAACTGCTGCAATTTTTAAATTAGAATTGATAACAGTATTTGGTTTTTCACTCAGTACCAACCTCAATAATAATTGAAGTTAGTGAACAAAAACTTAAATTCTAAAAGAATATGTATTTTCAAACAAATGAACATTAAAAATTTGGGTTGAAGCCATATCATTGTTATTTGAAATAAAATAAACAAAAATACTTATTTTGCCGGTAAAACGACTATTTTCCAAGCTCTTCAATTGTCCTTTCATCTATCAATGATATTTCAATATAAGAATTTATCTCAAATACTATAAAAAATAGTTCAATAATTTATTGAACTGAAATTATGCTATTTGAGTAATTTTTGAAAAGTTCTGGCATTTCAATAATTAATATGTAAAAATATGTTATTTCAGTAGTTACCCCAATTCAATTTCCACATGCAATGATTGATATTTACATAAGGTGACTTGAATCATTGACCTCTTAAAAAGTAAAGGAACAAAGTGTATTATTTATAGAAAAAAGTTAAACGATAATTCATTTAAATATTTAAGCATAAAAAAATATAGATTTTTCTTTTTCTTCATCCTTAATAGTGAATTTTTGAAAGATTCAATTTGTCTAGTATATAAGTCTAGGTTATTGCAAATGTCTTTTTTTTTTTTTTTAAATTTCCGCAGAGATTTCAACTATTGATTTTTTTTTTTGGAAGTTATGAAATTATAATAATGTGATAGTCTCTAATTTTGTTTATGATTAGTTTTTACCCGTGTTAAATGTATTAATTTCTTTTCATTATCATTTCATGTGAAGTTATTGCAATATTTTTTTTAAATATGTGAAATTAATTTTGGAAGTTATATGGACTATGAGAATGTAATTAACTTTCTCTAATCTTATTTTTATTTTATACTATTTACTAATTACTAATTTCATCATGTGATATTATTGTTGTTTTGTTAACGATGGAGATAAAGTAGTTTTATTAGTTTATTAAAAAATTAATTTTTTATAATAAAAATAATTATTAAACATATTAGATTAGTTCTGATTTTATTAAAAAAAATTACTTATCAAAAAGATTTTTTTTATAATTAAATAATTAATATTTTAATTCATAAAATGCTATAAATTTATAGAAAGTTTCAATATCTATTCTAAAAATAATAAACATAATTTTGAGTTATAGATAACTAAATAAGGGTAAATAATTATGAGTTAAAAAGAAGAAGGAAAAATTAGAGAATACAACAAATGAAAGCAAATCCATTATATTACAACATGAAGGTTCTATGTTAAAGAGTATGGAGACTTAGTTTTTCAAAAAAAAAAAAAAAAATAGTATGGAGACTTAGATACAAACTTGATTTGATATTTTTTTAAGATTAAATAAATAAATAAAACAAAAATGAGAACAATAATCACGAAGAAAGTCTCAAAAGCCTAGATGTGAAGAAACCCTTCCAACAATATGAAGTTTCTAGATGTGCGTAATACGCTCTGCCACCAACTGGTTTTTAGAAACAAATTTTCACTAATCAATTTATTTCTTTAGTCTATTTGACCTCTTCTTTGATAATGACATAGAAACAATATTTTTCTTCAAAGGGGAGGGATGATACTTTATTGGAGTCATATTTCTTCAAAACTTTGATGATGTTGAACGGTGTTGTGGGGATGAAAAACTTTCTATTTATAGCTAAGCATCTAGCTAATATTAAGAATTCATAACATTTTTTTTCTCATAAAAGATGGAATACCAATAGCAACAATTAATAAATAATTAAACCCCACAATAAGGGGGAAAACCTCCACGAATGTCGAAGGTTTCACACGCAACCCAAGTCAAGAATACCTAAAGCAACATTTATGAAATAATTAAAGAGCCAAATAAGAAATAATAAAAATAATAATTAAAAATTTAAATTTAAATAATCAATTGATAATTTATTCTAATGGCACACTATGTAAATTTGAGCATTGATAAAAAGGGTATAATGGTCTAAAAATGATTCTCAAATATCTCCACCTTTAATATATATTAAAGATACTAATTTTTTTTAATTAATTCTAAAAGTTCACTTAAATTTCAACTTTTAGGGGTAAATTGAAAATAACACCTTTATGCTTTTGGTCAAATTAGTGAAAAGTCCTTGTAGTTTAAAAATGACAAATCACATCCCTCTAATTCCAAATTTTACCAATAAGACTCATTCCCTCCAACGTTGTAAACTTTCTTTTAATCATAATTTTTTCGTTCGAAATCCAATTTGAATGATTCAAGATATTTTGAAATCCTCATTTCGAGCTCTACACTATGGTCACTTAAAACTTCAAAATTTTCAATTAATAAAAGATTTTATTATCATCAAAATATTAGATATGATTAAAGACGTTAATCACTTTTTTTTTACTGATGATTTAAAAGTTTTCAAGTGACCATAATGAGGATTCCAAACTATTTTGAGTCATTAAAATCGGAGTTCGAATGAAAAAGTTATGGATAAAAAAAAGTTTACAGCGTTGAAAAGGAGGGGTTTTATTGACATAATTGAGAACTAAAGGGTGTGATTTGCCATTTTTAACTTACAGGAGCTATTCACAAATTTGATCAAAACCACAACAATTTACCATTTTTTTAATTAAAATATCTGTCGATATTTATATTTTTATCCACATTTCCTTGACAATTTTTGTCGACATCAATTTCTAAGGCCTTGAACGACACTAATTAACAAAAGTCATTATCTTTTCACATTTATTAAATGGAGACAAGAATAATAATGATAATAAAGAAAAGGACAAAATAAATATAGCAATAAACTACTCATGAAAACCTTGTTTTTGAGGATGAGAGGTCACAAGCAATCCCAAGGAAAGTGACACCTCAAAAAAGATTGTTCATTCAAATACCTTTAACTTGAAAAAAAAAAATAAAAAAAATATTTTGAGAGCCTCCCCTTCAACCAATTTGGATAACACAGCTACATATCTCACCATTTCTATTTTCATATGCTTAAATATATTTTAGTCGTTATTTATTCTATTTTTATTTATAAATTTTTAAAGATTCAATTTTAATCCATAAAAAAAAAACTTTTTAAATGTTATTCACAAATCATTATACAAAAACCAAGTGTCTTTCATTCAATTATCTTTAATCTTAATCTTAATATATTAAAAGTGTAGATGAGGAGAAAATTTTTTAATTCTATTTTTACCCTCATTTTTATCATTTATTCCAATTATTTTTACCTATTTTATGCATCGACATATGAATTTAACTCCAAGTGCATCGACATATGACAAGGTTTTATATTGCTTTGGTCATTGTGCACACTCATTGTAAGAAATTCAAGGGACAAACACTTTCTTAGATTCCAATTGATAAAAGGACACCATTCATGCAAAATAAAATAATATACTTTTCATTTGAGATTTCTCATTTTCTAAAATTTAAAAGTTAACAGCTAATTGGAAGAGGAAAACAATTCATTACTCAACATTTGGGGATAATCTTCAATAATTTTTCACTTCATCAAGAGACGGTAAGGTGCACCTCAAGTCTTCAAATCATGGGCAAAAATGTTGGATTTTACATCTTTGAGAGTAAAATTTGAGTAGTGAAAGTAAGGGAAAGGGTAAAGAAATGAGGAAATGAGGAAATGAGGAGAGTTTAAAACTTATGGGAAAAGAGAAAAATGAGTTTGTCCCACATTGGAAAGAACTTATTTCTTCCATCACCATATATACCAATTGCTTGGACAATGGGTTGGGCCCTTTGGGGTACCAATGATTTTACGACGATCGAGCGCGCACCCAACGGGCCTTAGTTCACACAAGCGTGCCGCCACCAGGCCGGCTTAGCCCGGTTCTATTTGTCATCGTTAATTCACCGATTTATTACATATAAACGTTTCAGGTTACGACGACGGTTTCTTTTCAGCTTTTATTTCTGAGTTTAATAGAATTAATTTTGTTACAGAATTGGATTCCTACAAATAGGAATTCATTCTGCCTCATTCTTTACCAATCTGAAATAATATCTTCTCTCAATTTCTGTTTTTCCGTTTTCAATTTCTGAGTCTGTTGGAGAGTCCGTTCTTGTGAGTTCTGCCAGGGTGAAGTTCTTTTTACTTCCCATTCAGTTTAATTTTTTGTTTTACTAATATGTTTTGTATTGGTGTAATCAGTACCGTTTATATACAAGTATTGTTCTTCTTCATTTCTTTATGTGTACTCCATTTCCGACAATCTTAAGTTGATATCACTGCAATGGAGTTTGTGAACAATTATGGTACTCATGATTCACTGATCGATGATGTTGTCATTACACCGGCATTTGCCGCTGCCAACCTTGCTGCAGCCAATGCCGCTCCGAATCTTGTCTTTGCCAATGCTGCTGCTACTGCTGCGCACTTTAATGTAGCAGATCCAAACGGGGTAGCCCTGCTGCCGGTGTGAACCTTACTGTTGTGACAAATTAGGCGGGTGCTTACAACTCCGTTGCTTTTCAAGCTAGTTAGTATCCTCCCAATTATCCTCCTAAGCCGATCCATGCTAAGGATCCGCCTCACTTCAACGATCAAGATTACAAAAGGTGCCATTAGAAGATGTTATTCTTCCTTACTACACTAGGGTTTGCTTATGTGCTAAAAGAACTGATGCCTGAGGTTTATGAGGACTGTCACTTTCGACGGGCTGATGGAAAAAGACCAATGGATTAACTCAGATTATCTTTGTAGAAATTATATTTTGAATGGTCTTATAGATAGTCTGTATAAAGTTGGGATGCACTTGAATTGAAGTATAGAGCAGTTGATGTAGGGGCTAAAAGATTTATTGCGGGGAATGTAACGATTTTAAAATGGTTGACGACAAGTGCGTATTCAAGCAAGCTGAGGAGCTACAAGTCATCATAAGTGAATTGCATAGCAAAGGAATGAAGATCAGTGAACCCTTCAAAGTGGCAATTATGATTGAGAAATTACCACCTCCCTAGAGTGAGTTTAAGAATTATCTTAAACATAAAAGTAAGAAGTGCACGATGGAACACTTATAATGAAATTCCGAATTGAAGAAGACAATAAAAAAAGAATGAGTATTGGAAGAGCCCCAAACCTTAAAAATGTAGACGCTAAGGCAAACTTATAGAGGATGGAAAGAGCAAGAATAGGCAAGCTAAGAAGAAGTATGATCTTGACCCCAAGCATGCTAATAACAAATGCATCACTGGAAACTGCTACACTTGTGGCAAAGAGGGACACAGTTGCAGATTGCAGGCATCGCACGGATCCTGGTCATAATAGGTTATCAACTGTCTCCATTGTTCTCCTTCTTTTGATTTCATCATCTTCTTTGCACTGCATTCCCGCTTTCTTTCAAGGAAGGGCCTATCTACTGATTTTAGGTAAGTATGTATGCGTTTTTTTTTATCTTATTCTCTTTGATTTTTCTTTTTTTTCCCCTTTCTTTTCCGTTTTCTAATTTTTTCACTACCGTTTTTGTTTTCGTTCAGATTTATGTATGTTTTATCATCTTTGTTTCAAGCTTTTTGTTCGGTATGTTTTATCATCTTTGTCTCAAAACCATCACTCTTGCTTTCACTTTTATTACTTTAAATTTGTCCCACTACGTGCTTAACATATCTGGATGGACATGATTGCTGGGTATAGCAGACTCAATCTCAAAGAACAATCACCCACATGAACATTTGAATAAGACTCTTTTTTCCAAGCCAGTCAATCGACAAGCAATGACTTCATGTTGATTTTTACAATTTTTTCCAATTAGCCCCAATTTCACCATATAACAAGCTTGACATATCAGTAGTACAAACACTTAGTGGTTGATAAGAAATCTTTGTTCTGTATTTTTTATTCTTTGATCTTTTTTTTGTTATGCTTTTTTTTCTCCTCTTGTCTTAAATCCAGATTTTTTATGTTATTTGTGTTTGTTTTATAGCTTCTGTTTTATTAATAAATAATTTATACCCTACTATTTACTAAGTTATTGAACTATTTTATTTTTGCAGTGAAGCATGGTTCATTGTGCTATTGTTGTTGTCAGAACGTGATTGCGACGCGGAGCGGCCGACATCCTTAGTATTAGGTCTCTTATGTGAAAATGAAGTGGAAGTCGCCATCAACCATATTTGGGTGTGATTGATCACCAATTTAAATAAAAATAATAATAATAATGGTCTATGAAATCAAGTTAGGTTCGGGAGTCGTTTGTGCGTAGGGAAGGTGTTAGCACCCTACAACACCCATTTTAAAATGGTTGCCATATTTTTACCTTATTTTTAAAATGATGGTCCTTAATTAAAGAGTTTCAAAATTGATTTTAATTTACAAAAACAAATGTCTCATTTAATCATTTCTCAACTTCAAAAATGAAGTAAGCAATAGAGATTAAAATGAGCGGGGTTATGACCGTTGATTGAACAATATTGGAATTTAAGAAAATTCCACCTTAAGAAATTGAGTTTTGTACTTCTCAAAATCCATCATAGGAATTGTATTTATATTTTAAAACATTTTAATTTTTATTTAAAATAATTTCCTTTTACTTTTTTTGAAATGATATTTAAACTTATTTAAAATACTCTCCTTTTTATTTTTTTTTTAAAATAATACATATAATATTGTTATTTATAAGAGTTTTTCTATTATATATTTTTTACGGTTTTGATAGAGTTATTCGAGAACCCCGATAAGCATACTACTCAGTCTTCACAAACGTGACGATTTTCACACACTTATCGAGATTCTAACAAACACATTATTTTTCACCTAATTAATTATATTTAAAAATGATATGAAAGCTATTTTTTTTATAGAAAATTGATGTATTTACAAAAATTAAAAAATCAATCATACGAATTAAGATTAACCTATTTGTTAAATTTTTATATATTTTTATTATACTATTGTTAAACCTAAAGCAAAAAATCATACTAATTACTTTTACATAAACTTAAAAAAATTTAACAATTTCGTGCAAACAAACCTAGTCATGTGTTTTTATTTCTTAGTCAACAAGCAGTACAAGTCAAAATCCCTTTTCTTTTTAAATAAAAAAAATCAATTGAACATTGTAATAAAATGCCAGAAATAACACATGGATACTTGAATAATGTAAAGGCATAATAATAATAATTGTAAATACGATATATTCAAATTGGATGTCATACAAAAATTAAAACCAAATCTTGTTTTTTTACATACATATACATAATAAGATAAAAAAAATATTATTAAATAGATATAATTGAAATGATGAAATCCTGGATGCACAAACAAACAAAACTGATATTGATAGCAATCTGTATGATAAAATAATCAATGAGAGATGTAAGAAATTCTAATCATTCTAAAACTTAATGGAAAAAATATGAGAGAAAATAATATTTAGTATGAATAAATATCTTAAAAGAAGATAATACCAAAGATTTGGATGATAGGAGAAAAAAAAATCCCCTTGCACTGGCCTTCGTAAATCTCTAACTTTGTGTTATCCTTATCACCGCTAGGGAGGAGATGGTTTGTGATTAAATGGCGGTAGTAAAAAGATAAGACGAGGATTAGGGTTTTTCCAACCAAATTATAAGTCGTGAGCTTATGGTGATCGGTGGTGAGATGGTTATGGAGGTTCTCGAGGGTGGTGAGGAAGTTACGAGGTGTCGGAAATTCGGAGGTGATGGTTATGGAGGCTAAGAGATGGTGAGGAATGAGGAGTGGTGGGGAGGTGAGAGGTGAGGAGGTTTTGGTTATGGAGGCTAAGAGATGGAGAGGTGAGATTGGTGATGGTGGCTAGGAGCTTATGAGATGATGGTGAGGGTGATCTATCTTTTTTTAGGTCTAAAGAATGACCTATTTAAAGGCTAATTCAGAGTAGTAAATAAGGAAATAAGTATTTGATTTGTCAATCGTTCCAAAAATCAATCAATCAATCAATTTTCCCCGTCAGCAATTAGCCTAAATTACTACCAAAATTTATTCTTTCCAAAATTAACTTCTCTTATCAAATTTGAATTTTAAAAATATTTAAATCAAAATGATACTAAATGACTTTTATAATTTTAAAATCCACCAATTTTTAATATGCAAGTATCCCCTTTTTTTAATTTTAAAAACCATGAAAATTTTAATTTAACATTAATTTTAAAATCAAAAATCGATTTATCATTTAAAATCAATTCCAAATTAAATCTATTTTCAAATGAAATGAAAATTTCTTAATGAAATTAAGTTAGGCAAAATACGGTATCTACAGTTTGTCCCCCTTTGTACATCCTTGAAGAATTGAGAGGTGGACAAAGGAAAAGATAAAGTTTTGAATGGAGAAAATTTCATTGAGAAATATGAATATCAAAAGAAACATGGTTTTTTTTTTTTTTTTTTTTTGTAATTTTAAGCAAACAATTTGGCCAAATTTAATCAAAAGAAGTAAATGGGACTAAATTGAGCTTGCCATGGTTTCAAAATCTACCTAGGAAGAAACACTAGTAGAATTTGAAAAAGGTTAAAGTGACAACGATCTTGGGTTTGTCTCAAACTTTGATCTCTATTGGGACTCAGCCGCAAATAGGATTCAATTTAATTAAAAAACAGAGTAAAATGTAACGAACCTGGATTTTGTTCCTGGCTTCGATCTTTATCAGGACTGAGCCGCAAATAGGATTCGATTTAATTGGAAAAAAAAAGAGTAAAATGTAACGAACCTGGATTTTGTTCCAGGCTTCGATCTCTACCGGGACTAAGCCGCAAGTAGGATTCGATTTTGTAACGTCCCGTTATTTTTGGAGTGAAATTATTTATTTATTTAATATTTCATTTATTTATTCATTTACTTTAATCAAAGTATTTAGTTTAATTTTAGAATTAGTAATTTAGAATTTAGTAGTTAATTTCGTTCGAAAGCTTTTTAATCGTTTTATTAGCTTAAATTAGATTTGGACGTATTAAAAATTATTAGCGGGCCCATTATTTATTGTTAAATACTTTTAAGATAGATTAGAAGTAGTGAAGTTGTATTGGAATTAGAAACGTGAAATAACGAGCACCCGGAATAAGTTTTCCTAAGGAAATAAGATGAGGGGCAGTATGGTCTTTTACCAAAATATCTTTATATTTATCCACTTCATATTTTAAGGATAATGATAAGAAAAAGAAAGAAAAGAGAAGTGAAAAAGCATTCCCAAACCCGTAGCCTAGAGAGAAAAAAAGAGAAGAGAAAGAAATTGTCGCCCCGGCTTCATTTCTCGACCGTTTTCATCGTGCCTTAGCTCGTTGGAAAGCTCTCGAGATGATATTTCTGCCCATCCCATCAATCGGGCCAATCCATTAAAGATCCAGGAGATACAAGGTGAGGAAGAAATGAGTTTTTGTGTTTTCTTTATTTCCAATCTTGTATGTAAGCCTTGATTCGTTTTTCCCGGGTGTTGTTTGTGAATTCTAGTTAGGAAAAATCACTTTGGATGAGGTTGTTGTCTTGGACCTAAACCCGAGTCGATTGGAAAACCCGTTCCATTTGTTTTCTCTCACTTGGTGATGGTTGAGGTGTTTAGTTTGTTATTGTTTTGTATTTTACTTAATTTTTCGGGAATCAAGTATTGTGTAAAACCTTAAATCATGGTTACCCACTGATAATTCGAACCTCCAAAGTACCTAAAACCAACCCGGAACACCTCTAAAATGCCTAAAAGTCGAAAAACCAAACACGAACCTCATTTTCTCTCCTATGGCCGAGAGCACCATAAGGCTAAAAACCGGATTTTTTGTCGTTTTACGCGTTTAGACGTCGATGGTTCAATTTTTGGTTAATTAATATTTATTGGATTTAACTTATTTGTAGGTTGGTAATTGCTCGCGTGGGATCTATCCAGACACTTTCGAAGTTTGATTTCAATCTAAGGTGAGTTTAAAATGGAACTTAGTAATTTTATGAGTTATGTTTCATTATATTATTGTTTATCGAGGTTAAGAGGGGAACTAACTTCTGGAAGTTATACTTGGTATAAACTTTAAACTCGGATGTGAGTGGAGTGGTTTTGGTGTACTTATGGTTTTAAAAGTAAAAGAGGAAACATGAGTGGTTTGGAAGTCTTGTACGGTGATTTGGAGACTTTAGATGAAAGTGATTGAATAAGGAACTTTAAGAGATTTGGGAGTCAAAGTGGCTTAGAATTTACACTTGAGTATTGACTCGTGTAATTCAAGCAGTTTATGTTCTTCAGTAGTTTAGTGGTTTTCTAACTAACTTACTAGGGAACTTGATGAGTACTATACGTTACTTGTGATACGGCACATGATAGTATGTTGATTCGCTCCATATGGCATCATGATGCGATGATATGTGATACGACACATGATAGTATATTGATTCGCTCCATACGGTATCATGGTGCGATGATATGTGATACGACACATGATGGTATGTTGATTCGCTCAATACATTATCATGATGCGATGATATGTGATACGACACATGATAGTATGTTGATTCGCTCCATACGGTATCATGGTGCGATGATTTGTTACATGGTGAAATTCCTGATATCTATATGGTGAAATTCCTGATATCTATATGGTGAAATTCTTGATATTCGATGTGATGAGAGTTACGATGGTTTGTGATATGGTACATGATGGTATGTTGACTTCGGTCCGTACAGTTTTATGATACGATGAAACTTGTTTGGTAACAAAGATAGTTAGTATACCATTACATAACCTTTAGAATTCAGTAGTAAGACTTAGTAATAACGGGTACTTTTACTTTAAGTCTTGATATCGTTACTTTTCAGGAAGCATACTATGCATGTTGATTATATGCGGAATTTGGAATGTGGAATGGATAGTAAATTGAAATCTAGGCCTTTGGACACAATTTCCGACATGGAATGTGATTCATAGGATTACTTGCTTTCATTTTACTCTCACTAGCATTTTTATGCTAATGTTGCTACAATTACCTTTTTTTTTTTAGGTAAGACTCGTGGTAGAGGACGAGGTAGAGGAGGTGGCGCCGCGTGACTACTCGAGACAATGAATGGACAAGAACATATATGGTTTTGGGTGAAGCATCCTTGAATGCTCATGACCATTTTACTACTTTTATTATGTTTCATTTTGAGCTCGATGGAGCAATTGTATAATTTGTGTTTACATTTTTGGACTTTAAACTTTCTTTAGAAGTTTTATCATGATATGGAATGCGCATTCCAGGTATATTGCTTTTTCTGATTTGAGCCAATGTAAAACAGGTTTTGGTTTATCCGAATTTTAAACGAACCCACGCCGTTTTTCTATAAAATCAAGTTTTCCGCTGCGTAATTGTTTTAAAGAATTTTACGAAAAATCGGGTCGTTACACATCTATACATTGTTTCATCACCCTTATTTTCATTTAGCATGTCTTTCATTAAAAAATATTTATAGGGGGGTCATCGAGTAATAATTATGCGGATTTTTCAACCATTATTTAAAATAAGCAGATTACATTAAACATACCTGGAACACAATCGACTCTAGAAGTTGATGAACAACAAGTAGTTCAGCAGTGGTCCGCACAGATTATCAATATGTATGGAAGCCTTCCACCCATTGAAGTAGCACCTTCAGACTTAGCAGGAGGTATTTTCACGACTCATGTACAGGGGATTGATGACATGAAAGAAATTTGGAATGGGTTTACTGGGTTACAAAAAAGAGAGTTTGAAAGCAGGTTTGGAAATTTAGCTGGACTCCTAAACATCTCTATCAATGTGCATGCCTTGAATGCCGCTTTTATGTTCTGGGATCCATCATACCGATGTTTCTCTTTCAACACGATTGAGTTAACACCCACCATCGAAGAGTACCATGAGCTGTTGAAGACGCCGTTGAGAACGGAGGGAAGAATGTACAATTTGGATAGGAGAAAAATTCCTAAAAGAGCATTAGCTAAAATTATAGGGGATGCCTCTAAATGGGATGTTTACTTGAAGAAAAAGGGAGAAAGTAAAGCGGTGTCGGCAGACTATCTTCTCAAGCTTACAAGACAGAACATGCAGAATGATAAAGGATTAGCACTGCTAGCATTATGCATTTATGGCCTGATTTTATATCCCAAAGCTCAAGGGTATGTAAATATGGAAGTCATAAAACTCTTCTTACAGATTCAGACTGGAGTGAACCTGGTCATCCCAATTTTGGCAGAAACTATTCGATCTTTGGATTATTGCCGTACGCATGGGAAAGGGAAATTCATTGGATATGCGCAATTGCTTTTCATCTGGCTGCAAAGTCATCTGAAGTATCCAGCAAACTTCCCGATTCGAAATGTGAACTTCTCAAAATCTTGGGAAAAAGGGCGAAAGCCCATTGCTGAAAGTGGAGTATGGTCAAGTAATCCAAATGTCCCGTGTGTAGACGATTGGAAAGCATTCTTTGCTAGAATGCACAATGAAGATTTTTTTTGGAAAGTCGTTTGGTTGCCGCAAAAGAACATGATTTATCGATGTGGTGAATGTAACATTGTTCCATTACTTGGACCATGGGGAGTGACTTGTTATGCCCCATTGGTAGCTTTACGAAAAATGAGGATCGAGCAGTTTGTTCCTGTTGTTAACGGCTTGATGGAGCTTGATTGTAGTTATGAAGAGTAAGATTCAAATGAAAAGACAAAGAAAGCATTAGATTCTTGGAAAATTATTAGAAAGATTAAGAATGATATGGAGTGCAAAACAGCTACTCGAGATTACGGAACGTGGTTGGAGGAGAAGAAAGCAGTTGAACCCCAGGGGAAAAGGAAGGGAAAAGTGTTTGAAACAGAGCGACACCAAGAAAATCGGTCCGCTCGAGAAGATGAACCCTCAGGAAAAAGGAAAGAGATAGTCAATGAGTTCGGATGTGATTGCCCTAATATTGATGAGTAGTTGGCCAAACCTTCCAGGAAGAGCCAAGACAGAATGGTAGAGACTGGACAATGTTCTCATAGAAATTCTGAGGAAGATAGGTCGATTTTCGATAAGATGGAGAGCATGAAAAAGGAGCTTAGGCTATGCAAAAAACAACTTTTGAGGAAGGATGAACACATTTCTAAGATTGAAAAGGAAAAGAGAAGGTGATTCAAACTGGCAAAAAAATCAGATGAAGATAATGGCCTTTTAGAAGGTCGCATCGCAAAGCTGGAAGGTACAGTTAACTCATTTAGAAAATTGTCATTAGAATTGGAGGCTATAGTGGAGACAAAGAGGGGGCAGATTATCGAGAATGAAGAGGATATTTGCTCATTGAGAGAAATTATTGGGAATTTAGAGTACTGTCTCACTAGTGTCAGAGCTCAGCTGAAAAGATAATGGCCAGAAACCGACATTTAAAAGAGCAGCATCAGAATGTGCAGATTGGAGTAGAGCAACTCCAACATCAGAATGAGGCCTAGTTATTCTACATCAATAATGCACTCAACAACTTGAGAGCGTTAACAAGGAGGGCCAGGAGCTTGGCAGCATGGGGGACAAGTCTTCAGGATGATGTTGCACGAGGTACCCCTAATGGAGAAGAGATGATGGAGTTTCTTAGGACCGTGTGTAGGATGATGATGTTTCGTAATGGTCCATTAGGAGTTTCCCCTAATGGACAAGTCTTTAGGCCAGTTTAGGTAGGAGCTTGTCTTAATTTATGGATATTTTTCCAATCTATGTTTTGTAATATGCTAATATTTTGATGTAATGGTTGAAACCCGAATTATATTTATTACTTAATGAATGAAACTTCTCATTTTAGTTTACATGTATGTCTGAATCAATTTTCCATTTTCTTACACGCTATTTATTTTATTATACAATCATATAGTTTATTCACGCACAAAATTGATCATCCAAACCCACACCGCCATCCATACCGAACAAGGGCTCAAAGTAGGATCATGAGTGAACAAGAGAACTCACAGGCTCAAGAGGCAAATCAAGATATGGAGGCTATGAAGGAGCAAATATCAAAAATTCTGGAAGCCCTGAATGCTCTTCAAAAGGGGAAGGTTGTGGCTGAAACTTCACAACACGTCAACGAGAATCCAGGATTTTTCCCAGATGATACCCCATTATATCCCCCGGGATATACTTCACAAGTTATCTGTCACAATAGGATTCATCAGGCCAATGTTGGACCATATGTTAACATTGAGCCAATAGCTCGAAGTGGTGATGAGAGGCTCCCTTCATTTACTCTACTTGGACAGTTTCATGTGCAGCAGGGCCAGCATGCTGTTGATCCGATCTTTATACCTGATTTGGAGCAAAATACAAAAATTCCTGAAGGTAATTCACCATCTAAAGAGAAGTTGGAGTATTTAGAGGAAAGATTGAGGGCAGTCGAAGGAGCCGACACCTTTGGAAGTATTGAAGCAAGCTAGTTATGCCTGATTTCTGATGTGGTCATACCGCCAAAGTTTAAAGTCCCGGATTTTGAAAAATACTGTGGGGTGTCTTGCCCAAAAAGTCATTTGATCATGTATTGTAGGAAAATGGTGACCCATGTGAGTAATGAAAAGCTGCTAATCCATTGTTTTCAAGATAGCCTGTCTGGACCTGCAGCTAGATGGTACAATCAGTTGGATAGTTCTCATGTGGGTAGATGGAAAGACCTCGCCGACTCTTTCTTAAAGCAGTACAAGCACAATCTGGACATGGCCCCTGACAGACTGGACCTTCAAAGGATGGAGAAAAAAGGGACTGAGACTTTCAAAGAGTATGCTCAAAGATGGAGAGAATTGGCGGTTGAGATACAACCACCCCTGACTGATAAAGAAATGACCACGACGTTTATCAACACTTTGCGATCGCCATATTATGATAGGATGATTGGAAATGCTTCAACCAACTTTTCTGATGTAATTATAATTGGAGAGAGAATTGAATTTGGAGTGAAGTATGGGAGGATTACTAATAATTCATCTGAATCAAATCTGAAGAAGAGTTTTGTTCCTAAGAAGAAAGAGGGGGATGTTAGCGAGTTGGGGCATTCCCAAAAGGTGACCTATGTTAGATCGTAGATGCCATCGTTTCCGTATGTGAACAGTGTGGGGCAAGGATCTTACGCAGTACAACAAACACCTGGATATGGAGCTGTATCCAACACCTACCTTCCTAACGCTTATCCACCAAACACTTTCCCTCCAAACACTTTCCTTCCGAACGTTCACCCTCCAAACACTTACCCTCCAAGCACTTACTCTCCAAATAACTATCCTCGAAACAATTACCAAGGTTCACCGAACCAAAAGACTTTCAGAGAAAATCAGACAACACGTTTTGACCCTATTCCTGTAGCCTATGCTGAACTTTATCCACGATTACTACGAAATCACCAAGTTGCACCAGTATATGTGGAACCCATGAAACCACCCTTCCCAAGATGGTACAAACCTAATGAAAGCTGTGAATACCATGGGGGTAATCCTGGACACTCCATTGAAAACTGCTTTGCGTTCCAATCTAAAGTGCAGTCTCTAGTGAAAGCTAGAAAATTGAAGTTTGATAAGGTCGACCAAGTTCCAAATGTGAATCAGAATCCTCTACCGAACCATGGAATTAACATAATTGAAGGTTCCATGGAGGAAAAGGCAACATGTGAGAAGATTGAGAGGAAGTTAACTGAAAATAGCGAAGTATGTGTGATTTTAGAAGCTTTTAAAAAGATGTCCTTAAAATCACAACCTTTAGTGATAAAGTATAATGATGAGACCGTGAAAGTTTCCCAAAAGAGCCAAGACAACCGTGTAGTCTCTTGGGACTATAATGAAAGTGTGATCATCGAGTATTCTCCTATTATCTCTCATATATCTGGGCCCAGTGGAATGACAAGAAGTGGGAGATATTACAAGCCAGATAGTTCCCAGGTAGGGAAGAACCAGATGGGAAAAGGCAAGGAGAAAATTTCTGAAGAAGATGCTGGAGAAGTCCTGAAAGAAAAAGAAAACAGGATGAAGAGGTCTGTAAGTGATGAGGAGGCTATAGAGTTTTTCAAGTTTATAAAGCAGAGTGATTATAAGGTACTTGAATAGCTAAATCAGACATCAGCCCGCATATCGATATTGTCTTTGCTTTTGGATTCAGAACCTCATCGTCGAGCTTTGTTAGATATATTGCATCAAGCTTATGTGGCACAAGACATCTCTGTGGACAAGCTAAATGGTATTGTGGGTAGCATTTCGTCAGCTAGCTCCATTATGTTCGATGATGATGAAATTCCGGACGAAGGAAAAGATCATGTCAAGGCAATGCATATCTCTGTTAAGTACAAGGATTATGTGATTGCTAAAGTACTTGTGGACAATGGATCATCACTGAATATAATACCGAAATCGACGTTGATGAAGTTACCAATCGATTTATCTTGTATCCGACATAGTAATATGATAGTTAGAGCATTCGACGGATCTCGAAAGGAAGTTATGGGAGATATTGACCTGGCTATCCAGATTGGGCCGGTTACATTTGATATCACTTTTCAAGTAATGGAAATGAATCCTGCATATAGTTTTCTTTTAGGAAGACCTTGGATTCACACTGCTGGCGCAATTCCCTCATCTCTACATCAGAAGATAAAGTTCATTCATGAGAACAAGATAGTTTGTATCTTTGGTGAAGAGGATTTTTTGGTCAGTAAGTTAGCTTCATTACCGTATGTTGAGGTAGCTGAGGAAGCAATAGAGTGTTCATACCGATCTTTTGAAATTGCGAATGCTTCAATTTTTTATCGACCCTCTGAGCAATTTGTGCCAAAGGCTTCCCTAATGATAGCAAATTTTTTGATGAAAGGATGATTTCAACCCGGGTAGGGGTTGGGAAAAAGATTGCATGGGAGAAGTCAGGTAGTGAGCATGCCGAAAACTCCTAAGAGATTGGGGCTTGGATACAAACGTTCTGCTGCAGACTGGAGCGAAGTAAGAAAAAGGAGGAGGACTCTCGCTAACGCTCGACAAGCAGGCCAAGAAATGGAATTCTCCTTTATGGATATACCGCATATTTATGAAACTTTTGTAAAAGGAGAAACTATAATTTCAGACATGCTGATGAGTCATCTCCCCAAAGATGAAGGAACCATTTTGGTGAATGCAATATCTGATATGTCAATCGCTGCAATCATAGAAGATCAGGCTGGAATTGAGTCACTCGTTCATCGTCATGGGCCAGATTTTGAATTGAAAAATTGGGATTCCACCGAGCTACCTGTCTTATCGTATTTGATGCAAAAGTAATTTTTCTGTTTTCTTGTCTTGCATGTTATATCCCTCTAGCTATGCCTAAGGCTAAAGGGTTTTGCATTGTAGTAATGAGCTTCAATTTCATTAATAAAGCGTTATCATTTTGAGCATATCTATCGATTCTTTTTCTTAAAACCTCTCTTTACTAGTATTCATTTCTTGTCCCCCTTTCACTTTTTGATCAAATCACGACCGAAAGCATTAATTTTAAAGATGAAATAAATAAAAAAGTAGTTGACTTTAACACGCCAGTGAACAATGTTGAGGTTGGTGATGATAGTGAAGAGGATTCAGAAGAGTGTGATTTAACTCCAGAGATGTTAAGATTAATCGAAGAAGAGGAAAAGGTTACATTACCATATCAGGAAACATTGGAAACTATTAATTTAGGGACTGATAAAGAAACAAAGGAAGTCCAAGTAGGCTCTTTGCTAACAAAGGATAGTCGATAAGCTCTGATTGAATTGTTGCACGAGTACCAAGATGTTTTTGCCTGGTCTTATCAAGGTATGCCAGGCCTAGACACAGACATTGTGGTTCACCGCTTACCGTTGAAAGAGGACTGTGCGCCGGTAAGACAAAAGTTAAGGAAATTGAAGCCGGAAATGCTCATTAAGATTAAAGAGGAAGTGAAGAAGCAGTTTGATGTTGGATTTCTGGCAGTAGCAGGATATCCCGAGTGGGTTGCTAACATAGTCCCTGTCCCAAAGAAGGACGGGGAAGCCAGGATGTGTGTGGATTATAGAGGCCTTAATCGAGCAAGCCCGAAAGACAACTTTCCATTACCTCACATCGATGTTCTAGTAGACAATACAGCTGGTTTTTCTATATTCTCGTTTATGGATGGTTTTTCAGGATATAACCAAATCAAAATGGCACCAGAGGACCAGGAGAAAACAACATTTATCACGTTGTGGGGAACGTTTTGTTATAAAGTTATGCCATTCGGTTTAAAAAATGCAGGAGCAACTTACCAGAGGGCTGTGGTCACACTTTTCCATGATATGATGCACAAAGAGATTGAGGTTTATGTAGATGACATAATAGCTAAATCTCGTCCAGGGGAGGATCATAATGTGACCCTTCGAAAGTTGTTTCAACGGCTAAGGAAGTTTCAGCTAAAACTGAATCCTGCAAAGTGTATCTTTGGGGCTTCTTCAGGAAAATTGTTGGGGTTTATAGTAAGTCAGGACGGAATCAAAGTCGACCCTGACAAAGTAAGAGCTATTGTAGAAATGAAACCACCTCAAATTCAGAAGGAGGTTCGAAGTTTTTTGGGAAGGTTAAACTATATCTCTTGATTCATTTCTTACCTAACGACAACTTGTGAACCGATTTTTAAACTCTTGCGTAAAAGCAATACAAGTAAGTGGAATGAAGAGTGTCAAATTGCATTTGATAGGATAAAACATTATTTACAGAATCCACCAATACTTATTCCTCCGACATCTGGCCAACCCTTAATTCTATATTTGTCAGTGATGGATGTATCAATGGGGTGTGTATTGTGTCAGCATGACGAAACTGGAAGAAAGGAACAAGCCATATATTATGTGAGTAAGAAATTCACAAACTATGAATCGAGCTATTCACTTCTAGAAAAGACATGTTGTGCCCTAGCTTGGGCAACTCAAAGACTCAGGCAATATATGTTGTATCATACCACCTGGCTCGTATCGAAAATGGATCCAATCAAATATATTTTCGACAAACCTTCGTTATCGGGACGAATCGCAAGGTGGCAAGTTTTACTCTCTGAGTATGATATCATATACACTACTAGAAAGGCAATCAGAGGTAGTGTTATCGACGATTATCTCGCAGATCTTCCAGTTGATGATTATGAACCCATAAGTTTTGATTTTCCAGATGAGGATATTATGGCCATAGACTAGGAGGAAGGAGAAACTTCGAAATCAGAATTGTGGACCATGTTGTTTGATGGAGCGTCCAATGAGTTGGGACATGGAATCGGAGCGATTTTAGTATCCCCTGAAGGAAGTTTATTCCCACTCACAGCAAGGTTATATTTTGATTGCACTAATAATATAGCTGAATATGAAGCATGCAGCATGGGGATCTTGGCAGCCAGACACATGAAAATAAAGAAGATTCAGGTGTACGGAGATTCGTTGTTGGTAATCAGCCAGTTAAAAGGTGAATGGGAGACTAGAGATTTCAAACTAATCCCATACAAGAAGCATATTTTGGAGTTGTGTACTGAATTCAGTGAAATTTCGTTCGATCATGTTCCGAGAGAAAATAATCAAGTCGCTGATGCGTTAGCTACATTGTCATCCATGTTCAACGTAGAGCTAAATGAGCAAGTACCCCCTATTAGATTTGAAAAACGTGAATCTCGAGCTTACTATATGCACATTGAAGTAGAACCTGATGGAAAGCCGTGGTTTTATGACTTGAAACAATTCATTAAACACAGAGAATATCCAATTGAAATGTTAGAGAATGACAAGCGTACTCTTCGAAGGTTGGCGATGAGTTTCTTCTTAAATGGAGAGATATTGTATAAGAGAAATCACGACATGGTCTTCCTCAGATGTGTCGACATTGTAGAAGCCAAGAAAATCATGGATGAAATCCACGAGGGCGTATGTGGCACCCATTGCAGTGGACATATGATGGCAAGACAAATACTTAGAACAGGGTACTTTTGGTTGACTATGGAAACAGACTGCATCAAATTTGCTAGAGAATGTCACAAATGTCAGATATATGCAGATAAAATTCATGCACCAGCTAATAGTTTGCATACGCTATCATCACCGTGGCCATATTCAATGTGGGGAATCGATGTCATTGGACCAATAGAACCAAAGGCATCGAACGGGCATCGAGGCTACCTCTTATAGAAGTGTCACAAGAAGCGTGGTCCAAAGATTTCTAAAAAGAGAGATAGTTTGTCGATATGGTCTTCCTGAAAGGATCATCACTGATAACGCGAAGAATTTTAACAATAAGATGATGGAGAATTCTGTGAAGAGTTGAAAATCAAGCATTCGAATTCGACCGCTTATCGACCTAAGATGAATGGAGCTGTAGAGGCAGCCAACAAGAATATCAAAAAGATCGTCAGCAAAATGACAGTCACCTACAAGGATTGGCACGAGATGCTTCCCTATGCACTACATGGATATCGCACGACTATTCGAACCTCAACGGGAGTAACGCCGTTCTCTTTGGTTTATGGTATGGAGGTTGTACTTCCCATTGAAGTTGAGATCCCATCCTTGAGAATCATAATGGAAGCGAAGTTGGATGAGGCAGAGTGGGCCCGAGCTAGATATGAATAGCTAAACTTTATCGAGGGGAAGAGATTGACGGTGCATTGCAGAGGACAGTTGTATTAAAGGAAAATGGCAAAGGCATATAAGAAGAAAGTGTGTCATCGACCATTTCAAGAATGAGACTTGGTGTTAAAAAGAATACTTCCATGTCAAAAAGATCATAGAGGAAAATGGACTCCGAACTACGAGGGACCATATGTGGTGAAAAGAGCTTTCTCAGGGGGAGCATTGATCTTGACTATTATGGATGGGGAGGAGTTACCAACACCCATCAATTCAGAAGTGGTCACAAGGTATTTTGCATGAATGGACTGATCGTTGGCTTGAACATCGTTCACTAGGCAGGAAGTCAATTTAGTACAAGTTATTTTTAAAATTTTTGCTTAAAAGGAATCCTTTTCATCTCATTCTATCTTTGATGTACTTTTATACCTTATTAATGAAATAGCCTTTTAAATTCCCAATACTTTCTCCTGATTCATCTCGTTATTTGTTGCAGTTTTCCCTACTTAGTTTCTCAATTCAAATTTAATTAGGTGTCAATAGATATGCTCTAAATGTCAAGATGATGCAATTAGAAGCCTATTATTTACAAGTAAGAAAAATGAAATAAAAGGAAAAAGTATAGTCTATTATCTTTTAAGATCAATGAGGGTTCAAGCACTACCAAGAGTGAAACAAAATGCAGACGCTATAAGATTTTGTTATACTAGGTAAAATATCTGGAACGAGCCCTAAAATTTTGGATTAAGGTAGAGTTTTCAAATACTAGATACTGGGGCAAATTTCGGAGACGACCTCCGAAATTTCTGTGCTAAGGAGCAATTTTTTTAAATACTTGAGTTAATACTGGGGCAAATTTCGTGAACGAGTCACGAAATTTCCAAGTGAGAAGAAGTACTGGGGAATCTTGCACGCTCATGATCAAACTTCAAGCCTTTACAATCGAAAATGGACCGAAGGTTTGGATGTGGTTGAAAAAAATAAAGTTCCATTTGTTGTGGTTTTATTAGCAAACACATATTAATGCTTTTAAATTTTATTTTTGGACAAGAAATGGTCCATATTTATCACAGGCATACTTTAGGACAAGAGCCGGTCCACATTTCATTTCATCAAATTTAGGACAAGAATCGGTCCACATGCTCTTTTATCATATTTTTTTGGGACAAGAACTGGTCCGCATCTATTACATGCATATTTTCGGACAAGAACCGGTCCACATTTTATATCATCACATTTTTGGACAAGAACCGGTCCACATTATTATTATTATTATTTTGGACAAGAACCGGTCCACATCATATTACATAAATACTTTCGGACAAGAACTGGTCCACATTCTATTTCCTCGCAATTTTGGACAAGAATCGGTCCACATGTTATTTTATTACGCTTTTGGACAAGACCCAGTCCACCTTTATTATGTGCACACTTTCGGACAAGAATCGGTCCATATTTTTACTTTTCTTAAACTATGTTAGACTATGTTTACACCTTTCTGAGAATTTAAAAGCTAAGTTGCTCCATTTTTACTCTTGACTTACAAAGTTAGCACTTTTTTTTTTAATTTTTAAATAATACCGACTAAATCATGTCCTACGTCTTTGTCCTCCTTTCAATATTGTAAGGATGAGCAAAGAGGGGCAAGCTGTAGACCCCTAATTTTGTCCGGTATCATTTAAAAATTAAAATTTTATTAATACGAAAAAATAAAATTGACCAATTGACTAATTAATTAATTTTTACCCTAAAATCTTTTATAATTATCTTAATCCAAAAGCATTAAAAATATGTTTTATTTATTTATTTATTTATTTACTAGATAAAAATGGTAAAGAGTGTAAAAAAAAAAGTGTTGCCAAAATAAGAAAATTTTTGGATAAAAAAATGGTGAAGCTAAAAGATTTTTTTTTTGGAATGAAAATGAATATTAAATTTTATGAAAAGAGGGATAGTTTTGAAAGATTAGATGAAAGTGAATGATGAGAGGAATGGAAAAAAAGTGTAAAGAAAGTCTTACTAAAATAAAAAAAATTATGGGTAAATTTTTGGTTAAGCTAAAAGAGGTGGAAGAGTGTGAAGTTGGTTTTGTTAAAATAGAAAAAATTATAGATGAAATTTTGGTTAAGCAAAAAATGAAAAAAGTATAAAATAAGTCTTACTAAAATAGGAAAAATTATGGTTAAAAATTTGGATAAACTAAAAATGGTATTTTTAAATTAAAATTAAAATGAATAATAATTTTATTTTAGGAAAAAAAGAGGGGGAAATAGGAAGAAGATATTTCAAATTTTTGTAAAAATATAAATGTATATAAATCCCTTTAGTTTAAATAAATAAAAAAAGAAAAAAAAAGAGCAATCCAACGGTAAAAAGTGAAATAAAAAAATAATAAAATCCCAACTTCCCTCCCTATTTAATCTCCTTATTTTGTTCATTTAAGACAACTACCAAAAATTAACTTCTCTTTTTCACTCTCTAAATAAACACCCAACCACCCAACAACCCACAAATCTCCAAAACCCTCTTCCCCCCATTTTTCCACCGATCCTCCCTTTCCCTCTCTCTAAATCTATAAGTTTTTTTTATTACCACCACTTAATCTCTCTCTAAAACAATAAACCACTCCCATTATTCTCTCTCTCTACAAAAAAATCAATAACAAACCTCTATCCTCATATTACACCAACATCAATATTGGTAAGAATTTAGTTTTTTATCATTTATTGATTTGTTTTTTTTCTTTATATATGTTTTCATTTCATAGTCATTCAAATGATGTTATGTTTTTTATAGCAAATTTTATAGAATGTGAATGATTTGTTTTTTTTTTCTTCTCTCTTTTAGTTGAAGATTCTCTTTAAATTTAAAATTCAAGTTTAAAGTCCTATGAGCCTCCTTTAGGATCCTCTTTATTTTGATTGATGACTTTTTTTTTAAAAAAATAATGTAGTTCCCAAATTAAAAGTTATGGAATGTTTAAAGTAGTTGAGTTGATGAATGCTTATTTGTGTTAAAAAAAATATAATAACAATGATATAGATCCAAGTTTAAAGTTTAAATCCATGAAGTTTTATGTAGGTTCCAACTAATTTGAAAGATTGTCCTTTGGAAAAAATTAGTTCCCAAATTAAAATTTATGGAATGTTTAAAGTATTTGAGTTGATGAATGCTTATTTGTGTTAAAAAAAATATAGATCCAAGTTTAAAGTTTAAATCCATGACGTTTTATGTAGGATCCAACTCATTTTAAAGAATGTCTAAACAAAAAGTGTTCTAGTTTGGCTTAGGCTATAACCCATTTTAAAAAAAGAAAAAAAAAGGATGTATAAGTTCATAATACTTGCATGTCTAGAAAAATATCCATGTTTATTATGCCTAGTATCTCTTCTTGTTCTAATAATGTGTTTTAAATTTATCAATCATGTTCATGTATCTCTAGTATGATTAAGAATGTAACTTTTCCCTTGTCCTTGATGAAATGGTCAATTGATTAAGTATGTTTTGGGCTTGGTTTGAGTTAAAAAAAATAATTAAGAAATTGTATCTTTTCTTTTAAAGTTATTTTTTTTTCTTACTTGCTCTAAAGTATTAATAACTAAGATACTTTGATCCCCAATTTTCATGAATTTTGGACATTTGGTTTTAAATATCTAGTTTGATTAAAAAAAAATTATTTGCCAATTAATGATTAACTTTTCAAATAAAATTTCATATGATTGAAATTTGGGAGTACAAGGATACTTTGATCCCAAATTTCATAAATTTTGAACTTTTATTTGATTTAACATATTTAATTTAATAAAAAAATTATTTTCCAATTTATGATTAACTTTTTCAAATAAAATTTCATATGATTGAAATTTGGGAGTACAAGGATACTTTGATCCCAAATTTCATGAATTTTGAACTTTTATTTGATTTAACATATTTAATTTAATAAAAAAATAATTTTTCAATGGATGATTAATTTTCCAAATAAAATTTCATGAATTTTGAACTTTTCTTTGGTTTAACATATTTAATTTGATAAAAATGACTTATGTGTGAGAATTAATTTTTCCCAAACAAATTACAAGAGTTCTAATTTTTACTTAGTTTTAAAATATTAGTGAAAAATTATTTGTCAATGGATAATTAACTTTTAAAAATAAAATTTCATGAATTTAGAACATTTATTTGGTTTAACATATTTAGTTTTTAAAAAATGTATTCTATTTGTAAGATTTAATTTTCCCCAAATGAAGTTTCAAGAATTCAAAATTTTACTTTGTTTTAAAATATGAGTAAAAAAAAATAGATTTAGCCATGGATAATTAATTTTTCAAATAAAATTTCAAACAATTGAAATTTGGGAGTACAAGGATACTTTGATCCCAAATTCCATATATTTTGAACTTTTATTTGGATTTAACATCTTTGATTTGATAAAAAAATGATTTAGCTATGAGTAATTAATTAAATTGAAACTTGGTAATATAAAAAAGTCATGATCCTAAATTAATAAAGATTTTGAGTCTTCATCTAAGGTTTAAAATATTTTTTTCAAAGGGATATTTTCCATAGATAATTAAAATACTCTAAATAAGGATTATTAAAAAAAATGATGACTTTTTCTCCAAAACAATTCATTCTATAAAATTTACTATCATTAAAATTTTGGGAGTACAAGGATACTTTGATCCCAAAATTTCATAAAATAGGAAATTTTATAGTTTGATTATTTTACCATTGATTTAAAAAAAAAATGTTTTTTCAAATGGCGTCAAGCCACTCAAACTTGTTTAATGATATCATTATAAAGATTAATGATATGATTAAATAAATATGAAACATTCCAAAACAAACCACAAAAACTTTTTTTTCTAATGGTTTCATGCCACTCACAATTATTTAACAATATCCTTAAATTGATTAGTGATATTGATTAAATAAATGTGAGACATTTAAAAATGATAAAAATAACATTATGTTTGAAGAGGCTTTAAAGACATGATAACCAAAACAGTAATCGTTTTTTTAACGAATGATTAGGGTGCTAACACCTTCCCTAACCATGAATAAACTCTCGAACCCATTTTTATTTGTTTACTTGTAAAACGTCTTTTAAAATCGGGTGATCAATCACACCCTATTTAAACCCAATGATTGTTGGCGACTCTTGCTTTTTATCACCTCGTCGGTTAGGACGGTAGCGACAGACTCAATCTCAAAAAAAGATCTTTTGATAAGTTCATTATATTAGGAACTTGTGTGGGTGAACAAAAAAATGATGTTGACAATCAATTAGTAGATGATCATGATATCTATATAAAAGATCAAGGTAATTATGGGGATGATAAAAATTTAGATGGTCATGACATACGATCAAGTATGTCACAAGAGAAACTTAATGGATTTGATTTGATATCAATCGAGAGTGAAACTTTGGAGCACATTGATATCAAAAGTTTAATAGATGACTTTGCATCTCAATATTCAAGAAGAACATCACTTTTTAAATGAAGGTTATAATTGTATTATTTTATTGCTATTGCTTATTGATTAAAGTTCGTAATTTTTTATTTTTTATTTTGTCGTATTAAAGTTATATGCTATAGGTCCCAAATTTATTTTTTGCACTGAGCCCTTATTTACCTACGACCGGCCCTGGTGAGTTATATGTGAGTTGTTGAGGTGAATGATTGTTTGAGAAAAAATTGTGATTTATAGTATCCTTGTGAGCAACATTTAGATGTTGAGATATTAATTTTGAGGTGTTGAAATTGTTTGGAAGTTGTGAAATTGGATGAATTGAAATTGGACTTAATAAATTCAGGCGTATGCAAAACATAGTTTTGTTTTCTATTTATTTACTCATTGGGCGTAGCCTCATGATGCTACATTATTTTTTTCAGGTAATAAGCGAAAAGGAGTTGGCGTCGTTGTTCTTCTTTCATTTGATTCTTTATTGTGGGTTTAGAGTTAAACATTTTTACTAAGTCAAGTTTTTGGGTGTTTTATTTATGAGTTTGTGAGAATGTTATATGTTATTGATTTTTCATTGACAATCGTTTTGTTTTAAATAAATTGTTCACGAACAAAAGTTAATTGAATTTGATTTAAATTTAATAAATATGTTATTTTCTTCATTGAGTTTTCCGCTGTGCTTTATTATTGTTTTATGAAAGTCGGGATATTACACCTTTCCTCCTTACTTCTTCACTTCTCATTTCTTTTTCTCTTTCTTTTCTCTCTTCCTTTCTTTTCTTCATTTCATTCTCTCTTTCTTTTCTCTCTTCCTTTCTCCAAAGTGATTTTGATTTAATTTTAGTTATATGATTTCTTTGTATGATCTATCTGATTGGATTTAGGTTGAAGGTGAACAATGATTGCAATTTTAAAAATGGGTTTCGGTATTTTATGTTTCTGGGTGGTGAAGCTGTTTGGGTAGTGGGAAAGTTGGGTTTCATGAAAAATTGATAAATGTGTAATTTCAAATTATCAAATCAAAGAATGTGTGACTTTTGAATCCACCTAAAATCTTTCTCAACTTACTTTGGTTCATCACATAGTACTGATTTTTTTTGTTTTTGGAAAAGTCGTGGTACGGTACTGGTAAGCAAAGTAAGAATTATTTGATGAAATAAAGAAAACGTGATTTCGGCTGTTAAAAAATCATGTAAATTGATAATAAATATTAAAAAAAACTCATGTAAATTTTGAGCCTTTTTTCCAATAAGTTTTTTATGAATCCAAATATGTAGTTGTTGGATTAAAAGTACGAGCCCAAAAATACAAGCCCAAAACAGAAAACCAAAAAAGCCGAACCGAAAACCGATAAACCAGAACAAACCGAACCGATTGGTTTCATAAAAATATCTGAACCGAGCGATTCATGTAATTACTAAACTGAGCACTTCGGTTCGGTTCTCAATTTTGGCTAAAACCGGACCGAGCCCAACCCTAGTCGGTGATATACAGCTCTAGCCATCGGTTATAAATTCTCAATTACTAAGACTTGGTAATGGCGTGTAAATATTATATTAATTATTCTTTCAAATTAATTATTTAACATAAATATTGTTATTTGAAAATTTTCATGTTGGAGCATTGCGACAAGGTTACCAGGGCATTCTCAGAGGTCTTCAAGAAAAGTCCTCAAGTCGGAAAATGGTCCAAAATTTCGGATATCGCCAAGTCGTGGTGGTTTAACACGTGGAAAATAAGTTATTTACTTTTCTTTTCATTACTTATTCAATTTAATTTAATTTATTAAAATTCTAATTTAACTTGTATTTTTTTCAGACACACTTCAAAATTCCAACAAAATTGACGGATGAGATTATCTATCCTCTAGGGAAACAACAAGTGGAGACACATTTTAGGGACATTCTCTACCATGCGAGGATGGACGATCCATTGAAGCCACATTTGTGGTTAGGTCAAGAAGTTCAGCAGCGACTGATAGCGCTTAGTCAGACACCCAATGAGGTGTTGCGTTCAGAGATCAACCAGGAAAATCGCAAAAGCAATCCCTCTTTGCACATTGGCAGGACCATCACCCACGAGCAACCCTATAAAAAAATTAGTAAGTAGCTTTTATTTAATTTATTTAGAAATTTACAACTTCATAGTGAGTTATTTTAATTATTTCATGTTTATCTCTTGTTTCCCAATGTCAAAAAGAGGGACGCGACGTCACACCATCGGAGTTGCACAAACATCTCTATACCAAGAACCATGACGACGTCACCTTTGTCGATGATAGGGCGCGCGTGGTTGCGATGAGTTTTTATTTTAAGTTTACTGTTCATTCACTTAATTATTTTTAAGTTTATTTTCAATATTTTTCACATAACTTTTATAGGAAAAATGCAAGCAGTTACTCACTCAGCGTTAGATCACCCCCGAGACTCAACTGACTCAGGAGGATCATCGATCAGTCTTTCTAGATGTGATTGGTGGTGTTTGTGTTGATGGCTTTGTCCCAGGATTGAGCATTCATGGGAAGACAACTAGGCTAGCCAGTGCTCCCCGTTCATTCAATCTCGCTCGTGCATAAGATGATGCGTTGAGGCAGGAGAATTTTTCACTACGTCAAGAACTCGACGCAATCAAGCCTAAAGCGTGAGAAATGCGAGAGTGACCAACTGCTTTCAAGGCTGAAATACGGTATTGGATTATCGGCCTCCAGACTAAAGCCTCGAGAGCTTCAAGCTCAAATCTCCCGCATCCAGATGAGGAGCATACTAGTCTTTATTAGGATTTATTTACTTGTTTTATTTACATTTTGTAATTAATATGTTTTTTATTAAAAAAAAAATATATATATTTTAGCGATGAGTTACATCGCTGTATGTTCAATTAAAAACATGTTGACTCTTATGAATTACGACGTAGTTAAACACTAAGTTAGCGACTTAGTTCATCGCTGACACATTGGGATACATATAGTCGCTACATCTAGCGACTGAGTGTGTTTCTGTTGGGTTAAAAAATATCTTGTTGACTATTACTTCTTACGACAAAGCGACAAACTAAGTCGCTAGACAGTCAACATCAATATAGCGATGAAATGTGTGTTATCACTAAATAGAGACGTGTTTCGTCCCTATTATAATCCAGCGATAACCAAAATAACGACGAAAAATATCATCAGTAATTTTGTCACTGATAGCTTTTAGAGACGCTTACGGCGCTAAATCTTGGTCGCAAAAAACTGTTTTTTTTAGTGACATGAATGAGATTTTTTTTTAATTGCTATATTTACAAATATTTTTTAAAATGCTATATTTATAAATTTTGCTACCCAATAAAATTTTAGAATTTGTTTCAAATAGCATAAATTTGCATACTAATTATTAAAATGTTTGATTTTTTTTAAAAAATTACTCAAATAACATAATTATAGTTCGATAAATGATTGAACTACTTTTCATGGGTATTTTTAATGAATTTGTTTGGTTTTTGCTTTTTTAATTATGTAACGACCCATTATTCTCGTTAAGAATTCTCTTTAATTAAATATTTATTTAGAGAATTAAAGAAATTGTATTTAATTAATTAAATTCTTATTTTGGGAATTTAATTATTTTTAAATGTAATATTGGTCTTAAAGGAAAAGAAAAAGGGGAAAAGGCTTTATTAAAAAAAAAGGGAGAACATGAGAATCATCAACAAAATATGAAATTAAAAGCTTCAGAGAGAAAAGGTAGGTCTTCTCTCCATCTCCTTCTTCTCCCTTTCCGCTACCTTCAATGGTGATTGAGCATCCCTTTTGATTGTTTTTAATCACGTTCTTCGTAATTCTAGGTGTAATCTTGGTGGTGTTTGAATTGGAGAAGAATTTGGATTCGTGGGGACTTTCTTCCTAAATTCAAGAAGAGAGGTAAATTGGAATTCTTCTCTTAAATTTCAGATTTGAGTTTCTAGTGAAATTTGTTTATGGAAACCATGTTAATTTATCAAATTCCCTACTTTTATACCCATTTGAAACTCATCTTTTTTGAATTTCTCAAACCCTAGAAACCCTAACCCTTACCTTTATTGAAAAACCCATCTTCCCTATTTTTCAAACCACCTAGAGATGGACCCGAACCAGCCAAGGAACCGCCACCGCCACACCAAAAAAACGCAGCAGCAGTCCAGGGCTGCTGGCCGACGGTAGGAACAGCCTTTTTAGGGGGCTGCTCTTGCTTGTTCATGCCGTTTATCCATCCTGGGTTGATCTCTTTTGTGTATTGTATATTAGGTAAATTTTTAGAAAGGGTTTTGAGTAGTTTTAGCTAATTTTCAGGTGCTTGAAATCCTTGGAAAGAAAGACTAGTTCTTGAAATTTTTAAGCTTTAAAGGTGAGTAAATTTTTTTTAAGGTTAATTAATTTCATGCTTTGTTTTTCTTTTCTTTTATAAGTTGTTATTAGAATTTTTTGGGCATTAAGAAGATGTTCTAAGCATGTTTAATGAGGTTATGGGGCTGTTTTATAAAAGTTACATAAATTGAATTGTAAAGTGTTAAAAATTGGATTTGAGACATGTAAATTAGATGTTTTACCTTTTTATGTTGTGCAACTTATTTGGAGTTAATTCTGAACTATAATATGGTGTTAAGGACTATTTTATGTGGAAAGTTCCTTTAAGTTTCTGATTCTTATGAGAAAAATTGCATGCTTAGTGTCCAATAGGTAGAAAACTAGCCTAGGCCTTTTCTAGTTTTATAAATTAGAATTTTGCTGGGTTCTGGATTATTTGCAGCTGATGTAAAATACTTTTGGAATTGATAAAATAGGCATTATGCCGCCAAATTTGTCCTAAAATTTTTAGTTCACCCTAGTGCTCGAAATTAGAGCAAAACTACACTAATTTAGGCTAGCTTTGCTCTTTTTAGTGGAAATTCTTTGGGTGATCGTTTTGTGAGACAAACTTAGGACTTTGGGTTATTTTAGATCATCCTAAGGTTAGGAAAGTGCTCAATTTCCAGAATTTAATATTGCCAAGTTTATGCCACATAAAAGTCGGTTTTGGGTAGCAACGATATTTCTAGGCTAGAAACCGGACTTAGGCTTGTCAAGCATTCTGGTAGTGATGATTTTAGGTAAATCATGTTTTTTTTTGTGCCTTAAACAACATGGTTGGAGGTTCTCATTAAGTAGGGCCATACTTAATGAAGAATATGTCGTTAAGGGGAAATTGTAGTTGTGCATGATGTAATTTCACTTAGCGAGACAGGTTCATTCCATTTGATCAATGAGAAAGAATATACAAAGTAGGTTCGCTTATGTGTTTTGAGAACACATAAGAAGAATACCTCAAAAGGTTAAAACGTGGAAACACGAATTTGATGCTTTTAAACGAGAAACTCACTTTTGTTTACGGACATTAGTTGAGTTAAGGTATTGTGCAAAAATCGATATTATTTAAATTGAGAGAACTTGTCGGATGGTGTGAGTGTTGGGATTGAGGCCTCTAAAAGAGTTCTCAAGCAGAAGTCCCAAGGATCTTTCCTTGCAGTATAATATAATCAAAATCTAAATGCATAAAAGAAATATTAACCCTTGTAGAGAAGTGTCTGGATCTTCCTCGTTCTTGGCTGGTTACGATCCAGGGACCACCAAAAAGATATTCCTCACTAAGCACAACAGAGAATTGCTGTGTGGGCACTATCTCCTTTAGAAAAAGGAATAAAGAAGAAAAATTTCTTCCATTTGACCACGCTGTGGCCGGCGGCTAAGAGAGAGGGGGGAGAGGAATTTTCCTGAGCCTTTTACTTTAACTCTCTAGTTGTGTGTTTTGGGGTCACCCCAAGGTTCTTATTTATAGGAAAACTAAGGCCTTAGAAAATCTTTTGAATATCTTTTAATTATTAAATAATTAATTAAGATATTCTAAAATATATTTGAATAATAAAGATATTATTTATTCCATAATAAAATATCTCATATCTTTTATTTAAATCAATCAATATTAATTTAAATATATTATTCCATATCTTCCATTTAAATTAATCACATTAATTTAAAATAAGATATTCATATATTTTAAATAAAATAAAATGCAAAACTCTTAGTCAACTCTTTGACCAAGGTGGCGTGTGACCCCATGGGGTCACATGCCCATATCATCATCTCATGATAATATTGGGCATTTTATTTTCCTATTTATTTAATGGAACAATTCCGTTAAATAATTAAATAAATAAAACTTCTTTTATTTATTCCAATAAATAAAACTCCTTTCATTTATTTCCTCTTTAATTTGACAATCTCAAATTAAACATTTAAATAGACTCCTCTATTTAAATCCCCATTAATTTTGGACAACTCAAAATTAATTTAATTAAATAGACTCTTCTATTTAATCTTTCATAATTAATTAAATAGACTTTTCTATTTAATAATTAAATAGAGTCATCTTTTTAATAATTAAATAGAGTCATCTTTTTAATTCCACCATTAATTAAATAATTAAATAAACTCCTCTATATAATTTCTTTTAATTAATCAAATAGACTCCTCTATTTAATTCCATTTTTCCAAAGAAATTAATCATATTAATTTATGTTCTCAATTACACGCGTTAGCTCGGAGGACTTAATGGATCTATAGGACTAAGCTCCAATGATCCAGAATTACCTTTGATTAAAACTCCTTTTAATCAAGTAATTCTCATTCATTAACTCCTAGATAACTCCACTAAATATCTAGAGTTGCACTCTTAGTACTATAGACATAGTTATGTCCATTGGCTATAATCATTAACTACACTTTGATCCTTCACAAGTTAGTTCGTATCCATGGCTAGGTATTTGCACTGTATTAACCTCCATGATACATCTTGTTTCTTAAGCCCAACTGTTTTCCAATGAACAACCTTACATAATCTCCATTATGCGTGTTTAACTTTTTCCTTGATCAGAAGAATATGGGGCCCCGCTGTTCAAGACCGAATCAGTCCATAAGGGAACTACTTATCTATTTTCCTATATGGAAAAGAGTGAATTCCAATTCTTGTGTAATTACGTTCCCAGTTATAAGCAAGATGCAATCCCCAAAGTGGGAAACATATTGAGCGAACTATTCGAGTCACTCTCACTTATGCAAATCAAAGGCTTGTCTCTTGCGAACAGGAGTTCGTAATCCACTCAGGATTAAGATCAATTGTACATGATCAACCGGTTGATAAACGAAGTGTCTTTCTGTAACGGCTTTCCCAGAAGACAGTAAGTTTATCTTAGTCCAGTCTACTACAATCTCTATTGCAGCAATCCCCACTCACATGTCTCTACATGAGCGATCCAAATGAGATCACTTGTGCCAATTCACAAGTGGGCCGTGTTAGTGGTGTTACCAGAAATAAGGCACCCAACCTTTATTCATGTACCACAGACTATTTGAGTTACACTTAAGTGAATCTTCCCGCATCATATGCTCACTTTAAGTTATCATAAGTAACTCTGGATCTTATGATGGGTTACATTTATCAAACTAATAATAAATGACGATATAAATATTACTAATTGATAATTCGTTTATTTATTTATAGTTTAATTGGATTACATAAGATTTAGGGCAGAGACTTAAAGGATTTAGAAAAGCTTCTCATGACATTACTTTTCTTTAAACATTTTATACTCATTGGGCATAGCCTCATGATGCTACATTTTTTTTCAGGTAAAAACAAGAAGAAAGCAGGTAACTGACGATGCTTCGTGATCGGTGGCTCGGTTGGAGAGGATTTACATGCCGACATTAATTAATTCTTCTCTTTCGTTTATTTGGGATGGATTCTTTTATTTGTTCTTTTGTTCTTTTAAAAATTTACTTTGTGTTTAAATGTTGAGAATAATAGAGGTTTTCTAGAATGACGTTTTTATTTGATTTCGGTATTTTGAAATAAGATCGATTGATTGGAACAAATTTTAATTTGATTTAAATGTGAAGAGTCTTTTGGTTTGATTTTAGCTTCCGCTGTTATTATGTGAATTTCCATGTTTTTGGGGAATTTTGGGTTGTTACAAATTAAGTTCAATTTCATAATTTATTGAACTATTTGATTATTTTTTATTTCTATTTTCAATGAATCTGTTAGTTTTTTTTTTATTTACTTTTTTTAGTTCAGTAATTTATTGAACTATATACTTCAATAAATAATTTAACTATAATTATGGTATTTGAGTAATTTGTGAAAAGTTATAATATTTCAATGATTAGTATGCAAAGACATACTTTTTCGGTAATTCTCCCATAAAATTTCCCTATAATTAAACTTTTTTTTAAGAAACAGTTTTCTTAGATATGTGAACCTCCCAATATTTTATAAGGCCATGTTTACTTGGAGAGAATGAGAATGAGATTATCTCATTCTCATTGATCTTGTTTACCTAAAACTTGGAATGATAATGGGAGTGTGGCAATCTCATTCCCAATTTTCAAACAATTTCATTCCCTCATACAACTTCATCAATCCCATTATCATTCCTTCTTTTGTGGCCCCCGCCAACTTTTATATTTTATTTATTTTATTTTCTCTCTACTTTTTGTGGGAATAATACTTTATTCTCATTCCAAGACTCTAATAAACAACATCAATGGTAATTTTTTTCATTCCGATTCCAAATCCAAATTTTTTTTAGTAAACACAAACAAAGAAATCTTATTCTCAATCTATAAATTTTCATTCCGATTTTTTCTCATTCCCATTCCCGTTAAGTAAACGAGGCCTAAGTGCATATTCTCTCTTAAAGGAAATCAATTTTCCTCTACATTTTCGTCGTTATTTTTTTCTCTATTTATTTTCATAAAAATAAAGAATCAAACCGACCAAGTTAGCTTTCTGAATTAGTCGCCATATTACAACCCATCATATTGGAAAAACGTTGGATTTCAACAATGGCAGTTAAATGATGAATCACTAATGAGAGTATGATGAGTCATAACATGATCCATTCACCTTCAAAGTTCAAACCAATATCTCCTCATTACAAAGATTTAAATGATAAAGTAATTACTTAGTCAACCATCTTATTGTTAGACACGTGTATCTTTTATTCTAATTTTAAGATGAAAATAATAGGAAAATTTCAACCTACTACTATTTTTAATGGGCTCATATTATACAAGCATGTTTAATTTTAAAAAAATAGGAGCCCAAAAATTTATTTATAAAAATAGTAAAAAAACTCAAATTCACATTTAAAATAATTAATTCAACATATAAATAATTATTGATTATATATATATAATCACTAATTATTAATAAGTTATCACTCATTTTTTTATTCAAATGAATGACAGTTTTTAAAAGATTACAACATTTATAAATAATTTTTAAAAATGTTATATGTATAAATTTTACAGGAAATTCTGTTACCTAATAATTTTTTTTTATAGGATATTTAAAAAATAATAAATATTGTGAAATAATGAATACTTTGAAAACTTTGAATTGATTATTATAAAAATATAAAATATTAAATGCCATTTTTCAAGAGAAGAAATGGAACGGCGTAGAAAAGGGTTGAAGAAGACGACGAAGATCGTTATCTGCAAAAACTTCTCATATTCCCTTTTTTCTGTCGCAAACTCAAAAGTAAGCAACGTCCACTCCATTTCTACCCTTCCCTTTATTCGCCACGTGTCCCAGATATTTAATTTTTAATTTTCAATTTTCAATTTATTTTCTTTCAATTCTGGCCAAATTCAAATTCTATAAAATCAGCCAATATATATCCATACTTTTGTTAGGCCTCGATTTGAGCACCCAATGATCTAATCCCCTTTTTTTCTTCTTCTTCTTCTTCTTAAACAAGAAACAAAGAAAAAAACGATTTAGAGAGAGAGAGAGAGAGAGAGATGGATCACGCAGCAGATACACAGAGGACGGATTTGATGACGATAACTCGTTTCGTGTTAAACGAGCAATCAAAATACCCAGAATCTCGTGGTGATTTCACCATTTTGCTCAGTCATATTGTTCTTGGTTGCAAATTCGTTTGCTCTGCCGTTAACAAGGTCCTTTCCCTTTTCCCTTTTCCTTTCCTTTTCTTTTTAGTTTGTCTAAATCACGATTCTATTTGTCTCGTTACCGGTTGGTTTCGAGATAGAACGTAAATTATTAAGATGGTATCATAGCCTAATAAACTCAAACGGAATATCTATTAAAAAAAATGTCATGGAGATGGAAGCTGTAAAATAATTCTTAATATTTGTTTTTGGTTAGTTTGAAAATTTCAGGAACTTATTCTTAATAAATGAATCTGAAACCGATAGTTTTATTTCAGTTTCAGTTTTTTTTTTTAATCCTTTTAAATAAAAATCTGCAGAATTCAAGGCTTGATGTAAGGAATTTTCTTTTGAACGTTTATAGTTTTATATTGCTATTTGCAATCAAGTTGACGGGGAAAAAAATAAAAATCGAAACAGTACAAAAAAGTCAATTTAGAGGTGCCTGAGATTTTATTTTTTTTTAATTTTTTTTTTCAAATCAAATTTTTCACTTTTTTTTCCTTCAATTGATGAAGTCATTTATTTCACAACAATTTAATCTGCGAACTATGTTTGCTAGAACGAGAGATGTCAAAGAAAGAAGTCAAATAGGAGATGGTGGTCCTGGCCCTGGGGTAGGAGTAAAGGGAAAAAAAATATTCAAATATAATAATTTCTTATCAATAAAATATGGTTTCTTTCTCCCATAGACGTGAAGGGAAGGGAAAAATAATTATATAAATCTAATAATTTTATACTCGAGCTACATTAAATAATTTTTCTGGCGGATATTTTTATTACGAAGTGTCGAAATTTATTATTTAAAAAAAAAAGTCACGATACCTAATTGATTTCATAAGGAGATAATTTCTAATAGTTGTACTAAAGATTTTCCATACCCTCCCATTTACAATAGGAGGGAAATTAAAAAATATAAAATAGAGGGTGAACTCCAGCAAAGGCTTCCTTTCTTCTGGGAAGGATTTAAAGGAACGAGAATGAAAGAATGAGAATGAAATTATTATTATTATTTATCTAAAAATGGAATGAGAATGAGAATGTAGAATCTACATAATTAGCAATCTCATTCCTAATTTTCAAACAATCTTATCCCTGTTCTTTAATCTCATAAATCTCATTCTCATTCTCAATTTTGTAGTCCCACCAACTCTTTGTTTTATTAATTTTATTTTCTTTCTACTTTTTTTGGATCCCACATGAAGTAATACTTTATTCTCATTCCAAAACTCTAGTAAACAACAACAATGGTAATTCTTTTCATTCTCGATCTGATTCCAATTTTTTTTTTAATAAACATAATCAAAGAAATCTTATTCTCATTCAATAATTTTTCATTCCGATTCTTTTTCATTCCCATTCTCGGGGCCTAAGTTCTACTCTATATTTATTACCAATAGCATGTAAATATTAAGATCCACTAACTTTTTTTCATTTTCTCATAACTATGAGTGTAGGGGAAATTTAATTTTTCAGGATATAGGGTCCCTGCCTACCACTCATAATTTTTAAATACATAAAAAACCCTCTGGTAGGTGGGCTGGCAGTTTTTTGTCTTGAGATCTGGGTGTTTCAGAGTTGTTTTGATATAAAAAACTGCAATACATATGATATTCATTAACCAGAATTTTTTCAATTTTTGCAGGCTGGTTTAGCCAAACTTATTGGACTTGCTGGTGAGACCAATGTCCAGGTAAGATTGTATTCTTTTCATTTCACATTATTTTCGACTGTCCGAAATGTTTAAAACCGCGTAAATAGTTTTGATTTTCTAAACTTTTTCATCTAAAAAATTGATAATGAATTTTTCTTCTGTGTATTAGTTTTACATTTTGTTGAATTTCTATGACAATAGGGTGAAGAGCAAAAGAAATTGGATGTGCTGTCAAATGAAGTTTTTATCAAGGCTTTGGTCAGCAGTGGCAGAACAGTAAGCTGCAATTTAATTCTACATATCTCATAGAGATTTGTCTGTCAAATGATTTAATCTAACAGTTCACATTGCTGCAGTGTATCCTCGTTTCGGAAGAAGATGAAGAGCCGACTTATGTGGAGCCTTCTCGGCGTGGAAAGTTTGTTTCTCTTTCTTGGATTCTTTCAGTTATAGTTAGCATTGGCTATTTTTGTTTCTTCTTATTACTTTGTAATGGTGTGTAGGTACTGTGTTGCTTTCGATCCGTTGGATGGATCGTCCAACATTGATTGCGGGGTTTCTATTGGAACGGTAAAACACCTCGTTACATCGAAATTGCTACCTATTGTGTAGTTTTGATTAAAATTTCAAATGTTATTATTTTTATTTCTCTTTCAGATTTGCTGAGTATCTTCATTGATCAGTTGAATATCTCTACTTTTTCATCTAGATCTTTGGAATTTATCATTTGAACGACAGCCACGAACCTAACCTAGAAGATGTCCTGCAACCTGGAAAGAATATGCTTGCAGCAGGCTATTGCTTGTATGGAAGCTCTTGCACGGTATAAACAATCTGGATATCTTGTATTCTTTTGTTTATTTCAGTTTGTATTACAATCTTTCTATGTTATGATTGACCATCTTTAAACAATGGTTGGTTATTTTATCTTCCTTTCGTAATTGTAAGCGTTACATAGATTGAACATTAACATTTACCTCGTTAATCTTTATGATTTTGCAGCTGGTTTTGAGTACTGGAACTGGTGTTAATGGTTTCACTCTCGACCCGTCTCTTGGGGAGTTCATTTTAACTCACCCAGACATTAAGGTAAAGGCTACTAGCCATATTTTAATATAGATTTCATGTCAATTGCTGTCGTCTCTTGCTTGTTTTACTGGCCTTGCATTTATTTCATTGCTTCTGTATTTATCTGCAGATTCCGAAGAAGGGAAAGATCTATTCTGTGAATGAAGGAAATGCAAAGAATTGGGATGGTCCGACAGCAAAGTACGTCGAATTAAATTGAATCGTGTAGGTGTCTGCCTTTTAATTAGCCTCTTGACTCGTTTTCTTGTGTAGATATGTTGAGAAGTGCAAGTTCCCTACAGATGGATCATCCCCCAAGTCTCTGAGATATGTTGGCAGGTGCCAAGAATTTTCGAAAAATATCTGAAATTTTTATTTAGTGTTCAATGCATAAACAGATCTTATCTAATTCTGCAATCCATAAGATATTAGATTAGCGTTCAACGTCACTACTCATATATCGATATGCAGTAATTTAATTGAATTTGAGTTCTAAAAGAAGCGTTCGATCCTGTCTTCGAACTTAATTGAATTTTAAATCTTATAGTAAGACATTATTATAGCTTTGAAGTTCTGATTTGATGAGTAGTATCCTTTGATTAACAGTATGGTAGCTGATGTCCATCGTACCCTGCTTTATGGTGGTATCTTTTTGTACCCTGGTGACAAGAAGAGCCCGAACGGGAAATTGCGGTATACGATTACATGTCCCTCCTTCATCCTTCCCGCAATTCGGAATTATTCTATTTTTTACTTTTAAAAAATGTGATTTCATATCCTTCTTAATTTGTTATTTTTTCTTCACAATACTAGTGTTTTGTACGAAGTTTTTCCAATGGCATTCTTGATAGAGGAGGCAGGAGGTCAAGCATTCACCGGGAAGCAAAGGGTATTACTGTCATTATTATAAATCCTGAATTCGCTTCGTGTCTTCGGCTACACTACATTTGACTGATTTTGAGATATATATTTCTAATTTTTGTTTTTGTTTTTGTTTTGCAGGCTCTTGATTTGGTTCCAAAGAAGATACATGAAAGATCTCCAATATTTCTTGGTAGCTATGATGATGTTGAAGAGATCATAAATTTATATGCTGCTGAGGAAAAGAAGGAATAATTTCAAAATCTTAAAAAAAGAAAAAGAAAAAAAAAGTCACCTGTGATTGTGGCTTTTCATTGCTTCTGTATCTTCTTACTGTTTTTCGTGTTATTTCATCAATATCCAAAGAATTGAAAGGTCTTCTCACTCATTGTTTGTAGTTAATAATGTTAATGTCATTGCATAAAATCTGTTAATAATCTCACATTCTTAATTATTTGGAAACTGTCTCCCCGTCTCAGAACGTGATATTTTAATAATATTTTATATATTTTATTTACTTTTATCTTTATTTATCTAAAAAAATATATAAAATATGGTTATATTAACTAATAAATTATAAAAGGTTTAGTATTATGTTTTCTTTTTGTCTTAAAAATATATATTTCATTTTTAAATAAGAATTAAAATATAAAACGAGAATTTTTTAGCAGGCCCGAACTCGCCCCCAATTTTTTATTATAAGATAGGTAGGGTATGGGGATTAAAAATCCTCGCGGGTTAGGAAATGAGAAGAACATCCTCGACCCGTCACGCCCCGATGCCGTCCCTACTCATGACATTGACACACTTATTTTGAAATAACTTTCAATGTTGCCTTTAAATTTGTGGAGACTTTGTTGAACATATGAAATGTAGTAATATAAACTTCGAAAAAAAATGTTAAATTATTTCAAGAGTTAATTTCACTAATAATCAAAAAAATTATGGATATTTCAAATATACCGGATGTTTTTATTAAATATCAATAGTACCCAAAACCGCCACCGGCCAAATTAAATTACATTGTGAAAGGACAAACATACCCCCGATTTAATTTCTTCTTAATTTGTGCAAAATTTAAGGAAATTTATAAAAATCCCTTAAATTTTACAAAATTAATGGAAAAATCAAATCTAAACAAAAATAAAAACAATAACAAAAAATAAAAGAAAAATCTTCAAACTTCTGACTTCTTCTTCCAGAAAAATTCGAATGTCTTTCTTGTTCGTCATCCTACAAAATATAGAGATAAAAAATAAACATTTAATTAAAAGTAACTTATTCTACAAAATACAGAGAAAGAAGAATTGAAAGGTACAAATTTTTATAACTGTTTACTGTTAGTAAACATTTATTGATGTGTACTCAAAATTTATAGAATGCACAGAATTGAAGATGAAAAAGAGGTACAGATTCTAAAGATATGTAAATAGAAAATTAAAATAAATATTGAACAAAAATAAACATTTTAATAAAATCCTTCAAATCTGGATAAAAAAAATCAAAGAAATCATCAAATATATAAGCGAATAAACGATAGATCTATCACCAGAACCCTAGATATGACTCAATTTAAAGATATGAAAGTAGAAAATTAAAATAAATGTTGAACAAAAATAAACATTGTTAAAAATTCATTCAGATCTGGATAAAAACATCAAAGAAATCATTAAATCTGGAAAAAAACCTTGAAGTCTATTTCCATGGCGACGGAAAAGAAAATCGATGGCGACCTCAGAGCATGCTTCTCGAACAGCGCCTATTATTCGTCTCTGATCCCTACCGGAACCGGATCACAATCAATCGCCAATGAGATCTTCAATTAATTCATCGAGAATTCGATTCAACCTCCGAACCTTTCATTGCCGGAGATCGGGTAGGATGAAGATAAAAGATGAAGATGATGATCTTCCTAATTATCCAGCCATGGAGGAATCTGATGATGAAGAAGAAGATTCGGAAGAAGAAGGAAAAGATGAATACGGCTACACTTTTTTTCACCATTGACGTGACTTAGGGCTTTTATTTTGACCTAAAAAAATCAAGTTTTTATTCTATTTAGTTAAATTAGTTTTAATTAAAAAAATTCCTATAATTAAAAAAGATTTGATTTGATTTGAATTCAAAATAAAATAAAATAAAAAAATTATAAATGAAATAAAATGAATTTATTAAGATATATTTATTAGGAGAGATAAAAGGGTAAAAAAGACAATTTTAAAAATAACAACCACCATAGCACCACCAAAAATGGTGTTTTATGGGTAAAGATGAAATAAAATCATAACCACCAGTATTATTGTAATTGGGTGATTTAAAGTGGTTGTTGCGGTAATTAATTCTTATTTCAATATTATTAGTAGTAAATGGATGATGTGTCTGGGTGATATAGACCTTTCAAATAGGTGCACCATTTCAATGGATAAAGTAATGTAGTTTAGTTGGAAGAGTTGTCAATAGCTCTTAAAAGCAATGAACCTATTCACACAAATAATATAACACTATTCAATAATTTTTTTTCTTTGCTTATTTATTAATTTTTAACTTTTTATGAAAACAAAAATATCTTAAAATAACATGAGAAAAATGTCGTGGTTAAAGTTAAAACAAGACACATTTGTTAAAAGCCCACAAAAAAGGGTCAAAGACCATTGACAATTCAAAAGCCCAATAGTCAATTGAAGCCCAAACTAAAATTTTAATTTAAAACATCTAAATTATAAACATAAAAGAAAGTAAAAAAAAAAAAAAAACAATTTTTAATGATACAAGAGAAAAAAATTAATAAAAATGAATAAATTAATTTAAGAGTTAAATGCAAAATACACCCCTACAATTTGGACTATTCTTAAATCATACCTTACACTTTATTTTTGTTTTAAAATACTCTTGCACTTTAGTAAAAGTACAAATCACACCCTTATACCAATTAGTTTTAACGAAATTGAGATACATTCATATTCTACGTATGCCATTGTTCTAATTTAGTGAAAAAAATAAACAAAAAAATTGAGAAAATGTGTAGAGTTTTAGAATAAATCGTTATGTTACTAAGATGTAAAATTTATAAATCATACTTAAATGTTCAAAATTTTCGTTATTTTTAACTTTTTTTTTTTGGAACATGTGACATGCATAGAATATGAACATATCTCAATTTAATTCAAACTAATCGATAGGAGAGTGTGATTTACAATTTAGCAAAGTGCAAGGATTTTTTAAAACAAAAATAAAATATAAATGTATGATTTAACAATAATCCATAATGTAGGGATGTATTTTACATTTAACTCTTAATTTAATGAAACAAATACTATCATTTAAAATGAAATTAAACTTTTACTACTTTTAAAAATAAGGTTGAAAAAGTGCTACTAGCTGTAATTTCTCAAAAGAAAATGATAAAAGAAAAATAAAAACTACAATCAATGTGAAAATAATAACATTCTATAAACTCTTTAATTAAATAATTTATATTATTAATGAATATTTTATATAGTTAATTTTCATTTGAATAATCTATATAGAGGGCTAAGAATAGCACATGAATACTTGTACCTAATTTGTCCCAAAGCCAACGTCCTTCCCATTCAGCATGACCTAAGAGTTGGATGAATGCCAAAGATAGTTGAAGCCCACAAGTAGACTTAAACAAAGCCTATAAAGTGCCTGGAAAGCTAGGTTCATTTTCCAAGCAAATTCCGAGCTTGGAAATAATTTCGTTAAGAAAACATCTGATTTGCCAAGCACGGTTGTGAAGGGACTACTTTATTAAATTAGCGGAATTTATTTAGTAACATAATTAACATTTAATCCAGGATCCATTAATATCATGCAATTGTGATCAAACCTTCGATTGAAAATTTTAGTTTTTCGAAAATTAAAACCTTTTACTTACATTGAGTAAATTATGAAGAATTGGTTGGAGGTTTCTTTACAACATCAAACCCTATACTACTAGATCTTCTAGACTATGTCCACAAATGTTAACACACTACAAAAAAACTGTCAAATTGCGACCAGAAATTTGCGAGCAAAGTATTGGGTAGCTTTTTTGGTGACCACTCTGGTAGTAAATATGAAGTTTGACTTAAAACGACCATATGGTCACTTTTTTGCGACCAAATTACGACCAAGTAAAGAATTAGTCATAAAAAATGGCGCGAATTTTTGGCGGGAAGAAAGTGACCATATAGTCACTACAAAATTACGACCATATGGTCGCAATTTTGTGACACGAGGTATCATTTAGTAGCAAAAAAAGGTGCGTAAATTTGGCGGGAGAAAGGCTACCATGTGGTCACATTTCAAAGTGACCATTTGGTCGCAATTTTGGTGACCTTTAGTGACCAGTGGTAGCTTAGAAATTTGGCGGGAAATAAGCTACCAGATGGTTACATTGTTAAGTGACCAGATGGTCGCAAATGTTGTGATTTTAGTGACAAGTGGTAGATAAACAATTTGGTGGGAGAAAAGCTACCAAGTGGTCACCAAAATAAGTGACCATGTGGTCGTAAATGCTGTGACTTGATGTGACCCGGGGCAGTGAGGAAAATAGCAGGAAATTTTGGCGGGAAAATGCGACCAGTTGGTAGCAAAAATACTACCATCTGGTCGCAAATGAGCAGAGGAGTTCATTATAAAATCCCCTCCTCCCATTGTTTGTTAGCATTAAGAAAAAAGAAAATGAGAGAGTGGATGTATGTTCATTTGATAGACGGGTATTTGAACGATGAGTTCGTGGTCGGGGTTGAACAGTTTGTTGAGTTTTGCATGACAACTGTCTATTATGAAAAAGTATGGTGGAAAGCTACGTTGCCCGTGCAGGAAATGCGACAATAGGAGAATCATACCGGTTACAGATTTGAAGGTTCATCTTTATAGTCGAGGGTTTGTGTAGAATTATTACCACTGGGTGTTTCAAAGGGAAACAAAGGAAATGTTCGACGTTGCATTACATGAATCGAGACGATACGAAGGTAGCAGCTCGAATGTAGAGGTTGTTGCCGAAGAATGGAATGATGAACAACAGTATAGTCAGATGCAGCAAATGATACTTGATGGTGCGGGATATGAGGGCAATGAAAATTTTCGTGAAATTTTAAACGTAGACGAAGATGAACGCGTTGTTGAAGAGGAAATGATTCCGGAAGCACGTAAGATGCACGAGATGCTAAAAACAGCCAGCCGACCATTGTACGATGGGTGTCAGGTAAGTCAACTTGCTGCTGCTACAGAACTTTTAAATATAAAGGCGCAGTACAACATACCTGCTAGAGGATTTGATTCGATTGCATCGTGGTTTCGTCGATGCGCTCAAGAAGAAAATATTAGGCCCAACAGTTTGTACGACACAAAAAAGCTAGTGGAGGGACTTGGATTACCCGTGGAGAAAATAGATTCGTGTCGGAACGGATGCATGCTTTACTGGGATGTGGATGAGGACCTGCATCACTGCAAATTCTGTTTTCTTCCAAGATATAAACAAGGGAAACACAACCTCATTCCGTACGCCCGCATGTTCTATTTACCGCTAACCCCACGTCTGCAACGGTTGTATGCATCGGATGTGACAGCCTCACACATGAGATGGCATCATGAGCATTCACAGGATGAAGGTGTTATGAGACATCCTTCAGATGCTGCGGCATGGAAGCATTTAAATAATTGTCATCCGGATTTTGCACAAGATCCGAGAAACGTCAGATTGGGCTTATGCACGGATGACTTTAACCCGTTCAGGGCATCCAGGGCACAATATTCAGTGTGGCCAGTCATGGTAACCCCGTATAACTTGCCTCCCTCGATGTGCATGCGAGACCCAGTGATTTTTCTAACAGTGATCGTACCTGGGCCGAAAAGTCCAAAATAGAAACTGGATGTGTATTTGCAACCACTTATTGCAGAGTTGAAAAGGTTGTGGACTGACGATGTTATGACGTACGACATTTAGAAGAAACAAAATTTCTTGATGCGCGCCGCGTTAATCTGGACGATCAGTGACTTCTCTGCGTATTCAATGTTGTCAGGTATGTTGATCTTTAATTGCTCTTTCTTGTACATTTTTGAGTATGTGTTTAGCTTTTGTTATTGCTTTCCTTAGTCAGTGTAGTTAATTGTGTGAACCTCAATCTCCTCCTCTTAAAGGATGGAGTACGACGGGGAAATACGCATGTCCACATTGCATGCTAGACACAGATGCATTTTATCTCAGAAACGGTCGGAAAACTTGTTGGTTTGATTGTCACCGTCGATTTTTACAGTTGAATCATACTTTCCGTTCAAACGGCAGTGACTGGAAGAAGGGTCGACGAGTAAGAAAAGAAACCCCCCTGACAATGTATAGTGGAAGGCAGATTCTTCATAGTATATATGCTATAGGGATGCAGAAGATTACAGTGGACGGTGCAGAGAGTGCAAACAATGCGGCTGGGAAAAACACGGGTTGGAAGAAACGAAGTATTTTTTGGGATCTACCGTATTGGGAAGATTTACTGATTAGACACAATCTGGATGTAATGCATATTGAGAAGAATTTCTTCGACAACATTTTCAATACGATGTTGAACGTTCAGGGAAAAACAAGGACAATCTGAAGGCACGTTATGATATACGGGAGATATGTCACCGTCCTAAGTTGGAGCCTGACGACAATGATAATTACGCAAAATAAAAGTACATGTTGACGACGGATGAAAAGAAAACATTATTTGAGTGGATCAAATCCATCAAATTCCTGGATGGATACGTTTCGAATTTGAGCCGGTGTATAGACAGTCAAAAGCATATCATGTTCGAGATGAAAAGCCACGACTGTCATGTATTCATGCAACGATTGATGCCTGTCGCATTCAGACCGTTCCTAGAGAATAGACATTGGGAGCCGCTCGCACAGTTGAGTGTTTTTTTCAGGGACTTGACATGTACAGAACTGACTGAAGCTATTGTCGCTTCAATGAGTTCAGAGATCGCTGTTATTATCTGTAAGTTGGAGCGAATGTTCTCACCTGGCTTTTTTGACTCCATGGAGCATCTTCCAGTTGCATCTTCCATACGAGGCATTCTTAGGGGGTCCGGTACATTACCGCTGGATGTACCCATTTGAAAGGTAAGCACAGTTAATTTGTAATCTACACATATAAAGTACAGTGATCGAATGTAAATGTTTTCTACACATTCTACCTACCCACAGGTACTTACGTCGGTTGAAAAAGACGGTCGGAAATAAAGCAAGAGTAGAAGGATTTATCTGTAGTGCGTACCTGACACAAGAGACTGCCACATTTTGTTCATACTACTTTGACCAGCACATTGCAGAGCAGTTTCGACCAGCAAAACGAAACATTGTCGAAAATTTACTTGAAGGTGTTGACATAAACGACTTGTCGATTTTTACGGAACCTGGCATGACAGTTGGAAGATCAGTGCGTAGGCCGTTGACCGATTCTGAGTATCACGTAATGCAGACATACATGTTATGCAACTGCGTAGAGATCGAGCCTTACATAGAGTGAGTTCGTAACGTAACATTATTTCATCGCATAAACAATTACAAACTATTTGCTAACTATTTTTGTAACATACAGATTATTTCTAAACTTATACGCTCGAATAACACGAGTTGGTCTTACAGCCGCTGAGGAGGGGTCAATAATCGACAAAGAGTTTCGTTCTTGGTTCAGTGCATACGTGAGTTATTTTAAATTGTCAAAAAAACCGTGGCAATTTGTTGAAAAAATTACTACCTTCCTAACATTACTGTATGCGAACAATGACAGGTTGACTCCCCTACATTACCGGTAGATGATCATTGCATTATTTCTTTGGCAAAGGGGCCTGGACGGATTGCAAGGTCGTATACTAGATACGTCGGTAACGGTTACAAATTTCAAACGAAGGCGCATTCAGTTAACAGGCAGTGGTGTTTGCATAAAAGGTCATGTGTTCGGCACAAACGAAAACGATTACTTCGGAGTAATCAATGAGATTCTTGAGATTCAATACGCAAGTCCGACGCTAAAACACATTGTTCTATTCAACTGCACTTGGTTCGAGAAAACCAGACGAGGCAGAGTCCGTAAGATTGATCATTTACAAATCGTTGAGGTAAACAAGTCTAAGCATATGCGCACCGCTGATAGGTTTGTCCTAGCTTCACAGGCGATTGAAGTTCATTACCTGAACTATCCGAATAATAGTTGAGATCTGACAGATTGGTTAGTTGTTTGTAAAGTCAAACCACGCCAGGTAAAAGAAAACTTGTCCGAGAAAGACGACCATGCAGAGGAAGCTGTTGCTTTTCAAGAAAATGAGATAAGATGTCGTGCAAGCGACGATGGTCAGAATGCAAGTACTGTTCGTCCTTTGAATGATGGAACGATAACATTGCATGATGATGATACAAATGCTTCCACTTCTCACGCACATGACATTGATGCTGAATTTATTCGAGACGATGAATCCGATGAAGAAACAAAAGAAGAAGAAGAAGAAGAAGAAGCTACGACCGAAGAAACTGAGGATGATGAATGAGACATTTTGTAACTTTATGAATTTAAAGATTACGACCATCTGGTCGCAATCCTTGGCGGTGAATTCAAAGATTACGACCAGTTGGTCGCAATTCTTGATGGGACGCGTGATATGACAGCTTGTAGATAATCCCAATTTTGCGACCAGATGGTCACTTTTTCAATAAATGCAACCAGGTGGTCGCAAATATGTGTAAAAATGCGACCAGGTGGTCGTAATTTCCCCAGCACGCGCGACCTTTCGTTTCTGGTCATGATTACATATTTGCGACTATTTGGTCGCAAAATCTGATTTAAATTCATATAAGTTTTCCTTTCCCCTGTTTCTTCTTTTTTCCTTTCTCTTTTTCTTTCTCTCTTTTCTTTCTTTTCTCTCTTTCCCCCGTTCCGTTCCCCATTATTTTTTCCCCGTTCCCATTCTAAACCTAAAAACCCTAAACCTCCAATCCCGGTATCTATTACGAGGTTAGTTTTCGTATAGATTTTAAGTTTTAAGTTAGTTTTAGTTTTAGTTTTTAGTTAGTTTTAGTTTTAGTTTAAGTTTAAATTTAGTTTACTTAGTTTTAATTAATTAGTTTAGTTTAATTTTGTTAATTTAATTAATTTTAGTTTAATGAATCTAATTTAGTGTAATTAATTACTTAGTTTACTTTAGTTTAATTCATCTAATTTTAGTTTACTTTAATTAATTAATTAGTTTAGTTTAATTTTTTTAATTTAATTAATTTTAGTTTAATTAATGTAATTTAGTTTAATTAAGTACTTAGTTTACTTAAGGTTAATTAATCTAATTTCGTTTACTTTAATTAATTAATAAATTTTAGTTCAATTAATCTAATTTTAATTTAGTTTAATTTAATTAATTAGTTTAGTTTAGTTTTTATTAATTAATGTTAGTTAAATTTAATTAATTTTAGTTTAAATTAATCTAATAGTTGAAATCTTCATTACTTAGTTTACTTTAATTAATTACTTAGTTCACTTAATCTAATTTTAATTTACTTTGATTTAATTAATTTGTTTAGTTTATCTTAGTTTTAATTAATTAATGTTAGTTTAATTTAATTAATTTTAGTTCAATTAATCTAATTTAGTTTAATTCTTGATCATTACTTAATTTACTTTAATTTAATTAATTTTAGTTTAATTAATCTAAAAGTTTAATTCTTCAGTACTTAGTTTACTTTAATTAATTGATTTTAGTTCAAATTAATCTAATTTTAATTTACTTTAATTCAATTTAATTAATTATTTTAGTTTAAATTAGTTAATTAATTTATGTTAGTTTAATTTACATTATTTAATCAATTTAATTTAGATTATTCCATTAATTAATTTAATTTAAATTATTTCATTAATTAATTAATTAATTTAATTACTTTGTATTAAATTAGTTTAGTTTAGTTGTAGGATTATGACCAGGCGACGACGTCCTCCCAGGTCCAGACGAGCCTGACGACGAGATTGACGAGGGGACTCGCGGGCCGCCATCGCCGCTACCCCCGATGCGGACCAGGCCAGAGAGGAGTTGGACGTCATCCTCTTCGTTATGAGTCGGGAGTTCTTGCCACTCTCGATGATGCGATCCCGAGACCCGGCTGCGACACCACGCTGGGACTCCCAGGCCACGACTTCACGGGAGCATCAGGGCTGTATCAGGGTCCAATCACGGCCCAATCCAGGGGGGACCCTCCACTTCAGGCACGCGGACCTCCTCGGGCGCGACCCCCACTTGAATTGAAAGGAATACGTAAGTAATTTTGTTTATTGTTTTAATTACTTAATTTTAAAATCTTTAAACATTTTTAAAAGTGTTTTTTTTTGTGTTAACTAATAGTTTCTAATAGCACAATAATTTTTATGTTTTTTCAGAGTACAGCCGCATATAACCATTTCAAAACGGTTTCGCAAAGTCCTCCAGAGCATGCCTCTACCCAGCGAGCTTCGCTGGCAGAAGATTCCGACGACTGAGAAACGTCAGATGTACGATAATTGGAAGGTAAAAAACATAATTTATTTTTATAATTAATTAATTTTGAAATTTTTGGAAATAAATTTATTACTTTATTACTTTAACAATTTTTTATTTCAATTTTTTCAGGGCAAGTTTCCTGTTATCGATCCCGATATCACGGACGGTAGATTGTTCCCCCTATAGGACAATCACGTCCGGGATCGATTCAAGGACCTCATTTACCTGGCGCGCAGAAAGCAAGCAGCAAACTGCCCCGTGAGGATGAGCGAGGAGGACCACGCGCGGCTGATCGCAAGCTTGAACACTCGCGAGGGCAAGGAAGTGTCAAGGAGGAATAAGGCCAATCGCCAAAAGAATCCCACTAAACACACAGGTGAGGCCCGGACCCACGACGACCACCATCGTCGATTGGTAAGTTTTTTTTTTTTTTTTTTACGTACTTTTTTCTTGTTTTCTTTTTTCAATTAGTTATTAATTTATTTTTTTTTTCTTCAATCTCTAATATTTTTAGGAAGCGACGCACGGTCGCCCTGTCCCACCCGATGAGCTGCACCTCGTTCTTCACACGAAGAAGGACAAGACGATCGTTGACAGGAAGGCAAAAGAAGTTCAGGTATTTAATAATTTTTTCAATTATTATTTTTTCTTTAAAATTTTTTCTAACTTATATATTAACTATTTTATTTTCTGAATTTTAAATGTTTAGGAACGTTTCAAGGAGTCGTTGAGTCAGCGGTTGCCCACACCAGACTCGCAACCGACTCAGGAAGACCGTAGAGGCGTTCTTGGAGGCTGCTGGAGGGGGTTCAGCCTGATGGATCAGTTCCTGGGCTCGGCTCGTACGGGCGACGCCTTTACGCGGATGTGCCTCGACCTCAGCGGAGCGGAGCGAGCACTAGCTCCGACCCTTCTACGATTGAGCAGCAACTGCGGGAGGAGGTTCAGCAGCTTCACACCGACATGGACGCTATGCGCGACAACTTCGTTTCTCGAGTCGCTGCGATTGAGGTGGATATGCAGGCACGGGTCGAGGCCCAGGTCGCAACATTTTTGGCCGCGTTCTTCAGATCCCTAGATGGCGGCCATTCATCATCAACGCCGCCTCCGCCACCCCCCCCCGCCCCTCCGCAGTAGTTCTAGGATGATTTCTTTTATATATAACATTTTTTGAATATTTTATTTATATATATTTTATTTTAATTCCAATTTTTTATTATTAAATTTTAATTTTAATTAAATAAATAAATAATTATTAATTAACTAATAATTGTAATTTAAATAAATATTTTTTTTTATTAAATACGACCAGATGGTCGCATTTACCCTAGAAGATAAACGACCAGATGGTCGTATTTTATCCATAAACAAACGACCATCTGGTCGCATTTTGTCTGAGTACCACGTGGTCACTGTTTCATGTTACCAACTGGTCACTTATCTTCAACTTAAATTACGACCAGATGGTCACTTTTTTAAGCGACCATCTGGTCGTTTTTTAAAAATGTTGACTTTTTTGCGACCAACCATTCTTGGTCGTATATTTGTGACTATATGGTCGCACAAATTCTGGAACGACCAACTTTTTTGCCACCACCATGTTGGTCGCTCTTTTGGTTGCATTATACAATAAAAACGACCTTTTGGTAGCAAATTGACAATTTTTTTGTAGTGACAAAACCGAATTGTAGAATCGAATTAGAAGAAATTTGGTCCTATTGACTATGTGAAAATCTGCTAGATGGGAGAAGAAGAAGAAAAATTTTCAATTTCAAGAATTGAATTGATTGAAGCATTCGAATTAATAGCCAATGCCTTGTATTTATAGACAAAGTAGTCTTCCAATTAAATTAGGAAAGCTATCAAGATAAATGCAAAGAATAAAATCAAATCTTATCCCTTAATTATCTCTTATGTGTGCTAATTTTATGAATATAAAATCAATAAGAAAAACCATTTTTTAATTGAATTTATCTTGGATAAACATTCTTTTATATATTTATTTTAGACAAAATAATACAACAATTATTTCCTAAAATATCATATATGTGCCGATTTTGGTGTGTATTAATTAATTAAATAATTATTTATTTAATCAATAATTTGAACCAAAAATCTATTGAGTTCATCAATTCAATTATAAATTCTTCCTTTTTAATAAATTTCATTTATAGATTCTTGATATTTTTATTTAAATAAATCAATTATTTAATTTCAATAAATATCTGAATTTTTTTTACAATTTATTATCAATAATTATTTATTAATTTCTATTTAAATAATCAAAATCAATAGTTAATAGAGTTTATTTTATGGCGATAAAATATGGAATCTATTACACTTAATGAAACTAACATCAGACAAAAGAAATACATACTAAACAGATGAAAACGTTATTGATAAAGTATTAAAATGACTACCATGGCTAAGTAGTTGTAGTTATCCAGTCTGATTGGAATTACAAGTCAAATCTCCAAAGATCTAGGACAAGTGGGAGATTGTTAGGAATGGTGTCCTAGAACTTGTAATTATTTAATTATAATAATTTATTTCGAATAAATTAAATAAATAAACATAAGTTCTTTATATTATCTAGATTGATTCAATTGACGATATTAAGAATATATGGAAATATATTAATATCAAACATTCAAATAGTAAACCCTAAGTTACTCTTATGCAATCACGACTTAGTATGTGAGTCATACGAGAGGATTAAAGTCGTGATGAGTAACTTAAAAGTGTCTACAGTAAGTGGATAACGTTTGGGAACCTTATCCTGGTAACACTATTGATAGCTTCGCATTTTGTTTATAGACAAATGATCTAATCCTGATCATTCATGTGGGAGACATGAAATGGAAGTATCATATGCAATGTTGATTGTATAAGACAGGACCACGATGTTCGATCAAATTTCTCATTAATACCGTTTACGAGAAATGATCGAATATCAAACTAAGTTTATCAACCGTGATAGATCTCAATCCTGAGTAAAATACGGACTCCTATTTATGGAGTTATGTTCTTTGATTCACATGGTTGAGAGCGATCTATAAGAACGTTCAATATACTCCTGTTTTGGGAACATGGCTAGATAAGTAGCTGAGAACTCATCTTCACGAGATGGAATTCATAACTTTCCTATAAATTAACGGTATCAATGCGATACCTAAACATTTTAGGAACTTTAGGAAACTCCCTTGACGTACTGATTCGAGACATGAACAAGTGGCGCCATGACTTCTATTGATCACAGAAGTATATTATCTCTAGTTCGACTAAAGATAATGTTCATTGGAGAATCAGCGGGAACACAAGGATAAAACGGTAATTATAGGGGCAAAACGGTAATTTATCCGCCTGTAATTATGAGGGTTCCACGTGAAGGATATATCACAGATATAAATAAAAGATAAACTAAATGGACATAACTCATCTATAGTGAGGGAAATTCAGCTATGAATTTATAGTGGAATTATTCATAGTTAAATAATAAGTAATTAACTGATTATGAGTTAATCACTTAATTGACTAATTATTAAGCCCATGATCTATAGGTCCATCGGGTCCCTAAGCTAGCCCAAATATCGTTGTAGCAAAACTAAGTTATTTCTTTAACTTAGGAAGAACATATAATTTAAGTAATTGAGTTTACTTAAAATTAGGCAATATTAATTATTTGAATAATGAGATTATTTCAATGAAAATTAATATTAATATTATTAATATTGATACAATATTAATTGTTTAAATAAAGAGTTTATTTAAATGGAAATTAATATAACATTATCAATTATAATATTTTAAGGCAAAATTAATTGTTTAAATAAATAAATTATTTAAACGGGAATTAATGTTAATATTATTAATTATTTGAATAATGAGTTTATTTAAATAGAAATTAATAATTAATATTATTGATTAAATAATGAGTTTATTGAATTTAATAATAAATATTAGAGAGAATGAAATACAATTGGTTTAAGAAACGAATTGGTTTTGGCCCAAAATAATTAATTAATTGAATAAGATTCAATGGTAATTAATATAATAGTTTTTGGCTAAATATGTTTAAATTAGAAATTATTACTTGAATTTTTTCTAATTTTAAATATATAAATATACAATTATTATATAAAGAAAAGTAAATAAAAAATATATATATAAATATAAATTTTTATGTCTTCAGCGTCTGCATTTAATGTTTATAAATAATATATAATATATATATAATTCATAGTGGGCGCACGCTGAAGACCAAATAATTTATATATATAATTTTTTTTATCTTTTCTATTAATTTAATAATTAGGAGATAAGCATATCTATAGAGATTAGATATCATATTTTCCTATAAATATGACCATTAGGATTCATATTATATACTCTTCTCACTTTAATTAGAAAAGTGAAAATTCTCTCTCAAGTTTTTGCCTAATTACCAATTTTCCTTTGGGAAAAATTTAGAAGAAATTTCTTCTTCGTTCTTCCGGTTCGATTCCCACAAGTCGGTTTTGCTTTCGATCGGGATATAACGTAGAAGATCCGGTGTTGCTGAGGAATTGATGCTGTAAAGAAACCTCCAACCGATTCTCCATTAATTACTCAATGTAAGTAAAAGGGTTTTAATTTTCGAAATTAAGCATGAATCTACATGTTTTATCACAAATTGCATGATGTTAATAGATCCGTTATTAAATGTTAATAAGTTTGCTAAATAAATTTCCGCTAATTTAGTAAATCATCCCTTCAATACTTCCATTTCATGTCACCCACATGAATGATCCAGATAAGATCATTTGTCAATTATATAAAATGAACAGCTATCAACAGTGTTACCAGGATAAGCTTTCCAAATGTTATTCATTTACTGTAGGCACTTTTATTTACTCATCTAGACTTTAATCCTCTTTTATGACTCACATATTTAGTTGCGATTGCTGAGGTTTCTGCCCTAAATCTTATGTAATCTAATTAAACTATAAATAAATAAAGGAATTATTAATTAGTAATATTTACATTGTCATTTATTATTAGTTTAATAAATGTAATCCATCATAAGATCCAGAGTTACTTATGATAACTTAAAGTGAGCATATGATGCGGGAAGATTCACTTAAGTGTAACTCAAATAGTCTGTGGTATATGAATAAAGGTTGGCTGTCTTATTTCTGGTAACACCACTAACACGGCCCACTTGTGAATTGGCACAAGTGATCTCATCTGGATCGCTCATGTAGAGACATGTGAGTGGGGGTGTTGCTGCAATAAAGATTGTAGTAGACTGGACTAAGATAAACTTAATGTCTTATGGTAAAACCGTTACAGAAAGACACTTCGTTTATCAACCGGTTGATCATGTACAATTGATCTTAATCTTGAGTGGATTACGAACTCCTGTTCGCAAGAGACAAGCCTTTGATTTGCATAGGTGATAGTGACTCGAATAGTTCGCTCAATATGCCTCCCACTTTGAGGATTGCATCTTGCTTATAGCTAGGAACGTAATTACACAAGAATTGGAATTCACTCTTTTCCATATAGGAAAATAGATAAGTAGTTCTCTTATGGACTGATTCGGTCTTAAACAGCGAGGCCCCATATTCCTCTGATCAAGGAAAAGATTAAAGACGCATAATGGAGATTATGTAAGGTTGTTCATTGAAGAATCAGTTGGGCCTAAGGAACAAGATGTTTCATGGAGGTTAATACGGTAAATTACCTAGCCATGGATACAAACTACTTATGAAGGGTCAAAGTGTAGTTAATGATTATAGCCAATGGACATAACTATGTCTATAGTACTAAGAGTGCAACTCTAGATATTTAGTGGAGTTATCTAGGAGTTAATGAATGAGAATTAATTGATTAAAAGGAGTTTTAATCAAAGGTAATTCTGGATAATTGGAGCTTAGTTCTATAGGTCCATTAAGTCCTCCGAGCTAACGCATGTAATCGAGAACATAAATTAATATGATTAATTTCTTTGGAAAAATAGAATTAAATAGAAGAGTCTATTTGATTAATTAAAAGGAATTAAATAGAGGAGTCTATTTAATTATTTAATTAATGGTGGAATTAAATAGAGGAGTCTGTTTAATTATTAAATAGAAAAGTCTATTTAATTAATTATGAGAGATTAAATAGAAGAGTATATTTAATTAAATTAATTTTGAGTTGTCCAAAATTAATGGGGATTTAAATAGAGGAGTCTATTTAAATATTTAATTTGAGATTGTCAAATTAAAGAGGAAATAAATAAAAGGAGTTTTATTTATTGGAATAAATAAAAGGAGTTTTATTTATTGGAATAAATAAAAGGTGTTTTATTTATTGGAATAAATAAAAGGAGTTTTATTTATTGGAATAAATAAAAGGAGTTTTATTTATTTAATTATTTAAAGGAATTGTTCCATTAAATAAAAGGAAAAATAAAATGCCCAATAATGTCATTGGTGGGTGACATGGGCGTGTGACCCCCACTTTGGTCAACAGTTGACCAAGAGTTTGCATTTTATTATTTGAAATATATTTAGAATATCTTATTTAAATTAATATGATTAATTTAAATGGAAGATATGGAATAATATATTTAAATTGATATTGATTAATTTAAATAAAAGATATGGAATATTTTATTATGGAATAAAATATAATATCTTTATTATTCAAATATATTTTAGAATATCTTAATAAATTATTTATTAATTAAAAGATATTCAAAAGATTTTCTGAGGCCTTAGTTTTCCTATAAATAGGAACCTTGGGGTAACCCCAAAACACACAACTAAGAGAGCAAAAGAAAAGGCTCAGGAGATTCTTCTCCTCCCTTTCTCTTAGCTGCCGCCCATAGAGTATTGGGAAGAAAATTTCTTATTCCCAATTTTCCTTTTTCCAAAGGAGATTGTGCTCACGCACCAATTCTCTTTTGTGCTTAGTGAGGAAGTACTTTTTGGTGGTCTCTGGATCTTAACCAGCCAAGAAGGAGGAAGAGTCAGACACTTCTCTACAAGGGTTAGTATTCTGTTTATGCATTTACATTTTAAATTTATTATACTGCAAGGAAAGATCCGTTGGGACTTCTGCTTGAGAACTCTTTTAGAGGCCTCAATCCCAACAACGATTTCATAAAAGTAACTTTGGGTTTTACTATTTCACTGTTTGATATGAATATATATTCCTTATATCGTCAATGAATCAATAAAGATAAAATAAGAACTTATGTTTATTTGTTTAATTTATTCTAAATAAATTATCTTTATTAAATATTTAAAAGTTCTAGGACACTTTTCCTAACAGGTTGGACATTTCTAACCAATTGGTTGCTAAAGATTTATGGATTCGGGTTAAATCCATCAAGAACCCAGGATATGCTGCTCATCAAAACTCTAATAAAAAGGCTAATGATTTGAACTAAATAGGTAATTCTGGAGAAGATAGAAATATACTTTTATGCATTTCTCTCAAAACCCATTCATCCATTTAACCTTTCGGCCGCCAATTTTCTGGACTTGATTGTAGGACGGTATTTGACCGATACCAATTTCCTCGAATCATAGGTGACAGCGAAGAAGAAGTTTACACATGGATTTGTTAGGAATGGTGTCCTAGAACTTGTAATTATTTAATAATAATAATTTATTAAGAATAAATTAAATAAATAAACATGTTCTTTATATTAGCTAGATTGATTCAATTAATGATATTAGGAATATATGGAAATATATAAATATCAAACATTCAAATAGTAAACCCTAAATTACTCTTATGAAATCACGACTTAGTATGTGAGTCATACAAGAGGATTAAAGTCAAGATGAGTAACTTAAACGTGTCTACAGTAAACGGATAACGTTGGGGAACCTTATCCTGGTAACACTGTTGATAGCTTCGCATTTTGTTTTATAGACAAATGATCGAATCCTGATCATTCATGTGGGAGACATGAAATGGAAGTATCATATGCAATGTTCATTGTATAAGACAGGACCACGATGTTCGATCAAATTTCTCATTAGTACCGTTTACGAGAAATAATCGAATATCAAACTAAGTTTATCAACCGTAATGCGGACTCCTATTTGTGGAGTTATGTTCTTTGATTCACATAGTTGAGAGCAATCTGTAAGAACGCTCAATACACTCCTGTTTTGGAAACATGACTAGATAAGTAGCTGGGAACTCATTTTCACGAGATGGAATTCATAACTTTCCTATAAATTAACGGTATCAGTGCGATACCTAAACATTTTAGGAACTTTAGGAAACTCCTTGATGTCCCGATTCGAGACATGAACAAGTGACGTCATGACTTCTATTGATCACGAAGTATCTTATCTCTAGTTCGACTAAAGATAAAGTTCATTGGAGAATCAGGGGAACACAAGGATAAACGGTAATTACAGGGGCAAAACGGTAAATTTATCCTTTGTAATTACGGGGGTTCCACGTGAAGGATATATCACGATATAAATAAAAGATAAACTAAATGGACATAACTCATCTATAGTGGGGAGGGGAGTTCGACTATGAATCTATAGTGGAATTATTCATAGTTAGATAATAAGTAATTAACCGATTATGTGTTAATCACTTAATTGACTAATTATTAAGCCCATGATCTATGGGTATGTGGCAAAAAAAGGTAATTGTTTAGTCGCGAAATCAAGTAGAAGAAATGGAAATTTTAAAAAGTAATAGTGAATTACTTAAAATAGGCAATATTAATTGTTTAAATATTGAGTATATTTAAACGGTAATTAATTTAAACATTATTAATTGTTTAAATAATGAGTTTATTTAAACATGAAATTAATAATGAAATATTATTAATTATTTAAATATTGAGTATATTTAAATGGTAATTAATAATTTGAAATTAATTAACAATTATTAATTGTTTAAATAATTATATTTAAACGGAAATTAATAATTAAAATTAATTAAATTAATAATAAAATATTGTCAATAAAATTATTAATTAAATAATGAATTTATGGAAATTAATAATTATAATATTTATTATTAATTATTTAAATAATGAAAATTATTTAAATGGAAATTAATAATTAAATATAAATTGGATAATATTTAGTTGGTTGAAAATATTAATATTATTAATTGTTTAAATAAAATATTTTATTTAAATGGTAATTAATAAATAAATTAATTAAGTTGGACTTATTAATTTAAGAGAGAATTTCAAGCCCAATTGGATTAATGAACCCAATTGGAATTGGCGCAAAATAAATAATTAAATAAATTTGATTTATTAATTATTTATTATTAGTTTTGGCCATCATAGATAATTTGTAGGAGATAATTATTTGAATTATATCCTAAAATAATTACATAGATTTATTTACCCAAGATAAATAAAAATAAAGAAAATAAAATAATCTCCTATTTATCTATGGCATTTTCGAAATTGCAAGATAAAGGAAAGAGATAATCTTTTTTCTTTTTGTATTTATCTCTATAGATTAATCCTAATGGGATTAGGATTCCTATTTTCTTATAAATAGGAGGGTTGGGTCATTCATAAATCACACAATTCAATTCCTTAGAAATTCAGAATTCTCTCTTCCTCCTCTCCTCCCCTATTGCCGATTTTCATAGGCCATTGGGAAGAAAATATTTTTTTCTTCTTCCCAATTTCTTCTTAAGTTCGATCCCACAATCGGATTTCGTTTGATCGATCGGGATATAGCGTAGAAGATCCGGTGTTGCTGAGGATTTGATGCTGTAAAGAAACCTCCAACCGATTCTCCATATTTTACTCAATGTAAGTAAAGGGTTTTAATTTTCGAAAAACGAGCATGAATCTACATGTTTTTATCACAAATTGCATGATATTAATAGATCCTAAATTAAGTGTTAATTTGTGTTACTAAATAAATTCCGCTAATTTAGTAAATCATCCCTTCAGGATTGTCACATGATTGACTTCGAGAAACACTCTCAACATTTTCACTATTCAATCAATTAATAATAGTTTATCATTAATTTCTATTTAAATTAACTCATCATTTAAACAATTAATAATTTTAATTTTAATTTATGTTTAAGTAATCTCATTATTTAAACAATTAATATTGTCACTATTTAAGTGAAAATTAATGATAAAATATTTTTTTAATAATATCCAGAGTAAATATTAATATTTTATTAATTATTTAAATGATGAGATTATTTTAATGGAAATCAATAATTAATTTAATATTAGTAAGTTAATGGGTTAGACTTATTTATTTAAATAGAGAATTTAAAATCCAATTGAATTTATGAACTCATTTGGTTTTGGCTCAAAATAACTAATTAAATAGATGAGATTCATTTATTAATTAATGATGCGATTTCCATCCACATGTATTATTCTAGGAGTAATTATTTGAATTTTTTTTCTAAAATAAATTATAAATATTGGATTCTCCGAGATGACAAAAATAAAGAGAAGAAATATAATGGAATTTTGGTCAAGCTAAGATAATTGAAGAGATCATTCTTTCCCTCACTACAGTGTAAAGGTTCCACTGGCGCCGGACGACATTGATGATACTAAACCTTGCGTCGACATTGAGTAATGTCGATGTCACGCCCACGTCGGTAGTGATGTTGGTAAATATATGTCAACAGTGCTTGTTTTAAGCATCGCTGACGCCGATCGTGTTTACATCATTGATGGTGTCAAAGGTGGACGTCAGTGACACTACTATCAACGTCACGTCGGTAATGTATGGTCCCTTTACTGACGCTATAGATCATAATATGGCGTTTATTGTATCCTTATTCTTTCCTTTAATACAGAAAATGGTTCCTACCAATTTTTAATGAGAATGAGATAACCTAATGGCCTTGTTTAAAATGTCTGAACACCTTATTTACCACAGTCTGATAAATTAGGGAACATTTACATATTATGGGATATCATTGTTGAGATTGGGGACTCTATAAAAGAGTTCTCAAGTGGAATTCTCAATGATCTTTTCTTACAGTATAATATTAATCTAAAAACATATGCATAAAATAATGGCTAACCCTTGTCGAGAAGTGTCTGGCTCTTCCTCGTCTTTCTTGGTTACGATCTTGAGACCACAAAAAAGATGTTTCTCACTAAGCACAAAAAAAATTGGTGCATGTATACTATCCTCTTTGGAAAAAGAAAGATGGAAGAAAAAAAATCTTCCCTTTGACCACTAAGGGGTCAACAGTGGTAATGAGAGAGGATAAGGAAATTTTCCTGAGCCTTTTCTTTTACTTTATTAGTTGTATGTTTTGGGGTCACCCCAAGGTTCCTATTTATAGGAAAACTATGGCCTCATAAAATCTTTGAATATGTTTTATTTATCAAATAATTAAATAGAGATATTGTAAAATATATTTTGAATAATTAGATATAATATCTTATTCCATAATAAGATATTCCCATATCACAATTTAAATTAATCCAAATTAATTTAAATTAATTATTCCATATCTTACTCATTTAAATTAATCACATTAATTTAAATTAGCATATTCCATGTATTTTAAATAAAATAAAATGCATAAATTTGGTTAATTTCAAACCAAAGTGGCATGTGACCGATGCCATACCATCATCTCCATGATAATATTGAGCATTTTATTTATTTTTCTTTTTATTTAATAGAACAATTCCATTAAATATTTAAATAAATAAAACTCCTTTTATGTAAGGACCCGAGAATTTTGGTAGAATTCTTTATGTTAGCATAAATTAATTTTTTCTTTAACAGGGAAAATAATTTTGTTATGTTAATTTTGGTAATACTTGTGACTAACCATAGTTAATTTAACATTTGGGGAAGGAAATAAATGAGAATGGGATGGTTAACCATGGTTAGTTTGGTGGAGAGGGGGTGGTCAGCAAAGAAAAATAAGAGTAGGGTTTAGTTAGCAACAAAAAATAAGTGGAAGGAGTTAGTAGTAAATAGGGTTGGGCTCGGTCCGGTTCGGTCCGGTCCGGTTTTTGTCAAAACCGAGAACCGAACCGAGGTGCACAGTTTAGTATTTTTGTGAACCATTCGGTTCTACTTTGAGGAATGAACCAGTCGGTTCGGTTATATTTAAGTTTTTCGGTTTGGTTTTCGGTTTTATCAACAAATGGTTTGGAAGAAAGAAAAAATGGATAGTGAAAGAGGTGAAGAAAAAGACAACTGAGAAGAGAAAAAATGGAGTATGTCTAACATTCACATTCTACATTTCAATCAACAAATCAACTAGATCTAAAATTTGAAAAAATAAAATACATTCATTGATTGATTTCCATGTGAAGATAAAAACCAGATCTAATTAAATATTGAAAAAAACGTTTTTATACAACAAATGTTTAGGGTTTTCAAGCAAGAAAATAAATGGAAAAAATGGAGGGATTTAAGGTTCTTGGGGAGCAAAAGAAAAGAAATGGAATAAATGAATTGGGTTTTCGAAAAGCAACAGAAAAGATGAACAAAAATGGAAGAAAAAAAAAGAAAAGAAAGAAAGAACAGGGAAGAAATGAAAGGAAAGAGAGAGAGGAAGGAGATGGAAAAGTAAAAGAAAGAAAGAAAGGAAAGAAGAAACGAACAAATGGAGAAAAAAAGGAAGAAAAAGTAATGATGACAGACTGTCAAAAAAAAATAATGATGACAGAAAGAGAAAAGGGGAAGTGAGGAGTGAATTTAGGGATTTTAAATTAATAATATTATTTTTAATATAAATTCGGTTTGGTTCGGTTTTTTATGGTTTAAATAAATTCTAAACCGGCTAAAAACCGAAATTATTCGATTTTATACATTACAAACAGAATAAAACCATAAATGAAAGGAAACCGGACCGAATCGGTCGGTTTGGTCCGGTCCGGTACGGTTTTCCGGTTTTTTGCACATCCCAGTAGTAAATAGGTCTTTTATTTTAATTATTGGAAATTAGGAGTATAATTAGGAAAAATGAAAAGTGAAAAAAAAAAAAGATGCTCCTCATTTTTCTATCTTCAGCCACTGGCCACTCAAGGGTCTTCTCCCATGGATTTTTGCTTTTCATTACAAATTTCAGAAAACAATTCTTCCATTTTAGCAGCCTTGCCACCGACCTTGGAGTCCAATAGAAGCCACTAGTTTCCTTTCACTCTCTTGCTTGTCAACGCTTGTAGTGGGTTTTCCTTGTGATTTTCCTTTTGGGTGGTAACGGCTAACCGAAGAAGAGGCAAAAGAGTTGGAATTCATCTTTCGATTTCAATCATTTCCTCCTTAATTTCTGGTATATCTTGAGCTTATTTTTTTTTATTGGTTGTGTTGTTGGTCCATTTTCAATTATAGAAGATGATTTTATTTCATCTGTCTTGAAGTTAAGGAGGTAAATGCATGTGGTTGAGCTTTGGTTTTTTAAAAAAAAAAAATACAAAGATTCTTTGATTTTCTCCCTTAGAATTGTTAAAGCCAATTACAAATTATGTTTTCTCAAAGAAAAATGATGTGGCCATTGGACGCTACCACCCTTTTGATCTTCATTTTTGCTATTTGGGTTTCATGGGTTTTTTTTTCCTCCTGTTACGTTATATATACATATATATTTATATAAAATTTGTTGACTTAAATTTGTTACAAATGTATATATATATAAACTTTGTACTTAAATTCATTTTTAAGCTTTACTTAATTTCTGTTATAAAATTTTACTTAAATTTGTTGAGCTTTATATAAGCTTTTGTCTATTTTTTTTTAATATATATATACATACATATATATATATATATATATATATATAATGTTTTGACTTGGTTCTTGTTTTAATATTTTACATAATATTAAAACTATAATATAAAATTTTGATTTGAATTCCCGGACATCGTCGTTGGTTTTGTGCCCAATATTTTGTCAATTGGTATGACTTAAGTGTCTTAATTGATTGGGCCCTAATTTGACATTGTATAGGTGGTGTTGGATTCGGTAATCCGGAAATTTTCAAAAAACAAACGGTAACAAGAGTTGGAATTGGAAGGCCAAGAACGAGTGGTGATTCACGGGGCCAACTTTGAAGGTGAGAACATAAAGAATCGGAAGGGTGAATGGCGTGCATTCACGAGTTTTTCCCCAGTTGTCTTAAAAGGGAAAGTGTGGTGTAGGTGGTAGTGATTAATAATATGGTTGGTAAGGTTAAAAGCGTAAGAGAAATATGGAAACGGATATTGACTCCGGTAGTGGTTAAAAGGACCTAAAATGCTAATTAGCTAAAAAAACCGGTTTATGCATAACTAGTTGTTCCTTTAAGCATGCCTATTTGCTTTATAATTGTGTTCATAGTCCGTGAACGAGTCATATTCTGATTTGGGGCTATGATTATACATATTTATCACATGTTTGGTTTATGATTCGATGATTAGTTACGATTGAGACAATAGAGAAATGTGTGAAGTGAGATATGCACGTATAGTCGATGGTTGTAACTTAATGTTGTTGAAAGGAAGCATGTTCATTCCATTTCATTTCATATCATTCCACTCATGCATATCATGCGATCGACATGTGGCCATGGGGTTGTAACCCGTGTAACGGTGTGTGGGTGTTGGACGTTACACGTGGTTACCGTAGAGATATGGTGGAGCTCCGGTGTGCTATGTAATAAATGGCCCGGGTGCTAGTGAGTTTGAGATAGTTGAAATTGTGATGAGCTACGGCTCGCACTATAAGAATTTCGGGAATAAGTGACATCCTTTTGGCGTCACCTATTCGAATAGGTGACGGTTTTTTGACTGTCACCTATGGCAGTGTCACCTATTTAAATAGGTGACGGGTAAAACGCGTCACCTATTCCAATGGGTGACATCCTTTTGGCGTCACCTATTTCAATGGGTGACATCCTTTTGGCGTCACCTATTTCAATGGGTGACATTCTTTTGGCGTCACCTATTCCAATGGGTGACATCCTTTTGCCGTCACCTATTCCAATGGGTGACCCGTTTTACCCGTCACCTATGGTCTAAATTTTGAGAAAAAAAATATTTTTTTAATTAATTGATTTTAAATAATGCCATTTATTACACGTATCAAATTTGACTAAATGTTACAATAAAAATTAAAATATCACTAAATGACTACAAAAATTACAATATTTTTAAACAAAAAATTAAATTACATTATACTTGGACAATAAAACAAGAATTGCTAATAGAAAACTAGTCCTGATTCTTCATATAATTGAAGACGTCAACGACAGCTTCTGCTTTAAGGGGGACATTTGTCCAAGGGCTCTTCCCGATTGCATAACTAGACTGTCCTATATCCATGAATAAAAGAAGGAATTGATAAACAATAGGCCTCCATTTAAATTACACAATCTGGAAGGGAAAAGTTAAAGGCATATGTTGAATAACATTCAATGAAAAAATAAAGGCCATTGACAGAAAATCTGCGTTAGTTGTAAAATAAGAGACACTGATACACACCTCTTCACATGTCCATTATCATAGTGATCATATGGTGCCGAACTTGAAGTAAATAAAAAGAGCCTTCTCCACTCCAACTTGATGCGACTTGCCTGATTGATCAAACAACCGAAAAGCCTTCATAATAAACACAAAATAAACCAACAGAAGGGGCTTCTAAAAAAGTATAACTTAAGCATAGTGCTCTGATTCACTATATTTCAAGATCTGCACCTAAACGAACTACCTGCAAATAAATCAACTCTAATTAGAATTTAGAACTGGAAATATCATAATGTTGCTAACAGGAATGAAATTGATAGTCTCAGCAATAAGATAGACTTTAGATCTCCAATAGAATAATTAAAAAATTAATCTCACAATGAGATGATATTTTAGCATACATAGAGGGAAAAGAAGTTACAAAATTAGCAAAACAAAAATCAGTTACATATAGATTGAGCCTAATATGACCTTAATAATTTCACATCATGAACTCAGAATCCTTGTTTGATTTGCAAACAAGCAAGCTACTCAGGGCAGTAATTAGTGTCAATGAAAAAAACCACTCTTGCTCCCCAACCATGAATGAAAAATAGAGTAAGTAAAGTATGAACAAACTCATCTATCTATTAAAAGTAAATGAACTGACCTAACAGGAATGTAAATGGACTCCAAATTAAGTCAAAAATTCGAGGAACTTCCTAAATCGCAATAACCACAAAAAAGCAGGCAATAATCTTTCCAATCATCACTGATCTTATCTCATTGTACTTGTTAAAGATCCCAAAAGCTCCTTACACCATGAGAGTAAAAAGTGTATGCATTGGATAGATGTAGTACAACATGTAGTCATTGTTAAAAACAATACAGCAAAATGCCACAAAGAAATTTAGCCGCCACATCATCTGCATCACATATTTGTCAAAACTGAGCACTATTAGAATACCCAACACTTCTAACAAATAGTAGAAACCAAATTGATTCTAAAAGAAAATTTACTCAAGTAGTCTTCTTATTATATTTGGTGCTCTTTGGCCTTTGAAATTTCTTTTACCTGAAAAGCAACAAATGTATATGAAAATTACCTGAATAAAAACAAACAAACAAACTACAAATGTTTGGTCATAAAGTGTTTTACCAATTAAACATTTTTTTAAACAAAACTTATTAGGTACTTCAAAGCTTTTACTCATCACTTTAAAAAAAACACCACAAAAAATTCAATCAATTTCAAAAATTAATGGAGAAAGAATAGACACCTGAATTGAATGATTTTTAGGTGTGGTTAGAAACATAATACATACTCTTGCAATCAGGGAGTGAGGATTATATTGAAGTTACATTTTATAATGTATGATTTTTAAGTGTGGTTAGAGCCATTATCACAATGTGGGGGGGACTTTCATAACAAGCAGAAACACTTGAATGGCAACAAACATACATTATTAGAATCTATGAAGTGGGGATTATATGGAAGTTATTTTCTTTTTTAAAGAAAATTCCAGACTTATGACAAGTAAATGTTGCATGTTATTGTCAATGCCAATAGCCAGGGGTAAAGAACTTCATTGAAAAATATCAAGAATAAAACAACAAGATACATCAAGAAAAGATTAGTGAGAGATGCATAGAGAATACATTGATAGGCATAAGCTTGTTCAATAGGTACAAAATTTAAACTGATCAGAAATAGAGTGCAAATACGGGAAGAAGAAGAATAACTAATTGACAGATAAACCAAACAAACCACAAGTTTAAGATAGATTCAAGATAAAGATTTTTCTTTCCCTTCAACGTATTGAAATCCAAATTCCTAATTTTTCTCGAGATAGAAAACAAAAAACACAAATTTAGAAATTGAAAAATGTAGAGTTCCCAAACAACATTGAAAATGTTGAAGATTGGGCAATTAATACCCTTCACGCTTCAAGAAATCCACTGCGGTTTGTGTCATGTAAAATAATGTTCGGTTTCACTCTTGGAAGAATGTCATTATCGGCATTAACATCATCAATGGTAGCCCAAATTGCCAACTGTGCAGACCTTCCAATAAGCAAGAATCCATAAGAGAAAGACAAGGTAAAACTAGTAATTCCATTATATTCAAGACAAACTCCATGGAATTCTAACTAAACAATCATTTCTATACATGATAGAGTAGACGAATTCAAAACAAATTAAAAGACAAGGACATTCGTAAACTCGTCAATAATCAGTAACTATCAATCAAGCTAAACAATAACTCCAAAATCCACAAAGGCAAAGAAGAAATCCCCGTTTATTTGAGATTAATGATATCAAGTAATTGAGATTAATGACAAAAGAATATTTCTCACATTAAGGTTTTGCTGTATCCAGAAGTAGTTGTAACCGAGGATATTTGGTTATTTTGCAAATCAACCAGCTCAAAATGTTGGCTGATGTTGTCGCCCATGCTCAATATTCACTAAATGAATTGTTCTTTAGTCTTCTGTTGGCTACAATTAGCACTTTTAATCAAACTTCAAAGAAATCATAAACCTCCTCCATATTGTAGGAAATAAACTAGAAGCTACTGCATAAAAATATTGATTGTCTTCAAGGCAAGAACAATTTATTAATTAAAATACAAGACCAATTCAGTGGTAGATGACAATTAACATGAAGACACAGAGATATGAGTACTCACAACATCACAAAATTGGTTTTTAGTGACTGATGAGCATCACTAACGGCTTCCATAGCTGAAAGAATTCTATCAAAGGTTTTGAGATCATGCATCTTTGGTATTTGTCATATCATCACTGTTCCATATCAAGGCAAGTAATTAATGGTGAAGAGATTATGAATGAAAGAATCAATTCATAAAGAATAAAAAATTATAACCAAATCCACAATCTATTTAAGAAATTTCACTAAACAGAGAAAAGCAACAATCAATTATCATTCAGAAAACATATTAAAATGATGAATTTAAAATCTAGTTTAAAATTAAGCAATCACAAAACAAAGATGAAAACGATTCCATTAAGATGAAATAGAAAAATAAAACTTTCGACAGAACAACACTTCTATTTCACCAAATGTAGAAGGATTTGTCTTTCATATAGTATATATAAAAATGGGAACCTGAGAAAATGTTATTGTATTTGAGCCCATGTGATCTGCAAGATAAGTTTCGTCCTCACGAAGATCTAAGGAACACAAAAATAGGAACTATCTCAACATTAGGGGTACACAACCCTGCTCCAAAGGGGCAACAAAAAATTTGGTTTTGCAAAAGGTTTTCATACATCTCAACCAGTAAAATTGAACATTACCACAACTGAGCCAGAAACCGAGCCTCCTTCAGCATCATTTTCCAAAAGGTTGCGGCACTTGACATTTTTCTGAAGAAGATGCTTTACAGTGACCAAGGCTATAAACATTTCATATGTATTCACGGTTAAATAATAGTAAAAAATATGATAGTAAAATTTATCACAACAAAATGGACTTAATAAATTTCTCAACATACCAGCTAAGGACTCTGCAGATCCAAAGCATAATGAGAAAGTAGCCAAACGCTTAATAAATGCAGCTGCCTTTTGCATGTCATATTGTCTGTCTATCATCACACAACATTATCTTCAAAGCTTTAGCTAACACTTCACCATTATCTCTGGTAGCTAACATTGAAAAAATAATAAAAGGAACAATGTGATGTAAAAGCAGAAAAGTACACTATGTATAAAAACATCAATAATAAGATCCACCCTGAAGTGATAGACAATTCGCTTCCAGAGGATGAGAACTTAAAATTGCTTACATAAAAAAAATCCAAAAGCAAGCTCACATTCCTAAATATTAAACGAATTGTCACCCTTAAAAAATCAGAATCCTTAAAATCATTCAACAGGTAATAAAATAGGGGAAAAACTAACCCAACGTTTGTTGACAACGTTGTATGCCTTAAGATCCGAACATATGTTTCAAAATAGCTAGTGTGTTCTATTCCAATTTTTCTTATAGTGAATGAGTTTGTTTGTATTGTGAGAGAGAGAGAGAGAGAAGATCTCACAATTTAAAGTTTAATTGTCTTTCCACCCTTCTCCATTTATCAAAAGACCTGCATGTATCACCATTTATCAAAAGAAAACCACATCAGAAATTACTATCATCATAATAAAAGAAGAAAGCACACAGATGTGTCTATACAAATGTGAAGTAGAAGGAGAGTGTGTATCTATACATATTCAATTGATAAAAACACCAAAATTTCCTTACAGAAATCAAGACTATATTTATGATGTTGGATCTTTTTTAGGATTCCAGAATTGGTTTCCCATTTACAAAGTCATGAGATATTAAACTAATCAGAGAAGAAAACAATATCATCTCATAAATTGGAAGACTTATGGCAACCATCATGTCTGAAAATGATCTTTTTTCTAGAAGATTTAAACAAGTTACTACTAACTAAGGTAACATTAAAAATCTCAAATTAATACTTTAAAAGGACCAATTTAAACAAGAAATTTACCATATGAAGGAAAAATAGAATCCAAGCATATTTAAAATTATCGCAATAGTATTTATAATACTTTAAAAAAACATTAAATATAATCTCAATGCATTACATAGATTTTTGTAACGACCCGATTTTTCGTAAAATCCTTTAAAACAATTACGCAGCGGAAAACTTGATTTTACAGAAAAACGGTGTGGGTTCGTTTAAAATTCGGATAAACCAAAACCTGTTTTACATTGGCTCAAATCAGAGAAAGCAGTAAACCTGGAATGCGCATTCCATACCGTGATAAAACTTCTAAAGAAAGTTTAAAGTCTAAAAATATAAACACAAATTATACAATTGCTCCATCGAGCTCAAAATGAAACATAATAAAAGTAGTAAAATGGTCATGAGCATTCAAGGATGCTTCACCCAAAACCATATATGTTCTTGTCCATTCATTGTCTCAAGTAGTCACGCGGCGCCACCTCCTCTACCTCGTCCTCTACCACGAGTCTTACCTAAAAAAAAGGTAATTGTAGCAACATTAGCATAAAAATTCTAGTGAGAGTAAAATGAAAGCAAGTAATCCTATGAATCACATTCCATGCCGAAAATTGTGTCCAAAGGCCTATATTTCAATTTTACTATCCATTCCACATTCCAAATTCCGCATATAATCAACATGCATAGTATGCTTCCTGAAAAGTAACGATATCAAAACTTAAAGTAAAAGTACCCGTTATTACTAAGTCTTACTACTGAATTCTAAAGGTTATGTAATGGTATACTAACTATCTTTATTACCAAACAAGTTTCATCGTATCATAAAACTGTACGGACCGAAGTCAACATACCATCATGTACCATATCACAAACCATCGTAACTCTCATCACATCGGATATCAGGAATTTCACCATATAGATATCAGGAATTTCACCATATAGATATCAGGAATTTCACCATATAGATATCAGGAATTTCACCATGTAACAAATCATCGCACCATGATACCGTATGGAGCGAATCAACATACTATCATGTGCCGTATCACATATCATCGCATCATGATACCGTATGGAGTGAATCAACATACTATCATGTGCCGTATCACAAGTAACGTATAATACTCATCAAGTTCCCTAGTAAGTTAGTTAGAAAACCACTAAACTACTGAAGAACATAAACTGCTTGAATTACACGAGTCAATACTCAAGTGTAAATTCTAAGCCACTTTGACTCCCAAATCTCTTAAAGTTACTTATTCAATCACTTTCATCTAAAGTCTCCAAATCACCTTACAAGACTTCCAAACCACTCATGTTTCCTCTTTTACTTCTAAAACCATAAGTACACCAAAACCACTCCACTCACATCCGAGTTTAAAGTTTATAACCAACTTCCGGAATTTAGTTCCCCTCTTAACCTCGATAAACAATAACGTAATGAAACATAACTCAAAAAATTACTAACTTCCATTTTAAACTCACCTTAGATTGAAATCGAACTTCGAAAGTGTCGAGATAGATCCCACGCGACCAATTACCAACCTTGTATCTCCTGGATCTTTAATGGATTGGCCCGATTGATGAGATGGGTAGAAAGATCGTCTCGAGTGCTTTCCAACGAGCTAAGGCACGATGAAAACGGTCGAGAAATGAAGCCGGGGCGACAATTTCTTTCTCTTCTCTTTTTTTCTCTCTAAGCTACGGGTTTGGGGTTCCATTTTCACCTCTCCTTTCTTTTTTTTCTTGTCATTATCCTTGAAATATATGAAATAGATATATATAAAGAAAGTTTGGTAAAAGACCATATTGCCCCTCCTATTATTTCCTTAAGAAAACTTGTTCCGGGTGCTCGTTATTTCACGTTTCTAAATCCAATACAACTTCACTACTTCTAATCTATCTTAAAAGTATTTAACAAAAAAATAATGGGCCCGCTAATAATTTTTAATACGTCCAAATCTAATTTAAGCTAATAAAACGATTAAAAAGCTTTCGAATGAAATTAACTACTAAATTCTAAATTACTAATTCTAAAATTAAACTTAATACTTTGATTAAAGTAAATGAAATATTAAATAAAAAAAATTCACTCCAAAAATAACGGGACGTTACAATTTTTAACACCAAACACAGCTCCAAATCTCATTTTCTCTGTACTATCTGATACTTTTCTTTCAACTTCATGGATTTTTGGCAAGTTAACAACTTACTAGAATTGCCCTCTTCTACTTGAATGGTGGAGTAAAAAAGAAGAAGAATAAAACCTAAGCACTTTGTAGCAAGATAATAATGCATGTATCTTTCAAGTTATAAAATTATAGAATATCATCATTACATTTCAATCCAAGTTATCTTTTCTAAGTGTAAAATACCTATAAAAATGGGAGGTGGCATTGGTGCCTCATGTTCAAATTCCTTTACGCTTCTGTATGGAGAAAGAAAAGGGAAATGTTCACCTTTAGAAACTGCACACATACTCAATGAACAAAAATATATATAGAAACACACAGCAATAGAATCTCTTCAGGAAATATAAAATTCATTGAGGTAGATATGGTTAAGTTAGTTATCAAAACAAATTAATTTCTTCTTTAAATATTTTCAATGTAAGGAAAGATTAACAAGCATTCATGTGTTTCGTATCAATAACAAGATTCTTCAATACTTGAGACTGATAGTTCCAGATGCACGCAATTCCTGAATACAAACTCGCTAGAATCCTGCAATAAAACGAATACATATTACAAATTTTGAGTCTAACCCCTCCCCCAACAAATACAATGGAAATATAAGGCAATCATAGTTTGGTAAACTTACTTACTACCAAGTCTCTGGGAGACGAATAGGAAGGAAAACCAAAGAAGTGTTGGCAGCTTATTCTAAAGAATAGTTTGTAGAAACTGTTTTTTAGATTTGAAAATAGGTGACTTGTAAATGTTAAGGAAAAGCACTTAAAATAACTATTTGCACATTTGTTATTTTTAAGGAAAATAACCACAATTATTATAACATGCCTAAGCACAAACTAAAGAAAAACAACTTTCTTGAGAATACATTGAACTCTTGACTAAATTAGAACTAGCATTGCTAGGCCATAGAAAAGATTCTATTAATTGAAAAGAACTACATGAAATGACTAGCGATCAAACTTTACCATGATTCTGTAGGATGCAATTCCACTGATTTTACTCTTTCTGATCTTTGAGCGAGCTTCCTCCTAATCAAATTTCATATAAACATTTTAAACAAAGAATAAGAATTGTAATAATCAAAATAAAAAACATACATATCCTGAAGAATTGAGATACCTTGATTTCAAGTCTGAGAGGTTATGAAAACATAAGAAACCAGAAAAATGAGCAATTAGTTGGAGGAAAATGATTCAATCGTACAAAATCCATAAAAAAAAACTCTCAATCAAATTCAAACTCTCACATTTAAAAATTAAAGAGAATAATCGAAGAATAACAAAATCAACCTATAGTTACCAGAAATGAGGAAATACAGGGTAATTTTTATCAAATCGAATAAAATTTTATTCAGATCTAAGCTACGATTGAATGCAGATTGCAGAATCATTTAAGAAAAATGGAACAAGATTGTAAAACTCACCATATTGTTCGATCTAGAGAGAGAAATAGAGAGATAGGGGAGATGAATGTTGTTGATGACAATTCTAAAAGGATAGTTTAACAGTCTACACATAATGAGAGCATTTATATATTAGAAGATTACTTACATTAATCAAACGTGAAGTATAAAATCAGAGAGAGATTGAGAGTTAGGGCACCGCTGAACTTAATTATAAACAAATTAAAAACTTACTTTGAGATTTAGGGTTGTCCAACATTTAGGGCGGCAGATCGAGAGAGCAAGAGCGAGATCTAGAGCGAGAGTGAGAGCGAGATCTAGATCCAGAGTGACGAGAGAGCGAGAGCGATATCTAGAGCGAGAGTGAAGAGAGTAAGATTGAGAGCTTAGGACAAGCTCTGAGATAGAGAAAGCGAGAAAGAGAATGTGATTGCGAGATCTGAGAGAGAGTTTTTATTTTTTTAAGAAAAATCGAGCGATTTATTTTCTCTTGAGCGATTTCTTTTTAGAATACCTCATAGAGGCTGAAAGGAAAAGTACCTTGAAGAGTATAATTGAAGGGTTTCGTCTCTTGAGCAAAATCCCTTTTCTCTTGAGCAAAATCGAAGACTGAGCAAGATTAACGATGAACGGATGAATGGAGAGTGGAGAGTAGAATTGAAGACTGAGCAAAATCCCTGTTCTCTTGAGCAAAATACCTTTTCTTCTGAACGATTTCTCTTGATCAAAACCCCTTTTCTTCAACAATTTCGTCTGCGATTTGGTTTGAAGTATTTGGGAGTGAGAGATTTGGTTTCAAGGAGTGGGAGATTTGGTTTGAGAGCGAGAGGGTTTCTTCTGACTTCGTGTTGAGCGAGAGGGTTTCTTTTTTTCTTTTTTTTTTCCTAAGTTCATCCGCGTTTTGGTTTGACGGAATAGGTGACGTGGTTTTAATTTTAAAACTATTCATCCGCTTTTTTTTTTCATTGCGTCACCTATTAAAATAGTTAGTGTGTCCTATTCCTATTTTTCTTATAGTGTCGGTTGTTGATTGATCTTGTAACTTGGGCGTAGTGAGACGCCGAGATTAGTTGGCTAGACTTGTGAAATCAAAGAGGATGGTAATTGTGAAATGATACTATGGTACGGTTTGACGGAAGTATGTGATAGGAGGTTGAGATTGGTTGTCACCATCTAAACATAAAGCATTTGTTCTTTATATACATTTAAAGCATGATATTACTTCTTTTGCAATCTATCACGATCATTCCACATCACCGTTCATATTCTTTTGTTTTCACTGAGTGTCATGCTCAAAGGTGCTCTAAATCACCTTTCAGGTATCGGACGAGGCGCGGCAGGTGGTGCTCGTTGATTTTGTCAAGATGGAGCTTTTGGATTCTCTGGTCACGCGAGCCGCTTTTTCTAGGGGTTTAGTGGTCATATTTGGGGTTTTGTTTTCTTTTGTTTTAGGGATAAGTTTTAAACTTAAAAAATGTACATTATGTGTGTTTAACTGTTTTAACTCTGTGCACCGAACCTTACTCTGATTTGAATTTATGTGATACTCTGAACCGACCGACGAGCCGATGATTTTCTGATAAACAGGTTTTTATATTGTATGTGAGGTTTGGAATTTACGAATACAACATGCTGAAATTTTAAAAAATTTACTAAATCAATTGTTTTAAACTTAAGTTCTCGCTTCCGTATGCCTGCTCGCGTCCTGAGCTTTTAGAATAAGCCTGGTCGTCACATTTTTTTATTTATTCCTCTTTAATTTGACAAGCTCAAATTAAATAATTAAATAGACCCCTCTATTTAATCTCCCATTCTTTTATGACAACTGCAAAATTAATTTAATTAAATCGATTCTTCTATTTAATCCCTCTATTAAAATAATTAAATAGACTCATCTATTTAATTTCACCATTGATTAAATAATTAAATTGTAACATCCCCAATTCCTCAAAATGGAATTACTCATAAATAACAGCGGAAGCATCGATGCACTTCTCATTGCATCCTCAATTCCCAAAAGATGGAAATACCATAAAAACATTGAAAAATCTCTTCTCATTTCATTAATGCAATTAAAAATAGTTTATAGTTTGATCGAACTTGTTTCAAATACCAATTTATGAAAACATGATCCAGAAAACTCAATAGATGTTATGAAAATAAACCAATAAAATCCACATCTCATGTTTCAACGAAAAACTATTACAAATGAAACAAAGTCCAATTCCCAACTAGACATCTATGAGAAGAAAACATGCAACGCTGGAGTGTAAATCTACTCCAACCGACCAACCGATCACGAACATCGTCAGTTTCCCGTTTTCTTCTTCTTTTTACTTGAAAAAAATAGTGTAGCATCATGAGGCTACGTCCAATGAGTAGAAAGTGTTAAAAAAATAATGCCATAAGAAGTTTCTAAGTCATTAAGTCCATAATCGATCTTACCGACTTCCAAACAAATCACTCTCACTAGCCAATTTGATACTTAACCCAATGCCTCTAATCTCCTCTTTATCCGCAAACAAACAAAGACTTCACTCAAAAGGGATTTAAACACTTTTTTTTTCACAATTTAAACCTTTCGAGATATTCACTATTTAACCAATGCCTCTAATCTCCTCTTTATTCACAAGTAAAGAGAGACTATGCTCGAGAAGGATTTAAACACTCTTTTTCACAATTTAAAACCTTTTGAGATATTCTTTCCCATTTGTACACATGGAATGAACCTGCCCCATTAATTGTTATTTAAGTCATGCATAACCAAAATAATCTCCCTTAACGACATATTCTTCATTAAGTATGGCCTTACTTAATGCAAACCTCCAACCATGTCATTTAAGGCATCAAAATAAGGTGATTTACCTAAAAGCATCACTACCAGAATGTTTGAAAAGCCTAAGACCAATTTCTAGCTTAGAAACGCCGTTTCCACCTAAAACTGTCCTTTAAGCGGCTAAAACTCAAAATTTACAAAGTCTATAAAATAATAAATTTTTCAGCCTTAAAATGGCCTAAAATAACCCAAGGTCACAATCTTAACTCACAAGATGGTCACCTAATGATTACCCACTCAAAAGGGCAAAAGTAGCCTAAACTAGTGTAGTTTTGCTCTATTTTTGGGCACTAAAAATTTATAATTTTCTAAAAATAAACCAGCACATTAACTAACATATTTCCACTTCCAAAGTCATTCTAAAACATCCATGGTGCTTCACAAACAACTCGGGGTTCGATTACTTAATTGTCTAAACCACCTAGACTAGTTTTCCGACCTAATGGGTACTAAACATGCATTATTGTCCACATAACTAGCAACATTTAGAAACCTTAAAATAATACATAACATGTTATAAACACCATAAATAATCTCAAGGAAAACCACAATTCAGTGTTAAATCAAAATAAACCAAACCAGTCCTTATAAGCATGCTTATTATCCAACTTTTCACCAAAGATCAATATAAATTCTTACACTTAAAAATAGCCCATGTTTCATCCAAATTCAATATTTAAATATGAACTTATAGGGGTGTGCACGGTTCAGTTCGGTCAGTTTTTAGATCAAGACTGAACTGAACCAAAAACTACAGTTTTACAAAAAAGGGAATCGAACCAAATGTGTAATTCTGTAGAACCGGTTCAAAACTGAATCGAACAGTTCTATTGAAATGGTTCGGTTGATTGGTTTAACCGTGAAATTATTCCATCGTTTTTTTATATTTTGTTTGTTATTAAAAAATCAGTAAACAATAACCCAAAAATCAATAAAAAATAACCACTGGAAGTAAAATAAGTAGATTGTGAACATCTCAGAATCACAAAATGGACCAGATTTTGTGATTCAAAAACACACATCCAAGACTCTCTAGGTTTTTTTTAAATATCAAAATGCAAATACCCACATTGATGATGATGATGAGGAGGAGGAGGAGGAGGAGAAGAATATAATGGTTCAACATCATCAAAATACCAACAACAAAGCCATGAGACTAGTTGCATGCTTACTAATAACAGAAGGAGACGAGATGTGACAAGAGACTGAGACAGATGCAATCCAAAATTGATTCTTCAATTTTTCAAGCGAGATAGATGCAAGATGAGACTGAAATGAAGGAGATGAAAGATTGATACAGAGATTAGAGAGAGAATGAGATGAGAGATCGAATTGAGACTAAGATTTGAGAGAGGGTGAGATGCTAGGTTTTTTTTTTGAGATAGTAGAAAAAATCTTAGGACGGCAGCCAAATGAGAGAGAAATGGTGTATAAGAAATGAGGGGAAAAAATACTATATACTTAGGGTTATAACTGCGGTTCGGTTCGGTTCGGTTTTTATTTGGTTTTTTAATATAAAACCGGACCAAAACTGGTTCACTCGGTTTTCAAACTTTTCAAACCAAATCAACCATTGGTTCTTAAAACTATCATATAAACCGAACAATTCAGTTTGTTTCGGTTTGGTTTGTTGATTTTTTGGCATTTTTCCCTATCAACTTTTTACCCAAAATTAGATATAACATGCTTGTTAATGAAAAAGAAAGCCTAACACGAAACTATTTAACCGTTAACAAGTTCTACTCACTTTCAAACAAAATTTTAAGATCTTGAATTCTCCTTTTTTCAAGGACTTCCATAACCTTGTATCGGATCTTGGATGGAAACTCGTCGATTCTCCTTCAAACCTTCACCAAAGAATTACCAACGCAAATCACACCTGATACGACGAGAAATAGAGCAAAAATTAATTAAATTAACAAAAAAAACATAGGAGACCCGAATGGTTTTTGACTCATAACTCTTGCTTCAGATCTTTAACAAAAAAAACATAGGAAAGATAACAAAAAACTGATTAGAATGAACTACTTACTTTCGCAAATCGGAGTCTTGATGAAGAAGTTATGGTGAAAATAATTTGGGAGATGATGTTTAGGTAAAAATGGGAGCATTGATGATAATGGAGTGTTGATTTTCGGCTAAAGGAAGAAGAAAGATTTTAGGGCTAATCCTGAGTTCTATTATTTACGAAAATACCACTAAACTAAAATGGTAATAACTCACTCATCGGGACTCAGAACGATGATCCGTTAGTTGCGTTGGAATTGTAATAACGAGATGATCAACATCATCTAAAAATATTAAATTATATTTGTGGTTTTAATTTTGAGGTTTGGAGAAATTACCAAAATACCCATACGAGATAACGAATTATTTTTCACCAAATTCATCAATCCAACTTCATTAGTATCATTTTGGGAGAATTATAATAATTTCTAATTTTTTTAATTTCTTTTAATTAATCAAATAGACTCCTCTATTTGTATTTGCCTTAATTAATTTGACAATTTCAAATTAAATATTTGAATCCATTTTTCCAAATAAATTAATCCATATTAATTTATGTTCTCAATTACATACGTTAACTTGGAGGGCTTAATGGACCTATAGGACTAAGCTCGAATGATCTATAATTACCATTGATTAAAACTCCTTTTAATCAATTAATTCTTATTCATGAACTCCTAGATAAATCCAGTAAATATATAGAGTTGCACTTTTAGTACTATAGACATAGTTATGTCCATTGGCTAAAATCATTTAAGTATACTTTGATCCTTCACACAGGTAGTTCGTGTCCATGGCTAGGTAATGTTACCGTATTAACCTCCATGATACATCTTGTTCCTTAAGCCCAACTGATTATCTAATGAACAACCTTATATAATCTTCATTATAAGTCTTTATTTTTTCCTTGATCAGATGAATATGGGGCCTCAGTGTTTAAGCATTGAATCAGTCCATTTTCTAATAAGAGAAAGAGTGAATTCCAATCTTGTGTAATTACGTTCTAAGCTATAAACAAGATGTAATCCCCAAAGTGGAAGGCATATTGAGCGAACTATATTGAGTTACCTCACCCATGCAAATCAAAGGTTTATCTTGCAAACAGGAGTTCGTAATCCATTCAAGATTAAGATCAAATATACATGATCAACTGATTGATATATGAAGTGTCTTTCTATAATGACTTTACCAGAAGACAGTGAGTATATCGTAGTCCAGTATACTACAATCTCTATTGCAGTAACACCCCCACTCACAGGTCTCTACATGAGTGACCTGGATGAGATCACTTGTGTCAATTCACAAGTGAGCCGTGTTAGTGGTGTTACCAGAAATTAAGGCACCTAACCTTTATTCATATACCATAGACTATTTGAGTTACAACTTAAGTGAATCTTCCTACATCACATGCTCACTTTAAGTTATCACAAGTAACTTTGGATCTTATGATGGATTACATTTATTAAAAAATAATAAATGACAATTTAAATATTACTAATTAATAAATCCTTTATTTATTTATAGTTTAATTGGATTACATAAGATTTAAGGACAGAAATGCCAGCAATCATGGGGATGCACTCGTTGGACATTCCATTGGAAAGATGCGGGACATTGTAGCACGAGTGATGATAATGTGATTTTATCCCGTAACGTAGAGAAATCATTAAGTGGGGACGACGATGATGCTGCAATGATTGACACGATCAAAAATTTGCAAGGTGGTGCATTTCATGATTATGGGATGGAAACCCCTGATATTGGATCCAATGAGGGTGTTGAAAATATAGAGAGTAAAGAAAATGTGAATGTGGGGGCCTATGATGACAAGTTCTCACACCTATTGAGTGAAGCACAGAAACAGTTATACCCTAAGTGTATAAGATTTTCATCTCTCAATTTGTTGGTGAAGTTAATTCACATTAAGGTTTTGAACTGATGGAGTAATAAGTCATTTAATATGAGTTTGGTAGTAGACTAGACTAAAACAAGAGAGTTACCTAAAATTCCTAAAATGGAAAAGTGTTGTGTTGACAATTTAATTATTAGGTCATAAATTCCATTTTGTGTAAAAGTATTTCTAGCTTTAGTGTTTCCATGTCCCAAAAACAACAGTGGTATTGAATGTACCGATAAGTCATTCTCACTTATGTGAATCAAAGAACACAATTTCACAAGTAGAGGTTCATAGCGCACTCAGGATTAAGATCATTCACGTTTAATGAATTAAATCGATGCTTTGATCATTTCTAATAAATTGTATTACTTAAAATTGATAAAGGATTATGGTCCAATCTTGTCCTTACAAGATTCAAGGCAAAAAATGAATTTAAAAAATATATATATATATATTTATTTATAAATTAAAAACCTATTTTTAAAAAGTTTGTCATATATAGAAATATTTCCTTTTAAGTTTTCCACCCATTAAAAAATTTAATACAGCTTTAACATGATTATTACTTTATTATTTGTTTCAACAAAAAGAATCCCACCAAACGACATTATAGATTTATTTATTATGTACCCCATAAATGCTTTATTATATTATTGCCCAATGTATAGATTAATGAAATTTTACACATCCACTTTATTGTATAAAAATTGCATATTTCCCTCAAAGTAGTAAGTTATAACTTTTGAACGTGCTTAGATGTCGCATGTTTTTTCTTTTCTAAGTATAGCAACTTGATCAAATACTTATGCTCTATATATAAAGGAATATACCTCCAAAGGATGATTGCAAAGGCACATTCGTTGTATAAAAAAATGTGAGAAAAAGTCTATGATTTGAAATCATTAGTGCTTGATGCCATTGTGTTTAATAATATTTAAAGTAGGGCCTTTTTAAAATAAAATTTAATGGTGCTAATATGTTCAATGGTTTTTTTTTTTATTATATATACTTTATTGTAATATTTATAAAAGTAGCATATTTTAAAAATATACGTAAACATAGTAAATTTTGAGTGGGTCAATCAGTGATTAGAACTTAATTATATATTTTTTTAAAATAAGTTAATCGTTAATTAATAGAATAAAAATATTACTATATTTATAAATTGTTTCAAGCTATGATATATTTATAAATACTAAATAAATTTTGTTATCCGATGAAATTTTCCTATTTCTTTTATATGATTTGGTTATTACCATAAAAGTCCATTGTGATATATCTTCTAAAAAGGTGCATTTGGTGAACACAATGTGAGCCAAAGTGCAATTTGTTCTTCTAATTAATCCCTATTTTATATACGTAATTGGGTTTATCCTTCACAATTAATTAGTGCTCTTTCAGCTTGGCACTCCTTTATGCATAAGAACAAGTATTGGATGGGCAAAAGTAAATTATTTATTTTAATTCGTAATCATATTCTTGTGATAAACCAACTTGTGTAGTTGATTTTGTTAATAAATTTTATTGTTTTTTATGTTCTCTAGTCTTAATTTATTTCAATAAGTACATAATATCGAAATGATAATATTTACTAATAGCATAGTATGATTTCATATTATAAACACGACCACAATTTGACCTCATAATATTCAAAAGAAAATTATATGGTACTCTTAAATTATATATCATTAACTCAAACGTAACAATTAAATGTTGGATCCGGAGCTCAATAACAACAATTGAGATGAACATCGGTAATATATATATATTGATATTGGTACTGAGTTACACAATCAAAATATATTAGTAATAACAATAATTTAACTGAATTGAAATTAAAATAATAAAACTTTTCCATAAATTGATGACTGTCGAAGCGTGCAGTGTCCTTAAGACGATATTGCCCCGCTCCGGTTATTTGCAGTTCTATGGCAAATCGACTCGCAAGATACAACAACGGGTTTTGTGTGATCAACAACCAGATACACATGAATCTGGCAGAACCCTCAAAAACAGCTCTCCAAAGTTTTTATTGAAAAATAGATGAAAAGAGAAATTATAATATGATTTTGGGATACCAAACTATACAAAAGAAGTTCCTATTTATAGGAAACTTAATTTGTAACCCATGAAAAACTGAATAAATTCAGTCAATAAACTCAAAATTAATCCTAAAATAAATGGTGAAAAACGGATTCCCAACGGAAACAAATGTATGTAAAAGAAGCCACCAAAATTTCAATAGGAATTGAATGCTCCAGTTACTCTTATTAGCCTCGATTTGCGTGACAAAAATTTAGTTTCAGTATAATCCTGAAGCATCAAATCTCACAAGAAAAACTTGACTTTTAGTCAAATTCAATTTCTTTAAATATATGTACTTCCAATTCACATTATATATATATATTAATTATATATATAATTCTAAAACAAAACTAAATTTGAATTTAGTTTTTAACCACATTACTTTCAAACAATATTTTATATATATTATATTATATATAAAATTTCCAACATTAATATTTCAAAAGGTCGTTTTTAAAAATCAGTAATCAGTTAATTGAAAGTTAACAATCTGAGTATCAATTGTCTTAGCGTTTAAAGGTCTAATCCTCTTAAAAAAATTTAAGTTATACATTCAAACTATGGGTGATCACCTACCTAAAATATTTTATTTTATAAGTTTTTGACATCAAATTTTATAATATCATGTAATTGTCTTATAAGACTAGTCATGGTCCATATAAAATATTAATAATTGAAAGTAAAACTTTTTTAACATCAAATTTAAAGAATGGACCATGAAAAGATAATAAATTTTTATTTAACAAAAACTACTTAAGTGCATTCAGTACCATTGGTGCTATTGCCATTTTCCAACAACATTTTTCAATATCATATATTTTGTATCTTATATTATATATATTCCTATTATCTAGAGAGAGTAAGAGATTTCTTGCATGTTGTTGGAGAAAGAGCTATGACAGAATAAGTTATTTCATGAACGAAAGCGATTATACGGGTTTGATGCTCTTAAGAGACAATATTCATTACAGAATTTATTGTCCAAAGAAGCCTCCATGAAGAAAAGCTCAGAAATACTTTAAAATTCTGCTTACAAAAGTTTTGCAGGAATCTCAAGATGGGGGGAAGCAGTGCTCACTTGTAAACTCTGTCATTTTTTTTTTTTGGATTCTATAATACCAAATCTTCTTCAATAGCTTTCTCCTTCTCAAAGATTTGATTTAGCTTTTGTTTGGCTGATTTTGGGTTGGGAGATTGATGTATTCGTTTGGTTGATAGACAATGATCCTTTTTTTTTCTTTTTCCCCTTCTTTTCTTTTTCTTTTAGTAATGGTAGATACTAAATTTATAGTGCTATGATTGACAATATAGCTTCGTTATTAAGGAAAAAGGTTCTTCTTTGCCACAATTGAGGAGATGATTCAAGGACCAAAAAAAAAAAAAAAAGCAAGGTTGAGAGATTTTGAAGAATTATTTACATATGTTCTCAAAATCCATTTTTTATTTCTTCTCTTAATTTAACTAGTGTGATTCTATCTTCTATTTTATATGGAGATTATTTAAATCTCTAATTGAATGGAGGATAAATAAGAATCTTATGATTGGATTGAATTTTGATTCAGTGTCTCACTAACTCATCTTTGAATTTAGTTGTTTAGAGATGAAAATTAAATAGATTTTAGCGCGAAAAACAAAATAAATATGAATGGTAAGGAATGGTAGTGTTTTATAGATTTACAAGTTTACTAAGTGTCTATTTGGGATAGTATTTAGACGTGTTCAGAAGTGTTTTTTTATAACCATTAAAAAATACTTTAAACTTTCAAAAGCTATTCCAAAAGATCATGTGTGCCATTGAGAAGAAAAAACTTATCTTAGAAATACTATTTGAAAAAAAGTATTTCAAACTAGATAAAAAGTGTTTTAAACTGTGACATTTAAATCTTTAATTTTTAATTTCATCCATTTATATTCTAAACTTTATTCAATAGGTCAATTAATACCATGAATTTTATTATATGATTCAATTTAAAGAAATTGTTAGTTTAATTACAATTACTTTTGTATGATATAGAGTTACGTGGGTTCAATTTATAACTAGTTAATGCCAATTTTATGAATGTTGATTTTTATGTTTGTATTGAACCTTTTTTATTGTTAGATTGAGTTATTTGAGTGTCGAGATTAAACCTTTTTTACTATTTCATTATTTGAATGAAATTGAGTGTTTTTGTTGTTTAAATTATATATATATATATATATATATATATATATATTATGATAAATTATAGATGTTTTGCTATCTAGATTTTTTTTTATTTACTAATTGATTTTTTTTAATAATTTTAATTTTTTTTTTAATGATGGTAGTAATCAAATTACTTGTTAAAGTTAGGTTTAAATTTATGAAATTAAAAAATGTATGGTTTAAATTAAACACCTACGAAATTTAGAGTATAAATTGAAATTTTTTAGATTTAAAGTTACTCCATTAAGAACAATTTAATTTGATTTAAATTAAATTAAAATTGAATAGAAATAATTTCTGTCTTCAAAAGGTTAGTAGGACCTTTAAAGCACGTATGAATGAACTATTTTAAATAATTCTTCTTCTTTTTTATTAAAAAAATCTACATAATGAATTATTTTAAATAAATTATGAATTGGTCATATCAGCAAATCAGAAATAAATACTAGTTGTGAAACTTGAGAGGTACTTAACATTTTCAAAAGGCATCAATGAAGATTGACCAGACTTGACTTTGAGAGCTGAAATCTGCAGGAATTGGTGTCAGTCATGATGGCTCCTGGAAATTAAGGGTTGGCATTAAAGTAGTGAAAGGCAAACAAATTTAAGAGCTACCAAACTGATTTCATTATATTTCAATTTTCTCCAACTACCTTAAAATCCCTTCAACAACTTGGCTGAGCCTCTAACTACATAAATATATAGTGATTCCAAAGGAAAATTATATTTTGGGTGTTTGAATTTTTATTTGGTTATCTATTTAATCCCTAAATTTCAAAACTTGGTATTTAAACCTTTTTGAATTTTCATTTAAATGGTATTTAAGTCGTTATCGTTTGTACATTTGTTAAATAATAAACACAGAGATGATACCAGTTGTGCATCACTTGATCAAGTTACGAAATTTCACATGTCACCTGGAAATATAAGGCTATATTACTTGAAAGCGCATGTATGTGTCTCTCGGGAAGGTACGTCTACTTCGTCTAGTAGGACTATCTACCTAAATCTAAGAAGTTACATTAAACAAGTATCCAATCAAGAGACGACACGGTGGCATAACCCAGACATGACACGTAGTTGGTAAGCAACATGTGACTGAATCCTGACCCGACATACGATACGATGACGTCACCAACTTCTTCTCCTATAAATAGAAGAAAAAACCACAAAAAAATAATTCATTCTACTCTAATTCTCTCTGGCACACTAGTTTTTCTAGTTCTGACTTTAGCATTAGAGGGTGTTAGGTCGGCACCACAACACTGCTTGCCACCTACGCACCACCTCTAATGCAGCGTACTACCTCCAACTCATCATATCTTCTAAATTTGTTGCATAAGAGAAAGCTTACCATTTTTATGCAATAACATTTGGCGTCGTCTATGAGAAAGAGTATATAACTAATTGCTCTATCATCAAGGATGAGTCAAAAAAGTCAACAACAAGGTGATGATGTAGAGAACGGTGAAAATTGCAATCCTCATTGAAGGGATGATTTACTAAATTAGCGGAATTTATTTAGTAACACAAATTAACACTTAATTTAGGATCTATTAATATCATGCAATTTGTGATAAAAAACACGAAGAACATGTAGATTCATGCTTTATTTTCGAAAATTAAAACCGGAACTTACATTGACTGATTAATGGAGAATCGGTTGGAGGTTTCTTTATAGCTTCAAATCCTCAGCAACACCAGATCTTCTACGCTATATCCCGAACGATCAAACGAAACCCGATTGTGGGATCGAACTTAAGAAGAAATTAGGAAGAAGAAAAAATATTTTTCTTCCCAATACTATGAGAAAATCGGCAATGAGGGAGGGAGAGGAGGAAGAGAGATTTTTCAATTTCCAAAGAATTGAATTGTGTGATTTATGAATGACCCAACCCTCCTATTTATAGAAAAATAGGAATCCTAATCCCATTAGGATTAATCTATAGAGATAAATACAAAAAGAAAAAATATTATCTCTTTCTTTTATCTTGCAATTTCGAAAATGCCATAGATAAATAGGAGATTATTTTCTTTTCTTTATTTTATTTATCTTGGGTAAATAAATCTATGTAATTATTTTAGGATATAATTCAAGCAATTATCTCTTCCCAAAAAATACATGGTGGCCGAAATTATGATGTATAATTAATAAATAATTCCAATTTATTTAATTAATTATTTTTGGGCCAATCTCAATTGGGTTCATTAATCCAATTGGGCTTGAAATTCTCTCTTAAATTAATAAGTCCAACTTAATTAATTTATTTATTAATTACCATTTAAATAAAATATTTTATTTAAACAATTAATAATATTAATATTTTCTCCTGACTAAATATTATCAAATTATATTTAATTATTAATTTCCATTTAAATAATTTTCATTATTTAAATAATTAATAATAAATATTTTAATTATTAATTTCCATTAAATAAACTCATTATTTAATTAATAATTTTATTTGATAATATTTTATTATTAATTAATTAATTTTAATTATTAATTTCCGTTTAAATATAATTATTTAAACAATTAATAATTGTTAATTAATTTCAAATTATTAATTACCATTTAAATATACTCAATATTTAAATAATTAATAATATCTAATTAATAATATTTCATTATTAATTTCCTGTTTAAATAAACTTATTATTTAAACAATTAATAATGTTTATATTAATTACCGTTTAAATATACTCAATATTTAAACAATTAATATTGCCTATTTTAAGTAATTCACTTTACTTAAAATTTCCATTTCTTCTACTTGATTTCGCGACTACGATATTTGGGCTAGCATAGGGACCTGATGGACCTATAGATCATGGGCTTAATAATTAGTCAATTAAGTGATTAACACATAATCGGTTAATTACTTATTATCTAACTATGAATAATTCCACTATAGATTCATAGTTGAACTCCCCTCACTATAGATGAGTTATGTCCATTTAGTTTATCATTATTTATATCCGTGATATTATCCTTCACGTGGAACCCTCATAATTACAGGCGGATAAATTTACCGTTTTGCCCCTGTAATTACCGCTTTATCCTTGTGTTCCCGTGATTCTCCAATGAACTTTATCTTTAGTCGAACTAGAGATAAGATACTTCGTGATCAATAGAAGTCGTGACGTCACTTGTTCATGTCTCGAATCAGACATCAAGGAGTTTCCTAAAGTTCCTAAAATGTTTAGGTATCGCGATCGATACCGTTAATTTATAGGAAAGTTATGAATTCCATCTCGTGAAAATGAGTTCCCAGCTACTTATCTAGTCATGTTCCCAAAACAGGAGTGTATTGAGCGTTCTTACAGATCGCTCTCAACTATGTGAATCAAAGAACATAACTCCACAAATAGGAGTCCGCATTTCACTCAGGATTGAGATCTATCATGGTTGATAAACTTAGTTTGATATTCGATTATTTCTCGTAAACGGTACTAATGAGAAATTTGATCGAACATCGTGGTCCTGTCTTATACAATCAACATTGCATATGATACTTCCATTTCATGTCACCCACATGAATGATCAGGATTAGATCATTTGTCTATAAACAAAATGCGAAGCTATCAACAGTGTTACCTGGATAAGGTTCCCAAACGTTATCCTTTTACTGTAGACATATTTAAGTTACTCATCTCGACTTTAATCCTCTTGTATGACTCACATACTAAGTCGTGATTTCATAAGAGTAACTTAGGGTTTACTATTTGAATGTTTTGATATTTATATATTTCCATATATTCCTAATATCGTTAATTGAATCAATCTAGATAATATAAAGAACTTATGTTTATTTATTTAATTTATTCTTAATAAATTATTATTATTAAATAATTACAAGTTCTAGGACACCATTCCTAACACTCATAATAAAAGGTACCAATTTCGTAGCACTTATTGAAAACTAGGATGTAGCGAGGCTTGCACTCGTGCCAGACAAAAGGGTAGATGCCTTGAAAGAGCAAGTGTGAGGTGTAAATCAAGATCCTGCTAAATTACTCAAAAATCTAACATGAAAGTCTGACCATGAAACCCCTGGTGACAAGCAAGAACTGCGACCCAAGAAGGGTAAAGGCAATGAGCCTATAGAGAGCATAGGTAATTCAGGTAATCATGACAAGGGTGGATTGTGGGAGAAGTTGAGGCCAAATAACAAGCGCATGCACGTCTTCTTCCATCCTGAGCCTCCTCACAGAAAGTATTAAGTCTTAAAGGAAGGTCCGAATTTTGAGAAATATTTTATCAAAAGAAAAGGTCAATGCTACTGAGAAGTCTACTGCTGAAACCGCCCAACCTTGGATGTCAGTTTTGAATAGGATTTAAGATAAGCTTGGTCGTATAAAGAAAGAGTATAAAGGAAATACTCCCTTACTTTAGAGGATCTCATTGAGCAAACTGAACCTCTATTCACAAATGATATCATGGAGGTTGATTTGCAAACCAAGTTCAAAATGCCAACTATGATAACATATGACAGATCCAAGGATCTAATAGAGCACTGATAATTCCTCAAAATAAAATTATTAGGCACCTAAGGTTGAGTAAAACCAAATAAAATACCAAGTAAACTAGTAGGATTGAAAATATCGAGTTTCTTCTCTCATGCATTTTGCTTATTTTTATTATTTTGTTTGTTTTCTCACACTTTTCCCCTTTTTGCTTCCCTATCTAATCACTAATGTTTAACTTGAGTTCTTGAAGACACTAGAGTGCTGCCAATGTTAGGAATAGTGTCCTAGAACTTGTAATTATTTAATAATAATAATTTATTTCGAATAAATTAAATAAATAAACATAAGTTCTTTATATTATCTAGATTGACTCAATTGACGATATTAGGAATATATGGAAATATATTAATATCAAACATTCAAATAGTAAAACCCTAAGTTACTCTTATGAAATCACGACTTAGTATGTGAGTCATACGAGAGGATTAAAGTCGAGATGAGTAACTTAAAAGTGTCTACAGTAAATGGATAACGTTTGGGAACCTTATCCTGGTAACACTGTTGATAGCTTCGCATTTTGTTAATAGACAAATGATCTAATCTTGATCATTTATGTGGGAGACATGAAATGGAAGTATCATATGTAATGTTGATTGTATAAGACAGGACCACGATGTTTGATCAAATTTCTCATTAGTACCGTTTGCGAGAAATGATCTAACATCAAACTAAGTTTATCAACCGTGATAGATCTCAATCCTGAGTGAAATGCGGACTCCTTTGTGGAGTTATGTTCTTTGATTCACATGGTTGAGAGCGATTAGTAAGAACGCTCAATACACTCCTGTTTTGGGAACATGACTAGATAAGTAGCTGGGAACTCATTTTCACGAGATGAAATTCATAACTTTCCTATAAATTAACGGTATCAGTGCGATACCTAAACATTTTAGGAACTTTAGGAAAATCCCTTGATGTACTGATTCGAGACATGAACAAGTGACGCCACGACTTCTATTGATCACAGAAGTACCTTATCTCTAGTTGGACTAAAGATAAAGTTCATTGGAGAATCAGCGGGAACACAAGGATAAAGCGGTAATTATAGGGGCAAAACGGTAAATTTATCCGCCTGTAATTATGAGGGTTCCACGTGAAGGATATATCACAGATATAAATAAAGATAAACTAAATGGACATAACTCATCTATAGTGAGGGGAGTTCAGCTATGAATCTATAGTGGAATTATTCATAGTTAGATAATAAGTAATTAACTGATTATGAGTTAATCACTTAATTGACTAATTATTAAGCCCATGATCTATAGGTCCATCGGGTCCCTATGCTAGCCCAAATATCATTGTAGCAAAACTAAGTTATTAATTTAACTTAGGAAGAACAAATAATTTAAGTAATTGATTTTACTTAAAATTAGGCAATATTAATTATTTGAACAATGAGATTATTTAAATGAAAATTAATATTAATATTATTAATATTGATACAAAATTAATTTTTTAAATAAAGAGTTTATTTAAATGGAAATTAATATAACATATCAATTATAATATTATAAGGCAAAATTAATTTTTTAAATAAATAAATTATTTAAATGGGAATTAATGTTAATATTATTAATTATTTAAATAATGAGTTTATTTAAATAGAAATTAATAATTAATATTATTGATTAAATAATGAGTTTATTTAATTTATTAATAAATACTAGAGAGAATTAAATTCAATTGGTTTAAGAAACAAATTGATTTGGCCCAAAATAATTAATTAATTGAATAAGATTCAATGGTAATTAATATATTAATTTTTGGCTAAATATATTTAATTAGAAATTAATATTTGATTTTTTTTTTCTAATTATATATATATAGAATTATTATATAAAGATAAGTTAATATAAAATACATATATATAAGTCTTCATTGGCAATGGCGTCAGCATGCAAAACTCATATAAATAATATATATATGTTATATATAATGAAATTGTTGGCGGCGCACGCTGAACCTAAAAATGAATTTATATATATATATTTATTTTATTTATCTTGTTCTATTATTTTTATAATTAGGAGATAAGCATATCTATAGAGATTAGATATCATATTTTCCTATAAATATGACCATAGAGATTCATATTTTATACACTTCTCACTTTAATTAGAAAAGTGAAAATTCTCTCTCAAGTTTTTGCCCAATTGCCGATTTTCCTTAGGGAAAAATTTAGAAGAAATTTCTTCTTCTATTGTTCTTCCGGTTCGATTCCCACAAGTCGGTTTCGTTTGATCGATCGGGATAGAGCGTAGAAGATCCGGTGTTGCTGAGGATTTGATGCTGTAAAGAAACCTCCAACCGATTCTCCATATATTACTCAATGCAAGTTTTAGAGTTTTAATTTTCGAAAATTTAAAGCATGAATCTACATATTTTTATCGCAAAGTGCATGATGTTAATAGATCCGTTATTAAATGTTAATAAGTTTACTAAATAAATTTCCGCTAATTTAGTAAATCATCCCTTCAGCCTATACCTAATTCTCTTAAGTAGTATGTTTTCAGTCTCTGTTTAGAGCAAGGAATGTTGCTGCCAAGGCAAGCCATCTTGGAAGACAAAGATATTTTTCCAGCTACCTATGTTTGATGTGACTTGTTAAAGTCGCTGCCTGCGACAGTGCTGCTAACATCATGTCTACAGTATGTGGCAGCCCGATGTAGGAAGAAAAAGACATGTTTTTGGTGGGGAAAAAAAGAAAAAAAAAATAAGAGATGGCTATGTTTATAAAGCTTGGGGGCGAAGAAGAAAAGAAAGGGAACAGAGAGAAGTGTTGGGATTGAGACCTCTAGAACTAGAGATCTACAAGTGGAATTTCTAATGATCTTTCCTTGTAGTATAATATTTTTCTAAAACTTAATGCACAAATGAAAGAACTTACCCTTGTAGAGAAGTTTCAGCTTTTCCTCTTCGTTTTTGGTTAGGATCCTGTGATCACCAAAAAGCCTTCCTCACTGAGCACAAAAGAATTCGGTGCGTGGGCACACTCCTTGAAAAGGGGAAGATGAAAAGAAAAAATCTTTTGCTACCACACTATAGGCGGCAACCGTGACAAGAGAGAAGAATGAGAGGAATTTTCTGAGCCTTCTTTAACTCTTAAAGTTGTATGTTTAGGTTTCTCGAAACCCTTCCTATTTATACGAAAAATAAAGGCCTCAGAAAATCTTTGAAAATTTGAACAAATCTTTTATTTAATTATCTAAATAATTAAATAAATATATTCAATATTTTATTTGAATAATTCATGATTTAATATCTTTTAATTAATCTAAGGGTAAAATGCAAATAAGACCTCTGTGGTCTTTTCAAAATGCATGAGCACCCCCTGTACTTTGAAAATGGCAAATCGCACCCCTGTGGTTCCAATTGTTTTCAATCAGACCCCTCCCCTTCAATGTCAATAATTTTCTTTTAACCATAACTTCTTCGTTTGAACTCCGATTTGGATGATTCAAGATGTTTTGGAATCTTCATTTCTGGCTTTACATAATCGTCACTTCGAAACTTTAAAATCATCAATAACCAAAAGATTTAACGATGTCAATCAAACCTAGTGCTTCGATGTTAATAAAATCTTTTATTTATTAATGATTTCAAAGTTTCGAAGTGATATTTATATATGGCCTAAAATGAGGATTCCAAAACATCTTGAATCGTCCAAATCGGAGTTTAAACGAAGAAGTTGTGGTTAAAAGAAAATTATTGACATTAAATGAGAGGGGTCTAATTGAAAAAAATTGGAACCACAGGGGTGCGATTTGCCATTTTCAAAGTACAGGGGGTGTTCATGCATTTTAAAAAGATCACAGGGGTCTTATTTGCATTTTACCCTTAATCTAATTTATTATTTAAGATATTTCTCATCATATTTAAATTAATCTAAATTAATTATTCCCATATCTAAATATTTAAATTAATCTCATTAGTTTAATTCATAGATATTTAATTAAATAAAATGTGCGATGATAACCATTTACCAAGGGGTCACACGCCCATTTCATCATCTTATTAAGTTACTGAGCATTTTATATATCCTCTTAATATAATAGATTTATTCTATTAAATAAATAAAACTGCTTTAATTTATTTTCATTCCTTTTAATTTAACAATTCAAATTAAATAATTAAATAGACTCTTCTATTTAATCTCCCATTAACTTTGGACAACTTCAAAATTAATTTAATTAAATAGACTCTTTTATTTAATCTCTTTTTAAATAAATAATTAAATATATTCTTCTATTTAATTTTTCTATTAATTAAATAGACAATCAAATAGACTATTCTATTTGTTTTTGCCTTAAATTAATTTGACAACTTCAAATTAATTTACTTAAAACCATTTTTCCTTAGACAATTAATTTTATTAATTATTGTTTTCAATTACATGAGTTAGCTCGGGGACTTAATGAACCTATAAGACTAAGCTCCAATGATCTAGAATTACATTAAATAAAACTTATTTAATCAATTAATTCTTATTAATTAACTCCTAGATAACTCCACTAAATATCTAGAAATGTACTTTTAGTTCAATAGACATAGTTATGTTCGTTGGCTACAATCATTAACTATGACGACCCGTCAGTTTTAAATAAATTAAAATCAGAGAAAACAGCGGAAGTCTTTTAATTTACGAAAAATTGGCATGGTTTTGTTTGAAAATTGGCATGCCGAAAACCTGTTTACATCCTAATTTTCAAATCTAACAAAATCTCATGAACTTTAAGTCCAAATCAGGAGTTCAAATATATAATATCATAAAAACATCATCCAGAAGCTCTTATGAGCCAAAATACAAAATACAATTTCCTTAAAATTCATCAAAATAAGACATAAACTTTACAATCCATTAGTCCATCTCGAGGTCAGCATCCCTCGATCAAGCAGCACCACCTCCTCTTCCTCGACCTCTAGCCAAGGCATTACCTGAAATTGGTTGTAATATCATAAGCTAACAAACTAAGCCCAGTGAGAATAATAAGCATAAAAAGTAAAGGTAGACCTCAAACTCGCATTTCGATTTGTGTCCAATTAACTGACACAAAACACTCCTAAAGTTATCCAAACTCTAGGTAATTCTATTCAATTTTCTCCAAAATATGCCATTACTACACTTGTAGTCAAAGCTCATACATTATCTCTTTAGGACATAGAGTAATAAAAGTAAATGACTTTGCATAAAATATAACATCTCAATTCTCTATATCATTAATCATATGCAATGTAGGGCTCGCATATACCCTTATGCATGAATGAAGTAATGTGTCAATCCCATAGGATACCATTCACTTCCTTTTCATCAAGAGTGATGAGCAGATCCCGTAGGGTCCCATCCGTCTCTTTTCATATAGAGTGATGAGCAGATCCCGTAGGGTCCCATCCGTCTCTTTTCATATAGAGTGATGAGCAGATCCCTTAGGGTCCCATCCGTCTCTTTTCATTTTCTTTTCATTTTCTCTTTCTTTTTCACTTTCTTTTCTTTTTCACTTTCTTTTCTCTTTCACTTTCTTTTCTCTTTTTCGTTTCTTTTTCAAGAATGATGCGATAATGGTATGGTGCAAAATGATATGCATATACTTCCATACCTTGTCAAGTAAATAAATAAAATGCGGAATTAAAGTAATCGAATGCAAGCCTAAAGTAAAAGTGTGAAGTAAAAGACAAAGTAAATGACATAAGATAAAAGTAGATAAGCATCTCGGATGAACGATATATCGATCGAACTCCTAAACAATAAGAGTAGAATATAAAATAAACGTTTAACCTAAACCTTCAAAGATTCTAAACTTCCAATGATCCAATCTAAGCTTCGAATCGAATCTAACTTAGAATCTTCTAAGATTCAAGTCTTTCTCGAGAACTCTTAAGTTCTCACTTAAAGGATTAACTCTTAATCCTAAGGGCACTAACTCACAACCCTCTAGTCTTAGATTCGGATTCTAATCTTAGTCTTATACTCTACAAACCATTACACTCATTTGCTTTCTATAGTTACTTTAAATACTAACTATTCTCACCTTAATAAAAGTGAAGACTTTGCTCCTAAACACCGAAAGAGCAATCAACGACGAAGTTCAAAAACACCTACAAACGAATTATATCATACAATCAATAACTTTACCACCTATCGATCAAACAACTACTAAACATATAAAGCAACGAAAACCCAACAAAACCCACAAAGAGGCCCACGACCCTATCATCAAAATTGGGTCTCGGGTTTGGTTTTCCGGCTTTTTGGCAATTTAAATACATTTTGAGTTGGTTTTAATCAAATTCGATAATCCCGATTTCAATGGGTATCGATAAATAGGGTTTTCGAACATTAATCCCTTTCCCGAATTGAATTTAAATAAACATTCATTCATTAATTTCTAACCCATTTTCAATCCCAAAAGGGTAAATTTCAAACGGAAAGGGTTTCGACTGAAACTCGGTTTTAGGGTTATGAAATAGTTTCCAAAAACACTTAAAACTACTCCCGATTTGACAAACACCGAGTTTCACGGCAAGAAATCGAAAGAAAACAATGAAAACTCCATTAAAACACTATTTGGAGCTTAGGGTTTCAAGAGAAACTTATCGAGATCTCCGTAAAACACGAGAGAAACGGACGATGGTTAGGTGGGAAAGGATCGTAGGATCGATACCTTTCCAATGGACCCGGAATCACGTCGATCGGGCAAGAAACGAACGAAATCAAAATTTCTTTCTTTGGCCTTTGAAGCTCACGGCAAGGAGGAGGAGAAAAATGAAGAAGTTTGGTCAATTTTGAGTCAAAGTTGTGTTTTTAAAGACAAATGAATAGTGTTTTTTAGATATTTTGCAAATTGGGTAAATACAACTTTACCCTTTTATGACTTTTGGCTTAAAAACGAATCCCGAACATCTCAAACTATCCCAATGGTGATTAATAATTATTAATTGGCCCGTTAATAATTATTAATACCATTTTAACGTATTTAAATAAATAAAGCCATTAAAAGGAATTAAAATGAAATAAATTACTAAATTCTAATTTAATAATAAATAAATGAATTTTAATTACTCAAATAAAAATAGTTTTTTTTTTTATCACAAAATAACGGGACGTTACATTAACTATACTTTGACCCTTCACAAGTAGTTCGCATCCATCGCTAGGTAATTTACTGATTTAACCTCCATGATACATCTTGTTCCTTAAGCCCAACTGATTCGCTAATGAACAACCAACATAATCTCCATTATGTGTCTTTGCTTAGTTCCTTGATCAGAGGAACATGGGGTGCCGCTGTTCAAGCCCAAAAACAGTCCATAAGAGAATTACTATTTTTCTTATTTAGGAAAAGAGTGAATTTGAATCTTGTGTAACTAAGTTCCCAGCTATAAGCAAGATGCAATCTCCAAAATGTGAGGCATATTAAGCGAACTATATTGAGTCAATCTCACCTATGAAAATCAAATGTTTGTCTTTTTGCAAACAGAATTTCATAATTCACTCAGGACTAAGATCAATTGTACATGATCAGCTAATTAATATACAAAATCTCTTTCTGAATGGTTTTACTAGAGGACACTAAGTATATCTTAGTCCAGTCTACTACAATCTCTACTGTAGCAACACCCTCATTCTTATGTCTCTACATGAGTGATCCAGATGAGATCACTTGTATCAATTTATAAGTGGGCCGTGTTTGTGGTGTTACCAGAAATAAGGTACTCAACCTTTATTCATAATACCATAGACTTACAACTTAAGTGAATCTTCATGCATCCTATATGCTCACTTTAAGCTATCATAAGTAACTATGGATCTTGTGATGGATTGTATTAATTATATAATAATAAATGTCAACTAAGTAAATAATTATTTATTTATTTACAGTTTAAATAGATCATATAAGATTTAGAGCAGAAACCCGAGCAAGAAGAAGGAATAGAAAGAACTTAGTGTGTTAGACTTTTATTTCTTGTTTCATAATTTTATATCTGTATTTTCTTTTTTAGTTTTTCATTAAAAGCATGTTTTGATTTCTAAAGGATCATGATGTTTACTCTCTACTCTCAAGTAGAACTGTTGCTAACTTTAGCCATACTTGGCTAAATATTTGAGGTTGTTGTGTAGGAAAAAATGGGACAACTTGAACTTCATGATTAAAATGTAAAATACATGCAAATATATTGTGACAACCTGGCTTGTAAAACAAGCTTAGGATGCGAGTTCGCAAAGCGCAAGCGAAGACTAACAAACTTAGTTTAAATGATATAAAAAAACAATGAAAATTTGGACATGAAGTATTCGTAAACTCTTTTATAAACCTGCTTAATACTCAAACTCGGCTCGTCATCCGTTTTAAAATATCAAGTATAGTTCAAAATCATAAAGTACGTGGTGCACCAAAAAAGAGTTATTACAAACCGTTAAGACAACATAAATATTTACATAAAAAGTTTTCAAGCTTTGACTTAAGACAAGAACTCATCATCTCACAAAAGAAAAAGTTCCAGGAAACTTGACTCGCGTGACCGGTGGCCTATCCAAAGTTCTCATCTCGTACGTCAACGAGCACCACCTGCCGCACCTCGCCTATGACCTCTACCGGTACCTGAAAGGTGATATAAAGCATCTCTGAGCATGACACTTAGTGAAAGCAAAAGGAATTAAAGTCATGATATGCGATACACGAGATGATATGCTCAAACGAAATCAAACACTTATGAATGCATAAAAACGTACAAGAAAGTGTAAACATGTATGCTTAATCAAGTCATTGATATTTCAAACCCATAGCCCATTCGTGACAAGAACTATCAAACCAATATCACTTTCCACAATACTTTCCGGCAACATGTGTTTCCATAAACTTTCCCCGTGTTTAACTACGCGCATTTCACAAATCATCACATAAATCACTCTAGTCATAGCTCATTTTATTTATTACACTTCCCCATATTACATCAAGCCTTTATCAAACCAGTACCACATTCCATTCACTTCCCGGATCACTTTCATTTACCGTTACACTTTCATGTGTTCCACTACGCACCTTCAAACGGCATTAGCTAAGTATGAATGCATAAGAATGATCAAACTTAAACATGTACGTTGTGCAAACTAAAAAAATTTCAAGTTCATGATCAAGTCAATACGATACCAACTTTCCATTTCACATTCCTCGCGTCTCATCACGTTTTTTTCACAAACTATTTCAATAATCACTCGAGTCGTAGCTCATATATTCTTCCAGGTTATCGTAATAACCATTCTAGCATCCAGGCCATCCACCACCTAGCACCTCAGAGCTACATAATATCCGCCACGGTAACCACGTGTAACATCCAACATCCACTCACCATTACACGGGTTACGACCCCATTGCCATGCAATGAATGAATGATATGCATGAATGAGATGAAATGTAAATGAACATGTTTTCTTTGTAAATTCTCGTCGAATACAAACTTTAGCATAACGGGTTCAAGTAGGATAATCCTCCAATCAACATATGACTCAATCCTTTCTCATAACATTCTCAAAGAGTACACTATGCATATAAAGTCATAGTTTAAGCATTTTGTCTCCCGTTTCGACTATGCATGACCTATGAAACAATAATCAAAAGCATATCGAGAATAAATGAATATAAATCTCAATTCAGTATATGACTCGATCTTTAACTTGACACATGTTTAAATGCATATAAATCACATAAGAATAGCTCAAGTTATAAGTGAATGCAAAGTTGGTTCAAGGTATTTCCCGAATCCTTGACAACTTGTCAAGTTTAGCTCATATCTTTCCTTTCCTTCACAACCTCCATTCCCCTCTAAATTCAAGCACCAAAGTGACCTCAATTCCATCCATGACAATTTCAAAGTTCGTCCCACACTATTTCACTAACACCCACAACAACACCACCATCACCACTTTGATTCTTTTTGTTCTCACCTTCACAAATAGGCTCTCAATTAGCTTGCTCTTGCCCTCATCCTACATCAAACATTCCAAACATATTTAGATTCAAAGTGACACATTTATCTCAGCTCAATATAAATAAAACACAACCCAAACCCGATTAGTGGAAATTTTTTCTAAAAACTAGTCAAAATAAGGTGCAATTTTCGGCCAAAATGGGAATTTATCAAAAATTCATTAGGTTGATCTTCCAATATTTTTTTTAATGTATAGTATATACCTATAATCACCAAAAATTTCCAGAATTGATAAATTTTCAAAATTAATCAAGAAAACCCAAAACTACCTAAGTTTAAAACTAGTATTTTGGCCAAATTTGAGAATCTTCAAAAAAAAAAATTTCGTTACTCTTCCAAGTTGTTTTTAATGTGAAATCTATATGTAGGCACACATAAGTTCCAGAATTGAGAGTTTCTAAGTAAAAGCCAAGAAAATCCAAAAATTGGAAAAGCTAGAAAGCTTGAAAATAGCCATTAATGGAGGATTTGAGCTTGGTGTTCATCCATGGCTTCCAATTTCAAGAGATCTTGTGAATAGAAAATATTAGGGTTTGAGATAGGTTCTTGAAAGTCATTTCCAAGAATTTAAAAGATAATAAAACTTTAAAACAAATGGTCTTTTAAAACAACTAGCAAGAGGACAACAAATCTCATAAAACCTAGGTGAAAAGCTTGAATTCGAAGAATGAAATCTTACCTTAAATTGATTAATTTCTTGAGGAATTCTTCTCCAATCTTCCTAAAAAATATTTTCCCTCACAAATCTACACTTTTCCCTTTGAATTCAAGCTTGGATACGAAATTGGAGGCAAGAAAAAACCCAATCTCCATGAAACCCCTTGAGGCCGACGGGGGAGAAGAGATAGTTGAGAGAAATATATTTTTTTTTCTTTTAATTTTTTTCAATTTTTGACTCTAATGACTTTGAATAAGGGATGGCTGATTTTAATTCTTCCTTATTTGCTATAGAACCCCTCCACTTATCCAAATCAAGCTAGGAACTCCATGCTTTGCCAACTGGTCCTTCCCCATTTTTTATTTGCTATTCAATCCTTCCCCCATAACTAACTATTGTTGAATGTTCTCTTCAAATTAATTTTCCACTCATACTTAACTTTTAACCATAGTTAACTGTTAAAGCCAATTAAATGGAAACAAAATCATTCTTAAATAATTAATAACAACCCTAAAACAACTAATCTCAATATATTTTACTAAACATTATTTATCAAAACCCACCAAAAACTCGGGGCGTTACATATATTTTGGCATTAAATTCTTCATAGCTTTATTCACTCATAAAACTCCATGAAAATAGAGTAACGAAAAGCTAAGCATATAATGAAAAACATGTTGCATAGCATCTTAAAAGAAGTTAATGAGTTTACATCATTCTTTCATACTTAGAGATAAGTGGAAGGCATGGTGAATTGATTAATGTGTAAATATGAAAGAGAACTCATCATTTACTCACATATTTTAGAGATAAAGATTGATATTAAGTTGTCTGAGATGATGTGCATTTGAGAAAAGAGCATCACTTAACTTTTTCACATATCCGTTTTCTCATGAGATCCATGCATGGCTATTAAGATTTCAATAGCAAGAATTCCCTTGAAAGATCATTTGTTTCTGACCCTAGCATAACACCCCACCACTCTATTCAAATCTACACATAGTGTTGGATCATTTTTCTCATTTTCTTATTAGATTGCTTAAAATATTTTAATATTTGCATAATCAGTTACCCTTTAATGCATATGAGTAGTTTATTTCAACTATCCTCATAGGACACGACACTCATGCACCACTACTATTACTTGTTGACCATGTGAACTTGCATGCAATCTATTCCCACTAAATTTAATCACCAAGTGAGTAGATATATTTCAAACTTGATGGAGCTCCAAGGAGTCTAGAATTCTATCCAGTTCATAGAATTCCCTCTTATCTTAGGAGGCCCTACACAGAGGTGGTATAGACATCTCAATCTGAGATCCATCTTTTCATTTAAAGATTTCACTTGATTATTTGTAACTCAATTTCTTATAGAAAGGGATCATAAGAAACCAACCACTCACCTTTTGAATGAGCGTCAAAAGTCGGGGGAGAGCCTCGAAGACTATGTGGTGAGATTTAATAATGAAGCGTTGAAGGTGGAAGGTTATAGTGATGACATCACTCTTACTGCTATGATGTTTGGCTTGAAAGATGAACTATTTTTATGGTCACTAGGCAAGAAGATTCCTACTACATACACTAAGCTCCTCACTAGGGCACAAAAGTACATGAATGTCAAAAAGTTACTTAATGCAAGAAAGACTTCAGATTAACGAGGTAGTAGTAAACAACTAGACCACAAGATTAGAAACCAAACGAAAGACCTTTTATAGAGGACTGACCATCACAAGGATGATAAGAGAAAGAGGTCAGGAGACCAACTTGAGAAGCAGAGTCTTCCTCCTAGTAAGTTTAAAAAACACACTCCCACCACGGTCTGAGTTGAACAACTACTCATGGAGATCCAAGATAAAAACTATGTTAGGAGGCCGCCTAAGATGAAGGCATGGTCAAACGAGAGGAACAAAGACAAGTATTGTCTCTTCCATAAACACCACGACCATACCACCTCTAATTGCTTCGATCTCAAGGAAGAAATTGAGACCCTTATTCAAATAGAGTACTTGAAAGAATTTGTGGGAATTAAAGAAGCTCAAAGTGATACTAAATCTGATAAGAAATATTAGAACCGTAAGAATCAAGATTTCCCAGCTGGAAAAATAAGAACCATCTTTGGGGGCTCTACTACTGAAGAGTAGCCCAAGAATAGGGCCACTCCTTAGAAAATAATAATGCTAGATCACTAAAGTATTATGCCAAGATACCAACACATTGATCAATTATCAACTACAAAGCCTCTACTTCACTTATGAAATGCCAAGCAACTTAGATTTTATTTCAGCAATTCTTTTTATTATAGTTTTCAATTCTAATAAATTTCTCTATTGTAAGAAATTTATCATTCAATAAAACGGGGATCTGTCTTTTTTACTTAATTATAAATCACGTGTATGGAAATAGATTATAGGAGCGGGGGAAAGAACTCTCACGTATGAAGCCTCTTAGCTATGTTAATGTCAAATCATTCTATGTCCTTAGACTCAAGTTAGACTTCAAAACATAAAGCTCTACTTGAGTGGGGTCAACTGTGAATATACTACAACAAAATAAAAAGTATTAAGTCCATCAAGGGGAAGAGCTCATAAAGTAAAAAAAAATTAAAAATCTACTAGGAAGTGTAAGGTACCAATGAGCTGCACCTTGTAGAAGAATTTAAAATGATAAAAATTTCTATGTCTACTTGGGAATGGAGGGCTCCCAAAAGCCGCACCTTGTAGAAGAATTCAAAATGTTAAAAAAATCTAAGTCTACTTGGGAGTGTAAGGCTCCCACTAGCCACACCTCGTATAAGAATTTAAAATGTTAAAAAAAATCTAAATCTATTTGGGAGTGCAGGGGTGCCATGAGTCGCACCTCGTAGAAGAATTTAAAATGAAAAAACAATTATAAGTCTAATTAGAAGTGCAAAGCTCCCACAAACCGCATCTCGTAGAAGAATTCAAAGTGAAAAAATATTATAAGTCTACTTGAGAATGCAGTGTTCCCACGAGCCGCAACTCATAGAAGAATTTAAAATGAGAAAAAAAAATTTGATGTCTTTTCAGGAGTACAAGGCTCCCATGAGCCACACCTGGTAGAAGAATCACTCTACGTAAAAGAAAATGACCGAGAAAAGACAAAGACAACATGTCTGAAGTCTTAGTAAAGGAGAAGTTGCATGTCTTTGGTACTCAGAACAACTTGTGAAAGATCATTTAGCAAGGATACCTACAAAAGAGCACAACAAATTATATCTTAAAAGTGACTAAGGGATGGCGAGTAAGTTGTGCAAAAAAAATCAACTATCAACGATAAAAAACTCAGCAATCAACAAGTCAACAGTCATCGGGTCGAAGGTCAACTAGTTAAAGGATAGGGTTAGACAATTTTTGTGTCAGAAAATGACAAAACATAAAATGACAATGCCCGAATTGACAAAACACAAAGTGTCAAAGTCAAAGCTAAGGCAAGCCAAGCAACACCCAAAAAAAGTCAAAGTTAACGTGGGTCAAATATTGACTCACGTTAGAAATGACAGACCTGCGTCAACGAGTCTACCTTTGACCCATGAGTGGATTCGCAGGACTATACCAGTTCAACAAAAAAACAAGGCAAAAAAATGATGCAAAGCAACCAATAAGGACGTTGTGCCTGACGCGTGAAATAGAAAAATCCAAAGAACCCAAGTTAACGCCAAAAGAAAAAGAAAGAACAAAATTCTTTATTTCTATTTTCTCTTTTGTCTACTTTCATGCTCAATTCAGAAAAAAAAAAAATCTAGACTTATAATTTGATTTCAAGAGAATTCTACTCCAAAAAATCAAAAAGGGCAGAATGTATCTGACACAATCTATCGAATTTGTAATAAAAGTAAAATCCAGTCTATAAGATCCAAAATTTGGTAAAATTAAAACTAAAACACTTACTATTTTCTTGATTTTTTGAAGATTACAAAAACAAAAATTCAAGTTACAAACTGAGAAATTTGTGATTTCTTTTAAGAAAATGACAACAGAAAATCCAAGCTCCGTAACTTATGAAATTTTTAGAATTGATAGTGGCATAACTTCCACCTTAAAAGAATAATCCCAAGTAGCAGTGAACTCACGTCTCAACTATAAGGACCCAGGAAATTAGAAACAATTAGAAAGTAAATTAAATTATTTATTTAATCTTGAAAATATATATTATTTATTACATTGTGAATTGTTTTGAATTGTTTGTAATTAGTTGAGTTTAGGAGAATTAATTGTGAATTTATTCTTGAAGTGGATTTAGTAACTATGGTTGGGTTACTTATTTTCCATGGTTAGTTTTAAACTAAATGTGGGGATGTTTTGAACTTAGATGAGTTAATTGGGGGGATTAGTTTAGAAAGAAAGAAGGGAAGTGGACTAGAAAAGAAGTTGCATGGGGCATGTACTCAATAGTTTTCAAAAGTGGAACAAAGAGATGAGGCATTAATTGAGGTGTCTTATACGCATTATTTTTAAGTTAATTTTAAAAGGAAAATTTATTTTAAATTAAATTAAAAGACAAAATCTGTACTTCATCTCATTCCTCTCATTCTCGGCCAAAGAAGAAAAACCATAGACAAAATATTAAAAAAAACTTGTAACTTCTTCAATTCTTCATCAAACAAAGTGAAATCAAGGTCAATTTTTGTTATATTTTTTAGTAGAAGCTGATTTTGGAAAAATCCTCATCAATTTTCAACTATTTCCAGAGGTGTTGGTGAGTTTTTGTTTTTAGGTTTTGAACCAATTTTGTGGGTTTTGCTTCTACTCTTCTTGTGTTGAAAGAATTAGAAAGAGTTTGTTAAAATGGGATTATTTTAGTTTGATTTTGATTATAAACATAAGTGTTGTTTAGAGTTTAAAAAACTATTTCAAATGGGTTTGAAATATGGGTAGATAGTTGAGTTTTTGAGCAAATGGAAACACTTAATAGTTGAACAAATGTTTGAATATATTTTAATTGAAAGTTTTCCTTAAGTCTATGTTTTAAATTCTGATTTTTGAGTTATATATTATCTATCAGTATTATGGAAAAGATCAAACAAACTTTTGAGCAAAATTCACCAAGAGGCAAAACTTTTTCCCCTTCCACGATTTTTGTATGAAAAGAATAGTGGTTGTTTTGATGTCCACGGATTTGTGGCTGTTTTGGGGTCCTGGGACGATGTCTAAAAATTAGTAAATTTTTTATAATTGATATTAAAACGCTAGTAACACATAAGGGTCTGTTTTGGATTATTTAGGCTAGATTAGGCTAAAGATAAAGTGTTGTATTCATACTAACACTTGGTGTTGTTTGTGTAATTAAATATTGTAGGTGTTCCATTCATTTTTCAATCCACACAAAGGTATGAGAAAGGTAAGGTCTAAATGTGAGTTATGAATGAAAATGCAATGGTAAGTAATTTGTATGTTTGAACTAATTATTGCTCACTTTGACTTGGCATGTAAATGAGGCTTAGTTACCATGTTGTTATATGTTGATAGTGCATAAAATGAATTGATTTGATAAGCATGTAAATAAGTTTAGAATTTTATTAGAAGCCATGTTAATGAGTTTGAGTTAGGTAATCACAAGCATGCTAATGTCAAGAAAGTAAGGAGAACCTAAACTTCTTAATGAGGTATGTTCGATTTATGTCAAAGAACCAATAGAATCTTGTATGACTTGCACAATATTACTTGTTGTGTGATGAATCATGTAAGTATGGAAGTATATTCTTAAATTTGAAAATTGAGTCTATTATATGATTATTTATCCATTATCACATGATTTTGATGTAAAGATCGAGTCATATACTGAGTATGAGATATGATGATAGTTATATTGATAATGAATTGCGACATTTGAATTGAGGATCGAATGGAGTATACAAAGGCATAACGACTAGTATGTGAAGGCATAATGATTAGTATACAATAGCATAATGGGTAGTATTCAATGCATAACCGAATGATGAGTGAAGTAAAGAAGTTATGCAAGAGCATAAAGTGAAGTAAAGTTTGTTATGAAGGTTTGATCACAGGAAAGAACTGTCTTGTTGAGTATTTTCTCACTTGCTCTTTGTTGCTTGTTTTTTTTCAAGTTTATGCTCGGGATTAGGACCGGTACGTGTTGCTAACCTCAAGGTCTGAAGAAGGGAGGGTTATTAGTATGCAATAGCATAATGGGTAGTATTCAATGGCATAACCGAATGATGAGTGAAGTAAGGAAGTTATGCAAGAGCATAAAGTGAAGTAAAGTTCGTTATGAAGGTTTGATCACAAGAAAGAACTCTCTTGTTGAGTATTTTCTCACTTGCTCTTTGTTGCTTGTTTTTTTTTTTGGTTTATGTTCGGGATTAGGACCGGTACGTGTTGCTAACCTCAAGGTCGGAAGAAGGAGGATGCATACGTAGGCTTTGGGCTCGAACTAGTGGGGCTCATCGCTTGGGTTAAGTCTTGATGTTTTAGTGGATTCAGGAATATATGTTTAGTTTATCTCATGAACTTATGTCTGTAACTATTATTAATGATTTAGTAGGACGCCATGTCAGTAGTTAGATAGTTCGACATGTGACATCATAACTCTGCATGTAAACTCTTTATTATTATTTATGGCATAGACTTCTTTTACCTAAGTTAAAGATTCTTGCAAGCATGTTAGGTTGAGTTTACTATATGCTTAATTTTTGAAAAAATCGGGGTGATGTGCTCAATGATTGCATCTACTTTCGTTAGGATTTTTCTGAGCGCACCCCTGGTGGCGTATTACAACTTCGGTCGGAATTGTTTAACAAGTATTTGTTAATTGTATGATTCTTTGCTATGTTTAAGTTTTAAACATATCTACACAAATTTTCCCAAAAATGATTTATTGATTTCTTTTAATGTATTTTTCAATAACGCTTTTGCTAAAAGTACTCGCGATCTCGACCTACTTTAGGGGCCACTATTTTTGGTAAAATTACATCATTACACGTGAAATTTTTAACTTGATCAAACAATGCACAATTGGTTTGTCTACGTCACCTTGAAGATAAGGCTACATTACTTGAAAGGGTATGTTTACTTCACACCAGGAAGGTACGTCTACATTGTCTAGTGAGACTACATATCTAAGTCCAAGAAGTTACATTATTCAAGTATCCAATCAAGAGACGATACATGAGATAACCAACACATGACACGTAGTTAGAAAGCAACATGTGACCCAATCTTGACGTGACATGTGGCACGATGATGTCATCTACTTCTTCTCTTATAAATAATAGAATAAAGTCACCAAAAGGTAATTCATTCTATTTTGTTCTCTATGACACACTATGTAACGTCCCGTTATTTTTTGAGGTAAACTTTTTAATTATTTTAAGAGAAAAAGACATTTTTGGTCCCTCAGTTTTGAGTTTATTAACAATTTGGTCCCTGAATTTTCAAAACCAATATTTTTTTACCCCTAAGTTTTCGTTTTGTTTACCATTTGGTCCTTGCCGTCAAAAGTCTGTTAAATACTTAACGCGTTGCTGACGTGGTATTAAAACTTTATTTTTTAAACTTATTTTATTGCTTATGGGCACAATTTAAATCAGGTGTCATGTTTGATGAATTTTAATTTTTTTAATTTATATATTTTAATGGATTTATCTCTCTTTTCCATTCACTTTCTCTCTCCTCTCTTCAACACCTTCTTCTTCCCCTCTCTTCATCTCATTGTCTGAAAGAAACCCAGATCTGATCAAGAACAATAGAAAATACAAAGTAAGCACAAAATCTTCAAAGCTCCTCTCTCCTCTTTCTCTCTCACCCTTGTCTCTCCTCTTTCTTGTTCTATAAATCAGATTTCATTTCGCTAGCTCGATGAAGAGTCTTCTATTGTGATTCTCGACTTCACCATAGTCTCCCACGTTCTTTTTTGTTGTGTAATTATACACCTCACTCATTTTCTTGATGTAGAACCAAAGTAGAAAAATATTTGAATCAAATTCTACCTTCCCTTTATCACGAACTCATTTCGAATAAAGCTTTTGTTTTTGTCCTTAACGAAGCAAAATCTCGTTACCAAGTTTGAGATTTAAGAGGTGACATTCCAATGATTCCATGGAAGTAGACCCATATCTCAAATAAAAACATTCAGACTCATTGTATCCCACTTCTCAAACCCATCAGATAGAGATTTCAAAGCAAAAAAAAAATTTGAGACACTTCAGACAAGGACAAAGATAAGCAAACTATAAAAGGAAAATTATTTTCTTTAAATCACCTCCTCCAATCTCTATTTTCAGAATCAAACTTCTTAGGTTTTCCTTCAAAATTAAAAATTTTGTTTCATTGATTTTCAAATGTGAAGCTTATCATCTTCAAGCTTGAGGAAAAGATGAATTTTGATTTAGATATGAGCTTCGAATGAAGCCCTCTTTTTCTTATTGATGTCGTATAGAACAGAAAAAAGGTAAGAAGAAATCGAAGTAATCCTTCATCGCCATGGATAATTAATAATTATTTCTGTTTTTTAACAAATGAAATTTATGAACCAGATCGGTTCGAAGTGATTAATCGTCGGTCATGGTTTCGCAAATCTGGGTAGTTCAAAATCACTTGATTTGTTGGAGCTAGAGAAAACGAGGTGTGTGGGTTGTATAACTGAGTAAAAATAATTCCGAAAACTCAGGTTAATGTTTAAAGACAACATGGATCTGAACGAGAAATGAAAATTTGGAAAAATCACAAAAATTTCTTGCGTGTCGATCTCCTTGCATGATGAACAGTGAGGTGAGGATGAAGAAGATGAACATGAAAGGAGGAGAATATTTTAGATTTCATATGAAGGCTTTGGATTTGATTAGAATTAAAAAAAAAACTTGAAAAGTTGGAGAAGATGAACATGGAGGAAGAGAGAGAGAGAGTGAGAGAAGAGAGAGAATTAATTAAAAATACATAAATGTATAATTATTAATATAAAATTAATTAGTATGCCACATCATTTAAAAAATGCCACATAAGCTAATTTAATATATATAAAATTAATAAAATTATGACACATCAGCATTCTGTTAAATTTTTAACATATTTTTGACAAATGGACCAAATTGAAAGCAAAACGAAAAGGTTTTGAAAACTCAGGGACCAAATTGTCAATAAACTCAAAACTGAGGGACCAAAGGTTTCTTTTCCCTTATTTTAATTAGAGTTTTTAAATTAATTTTAGAGTTAATTATTTAGAATTTAGAAGTTTTATTCATTCATAAACCTTTAATTTCTGTTAGAAGCATAAATTAGAATTAGATGCATTAATGACAATTAATAATCATTAATCACATTTTTAGCTAGTTAGTGCTAAGAGTTAATTGGTGATTGGCTAAGGCATGGGGCTCATTTTAAAAGTTAGAAGAGAAATGAGGGGCCTTTTTGTAAGATATTATTACCTATTCAAATATGAAGTCATCATCTTCCTCCTCATTTTAGCAAAAGAAAAAAAAAACACACTCAAGACTCCTCTCACACCACCATAGAAGAAGAAGAAGATTATGGGTCTTCTTCGTCTCTCATCTGTTTTCATCGATTCTTAGTGCGTTGAAAGCTCTCGTTGTTAGCATTCTTTCTATCCTAATCTTGAAGCACTTCTCCATCCTCACTAAAAGCTCTAAAAGGTGAGAATCGCTGAACTTTGATGGGTTTTTTTTTTTTTTTTTTTAGTCTTAAATGAAGTTTTGGGTTAAAATCCTCAATTTCTTCTCAAGGAACTTGAAGATTTAGAATTTAGAATTTCATTAAGGTTTTCCCTCACTGTTTTTCAAATTGTTGACTTGATTATGCAAAAGAGTATTTCTACTCTTAATTACAACAATTTAATATATTCTAAAAAAATATAAATAGTTATCACAACATCAGAATAGAAAGTAAATAATATCTAAAATAATTAAGTTATATATTAGATGAAAGAAAAAATCGTAGAAAGTAAACAAGAGATTGAGCTTGAAATCTTGAGTTGACTTGATCACCCGTTAACTTTCTACTTGTAAAGAAAAGATATATATTAACTTCAAATCATACTATCAGTACAATAAATAAATATCTTTCTTTACATACCTCAACATCACAATCTTTTAAATATACATCATTATCCATCGTGACACAAGATGAATCTATATTTTAAAAAAAAAAAGTTGTTAACAACACATAAAATATATATATATATATATATATATATATATATATATATATATATATATATATATATATATATATATATAATTATGACTATTAATTTATATATCTTGTTTTGCTTCATTTCGTAACCAATTTTGAGCACACATCTTCCAATATTTTTCAAAGAAGTCTACTACAATGGGGACTTATAACTTTACCACTTATACTGAAAGCAGACTCTGAGGCAACAGTAGACAAAGGAATGGTCAATATATCTTTAGCTATTTGTTGCAACCCCAATTATCTTCCACCAACCTAATATGTCAAAGTCTGAAGTTCTTGGTAAAACTTGGTCATCTAAATAGAGATTCAACTCTGATTTAGTACTGACAACATTATAATTTATGACAAGCAAGTCATAGTCAACATCATCATCTCCCAATTCTTCAAAAGTATTTGTCTTTGTTGGAGAAGAATGGTTAAAAGTTCTAAGATTACATTTACATCATGATCAAAAAAATTTAGTTGATACTCTCTTACTAATTCATTCAAAACTTGTCTAATCTTCTCTATTTCAATACAAGCTTCATTTGATCCATAAATTCGGGGAAAGTAGAACTCAATCAATTTCATTTTATATCTTGGATCTAAGACAGTTGCTACAACCATCATCCCATGTACTACATCTCAATATTTCTCAAACTTTTTCATCATATTGAAAGCCATCACTCTCACCTCTTCATGTTCAGAATTAGCCCAGTCATAAATTGCTAATCTAATTTGGCAAACTTTTAGAAAGAAAAGATTAGATGTCGGATATTTTGTCACAGAAAACAACTCAATCACCATATGAAATAATTTCAATTTTTCACTCACATCATTTGCTAACATCCAATCTTGTTTTGTGGGCACACATTTATACTTGGTCTCACGTTGTCTTAAACGAGAAAAAAATGTCTTATAAATCAAAACAATATTGAGCATGATATATGTAGAATTCCACCTAGTTTGACAATCTAGAACTATCTTCTTATTTATTGGAATATGTAGTTAACGTGAAGTTTCCTCAAATTTCTCTAGTCTACTTGGTGTTGTTCTCCAGAAAGCTACATTATCTCGAATTCTCCCAAGACCATCACCAATCACTAATAGCCCATCCTTAACTATTAAGTTCAAAATATGAGCACTACAATGCACATGAAATTAATCTCCACCGAGTAACAAATTGACGTAAAGTTTATCTAAAATGAGGTTAATCATAGCATCATTTGTACTACAATTATCTACTTTTAATGCAGAAAACTTGCAATCAAGATTTCAATCCAATAAACAATTCATCAATGTGTTACGAAGCGTTTCAGTTTTATGTGGACTATGCATGTATGCAAACCTAAAATATAAGAAAAATGTCAAGTATTAGAGTAAAAATAATACTAACAAACATGCTAAAAATAATTATTAAAATTATTAACCTAATAATTCAACTTTGTAAATTCCAACTATCATTGATTAAATGTGTTGTGATTGTCATATAACCTTTTTTCGTATTGCTTGAAGTTTACATATCTATTGTAATGGAAACTTTACTTTTGATGTCGTTAAACATTCTCATAATCTTAACTTTCTCACATTCATAAATGTTCAAAATTTCCTTCTTAATTGTCTTTCTACGCACCATTTTGAAGGATGGTTGAAGAGAACTTACATATGCCCTAAAACTTGAATGTTCAACTATTGAAAGAGGATACTCATGTGGAATTATCATAGTCCCAAAGTAACCTCTTTGAATCTTCAAGATCAAAATTAATGTATCCTCCTTTTCATCACAATCATCAAGAGCTATGTCAGGATCAATGGAATCAGTATGAACTTCTTCAGGAGGTAGAGTGGAATCGGGTGTTGTGGGTGGAGTTTCCATTACCTAGAGAAAAAAAAAAGTTGATACACCATTGTAAGTTTCAAGTTCTAAATAAAACTATGTATTTAAAGCATATATACTAATCAAATTCACAACAAGAGTTTAAACATAATGTCAGATATAAACCCAAATTATTTAAAACTAACTTGATTTTAGATAAACAATGGTGGAACAACATTTGGTGAATAATTGACAAAAAAAATACGATGTTGGAGCAACGATAGAAATCGAGGAAGCAAATAGATGTTGGAATTGGAACTTCAAAGGATCACCAACCAACACTGTGCATGCCTAATGAATGACGTTGAAAAAAAAAACAAATGTTTGCCCTACTCAGCGTTTGTGTGCCTTCTTTCTAAAAAAAAATCTAAATATCCTTGAATTGCAGCAAAGTAAAGAGGCGGCACTCACTTTCTAAAAAAAAAAATTTTTAATTAAATTTAATAAGAAGTTTGATTGACTTTTTTTTTAATTACTTTAATATATATGTATCAAATTAAAATTATATTTTTAAATATAAATTTGACCTTCTAAAATTACTTTTTTTTTAATTATGATTTTTTTAATTTAACATAAAATTACCATTTATTTAAAAAAAAATCCATTTTTAATTTAATATAAATGTATAAATTTAGAAACCTTCCCGCTAACTTTATATTTTTTAATTAAACATAAAATTATAGTTTTGATCAAAATAATTAATATAAATTTTTTAAAATTAATTGTAATTGAACATAAAATTATAATTTTAATTAAATAAAACTATGTGAATTTTAAAAATAATATTAGAGTCTTACAAATAATTGTATTTTCACTTCCTATTAACTTTATTGTATCATATAATTATACTACTTGTTAGTTATTTAATATAAAATTTTCAAAAAAATTTGAACATGTAAATCGTTTAAACTTATGTTATAGCTTACTACTTAATAACTAATATAAACTAGTTTAAATTGAAGTGTGATTGAACATAATATAACAAATTTAATCAAAATAAGACTGTGAATTTTAAAAATATTATTAGAGTATTACACATAATTGTATTTTCACTTCCTATTAACTTTATCGTATTGTATCATTTGATTGTACTACTTATTAGTTGTTTAATCTAAAATTTTCACAAATTTTTTAACGTCTAAATCATTTAAACTTATCTTATTCTTACTACTGAATGATTAATATAAACTTGTTTAAATTGAAGTGTAATTAAACATAATATTACAATTTTAATCTTAATAAGACAAATATTTGAATTTTACAAATATTATTAGAGTCTTACACATAATTGTATTTTCATTCTTATTCTACTACTCAGTAGTTATTGGCATAATAGTCTTATGAAAAAGTAGTTATTCTACTTCTTAGTATTTATTGGCATAACAATCTTTCTATCAAGGTGTTAAAAGTCGATGTCGATTGAGAAGTCGAGGTTCAAATATACGGAGTTATCGACGGAGTTGTTGATGTCAACAGATATTCCTAAAAAAAACTTTGGAAATGATGGAAACTTAGATGAATATTTAGATTTTATCAATAAAACTTTCACATTAACTTAAATAAGTTAAAATTAGCATTTTTTATGTTCATGGTACAAGAAATAATAATATATGTATAATTTATACGTATAAATGATATCAAATACAAATATTTAAATTAAAAAAAATGTAAAATCACTTAATTAAATTTGTAATTCATATCTTATAAAGAGAAAAACCAAAAAGAGAGAAATTTACAAAGATAAATAAAAAGGTTAAAATAAAGTAAAATAGAAATTAAAATAAATTTGGGATAATTTAACTAGAGAGAATGTGGAAGAAGCTTTAAAAACATCTTAATTAAAAAATCTAGAAACTTCTATTGAAAAATTATAGAAATTAAAAGATAGAGGAATTTGGCAAGCTTTGATTATCCATTAATTGAAGCTTGATAAAATTAAAGGCAAGCTTGATAGAGGAATTTTGCAAGCTTTGTCAACTATTTAACAACTCCCACATCGAAAGTGGTAAGAAAAAATGAGTCTCTTACTTCTATAAATGAAGGCATCAAACTACTATTTCCTTTGACTTTTAACACCCTTGCTTCCTATTACATCAAGTTTTTCTAGTGTATTCATTTAATTGACACAAACTATATTATATATATGTATAAATATATTTAATAAAGTGGGTATAGTTTTTTCGGGTTCAAGAATCGAGTAAGGGCGTCGGGTTCAGGGTTCGGGGAACTTATTTCCGAACTCGCCCCTAACTAAATCGGGTAATTAAATCTGTCCCTCGGTTTGACCCCATTCCTCTATCAAACCGGGTATACCCGCCCTTCTAGGGTCAGGGACCTGCCCTCACAGATTTTTTTACCATCTATACTTAACCCCTCAAAAAGAAGAAGAGAGCCTTAGCATGGACTAGGCATTTAACCTCTCTAAAAGGAGGAAGAAAATCCTAGCACGAACTATGCACTTAACTATTTGAAAAGAAGAAGAGAGACCTGACACGGAGTAGGCACTTCACCCCTCAAAAAGGAGGAAGAAAGTCTTAGCACGAACTAGGCATTTAACCCCTCGAAAAAGAAGAAGAAAGCCTTAACATAGACTAGGCACTCAACCTTTTGAAAAGAAGAAGAGAGCTCTAGCACAGACTAGACGCTTAACCCCTCGAAAAGGAGGAAGAAAGCCCTAGCACGGACTAGGCACTTAAACCTTCATAAAAGAAGAAAGATCTAGCTCAGGTTAGGCATCTAGCCCCTCGAAAAGGAGAAAGAAAGCTTTAGCATGGACTAGGCATTTAAAACTTCATAATAGAAGAAAGACCTAGCTCAGGCTAGGTGTAAACTCTTATTATTATTTAAAAAATATATATATATAATAATAAGTGGATAGGATTCAAGAAAGGGAGAGGATAAAGTCAAAAAAAAAAAAAAAAGAGAAGAGTCATTGGCTTGACAGTTGGCAAGCATTTGGATTTAAAAAATAAATAAAAATAAAACCCATTCTTCTCTTTGCTTCAGCCAACCGTAGAAAGGATAACAAAAGAGAAAAAGAGAAAAGGAGAGAAAAGGAAGGAAAGAAAAGAAAACTTGGCTTGGAATTTTTGGAGTTTTGAGTTTAATTTGAGGTGAAATTGCATATTGGTAAGTGATTTCTTCAACCCAACTCTTTTATTTGATGAATTTTGATAGATTTGCTAAGATTCAAAGTTGGTTTATGGGTTTTATGAGTTTTGTTGTTTATGGGATTTAAGTGTTATGGGTTAAATTGAGAGGTTGGTGTGTAAGATTAGTTAAGAATGGTGGAGAAATAGAGTTTTCCATATTTTGAAATTGAAGTTGTGATGGAAAATTGTATGAGCTAGAAATAAGATTATGTGTTGGAAGAGGATGAGCAACAAGAATGAAAGTATTTGGGTTGAAAAGTGTATTGGAAATATAGTTATTGAAGAAAAAGTGAAACTTTAGCCATTGGGATATTAACCGTCAATTTATGTATTTTCAATATGTTTTTCTATATATAAAAATACTAAAATATTATTAATGGGTATTTTATTCAATATTTATTTCAGGTGATACGGAGATTGGCACCGCTTATAATCCGGGATCATAAGCGGGATAGTTTTTGTGAGTGGTTAAAATATTATTTTCGAATTATCCATAATTATTCGCGTATAAATTTTTGAGTTAGCATATATATTATGATGATCCTATATACGTATGTTTTTATGATTTATAAACTATGTTTATGTGTTTTTACTATTACTTATGAATATTCCTTTGAAATTGGACATTATGTTAATATGGAAAAAGTATTAGTTTTCATGGTTTTATTATAGTTTGCAAGTATATAACAGGTTTCATAAGCTATTTTCAAACCACTAAATGTCATACCCACTAGCTTAGCTTCCAGCAGGTCTTTGGGACCCACTTTAGCATACACATAGGCTTTGGGCCGTATGTTAGGGTGAATAGCCCTTTGGGGGTAGCTCTATGTGCGTATGACCAGTTTCAGTATAATCAGTTGCTCTGCTGCATAACTTGATTTATCTTGTGTGTAGTATGACCAGTTGTGGGTATACGTTTGATGTCGGTTTTTCTATTATATGATATTAGTACATGAACTTCGCTAGCTTTGAGTTTTTATTATGTATCAAAAGTGTGTTGCTCAGAAATATTTTTGTTAGCTAAAAATGATGTTTTCTATGATATTTAACTCAAAAGTATATTTTAGTTTATAAAAGAACCCACTCACTGAGTTTTTGCTCATGATTTCCATGTTTTGTTTTCCCCCCCCCCCCCTCCAGGTAGCTCCTGAGTTTCGAGGATAACGCCTACGAGATCCGTTTACACCACCAGTTTTTGGTTTCATCTTCACACCTAGCCTATGTATGACATTTTTGTGTGTGTTTGTACATGTATGTTTATAAGTGCCGGTGATGGCTTGTGAGGAAGTAAATGGTTTTATGATTTTTGAGGCTAGTTAGGTAGATGGAGGAGTTTACAATTGAACAATCACGTAAATATTTCTCTTAATGTTAGTAAATTCAGAATTAACATATTTGACTGATTTTGAGTTAATTCTGAGGGCAGAGCCCGTTATAGTTTATGCAGGATTATGTAAAATGTATAACAGGTTGGTTTATTCGAAAAACAAACGGAACTCTGCCAAAATTTTCTTAAATAAGTTTGAATTTAAATTGATTATTAACTAGTTATTTTAGTTATGTTAGATGGTATGCGTTGGCATTAGCTTTCGCTTGCCATTGGCACGTGTCGTCTAGAGTGGTTATGGGGTACTCGGGTCGGGTCGTGACACTAGGCACCCAACCCCTCAAAAAGAGAAAGAAAGTCCTTGCATAGACAAGGCATTTAAACCTTCATAAAAAAAAGACCTAACTCAGGCTAGACACTAGGACCTTCGAAAGAAAGAGTAAGCCCTAACACGGACTAGGCACAATGTCCCTCAAAAGAAGGACAAAGCCCTAGCACGGACTAGGCACCATGTCCCTCAAAAGAAGGAAAGTAAGAATAATACACCAGCTAAATACGACACCATGAAGATAAAGCAGTGAGATAGGCTATAAAGTAAAGTTAAGTTAAATAGTGCTACCAGTGCAAGTGCAAAAAGTTGTTTGGATTTAGAGTTAGGGAGAAAAATAAATAGAGGTCCAAAACCTCCAATAGTTCAAAAAATAGTTGTTCAGACATTAATATGAAAGACTAGGAAACCCACAAACCTAGAACTCACCACTAAGGTGTAAACAAGGTCGCGTCTGCCTCTTTAGTAGGCACTGAAGCAACCTGTTTTGTTCCACCACCTTCCCGGTCTTCTGAAGGGATGATTTACTAAAATAGCGAAAATTTATTTAGTAAATTTATTAACATTTAATAACGGATCTATTAACATCATGCAAATTGTGATAAAAACACGAAGAACATGTAGATTCATGCTTAATTTTCGAAAATTAAAATCAAACCAAAACTTACATTGAGTAAAATTGGAGAATTGGTTGGAGGTTTCTTTACAGCATCAATCCTCAGCAACACCGGATCTTCTATGCTATATCCCGATTGATCAAACGAAACCCGATTGTGGGATCGAACTTAAGAAAAATTGAGAAGAAGAAAAAAATATTTTTCTTCCCAATAACACTAGGAATTTCGGCCAGGGGGGGAGAAGGGAAGAAGAGAGAGTTCCAACTTTCTATGGAATTGAATTGTGTGATTTATGAATGACCCAACCCTCCTATTTATAAGAAAATAGGAATCCTAATCACATTAGGATTAATCTATAGAGATAAATACAAAAAGAAAAAAGATTATCTCTTTCCTTTATCTTGCAATTTCGAAAATGCCATAGATAAATAGGAGATTATTTTATTTTCTTTATTTTATTTATCTTGGGTAAATAAATCTATGTAATTATTTTAGGATATAATTCAAACAATTATCTCTTCCCAAATAATGATGTGGCCGAAAATTGCAACATTAATTAATAAAAAAAATTCTAATTTATTTAATTAATTATTTTGGGCCAATTCCAATTGGGTTCATTAATCCAATTGGGCTTGAAATTCTCTCTTAAATTAATAAGTCCAACTTAATTAATTTATTTATTAATTACCATTTAAATAAAATATTTTATTTAAACAATTAATAATATTAATATTTTCTCCCGACTAAATATTATCCAATTTATATTTAATTATTAATTTCCATTTAAATAATTTTCATTATTTAAATAATTAATAATAAATATTATAATTATTAATTTCCATTAAATAAACTCATTATTTAATTAATAATTTTATTGACAATATTTTATTATTAATTAATTAATTTTAATAATTAATTTCCGTTTAAATAAAATTAATTATTTAAACAATTAATAATTGTTAATTAATTTCAAATTGTTAATTACCATTTAAATATACTCAATATTCAAATAATTAATAATATTTCATTATTAATTTCATGTTTAAATAAACTCATTATTTAAATAATTAATAATGTTTATATTAATTACCGTTTAAATATACTCAATATTTAAACAATTAATATTACCTATTTAAGTAATTCGCTTTACTTAAATTTCCATTTCTTCTACTTGATTTCGCGACTACGATATTTGGGCTAGCATAGGGACCCGATGGACCTATAGATCATGGGCTTAATAATTAGTCAATTAAGTGATTAATACATAATCAGTTAATTACTTATTATCTAACTATGAATAATTTCACTATAGATTCATAGCTGAACTCCCCTCACTATAGATGAGTTATTGTCCATTTAGTTTATCTTTATTTATATCTGTGATATTATCCTTCACGTGGAACCCTCATAATTACAGGCGGATAAATTTACCGTTTTGCCCCTGTAATTACTGCTTTATCCTTGTGTTCCCGCTGATTCTCCAATGAACTTTATCTTTAGTCGAACTAGAGATAAGATACTTCTGTGATCAATAGAAGTCGTGACGTCACTTGTTCATGTCTCGAATCAGTACATCAAGGGAGTTTCCTAAAGTTCCTAAAATGTTTAGGTATCGCACTGATACTGTTAATTTATAGGAAAGTTATGAATTCCATCCCGTGAAATAGTTCCTAGCTACGTATCTAGTCATGTTCCCAAAACAGGAGTGTATTGAGCGTTCTTGCAGATTGCTCTCAACTATGTGAATCAAAGAACATAACTCCACAAATAACAGTCCGCATTTCACTCAGGATTGAGATCTATCACGGTTGATAAACTTAGTTTGATATTCGATTATTTCTCGTAAACGGTACTAATGAGAAATTTGATCGAACATCGTGGTCCTGTCTTATACAATCAACATTGCATATGATACTTCCATTTCATGTCTCCCACATGAATGATCAGGATTCGATCATTTGTCTATAAACAAAATGCGAAGCTATCAACAATGTTACCAGGATAAGGTTTCCAAACGTTATCCGTTTACTGTAGACACGTTTAAGTTACTCATCTCGACTTTAATCCTCTTGTATGACTCACATACTAAGTCGTGATTTCATAAGAGTAACTTAGGGTTTACTATTTGAATGTTTGATATTTATATATTTCCATATATTCCTAATATCATTAATTGAATCAATCTAGATAATATAAAGAACTTATGTTTATTTATTTAATTTATTCTTAATAAATTATTATTATTAAATAATTACAAGTTCTAGGACACCATTCCTAACATCTTCATCATCTTCAAGGAAGCTATCCTTCACGGTCTTCTCACCTTCCAGGACCTTGTCCAACAACAGACGAATATCTTTTAACTTTTCCATCACATTCGGTCTGCTGATGGGACTGAAGCGAGACCTTTCCTCTTCGGAAAAAGATAACTTAAGCTGATCACGGTCAATCTTTGCACCTAACAGGCCTACATTATTCACAGCCGAAGTATAGTTCGCAGTCACCTTCTCAGCTTCGGCCCGAACAGCATCCATCTCAACTTGACCTTCTCTAAGCAGCTTGTTACACTCCTCATTTTTCTTAACCACATCCTCCTCCAGCTTCGTCACTTGTATGCACATCTTCTTTGTCTCTTCTTGCTCTACTGTCAACCTCCCAATAGCTTCAAAGGACTCCAACTCAGCCGATGTTAACTTCTTAAACGTGTTTGGCCCATTTGTTGTCGTGTAGAGTTACCTTAAACAAGAATGTCATCTGGGCCTGGGCGTGGAATCCCTACAAATGGAAATCAAAGTTCTTCTTTGTAGGACATACAACTGCAATAAATAAATGAAAAAGAGCAAGATGAGATCATCACCAGAACAGCTCACGCGGCCAATTTATCCACAAACTCTTCTGGATGATGTGATCCATACACAGGAGATAGACCGTCATGAAGTTAGACTGGAAGCCCATCTAGCCTAGAAGGCTCTGCGACCACTTCTCATTCAAAACGGATTACAAGCGATGAGAAGCGGAGACAATTGGATCCACTCTCATCAACTTCATAATTGGTCAAGGACAATGGACAAACGGAGCCATAAATCCCCCCGAAGTTGTCTCATTTGAAGTAACAACAGGTGGAGACAAAGAACTATGCGCGGCAGGTCCAAAGCCAGGATTCGTTCTAACTAACGGTTTCACCTTGGAAGGAGGCCTCCTCTTTTCCTTAGTTCGAGGGGCCTATTCAGCCACTGCATCGCTCTTCCGCTTTGTTCTCTTTTCCTTACGAGCTTTCCAATCTGATTGAGCAATCTTTGTAAACCCAGATAGTTCTGAGCATTCAGCCATATTTTTTCTAGGAATATACAATTTAAGACCCCCTATTCTCTTCTTAACTACAAAAGCCATAAACACAGTTAGGAAAGAATAGTAAAAGTCGAAAGTCCAGAAAAGAGTATAAAACACTTACTCTTGATTCCTAGTAGGCCGGAAGGAACCCCAAAGGCTGGTCAACAGTAATTCTTCTTCACAAACAAATGCCTCCTAGACAAATGGCCCTAATTCCTCCAACTACTCGTAGGCAACGACGTCTCCGAACTACAAAAGAAGCATAAATACGTTAAAAATCTGAAAAGAGAAATCTAGAAGGATACAAGCTCCGCTCATTTCTCATTTGATTCCTTCTATATCAGAGAAATCTCAATTCCACCAAAGGTTAGTCGTCTCTGGAAGAAAAACTACTTATTTTTCCACCTCTTGTAACTTGTGATAAGTCAGATAACAATATTTTTACCCACAGAACTGTGGAAGTGAACTCGAGTGATGTTTTGTTGATTCCACCGAGAAGACTAGAAATATGCCAGCATCCCTAATGTCAGACTCATATCTATCATAATTATGACGGCAAGGAGAGTAATCAAACCTTTCCACATATTTGGCATAACTTGATTGGGAGTAATGTCAAGATCCCTCAAAAGAGATGCTATATGTGCACAAATAGGAAATTGAACTCTGTAGCCAAAGAAAATGGTGTAAAAGAAAGTCCAACCTTCCCCAACATCATGATGGGTACGTTCCTCGAGAGTAGGCTACCACATCTCTACACCCGGGGGAATGCGATATGAAAGCCTATAAGAATCTAAGTCAACTAGCGTAAGCACGAACATTTCTAAAGAAGGATGATCGACAGTCTAACTGTTTCCTGAGGTAGAGGCCTCGGCTTTATCTTTTATAATCTGATGTGGCTTCTTAGTCTCTATTTCATCACTAACTGAATCTCCCTCAAATTCATCGGATTCCCACTCAAAAAACAAACTGTCCAAATGCATTTCTTCTAAACTTTCGTTTTCAGAAAAATCAGAAACGGTAATTGAAAATCCCGTTTCATTTTCAGTACCAGCAAGAAAAGTTGTTCTTTCAGCAACCTCAGCGTCGTGTTCATCAGCATAAAAAACAAGATTATTAGAAAAGACATACACTCTCCTACCATCCCTCCTTTACATAGTAAAATCCATGACATAACGTTAAACACTCCTAAACCTAGGCGACTCTAAGTTAGACGAAGTCAATTTGCACGTGCTAAAAACCTCAAAATTACATTAATAACCTTGGAATGAAGAAAAGCTTCAAGAATTACACCTCTTGAGTTCGAAGAGGCTTCAATTTTTCTGGGATTAATAATGCCAAAAATTGCGCCAAGAACAACTCGAGGAAGAGGAGTTACAACTGGTATGGAGTGTGAAAAGATGTCTTCTAACTCTTAAAATTTAAATACCCAAATTTTGAGCTTGAAACACGTGTCAAAATTGACATGCTACGTGGTCAATCCTAAAAAAACTGGATCGCAACATGCTAACCTCTATTTGTTTTCATCCCTAAGCGAGCTCAACATAAAAACAAGGGAAATTTGTAGAAGTAAAATCTTACTCCTGATAAAATGTCCAAGACAAAAGCCCAATTCGTGGCTTGATAGGCCCAAATCTATAAGGAAATGCACGAAAGCCCACCACGGCCAAACCCAGTTGTCAGGCCTGGAACGTTGCGAGTACGATCTTGACATTGAACCCGTAGAAGACTCGTACCAACTCAGGACATAGAAAGGCGATTCATTCGATCGAAGGCAACGTGGTAACATTCCTTATCTGGAGATATGAGTATATATTCTCCCAAATGTCATGGGATAGAGATATTATCTTCAAAAGATATTATCTCCTTAATATCATGGAAAATACCATATTGAATCCAAGAAATCCTCTCTATAAAGCACTCTATAAACCCTAAAACGGTACGACATTCATAACTCTAAACTTACAATACTCATATTTTTTGCATCCAAATTACTGACTTGATCGTCGGAGACGTTTTGGCAGGCACCACACCAATATTTTCTTGTTCTTGTTTTACAGATATACAGGATCGAGGGAACGGATTGCACGTGATCGACCGTAGTGGAAATCATCCTCTACAATTATTTAAGTAACTGTTTTAATAATTTTATTGAAATAAGGATATTATTTGAGGGGCTCTTGCATATATAACAAAATTAGATCCAATATTTACAAAAATAGCAACCTAACAACTTATTTGTAAATATAGCATAAAACTCAAATTCATACATGTAACATTATAAAATATGACTAGTTTCGTGCATGTAATCACTTATTTAGTAAATGTAATCATTGATTCACCTTACGACTGATTCACAATATTAATTATTAGTTCGGGCATGTGATTATTAACTCACCTTACGAGTTTGACCATTTCTTAAACTTCACTTTTGATATATAGAATTTGTCTCAAATAGCGTAAATTTGCATATTAATTAGTAAAATGTCAATACTTTTTAAAAATTACTCAAATAGCATAATTATCATTCAATAAATTTATTGAACTATTTTTATGGGTACTTTTAACGAATTTGTTTGGTTTTTGTTTTTTCAAGTTCAAATTCAATAACTTATCAAACTATTTGATTATTTTTCATTATTGTTTTCAATGAATATATTAGTTTTTTTACCTTTTTTTAATTCAATAAATTTATTGAACTATAATTATGTTATTTAAGTAATTTTTAAAAAGTTCTGATATTTTAGTAATTAATGTGTAAAAATTATTTCAATAATTGTCACTTTGATATATTGATAAATACCCCTTCAAACAAATATTGAAGTACATTTCACTATTTTCTCAAATATATACACCAAAATAATTAATAGACAATAATACTATACAAAATGGTAGATATCTAATGTATTGCTTAGAGACAAGCCAAGAAAACAAGAGCCAAAAAAAAAAAAAAGACAAACTTATTTTAGGGCATCAAAGGCAAGGAGCTTTGAATTACTGTCTTCTTCTGACACCTTCTTTTCACCAATTTTGGGTTCAGCTTTATTTCAGGTATGGAATCTTATTTCTTTTAAGCCAGAAGGGAAATAAACTCTTACAGAAAGCACTGAAAACAGCAGCACCTTGCCATTTAAACTAATTTCTGTTCCTCTTCATCATATGAAGTAAATAAATACTTTTAGATTAGAAAGACAGAAAACAAATAAGCCAAATCAAAGAGTGACTTTGGGGAGAAGAAAGATCTCTCTCTGGGGTTTACAGAAATTGTTCTACAACATATCGGTAAGACTATTTGTACAGTAACTGCAATACAACAAACACATTCTATTAAAAAAACAAAACAAAAAAACTAGGATAGAACGAAGACCATCACCGGCTAATCGTCCGACCTGTTTCGGAAACAGTTCTGGTCTTGTTTATTCACAAGCCAATTTGGTGTCAAAGCTACTCAAACAGATGGCAAAAGCTTGAAATGCTGACAATGGATATCGGTAATCCATGGTAAACATGTCCTTTCCAACCTTACCAAATTGGAGAATAATCTTGTCATGGTCAGATTGGGAAGATTGGGCAGGTTGTGCTGGCTGTGATACATTTGTAGTTCCAGAAGAAGAAGGCTGGGTTGCAGCTATCAGCTGAAAGTTTTTTACAGAGGCAACAGTTACTCGCCCCCGGAAATTAAGACACCAACATTGCAACTGCTCGTGCCACCGTGGTGGCTTATTCCGAAGAACTAATGGTCTCTCCTTCCCCTCTTCATCTTCATCCCGCGACCCAACAATGTCGGAGAAGCGTGAACTACTAAACTCAGTAGAATTAAAAACTGACTTTGAGAGTGATATACTTCGGAATGAGTCCTCAAGGAGCCGAGGAAGGACCTCAGGCTGGCCTGGGACTGTACCACCAGGCTCAAGGGCTGATGCAGGGATGGAATGCATGGTGCAGTGCATCTTTCGTGGACCTCTTGTGCCTAAAACATTCAACTCATAGGTAATTTGCGCAATGTCGTAGCTACCAGTTGGGACCTTCGGAGAAACCTTTTTTGAGTAGAATCTTCGGCTACGGCCAGGTGGGGATATCTGGGCACTGTTGTATGGAGGCTGTGTATCATAGATAATAAACTTGGTCCCTAGAAAATTTGACCTGTAACAAAAATGAACGTACCCATGTAAGATGTAATGTAACTGACTGAAAGGACGTGCAAACGTTTCGATATGAATTACAAATTTGCTAAACAGTCCAAACTTAAAAAGCATAGAACAGAGTTCATTCAACAAGAAAACATGTTCTTCAAAAAATGGAATCCAAATCATTCAAAGAAATCTAAATAACATTTGTTTCCTCAGTTTTTTAATGTATATGAGTAATGCTAGCAGAAAAAAAGATGTGGTACATGACTGAAGGAACGAGTTAGCGAACTAACATAGTAGGAAGAAAAGAAGAGGAGAACCAACAAAGAAATAGTTCATTAAAATTATTTGACATATAGATAAATCTCTCAACATTTGAGATTGCTCACTATTGCCACTTTTTAAGTCAAAAACATGTTATCCCTAATAAATTCAGTGAGACAAGGCTTCAAAACTAATGTTCTATAAGAGATGAACATGGCATACAGGCAGATGATAGAATCTAAAATTAGGACATTCTTTCAATCTTTTGACTCGGTTTTTTATTCGTTTTTTAACATGTTCAATACTAGAAATTCAATTTTCTATCTGAAAACGACTTTCTTTTGGATTTCAAGTTGCCACCTTTTCATTTGAATGCAGTTAAATTAAAAATATGGAAAATAAATTAACAGCTTAAAACCTCCTACCTTAGTTTTCCGATGTACGTGTTGCTAGATCTTGATATGTTATCCACATCCATGGAGATCACATACTCGGTGCAAGTAGTTCTCCTTGTTCGTTTTGCAGAAAGAAGAAATTTACCATTATCAACCAGCAAAGCTGCAACAGTATCAGATTAATGAATAGAAGGATAAACAGGGAAATAGGATAACTATCAGTATTCATCATCCGATACTGTGATCACTTCATGAATTACCCATTTACAGATTCAGTCAGCGAGTTTTAGGTAACTAACTAAACAAAGAAAATTTACATCTGGAACCAATACTGAATGCAAATTACATTATCCATTCCAGAGGAGAGGTGATTGACCTAAACATCCAAATGATTTATTTATAATATTAAAATGGAGGATAAAATAAGAAGTGGACTGGAGATGATCACACAATCACCCAGCATATTTTATCTTGAATGAAATTCTTAGGGTATATCATCCGGTCCAATGGAAACTGTCAGTAACATTCAAGGTTCAATCATATGAATTGTCGCAGCACCACAACACAAAAGAAATGAGTATGCGGCATCAGAGTCAGATGCAAAAAGAGAATCTCATGTATCTCAATGAATTGATCAGGGTTATACACAGTGTTTTAAAAGGCGAGAAAAGTCCCCGCCTAGGCGAGAGGCTCAGCCTTTGCGCTATGCTTCAAAGGCTTTTCAGGGCTTTTTCCTAAGGCTCAAGCAAAAAGGCGAGGGCTTTTTAGGACTTTTTTTTTCTGAATCTTATTATGCGTTTTTATGATTTCATATATCAATGTTTAGCATATATCAATGCTTATGTTTGTTAAGAACTATGCTGTGTTTTGTGTTTTGAACTGTTTTTGGTGAAATGAAGGTAACTTTTGTTCTTCTAAATATATATAAACTAATATTATTATATAGTGCGCCTTAAAAAAAAGCCCTCGCTTATTTTTGCGCGAACCCCCGGGGGACCACATCGCTTTTTTGCGCCTTGCGCCTTTTAAAACACTGGATACACAGAGGTGGTTAATTCAGTAACAACTTAATTCTCACTAAGGGAAACAGAAGGCCTAATCAAATATTACTGAGTAGTAATCACTAAAAGAAAAAGAAACAAAAAGACCTTTACAACTCAAAACATACTCACAGAAGACATTATGATCATCAAAGGATGACCATAACAGTAGTTCTCTTTACCATATCAATGAAATGCGCTTTTGAGCCAATTTAAAAAAATATAGTTCTCAAATGTATCAGTTAATTATAAGCTACCCATATAAATACCACAAACAAAAACCTTGATGATACACATAATCCACATAAAATCATTTATAACAAGCTTCATGACGCAGTATCAGTCGACCGATGTGGAAGGAATGTTAGACGTTATAAGCATGAAAAGATATCAGGTAATACATATTTCATTTCGTAATAATATTATGATAGACACAGCCTAGGAACAACAATTTTCAATTTAGAATCCTTGTTCTGGTAACAAACTGGTTGTGTTGGAATGATGTTCTGTTTCCCCAATACCGCATAATTAATGCAACCACAAGTACTAAATTTGTCTTAAAGAAATGAGAGCTAAGCATGACATCTATAAATAATAACTGCAGCAACTGAAGGGTGCAAGCACAAAAAAACCTAAACCTATATTACACCAAAATGAATTAAGAAAATGCAAACACCATGAAAAGAGGAACGTACCAGGGGTAAGGCAAAGGAAAAGGTGGTAAGTTAAGTTAGACTTATCCCTCTTAATGAAGCACTGAATGGTTCCATCACGAGCCCCCGGCTGCAAAGACGTGAATTATTTAATTTCACACATGGGAGAAAGACGATTAAAAATCAAAACAGCTAAAAGAAAAATTACAATTGTTTCATGTATGCAATTAGAAGTATATAAAAACAATCTTTGTCGTCTCTCTTACCTGCTTCAAGGAGACAGGGAAGGTAATTTTTCCTGAGAACTCGGGATTTTTGACTATTTCTTTGCACATTTCCCTCCACGACCTACAAACAGCAGCACAAGAAACAACATGCTTGCGAGCAGGCCACACGCTCTCACTCTCCTCCAATCTTATGATTACATCGCGCAATAGCTCAGGTGGGAGGCTAGCCCAACGGCTGGTCTGGGTTATCAGTGGTTGGTCGTGTAGATCATGGACTGATCCATGAGATTTACCCCTGTGGTGTCCAGGCAGTCTCACCTCAAAACTACGCCTAGATAAACTCCCAAATCCCTCCCTAACATCACGAATGATACTGCGGAATGACATTACTCAAGGCGCCAGAGGCCTGGTTATTGGTGTATCTTCAACTTTGCTTCATCAACTAAAAGTAAATGCCACTTACAAGATCATTGAGGCGATAAGGTGCATAACTGCAGATCCAATAAACAGCATCAGAATATCATCTATGATGCACGAAAACATGGAAAGCAGATTCTTGACTATGAAATCACCACTATGACTGTAACCAGCCTAAACATCATATTACTGCAGATACTAAAATGCTGTGAATTTTAATCCTGATTTAGGCCAAATTGCATTAGGATCAATCCAATTTTTTAATTTGAAGGCCAGGGCACGATTCAATGAATTTAATCCATAAAGAATAGACTTATTTTGTCAAACCAAAAACATATAAATACAGGCAAAATTAATCTGCACAAAAAAACATAAATCAAACTGTTCAAGTGTTTCCAGTTTGTGACACTGCAGGAGGATGGGGGGGTGTTACAGAAACAGCTTAATGTCATTTCAGACACCCATAAATCAATTTAAGCAAATATCATAAAAGCTACAATGCAATGAATTAACAATTGAGAATTGAAAAAAAAAAAAAAGTAAACTTCAAAAGAAAAAAGTACAAACTCAATCACAAACTTGCGAAACCAAAAACAGAAAACGGAAAAATGCAGGTCCAAAAACACGAAAGACACAATCATTATCAGACATCAAAGATTCATTTCCTAACGACATGCGTTTCATAATCAATAAAGGACAGATAAATTATCATTAAGCACAAAAATGAAATATAAATTAGGGTTTTTTTTTTATTCACACAACCCAGGAAAAAAAAAAAAAACCCACAGAAAGTGTTAAAATGCAAGAAACCCTAACAGTAAAAGGTAAAGAAAACCCCGCACAGATTTAGAAAACCCCCATTAGAGAGAACAAAAAAAAAACATAAAAAGAAAAAAAATAGAAATGAAATTTCCAAACCTACCTATAAGAGTAATGAAAATCCAGAATTTCTTGAAGAATCTGTAACCTAAGACGAAGAATTGAAACAGAGAAATGGGAGTAGGAACATAAAATCAAGGTTTCTTCTTTAACTTCTGAAGAACTCCTCACCGATTTCAAAGGCCTTTGCTTTTTTCACCATTCTCTCTCTCTCTCTCTCTCTAGGAGGTGAATGAATGAGATGACAGTCTTGCAGGCTAAGGGTTATATGGAATCCATCGCGTGAACTAACTCCAAATAAATAAATAAATAAAAACGAACTACTTGCTTCTTTTCTTTACTACTTTAATATTAATCAAGAATCTTTCCCTTCCGTTTCTAATTAGTTTTTTGGATTTTCCTATCACTTGTTTCCTTTTTCATAGTTTTTTCCTTCTTCTTTTTCCTCAAACATATATTTCAATATTATTTCACTCTCGAGTGAGCGGTTCAATGTCCCACCTACAATGTTGTATTTAAAAAAAACCTATGTATCTATGGACTTGGATTTTCTATATTCAAACTTATTTTGTTTTTTAATTTTATTAGTTTTGTACCATGTATGTGGCACGTAATATTTTTTCTCATTATTAAAAGTTTTACATATTTTATTGTTTGTTTTTTCTATATTTTATAATTATTTTCATAAATTATTTATGTTTGGATAATTTCACGCCTAGTTTTGAGTAAAAAAAAAAATTAATTTTAAATTTATTATAATTTTCTATTTTAAATTTTCAATGATTTATATGTGATTAATTATTTATTTTTCATCTTCATCTCTTTGTTTTTAAATTTTATACTACAAAATGAAGGGATGATTTACTAAAATAGCGGAATTTTATTTAGTAAACTAATTAACATTTAATTACGGATCTATTAATATCATGCAATTTGTGATAAAAACATGAAGAACATGTAGATTCATGCTTAATTTTTGAAAATTATTTTCTTTACTTACATTAAGTAAAATATGGAGAATTTGTTGGAGGTTTCTTTACAACATCAATCCTCAGCAACACCGGCTATATCCAAATCGAACCAAAACCGACTTGGGGGAATCAAACCGGAAGAACAAAAGAAGAAGAAATTTCTTCTAAATTTTTCCCTAAGGAAAATCGACAATGGGGATAAAATTGAAGAGAGAATTTTCACTTTTCTAATTAAAGTGAGAAGTGTGAAAAATATGAATCTCAATGGTGATATTTATAGGAAAATATGATATCTAATCTAATTAAATATGCTTATCTCCTAATTATTAAATATAGAAAAGATAAATAAATAAATAAAAATTAAAGGAAACCAAGGCCATTACGCATGACATGCTGAAGCATATTAAGCTTTCATTTTTTTTTTAATTTATTACTTTTCTTTATTTATTATGTATTTAATATTAAAAAAAATTCAAATAATAATTTCTAAGTTAATACATTTAGCCTAAAATTAATATATTAATTACCATTGAATCTTATTCAATTAATTAATTATTTTTGGGCCAATACTAATTAGTTTTATAAAACCAATTGGGTTTAACTCTCTCTAATATTTATTATTAAATTAAATAAACTCATTATTTAATTAATAATATCAATTATTAATTTACATTTAAATAAAATCATTATTTAAATAATTAATAATATTAACATTAATTCTCATTTAAATAATTTATTTATTTAAACAATTAATTTTACCTTAAAATATTATAATTGATAATGATATATTAATTTCCATAAACTTTTTATTCAAACAATTAATATTATATCAATAATAATAATATTAATTTTCATTTAAATAATCTCATTATTTAAATAATTAATATTGCCTAATTTTAAGTAAATTCAATTACTTAAATTATTTGTTCTTCCTAAGTTAAATTAATAACTTAGTTTTGCTACAACGATATTTGGGCTAGCATAGGGACCCGATGGACCTATAGATCATGAGCTTAATAATTAGTCAATTAAGTGATTAACTCATAATCAGTTAAGTACTTATTATCTAACTATAAATAATTCCACTATAGATTCATAGCTGAACTCCCCTCACTATAGATGGGTTATGTCCATTTAGTTTATCTTTATTTATATCTGTGATATAATCCTTCACGTGGAACCCTCATAATTACAGGCGGATAAATTTACCATTTTACCCCTGTAATTATTGTTTTATCCTTGTGTTCCTGCTGATTTTCCAATGAACTTTATCTTTAGCCGAACTAGAGATGTACTTCTATGATCAATAGAAGTCGTGGCTGAAGGAACTATTTACTAAATTTGCGGAATTTTCTTTAGTAAATTAATTAACGATTAATTACGGATCCGTTAATAACATGCAATTGTGATCAAACCTTAAACTAGAATTATAAGGTTTTCGAAAAACTTACATTGTAGATTTATGGAGAATCGGTTGGGGTTTCCTTTACAGCATCAATCCACTTCACCAAGCCTTCTATGCTATATCCCAATCACAAACCAACCCGACTTGTGGGAATCGAACCTGAAGAACAAAACAAAGAAGAAGAAAAATTCTTCTTATTTTGATATGCCAAAATCGGCTATAGGGAGACTAAAAGAGAGAATTTTGATAAAAATCAAAGTATAAAATATGAGCACCCAATGGTCATATTTATAAGAAAAATAAGAGTTTGTTTCCTAATCAAATTAGAACTCTTATTTCATTTAATTTAAATAATCAAATTAATTAAATTAATTAAAAAAATTAAAAAAATAAAAAAAATAATAAAAAAATAGAGATAAAGTGGCGTCAGACACCATTTATAAAACAAAACAATTTTTTTGCTTTTAAATCCAAAGTGGCGTGCCAATCTTGACTTTATCTCTTTTTTTTTTTTTTTTTTTTATTTATTTAATATTTATCTTTGTTTATCTATTATGTAATTAAAATTAGAAAAATAATATTTTCTAATTAAATACATATTTCCAAAAATCCTTCAATTAATTAATATTGAATCAAATTCATTTAATTAATTATTTTTGGGCAAAATACTAATTTGTTTCATAAACAAATATATTTAATTCTCTCCTTTTATTATTAAATTAAATAAACTAATTATTTAATTAATAATATTAATTATTAATTTCTATTTAAATAAACTCATTATTTAAATAATTAATAATTTCAATATTAATTTCTATTTAAATAAACTCTTTATTTAAACAATTAATATCTCCCTTATTTAAGTAATTTAATTACTTAAATATAATTATTTCTTCCTAGTTAAATTAATAACTTGGTTAGTTACAATGATATATGGGCTAGCATAGGGACCTGATGGACCTATAGATCATGGGCTCCAATAATTATTGATTTACTAATTAAACTCATTAATTAATTAATCATAATTATTAACTTAGGGTAATTCCACTATAAACCCTAAGTTGAACTCCCCTCACTATAGATGGGTTATGTCCATTTGTTATTAAGTTTGTTTTGACATATCCTTCACGTGGTAATCTCATAATTACAACTGGGTCAAAATTACCGTTTTACCCTTGTAATTATCTCTTTTATCCTTGTGTACCCGATGATTCTCTAATGAACATTTTTCTATAGTTTTCAAGTATAGAACGATCCTTCTCGGGCAGTGAGAAGGTGAGGCCTCATGTTCAAGTACCTGAATCATTACAACAAGGGAGATACCTAAAGTTCCTAAGTTAGAATAGTGTCGCACTAACACTTTCATTTGTTTTAGGAAAGTTATGAATGCCATCTTGTATAGAAATGTTCCCAAGCACCAATTTAGTCATTTCCCCAAAACGGGAGTTTATCGAGTGTATCAACGGATCACCCTCAACTATGTGAATCAAAGGAAAAGACTTCATTAATGTGAGTTCACAACATACTCAGGATTGAGACGTATCAATCTTAATAACGTAAATTTGATATTATAAATCATTTCCTATCAACGGTGTTATTTAGGAATTGATTTATTATCCTGGTCCAGCTTATATAAACTCATTATATATGATGTTTCCACTTGCATCTACATCATGCTAATGATTTGGATCAAATCAATGAACAACATCAACAAGTGTTACCAGGAATAAGGTTTCCTAACCGTATTCGCATCGTGAGACTATTTGAGTTACTATCTTGGACTAGATCCACTTTATATCTCATAGTAGTCAAGATTACGGAATTAGTAACTCCTGGAATTTTCTATTAATGTTTGAATATTTAACGAATATCAACATATAATAAATTGCACAAAATTCACTAAAATAATACTTTTATTTATTCATAAAATATTCTATTACAAATTACGAATTCTAGGGCATAAATCCCAACAATCTCCCACTTGCCCTAGAGTAAGTGAGACATGTCTCGTAATCCTAGTCCTTCTAGGTGACCCTCAAACACATTAGCCAGGTGAGAGTCTTTGTAAACGGATAAGCTCTGTTGTCCTTCGTGTCTATCTTCGTGACCAGGACGTCCCCACGATGCACTATCTCCCTTATAAGATGATATTTCCTCTCTATATGTTTTGATCTTTTGTGTGATCTTGGTTCCCTTGAATTTGCCACTGCACCACTATTATCGCAATAGAGAGTTATGGGCAATTCCATATTTGGAACAACTTCCAAATCTTTTAGGAACTTTCGAGCCAGGGACAGCCTTCCTTTGCGCCTTCACAAGCAAAGAACATATTCGCTTCCATAGTGGAGTCGCAATACAACCTTGCTTAATACTTCTCCAAACTATGGCGGCTCCACCAAGTGTAAACACTGCACCCGATGTTGATTTCCTAGAATCTTTATCACCTTGAAAATCCGAATCTGTGTATCCTGTAAGGATCAAATCCTTATCTCCATACACTAACATATAATTTCTCGTTCTCCTAAGATACTTGAGAATTGCTTTGACTGCAACCCAATGTTCCTTTCCAGGATTGGATTGGAACCTGCTGACTACTCCCACTGCATAGCAGATATCCGGTCTAGTACACAACATTGCATACATTAGACTTCCTACTGCTGAAGCATATGGTATCTGTCCCATTTCCTCAACTTCTTGAGGTGTCTTAGGTGATTGTTCCTTAGACAAACTAATTCCATGCCTAAAAGGTAAAATACCTTTCTTGGAATTTTGCATAGCAAAGCGTTTGATAATTTTATCAATATACGTTGCTTGAGACAGTGCTAGTGATTTCTTACTTCGATCACGAATGATCTGAATCCCAAGAACATAACTAGCCTCTCCCAAATCTTTCATTTGGAATTGATTTGCCACCATTCTTTAACTTCTGTTAACGTTCCTTTGTTATTTCCAATTAACAAAATATCGTCAACGTAAAGAATTATGAATACCACTTTGTCTTTTATGATACGCTTGTATACACAAGGTTCATCTATATTCTGTTCAAAGCCATAAGTTTTGACTGCATCGTCAAACCTAATGTTCCAAGACCTTGATGCTTGCTTAAGTCCATAAATGGACCTTTGCAACTTACAAACCTTTTGTTCTTGTCCTGGAGTAATGAATCCCTCCTGGTTGCATCATATAGATGCTTTCGTCTAGATTGCCATTAAGGAAGGCGGTCTTGACGTCCATTTGCCAAATCTCATAATCATAATAAGCGGCAATGGATAAGATGGTGCGAATAGATTTAACCATGGCAACTGGGGAAAAAGTTTCCTCATAGTCAATACCCTCCCTCTGAGTATAACCTTTTGCCACTAATCTAGCCTTGAAAGTCTCAACTTTCCCGGCGCACCTCTTTTTCTCTTATAGATCCATTTGCATCCTATGGGTTTTTCACCATTTGGAAGATCTATGAGAGTCCGCACGAGTTGGAATACATTGATTCCATCTCGAGATCCATGGCTTTGAGCCATTTTTCTTTATCAATATCCCGCATTGCACTCTTATAAGTCAATGGGTCTTCCTGGATTGTCATCGGCTATGGCAATATGGATTTCTCCAAATCCTATAAAGCGTTCTGGGTTTCTAATAACCCTCCCACTTCTCCGAGGTTCCGATAAAGTTTGCACCTGGATTTCAGGTGTTTTATCAACGGCTCTTGTTGATTGATGAATTGTGTTGTTATCACTTATTTCATTCAACACTATTGCACTTCCTGGGTTTTCTATCTTTCATAAAATCCTCTTCAAGAAAAACCGCATTTGTCGACACAAATACTTTGTTTTCCACGGGACAATAAAAGTACCCACCCTTTGTTTCTTTTGGGTAGCCTACGAAAAGGCATACTTTACTTCGGGTTCTAACTTCTTTGGGTTTGCCATCAACACATGAGCGGGCGACCCCCAAATCCTAAAGTGTCGTAAACTTCCTTTACGTCCATTCCATAACTCTTGTGGAGTTTTAGGAACACTTTTGGATGGAACCACATTGAGTATGTATAAAGCGGTTTTAATCGCATATCCCCAAAAAGAAAGTGACAGTGTTGCGAAAACTCATCATTGATCTAGTCATGTCTAATAACGTTCGGTTTCTTCTTTCGACCACACCATTTTGCCTGAGGCATTCCGTCTGAAAGTTGGGATGTTATCCCATGTTCAATCAAATAATCTCCAAGTCTAAGTCCAGGATATTCACCACCACGATCGGATCGAAGTGTTTTGATAGTTTTACCTAATTGGTTTTCCACTTGACTTTATACTCTTTGAACTTATCAAGAGCTTCTGATTTGTGGATCATTAGGTAAACGTATCCATAGCGTGAATAGTCATCCGTGAAAGAGATGTAATATTCAAATCCACCACGAGCTTTTGCATTAAATGGTCCACAAAGGTCCGTATGCACAAGTTCGAGTGGTTCCGAGGCTCTATTACCTTTTCCAGTAAAAGGTCTTTTGGTCATTTTGCCTTCCAAACAGGGTTCACAGACTGGCATGGTTCCGATTTCTAATCGACTTAGGGAACCAGCTTTCACGAGTCTTTCAAGCCTGTCTAAGCCTATATGACCTAACCTTAGATGCCATAAATACGTTTCTTCTTTTGAAACCTTTTGTCTTTTAGTTCTTGTTTTTGCGGTCCTGAACATTTCAATATTATGTGTTGTTGTTCCTATTGACGGACTCAATATGAACAAATTTTTTCTATTGACTGCAGAGGTTATATACGAATTCCCTTTGTATATCTTGATCTCATCAATCCCTGAGTCAATTGAATAACCATTTCTCATGCAACGTGAAACCGACACTAGATTTCTAGCAAATCCAGGGACCAGGAAAACGTTGTATAATCGTATATAACGAGAATTGAATTGCGGACAAATGTCGGCACATGCAATCGCCGTAAGGAACCGCCTGTTCCTACTCGCATTGTATATGTACCATGTTCTATTTTAGTCCAAGAATCGGACATTAGACCGGATGAACAAATGTGGTTTGTGGCACCAGAATCAAATATCCATTCGGATAAATTATCTTCCACTAACCACGATTCCGCTACAAGTAAATCAATTACTATCTAAGCCGTTCATCCGTTTGTTGGTCATATTTACGCGACTAATTGCATCTGACCGCAAATTAAGATCTTTTAGGATTAGACTAGAATCTTGATTTAAAGTGTCATTTAACAATTCATTCCATTTGACAAAGTTATCAATTTTATTGGTTGCAATATTAGAGGAGGACATTTTAGTCGTAATGAATAAAATTAAGTGAATTTTAATTAGCAATTCTATATTCAAACAATATATTTGGCATAAAATTAAACATGATGCATGAATGCTACAATGTTCAACAAATAGAAATACCCTAAACAGATTATTATGCCACGGTAGTTTAACCTTCCCTGGTAGAGTGTCGTCGAATGATAAGTCACACACCCAGACGTTAAACCGAGACCCTTCTCGAACAACTTCCAATCCAGAATAACTCATATTCCTATGGAATTGTTTTACCGTGTGTTTGGTCAAGAAATTTTGATAACAAACCTTATCAATTTCTTATGAGTGTAACCCATTATTTTAGTCCTTTAAATGAGAAAAGATGAGTGTCTACGAAGTGTAGATTCGATCTTCAATTCGCATTTAAAATCCTTTATCCCATTCAGGAGACCCACCTTGATATTGATTCACACTATAAAACCTTCCTATGGGAATGAACACTTCTATGGGTGCTACAGAGGTCAAGTGTGAATCTCACGTTGCGAGCCTAATAATGGAGACCATAGGATACTTTGTCAAGTTTCCTTCTCCCACTCAAAATTTTAAAATTGGGTTTTCATACTCAGACAAATTTAGGCTAATCAATTTATCTAAGTTTAACCTAACTCAATCTTAACTCTTAAATTGGTTAGATCAATTTTAATGTGAATTGCCAAGTTTCCTAGATTAAAAACTAATCACATTATGGGACCTTCTTAATGAAATCGATTAATTATCATGAACTTTTCTCCCAGATCGCTCCCAGCTAGAGGCGCTCCGTGTTAAGGGAACTTTCAAAAAACCTCATCGCCAGGCGAGCTTTCTCGCCAGGAGATCCATTCAATTTAATTAATCATTTTCATTAATTTTTAATTAACCCTTAATTAAATATCTATTCGATAGTGCTTATGTGAATTTAGGTCCAATTGTTTAAACAAATAAATCCACATTCGAATATTAATTTTAGTTTCTATTCAATTTTAAACATTTTAATAAATGAATATTATCTAAAATTAGCATGCACTTATCCTAATCTCATCGGCATAAATATTTTATAACAAGATAAAATCAACATGCTTTATCACATACATAAAATATAATAACAACTTTATCACATAATTATGTATGCATGTACAATTAAATCTATCTTAATCATACATCTATGGTGGGATTTCCTACATGACATACATATATGCATGAACAATTATTTATAAATCATATCTCATACAAATATCTAAATAATTAAACAACTAGATTGACCAGGTATTCTTGGCACTATTTCTACAACAAAATTAAAATTACAATAATTGAAACTTGTTGTAGGTCTTGAAGCTTGAAAAATTTCTCTCTCCTCATCTTGATGTAGGCGTGGGAGGCCTTTTATGAAAGGAAATATTTTCTCCAATATTTTTCATAAAAGGTTTATTTTTCAAATAATTATCTTTTATCTATTTATGGAAAAATATAAAATAAAAGATTTTCCATAAATATTAATATATATTTTAAAATATATTATAAAGATATAAGATAATTAAAAATTACCCTTTATCTTTATCTTATATATTTAAATTATATATCTTTTAAAAGATAATATTGGAAAAATATCTTACCATAGTTTTGTCCACCAAGCCTTAGTGCCGCCGCCTAGCCTTCTTTTCTCCCTTCATTGTGCCGATTTTGCATCATCTTTTTCTTCCGTTATTCCTGACGATTACAAAAATAATCCTATGCCCAAAATTGGGTTTACAAATTTTCTAATAAAATTTAAAACCTAAGTGCCCAAGAATACCTAAACAGTCAACTAGCAAATCCACAATTTATATAACAATTTATATACATACATAAAACCGTTTTTATGCAACCCACCGATTTTCGAAAATCACAATTCATGTTAATTAACGTAGGCTTTGATACCAATTGAAGGAACTATTTACTAAATTTGCGGAATTTTCTTTAGTAAATTAATTAACGATTAATTACGGATCCGTTAATAACATGCAATTGTGATCAAACCTTAAACTAGAATTATAAGGTTTTCGAAAAACTTACATTGTAGATTTATGGAGAATCGGTTGGGGTTTCCTTTACAAGATCAATCCACTTCACCAAGCCTTCTATGCTATATCCCGATCACAAACCAACCCGACTTGTGGGAATCGAACCGGAAGAACAAACAAAGAAGAAGAAAAATTCTTCTTATTTTGATATGCCAAAATCGGCTATAGGGAGACTAAAAGAGAGAATTTTGATAAAAATCAAAGTATAAAATATGAGCACCCAATGGTCATATTTATAAGAAAAATAAGAGTTTGTTTCCTAATCAAATTAGAACTCTTATTTCATTTAATTTAAATAATCAAATTAATTAAATTAATTAAAAAAATTAAAAAAATAAAAAAAATAATAAAAAAATAGAGATAAAGTGGCGTCAGACACCATTTATAAAACAAAACAATTTTTTTGCTTTTAAATCCAAAGTGGCGTGCCAATCTTGACTTTATCTCTTTTTTTTTTTTTTTTTTATTTATTTAATATTTATCTTTGTTTATCTATTATGTAATTAAAATTAGAAAAATAATATTTTCTAATTAAATACATATTTCCAAAAATCCTTCAATTAATTAATATTGAATCAAATTCATTTAATTAATTATTTTTGGGCAAAATACTAATTTGTTTCATAAACAAATATATTTAATTCTCTCCTTTTATTATTAAATTAAATAAACTAATTATTTAATTAATAATATTAATTATTAATTTCTATTTAAATAAACTCATTATTTAAATAATTAATAATTTCAATATTAATTTCTATTTAAATAAACTCTTTATTTAAACAATTAATATCTCCCTTATTTAAGTAATTTAATTACTTAAATATAATTATTTCTTCCTAGTTAAATTAATAACTTGGTTAGTTACAATGATATATGGGCTAGCATAGGGACCTGATGGACCTATAGATCATGGGCTCCAATAATTATTGATTTACTAATTAAACTCATTAATTAATTAATCATAATTATTAACTTAGGGTAATTCCACTATAAACCCTAAGTTGAACTCCCCTAACTATAGATGGGTTATGTCCATTTGTTATTAAGTTTGTTTTGACATATCCTTCACGTGGTAATCTCATAATTACAACTGGGTCAAAATTACCGTTACCCTTGTAATTATCTCTTTTATCCTTGTGTACCCGATGATTCTCTAATGAACATTTTTCTATAGTTTTCAAGTATAGAACGATCCTTCTCGGGCAGGGAGAAGGTGAGGCCTCATGTTCAAGTACCGAATCATTACAACAAGGGAGATACCTAAAGTTCCTAAGTTAGAATAGTGTCGCACTAACACTTTCATTTGTTTTAGGAAAGTTATGAATGCCATCTTGTATAGAAATGTTCCCAAGCACCAATTTAGTCATTTCCCCAAAACGGGAGTTTATCGAGTGTATCAACGGATCACCCTCAACTATGTGAATCAAAGGAAAAGACTTCATTAATGTGAGTTCACAACATACTCAGGATTGAGACGTATCAATCTTAATAACGTAAATTTGATATTATAAATCATTTCCTATCAACGGTGTTATTTAGGAATTGATTTATTATCCTGGTCCAGTCTTATATAAACTCATTATATATGATGTTTCCACTTGCATCTACATCATGCTAATGATTTGGATCAAATCAGTGAACAACATCAACAGTGTTACCAGAATAAGGTTTCCTAACCGTATTCGTTTACTGTAGACTATTTGAGTTACTATCTTGGACTAGATCCACTTTATATCTCATAGTAGTCAAGATTACAGAATTAGTAACTCTGGAATTTTCTATTAATGTTTGAATATTTAACGAATATCAACATATAATAAATTGCACAAAATTCACTAAAATAATACTTTTATTTATTCATAAAATATTCTATTACAAATTACGAATTCTAGGGCATAAATCCCAACAGTGGCGCCACTTGTTCATGTCTTGAATCAGTATATCAAGGGAGTTTTCTAAAGTTTCTAAAATGTTTAGGTATCACACTGATACCGTTAATTTATAGGAAAGTTATGAATTCCATCTTGTGAAGATGCGTTCCCAGCTACTTATCTAGCCATGTTCCCAAAGCAGGAGTGAATTGAGCGTTCTTACAGATCGCTCTCAACCATGTGAATCAAAGAACATAACTCCACAAATAGGAGTCTGCATCTCACTCAGGATTGAGATCTATCACAGTTGATAAACTTAGTTTGATATTCGATCATTTCTCGCAAACGGTACTAATGAGAAATTTGATCGAACATCGTGGTCCTGTCTTATACAATCAACATTGCATATGATACTTCCATTTCATGTTTCCCACATGAATGGTCAGGATTAGATTATTTGTCTATAAACAAAATGTGAAGCTATCAACAGTGTTACCAAGATAAGGTTCTCAAATGTTATCCATTAACTGTAGACACTTTTAAGTTACTCATCTCGACTTTAATCCTCTCGTATATGACTTACATACTAAGTCGTGATTTCATAAGAGTGACTTAGGGTTTTACTGTTTGAATGTTTGATATTAATATATTTCTATATATTCCTAATATCGTCAATTGAATCAATCTAGATAATATAAAGAACTTATATTTATTTATTTAATTTATTCTAATAAATTATCCTTATTAAATAATTACAAGTTCTAGGACACATTCCCAACACAAAATGAAGTTAAATAACTTAATTTCTTATTTCCTTGGTCAATTTACTTATTTATATATTACTTATTTCTAGTTTTAATAATAATTCGACAAATTATATTTTGCTGAATTAATTATGCATATGTATTTTTATCATTGAGGTTTTCTGTTTGATTCTAAAAAAATTATTCTTTATTTTAAGAAAAAAAATATTTAAATATTATTAAATTTATTTGAAGCTAAAGATAAAAATGTGGAGTATAAATATGTAATGTTAAAAAATACTCATAAATTAGGTCAATAGTAGTTAAATATTTAGGTATATTTTTTTGAATGAAGTAAATAATTATTTAATAAAAAAGGGTATAGTGTAGTCTTTAAAATTGTAAAGGTCATTAAATAGAAAGTGGAATATAAATATGTAATGACATGTTTAGTAATTTAGTGATTTGAAAATGATATATATAATGACATGTTAATAATTAGAAGATTTTTGAAAGGGTATAAAAGTCTAAAAATGTTTATCAAACATCCCACCTTTTATATATTAAGGATAAGGATATATCAGAAATTGACTCAGATGATATATTTTAGATATATAACATCATTTATGTCATTACTTTTAATTTATTCCTGAAATAACAGATTATATAAATTATGACTTATCAAATTCCCCCACACTTACATCATGTTTTCTTACAAATGTAAATCAAGACAAAACAATATAATTCAACTAGCCATCAATCCATCAATTACATATTCATCAAATCAACAATCAATTATTCTTGAGTTATCAATTGTTCGAGTGACATCTTGTTTTAATGATGGTAACTAACCTATCAATCAACGACACTTCGCTGGTATCATTAAAATATCGTGTAACATGTTTTAGGGCTTTTTTGATCATTAATATGTTCGTATTCATACATCATATCTAATTATATGTTGAAAATTTAGTATTTGAATGTTAGAAGCATATTAGATTACTAAGATAAAATTTATTTAAATTTCCGTAATATGACATTTGTTTTAGTCACAATACTTGGAAATAACAAACTAAACGGAGAATATTGTGTGTCCTAGAAAAAGGAAATGAATAATTTAAGTAATGTAGTTTACTTAAATAGCAGACAATATTAATTATTTAAATAATGAGTTTATTTAAATGGAAATTAATATCATTATTATAATTAATTATTTAAATAATGTGTTTATTTAAATGGTAATTTATAACAAAATATTATTAATAAATAATTATTAATTATTTAGGTAATGTGTTTCCTTAAATGGAAATTAATGATTAAACATTTATTAAATAATAGCGATTATTTAAAAGGATAATAGTAAATAATATATTTATTTAAATAGGCAATATTAATTGTTTAATAGAAAGAACTTATGTTTATTTATTTTAAATAAATTATCTTTATTATATAATTACAAGTTCTGAGACATCATTCATAACACATTAAGGGTCTTAATACCCTCATTATAGGTATGCATTGCCTCATAAGCCTCATGGTCCCTTTTGTGTTGAGCAGTATTATCTTCCTTAGGCTCAGTCAACACATACTTAAATACTTTTAGAGCCTCTTGCTCTTCTAGGACATGCTGAGTTTTCATCGCTCAAATTTCATAATTATCCTCAATAAGCTTTTCATCCTTATTCAAATCAGCTACTATGTTCTTAGAAACATGAGTCATTTTACTCACAAGATTCTACAAGACATATATTTACACATTATTAACTATTTGTGTCACACACTCTTTTGTTGCAATTACAAACAATAAATTATTAATAACCATCCATATGGCATAGAATCGAAATATCACTAAGTTTCATAATCATCATCCATGTATATACGAATTAATTATTATTAATTTATCACAATGAACATAAAAAAAATTAACAATGAAACATAATCATTATTAAAAACAAAAATAAATAATGAAACACATTCATTAATATTAATAAATATAATATAACATATTCATTATTTAAATGCCCAATAAAAATATAATTATATTAACATATATATAATAGAAATATACAATTAATCTAATTTTCTATTAATTATCCCTTTTGAATCTCTATCTTTGAGACCATCCTAATTCTTATTTGTCTCGACATATTTTTTATAACAAATACAGAAAAATAATCAACAAATGATTATGACATTACGTAACATATATGATTCAAACAAATATAATCATAATTCTATCTATATCAAGAGTTAATTAGGAACTTAAAATGAATTTATAAAATTCAACCCTTTTACAAATTTGGTGGTTTGTTAATCTAAAATTATAAACCATATAAAATTAGAATCCACTATTTGATTTCACTATTTATATATATATCTCACTTAAAGTCATTGAAGTCGGGCGCATGGCCCAACGGGCGTGATCCTCTTTAACCAAAGATTAGATTCTTGGTTTGAATCTTGAAAGAGTTAAAGTTACTGTTTTATAAATTTGAAAAACAACGATTTTTAAAAAAAAAAAACTTATATCTTATGATTCTCTAATCCAAATGTTACGAAAATTTGCATATCAATTCTAAATAATATGTATAACATAAATGCGAAAAATCATAAGAAATGATCAATCATACACAAATATATCATTAAAGACGTAAGCTTTTGATGTTCTTTAATATATTAAAGAACAATTTTTTTTTTTTATATATTTTTAAACCAAACTTTGATACCAATGTTGAGATTCGTTACTATGAGCACTAACCTCTTGTCGAAACGCAATAGAAATCATGAAACCTAAATATATAAAAAATCATTGAAAGCCAATCACCGAAAGGACTCAATTTATTATTGTTCACAGCCTAGATCATTTCCTTATTTCCTGTAAGGGCCCGGGTTCGTAATTTATTTATTTATTTATTTTTTAATTTTTTAATTAATTATTTGGAAGGTTATTACTTGATTTATTTGTTTTTGAAGGTAAACCATAGTTAGTTTAACCATGGTTAAGTTGAAAAAGGACTAAATGGAAAACCTTATTGGGTGGAGGACTAGTTAGCAAAGGAGAATAGAGAAAAGAACTTGAAATGAAATTTAGGAGGTGGGAGGACTTGAAGAGTAAAATGAAGAGGTGGAAGGTCTTGGGTGCAATTAGTTTATTCTTATTTTATTAATTGAAATTACAAATAGGAGGAATTAGAGTAATTAAAAAGAAAAAAAAAAAATTCATTTTTCCTCTCATCTTTTCCAAACCGACGCCCCCCCATTTTCTCCTTCTCTTTGATTTTTCTTCCTCCAATCTTCAAGTGTTGGTGATCTAAGGTCTAAATCACTTGGGTTTTCATGAATTGATTATGGGTTTTTCATCCTAGGCCAATTCAAGCTAAGATTCTTTAGGTTTTACAAAGCTAAGGTAAGAATTTCAAGTTCCCAATTCAAGTTTTTCTAGGTTTCCACGGAAATGGCTTTGGGTGTTCTTGATTGATGTTTGTCTATGCTTTAGTGATGAGTTTCTTCCTCTTTAAATTTCTGGAAATATGTTTCTCAGTTGATAAGCATATGTTAAGGTTTACCTAAGTGAGGAAAGAAAGGAATTAAAAGCCATGATTTTGAAGAACACATAACCTCCATTAATGGTGAAGCTTCAAGCTTTTGTTTATTGTTATTTTGAGTTTTTGGCTTGGAATTGTAAGAGTATATAATCTGGAAATTTATTTTAAGTTGATGGTTTTAAGCTTTAAGAAGTATATTTAATGAAGTAAAGAGGAACTAAAGGCCATAGATAGATTCATGATGGATGACACCTTAAAATGACTATGTTTTGGAACTTCTAGCTTCTTTGAAGTATGATTATCCTTGGCTTTTCTTTGAATTTATTATTTCTGGAAAGTATGTGTTTATATATATATATATATATAATCCATATGAAAAACAACTTGGAAAGGTAAGAGAATGATTTTTAAGAAATTATCAAAATTGGCCTAAAAAGCTAGTTTTTTATACTTAGCTAATTTTGGGTTTTTCTTGAGTAAGTGTGTAAAGATATCAATTCTGGAAATAATGGATGTTAACATGTATATTTTATACATGAGAAACATAAGGGAAGCCCAACTTGATGACTCTTGGGTTAGTTTCCATTTTGGCCAAAAATAGTAATCAACTTGACTAGTTTTGAGCATTTTGCTACTAACCGAGTTTGAGGCGTGCTGTTATGATCATGGGCTGAATAATTTACATCTAAATTTTGTATGGAATGTTTCATGTAGGATAAGGGTCAAGAACAAGCTCCGTGAATATATCGATAAGGTGAGAACACAAAGAATCGGAAGGGTGACCGGCGTGTTGTTTCAAGCGTTAACCAAGTTGTCTTAAAATGTGATTGTGGTTAAAAGTGGAAGTTGTTGGTGGTGTGGTTGATAGAGTTGTGAATCAAAAAGGAATGTGGTTGTTGATATTAACCTTGACAATGGAAAAAAGAGGCCGAACATTTGTTAACTTAAAATCAGTTTTTATTTTGAATAGTTTATTCTATAAGCATGCCTACTTGCTTTATATTTGAGTTTAGCTTATAAATGAGTTATATTCTGATTTGGGAACATGCCTATTTATTGTAATTCCCATTTATGTTAGGTGGTTAGAGATTAATGTTCGTATTGTATTTACACTTTGGATGTTGTTCCCCTATGCTCGGAGAATCAATACCCTATTAAAGCATCTTGTTTAAAGAAAGTATGCTAAATTCACATCATGACATAACATAACATTCATGCATTTCATTTGATCGTATTATGGCCATGGTGTCGTAACCCGTGTGTCGGTGTATGGGTGTTGGACGATACACGAGGTTACCGTGGCAAAAGGGATTGAGATTGAAAAGAGCTACGGGTCGGGATTGTGAATTGATCTTGTGATTTGGGCGTAGTAAAATGCCGGGTTATGATGATGTGTTCTATGAAATTGAAAAGAACGGTAAATGTGAATTGTAAGTTGAAAAAGTGATCGACGAGGGTTAGTGATCGAAGACTTGAGATTTTGATAATACTTCTAAATATTGCCATTGATATACCATTCTTGTACTTAACGCATGTTCTTACTTTATTTCATCCTTTCATTATGTCCATACCGCATCACCATTCATATTCTTTTGTTTTTCACTGAGTGTCATGCTCAAAGGTGCTCTAAATCACCTTTCAGGTAATGCTCGGGGACGAGGACGTGGAGTGGCAGGTGGTGCACGTTGATGACCTGAGATACAGATTTTGGAATGGCTTTTAGACATGCGAGCTGAGGATCGTTTTGGGAAATGTGGTTGATAGATAAACTTAGGTTTATGGTCTATATTTGAAACTTATGTATATATGTTTGTTTTAACTTTGAAAATGGTGCACCTATATTTTGTTTATACTTTGAACCTTGGGACTTTCTGAACCGACCAACGAGCCGTTGTTATTATAAATAAACAGGTTGATGTATTATTTTGGGTTAAAGAATTTACGTACACATCATGCCGAATTTTTGACTATTATACGTTTTAAAGGTTAAACTTTACCGCTACGTGCTCGCGTCCTAGGCTTATATAAATAAATCGGGTCGTCACATTTACTGAGTGATTGAATGATTGAAAAGAAGTTTCCTCGTTAGATATTTCTCTATTGTATTCTTTATTTTTTCTTTTCTCTGTAATTTAACGTATATAGGAAAATGACTATATCTTTCTTGATATGGAATTGCCTACGGAACTGCCCATTGCAGTTTTAAAAATTGACATTAGGCACTTGCTAAATTAACAGCCTTCATTAACTATACATGTTAATAGTCATGGCCCGTTTTAATAATCTCTTTCATCAAAGAAAAAAAAAATTATAAATTGGAATTTGTACCGCAATTAGTTAAAAGTTAAGTTGCTCTCGCTTACTCCTTCACATTATAAATTGGAATTTGTACCGCAATTAGTTAAAAGTTAAGTTGCTCTCGCTTACTCCTTCACAACCCAAAGAAAAGAAAGAAGTTCAAAGAAAATGGAACCGATTAAGAAATCCACTTAAAATGACAAACGATGACAAATGGACGTGAGCAAAATGTTTGTTCTCTTCTCTATAATCTATAATCATTTCTTTGTTTTTCTCTGTTTCTATTGATTTTCTTTAAGTTTAACCCTCAATTCTCTGTGTTTGTGTTTCTTTTGATTGAAGAATGATTATTTTTTAAAATTGAATGGACCAATTTGACATTGAATTCCATGGCCCACCTAACAGTAAGAAATTCAATTTTTTTTTTCTTTTATGAAATCTTGGAATTTGAAATTGTAATCTTTATCTCTGTTTAATTATGTCTTTTTATGAGGATTAAATTCATTTTTTTTTTTCTTTTATGAAATCTTGGATTTTTAAATTGTAAACTTTATCTCTGTTTAATTAGGTCTTTTTATGAGGGTTATGTTTGGACTAGTTTGTCTACTTTTTTTTTTGTTCAAGCATGAAATTTTCCATCCAAATATCTTTGGTTGATGATAACTTGAATTCTTCCATAGGTAACACTTCTTTTATCATTACATAAATAAGTCTTGTTTTTTGTAATTTTTTATATGATTCAATGTTTGTTTTACATAATTGATTACTATATTCCATTATTACCTATCGCAGGCATCCCAATCTAGATGACTCTCTTAATTTAAACATGGTCAAAATTTACGACATAGGTAAAGAGACATATGAACAAACACTAAAAGGCATTTTTGATTTGAATAATGGAAGGATTGTTCTAATACTTAAATTGTATGTTAATTTTATATTGTAAACAGATCACTGAAAGACTCATGCCAATCCAAAGCAAAATCTCAATCCAAATCCGGAAAACAAAAGTGCCACTGGATCAGTGATAACAACAAACTTGCAAGTACTAGTGGTACTATGACGTATCTAGAGGTGGGCAAGAAGGGGCTATCGCCCCCTAATTTTTTTTCAAAATTTATCTAATATATATATATAATGATTCTTTATTGCAATTGTTTTATTTTTATTTCTAATAATGTTTTCTTTAACATTTTTTTAATTTTATATAATTTAATAAAAATTACAATTTAATACCTAAACAAAAAGTTAGAATTTTTAGCTTAAAAATTCTTTTGAATACTATAAAAATTATTATTTAATAATTATAAAATATATATATTTTATAATTATTAAATAAAATAATAATATGTACATATTTCGAAAGCCATTCTAAAAATATTACAATTTAATATTTTAGAAATATATATATATATATATTTTATAATTATTAAATAATAATTTTTAGAGTATTCAAAAGAATTTTTAAGCTAAAAATTCTAACTTTTTGTAACCCAAAAATATTTCGAAAGCCATTCTAAATATTATTTCAAAACCGGCAATATTCATCTGTGATATGAGTACTTAATTCGAATATATATAATACAAAAATAGTCTTAAAATATGTAATAATTAATTTCTTAACAACCCAAAACCTTATTTTGACTTTAAGAGAATTAAAAATGAAAAGGCAAAAAGAAAAAGCAAAAGAGAGACGAGAAAGAGTAATTGAATTTTGACTTTTGAATTAACAAAAGATCATGTTTTTTTTTTCCTGTAAATTTGAACCTCTCTTGGCAGGGAGACATGCCCCATTTGAATTGGGAACCCATAAAGTTTTATTCAATTTGGTAATCCAATTTTTCTATATATTTTCCAATTTATTTGAATTTTAATTAAAAATACAATAACAAAACTGATTTATTATGATTTCATTTAAACATAAGATTTTATAGATTTCTTACATTATTATTTTCAAAAATCCATTTATAAAATAAATAAAAGATGTATGAAATATATCAGGGCAATATTTTATTTATTATTTTAATATCTCATACTTTAGGGTCAATCGATACAATTAAGCTGCGTATATAAATAAATTTTTTAAATAATTTTATTAAAATAAAGATAATATTAGTTGAGGGGCTTTTCATAAAAAATTAAGATCTAATTGTATATTAACAAAATCAGACCCAATATTTTAAAAATAGTAACCCAACCATTTATTTGTAAATATAACATAAAATTCTAATTCGTACATGCAATCAAGGAAGTAAAAGTCGATGTCGGTCAAGATGTCGAGGTTCAAATATACGGACTTGTCGACGGAGTTATCGATGTCGACGGATATTCCCATAAAAATCACGGAAACGATGGAAACTTATATTAATTTTTGGACTTCATAAATGAAACTTTCACAGTAGGATATTTAAGTCATAATCTACCATATAATGACAATATACACCTATAAGTGCATGAAATTTGTCAAATTATGAAAAATTGGAGAAAATGTATCGAACGTTCACATCACATTAAACATTTTTATTACAATGATGACTTCAAAATACATATGACTAAAAACGACATGAATACCTCGGTGGGTCAACAACACCATCACTCTCATTTTGTTTCCAATTTAAGTACCCTTGCCATGTCAATCGACCCTCGTAATTGCGAACAAAATTATCGACATGCCATAGATACGAGTCATCACTTGCACAAATAGACCCTGTCGTGGATAATGATCCAAATTTCGAGCTTGATCAAGCATCGGAACAGGGATCGAGAATGTGACATACATAAATGACGAATCATATGATTGAGATCCATGTTGAGAGGTCATGGGAGATATCGGGAAGTTTGGATTGTGATGGATGTTTTGCTGAAATTGAGCTTGAGCCTGAGGGAAGTTTTGATATTGAGGGATATTATGCTGAAATTGTGTCCCTCCAACTCCAAAGCCAAAATTATGTTCAGGGTAATTTTGTTGAGGCACAAACCGTGATTCCGCATCTGGAATATGAGCTTGAGCCGGAGGCACAAAATTCGATGCATGAGAAGATGCTATTGAGTATCGATCGTGCTCTGATCTTCCCGTACTCATGAAATCAGAAAGACCCCCACCATATTGAGTATTACCAAGAGTAATGGTCCCCATACTCGATATCAATGAGTCATTGTCACCATACCCCATTTTATCCAGGCCGTAATCATGTATTGGTCTTTGAATTCGATTAAAAGGTTTTCCGATTGCAGCTATCCCTTCACCACCTTCACGATTTCCATGGTCTGAATCATGGGTCGCGTGATCAAAATTACCCTCACAAGAAAAAGGACTCATTGGTTGTTCGGATGATTGTCCTTTTTGTTCATAATCTCCACCTCCACCGTCACCTCCATCATCATGTGATGGTCCTTGAGTCTCATCGTCAATAGTTATCGTTCGTCTCTTTCCTTTGTCTAATTGTCTTTGGCTCAAGGTATAGCCGGCTTGAAGCAAGTTTTCCCTATCAACAGAATCAACAGAGAAATCCACGTCGGGTTGTACCTCTTCCCGAATGACCTTCTCCACATCAACTCCAACCGCGACCTTTTTGCAATTCGTGGATCAGGATTTCCATGTTCATCATCTAAATGTGCAGGTCGAACCCAATCAAACATGGGATCTTCATAACCGTCATCCGCCTCGCTCCAACTTCTAAGTCCAGGATATCTACATAATCGGTTTCGGCAACCTTATCTCGCCTGACCTCCATGTCTCTTAATTTCACTTCATGTTGTAGTAGCAGAATACAATTTTATGAAGCTTTTCATATGCCAACCGATTACGGAGCTTTGTATGTATGAGAGCGAATGTACTCCAGTTCCTCTCACAAGCGGATGATGAAGTCATTTTGTGCCAATATCCTTATTGCCACTTGTCGAACAATGGGGCACTATTTCTATACATGTTCCACCATTCACCTGTACACATGTACATAATTATCAATTTCATAATATAGACAGAGTGAGTAACTAACTAAATAAGAGATGAATTGCAATATCAATGAATCCTTACATGGGGCCATCTTCCTGTCGAGACGCAATAGCGACTCGATCGCCAAATCCTCTCTTAGCATCGCGAAAATACGTCACCGCAATTTGAATGTGATATTTCTCTATCAATTAAATAATAATAATATATACATTTTAAATTCTTGATAAATACATACCTCAATCCCAAAATCGCAACTCCTAGGACGTTCGGAAAAAGTTTGTTATACACTTGATGCACAACTTGTACTAACTCCACATCCTCACCAACGTTATCACGATAATGAAATCTTGGATTTAAATAATAAGCTACATAGGTTCACATGCATTAATATTAAAAATTATTGATAAAAAAACGGGTTAAATATTAATCGGATTAAGAATATACTGCCGCATGAAGGGGATGTGATAATGTCTTATCCCACCGCTCTTCAATTATTCCAAGCACCCAAGCCTTGCCCTGAAGTTTTGCGATTCTTCCTTTCATGGTCTTAACTATGTCGTAAAGAAGAGGCATGGTTGGGACCACTTTTGTGTCGACGATTCGCAAAACTCGAATACATCGGCTCGAATATGCCGACAACCACCTCAACTCCATCCCAAAAAGAATGAGAAAGAACATTTTGTTCAAGCGCACGGCCACCTTGTGGTCTTACTCAATTTATTGTTGAGCCAATCTTCACTCGTAAATAACCTCCTTAACCCACCTCTCTTCTTTAACAAAGAATTGAGAGCGATATAGTTCGTTGCGAACCTTGTAGCTCCCGGTCGAATGATGTCTCCTTCACAATATTCCCGCATATGTGCTAACAATTGCCCATGATTGTATATGTAATTCGTCACTGATCTCGCCTCCGTTACGAATTTTACTACCATTGTGCGCTTAGCAATATCTTCGAACATGAGATCTATACAATGAGCAGCACATGGAGTCCAATATATATTGTATTTACTCATGACTTTCTCTCCAGCTTTCTTAAACGCAGAACCGTTATCAGTGACTATCTGAACTACGTTGTCAGCTCCAACATGGGCAATAACTCCTTTCAAGAGGCCATATATGTATTTACTATCCTTTATCATATCAGATGCATCAACAGATTTTAAATACACGGAGTTACCTTTAGAGCAGACCATGAAATTGATTATGGATTTTCGTGTCGGCCCCGTCCAACCATCACACATTATAGTGCAACCATAAGTTGGCCACTTATTCCTCATCTCTTCCACATAAGAATCCATCCCCTCGTACTCCATATCCAGATATTTATTTCGAATTTCATAAGGAGATGGTGTCGGAATCCCAACGCCTATATGAAAAATATACAAATTATATAAATATTAAAAAAAACTATGAATGAACTTGGTGAAAAATAGATAATATAAAACAGTACTTACCCGTTTGTTGTGCTCCCACAATCATATTCTTGAAGTGGTGAGATTTAGCCTTCACAGCAGGAATATTATCGTATATGAAGAAGCGTGAGACTAGTTTACCCAACGTCTCTTTAAGTCCACCTTTCTTAAACATATCTTTAATATTTTTTTGTTTGACAGCTTCCGACTTGTAATATGATGGTTCTCTACTACTCGTAGACCGTGGTAGAGTACCAGAACCTTGACCTCGCTGAAATCCCTCTTGACGGAGGTGTTCTTCTTCCATCGTCGTCTTTCTTGACTCACGAAGTGCCCTTCTATATTCTTTATTTTGGATTGGGTCCATATCCGCCGCATACATTTCAACATCATCAGAATCATCGGTAGAAACATCCTGACTGCCTTTCAAATCTTTACGAAGCTCGTGTCGTATCTCATCCATTTTCGCTGCCTTTTTCATCTTCATCTTTGCCTTCAATTTTATAGCTTGATCAATCTCTGCCTTCACCTCCGGTGGTACTTGCTTGCATGCCTTTATGTTTTTTCTAGGATCTTTTCCTGTTAGATGATACTTAAATCGTGATATTCCCCCGCTTTTATTAATTGCACCACAAAAATTACAAACAGTCCTAAATTTATTGCCCTCAATTGGTGCACAATAGGTCCATGCAGAATCGATACGATTAGACTCCATTTCAACCTACATAAAATCACATTCACAACATATATGGTTATGGAAATAAATTAAACTTAAAGTATTAAAGTACGAAATTGAAAACTAATTCTAATTAGTAATATTCACTCTTTTAATTTTTTCTTACAATTAAAACATTAAAACTAACTATTTACTTCCTTGCCGCCAACTATATAATAAGGTGTGATTGATCAAATAATTACTTTCTTAGCTGTTGTTGAGGTAGAAAGTATGTTAGCACACTACAATAATAAGTCCAAACTTATGAAGAGAAAGATTTTCTATTTTTATTTAGAATGACTCTTTTTTTTTTATTATATCACATTTTAAAATTAATACAACAATTAAGAATTAGGAAAGGTGGGAAAAAATTGGTTAGTGTATACATGTCGCCCCTAACCTTTGATATTGTATGATTAAATTTATTTGTTGTTAATGAAACAAGTTAAATGTTAACAAAACCTTTTCAAATAGATTATATTTTTCGTTTTATATCTTCACCTATATGAAAACGTCATATTTTGATGCTGAGTTGGAAGATAAATATAGAATTGGGAGAAAATAATGGGTATAATACCAGAGTTTATGTGGGGGAAAGGGGGAAAACAATAATGAAGAAACCAAGAGAAATCTTGGATTTTGAATGGAAATATGAGGAAAAAGTTAAACGAAATTTAACCTTTAAAATTTAGTTAAAATGTTTTCAATATTTATAAAAATTAAAAATATATATATATTTGAAATACCTCATCTCTCTTTAAAAAAAAAAAATCCTCGATGAAAAAACAAGACTCACAAAAAAGGTGTCTAACTAAAAAGCAAATTGTAATAATTATGTTTGTACTTAATGAAACACGTTGTTCTAAGAATCTAAACTTTTAAAATTCTTAAACACATGATAAAAAAAAATCTAATTAGATACTGAAACGGTTGTAAATACTACTAATAATCATTACCAAGGTTATCAATACGTGAATCGAATCGTGAATCGTTTTCTTAAAAATTTAGATCGTGAATCGTATCGAATCGTGAATCGTAAGATTCAATTTATATTTATTTATTATTAATTAAACATCATATATATGTGAAAATATAGATAAAATAGTAATAAATAACTTTAATATTAATATAAATAAGAAATATCATTAATTAAATTCCAAAAAAGGGTAATAGCATTAATTAAATTCAAACAAAATGACAAAATTAAAAAAATAAACATTGTGGTTTGGCTGGCACACAACCATTCATTTAAATAAACCTACCTAACCCTTCCCTTATATTAAAAAAAAATGTGGGTGGTTGGCATGCTGGCACGTAAGTACAATTGACAGCAAATATAAATTAAATGACAATTGAAGTCTCATCTATCTCCCTCTCCTTGCACCGCCTCGTCTGCCATTGGGATTGCTTTCAAACTCCTCTTCTTCATATTTCATTGCTTCATTTCCAACTCCCCTTCTTCATATTTCAAACTCCTCGTCTGCCATTGAAGTCTCATCTATCAATGATTTCCCTCATCTTTTTGAAACGGAAAAACGAATCGGAGAACGAATCGTTCGATTCATATTATGAATCGAACTATTCCTCTGATCTACGATTCAAAACCACGATACGAATCGCGAATCGTACGTTTTTGATAACCTTGATCATTACATACTAACAAATGAAATTGAATAACGAAGAAAATAGATTTAAAAAAAAAAAACCATAGAGTGAAGAAAGAAAATTGACCTGTTTTATTGATTTAGTCGATGGTGAAGATCCTGAGAGAGGGAAAGATGTCAAATTAGTTAGTGTTGTGTTGATGAGAAGATAAGAATTTAGGTTCGGTTTTTATAGAGAGGGAGAGTGAGAGAGAGATCACCGTCAGTCAGGTTGAGACAAAGAGAGAGGTCACAGAAAGTCGTCGAAAGTCGCCGAAAGTCGCCAAAAGTCGCCGAAAGTTGTCGAAGCCACGTGAACAACCCGACAACTGATTGGACAAGTCGCTGGACAACGTGAAGTCGACGATATCGAGGACAAGTCGCCGATTTCGTATAAGAAATTAGTTTGCCCACCGTCGACTTATCTCCTCCCTTCTCCGGCGACAATGTCGCCGATATCGGCGACTTTTACTTCCTTGCATGCAATATAACTTCATATTAATTCACAATATTAATTATTATTTCACCTATATGATTACTAACTCACCTTATGAGTTTGACCATTTCTTAGTCTTAACTTTTTATATATTGATAAATCAAAGCAAATATTGAAGTACATTCAATGTTTTCTCAAATATATACACCAAAACAATTAATAGACGGGATACAAAGTGGTAGAGATCAGATGTGTTACTAAAAGATAAACTAAGAATGGCAAAAACAAAAACAAAAACTTATAATTACTGCTGCTGTGCTGTAACGTCCCGTTATTTTTGAAGTGAATTTTTTTTTATTATTTATTATTATTTTAAATAATTAATCAATTTAATTTAATTAAAGTTTTAAGATTAGTTTAAATTTAGTAATTTCGATTTTAGTAGTTATTTTCGTCCGAAATTCTTTTTAATCGTTTTCATACTTTAAAATCGTTTCAGAGACATTAATAATTATTAACGGGCCAATTAATAATTATTAATCACCTTTAGATTAATTTAGAATCTTTGGGTTTCGTATTTTTTAATCAAATTACTTAAAAGGGACGTATACGTCATTTTCTAATTTCTTAAAAAATATCTCATTTTACTATTCATCTCCATCATCCTTAAAAAGTCAACTTTTGGTCAAATTGTTCATTTTTCTTTCTTTCCTTCTTTCCTTGCTTGGCCGAACCCCCTCCCCCTCCCTCTCTCTCTCTTGGCTTTTCTTATTTACTCGGTGAATCGACGTAAATTCTGTTCCGTTGAAAAGCTCTCATCCTGAGGATCAATTCTAACCTAGCAATCGAGGTTTTCGATCGTTTTCTCGAGGCCTTAAGGTATGACAAAGTTTCTAAAATTTGATATGAATAGTGTTTTAATGGAGGTTTTGAGTTGAAATCTTCAAATTCACATACCGAAGCTTGAAGATTTCAATCGAGGAAGTCGTTTTATGCAATTTTAGGAACTTTCCTAAACCTAAAATCAAATTTGAGTAGAAAACCCGTCCCGTGTTAATTTCTCTCACTTGACCAAGATTAGGGTGTTTAGTTTGTTATGATTTTACGTTTTACTTAATTTCTCGGAAATCGATTATTATGTAAAACCCTAAAATATCGTGACCCATTGATATCTCGACTTTCAAAGTGTCTTAAATCAACCCAAATCATCTCTAAAAGTGCATAAAAGACGGAAAACCGAACCCGAACCCTCCCTTCCTTGTTGGGCCGTGGGTCCCTTAGGGGTTAAATCCGGAGTTTTCGTCGTTTTAAGTGTTTAGATGTTGTTCGCTCGATTTTCGGATAATTAATGGTTGTTAGTTGTATTTGATATGTAGGTTTGTGATCGATTGCGTGACCTTGACTCCGGTACTTTGGAAGCTTGGATTTCACTTCTAAGGTGAGTTTAAAATGGAAGTTAGTAATTTTATGAATTATGTTTCACTACGTTATTGTTTATCGAGGTTAAGAGGAGGACTAACTTCCGGAAGTTATACTTGGTTGGAGACTTTAACTCGGATCTGAGTGGAGTGGCTTTGGTGTACTTTTGGTTTTGGAAGAAAAAGAGAACTCATGAGTGGTTTGGAAGTCTTATAAGATGATTTGGAGACTTTAGATGAAAGTGATTGAATAAGGAACTTTAAGAGATTTGGGAGTCAAAGTGGCTTAGAATTTACACTTGAGTGTTGACTCGTGTAATTCAAGCCGTTTATGTTCTTTAGTAGTTTAGTGGAACTTTATCTAACTTACTAGGGAGCTTGATGGATTCTATACAGATATGTGTTATGGCACATGATAGTATGTGATACGCTCCATACGGTATCATGGTGCGAGGATATGTGATATGACACATGATAGTATGTGATACGCTCCATACGGTATCATGGTGCGAGGATGTGTGACATGGCACATGATAGTATGTTGATTCGCTCCATACGGTATCATGGTGTGATGATTTTTCTATATGGTGAAATTCCTGAAATCTATATGGTGAAATTCCTGATATCTATATGGTGAAATTCCTGATATCTATACGGTGAAATTCCTGAGACATATATGGTGAAATTCCTGAGACCTATATGGTGAAATTCCTGATATCTATACGGTGAAATTCCTGAGACCTATATGGTGAAATTCCTGATATCTATACGGTGAAATTCCTGAGACCTATATGGTGAAATTCCTGATATCCGATGTGATGAGAGTTACGATGGTTTGTGATATGGTACACGATGGTATGTTGACTTCGGTCCATACGGCATTATGATACAATGAAAGATAGTTAGTAATGCAATTACATAATCTTTAGACTTGTATAGTAAGACTTAGTAATAACGGGTACTTTTACTTTAAGTCTTGATATCGTTACTTTTTAGAAAGTATATTATGTACGTTGATTATGTGTGGAATTTGGAATGTGGAATGGGTAGTAAAAGTGAAATCTAGGCCTTTGGACACGATTTCTGACATGAAATGTTGTTCATAGGATTACTTGCTTTCATTTTACTCTCACTAGCATTTTTATGCTAATGTTGCTACAATTACAATTTTTCAGGTAATACTCGTGGTAGAGGACGAGGTAGAAGAGGTGGCGCTGCGTGACCCATCAAGACAATGAATGGACAAGGACATATAGGGTTTTTTTGGTGAAGCATTCTTAAATGCTCTTGAACATTGCACTACTTTATTTATGTTTCATTTTGAGCTCAATGGAGCATTTGTATATGTCTTTGAACTTCAAAACTTTCTTTAGACTTTTATTATATTATGGAATACATATTCCCGATTTACTGCTTTTTTTGAAATTTGGGATGTAAACAGGTTTTGGTTTATCCAAATTTTAAACGAACCCATGCAGTTTTTCTGTAAAATCAAGCTTTTCAGCTGCGCACTTGTTTTAAAGGATTACGAAAAATCGGGTCATTACATGTGCTGACACATTATTTCACCAGTTTCGGGTTTAGTTTTATTTCAGGTATGAATCTAATTTCTTTTAAGAGGGAAGAAAGGGAAATAAACTCTTTTAACTGAAAACAGCAGCACCTTGCCATTTGAACTAATTTCTATTTCTTTTCATCATATGATGTAAATAAATACGTTTAGATTAGAAAGACAGAAAACAAATAAGCCAAGAGAATCAAAGAGTGGCTTTGGGAGAGAAGAAAGATATCTCTAATGGGATTTACATAAATTGTTTTACAACTTATTGGTAAGACTATTTGTACAGTAACTGCAATAAAACAAACACATTCTATTTAAAAAAAAAAAAAACTAAGATGGAATGAAGACTTGAAAGGATGATATACTAAATTAGCGGAATTTTATTTAGTAAACTAATTAACATTGAATTACAGATCTATTAATATCATGCAATTTGTGATATAAACATGAAAAACATGTAGATTCATGCTTAATTTTGAAAATTAAAGGTCTTTACTTACATTGAGTAATTAATGGATAATCAGTTGGAGGTTTCTTTACAGCATCAAATCTTCAGCAACACCGGATCTTCTACGTTATATCCCGATCGATCAAACGAAATCCGATTGTGGGATCGAACTTAAGAAGAAATTGGGAAGAAGAAAAAATATTTTTAATTTTTTCTTCTTCCCAATATCATGAAGGGAAATCGGCAATGGGGGAGAAAAGAAAGAAGAGAGAATTCTAATTTTCTAAGGAATTGAGTTGTTGTGATTTATGAATGACTCAAGCCTCCTATTATAAGCTAATGGAAAATTTAATCTCATTAAAATATTTCATAGAGATAAATACAAAAAGGAAAAAGATATTATCTTTCCACAATCTTAGTATTTTCGAAAATACATAGATAAATAAGATATTATTTTCTTTTCTTTTAATATATCTTGGATAAATAAACCCATGTAATTATTTTAGGATATAATTATGTAATGGTTTAATTTAAGAAGAAGACCAGCATAAGAAAAATTGGAGGTTGTTTGTAAAGGAAACAACAAAAAGAATCAAAATGGTGATAGTGGTGTTGTTAAGATTGTTAGTGGAATGGTGTTGAATGAAAAACTAGAGTGTTCATGACTGGTTTTAAGGGCTCTTTGGTGTATGAAATAAGAATCAGAGGTTGTGAAAGAAACGGAAGATTAGGGCTATACTTGGCTTGCTATTGAGAGTTCGAAAAGAGCGGAATTGCTTGAACCAACTTACTTGACATACATCTTGAGCTAGTCTTACATGATTACTTCCATTTATACATTCTCACATGATTACTTTCTTTTATTCGTGTTTCAAGTCCAAGATCGATTCATATACTAGTTTGGGATTTACTTTTAATTATAATTGATGTGTTTTGGATAGATAGTTGATGAGAGTTGCAAAATTGAAATGCAAAAATGATAATGCTTGAAGTTTGACCTTACTTGCTTGTTGTGCACTTTAAAAATGTCAAGTGAAAAATTGAGTCATATGTTGATTGGAGGATTATCCTACTTATGCTCGATATTCTAAAGTTTATTTCTGACGAGAATTGTAAAGAAAGCATGTTTAGACATATCTCATTTCATTCATGCATATCATGCATATCTTTTGTTGAAGAATTAAAAGAGCTACAACTCGAGTGATACCTGTGATGTTATGTGAAATGCGCGTAGTGAGATGTAGGAATTGTGTATGGAAAGAAATATTGGTTGGAAGGTATAATGGAACCTGGTCTCGGAATGATTGTTGTTGACTCAACATGGTTATGAGATTGAAATGCCAATGGTTTGGTTAAACATACATATTTAAGTTTTGATCATTCTTATGAATTCATACTTATTTAATTCTTCTTGAATGTCCATTGTAAGACATGAGGAAAAAGTAACAGAATTTGATATAGATTTGGAAACCGTAAGACAAATGATATTGGCTTGAGGAAAGATTGATGTGACTTGACCGTTTGGTTTCGAAAGTATGACAAAATAGAGCATCGAACTTGAAATGCCAATGGCTGGATCATATACTCATGTTTATGTTTTCTAGCACATTTAATGCATACATAGTATTTGATTTCCGTTTGAGCAAATCATTTCGAGCATTGCATTTCATCGCTTTAAATCTTCTTGCTTTCATTGAGTGTCATGCTTAAAGGTGCTTAATATCACCTTTCAGGTATCGGTAGGGGTCTTGGTTAAGGCGCGACAGGTGGTGCTCGTTGATGTCTCGGGATGGAAACTTTTGAATTGGGCCACCAGACATGCAAACCATCATTTATGGGAGTAGTAATGTGGGTCGTTTGAGTACCCATCTGGAAGTCATGTCTTTTGAAGTTTTTTGTAAATTATTTTTTATGTTTAAAAGGATTGTAAAACTATATTCTCGGTGTACCACGTTCTTTACGTATTTTAAATGTACTAGTTTTTTTAAAACGGCCGACAAACCTAATGTGAATATTAAGTAGTTTTTATAAAGTTTTTACCCAAACTTCATGCCCAGGTTTTACTTTTTTTCTTTCTATTTTTTAACTAAATATGAAAGTCTTACGCTTTCGCTTTGCGTTCTTGTGGCGTAGTCTTGTTTTACAAGTTGGGTTGTTACACTCACCCTGATATTGATTTATACAAAAGAACCTTCTTATGCGAATAAACACATGCAACAGTGTTACAAATGTGACGACCCGTCACTTTTAAATAAATTAAATTCAGAGAAAACAGCGGAAGTCTTTTAATTTACGAAAAATTGGCGTGGTTTTGTTTGAAAATTGGCATGCCGAAAACCTGTTTACATCCTAATTTTCAAATCTAACAAAATCTCATGGACTTTAAGTCCAAATCAGGAGTTCAAATATATAATATCATAAAACATCAACATTAGGCTCTTAGGAACCAAATACAAAATACAATTTCTTAAAGTTCATCAAAACAAAACATAAACTTTACAAATCCATTAGTCCATCTCGAGGTCAGCATCCCTCGATCACGCAAGACCACCTCCTCCTCCTCCTCGACCTCTAGCCAAGGCATTACCTGAAATTGGTTGTAATATCATGAGCTAACAAACTAAGCCCAGTGAGAATAATAAGTATAAAAAGTAAAGATAGACCTCAAACTCGCATTCCGATTTGTGTCCAATTAAACCGACACAATACACTCCTAAAATTCTCCAAAGTCTAGGTTATTCTATTTCATATATTCCAATTGATGATACAATTAGCACACTTAGTCTAATTATTCATCCTTTTACTTTTATAACACAAATGACTCCTAAAGTCATTCAAACTCTAGGCAATTTCATTTATACTTTATAAGGATGATTTTGATAATAATCGTAGTCAATACTCATCCATCACCATCATTATGACATAAGTAATAAAAGTAAACGAGTTTTTGCATCATATTTAACATTTCAATTCTCTTTTCATCAATCGTATGCATAAAAGTAATGTGTACATCCCGTAGGAAACGCATTCGCCATTTATGCATGAAATGAAGGCAACGTGGATATTCACATTCATCCACCATCCCTTGTGCATGAGGAACATGGATATTCACATTCATCCACCATCCCTTGTGCATGAGGAACATGGATATTCACATTCATCCATCATTCCTTACATTTCCATTCTCACTTTCTTTCCTTTTTCACTTTCTTTCTTTTTCACTTTCTTTTCTTTTTCACTATCTTTCAATGATGCAAAGTGTTATAGTACAATAAATGATGGTGCAATGTTGTTATGCATATGCTTGCATATGCTTTGCAAAAGTAAATAAAGTAAAGTGCGAATATTAAAGAGATCGATTTCAACATAAAGTAAACAGCATAAAGTAAATGACATAATGATAAATATAGATAAGAATCTCGGACGAACGATATGTCGATCGAACTCTGGTATCAATAATAAGATTAGGAACATAACTTAATCGATTAACCTATGCCCTCCGGATTCTAAACTTCCAAATAATCCGAGGTTCTATTAACCGTTTTAATTACAAGTTGGATCTTTAACTTCCAATGATCCAAACTTAGTTTCACATCGAACCTAACTTAGAATCTTCTAAGATTCAAGTCTTTCCTTGAGAATTTCTAAGTTCTCACTTAAAGGATTAACTCTTAATCCTAAGGGCACTAACTCACAACCCTCTAATCTTAGGTTCGGATTCTAATCTTAGTTTCAAACTCTTCAAACCATCATACTTGTCTGCTTTCTATAGTTACTTTAAATACTAACTATTCTCACCTTATTAATAAGATGACTTAGCTCCTAAGTCCGAAGGAGCGATCAACCACGAAGTTCAAAAACACCTACAAACGAATTATATCGTAACAATCAATAACGAAACCAACTATCGATTAAACAACGACTAAACAAGCAAAAGACGGAAAACCACAAATCTCCCCCTTTGAGGCCCTCGGCCCTCTCATTAAAAATGAGTCTCGGGTTTGGTTTTTCGGCTTTTTGGCAATTCAAATACGTTTTGAGTTGGTTTTAATCAAATTCGATAATCCCGATTTCAATGGGTATCGATAATTAGGGTTTTTGAACATTAATCCCTTTCCCGAATTGAATTCAAATAAGCATTGATACAAGAATCTCTAATCCAAATTCAATCCCAAAAGAGAAATTTTCAAACGGGAAGGGTTTCGACTGAAACTCGGTTTTAGGGTTATGAAATAGTTTCCAAAAACACTTAAAACTACTCCTGAATTGACAAACACCGAGTTCCACGGCAAGAAATCGAAAGAAAACAAGTAAAACTCCATTAAAACACTATTTGGAGCTTAGGGTTTGAAACTTTACTTACCGAGAACTCTGCAAAACACGAGTGGCAAGTACGAAAGCTAGGTGGAAAAGGATCGTAGGACCGATACCTTTCCAATGGAACGAGAATCAAGTCGATCCGGCAAGAAACGAACAAAAACCAAAATTTCCCTTTTGCTCTTTGAGACCCACGGCAATGAGGAAGAAAAAATGAAGAAGTTTGGTCAATTTTTGAGTCAAAGGTGAGTTTTTAAAGACAAATGAATAGTGTTTTTAGATATTTTGCAAATTGGGTAATTACAACTTTGCCCTTTTACGACTTTTGACTTAAAAACGATTCCCGAACATCTCAAACTATCCCAATGGTGATTAATAATTATTAATTGGCCCGTTAATAATTATTAATACCATTAAAACGTATTTAAATAAATAAAACCATTAAAAGGAATTAAAATGAAATAAATTACTAAATTCTAATTTAATAATAAATAAATGAATTTTAATTACTCAAATTAAAATAAAATAATAAAAGTTTTTTTTTTATCACAAAATAACGGGACGTTACAACAAATGTCTTGTATAAATCCCATGTTTTAAGCCCGTTAGTGGAGACCATAGGATACATTGACATGTTTCCTTCTCCCACTTAATATTTTGAGTTAGAGTTTCATAACTTAGAAAAATTCAGGCTAACTCATTAATCCAAGTTTTAATTAACCTAATCAACTTTAACTCTTAAATTGCTTAGATTAATTTTAAATGTGATTGTTCAAGTTTTCCTAATTAAAACTAATCACATTATGAGTCGTCTTAATAATTTTGATTTATTAATTTGAACTTTTCTCCCAGATCGCTCCTAGTTAGAGGCGCTCCATGTTAAAGGAATTTTATGAAACCTTATGTAACGACCCGATTTTTCGTAAAATCCTTTAAAACAAATGCGCAGCGGAAAAGCTTGATTTTACAGAAAAACTGCATGGGTTCGTTTAAAATTCGGATAAACTAAAACCTGTTTACATCCCAAATTTTCAGAAAAAGCAGTAAACCTGGAATATGCATTCCATAATATAATAAAAGTCTAAAGAAAGTTTTGAAGTTCAAAAACATATACAAATGCTCCATTGAGCTCAAAATGAAACATAAATAAAGTAGTGCAATGTTCAAGAGCATTTAAGAATGCTTCACCAAAAACCATATATGTCCCTGTCCATTCATTGTCTTGATGGGTCACGCGGCGCGACCTCCTCTACCTCGTCCTCTACCACGAGTATTACCTGAAAAATTGTAATTGTAGCAACATTAGCATATACTAAAAAAAACTGTCAATTTGCGACCACGAAATTGCGACCAAATGGTCGTTTTTTGCCTATAATGCGACCAAAAAAGCGACAAAATAAGTGGTGGCCAAAAAGCTGGTCGGTCCAGAATTTGTGCGACTGGATAGTCACAAATATACGACCAAAAAATTTTGGTCGCAAAAAAGTCAACCTTTTGAAAATACGTCCAGATGGTCACCTTAAAAGTGACCATATGGTCGTAATTTATCTTCAAGATAAGTGACCAATTGGTCACATAAAAAAGTGACCAAATGGTCGTATTTTATGTGACCAAATGGTCACTTTTAGACTCGATTAAAAATACGACCGGATGGTCGCCAAAAAGTGACCATCCTGGTGCGTAATTTATGTGAAAGATAAGTGACCAATTGGTCACATACAAAAGTGACCAAATGGTCGTATGTTATGTGACCAAATGGTCACTTTTAGACTCAGTAAAAATACGACCAGATGGTCGCTTTAAAAGTGACCATATGGTCGCATTTAAGAATTTTTTAAAAAATTTAAATTTCAATAATTAGTTAATTAATTATTAATTATTAATTATTAATTAGTTAATTAATTATTAATTATTAATTATTTATTAATTATTTATTATTTATTTAATTAATATTAAAATTTAATAACAAAAAATTGGAATTAAAATAAAAAATATATATATCAAATATTCAAAAAACGTTTTATACAGTCGAAAGAATCCTAGAACTACTGCGGAGGGGCGGGGGGTGGGGGAGGAGGCGTCGATGATGAAGGGCCGCCTCCTAGAGATCTGAAGTACGCGGCCAACGCGGATGCGACCTGGGCCTCGACTCGTGCCTGCATGTCGGCCTCAATCACAGCGACTCGAGTAACGAAGTCCTCGCGCATAGCCTCCATGTCCGCGCGCAGCTGCTGCTTAATCGGAGAAGGGCCGGAGCTAGTGCTCGCTCCGCTCCGCTGAGGCCGGGGCACATCTGCATAAAGGCGTCGCCCGTAAGAGCCGAGCCCAGGAACTGACCCATCAGGCCGAACCCCTCCAGCAGCCTCCAAGAACGCCTCTCTACGGCCCTCCTGAGTCGATTGCGAGTCTGGTGTGGGCAACCGCTGAGTCAAGGACTCCGTGAAACGTTCCTAAACATTTAAAATTCAGAAAATAAAATGGTTAAATATATAAGGTAGGAAAAATTTTAAAGAAAAAATAATAATTGAAAAAATTATTAAATACCTGAACTGCTTTCGCCTTATGGTCGACGAACGTCCCGTCCTTCTTCATGTGAAGAACGCGGTGCAGCTCATCGGGCGGGACGGGGCACCTGTGCTTCGCTTCCTAAAAAATTAAAGAGTGAAGAATAAAACATAATAAATTAATAACTAATTGAAAAAAGAAAACGAGAAAAAAGTACGTAAGTAAGAAAACGACGAAAAAAAAAACATACCAATCGAAGATGGTGCTCGTCGTGTGTCCGCGCCCCCGCTGTGTGTTTGGTGGGATTCTTCGCGGGGTTGGCCTTATTCCTTCTTGACACTGCCTTGCCCTCAGGAGTGCTCAATCTCGCGAGAAGCTGCGCGTGGTCCTCCGTGAAGGAATGATTTACTAAATTAGCGGAATTTATTTAGTAACACAAATTAACACTTAATTTAGGATCTATTAATATCATGCAATTTGTGATAAAAAAACATGTAGATTCATGCTCGTTTTTCGAAAATTAAAATCCTTTACTTACATTGAGTAAAATATGGAGAATCGGTTGGAGGTTTCTTTACAGCATCAAATCCTCAGCAACACCGGATCTTCTACGCTATATCCCGATCGATCAAACGAAATCCGATTGTGGGATCGAACTTAAGAAGAAATTGGGAAGAAGAAAAATATTTTCTTCCCAATAATGACTAGGGAATTTCGGCTTTGGGGGGAGAAGAAGGGAAGAGAGAGTTCCAACTTTCTATGGAATTAAATTGTGTGATTTATGAATGACCCAACCCTCCTATTTATAGAAAAATAGGAATCCTAATCACATTAGGATTAATCTATAGAGATAAATACAAAAAGAAAAAAGATTATCTCTTTCCTTTATCTAGCAATTTCGAAAATGCCATGGATAAATGGGAGATTATTTTATTTTCTTTATTTTTATTTATCTTGGGTAAATAAATCTATGTAATTATTTTAGGATATAATTCAAACAATTATCTCCTCAAAATACATGTCATGGCCGATTTTATCATCATAAAATAATAAATAAATACAATTTATTTAATTAATTATTTTGGGCCAATTCCAATTGGGTTCATTAATCCAATTGGGCTTGAAATTCTCTCTTAAATTAATAACTCCAACTTAATTTATTTATTTATTAATTACCATTTAAATAAAATATTTTATTTAAACAATTAATAATATTAATAATTTCTCCCGACTAAATATTATCCATTTTATATTTAATTATTAATTTCCATTTAAATAATTTTAATTATTTAAATAATTAATAATAAATTTTATAATTATTAATTTCCATAAATTCATTATTTAATTAATAATTTTATTGACAATATTTTATTATTAATTTAATTAATTTTAATTATTAATTTCCGTTTAAATATAATTATTTAAACAATTAATAATTGTTAATTAATTTCAAATTATTAATTACCATTTAAATATACTCAATATTTAAATAATTAATAATGTATAATTAATAATATTTCATTATTAATTTCATGTTTAAATAAACTCATTATTTAAACAATTAATAATGTTTATATTAATTACCGGTTAAATATACTCAATATTTAAACAATTAATATTGCCTATTTTAAGTAATTCACTTTACTTAAAATTTCCATTTCTTCTACTTGATTTCGCGACTACGATATTTGGGCTAGCATAGGGACCCGATGGACCTATAGATCATGGGCTTAATAATTAGTCAATTAAGTGATTAACACATAATCGGTTAATTACTTATTATCTAACTATGAATAATTCCACTATAGATTCATAGTTGAACTCCCCTCACTATAGATGAGTTATGTCCATTTAGTTTATCTTTTATTTATATCTCGTGATATTATCCTTCACGTGGAACCCTCATAATTCCTGGTGGATAAATTTACCGTTTTGCCCCTGTAATTACCTCTTTATCCTTGTGTTCCCGCGATTCTCCAATGAACTTTATCTTTAGTCGAACTAGAGATATGATACTTCGTGATCAATAGAAGTCGTGACGTCACTTGTTCATGTCTCGAATCGAGTACATCAAGGGAGTTTTCTAAAGTTCCTAAAATGTTTAGGTATCGCGACTGATACCAGGTTAATTTATAGGAAAGTTATGAATTCCATCTCGTGAAAATGAGTTCCCAGCTACTTATCTAGTCATGTTCCCAAAACAGGAGTGTATTGAGCGTTCTTACAGATCGCTCTCAACTATGTGAATCAAAGAACATAACTCCACAAATAGGTGTCCGCATTTCACTCAGGATTGAGATCTATCACGGTTGATAAACTTAGTTTGATATTCGATCATTTCTCGTAAACGGTACTAATGAGAAATTTGATCGAACATTGTGGTCCTGTCTTATACAATCAACATTGCATATGATACTTCCATTTCATGTCTCCCACATGAATGATCAGGATTAGATCATTTGTCTATAAACAAAATGCGAAGCTATCAACAGTGTTACCAGGATAAGGTTCCCAAACGTTATCCATTTACTGTAGACACTTTTAAGTTACTCATCTCGACTTTAATCCTCTCGTATGACTCACATACTAAGTCGTGATTTCATTAGAGTGACTTAGGGTTTTACTATTTGAATGTTTGATAATTATATATTTCCATATATTCCTAATATCTTCAATTGAATCAATCTAGATAATATAAAGAACTTATGTTTATTTATTTAATTTATTCGAAATAAATTATTATACTTAAATAATTACAAGTTCTAGGACACCATTCCTAACACTCCGGGCTTATCCACACGGGGCGGTTTGCTGCTTGCTTTCTGCGCGCCCGGTACATGAGGTCCTTGAATCGATCCCGGACGTGACTGTCCCATAGGGGGAACAATCTACCGTTGGTGATATCGGGATCGATAACAGGAAACTTGCCCTGAAAAAAATGAAATAAAAAATTGTTAAAGTAATAAATTTATTTCTATAGATTTCAAAATTAATTAATTATGAAAATAAATGATGTTTTTACCTTCCAATTGTCGTATATCCGACGTTTCTCCGTCGTCGGAATTTTCGTCCAGCGAAGGTCGCTGGGTAGAGGCATGCTCTGGAGGACCTCGCGAAACCTTTTTGAAACGGTTGTATGCGGCTGTACTCTGCAAAATCAAAAAAAATTATTGGGCTATATATTAGAAACTATTAGTTAAAAGGAATAAAAAACACTTTGAAAAATAGTAAACAAAATTACTTACGTATCCCCTTCAATCGAAGGGTAGAGTCTCATGGCCAGGAGACAACGGCGTGCATGAAGTGGAGGGGCCAGTTGATCCGACCCGATGCAGACCCAGGACGCATACCCCGATGCGACACCCGATGCTAAGCCCGAGTCGTGGCCAAGGGAGTCTCGGGCGATCGTGGGTGTCGCAGAGTCGGTCTCAGGGGCCGCATCATCGAGCGTGGCGGCAAGTCCCGTCTCGTAACTAAAGAGGATGTCCAACTCCTCCGTAGTCGTCCGCATCAGGCGTGGCGAGGGCGTTTGCGGAGACCCCTGGTCACCCGCATCGTCAGGCTCGTCTGACTAGGGAGGACGTCGTCTGCTCGTCATAATCCTACAACCAAAATAAACTAATTTAATACTAATTATGTAAGTAAAATATTGAAATAAATTAAATTAATTAATTAATGAAATAATGTAAATTAAACTAACATAAATTAAGTAAATAATTTAAAATAAACTAATCAAATTAATTTGAATAAAAGTAAATTAAAATTAGATTAATTGAACTAAAATTAATTCAATTAAACTTAAGATTAATTAATTAAAACTAAAATAAACTAAAATAAACTAATCAATTAATTTGAATAAAAGTAAATTAAAATTAGATTAATTGAACTAAAATTAATTCAATTAAACTTAAGATTAATTAATTAAAACTAAAATAAAGTAATCAATTAATTTGAATTAAATTAAATTAAAATTAGATTAATTGAACTAAAATTAATTGAATTAAACTAAAATTAATTTAATTGAATTAATTTTAGTTTCAATTAATCTAATTTTAATTTACTTTAATTCAAATTAAATGATTAGTTTATTTTAGTTTTAATTAATTAATCTTAAGTTTAATTGAATTAATTTTAGTTCAATTAATCTAATTTTAATTTACTTTTATTCAAATTAATTGATTAGTTTATTTTAGTTTATTTTAGTTTTAATTAATTAATCTTAAGTTTAATTGAATTAATTTTAGTTTCAATTAATCTATTTTTAATTTACTTTAATTCAAATTAAATGATTAGTTTATTTTAGTTTTATTTAATTAATCTTAAGTTTAATTGAATTAATTTTAGTTCAATTAATCTAATTTTAATTTACTTTAATTCAAATGAATTGATTAGTTTATTTTAGTTTTAATTAATTAATCTTAAGTTTAATTGAATTAATTTTAGTTTCAATTAATCTAATTTTAATTTACTTTAACTCAAATTAAATGATTAGTTTATTTTAGTTTTAATTAATTAATCTTAAGTTTAATTGAATTAATTTTAGTTCAATTAATCTAATTTTAATTTACTTTAATTCAAATTAAATGATTAGTTTATTTTAGTTTTAATTAATTAATCTTAAGTTTAATTCAATTAATTTTAGTTTCAATTAATCTAATTTTAATTTACTTTAATTCAAATTAAATGATTAGTTTATTTTAGTTTTAATTAATTAATCTTAAGTTTAATTCAATTAATTTTAGTTCAATTGATCTAATTTTAATTTACTTTAATTCAAATTAATTGATTAGTTTATTTTAGTTTTAATTAATTAATCTTAAGTTTAATTCAATTAATTTTAGTTCAATTAATCTAATTTTAATTTACCTTAATTCAAATTAAATGATTAGTTTATTTTAGTTTTAATTAATTAATCTTAAGTTTAATTCAATTTATTTTAGTTCAATTAATCTAATTTTAATTTACCTTAATTCAAATTAATTGATTAGTTTATTTTAGTTTTAATTAATTAATCTTAAGTTTAATTCAATTAATTTTAGTTCAATTAATCTAATTTTAATTTACCTTAATTCAAATTAAATGATTAGTTTATTTTAGTTTTAATTAATTGAATTAAACTTAACATTAATTAATTGAATTAAACTTAACATTAGTTAATTGAAACTAAAATTAATTGAATTAAACTAAATTAAGTAATGAAGAATTAAAATAAATTAGATTAATTGAACTAAAATTAATTAAAGTAAACTAAGTAATGAAGATTTCAACTATTAGATTACCCTAAACTAAAATTAATTCAATTTAACTAACATTAATTAAATTTAATTTCTAACATTAATTAATAAAAACTAAACTTAACTAAACAAATTAATTAAATTAAACTAAATTAAAATTAGATTGATTTGAACTAAAATGTATCAATTAATTAAAGTAAAGTAAACGGAATTAGATTAATTAACCTTAAGTAAACTAAGTACTTAATTAAACTAAATTACATTAATTAAAATAAAATTAATGAAATTAACAACATTAAACTAAACTAATTAAATTTAAACTAAAACTTAAACTAAAACTAACTTAAAACGGATACGAAACTAACCTCATTATAGAAACCGGGATTGGAGGTTTAGGGTGTTTAGGTTTAGAGTAGGGTAGGAACGGGGAAAAAAGAATGGTGAACGGAACGGAGGAAAGAGAGAAAAGAAAGAAAAGGGAGAAAGAAAAAGAGAAAGTAAGAAAAGAAACGGGGGAAAGGAAAAGGGATCTGATTTTAAATCAGATTTTGCGACCAAATGGTCGCAAATATGTAATAATGACAAGAAACGAAAGGTCGCGCGTGCTGGGGAAAATGCGACCATATGGTCGCATTTCTTGAGATATTGGCGACCATATGGTAGCATTTCTTGAAAAAGCGACCATATGGTCGCATTTCTTGAAAAAGCGACCATATGGTCGCCACTTTGCCATGATCCAGAACAGCTGTCATATCACGAGTCCCATCAATAATTGCGACCAGATGGTCGCAATTATGAAATTCACCGCCCAAAATTGCGACCATATGGTCGTAATCTTTAAATTCACCGCCATAAATTTCATGGAAATTTAAATTTACCGCTCATATTTGCGACCATATGGTCGCCATTTCACTTATATTTTTTTAAAAAATATAATAATACTTTTCAAAAAATGCTACCATTTGGTCGCCTTGCCCTTCTAAATTACTACCATGTGGTCACCTTTTGTGTGAAATTGCGACCACATGGTCGCAAATATTAATATATATATATATATATATATATATATATTTTTTTTTAATCATTCCTTATAAGAAATAGTTTTAATTAATTAAACACATACACACAAATTTGAATAATCAAGTTAACGAAATATCTCATTCATCATCGTCTCCAAGAAGTCCGTCATATACAGTCTTCTTCTTCTTCTTCTTCTGTTTCTTCGTCAGATTCATCGTCTCGAATAAATTCATCATCAATGTCAAGTGCGTGAGAAGTGGAAGCATTTGTATCATCATCATCATGCAATGTTATCGTTCCATCGTTCAAAGGACGAACAGTACTTGCATTCTGACCATCGTCGATTGCACGAGATCTTATCTCATCTTCTTGAGAAGCAACAGCTTCCTCTGCATGGTCGTCTTTCTCGGACAAGTTTTCTTCTACCTGGCGTGGTTTAACTTTACAAACAACTAACCAATCTGTCAGATCTCGTCTATTAATCAGATAGTTCAGGTAATAAACTTGAATCGCCTGTGAAGCCAGGACGAACCTATCAGCGGTGCGCATATGCTTAGACTTGTTTACCTCAACGATTTGTAAATGATCAATCTTACGGACTCTGCCCCGTCTGGTTGTCTCGAACCAAGTGCAGTTGAACAGAACAATGCGTTTTAGCGTCGGACTTGCGTATTGAATCTCAAGAATCTCATTGATTACTCTGAAGTAATTCGTTTGTGCCGAACACGTGACCTTTTATGCAAACACCACTGTTGTTTGTTGCCCTGTTCACTGAATGCGCCTTCGTTTGAAATCTGTAACCGTTACCCACGTATCCACCATACGACCTTGCTATCCGTCCAGGTCCCTTTGCCAAAGAAATGATGCGAGGATCATGCACCGGTAATGTAGGGGAGTCAACCTGTGTCATTGTCCACATACAGTAATGTTAGGAAGATAGTAATTGTTTCAACATAATGCAATGATTTTTTGACAATTTAAAATAACTCACGTATGCACTGAACCAAGAACTAAACTTTTTTTCAATTATTGACCCCTCCTCAGCGTCTGTAAGACCAACTCGTGTCATTCGAACGTATACGTTTAGAAATAATCTGTATGTTACAAAAATAGTTAGCAAATAGTTTGTAATTGTTTATGCGATGAAATAATGTTAAGTTACAAACTCACTTTATGTAAGACTCGATCTCTGCGTAGTTGCATAACACGTATGTCTGCATTACGTGATACTCAGAATCGGTCAACGGCCTACGCACTGATCTTCCAACTGTCATGCTAGGTTCCGTACAAATCGGCAAGTCGTTCATGTCAACACCTTCAAGTAAATTTTCGACAATGTTTCGTTTTACGGCCGAATCGCTCTTCGCAATGTGTTGATCAAAGTAGTATGAACAAAATGTGGTAGTCTCTTGCGTCAGGTACGCACTACAGATAGATCCTTCTACTCATGATCTATTTCCAACCATCTTTTTCAACCGACGTAAGTACCTATGGGTACAAAACATAATTAACATTCGATGATCACTGTACTGATTCATACGCGTACATTACAAAATAACTGTGCTTACCTTTCAAATGGGTACATCCAACGATAATGTACGGGACCCCCTAAGAATGCCTCGTATGTAAGATGCACTGGAAGATGCTCCATGGAGTCAAAAAAGCCAGGTGGGAACATTCGCTCCAACTTACAAATAATAACGGCGATCTCTGAACTCATTGAAGCGACAGTGGCTTCCGTCAGCTCTGTACATGTCAAGTCCCTGAAAAAAACACTCAACTGGGCAAGCGGCTCCCAATGTCTGTTCTCTAGGAACGGTCCAACGCGACGGGCATCAATCGTTGCATGAATATATGACAGTCGTGGCTTTTCATCCCGAACATGATATGTTTTTTACTGTCTATACACCGACTCAAATTCGAAACGTATCCGTCCGGGAATTTGATGGATTTGATCCACTCAAATAATGTTTTCTTTTCATTCGTTGTCAACATGTACTTTGCTTTTGCGTAATTATCATTGTCGTCAGGCTCCAACTCAGGACGGTGACATATCTCCCGTATATCGTAACGTGCCTTCAGATTGTCCTTCGTTTTTCCCTGGCGTTCAAAATCGTATTGAAAAAGTTGTCGAAGAAATTCTTCTCGATATGCATTACATCAAGATTGTGTCTAATCGGTAGATCTTCCCAATACGGTAGATCCCAAAAAATACTCCGTTTCTTCCAACCCGTGTTTTTCTCACCGCATTGTTTGCACTCTCGCACCTTCCACTGTAATCTTCGCATCCCTATAGCATCTATACCGTGAAGAATCTGTCTTCCACTATACATGGTCATGGGGTTTGTTTTCTTACTCGTCGACCCTTCTTCCAGTCACTGCCGTTTGAATGGAAAGTGTGATTCAACTGCAAAAATCGATGGTGACAGTCAAACCAACAAGTTTTCCGACCGTTTCTGAGATAAAATGCATTTGTGTCTAGCATGCAATGTGGACATGCGTATGTCCCCGCCGTACTCCATCCTTTAAGAGGAGGAAATTAAGGTTCACACAATTAAGTACACTGACTAAGGAAAGCAATAACAAAAGCTAAACACAGACTCAAAAATGTATATGCAAGCAATTAAAGATCAACATACTTGGCAACATTGAATACGCAGGGAAGTCACTGATCGTCCAGATTAACGCGGCGCGCATCAAGAAATTTTGTTTCTTCGAAATGTCGTACGTCATAACACCGTCAGTCCACAACCTTTTCAACTCTGCAACAAGTGGTTGCAAATACACATCCAGTTTCTGTTTTGGACTTTTCGGCCCAGGTACGATCACTGTTAGAAAAATCATCGGGTCTCACATGCACATCGAGGGAGGCAAGTTATATGGGGTTACCATGACTGGCCAAACTGAATATTGTGCCCCGGATGCCCCGAACGGGTTGAAGCCATCCGTGTATAAGCCCAATCTGACGTTTCTCGGATCTTGTGCAAAATTCGGATGATAATTATTTAAATGCTTCCATGCCGCAGCATCTGAGGGATGTCTCATAACACCTTCATCCTGTGAATGCTCATGATGTCATCTCATGTGCGAGGCTGTCACATCCGATGCATACAACCGTTGCAGACATGAGGTCAGCGGTAAATAGAACATGCGGGCGTTCGGAATCAGGCTGCGTTTCCCTTGTTTGTATCTTGGAAGAAAACAGAATTTGCAATGATGCAGGTCCTCATCCATATTTCAGTAAATCATGCATCCGTTTTGACACGAATCTATTTTCTCCACGGGTAATCCAAGTCCCTCCACTAGCTTTTTCGTGTTGTACAAACTGTGGGGCATATTATTTTCTTTTGGAGCATATCGACGAAACCACGATGCAATCGCATCAAATCCTCTACCGGGTATGTTGTACTGCGCCTTTATATTTAAAAGTTCTGTAGCAGCAGCAAGTTGACTTACCTCACACCCATCGTACAATGGTCGGCTGGCTGTCTTTAGCATCTCGTGCATCCAGATTCATTTCCTCTTCTACAACCCTTTCATCTTCGTCTACGTTTAAACTTTCACGAAAATTTTCATTGCCCCCATACCCTGCACCATCAAGTATCATTTGCTGCATCTGACTATACTGTTGTTCATCATTCCGTTCTTCGTCAACAACCTCTACATTCGAGCTGCTACCTTCGTATCGTCTCGATTCCTGTAATGCTGTCGAACATTTCCTGTGTTTCCCCAAAAACACCCAATGATAATAATTCGCACAAATCCCCGACTATAAAGATGCACCTTCACATCTGTAACCGGTATGATTCTCCTATTGTCGCATTTCCTGCACGGGCAACGTAGCTTTCCACCATACTTTTCATAATAGACAGTTGTCATGCAAAACTCAACAAACTGTTCAACCCCAGCCACGAACTCATCGTTCAAATACCCGTCTATCAAACGTACATACATCCACTCTCTCATTTTCTTTTTTCTTAATGCTAACAAACAATAGGTGGGGGGATTTTATAATGGACTCCTCTGCTCATTTGCGACCAGATGGTAGTATTTTTGCTACCAACTGGTCGCATTTTCCCGCCCAAATTTCCCGCCATTTTCCTCACTGCCCAGAGTCACATCAAGTCAGAATTTACGACCAGATGGTCACTTTTTTGGTGACCACTTGGTAGCTTTTATCCCACCAAATTCTTTATCAATTATTGGTCCCATAAAAACACATAATTTGCGACCATCTGGTGACTTATAATTGTGACCATTTGGTAGCTTTCTTCCCTCCAATTATAAGCTACCACTGCTCACTTTTAGGTCACCAAAATTGCGACCATTTAGTCACTTTTAATTGTGACCATTTGGTAGCTTTCTTCCCTCCAATTATAAGCTACCACTACTCACTTTTAGTCACCAAAATTGCGACCAGTTAGTCACTTTTATTTGTGACCAGTTGGTAGCTTTTTTCCCTCCAAAATTACGCGCCATTTTTTTGCTATCAAGACATATTTTAGTCACAAAAGTGCGACTAGATGGTCGTTTTTTTAGGTGACCAATTGGTCGCTTCTTTAGCTCCATAATTTCGCGCCATTTTTTATGACTACTTCTGCTTTTGGTCGCAATCTGGTCGCAAAAAAAGTGACCAGATGATCACTTAAAGTCAACCTTAAAAGAAAGTGACCAGGTGATCACCAAAAAACCACCACTTTTTTTTTGTCGCAAATTTCTGGTCGCATTTTGACAGTTTTTTTGTAGTGATAAAAATGCTAGTGAGAGTAAAATGAAAGCAAGTAATCCTATGAACAACATTTCATGTCAGAAATTGTGTCCAAAGGCCTAGATTTCACTTTTACTACCCATTCCACATTCCAAAAATCCGCACATAGTCAACATACGTAGTGTACTTTCTGAAAAGTAACGATATCGAGACTTAAAGTAAAAGTACTCGCTATTACTAAGTCTTACTACACAATTCTAAAGATTATGTAATTGTATTACTCCTATCTTTGTTATCAAACAAGTTTCATCGTATCATAATACCGTATGGACCGAAGTCGACATACCAAGTACCATATCACAAATCATCGCACCATGATACCGTATGGAGCGTATCAACATACTATCATGTGCCATATCACATATCCTCACACCATGATACCGTATGGAGCGTATCACATATCCTCGCACCATGATACCGTATGAAGCGTATCACATACTATCATGTGTCATATCACATAACCTCGCATCATGATACCGTATGGAGCGTATCAACATACTATCATGTGCCACATCACATAACCTCGCACCATGATACCGTATGGAGCGTATCAACATACTATCATGTGCCACATCACATAACCTCGCACCATGATACCGTATGGAGCGTATCACATACTATCATGTGCCATATCACATAACCTCGCACCATGATACCGTATGGAGCGTATCACATACTATCATGTGCCAAATAGAATCCATTAAGCTCCCTAGTAAGTTAGATAAATTTCCACTAAACTACTAAAGAACATAAACCGCTTGAATTACACGAGTCAATACTCAAGTGTAATTTCTAAGCCACTTTGATTCCCGAATCACTCAAAATTCCTTAGTCATTCACTTTCATCTAAAATCTCCAAATCATCTTATAAGACTTCCAAACCACTCATGTTTCCTCTTTTACTTCCAAAACCATAAGTACACCAAAATCACTCCACTCACATCCGAGTTCAAGTCTCCAACCAAGTATAACTTCCGGAAGTTAGTTCCCCTCTTAACCTCGATAAACAATAACGTAATGAAACATAATTCATAAAATTACTAACTTCCATTTTAAACTCACCTTAGATGTGAAATCCAAGCTTCCAAAGTGCCGGAGTCAAAGTCCAGCAATCGATCACAAACCTACATATCAAATACACCTAACAACCATTAATTAACCGAAAATCGAGCAAACAACATCTAAACACATAAAACGATGAAAACCCCGAATTAAACCCTAAGAGACCCACGACCCAACAAGGAAGAGAGGGTTCGGGTTCGGTTTTCCGTTTTTTATGCACTTTTAGAGGTGATATGGGTTGATTTAAGACACTTTGAAAGTCGAGATATCAATGGGTCACGATATTTTAGGGTTTTACATAATAATCGATTTCCGAAAAATTAAGTAAAACGTAAAATCATAGCAAATTAAACACCCTAATCTTGGCCAAGTGAGAGAAATTAACACGGTACTGGTTTTCAACTCAAACTTGAATTTAGGGTTTAGGGAAGTTTCTAAAATTGCATAAAACGACTTCCTCGATTGAAATCTTCAAGCTTCGGTGCGTGAATTTGAAGATTTCAACTCAAAACCTCCATTAAAACACTATTCAAATTTTTTTTTAGAAAGTTGGTCATACCTTAAGGCCTCGAGAAAACGAGCGAAAACCTCGATTGCTAGGTTAGAAATGATCCTCGGGATGAGAGCTTTTCAACGGTACCAGAATTACGGCGATCTACCGAGTAGTTATGAAAAGCCAAAGAGAGAGGAAGAGAGAGAGGGAGCTCTCGGCTTCAAGGGAGAGAAAAGAGATGAGATGCAATTTTTAATTTGACCAAAGTTGACTATTTAATGAAAAAGGAGATTAATAGTGATTTTTTAAGAAATTAGAAAATGACGTATATGTCCCTTTTTAAGTGATTCGATTAAAATACGAAACCGGATGATCTTAAAATAATCTAAAGGTGATTAATAATTATTAATTGGCCCGTTAATAATTATTAATGTCACCAAAACTAATTTAAAGTAGTAAAAGGTTTAAAAAGGTTTTCGAACGCAAATAACTACTAAAATCGAAATTACTAAGTTTAAACTAAACTTAAATACTTTATTAAAATAAAAAAAAATTTACCTCCAAAAGTAATGGGACGTTACACCTTATCGCTTGGACAAAGCTTTCTTCCCAAAGATCTGTTCAATTTAATCAATCTCAATTATTATTTTTAAATTAACACTTAATTAAAAGTGTAACGTCCCGTTATTTTAGAGGTATTTTTTTTTAATTTATATAAGTGTTTATTCATTTAAAGTTAATTTAGATTTAGTTATTTAGACTTAATTAGTTATTTTCATTCGGAAACCTTTTTAATCGCTTAATTAGCTTAAATTAGTTTCGATGGTATTAATAATTATTAATAGGCCAATTAATAATTATTAATCACCATTGGGCTAGTTTAAGAGGTTCGGGTTTAGTTTTAAAAGTTTAAGACAAGAAAAGGACGTAGGCGTCATTTCCGAATTTCCTAAATATCTAAAACACTATTCATCATCCCTTAAATATCCTAAAAATTGACCAAAAGACTTCATTTTTTTCTTTCTCTTCTTCTCCTTGAGCCGTGGACACCATTGGAGTAATTCCAATTTTTGGCTTTTCTTCGTTTCTTCTTGGGATCGTGATAATTTCGATTGCGTTGGATAGCCACGAGCCCGAGTATCATTTCCAACCTAAGGATCAGAGTTTCCATCCATTCTCTCAAGGCTTTGAGGTATGTTTAAGTTCAAAACCTAAAGCTCAAATAGTGTTTTAATGGAGATTTTGATTTCAATCTTCAAATTCATGCTCGGGAACTCGGAGTTTTAGATCGAGGGAGTTGTTTTATGTATATTTAGAACTTTCCCTAAACCCTAGAATCGGGTTTGAGCCAAAAGCCTTTTATTTTAGTTTTTCTCATGTTTGTTGTTGATGAGGGTTTTGAATTTCATATGCTTTGTGACTTTACTTAATTGTTCGGGATTGAACTTTTGACCTAAACCCTAAATTAGGTTTACCCATTGAGTTTACCAATCTTCAAAGTAACCGAAACCAACCCGGAATGTCTTTAAAGTGCTTAAAAACCGGGAAACAATTTCCTTTTCTTCCTTCCCCTTGGGCCGTGGGCCTCTTGGCTTTGTTTACGGGCTGTTTTGTCTATTATTTTGGTATCGTGTCGATCGTTGTTCGTTTCGATTAATTAATATACTTTAGGTGTATTGTAATTATAGGTTTTGTGCATCGTTCGTGATTTTCGGTCAACCGGTGGTTAGGAGTTGACTACTCTTATAAGGTGAGTTTAAAATGGTTGTGTTTAATTTTATGCTTTCAAATTACTTGACGATTATGTTCGATCGAAGTTAAGAGGGTTATTAGATTTTAGAACTTTTCCAAGAATGCTTGTTAATTGGGAGTTAAGGAAAGTGCATAAGGAATTTAGTTAAGATTGGTTGTTGCTTAAGGTAAGATGCTTTTGGTGGTTTTAAGTTATATTCTAGAGGAGAATTAGATTTCGGAATTTGGAGAAGAGTATTATGTACTCCGTTTAGTTTGAGTGGTTATAGAATAGTTAAAAGAACTTTGTAGAGATTCTTGTGTAGAATCGAGTTAGTACGTTATTATTAGTGATGAGATTCACTTTTAGGTGTTACTAAAGAGAGTAGTAAGTTTTGCATATTGTTATGCATGGTTTGTGATTGGTGACTTGCATATTATCGTTATGCACGGATGTCACGGTGACTTGCATAGTATCGTTATGCACGGATGTCACGGAATGGTTTGTGATTGGTGACTTGCATATTATCGTTATGCACGGATGTCACGGAATGGTTTGTGATTGGTGACTTGCATATTATCGTTATGCACGGATGTCACGGAATGACTATGATTGGTGACAAGTGGTCACGGATGAAATGAGAAATTTACTTTGTTATTTACTTTGTCATTTACTTTGTTAAGCACTAGTATCTACTTTAACTACGGGCTTGAATGTTTACTTTCCGAATTTACGAGATAGTAGAATGGTTTGATCTATTTATGTAAAGTACTTCGAATTATTGAATGGTTAGTGCAAGAGTACTTAGTTTTATTTGGACACATTCTCCGATATGGAATTTGGTTCATAAAAGTGCTTGCATCCATCTTTTCCTCACTAGCATTGTTTACTAATGGTGCTACACTTAAACTTTTTCAGGTAATACTCGTGGTAGAGGACGAGGTCGTGGAGGTGGTGCTGCGTGATCTCGAGGGAATGCTTATGGACATTTGGACTAGTAAATCTAAGTTTGGATCATTTTGGGAATGCTATATATACATATAAACTTGAAATAAAGTCTTTAAACTTGTATTTTGTGGCTCATGAGAGCCTAAAGTCGGTTGTATGTATATTTGAGTTTACTTTCTCTGATTTGAGTATATTCTGGAGTAGGAATATATGTGATTAAACTTTTCTGAGATGAGTTCTTAAAAACAGGTTTAGGGAGTTCGTATTTTAAACGGATCCACGCCAAATTTTTGTAAAAATAAGTCTTCCGCTGTTTTACTTCTGATTTAAAGATTTGTGAAAATTCGAGTCTTTACAAAAAGTTTCTATTTGTTTACTTATATAGGTTTTGGCCCAATTGTTTAAACAATAAATCAATATTACAAATAACTCATTTAGTTTCTATTCAACTTTTAAACTAAATTAAACTTCTGAATTTTAACTAAATAAGCATGACTTAATTTTATAACAATTATATTAAAAAATACATAATTTTCGATAATCACAATTATAAAATTATGGCATGTTTCACATACATTAGCATATAATAACACATATTATATAATGATGCATATATGTATAATTAGTTAAATTTATACAACCTATGGTAGAATTTTTTACATGACATACTCTTATGCATGAATATTATTTAAAATATTATATCATACATATAAAAAATTTAAAAAAATTAGCTAAATTGACCGGTATTCTTGGAACTATTTCTAAATCGGAAAAATTAAAATTGCAACTTAATTTAAATCTTCCATTGTAGAACTTGAGGCTTCAACTTTCTCTCTCCTCCATGGTGTAGGTTTGAGAGTGGGCATTTATGAGGTAAATATTATCTCCCTAATATTTCCATGAATACTTGTTTTAAAATAATTATCTTTTAATTATATGGAAAAATTAAAGAAAATATTTTCCATGTAATCTTATATCAATTTCTAAACTCATAATTTAAAATAGGGAGATAATCTTAAAAAAGATTTTATCTTTATCTTAAATATTTGATTTCTTAAATTAATATAACAAGATATTTATGTTAAAATATCTTACTATATCTCATCTTTCTCTCTCCTTGGGAGTGGACCTCATGGAATGATGGGGAAAAAATTTCTTCTCTTTCTCCCTTGATGTAGTCGATTTTACCATAATTGGGTATGAGAAAATTATAAATTTTTCATATACCCTAAAATTTAGGCTTTACAAATTTTATACTAAAATTTAAAATCCTAAGTGCCTCAAGAATACCTAAACAGTAAATTAGTAAACCTCCACAATTTATATTAATATACATAAAACGATTTTTATGCAACCCACCAAATTTTCGAAAACATCATAATTTTGCATGATTATTGAACCTAACTTTGATACAACATGACATGAGTGATCTACTAAATAAGTGGAATATCATTTAGTAATCTAATTAACATTTAATTTTATGAGCTATTAATATCATGCAATTTGTGATAAAAACATGTAGGACATGTAGATTCATACTTAATTTCAAAAATTAAAGGCTCTTTACTTACATAGAATAAAATATGGAGAATCAGTTGAAGGTGTCTTTACAACTTCGATCCTCGACAACACCGGATCTTCTACGCTATATCCCGATTGATCAAACAAAATTTGATCGTGGGATCGGCAACTAGAGAGTATGAGGAGGAAAAGAGATTTTCAATTTCTAAGGAATTGAATTGTATGATTTATGACTGACCCCAAGCCTCCTATTTTATAGGCTAATGGAAAATCTAATTATATTAAGATATTCCATAGAGATAAATACAAAAAAAAAAAAAAAAGATTTTCTCTTTCCATTATCTTGATAGTTTTGAAAATACCAAAGATAAATAAGAGGATATTTTATTTTATTTTATTTTATTTATCTTAGTTAAATAAGTCTATATAATTATTATAGGATATAATTCAAAAAATTATTTTTCTAATAATATATTTAATTAGCTTATTATTACACTAATAATTAATAATGGGGCTAATTCCAATTGGGTTAATTAATGCAATTGGTCAAGAAACTCTCTTAAATTAAGAAGTCCAACTTAATTAGTTAATTTATTTATTAATTACAATTACAATTTAAATAAAATACTTTATTAGATAATTAATAATTTTTATATTTTCTCCGGACTAAATATTATCAAATGGTGTTTAATTATTAATTTCCATTTCAATAATTTTCATTATTTAAAAAAATTGATAATAAATATTTAAATTATTAATTTCCATTTAATAAACTCATTATTTAATTAATTAACATTTCTAATTGACAGTATTTTATTATTATTTAATTAATTTTAATTATTATTATTTTTTTCAAATAAAATTAATTATTTAACAATGAATAATTATCAATTAATTTTCAATTATTAATTACCATTTAAATACACTCAATATTTAAATAATTAATAATGTCTAATTAGTAATATTTCATTATTAATTTCCTTTTTATATAAACTCATTAGTTAAATAATTAATAATATTTATATTAAATACGGTTTAAATATACTCAATATTTAAACAATTAATATTGTCTATTTAAATAATTTATTTTACTTAAAATTTTCAATTTTTCTACTTTATTTTACGGCTACGATATTTGGGCTACCTTAAGGACCCGATGGACCTATAAATCATGGGCTTAATAATTAGCAATTAAGTGATTAGCTCATAATGTGTTAATTACTAATTATTTAACTATGCATAATTCCACTATAGATACATAGCTGAAACCCCCTCACTATAGATGAGTTATGTCCATTTACTTTATCTTTTATTTATATTTGTGATATATCTTTCATGTGGAACCCTCATAATTACTAGTGGATTAAATTTACCATTTTCCATGTAATTACCGCTTTATCCTTGTGTTCCCGTTGATTCTCCAATGAACATTATCTTTAGTCGAACTAGAGATTGTATACATATGTGATCAATAGAAGTTGTGGCGCCACTGAGTTTCCTAAGGTCCCTAAAATGTTAAGGTATCGCATTGATACCGTTAATTTATAGGAAAGTTATGAATTCCATCTCGTGAAAATGCATTCGAAGCTATTTATCAAGTTAGCCCCAAAAGCAGAAGTGTATTGAGCGTTCTTATAGATCGCTCTCAACAATGTGAATCAAAGAACATAACTCCATAAATAATAGTCCACATTTCACTCAGGATTGAGATTTATCACAGTTGATAAACTCAATTTGATATTCGATCATTTCTCGTAAATGATAATAATGAGAAATTTGATCAAACACTGTTGTCCTGTTATATACAATCAACATTGCATATGATACTTCCTGTAACGACACGACTCTTCAGAGTTTGAAATAAATATAATAAATTTAGTGGAAGACTCAATAATTAATCTTGATTGAAAAATATATAAATCACATTATCTCAAATAATCATTTCAATTGAAAACAGCAAATCCAGAGTTGTAAAATTTAAACAAAAACATATGAAACCATACAAATTCGTCTTCAAAAAAATCGAAAACAAATAAAAGAATAATAATTTCTCAAAATTAAAATAACTCAACTAAATCAAATAAAACTTGATACTTTATTCTTTAATAGAAATGAATGACAGAGATGGCCACCATTCAACATAGAACCCCTCATCTTCACCACTTCATTAACCGCCACCTCTCAATCCATTATTACTAAAAAAAATATAGCACTGTGAGGCTAAATCAGGTGAAAAAACGATTCAATCAACATGTAAAGTTTTAAATAGTCCCTAAACGATTCATACAAATTCTCAAGCACTCAACAGTCTCAAACAACTCTTACGCTCAAAGCATTACTTAAACTCAAATCTCATTCCACTTACATGAATAGGAAATTTTATCTCTAATTGCATATTCAAGACTTTTCAATAAACATCCTCTTACATGGATAAAAAACTCTCAATAGTTTCATATCCAATACCATCTCCCACAATTCTCATAAACAGTAACTTAACACTTTCTGAATATTAATTAACTCTATTTTAACAGACAATTAAGTTAGCATGCAACACTAAGAAGGTAGCCCCTCGCGACACTAAAATTCCTAGTACCTGGTAATGGACGCATCTATAACTAAATAACTAGTAAAACATTCATACAAACAATGATTACTTGCATGTGGTTATGGGCTCACCCATAACTGAATTAAACTAAGTATTAAACTCGTAGCCTTAATACTAGTTATCACAACATGTCAAGCCATCAATCACAAACTTACTCAAAATCACACATATGATAATGTTAAGATAAAATCAATATAAATCATAAAAAAACAGTAGCTCAATTAATTTAACAATTAAATAACAAATATGTCGAAAAATGGTAAAACTGCTAAAAAGTCAAAATCTACTTTAACACTTCCCAAATAAATTCTCATTGCTAAGATTCTTCTTAAACTCCCAAATATTCAAGAAATAAGATTAATAACATCCATAATTGATTCGAAACTAAAAACCTCAATTTTCACAGAAAAACACCTAAACTAGTTCTAACCGAAAATAAATTATCCCAAGAAATTTTCGGAAATTTTCAATATCAATTCTCTCCCTAAATTTCTAGACTAATATATTTAAATATTTAGGAACAAATAAACTACGGTTTGAGATTTAGATATCTCTTAAACCCCATTATTGATCAAACGTTAACTCACTATGATTACGTTAAAAATCCAAATTATCAACCTTATTTCCACCATAAACCATACCTGAAACAATGGTATAAAGAAATTAAAATATATTCTAAAACAATAATGGTCAACGGCTCAAAAAATGGGACAACCGAACAATGAAAAACTCGTTGTTTGTAAACGGACAACAGCCACGATGTTGCTCCCCTTGCCACGGTTGAACTTGAACTTTCAGGTCTTGTTTTGATTGCATGTTTAAGTTCCAAGAGATATATTTTGATGGGTTTTCAATTTTAGTCAAGGTGGATCAAAATTGACTGGGTAAAAGGCTTTAGATTAGGAATTGGAAAGTGATAGAGGTTGGGTTTCATGGATAGGTTGTTGAATTAACATACAAGCTATGAAATATAACTTTATGTCCAAATGATCAGTCATATCACTATAAATGATCGGAAATACAGTAAAACTGCAGCTCCGTATCATTTCCAATTTCAAAAGATGGACATATTGTTGCAAAGTTATCTATTCACTTCATTTTTATAGTCATCGATGTAGGGTGAGCTCCTACAACTTCATATAGTTGGTCTACTAAATTTTCATAGCTTATATTCTTATTTACAAGTATTCCTCCCAACGAGTCATCGATATAATCATACCCAGTAGCGTCTTAATGTCCAAAATCTTGAATAATGAGTTTTACCATTTTCATATGAACAAATAGTAACAAATTAAATCAGACTCCATAGTCCAGGATAAGGGATATTTTTTGAATTATTTTTGTTAATCAATGATCTGACAGATCACTTACAATGATCGATCATATCACAGGGAACACTAATTTGATCTCACCGATCATTAAGCAATAAAATAGATTTGAAGAGGAAAAACAATGTACGATGTTTCCGTTTTAAAATCTTAACATGAGTATCGTATGCTTGGATGAGGCAAAAATTATATAAAATCTTACCTTCTTCTTCCTTGAGTGGGTTTATAGTTTAGAGAGAGAGTGATGAATTTTTGTTTTGAGAGAGAGAAAGAAGAGTAGAGTGGTGCAAAAACTGTTTTCAATGGGATTTTGTTTTTTTCAAATGTCAAATGAATCATGAAACCTCACAAATAGCTCAAGAACCTATCAAAAGTTGAAGAGCCAAGCAACTTGTCAAATGAGAACAAACCGAGGAAAAGCTTGCCAATCATGAAGATAGTCTTGTAAGTCAATGTATGGGAAGTGAATTTTCAAGGAGAAACTTTAAGACATAAAGAAACTCATCAAATAACAATTTTGGAGAAGAAATGTGCTAAAAATCATTTTAGGTATATTTTTTACTATTTTGGAAACTTTCCTTAATCGGACCCCTCTCCGTATTTGTTTTCTACTTCCTTATATGGTGTCAAAGAATTTATAATGTATTTAGTCATGTTTTAAGGCATTATTTATTAGTTTTAATTTTAAGAATTTTTTAGTAATCATATAATATTTTCAAGGGAAAAACTTTCCTAAAATGCACAAAATGCACTTAAAGTATTTGACAAATTTTGTTTTCCTTTATTTTGAATTTTTGAGCTTATTTTAGTTTTTATTTTTATCTATTTAAAGGATAATGTAATGAAAAATTTCCTTTAGAGTAAATGGAGGGCCTTGAGCCTCACCTCTTTGTAGTCTTGTCTTAGATTACATGTTTAGAGTAATTCTAGCATAAATGATCATCCTAGTTGTGGAGTGTCTCGAATCATGAAATGATGGAACATAATGTTTTCCCGTTTCTTAATTTTTATATAAACATAAGGTAAGTTGTTTTCTAGCCTTTCATTGGGTCGTTTCCAAAAACATATGTGGGTTTTATGGTTTGATCTCTTGGGCTCCTTAGTTAAGTTTAAGAGTAATTCCATAGGGTTTTCATGTAAGTCTTACTTATAAAAAATAGTAAGTAAGGTCAAGTTTCATTAGCGTTATTATTTCGAGGTCATTTAGGCAAATTTCTCAGGGGAAAGACTAGAAAGGTTGTCGATTCATTAAAAATTAGGATAGGGTAAATATCAAAAAAAAAATTATGTTGGGCATTTTCTCCTTTGCACATTATTTTCTTTTTAAATAATTAAAAAAAATTCATTCTTTAATATATCGTTACTTTTTTTTAGGACTAGACTTTTACAACATGTATTTTATTTTTTAAAATTTTATCAGTTTTATTGCGAAGTGGTATTAAGAGAATCAGGAATACTGATAATGCACAAATAGATTGTAAGTGTTTAGTTTAATATAAAAATTCAAAGGTAGTTTCAATAATATGATATGTTTAATATTCGCAATATCAATTATTTTAACACCTACTATATTTTTTCTTTTAAAATTTAATTGTCACGACCCAACTCCTTATAAATCAATTTCAAACCAGAACTTAGTAGAAGATAATTTTTTTAAAATAAAATTCGATATGGTGACGTTTAAAACTTTGACTATCACAATGCCTTCTAAATACAATTTTCCATCATAGAATTTAAAGCGTGGAATGCGCATTCCATATTTATAAAAAGTTAAAAAACAATTGAAGATCATAAAAGTCTAAAGTAGAAATGCTCCCAATGAGCTCATATACAACATGTGCATCAAAAGATGGAAAATAAAGTAAACATAAGTCCGTGCACTATACACTTTTTTGTCCATCTCGCCATAATCGTAACCAAGATCAAGTAGCACCAGCTCATCTCCCACGGCCACAACCATTATCCATACCTAAAAATTGTAATATCATGATCAAAAATCCGGTGAAGATAAACAAAAAATAAAGTAACATTAGACCCCAAATCCATATCCAAATTTTTGTCCAAAAATCTTACTTTCTCTTTGCAACCCAACCATTTCTAAGGGATTCAAATCAAGTATTCCAACTTCCAATTACAAGATCTCCCAAATAAATAAAAGACTGGCTCTCAAGAATTTTAGTACGTAACTCATAGTATACATATCATTCTCATTCATTTCTCTATAGAAATACATGATTTACATAATGTGCACATTCATTTCTCTATAGCAACTCATGACATAAAGTTCACATTTTATTTCTCTATGGTAACCCATGCTAAGCACACTCGATCTCAATATGTTTCAAACAAGAATATCACGCGATTATTGGCAATAATGGTAGTACACGCAGTCTCACCATTATTCATTAACTCACTTTACACATGTAAAGAACACTCAGTATTTACATCAATATAACTATCAACATGCTTATAATGACAGATATTGAAAGCACACGTACTCTAATAATATCTCATTATCTCGCTTTCCAAATCAAAGTATACGCAATCTTTTCATTACTATATTCCCACCTATTGTGAATAATGGAAAATAATGAAAGCACACACAGTCTAAACATTACTCTTTATCTCACCCACCACTGCAAGGTACACTCAGTTCTTATATTTCTCTCATATATATATCACACCAACTATGGATAATACCATATAATGTGAGGACACAAAATCCCAACATTATCTTATTATCCACCCCCCAATATTGTAAAGTACAAGCAGTATTTTACATTCCTCATTATTTATATATATATATATATATGTATGTATATATGTATGTATGTATGTATGTATATGTATGTATGTATGTATATGTATATGTATATGTAAGATACAATACGAATAATTCCAAACAATGCAACCACACTTAGTCTATGCATTGTCTCAGTATTCTCTCATAATTATGCAGGATAAATATAAACAGAGTTCTAAAGTACAAATACACATAATAGAAAATAAAGTCAAAACCGGAACATAGTTTTTTTGGGTTGTATTCATAAACAATCTTATACCGTAAATTTCGGTATTAATAAATTAAGTTGATATTTTCAAAGATAGAAACTTTATTTGTTCAAGATGAGAATATAACAATTTATATATACTAAAACCCCTAACATTTTATAATAACTAGTTGTTCCAGACTGCAAAGTCTGAAACAAGTAAAGGTAGAATTTCTAAAGATGAGACCCTTCTATGGCATTTAAGACTTGGCCATATTAACCTCCAAAAAAATTAAAAAATTGGTTAAAATTGGACCTCTAAGTTACTTAGATCTTGGTACACTCCCAATTTGTGAATCCTGTATAGAGGGTAAAAAATGACTAAGCATCATTTGTCAGCTAAAGGAAATAAAGCCACAAAATCCCTAGAGCTTATACAATCATACCTTTGTGGTCCGACAAATGTAAAGGCTAGAGGTGGATATGAGTACTATGTGTCTTTTATAGATGACTACTCAACATATGGGTACATTTACATATTACAATTCAAGTCGGAAACTCTTGAAAAGTTCAAGGAGTTCAAAGCTGAAGTTGAAAAGCAACTTGGTAAATCTATCAAGAGACTTTGATCTGATCGTGGTGGGGAGTATATGGAATATGAGTTCAAAGACTACATGGTGAAAGATGGGATTACATCCCAAATTTCAACACCTGGTACACCTCAACAGAATGGTGTAGTTGAAATAAGAAATAGAACCTTACTCGAAATGACGAGATCAATGATGAGATACTTATCATTACAATAATCTTTTTGGGGTTATCAAGACTGCGTTATACATCTTGAATTCTTCTAAAAGTGTTTTAAAAATTCCTATTGAGCTATGGTCAAAATATAAAGTAAGTTTCCATCACTTTCGAGTATGGGGATGTACAACACACATATTGAAATCGAACCTTAATAAATTAGAATCACGGGCTAAGGTATGCTTCTTCGTAGGCTACACTAAAGACACTTGTGGTGGGTTTTTTTTTAGTGCTAAAGAGAATAAAGTGTTTGTGACAACAAATGCTACATTCTTAGAAGAGGATTATATAGGAAATCATAAATATTCTAGTAAATTATTACTAGAGGAGATGGTTCCAAGTGAAACCACTAATGAGCCAACAAGTGTTGTTGATTTGCCTAGCTCTTAAAGTAGGAAGTGAGATTCTAGTCAAATCCTGTTAAGTCCCCATCGTAGTGGGAGAGCACCCAATGCCTGGACGATATTTAGACTTAACTCAGGAAAGTGATAATAGTATTTACCCGAAGGCTTATTGTCTTCTAAGAAAGCAATTATGGATATTAACAACAAAAATGGCTACAATCTATGGATCTTGAGATGGAGTCCATGTACTCCAACTCAGTCTCGGAACTTGTAGATCAATCAACTGGGATAAAACTCATTGATTGCATATGGATCACAAGAGGAAATGTGGAGTCGATGGGGAAGTCGAGACTTTCAAGTCTAGACTTATAGAAAAGGGGTATTCCCTAAAGGAAGGGGTGGACAATGAAGAAACCTTCTCCCCTGTTTCTATGTAAATGTCTATTAGAACTCTTTTATCCATCGCTACCCACTTTGATTATGAAATTTTGGAGATAGATGTCAAGACAACATTTCTGAATGGATTTCTTGACAAGAGTTTCTATATGCTCCAGCCAAAGGATTCATTGTTTGAAGGTGAAAAAAAAAAGTTTGTAAGTTGCTTAAATCTATTTATGGATTAAAGGAAGCTTCACAATCTTGGAACAAAATATTTGACACTACGTTCAAATCGAATGGCTTTTAAGAAAATATTGATAAGTCGTTTGTTTACAAGAAGATACTCAACAAAGATGTGATTTTTCTCATTCTATATGTGGACGATATCTTAATTATTTGGAATAATGTAAGGGTATTATCAGACATTAAGAAATGGGTAGCTAAAAAATTACAAATGAAGGATTTGTGAGAGGCTCAATATGTTCTTGGTATCTAAATTATAAGGGATCGTAAGAAGAGAACGTTAGCATTATCTCAAACATCATATATTGCAAAATAGTTGCCAAGTATGGGATGGATAAATCCAATAAAGGAGTGTTAACTTTCAGGCATGCTATTTATATTTAACTCAGGACTAACATCTAAAACTCCTCAAGAACTTTAGATTATGAGACAGTATTCGTATGCATCAACAATTGGAAGTCTAATGTACGTGATGTGGTGCACTAGACTGAACATCTGATATGCAATAGGGATTACCAATCAAACCATGGTTATGAACATTGGGTTGCCGTCAAGAATATTCTCAAGTATCTTCAGAGAACGAGATAGCATGTGCTAGTGTATGGAAAAGAGAATTTGATTCTCAAGGGGTACACAAATTCTAACTTCCAGGCATATAAAGATTCTAGAAAATCAACATATGGATTAGCTTTCACACTTTATGGTAAAGCCATTGTTTGGAGGAGTATTAAGCAAAGATGAATTGCTAACTCTACAATAAAGGCCCAGTACGTAGCTACTTGAGAAGCTGCTAAAGAAGGTGTTTGGTTTAGGAATTTCCTTACCGATCTGGAAGTAATACCAGACATGGACAAACCCATAACACTTTTCTGTGTTAACAATGGTGCCGTAGCCAACTCCAAAGAGTCTAGAAGCCACAAACTGGAAAGCACATAGAGAAAAAGTATCACATGATAAGGGAGAAGAAAAGATGTTGTAGTGACAAAGAGAGCTTCTAAGGATAATTTTGCTGATTCATTTACAAAGACGCTTCCAACTAAGGTTTTCGACCGTCATATGGGTAGTTTGGGATTACTAGATTAATATTTATAACTTTAGTGCAAGTGGAAGATTGTTGGGGTTTCTGCCCTAAATCATATGTAATCCACTTAAAATATAAATAAATAAAAGAATTATTAATTATTAATATTTATATTGTCATTTATTATTATCTGATAAATATAATCAACCATAAGACACAGAGTTACATATGATAACTTAAAGTGTAACGCCCCACCACGAGAAAGTTAAAAATGAATATTATTTTTAAAATAATATTAATCAGGCTTGATCGATTAGTTAGAACAGAATTACCGTGTATTTCAAAAAGGGTATTATGGTATTTTGTCCTAAAAACCTCGAAATATGAATCTTTTGATTTGATTAATATTTTGACATGAAATTGATTGTCTTGATGTCAAGATTCTAACACAACTGACGGTTTGTCATTTTGAGACCCAGTGATCAAGTTATAGACGTTTTAAGGCGAGTGGCAGTTTCGTAAATATTCAACTCCGAATTTAACCTAAAATGACATCCTATTTGTAATATTAAGATTTTTTACTCTCTCATCCTCTCTCATGCCTTCGCCGCCCCCATTGAAGATTCCTGGAGGTTTTCGTTCGTTTCTTTTCCAGTTGTTCATCGTACCACGTATCGATTTAGGATTTGGAGTAGTGGGAATCATTTTCCGATCAAGAAGGTAAAATTTTATTCCCTTTTGAATTCCCCACTTCCGCCTCCCCAATACCCATGGAATTAATGTTCGATTCATCAATTCTTGTTGTTAGGTGCTCGAATTAATCGTGGTAAATTGATAGACGAAGATTGAAGTTTGTTTCCGAATTTTTCCTATCCTTGGGTCAGTGTTTGGACCAATTTTTAATCTTTATAAATTCTCGAAATTTGGGTTTAATATTAAATTATGAACTTCAAGAACATAGCCTTGTAACCCATCTTATATTGCTTTCCAATTCTCAATCCTTGGCTTAAAACTTAATCGATATTGATCTCCTTTACCTAAAATAAAAACCCATAAAAAAATGATCACCCAAGAACCCGAAACCACAACCCAACCATGACCCAAAGACCATGGTTCAGCCACGGCAAGGGGACAGCAATGTCGTGACTGTCCCTTCTCAACGGCAGTTCGTTCATCGTTTGCTTTTTCCCGTTCTTCGAGTCGTCAAACACCAAAACTTTTTTACCTTTTGGGATTGTTTTAGTATGTAATTTAATTGTTTAGGACCTTAGTTTCAGGTTTGATTCGTAAAGGGAAATACTCGTTAAAGTCTAAAATTAGCTATATTCAAGGTGAGTTAACGGTTTAATCAAGGGTGAGGTTTTAGAGAAATCTAATGCTCTTACGTAGCTTATTTGATTCAAAATATTTAAATATAATATTTTAGAATATTTAGATGAGAATGGAATTTTGAAAACACCGAAAATCAATTGGGTGAAAATAATTTTCGGTTAGAACTAGTTTAGGCCTTTTTCAGCAGATTTTGATGTTTTTAGTTTCAAACCTTTTCTAAATGCTAATCGAATTAATTCAGGAATTTTTGGAAGTTATTTAGGTTCATTTTCCATGAGTTTTGAGTTAGGAAGTGCAAAAATACATATTTCGGTTTTTCGGCAGTTTTCAGCAGTTTTCCTCTTTTAGAAAATTTTGAGAATCTTATTGTTATATGCTTGAGATGCTGTAATTAAATGTTTAAAATTGAATTTTAATTAAAATTATCATGTGTATAATGTTGTTTGTGATGTTATGGATGGCTGATTTGTATATGCTTACTAGTGTAGAGGCTTCGAGCTCAACACTTCGTCATTTTAGTTATGAAAAGTCCATAATCGAGTACTAATGATCATTACTAGTACGAATGATTCATTAGGGGATTATCAGTTATAGTTGAGGCTATAACCAAGTACTAAGAAGTGGTAGTAGTTCCGAGGGACTTCCTTCTTAGTGGTTTGTGAATTATATTATTTGTTAAGTTAAGGAATGTTAGTTGTTCAGGAAATTAGTAAAGATTGTGAGAGTGTATGATCGGGATGTCTTGGGTAAGAAACTAGCAAAAGTTGTATATCCATGTAAATTGAGAATCTATTGAATAGCCTTGAATATGGAATCAAAGTTAATTGCCTATTCATGTAAAGGATTGAGATTGAGCTTTAAGTGACAGTTTGAGTGTAAAAGATACTGGAAGAGTGTTGAGTGCTTAGGATTCAGTTTGAATTGTTAGAGACTATTTAAGACTTCATCTTAGATAAAGTTATTTTCTCACTGGCTTTAACCTCACAGTGCAATCTAAGAGTGTTCATGGGGCGGGGCGGGCACCGGGAATGCATTCTCTGTCCCCATCCCCGCTCCCATTCTCCATCCCCGTTCTCAGTAAATTCTCTGTTCAAAGAGGTCAGGACGGGGACGGGGTTCCCTGTGGGGGAAATCATGAAGAACGGGGAATTTAGATGGAATTTTCCCGATTTAAAAAAAACGCAAAAAAAAAATACATATTACAATAAAAAGAAACAACAAATCAATATAAAAAATAGGGTCAGTAAAAAAAAAAAGAGCTTTTAAAAAAGTTTTATACAAAAGTCTTTAAAATATGATTGAAAAACTGTTTTATAAAACAGTAATGAAAAAAGTTTTTTTTTTTGTTGAAAAATAGTTTATAAATTAAAAATGAAAACACTTTTTAAAAAAAGTTTTGAAAATCAGTTTAAAAAATAATTATAAACAGTTTAAATATAATATATTTAAAATAATTTATATATATTATTTTTGGGGATTTAATCAGGGAACGGGGTCAGGGTCAGGGCTGGGGTCAGGGATGGTATTCCCCGTCCCCATCCCCAAAACTCGAATGTGGAATTTTTCATTCCCATCCCCGTTGGGAACGGGGATTCCTCTCTACTTTCGGGGCGGGCCCTACGGGGAAATGAACACCCCCTAGTGCTATCATTTTTTTTCTAGGTAACAATGGAGCGAAAGGTGGCGGTTAATGACGTGAAAGAGATGAGTGTTCATGTCGTGGTGGCTAGTCAAATGCATATTTATTATTCATTAACATTGATGAATAAAGTTGTAACGTCCCGTTACTTTTTGAGGTAAATTTTTTTTTATTTAATTAAAGTTTTTAAGATTAATTTAAATTCATAAGTTTCAATTTTAGTAGCTTTTTTCGTCTGAAATTCTTTTTAATCGTTTTAATACTTTAAATATGTTTCAGTGACATGAATAATTATTAACGGGCCAATTAATAATTATTAATCACCTTTAGATTTATTTACGAGCTTCGGGTTTCGTTTTTAAAGCAAAAGTAAAAGAGGGACGTAGGCATCATTTCCTAAATTCTTAAATATCTAAAAGTTACTATTCATCATCTTTTAAATAACCAATCAAAGGCAAAATTTATCAAAATCCTTCATCTTTTCTCTCCATATTGCCATGGGTACCAAAGCCAAAACCCCAACTTTTGGTTTTTCTTTATTTCTCGACGGATCGTATCGATTCTACTTCCGTTGGAAAGCCCTTGGCCCGTAGATCATTTCCAACCTACCGATCGAGATTTTCACTCATTTTCTCGAGGCCTTAAGGTATGTCAAAGTTTCTAAAACGTGAGATGAATAGTGTTTTAATGGAGGTTTTGAGTTGTAATCTTCGAATTCGTTCACCGAAGCTTGAAGGTTTCATTCGGGGAAGTCTTTATAGTCAATTTTAGAAACTTTCCTTAAACCCTAAAACCGAGTTTGAGCCGGAAACCCGTCCCTTGTGATTTTCCCTCTTTTGGCCTTGTTTAGGATGTTAGGTTTATTGTGTTTTTGCTTTTTACTTAATTTTTCGGAAATCGATTGTTGATCAAAACCCTAATTTACGGATACCCATTGTAGTTGCGAACCTCCAAAGTATCCGAAACCAACCCGAAACACCTCTAAACTGCATAAAAGCCGGAAAACCAAACCCGAACCCTAATTTTCCTAGTATGGCCGAGAGCACCATAGGGAGGAAATCCGGGATTTTCGTTGTTTTATGCGTTTCGATGTAGTTTGAATGTTTTCCGGTTAATTAATATTATTTAGGTGTAATTCGTTTGTAGGATTGTGATTTGATCGTGGAATTGCAACCTCAGATATATATCGGAGCTTGTCTACTAGCTAAGGTGAGTTTAAAGCGAAAGTTAGTGGTTTTATGAATTGAGTTTCATTATGTTATTGTTTATCGAGGTTAAGAGGGAATTAGCTTCTTAGAATTAAGTTTTGGTTGGAGACTTTAATTCGAAAGTGAGTGGAAAGAATTTGGAATTATAATGAATTCTATGAAAAAGGAAACATTGGAGTGGTTTGGAAGTATTGTAAAGTGATTTGGAGATGTTAGATAAAAGTGGAAGTTAAGTTACTTTGAGAGGTTTGAAAATTAAAGTAGCTTAAATGTTACACTTGAGTGATGACTCGTGTAATCTAAGTAGTTAGGTTCTTTAATAACTTAGTAGAATTCCTTAGAGGTTATCTAACTTATTGGAGAGCTTGATCACATTGATTCGGCACATGATAGTATGTTGATATCGATCCATACGTATCATGGTGCGATGATTTGTGGAGACAGTGACACATTGATTCGGCACATGATAGTATGTTGATATCGATCCATACGTATCATGGTGCGATGATTTGTGGAGACAGTGGCACATTGATTCGGCACATGATAGTATGTTGATATCGATCCATACGTATCATGGGGCGATGATTTGTGGAGACAGTGGCACATTCATTCGGCACATGATAGTATGTTGATATTGATCCATACGTATCATGGTGCGATGATTTGTGGAGACAGTGAGCATAATTGATATGGTATATGATAGTATGTTGACTCCAGTCCATATGGTATCATGGTACGGTAACTTGAGACATGGTACGACCGTACGTGGTATGTTGATTTCGATCCATACAATAGCACGATATGATGAACTTTTTTGGTAATAAAGATAGTTAATGTTACCTTTACATATTCTTTAGAATTGTGTAGTAAGACTTAGTAGTGAATGTTACTTTACTTTAAGTCTTTATATCTATCTCATGGTTTTGAATGATGATTACGGGTAATATATGACTATCGAATGATTGTTTGGAATTGGAAGTGTGGATGTGGGTAGTATTGAGCATTATAGGCCTTTGGACACGATTTCGGTTATGAGATTTTGTTCATAGGATTACTTGCTTTCGTTTTACTCTCACTAGCATTTTATGCTAATGGTGCAACACTTACAAATTTTCAGGTAAACCTCGAGCTAAGAAGCGTGGTAGAGGAGGTGGAGCCGCGTGACTAGTCGAGATGGTGTATGGACAATGTTAAAGACATTTTTTGGTTTAGCATTTGTTAAAATGCTTGTAAATTATTTCCATTTTACATACATGTGTCTTTTTGAGCCCGGAAGGGTATTTGTGTAAAATTTGTCTCTGCCTTATGATTTATTTCTCCTTTGGAATGCCAATTCCCAATTTATAGCTTTATCTGGATTTGGGTTGTAAAACAGGTTTTGGTTATTCAATTTTTAAACGAAGCCATGCCGTTTTTCTTTAAAAATCGAGTCTTCCACTATGCATTTGAATTTAAAGAATTTAACGGAAAGCGGGTCGTTACAGTTGGTATCAGAGCCTCTTTGGTTCTGAAGACCACATGCATCGCATGTTTTTCATATTTTAATGTTGTCCAAACATCGCTCGAAGTCACCGGCGCCAGGTATCCTTAGAACGCTCTCTTTTGTTTAGTTGTGTGTACTTTTGCTTTTACTTTCTTGGTAATTCATGTGAGGCTTTTCTGATTGTGATTTCAGTATGCCTCCGAAGACAGTTGCACCGAGGACAGGTAGGAGTAGAGTACCGACTACAGTACGAGGTAGAGGTCGTACTAGAGCAGTTATACCACCACATGAGTATCGGGAGGATGAGCCTCCAGTAGATCAGCCACCTAGTCATGGTCGTAGTGTTACCATTTCTGAGGAGTATTTTAGAGATCTATTACGAGGTGGTGGAGGACATGTTGATCTGCTTATACCACCTGTTAGAGCACCTGCTCTAGTGGTAGATCAGTCTGGTGTTACTGATGCTGCGAAAACTCTGAAGGAGTATGTTAGGTATAACACTCATGAGTTTGATGGTACATCCACTGATCCAGCTGATGTGGAGAGATGGATTACCAGGATTGAAAGGGTACTTGGGTTCATTAAGTGCCCAGATCAGCTGAAGGTTCACTGTGGGACCTATTCTTTGGTTGATGATGCACTTTACTGGTGGAATGGTATATCCCATACTCTCAGTCCTGATTTTCCAGTTAGTTGGGAGATGTTCAGGGAGAAGTTTTTTGATAAATACTATCCCAAGGATACACGAGACCAGTTAGAGATTCAGTTTCTTACCCTTAGACAGGGTGGAGTATGAGAGAGAGTTTGACAGGTTGTCAAAGTTTGCCACCAGAGATGTTATCGATCTGGAGAGTAAGAGGAGAAGGTTTATAGTGGGTTTGAGGGCAGAGTTACAAGGACAGGTACGAGCCTTGCAACCTACTACCTTCGCTGATGCTTTGAATGCCATTTTGGCATTACATATTGGGGATGCTGAGAAGAAGGCTTTTGAGATTACTGCGTAGGCTTCTTCTCAGAAGAGGAAGGCTGGGGACGACCTTTCAGGTCGAGGGACACAGCCACTTAGACATGCTCCTAGTAAGAGCAGAGGACAGACAGGACCTCAGTTTCGTACAGGTCAGTCTAGTGCTGTAGCTCCTCCCTTACCCTACTGTCCAGATTGCACCGGGTACTACCTAGGTCAGTGTAAGGTGGTGAAATGCTATCAGTGTGGACAGAGTGGACATATGAAACGTTTCTACCCTAGTTTGCAGACAGTACGATATAGTGGAGGTCAGAGTTAGAGTTCTGGTCATGGTCAAGGGCGAGGACAGACCCAGGGGCGAGGTCAGACTGTTGGTAGGGGCTAGGTTAAGCCTATTCAGCAGCAGAGAGCACCACCAGCAGTTCAGGCACAGCCTCAGACACGACAGTAGGCCCGTGTCTTTGCCACCACTCGAGAGGATGCTGAGGCATCTGGTACAGTTGTGACAGGTACTTTTTCCATTTTAGGACACTCTGCCTTTGTATTATTCGATTCTGGGGCTAGTCACTCATTTATTTCTACTGAGTTTGTTGTCATGTCTTTCGGCTTGACTAACGCCCCTGCAACCTTTATGGACCTGATGCATACAGTGTTCAAGAGGTTTATTGACACTTTTGTGATAGTGTTTATTGATGATATTCTTGTGTATTCGAGGACTGAGGAGTTACCTGCTATCCATTTAGAGAAGGTATTATCGACTTTGAGGGCTCAAAAGTTGTATGCAAAGTTCTCTAAATGTGAATTCTGGTTGAAGGAAGTGAATTTCCTTGGGCATGTAGTATCTAGTAGGGGGATTTCTGTTGATCCTTCTAAGGTGGAAGCTGTCAGTAGTTGGCCCCGACCGACTAGTGTGACTGAGATACGGAGTTTTCTTAGACTTGCAGGGTATTATAGATGATTTGTGCAAGATTTTTCCAAGATTGGATCTTCTTTGACTCAATTGACGAAAAAGGGGGTTGATTTTGTGTAGAATGATGAGTGTGAAAATAGCTTTGAGGAGCTTAAGAGGCGACTTGTATCGGCCCCCGTTTTAGTGTCACCTGATGAGTCTGGTGGTTTGACAGTGTATACCGGCATCCAAGAAGGGTCTGGGATGTGTATTGATGCAACATGGGAAGGTAATAGCTTATGCTTCTAGGCAGTTAAAGGAGCATAAGAAAAATACCCAACTCACGATTTGGAGCTAGCAGCGGTGGTACATGCATTGAAAATTTGGAGACATTACTTGCATGGTGAGAAGATTCTGATTTTCACCGATCACAAGAGTCTCAAGTACTTTTTCACACAGAAAGAGCTCAATATGAGACAGAGAAGATGGCTAGAACTTGTGAAGGATTATGATTGTGACATCCAATATCATCAGGGAAAGGCCAATGTAGTTAACGATGTACTTAGTCGAAAGTCATCACATTTGTCTTTTTTGAGTGCTATTTCTTTGAGACTTAGATGGGAGATGGAAAGAGCTGAGATAGCCATTCTTTCAGCTGAGATAGCCATTCTTTCAGCTGAGACTACTGTGAGCTTGGCAAGTTTGACAGTTGGCCCTACTTTGAGACAGAGGATGATAGAGGTACAGAGGGGTGAGAAACACTTGGCTGAAGGTTTTCGTGAGGCAGAATCCGATTTACCTAGCCATTTTACTTTTTCCACAGATAATGCGCTGATGTATCGTAGGAGGCTATGTGTGCCTTTAGAATCGACTTACAGGAAAGAGCTGTTAGAGGAGGCTCACAGTTCTATCTTTTCTGTACATCCAGGTAGTACTAAGATGTACATGGACCCTGCGACAGCATTATTGGTGGCCTGGCATGAAGCGTGAAGTTGCTGACTTGGTTTGTCAGCAAGTAAAAGCATTAAGGAAGAGTCCACCTGGTTATCTTAACCCTTTGAGCGTGCCTGAGTGGAAGTGGGAAGAAATATTGATGGATTTTATTAGTGGCTTACTGAGGACAGCGAAGGGTTATGACACCATTTGGGTGATAATGGACAAGTTGACAAAGAGTGCACATTTTATACCAGGGAAGATAACCTACCCTGTTGAGACATGGGCACAGTTATACTTGAGAGAGATTGTCAGACTTCATGGAGTGCCAGTCAGGATTGTTTCAGATCGAGACACCCGTTTTGTTTCGAAATTCTGGCAGAGTTTGCATACTGCTATGGGCACTGGCTTGGATTTCAGCACTGCTTTTCATCCTCAGACAAATGGTCAGACCGAGAGGGTTAACCAGATTCTGGAGGGTATGCTGAGAGCTTGTACTCTGGATTTCGGTGGTAGTTGGGATACTCAGTTATATCTTGTTGAGTTTGCTTATAACAACAGTTATCAGGCTACTATCGAAATGGCACCTTTTGAGGCACTTTATGGTAGAAAGTGCAAATCACCGGCTCATTGGGATGAAGTTGGTGCGAGAAAACTTCTGGGACCGGAATTAATACAGATGACTAGTGATTCCATTACTCTTATCAGAGAGAGGATGAGAGTGGCTCAGGGTAGACAAAAGAGTTACGCCGATGAGAGGTGTAGTGCACTCGAGTTCGAAGTTGGTGACCATGTATTTCTGAAGGTGGCACCCATGAAAGGGGTGATGAGGTTTGGGAGGAAGGGCAAGTTAAGTCCTAGGTTTATAGGCCCCTTTGAGATCCTGGATCGGGTTGGGTCTGTAGCTTATCGATTAGCTTTGAGATCCACGTGTCCATGCTCAGGAAGTATGTGGCTGACCCTTCTCATATTATCGATTATGAGCCTGTTACTTTGGATGCTAGTCTATCCTATGAAGAAGAACCAGTTGAGATCCTAGCCAGAGAACAAAAGGTACTAAGGAAAGAAACGATAGACTTGGTTAAAGTTATGTGGAAGAACCAAGTATCATCGGAGGCTACGTGGGAACGTGAGGATGAGATGCGAGCGAAGCATCCTCATCTTTTCACTTAGGAGCCTACTTTTCGGGGACGAAAAGCTCTTTTAGGAGGGTAGTCTGTAACGTCCCGTTACTTTTTGAGGTAAATTTTTTTTTATTTAATTAAAGTTTTTAAGATTAGTTTAAATTCATAAGTTTCGATTTTAGTAGCTTTTTTCGTCCGAAATTCTTTTTAATCGTTTTAATACTTTAAATATGTTTCGGTGACATTAATATTTATTAATGGGCCAATTAATAATTATTAATCACCTTTAGATTTATTTACGAGCTTCGGGTTTCGTTTTTAAAGCAAAAGTAAAAGAGGGACGTAGGCGTCATTTCCTAAATTCTTAAATATCTAAAAGTTACTATTCATCATCTTTTAAATAACCAATCAAAGGCAAAATTTATCAAAATCCTTCATCTTTTCTCTCCATATTGCCGTGGGTACCAAAGCCAAAACCCCAACTTTTGGTTTTTCTTTATTTCTTGACGGATCGTATCGATTCTACTTCCGTTGGAAAGCCCTTGGCCCATAGATAATTTCCAACCTACCGATCGAGATTTTCACTCGTTTTCTCGAGGCCGTAAGGTATGTCAAAGTTTCTAAAACTTGATATGAATAGTGTTTTAATGGAGGTTTTGAGTTGTAATCTTCGAATTCGTTCACCGAAGCTTGAAGGTTTCATTCGGGGAAGTCTTTATAGTCAATTTTAGAAACTTTCCTTAAACCCTAAAACCGAGTTTGAGCCGGAAACCCGTCCCTTGTGATTTTCCCTCTTTTGGCCTTGTTTAGGATGTTAGGTTTATTGTGTTTTTGCTTTTTACTTAATTTTTCGGAAATCGATTGTTGATCAAAACACTAATTTACGGATACCCATTGTAGTTTCGAACCTCTAAAGTATCCGAAACCAACTCGAAACACCTCTAAAGTGCATAAAAGCTGGAAAACCAAACCCGAACCCTAATTTTCCTAGTATGGCCGAGAGCACCATAGCGAGGAAATCCTGGATTTTCGTTGTTTTATGCGTTTCGATGTAGTTTGAATGTTTTCCGGTTAATTATATTATTTAGGTGTAATTCGTTTGTAGGATTGTGATTTGATCGTGGAATTGCAACCTCGGATATATATCGGAGCTTGTCTACAAGCTAAGGTGAGTTTAAAGCGAAAGTTAGTGGTTTTATGAATTGAGTTTCATTATGTTATTGTTTATCGAGGTTAAGAGGGAATTAGCTTCTTAGAATTAAGTTTTGGTTTGAGACTTTAATTCGTAAGTGAGTGGAAAGAATTTGGAATTATAATGAATTCGATGAAAAAGGAAACATTGGAGTGGTTTGGAAGTATTGTAAAGTGATTTGGAGATGTTAGATAAAAGTGGAAGTTAAGTTACTTTGAGAGGTTTGGAAATTAAAGTAGCTTAAATGTTACACTTGAGTGATGACTCGTGTAATCTAAGTAGTTAGGTTCTTTAATAACTTAGTAGAATTCCTTAGAGGTTATCTAACTTATTGGAGAGCTTGATCATATTGATTCGGCACATGATAGTATGTTGATATCGATAAATACGTATCATGGTGCGATGATTTGTGGAGACAGTGGCACATTGATTCGGCACATGATAGTGTGTTGATATCGATCCATACGTATCATGGTGCGATGATTTGTGAAGACAGTGGCACATTGATTCGGCACATGATAGTATGTTGATATCGATCCATACGTATCATGGTGCGATGATTTATGGAGTCAGTGAGCATAATTGATATGGTATATGATAGTATGTTGACTTCGGTCCATACGGTATCATGGTACGGTAACTTGAGACATGGTACGACCGTACGTGGTATGTTGATTTCGATCCATACAATAGCACGATACGATGAACTTGTTTGGTAATAAAGATAGTTAATGTTACCTTTACATATTCTTTAGAATTGTGTAGTAAGACTTAGTAGTGAATGTTACTTTACTTTAAGTCTTTATATCTATCTCATAGTTTTAAATGATGATTACGGGTAATATATGACTATCGAATGATTGTATGGAATTGGAAGTGTGAATGTGGGTAGTATTGAGCATTATAGGCCTTTGGACACAATTTTGGTTATGAGATTTTGTTCATAGGATTACTTGCTTTCGTTTTACTCTCACTAGCATTTTATGCTAATGGTGCTACACTTACAAATTTTCAGGTAAACCTCGAGCTAAGAAGTGTGGTAGAGGAGGTGGAGCAGCGTGACTAGTCGAGATGGTGTATGGACAATGTTAAAGACATTTTTTGGTTTAGCATTTGTTAAAATGCTTGTAAATTATTTCCATTTTACATACATGTGTCTTTTTGAGCTCGGAAGGGTATTTGTGTAAAATTTGTCTATGTCTTATAATTTATTTCTCCTTTGGAATGCGCATTCCCGATTTATAGCTTTCTCTGGATTTGGGTTGTAAAAGAGGTTTTGGTTATTCGATTTTTAAACGAACCCATGTCGTGTTTCTTTAAAAATCGAGTCTTCCGCTGTGCATTTGAATTTAAAAAATTTAACGGAAAGCGGGTCGTTACAAAAGTATTGGAATTATCGACTTTATTTTGTTTTATGAGATTTTGATATTTATGCTAGAATTTAAATACTTTATGATTTGAGAATATCTTTAGTTCATTGATTTTGTTTTAAAGATTGTAACTCCGGCATTGTCGTTTTAGTAATTGTTTGTTTGATTTTAAGTGAAATTTATATATTTTCAATAAAGGATATTTATTGAGTCTTATGCTACTTTAATTATATTTGTTTTAAACTCAGAAAAAGTCAGGTCTTTACATAAAGTGAGCATGTGATGCAGGAAGATTCATTTAAGTTGTAACTCAAATAGTCTGTGGTATATGAATAAAAATTTGGTGCCTTATTTCTAGTAACACCACTAATAAGACCCAGTTGTGAATTGGCATATGTGATCTCATCTATATCGCTCATGTTGAGACATGTGAGTGGAGGTGTTGCTTAATAGATATTGTAGTAGAATGGACAAGGATATACTTACTGTCTTATAGTAAAGTCGTTACAGAAAGAGACTTCATATATCAATCGGTTGATCATGTAAAAAATTTCTTACTCCTGAGTGGATTTGATTAATTAAAAGAAATTAAATAGATGAGTCTATTTAATTATTTAATTAATGGTGAAATTAAATAGAAGAGTCTATTTAAATATTTTTAATAAAAATATTAAATAGAATAATTTATTTAATTAATTTAATTTTACAGTTGTCCAAAATTAATAGGAGATTAAATAGAGGAGTCTATTTAATTATTTAATTTGAGGTAGTCAAATTAAAGAGGAATTAGATAAATAAAAGAGGTTTTATTTAATTACATATTTAATGGAATTGTTCTGTTAAAAAAAGGAAAAATAAAATACCCAATATTGTCATGGAGATGATGGTATGGACGTGTAACCCATAGGTGGATCACACGCTAAATTGGTTTTTATTTTAACCAAAGATAAATTATATGGAAATTAATATTATTATTGTTTAATGAGTAAGATATGAAATAATTAATTTAAATTATGATATGAGAATATCTTATTATGGATTAAGATGTTATATCTTAAATATACAAAATATATTTTATAATATCTTTATTTAATTATTTAATAATTAAAAGATATTCAAATATTTTATGAGGCCTTAGTTTTCCCATAAATAGGAACCTTGGGGTGACCCCAAAACACACAACTAAGAGAGTAAAAAAAAGGCTAAGGAAAAATCCTCCTCCTCTCTCGTTGCCGCTGCCAACCCCCTGTACCCACACACCGATTCTCTTTTGTGCTTAGTGAGGAAGAACTTTTTGGTGGTCCAAGGATCGTAACCAAGAAAGACGAGGTAGAGCCAAGCACTTCCGGACAAGGGTTAGTCTTCTATTTTTGCATTAGTTTTTGGAATTATATTCAACTGCAAGGAAAGATTCTTAGGAATTCTGCTTGTGAACTCTTTTATAGAGGCCTCAATTTCAACACTTCTAACATAAATACAACTAGGTAGGTGATTCTCTTAAGTATAAAGTGTGTGGTCTTCGTCAAACGATCTATAATCACTCAAATGGTATCATAATCCTTTGAAATCTTTGGCAAACGATTGATAAAATCCATGGAAATCTCCTCCCATTTCGATTCAGGCACACTCATAGGGTTAAGTTAACCCGGTGAACTCTTCTATAAGGCCTTGACTTGTTGGAAAATCAAGCACCTACTCACATACTTTTCAATCTCATGTTTCAGCCCAAGCCACCAATAGTCTTGTCTTAGGTCAATGGACATCTTTATACTACCTAGATGAACAAAAGAAATATAGAACTGTGAGCCTCCTACAATATTTCTTTTCAAAATTCAATCTTAAAGGTACACAAAACCTCTAATGATACATAAAAGCACTATCTATAGAAAATGTTAAGTGACTAGGCATGCCTGACCCTGCCTCTCGAAAACCATCATGTAAGCCCCAGAAAACTATGAATCTCAGAGTCTATGCCAACTACTAACTGCCTCAATCTTAGAGGGATAAACAGATACCCCTCTACTCGATTCCACAAGGCCAAAAAATACCACTTCTTTCAGCCAAAACTCACACTTTGAAAATTTAGCATACAACTTCTAATTTTGTAACACTATCAATACCTTCTCCAAATAAAAAGCATGCAACCCCTCAGGTTTAGAATAAATCAATGAACCTCTTGAAGACATTATGCATAAGGTCCTTGAAAGGTTCATGCGTGTTGGTCAAGCCAAAAAACATAACCAACAAACTCATAATGTCCATAACATGTCTTGAAAGAAGTCTTGGGAATATCCTCATCACGAATCCCCAGCTAGTGGTATATGGATCTCAAATCTATATTAAAAAAGATAGTAGCTCCCCTCAACTAATCAAATAGATCCTCAATCTTAGGCAAAGGATATTTGTTCTTCACAATAACTTGACTCAACTCTAGATAATCAATGCACAGTCTCGTTGAAACGTCTTTCTTATCACAAACAGCGAACAGGCTCCCCTGAGGACACACTAGTGCGAATAAACTCTAAGTTTAAGAGCTCATGCAATTAACTCTAGTGCTCTTTCAACTCAGATGGTGTGTTATAATAAGGTGCCTTGGACACTAGAGTCGTCCTAGAACCAACCTCAATTTGGAAGTCTAACTCCCTCACCAGTAGTAAATTAAGTAACTAATAAGGAAAAAAAATCAATAAAATCGTTCACAACCGACACAAAATTGAAGCTAGTCTCTGGTACATACATACAACAATACTAGCTAAATAAACCCACACTCCATCACTTGAAAGCGCTCTAGCCTCTACATAGATATCAAAGTGGATGCTACTCGACCCGTAGACCCATAAAATCGATGGTGGATCTATATGGACCCACAAAATTAACAACTATCTCAGTACAATGGATATCTACATGATTGGGTGATAGCCAATCCATACCGAAAATCACATCAAAATCAGACATAGGAATAACAATCAAAGCAACATATAAAAAACAACCAAGAAAAACACAAGTCATCAATACTCTTCACACTATAAATAGCACAAGCTTCCCCACCAGGGTAGAAACACACATCTAAAAACCAACGGTCAAGACTCAAGAGTATTCGATTCAACAAACTCAGATGAAATAAAAGAGTGGCTAGCCTAAGAATAAAAAAAAATCCTAATGGCCCAAAATTATCAAAGTGCCTATCCCTATGGTACCTACAATCTCAACATCTTCTATAATAACAAATACACGAGCATGATGCTTCACATATGAAGGAGGTAACCAGTATGGTGGGTGAGCAACAGGCGAAAATCTGTACAGTTGAGCATGTTTACCCTGACCTCTACTTATGTCCTGATCTTTTCCCCACAGTAGAAAGCATACTCAGGTGATGGTGCCTGCTTTAGCCTCTATTAAATGAACTGACCCTGATTACTATGATGTAGTTGCTATGTCTGATATTCCCTACAAAAAGCGGTACGATGCCCAATCTGACCACAAATAAATCATCTCAATGGAAGGGCTATCCATACTGGGCTCCACCTCGGGCCTGCTGCTATAACTGCCCCTGCTTTAGCGATATTTCATGGACAGCCGATAACGATGGTGGTAAAACTACTGCTCAATGGAAGGGCTATCCATACTGGGTTCCACCTCGGGCCTGTTGTTGTAACTGCCCCTGCTTTGGCGATATTTCATGAACAGCCGATAACGATGGTGTTAAAGCTAAATGGTAAGCTACTACTCATACTTAGTCGAATATATCAAAAGAGCCAGAAAATCTAGGGCTCCACTTGTCCTTCTTCCTGAATCTCATAACACCCTTCATGGGTGCCACTTTCAAGAATACATGACCCCTCATTGCAAACTCAAGCAGACTACGCTATTTATCAGTAAAACTCTTTTGCCAAATTCAGGCAACCCTCACCCTCTCTAATCAAAGCGGTAGACTCACTAGTCACCTTTAACAACTCAGGTCCCAAAAGTTTTATCTTTCCAACCTCATCCCAATGATCGGGTGAACGAAACTTTCTACCATAAAGTGACTGAAACGGTGCCATCTCGATAGTAGCCTCATAACTATTATTATAAACAAACTCCACCAGATACAATAGAGAGTCCCAACTGCCACCAAAGTCTAGAACATAAGCTCTCAACATATCCTCCAAAATCTAGTTAATCCTCTCTGTGTGTCCATAAGTCTAAGGAGGAAAAGATGTTCTAAAATCCAAACTGGTACCCATGGCGATATGTAATCTCTGCCAAAACTTCAAGACAAAATGAGTATCCTGATTAGATACAATCCTCACTGACAAACTGTGCAACCTAAATATCTCTCGTAGATAAAATTGTGCCCAAGTCTCAACTAAGTAGGTGATTATACAAGGTATAAAGTGTGTGTTCTTTGTCAAACAATCTATAATCACTCAAATGGTATCATAATCCTTTGAGCTCTTCGACAAACCACTGATAAAATCCATGAAAATCTCCTCCCATTTCCATTCAGTCACTCTCAAAGGGTTCAGTTAACCCAGTGAACTCTTCCTCAAGGCCTTGACTTATTGAAAAATCAAGGACCTACTCACATACTCTACAATCTCATGTTTCATCTTAGGCCACCAATAGTTTTATTCTCAGGTCAATATAAATCTTATACTATATAGATCAACAGAAAAGATAGAACTATGAGCCTCCTCTAATAGTTCTTTTCAAAATTTGAACCCAAAGGTACACAAAGCCTCTAACCATGGATCAAAGTACTATCTGTAGAAAAGGTAAAGTGACAGGCATGCCAAACTTTGCCTCTAAAAAATCATCATGTAAGCCTCAGAAAACAGCTAATCTATAAAGTCTAGGCCAACTACTAACTACCTCATGAATCTTAGAGGGATCAACATATACCCCTCTACTCGTGTGACGACCCGTCACTTTTAAATAAATTAAATCAGAGGAAACAGCGGAAGTCTTTTATTTTAAGAAAATTGGCGTGATTATGTTTGAAAATAGGCTAGCCAAAACCTGTTTACATCTTAAATTCAAACATCTAAAAACACAAGGAACATTAAGTTCCTACCAGGAGTTCAAAATGATTTATAAACATAAAAGTAAAGACAAAAGCTCTTAAGAGCCATTTACAAATATACAACTCCAAAATTATATAAAATTCACGAAACCATGTACATGGATTTTTACAACCATCTAGTCCATCTCAAAGTCTTCATCCCTCGATCATGCAGCACCATCTCCTTTCCCTCGACCTCTAGTCAGGGCATTACCTGAAATTTTGTAATATCATGAGCTAACAACTTAATCCCAGTGAGAATAATAAAGATAAAAAGTAAAAATAGACCTCAAACTTGCATTTTCGATTTGTGTCCAATTAATCTGACACAATTCACTCCTAAAGTTCTCCAAACTCTAGGTAATTTCATTTTAAATTTCCAAAGGATGATATTACTAACACTCGTAGTCAATCCTCATCCATTAACTTGTTATGACATAGAATAAGTAAAGTAAATAAACTTTGTATAAAATGTAACATCTTGATTCTCTATATCATCAATCATAAGCATGAATGCATGAGGACATCCCGTAGGATTTCGCATTTGCCCTTATGCATGAGGAAGTAATGCGTACGTCTCGTAACTTACCATTCTATCCCGCATGAGGAAGTAATGCGTACGTCCCGTAACTTACCATTCAACTCCCTATGCATGAGAAGTAATGTGTACGTCCCGTAACTTACCATTCAACTCTGCATGAGGAGTAATGTGTACGTCCCGTAACTTACCATTCAACTTCTTTCCTTGTTTTACTTTCTTTTCTTTTTCTGAAGGTGATGTGGACACTACCCGTAGGCTCCAACATTCTCCCCTTCTTTTCTTTTTCAATGCATGATGCGAAAATGTTATGGTGCAATATGATATGCATATGTCTGCATATCCTTGTAAAAGTAAATAAGTAAACTACAAAATTAAAGTAGTCGATGCAAGCATAAAGTAGAGGGGTATAAAATAAAAGACATAAAGTAAAATAGATAGGAAACTCCGGACAAACGATATGTAAATCGAACTCTGCTACATTAATAAAAGTAGATCCTATCTTAAACGATTAATCTATTCCTTCAAGTATTCTAAACTTCCAATGATCCATTCTAAACTTCGAAACGAATCTAACTTAGAATTTTCTAAGATTCAATGCTTTCCTCGAGAACTCCTAAGTTCTCACTTAAAGGATTAACTTCAAATCCTAAGGGCACTAACTCACACGCCTCTAATCTTAGATTCGAATTCTAATCTTAGTTTCCAATTCTACAAACCATCACACTCATTTGCTTTCTATAGTTACTTTAAATCCTAACTATTCTCACCTTTGCAAAAGAAGATTTCGTTCCAAACCTTCGATAACGCGATCAATGAAAGGTTCAAAAACACCTACAATTAGAATTATATTTCACAATCAATAAATTACCAACTATCAATCAAACGACATCTAAATACACAAAACAACGAAAAACACTTTAATTCTCACATGAGGCTCTCAGCCCCCCCTTTGCAAAAGGGTTTTGGTTTTGGTTTTCCGGCTTTTAGGCAATTTAGATGTGTTTCGAGTTGGTTTCAAGCAAATTTGATATTCCCGATTTCAATGGGTATCGATAATTAGGGTTTTTGAACATTATGCCCTTTCCCGAATCGAATTTCAATAAACAATAATTCATTAATTTATAACCCATAATCAAACCCAAAAAGGTAAATTTCAAACGGGAAGGGTTTCGACTGAAACTCGGTTTTAGGGTTATGGGAAAGTTTCCAAAAACTCTTAAAACTACTCCCGTATTTACAAACACCGAGTTTCACGACAAGAAATCGAAGGAAATCAAAGAAAACTCCATTAAAACACTATTTGAAGCTTAGGGTTTGAAACTTTACTTACCGAGAACTCCGTGGATCCGGAGAGAAAGGAACGATGGTTAGGTGGAAATGAATCCTAGACCCGAGGGCTTTCCGATGCAACCAAGATCGAGCCGATCCGTCGAGAAACGAAGAAAACCCGAAATCCCCCATATCCCTCTCCTGGCTCACGGTTGTGAAGGGAAATGAATGAGCAAAATGAGTCAACTTTGGTCAATTGGTATATTTAAAGATGAATGAATAGTGTTTTGGATATTTTTAAGAAATTGGAAATGACGGTTGCGTCCTTTTATGACTTTTGACTTCTAAATCGAAACCCGATGATCTTAAATAAATCTAAAGGTGATTAATAATTATTAATTGGCCTATTAATAATTATTAATATCACCGAAACGAATTTAGAGAATTAAAACAATTAAAAAGGAATTTCGGGCGAAAATAACTACTAAAATTGAAATTACAAAATAATAATTACACTAAATACTTAAATTGAAATAAATAAATAACATAAAATAAAATAAAATAAAAATAAAAATAAATAATTAAAAAAAAAATTTACTTCAAAATAACGGGACGTTACAACTCGATACCACAAGGCCTAAAAATGCCACTTCTTTTAGCCAAAACTCACACTTTGAGAATTATGCATACAAGTTCTGATTTCGTAAAACTATTAATACCTTCTCCAAATGCAAAGCATGCGACTCCTCGGTTTTAGAATAAATCAACAAACCACTTGAAGACAGTATGCATAAGGTCCATGAAAGCTACTGGCGTGTTGGTCCAGCCAAAGCACGTAGCCAAAAAAAATTATAACGTCCATAACGCATCCTGAAATCAGTTTTAGGAATATCCTCATCACGAATCCTTAACTAGTGTTATTTGGATCTCAAATCTATATTCAAAAAGATAGTGGCTCCCCTCAACTAATCAAATAGATAATCAATCTTAGGCAAAGGATATTTATTCTTCACAGTAACTCGATTCAACTCTCTATAATCAATGCACAGTTTCATTAAACTGTCTTACTTATCACAAACAACATAGATTCTCCCCACGAGGACACACTAGTTTGAATACACTCTACGTTTAAGAGTGCGAATAAACTCTAAGTTTAAGAGCTACTGTAATTAACTCTTGAGCTCTTTCAACTTAGCTGGTGTGGTACAATAAAGTTCCTTGGACAATGTAGTCGTCCTAGAAACAACCTAAATTTGGAAGTCTATTCACCATATTATACTTGGAACCTTCAACTTTTGATAATCATTAAGAAACGCTGAAATATATAACTCATAATCTTCAAGAGTTAGTCATTTCCTTCGAAAGATCAATGAGTCATCTCAACTCAAATTAGATAAACTACCGAGCTTAAACCAGTTAGTTCACTTACTTTAGTCCTTTCATTTCAAATCTCGATCTCAACTTCCAATCCTACAAGTCGTTCAACTTGTTTGGTTTATAAGTTTACATTTAAATTTTATTTATCCTCACCTCGACTATTCGTGTGACAATAGAGTTCCAATGAACTGCCAAATGAGCAATCACACCTACAATACATGAATTGAAAATATTTTACAACTCATAACTAAGATGAGAACAAGTGTAATTTTTGGGTGAATAGTGATCTTAAATTAAAAGTGTTTTTGGATGAATAGTGTCTTTTTAACTTCCAAGCTCAAAATCGTTAAATTTCTTGATAGAAATAGTTTATTTCAACTTAAAAAATCATTTAGAAACAGAAAAAAAATAAAAACCATAGTTAATTTTTGGAAAACTCACTTATTAGGGCTTCCCTTAGAGAACGGGAAACGCCACCAATCTGGGATTTATAGGTATACCTTATCCCAAGTAATCAAACGCCCCAGAAATCAAGACGATCCACCGATATACGACAACCAAAAAAAATCCCCCCTCCCAAAGGTCACCCATGGCCAAAGAGGAGAAAGAATAAAGAAGAAATGTGATATTTTTTCACTATTTGGGTGGGAGATAGTGAATAATGCCAAGATATTTTAAGAATTTAAAAATTATGAACTCGCCCCTTGTTTGTTTTTAGCTTTTAAAACGAAACCCGAAGTACTTAATCTTTCCAAAAGGTGATTAAAAATTATTAATTGGCCCATTAATGATAATTAATAAGCCCTAAACTAATTTAAGTTAAAAAGAATTAAAAAGATTTACGAACGAAATAAACTCATAAATTTTAAGTTATGACTTCCAAAATAAATTTATATACTTCAATTAAATTAAAAGAAAAAAATATCAAAAGTAACGGGACATTATAGTCTACCTTCCTTAATAGTGAGGCATTGAAGGTGCAAGGTTATACTGATGACATAGCTCTAACTGCTGTGATGGTCTGCTTGAAAGATGAAAAATTCTTGTGGTTACTAGACAAAAAGATGCCTGCAACATATACCGAGCTCCTCACTAGAGCGCAAAAATATATGAGCTCTTGAGAGTTTTTTAGTGCAAGAAATACTTTAGATGAAGAAGGTAGTATTAAACAATAAGACCACAAGAAGAGAGACCAAACATAAGATTTTTCCTGGAAGACTGATCATCACGAGGATGACAAAAGAAGGAGGTCAGGTGACCAACTTGACAAGCAGAGTTTCCTTCTAGTAAGTTTAAAAAATACACTCCTACCACGGTCGTGATTGAACAATTACTCTTGGAGATCAAAGACAAAAACTTGGTAAGGTGATTGCCTAAGATGAAAGTGGGGAGACAAGTATTGCCTCTTCCACAAAGACCACGGCCATACCACATCTGATTGCTTTGATCTCAAGGAAGAAATTGAGACGCTTATTCCAAGAGGATACTTGAAGGAATTTGTGAGAAGTAAAAGAGATAAAGAATATCAGAACCGTGATAATCAAGATTTTCCAATTGGAGAATTAAGAACCATCTTTGGGGTCCCGACTATTGAAAAAGAGCCCAAGCCCTGGAAAGGACCATGCTGGGTCGTTGAGGTATTGGCCAAGGCATCAACACATTGATTAAACTCATTTAAAAGGCTCTCCAATACCTATGAAGATGTCAATCAACTTAGATTTAGATTTTATTTATTGGAAGACTGTAAGAGGTTCGACAATAAAATGAATAAGATTGTTCGTTTTCTACTTATTGCATCTATGTAGAGTTAAATCATTCGAAATTCATTAGACTCGAATTAGAATTTCTTAGTCCATCAAGTGAAAGAGCTAAACATAAATTTTTTTAAGTCTACTAGGAAGTGCAGGGCTCGCATGAGCCAAAGCCTGGTTGAGAATTTAAAACAACTAAAAAAATTATAAGTCTACTAGGGAGTGTAGGGCTCACACGAGCCACACCTTGTAGAAGTATTTAAAACGACTAAAAAATTCTAAGTCTACTAGAGAAAAGGACTCGTACGAGCCTCACCTAGTAGAAGAATTTAAAACGACTAAAAATATTCTAAGTCTACTAGGGAGTACAGGGCTTGCACGAGCCGCGCCTAGTTGAAGAATTGAAAACGATAAAAAATTCTAAATCTATTAGAAAGTGCATGCACATCTGGTAGAAGAATTTAAAAAGATTAAAAAAATTCTAAGTCTACTAGGGAGTGTAGGGCTCGCACAAGCAGCATATAATAGAAGAATTTAAAACGACACAAAATTCTAAGTCTACTAGGGAGTGCAGGGATCGCACCTAGAATAAGAATTTAAAACAAAGAAAAAATTCTAAGTCTATGAAGAGTACTGGGCTTGTACATCAATCAAGTTTGTGTCAAAACTCGAAGACAAGTCGACCCTAAAATTAGTTTTGAGAAAAGTTAAAAAAAAAAAGTCAAAGTCAACCATTTGACCAGTCAATGCATGTCAGTCAAAAATACGTGGGTCAAACACTGACCCGTGTCAGCGGGTCTGGCTTTTACCCACGGGTCAATATGAGGGTCAGCATAAAATCCATGGTTTTTTACTTTTGAAGGGGAAAAAAAGTAAAAAGTAAAAGCTGCTACGCAGCTGAGAGAAAGGAAGAAAAGAAAAAAAAATTAATAAATTAGTGGAACCAACATGAAACTCAAATTAGGTTTTTTAATTTTATCAATTTCACACGCTCTATTATGCACTGACTTGCGAATGTTTCAAATAAAAGTGAAATATCTTGTTCACGTGAGGCATAATTGAGAAGAATACTGGTCCCGTTATTTTGAGGTAAAAAAATTTAAATTAAATTATTATTTATTTAAATTTAATTTAAGTATTTAAAGATTATTTTAGATTCAGTAATTTAGAATTTAGTAGTTTATTTCGGTTTAAATCTTTTTTAATTATTTTAATAGCTTAAATTAGTTCTGGTCGTATTAATAATTATTAACGGGCCAATTATTAATCACCATTTACATAGTTTAAGAACTTCGGGTTTTGATTTAGAAGTCAAAAGTCATTAAAAGGACGTTGCCGTCATTTCTAAAATTTCTAAAATATCTTTTCACTATTCACTTTCTTCTTAAATAGACTTTTGACCAAAAGTTGACCAAACCTTTCATTTTTCTTCTCCGAGAACCATGGCTTCAAGGAATGGGGGGAGATTTTTCGGGTTTTGCTCGTTTCTCGATGGATCGACTCGATTTCAGTTGCATTAGAAAACCCTCGGTCCTAGGATTCTTCTCCACCTAGCAATTGTACTTTCCATCCATGTTCTAAGGATCTCTCGTAAGTTAAACTTCAAAACCCTAAGCTCCAAATAGTGTTTTAATGGAGTTTTCATATTGATTCTTCGATTTCTTGCCGAGGAAATCGATGATTTTAATTATAGGAGTTGTTTTAGATGTTTTTGGGATTTTATCCTAACCCTAAAACCCGAGTTTGAGCCAAAACCCATTCCGTTTGAAATTACCATTTGTGGGTTGAATTTGGATTATTTATTATTGATTATTTGTATATTGTAATCAAATTCGGGAAATCGATTATTGTCCAAAAACCCGAATCATCGTTACCCATTGAATTTGGGAATTTCCAAACTACTTGAAATCACCCCAAAACACCTCTAAAGTGCCTAAAAATCGGAAAACCGAACTTGAAACCCATTTTCTTTTGAGGGGCCGAGAGCACCCATGGAGTTTTTCTGAGGGTTTTCGTCGTTTTGAGCTTTTAGATTATTTTGAACGATGTTTGGTTTATTAATGATTGTTAGATATACTTTTAATTGTAGGTGTTTTGGATCGTTGATTGATCGCACTATCGGAGGTTTGGAGCGAAACTACTTTAGCCAAGGTGAGAATAAATAGGATTTAAAATAGCTTTAGAAACCGAATAAGTTGAACGGTTTGTAGAAACGGAAGTTGAGATTAAGATTCGAATCAAAGATTAAAGGAAAGTGAGCTAGTGATCTTAGGATTAGGAGCTAGTTCTTTGAGTGAGAACTTTTGGAGTTTCTCGAGGGAAACGTTGAACTTTTGAAAGTTCTAAGTTAGAATCGTTTCGGAGATTAGAATGGATCATTAGAAGTTAAAAGATTCAAACTTTTAGATAGAATGGTTAAAGGAACTTGAAAATAGAACCTTGGATTTTATTTGGGAGTTTAGAATCCTTGAAAGTGAAGATTATTTGTTTAAGATAAGATCTTACTTTTATTAAAGTATTGGAAGTTCGATTTATTTATTGTTCTTCCGAAATTCCTATTTATTTACTTTATGCATAAGGACATCTATGATCCTTTTACTTTATGCCCTTTACTTTATGCTCTTCGGTTACTTTAACATTCATATTTGCGTTTATTTACTTTTGCAAGCATACGCATAAAATCTTGCACCATAACATCTCGCATCATTAAAATGAAAGGAAAGGAAAGTGAGAAACAAAAAAAGGGAGAATGTGGATCCTACGGAAAGTTCACATTACCTTCATTCATTCATAAGGGATAATGTGGATCCTACAGGAAGTTCATATTACCTTCATTCATGCATAAAAGGTGAATGTGAATCCTACGAGATGTCTTCATTACCTTCACGCATATTATCGGTGGAATTATATCATGGAGAAAGAATTGTATATTTCATTATGGAAAGTAAGACAATAAGGAGAATTGAGATGTTATGCTTATGCAAAGTTTATTTACTCCTTTTATATTAGTTTTTATGACTAATAGTTGAAAGTTAGTTTTCTAGAGTTTAGAGAACTATAGAAAAGATTAAGTAACACGTACATTTGTAGAGAGAAAAGAAATGAAATTGATGTATAGCCGAATGCCTATAGAGGAAAAAAAAGAATGAGATTGAGTTGGATAATGAGAGAATACAAGGGTGTATTGAACCTTGTATAATTATTATATGATATATATGTAAGAGAACTAGTTTCTCAATAAATTGGAAGATCTTGAAATTAGAGAATAAGATTTGATGTAAACCATATGTATAGTATAAGGTATTAAAGAGAACGAGATTCAAATGTTGTATATATATATATATATATATATATATATATATATATATATATATATGTTATGAAACATATCCTCCTAATGGTTGGAAGATAGTTCTTCAATTATTTTGGGAGAATTGGTAAGTAAAAGTGAAATATTGATGTAAAACCATTTTGGTGGTTGAAAGGTAAGAGAATGTGAGTTTTACTTGGACACAAATCCGGATGCGGGTTTGGGGTCTAACTTTACTTTTTATTCTGTTTATTCTCACTGGGCTTTGTTGTTAGCTCATGATATTACAAACATTTTTAGGTGTTCGGGGTCATATGAAAGGAGCTGGTGTGGCTTGATCGATATGATGATGATGAAGAGATGAACTAGATGTACATTTAAAAGTCCCGGGGCTATTTTGTTTTGTTTTTGGTCATTAAGATGTAAATTTGTTTATAAGCTCTTAAGAGCTTCTTATTTCACTTTTATGAATGTTAACTCTTTTAAAGTCTTGAAATAGGAATTGAAATTCCTTGTCTTTAATTTCTCTGATTGTGAAAAATGTATACAAGTTGTGGATAGTCCAAGTTTTAAACATATCCACGCCAAATTTTTATTAAATAATAAGTCTTTCGCTGTCAATCTGATTTTAAATTATTTAAAAGGAGTCGGGTCGTCACAAATACATTGCCTGATTTCTCCTAACAGAAATAGATGGAAATTAATTTCCCATTGGTTTTAGAGAGGGAAATGAAAGGGTTATACGTATTTATAATCAACTTTCTCATCTTTGATATATTTTTTTTCTTTTTACAATATTGTGATAGATATTTTTCATCTCCTAAAAAATATCATGAAATTTCATTCAGTTGATGAGTTCAAGATATCAACATCAAAGATAGTTAATGAGATCAAGATATCGACGTCAAAGTTTATTTTTTCAAGTTTTTTCTCAAATAGTTCAAATCTTCATATTTATTTCGAAAATATCTGTATTTTTCAAAATTACTCAAATAATATAATATAGTTCCAAAAACAATGGAATCGTTTTTTAAGGTTATTTATAATAAGTTTGTACGTATTGTTTTGTTTCAGTTCAAGTTTAAATTATTTACCAAACTATTTAATTATTTTCAACTAATTTATTAGTTTTTATTTTTATTTTGTTAGTTTAATAAGTAAATGAACTATAATTGTGTTATTTAATTAATTTTTGAATAATTCTAATATTAGTAAGTAAAAATATGTTAATTTTATAATTGTCCCATTTTAGTTATGAAAAAGAAAGATTTATTGAATAATAAAATGATATTTTCAATACCATCAGTTAAAAAATGGAAAATCATTCGGTAAAAGTACTAAGATTTAATTGAAAATAACCATTGTAAAATTGATTAGAGGACAAACAAAGTATTTTTCAAATTAGATTTAAACAAAAAAAAATTTAAGAAAATGCTACTATAATTATAAGGGTTAATTTTAGTAATAACCATTTAATAAATGAAAATTTCAAGAAAACCGTATCTTTTATATATATATATCAAAACTACCCAAAAACCGCCGCCGGCAAAATTAATTAGATTGTGAAAAGACAAAACGTACCCCCGATTTAATTTCTCCTTAATTTATGCAAAATTTAAGGAAAATTTTAAAATCCCTTAAATTTTACAAAATAAATGGAAAAATAAAATCTAGACATAAATAAAACTATAAAAATTAAATCTAAAAAATATAAAAGTACAAGAAAACAAAATCTTCAAGCTTCTGACTTTCTTCCAGTAATATCAAATAAAGGATCCTGAAAAAAAAGGTATATAAATTATAAATATTTATTTAAAAAAAAAAAATATGAAGGTTTACTAAAAAAATAAAAGGTATATAAAATATAAACATTTATAATAAATAACTATTACTTACAAGGATTATGCGACCCAATAACATAACAAAATTTTGGGACATTCAACGTTAACCATGGATATGAAATCAAAACCCGCAGGAGCCTCATCAACATAAAATCTTCGAGGTTACTATAAACACCTAGATCAAAAACAGGTTGTGATTGGATCAAAGAACAAGAAGGGTTGTCGTCAGGGTTAATAGGTACTAGATTAGAAAATGTTTTCTTCTTAACAACCACGAGAACAACACAAGCGAAAATAGTTCTCAAAAAGAAAAGTTTCAAGGACTGCAACATCATTGTCAGATTTGACGTCTAAATAAACCCTAACTTTGGATTTCGTAACAACTTCCATCAACAAACAATGAGAGTCAGGAATGAAAGAAACTTTACGACGAACCTTTTTGATAAGATCTACAAACGTGGTCTGTTAGAAATACATCATAGATTTGAGTTCGTAGCATTCGTAAACGTGGGCTTCGTTCCCACAACCATCGTATATGATATCAATAGGTGTAGATCTCATTTCGTGAAAATAGAAAAAATGATAAAAAAAAATGGAAGAGATGAAGAATGGAATTGTGATGAATAACAAAAGAATTTAAAAAAAACAAATGGAATAAGCGGAGAAGATGATACAAAAATGATGAAGAGAAAATATAAAATATAACAAAATCAACTACTGTTACAAGCATCCTTAATTAAAGGAGTCATTAATTATGAAATAAAAAAAGGAAAAAATCAATAAAGATTTGATATGAGCTATTGAAAACAGCGGGGGCAAAAAGGTAACAATTTTTATAGTGGCAACCGGAAATTCCTAAAAAAATGGTGGTTGTTGGGTATAATTGGAAAATAATAAAAACAACCATCAAAAGTGGATTTATGTGAATTATTGTGGTCTGGGAGCAATTATTTCTAATTATAAAGGAATTAAAATAATTGTCCCTTTTTTGTCAAATAAGGGAAGTTTATTGAATAATAAAATGATCTTTAACACCGTAAGTTTAATAAAAATAATTGAACTATAATTATGCTATTTGAGTAATTTTGAAAATTTCTAACATTTGAGTATGTAAAAAATATGTTATTACAACCATTATCCTTTTTTTTCCCAAAGAAGATAAGTTTATTGAATAATAATTGAAATAATCTTTTCAACACCGTAAATTAAATAATGGAAAAATTTTCAATCAAAAGTATTAAGATTTATTTGAAAATAATCATTGTAAAATAAATAAGAGGCCGGATAAAGTTTATTTCAATAAGATTTTAAACATAGAATTAGGAAAAGATTAGGTATAATTATAAAAAGAAATTAAAAATAAATTATGACGACATCTTAAATATGCATACATTTTTTTTTTTTATATTTGTAATTCATGATAAAAAAAAATTGGTAATTTAATTAAATCTTTAATCCATATATCTCTCTCTACTACATCAACTATATCTATAATATACATTGAGAAAATGATTTTTCTAAAGAATGAAAAAGATGGGATCTTAAATTGATCAAACAATTGTAATTTATTATTTAAATAAATCATTTAAAAAAATAATAAGATATTAAATTGTTTAACTAGTGGAATGGTTAATCAAAAAAAAATTTAACAATCAATAGATTTTCATTAACTTTGGGCCATTTCTGTTGTGGGGTGAAATTATATCAGTACACGTGGAACTTCTCAACTTGTTCAAAGAATGGACAATCGACATGTCTACGTCTACGTCACCTGAGAGTCTACGTCTACGTCACCTGGGAGGCTACGTCTACGTCACCTGAGAGTCTACGTCTACGTCACCTGGGAGTCTACGTCTACTGTAACGTCCCGTTATTTTGTGATAAAAAAAAAAACTTTTATTTATTTTATTTAATTTAAGTAATTAAAGTTCATTTATTTATTATTAAATTAGAATTTAGTAATTTATTTCATTTTAATTCATTTTAATGGCTTTATTTATTTAAATACGTTTTAATGGTATTAATAATTATTAACGGGCCAATTAATAATTATTAATCACCATTGGGATAGTTTGAGTTATTCGGGATTCGTTTTTAAGCCAAAAGTCATAAAAGGGCAAAACCGTAATTACCCAATTTGCAAAATATCTAAAAATACTATTTGTCATCTTCTTTAAATTATCATTGACCACAAAAAATTGACCAAAAAGCCTCCAATTTTCCCTCTCCCACCCGTGGGTTCCAAAGAAGAGAAATAGAAAATTCGTTTTTGTTCGTTTCTTGCCGGATCGACTCGAGCTTGGATATTTCGGAAAGCCCTCGGGTCAAGGATCATTTCCCACCTAGCCATCGTCCGTTTCTCTCGAGATCCTAGGAGTTCTCGGTAAGTGAAGTTTCAAACACTAAGTCCAAATAGTGTTTTAATGGAGTTTTACTTGTTTTCTTTCGATTTCTTGCCGTGGAACTCGGTGTTTGTCAATTCGAGAGTAGTTTTAAGTGTTTTTGGAAACTATCCCATAACCCTAAAACCGAGTTTCAGTCGAAACCCTTTCCGTTTGAAATTTACCCTTTTGGGATTGAAATTGGGTTAGAAATTAATGAATGATTGTTTATTTAAATTCAATTCGGGAAAGGGATTAATGTTCAAAAACCCTAATTATCGATACCCATTGAAATCGGGATTATCGAATTTGATTAAAACCAACTCAAAACGTATTTTGATTTGCCAAAAAGCCGAAAAACCAAACCCGAGACTCATTTTTGATGAGAGGGCCGTGGCCCTCAAAGGGGAAGTTTGGTGGATTTTCGTCTTTTTCCTTGTTTAGTCGTTGTTTAATCGATAGTTGGTAAAGTTATTGATTGTTACGATATAATTCGTTTGTAGGTGTTTTTGAACCTCGTGGTTGATCGCTCCTTCGGACTTAGGAGCAAAGTCATCTTTTAACTAAGGTGAGAATGATTAGTATTTAAAGTAACTATAGAAAGCGAACAAGTATGATGGTTTGAAGAGTTTGAAACTAAGATTAGAATCCGAACCTAAGATTAGAGGGATGTGAGTTAGTGCCCTTAGGATTAAGAGTTAATCCTTTAAGTGAGAACTTAGGAGTTCTCAAGGAAAGTGTTGAATCTTAGAAGATTCTAAGTTAGATTCGTTTCGAAGCTTAGGTTGGATCATTGGAAGTTAAAAGATCCAACTTGTTTTTAAAACGGTTAATAGAACCTCGGATTATTTGGAAGTTTAGAATCCCGGAGGGCATAGGTTAATCGTTTAAGTTATGTTTCTAATTTTATTATTTGTTATCGGAGTTCGATCGTCATATCGTTCGTCCGAGATTCTTATCTATTTTACTTTAAGTCATTTACTTATGTTCTTTACTTTATGCCATTTACTTTATGTTTGTGATGGTTATCTTAATTACGCACTTTATTTATTTACGCTATAAAACATCATATTGCATCATACCATATCACATCATGGAAAATAAGTGTGAAAGTGAGAAAGAATGATTGGGGGAACGATGGGTCCTACGGGATATACCACGTTACCATCATTGAAAGAAAAGAGAAAGTGAGAAATAAATGATTGGGGGAACGATGGGTCCTACGGGATATACCACGTTACCATCATTGAAAGAAAAGAGAAAGTGAGAAAGAAAAGGAGGGTGAATGAACGATGGATCCTACGGGATAGACCACGTTACCTCCTCATGCATAAGGGCGTATGCGAATCCTACGGGATGCTCTCATGCATTCATACATATGATCGATGAAAGAGAGAATTGAGATGTTTAATATGATGCAAAGTTTATTTACTTCTATTACTTATGTCATAATATTGTTGATGGATGAGTATTGACTATGATTATTAGTAATATCATCCTTAAAAAATATAAATGAAATTACCTAGAGTTTGAATGACTTTAGGAGTTATTTTGTGTTATAAAAGTTAAAGGATGAATAATTAGACTAAGTGTGCTAATTAGTATCATCAATTGGAAAGTATGAAATAGAATGACCTAGACTTTAGAGAATTCTAGGGAGGTTTGTGTCGGAATTTTTTTGGACGCAAATCAAAATGCGAGTTTGAGGTCTATCTTTACTTTTTATACTTATTATTCTCACTGGGCTTAGTTTGTTAGCTCATGATATTACAACCAATTTCAGGTAATGCCTTGGCTAGAGGTCGAGGAAGAGGAGGAGGTGCTGCGTGATCGAGGGATGCTGACCTCAAGATGGACTAATGGATTTGTAAAGTTTATGTCTTATTTTGATGAACTTTAAGAATTTTAATGAATTATATTTTGTATTTGGCTCCTAAGAGCCTAATGTTGATGTTTATATGATATACATATTTGAACTCCTGATCTTGGACTTAAAGTCCATGTGATTTTATTAGATTTGAAAATTAGGATGTAAACAGGTTTTCGGCATGCCAATTTTCAAACATAACCACGCCAATTTTTCGTAAATTAAAAGACTTCCGTTGTTTTCTCTGAATTTAATTTATTTAAAAGTGACGGGTCGTCACAACGTCACCTGGGAGTCTACGTCTACGTCATCTAATGAGGCTATGTATCTAAGACCAAGGAAACTACATTGTATTGATATCCAATCAAAAGATGACACGTGGCATGACCAACAAGCGACACGTCGTTGGGAAGCAACACGTGGCCCAATCCCGACGTGACACGTGGCATGATGATGTCATCAAACTCCTATCATATTGAAGGGATGATTTACTAAATTAGCGGAATTTATTTAGTAACACAAATTAACACTTAATTTAGGATCTATTAATATCATGCAATTTGTGATAAAAACATGTAGATTCATGCTAGTTTTTCGAAAATTAAAAACCCTTTACTTACATTGAGTAAAATATGGAGAATCGGTTGGAGGTTTCTTTACAGCATCAAATCCTCAGCAACACCGGATCTTCTACGCTATATCCCGATCGATCAAACGAAACCCGATTGTGGGATCGAACTTAAGAAGAAATTGGGAAGAAGAAAAAATATTTTTCTTCCCAATGGCTAAGGGAAATCGGCAATGAGGGAGGGAGAGGAGGAAGAGAGAGTTCCAACTTTCTATGGAATTAAATTGTATGATTTATGAATGACCCAACCCTCCTATTTATAGAAAAATAGGAATCCTAATCACATTAGGATTAATCTATAGAGATAAATACAAAAAGAATAAAGATTATCTCTTTCCTTTATCTTGCAATTTCGAAAATGCCATAGATAAATAGGAGATTATTTTATTTTCTTTATTTTTATTTATCTTGGGTAAATAAATCTATGTAATTATTTTAGGATATAATTCAAGCAATTATCTCTTCCCAAAAATACATATATAGCCGAAAATGCATACATTAATTAATAAATAATTCTAATTTATTTAATTAATTATTTTGAGCCAATTCCAATTGGGTTCATTAATCCAATTGGGCTAGAAACTCTCTCTTAATTTAATAAGTCCAACTTAATTAATTTATTTATTAATTACCATTTAAATAAAATATTTTATTTAAACAATTAATAATATTAATATTTTCTCCCGACTAAATATTATCAAATTATATTTAATTATTAATTTCCATTTAAATAATTGTCATTATTTAAATAATTAATAATAAATATTTTAATTATTAATTTACATTAAATAAACTCATTATTTAATTAATAATTTTATTGATAACATTTTATTATTAATTAATTAATTTTAATTATTAATTTCCGTTCAAATAAAATTTATTATTTAAACAATTAATAATTGTTAATTAATTTCAAATTATTAATTACCATTTAAATATACTCAATATTTAAATAATTAATAATATTTCATTATTAATTTCATGTTTAAATAAACTCATTATTTAAACAATTAATAATGTTTATATTAATTACCGTTTAAATATACTCAATATTTAAACAATTAATATTGCCTATTTTAAGTAATTCACTTTACTTAAAATTTCCATTTCTTCTACTTGATTTCGCGACTACGATATTTGGGCTAGCATAGGGACCCGATGGGCCTATAGATCATGGGCTTAATAATTAGTCAATTAAGTGATTAACACATAATCGATTAATTACTTATTATCTAACTATGAATAATTCCACTATAGATTCATAGTTGAACTCCCCACTATAGATGAGTTATGTCCATTTAGTTTATCATTATTTATATCTGTGATATAATCCTTCACGTGGAACCCTCATAATTACAGGCAGATAAATTTACCGTTTTGCCCCTGTAATTACCGCTTTATCCTTGTGTTCCCGCTGATTCTCCAATGAACTTTATCTTTAGTCGAACTAGAGATAAGGTGCTTCTGTGATCAATAGAAGTCGTGGCGCCACTTGTTCATGTCTCGAATCAGTACATCAAGGGAGTTTCCTAAAGTTCCTAAAATATTTAGGTATCGCACCGATCCTGTTAATTTATAGGAAAGTTATGAATTCCATCTTGTGAAAATGAGTTCCCAGCTACTTATCTAGTCATGTTCCCAAAACGAGTGTATTGAGCGTTCTTACGGATCGCTCTCAACCATGTGAATCAAAGAACGTAACTCCACAAATAGGAGTCCGCATTTCACTCAGGATTGAGATCTATCACGGTTGATAAACTTAGTTTGATATTCGATCATTTCTCGTAAACGGTACTAAGGAGAAATTTGATCGAACATCGTGGTCCTGTCTTATACAATCAACATTGCATATGATACTTCCATTTCATGTCTCCCACATGAATGATCGAGGATTAGATCATTTGTCTATAAACAAAATGCGAAGCTATCAACAATGTTACCAGGATAAGGTTCCCAAACGTTATCCATTTATCTAGACACTTTTAAGTTACTCATCTCGACTTTAATCCTCTCGTATGACTCACATACTAAGTCGTGATTTCATAAGAGTAACTTAGGGTTTACTATTTGAATGTTTGATATTAATATATTTCCATATATTCCTAATATCGTCAATTGAATCAATCTAGATAATATAAAGAACTTATGTTTATTTATTTAATTTATTCTAAATAAATTATTATTATTAAATAATTACAAGTTCTAGGACACCATTCCTAACACATATAAATAGGAGAAGAAATTCATTCATTAGGTAACTAATTTCTACTACAATTCTCTTTGGCACACTAGCTTTGCTTGCACTGACTTAAGCATCGAAGAGTGTTAGGCCGGCACCACACCGGTGCTCTCTTTATTTCCTGTGCAGGTACATACAGTGCTCGTCAACTACTCAGCACATCACCTACGCAGCACCTTTAGTGCAGTGCACTACATCCGACCCGTCCTATAAATTAAGTTTGTTGCTTACGTGGAAGCTCTCCATTTTTAGGCAACAACATTTGGCGCCGTCTGTGGGAAGAGTATATAACTAAGTGCTCTACCATCAAGGATGAGTCGTAGAAGTCAGCAACACGGTGATGATATAGATGACGGTGAAAATCGTAACCCTCGTAATACGAGACATCAAACTCGTAGCACTAGAGAACGACAACAACAACAACAACAACAAGGCGATGAAAATCAAGAAGTAGTTAGAGTTGTGTAACGTCCCGTTACTTTTAGAGGTAAAAAATTTTTTTGTTATTTTATTTTATTATTTTATTATTTTTATTTAATTAAAGCTTTTAAAATTAGTTAAAGTTAGTAAATTCAATTTTATTAGTTATTTCCGTCCGAAATTCCTTTTAATCGTTTTAATTCATTTCGGTGACTTTAATAATTATTAACGGGCCAATTGATAATTATTAAACACCTTTAGATTTATTTAAGACCATCGGTTTTCGTTTTATAAGCAAAAGGTCAAAAAGGGCAAAACCGTATTTCCCAAAACCCTAAATATCTAGATATTTTCTTTACTATCTTTTTAGACTTAACCATTAAGCAAAAGTTGTCATCTTCTTCTCCTTCTCCTTCCTTGAGGCCGAAACCACCAAACCCCAATTTTCGTTTTCGTTTATTTCTCGGTGGATCATCTCGATACTACATCCATCGGAAAGAATTCGTCCCGTAGATCATTTCCAATCTACCGTACGTTATTTTCGCTCGTTTTCTCGAGGCGTAAAGGTATGTTGAAGTTTGATTTCCTTGATGTGAATAGTGTTTTAATGGTAGATTTGAGTTGGGATTTTCAAATTCTTTCATTAAAGCTTGTTGATTTCAATCGGGAAAGCCGTTGTGAGTAATTTTAGAAAGTTCCCCTAAAACCCTAAAACCGAGTTTGAGCCGGAAACCCGTCCCGTATGTTTTTCCATCACTTGGTTATGTTTAGGATGTTAGGTTTCTTTATGTTTTTGCTTTTTAGTTAATTTTCCGGAATTGATTAATATGCAAAACCCTAATTTACGGTTACCCACGGAAATTGCAAACCTCCAAAGTATCCGAAACCAACCCGAAACACCTCTAAAATGCATAAAAGCCGGAAAACCAAACCCAAACTTTTTTTTCCTATGCTTGGCCGAGAGCACCATAAGGGTAGAATCCGGGATTTTCGCGGTTTTATGTGTTTATATGTTGTTTGAATGTTTTTCGGTTAATTAATGTTGTTTAGGATTAATTCGATTGTAGGATTGTGAATTGTTCGTGAATTCGCAACTTCGGATTATTCGGAACTTGTCTTCTTTCTAAGGTGAGTTTAATGTGAAAGTTAGTGATTTTATGAATTTAGTTTCATTATGTAATTGTTTATCGATGTAAAGAGGGAGATAACTTCTTAGGATTATAGTTTGGTTGGAGACTTTAATTCGGAAGTGTGTGTGGAGAAAGTTTGAAATTATGGATAGTTCGATGATTAGGAAACATCGGAGTGGTTTGGAAGTATGGTAATTTGATTTGGAGATGTTAGATGAAAGTGGAAATGGAAGTTACCTTGATGAATTTGGAAGTAAAGTAAGTAGATGTTGCACTTGAGTGATAACTCGTGTAATCTAGTTAGTTAGGTTTCTAATTAACTTAGTAGAATTCTTAGAGTTTAGCTAACTTATTGGAGACCTAGGGCAGATTGATTCACACATGGTAGTATGTTGATTTTGATCCATATGTAGTCATGGTGTGATGATATGTGGGAACTTTGAGCACTTTGTAACTAGCACATGATAGTATGTGATTTCGATCCATACGTAGTCATGGTGTGATGTTGGTAGCATGGTTTGTAACTAGCACATGATAGTATGTGATTTCGATCCATACGTAGTCATGGTGTGATGTTGGTAGCATGGTTTGTAACTAGCACATGATAGTATGTGATTTTGATCTATATGTATCATGGTGTGATGTTGGTATAACCGTACGTGGTATGTTGATTCGATTCCATACGAGCACGTTACGATGATGGCACTACGGCACATGATAGTATGTTGATTTCGATCCATACGTATCATGGTGCGATGAGGGTAATATGGCATTACGGCACATGATAGTATGTTGATTTCGATCCATACGTATCATGGTGCGATGATGGTAATATGGCACTACGGCACATGATAGTATGTTGATTTCGATCCATACATATCATGATGCGATGATGGTAATATGGTACGACCGTACATTGTATGTTGATGACGATCCATACAATAGCACGTTACGATGAAACTTGTTTGGTAATAAAGATAGATAATATTAGATTTACATATTCCTTAGAATTGTGTAACTTTTAGTAATGATTGTACTTTACTTTAAGCCTTTGTTTCTATCTTACGGTATTGAATGACGAATACGGGTAGTATGTTACTATCGTATGTTTATATGGAAATATGGAAGTATGGTTATGGGTAGTAATGAACATTTAGGCCTTTGGACACGATTTCTGGTATGAAATTTTGTTCATAAGATTACTTGCTTTCATTTTACTCTCACTAGCATTGTTTGCTAATGGTGCTACACTACAATATTTTCAGGTAATCCTCGTCCTAAGAAGCGTGGGAGAGGAAATGGTGTCGTTTGACTGGCCGAGGCGGTGTAAGGGACAATGTTAAAAACACTTTTGATAAGCATTAGTAAAAATGCTTGTAATCACATACTTTTTTCATATTGTGTCATTTTGAGCCCGTGAAGGGTGTTTGTATAAAGTAACTTGATGTTTTATGATTAAACTTTACTTTGGAATGCGCATTCCCGATTTATAGCTTTCTCTAGAAATTTGGGTTGTAAAACAGGTTTTGGTTATTCGATTTTTAAACGAACCCATGCCGTTTTTCTTTAAAAATCGAGTCCTCCGCTGTGCATTTGAATTTAAAGAATATAACGGAAAGCGGGTCGTTACAAGTTGTGTCAATGCCAGACGGAAGGGTAGATGCTCTAGAAGAGCAAGTTCGAGGTGTGAATCGAGATCTTGCTAAAGTACTTGAAATTCTTACACAAAAAACTGATCATCAAGCCCCTGCTCACAACCAGGAAGTACAATCCAAGAAAGACAAAGAACCTATAGAGCGTATAGGTGAATCGCGGAATCATGAGAAGGGTGGTTCAAAGGGGAAGTCAAATCTGAATATCCAGAACAATTCCTCTTCCTCTCATAATTCTCCTTGCAACCAGCATCCTAGTAAGAAACTAAAGTCCGACCTCAGAGTAGTTCTCAATCAAAAGAGAAAAGAACATGCAAATGTTATGAAGTCTACTACAGAAAGTGTCCAGCCTTGGGCACCAGAGTTAAAAAGAGGAAAGACTCCTCTTGTCCTGGAAGATTTACTCGAGCAACCGAGCCACCATTCACTGATGATATAATGGAGGTGGAGCTTCCGACCAAGTTTAAAATGCCAACTATGACCACGTATGATGGTTCAAAGGATCTAATCGAGCATGTCGATACGTTTAGACCTGGATGGAGCTCCAGGGAGTCCGAGATGCTATTAAGTGTAGGGCATTCCCCCTTACATTAGGAGGCCCTGCTCGCGGGTGGTACAGGCAGCTCAAGCCGAGGTCCATATCTTCATTTAAAGATCTTACTCGGTCTTTTGTAACTCAGTTCCTTGGTGGAAGAGATCATAAGAAACCAGCTACACACCTTTTGACTGTGCGTCAAAAGTCAGAGGAGAGTCTCCGCGACTATGTAGTGAGATTTAACAATGAGGCGCTAAAGGTGGAAGGTTACAGTGATGACATTGCTCTGACTGCTGTGATGGCTGGCTTGAAAGATGAAAAGTTCTTGTGGTCACTAGGAAAGAAAACGCCTGTTACATACACCGAACTTCTTGCTAGAGCGCAAAAATATATGAGCGAAGGAGAGTTGCTTAGTGCAAGAAGAACTTCAGATGAAGGAGGTAGTAGTAAACGATCGGAACACAAGAAGAGAGATCGAACATAAGAGTTTGTCTGGGGGAGTGAGCGTCACGAGGATGACAAAAGACATAAGTTGGGAGATCAACTTGAGAAGCTGAGTCTTCCTCCGAGTAAGTTTAAAAAATACACTCCCACTACGGTCCCGATTGAACAACTACTCTTGGAGATCAAAGATGAAGACTTGGTTAGGTGGCCGCCTAGAATGAAAGCAGGGTCAAACAAGAGGAACAAAGATAAGTATTGCCTCTTCCACAAAGACCACGGTCATACCACCTCTGATTGCTTCAATCTCAAGGAAGAAATTGAAACCCTTATTCAAAAAGGGTACTTGAAAGAATTCGTGAGAAGTAAAAAAGATAAGAAAGACTATGACCGTGATAATCAAGATTTTTCAGATGGAGACATAAGAACCATCTTTGGAGGACAGAAAATTCAAGCTACCCAAGCTCCAATACTTAGTATTTTCTCAAAATTTTGACGACTTAGTATTTTCTCAAAATTTTGACGACTGGAAAAGCAGAAAATTCAAGCTACAAACTTCAACACTTGGAATATTTTCAGATATATCACCGAGGCAAAATTCTACTTTGAAAGAATACTCCCAAGTAGGATTGAACTCACATCTCAATTCAACTCGGGAGTAGGGGGCCTCTATTGTGGGGTGAAATTATATCAGTACACGTGGAATTTCTCAACTTGTTCAAAGAATGGACAATCGACATGTCTACGTCTACGTCACCTGAGAGTCTACGTCTACGTCACCTGGGAAGCTACGTCTACGTCACCTGAGAGTCTACGTCTACGTCACCTGGGAGTCTACGTCTACGTCACCTGGGAGTCTACGTCTACGTCACCTGGGAGTCTACGTCTACGTCATCTAATAAGGCTATGTATCTAAGACCAAGGAAACTACATTGTATTGATATCCAATCAAAAGATGACACGTGGCATGACCAACAAGCGACACGTCGTTGGGAAGCAACACGTGGCCCAATCCCGACGCGACACGTGGCATGATGATGTCATCAAACTCCTCTCATATAAATAGGAGAAGAAATTCATTAATTAGGTAACTAATTTCTACTACAATTCTCTCTGGCACACTAGCTTTGCTTGCACTGACTTAAGCATCGGAGAGTGTTAGGCCGGCACCACACCGGTGCTCTCTTTATTTCCTGTGCAGGTACATACAGTGCTCGTCAACTACTCAGCACATCACCTACGCAGCACCTCTAGTGCAGCGCACTACATCCGACCCGTCCTATAAATTAAGTTTGTTGCTTACGTGGAAGCTCTCCATTTTTAGGCAACAACAATTTCAATCCAAAATAATTATCTAATAATAATATATTAGATCATGTTCCCTACATTTTTTATGGGCTGAGTGCTGAGTACAACCCTTTTGTCACTTCAATCCAAATTAAAACTGACATAACCTCTTTTGAGGACATTAGGAGCCTTCTTTTGAGTTATGAAGTTAGATTAGAAAGACAATCATCCATTGAACAATCAAATCTCACTCAAAGAAATGTTGCAAACTTATCTGATATGAAACCCTAGAATTGAAGTAGAAACCCTTTGAAAGAACAAAGAACAGAGATGCACATCCTAAAACCCCATGAACAAAAAGGTAAAACCTTTGGAAAAACAAGAAAAGAAGATTATTCCAATGATCAAAGACCTTGAAATAAGAGAACTTGTTCTTATTTCAAGATTGAAACAATCCACAAACAAACTAGATCAAGGTTTGCTTGAATGTTCCTAAAACATGCAACCTAAGAACAAGGCTACAAAACTAAGCAATTTCAGCAAAGCAAAAAGCAATATTATTATCATATGAATTCTGAGTCTTTAGGGTTACAAATGAGGCCTTTAAATAGGCAAAGAAACCCTAAAAATAAGCTAGGAAATTCAGATTACAAGGAGCACAAAATCTGCCCAAAACTTGCCTTATGTGAAATTGGCAGATTTTGTGGAAAATCTTTTCTAGAGAATAATATCTTTCCTAATCGTTTCCAAACATATAAACTGAATATAAAAGGCCTAAAACATGTCCTTTGGCTGTGGGAAACATTACACAAAATCCCTAAATGCATAAAATAAAGAAAAGACTCAAATAAGGAAAGTTCTCAAATATGGAAAGTTTGCAACTTTCTCTCTAAGCTTCATTCTTTGAATCTGATTGCACAACTTGTCCAAAATCTTCTTCCAATTGCACATGCCACAAGTTGAAGTGCTTTAAGTCTTCTTCCTTAGCCTCAATGTTCCAATCTTCAAAAGTCTCCTTGAGTTTGCTCATGTATGCTTGACAATGGATATTCAAAGCTTGTTGCAATTTATTGGTCTTAGATCTTGTCATTGGCCCTTGAACCATCCTAAGCTTGTCTATCTTATCTTGTGCTCCATGATTCATATCATTATCCCTTCATCAGCAATCACCTCGTTCATCTTGGCCTGATCTCATCCCAGTTTTCAAACAACTCATAGCAATCCCAACCTCCATTCCTCCTTATTTCGATTCTTCTTTCTTTCAAAATCCTAGACCTTCAACACCTTTTGCTAGAATTCCTCCTCACACTCATTCAACCACATATTCCATATGGTCTACACGTTCTTCAAATAGACCACAATGCCAAGAGCTACCCTAGAAATATATCAAAGGAGTGCGAAAACTAACTGACACTAGATATGCTGACTCGACTTTGATGTTTAGAAAAAAAAGGACTATTCTATATGTCAAATTAAAAGGATCATGTATATACCAAACTACTAATAGTAGCTATGCACTTATATCAATGACATTTAACTAATATGAAATAACCTAATTCTAATTTCCATTAACTAAATGAGATCACTATTTATAATTAAAAATTTGCAATGACAACTAAAACTAAGAAATTATATTGTCGTAGAAGTGACATAATAGGCTTAAACTTGTATAGATTCAATAATAAAAATCAGTGTCGTGACAAGACATGATGTTATGTAATACATAACCCGACCCAACCCGAAAAAAATAGTAAATTACTAATTAGTATAAAAAAATTAAAACTTTTCTACTTCACGGATAAAAGTTTCCACCCACCTCCAATTTCTAAGGGAAAAAAAAGGTAAATAACCACGACATTTTGATGGTAATAGAGTTTGATTTTTTTTAGAATAATATAAGGACTTTTCTACGTTTGTATATATATATGATCTTCTATTAAAAAATATTATTGAAATTTGTTACTTTAGTGTAATCACCACATTTTCTTATAGTGATTTAAAATAGGGATTACTTTCAAATAAAAAGTATTTGACAAAGCCAGTATGATTGCGTAACACCAATCCAAAACCTCCTCTCTATGCATCAACATTTAATTTTAACATTCCTATAGCTGATGAGATGCTCGTGGCTTGGGTGGAATTCCCCCTGCTGTTAAACTAAAACTTTGTTAATCGAGTCCTGATTGAAAATTCTATGATTCAAAATATGCTATATGTGCCAAATCTTTTTGAATATGGAGCTACCTCAAATAACATGTCAAGAGAGGTTTCTATCTTGTTTTTGCAGAAACTGGCTCCAATGATCTATGTTAATGCTCCTTTTCTATAGGTTCACCAGTGAGGGGGAAATTCCTTGACCCTCATAGCACCTTCCACCATGGCGACGAGTTGGATGAATTTGAAAAACCAGCTCTCATCTGATGAGCAGCATCCAACCCGCACTTCAAACCGAGAAGACACCATCACCTCAAAAACTCAAATCAACGGTATCAAAAAGGATCCCTGAATGAGCGAGGTATCCCAATCACCATCTTCATTAGCACGGAAGCTACACATCGTCCTTGAAACACTTGAAATATCTGCCCTTTAGGATTTGTGGTACAAGCCTATGGGGATGTTGAATCATCCTCCAGCCTTTTTTCGAAAGTAAGGCTTGGATAAAAATCCAATTATAGAATTATCATATGCTTTAGTCATATCTAATTTATTAATAGCATGAATGCACTGAAATCCAATTATAGAATTATCTGTAATATGACGATTGGGGACAAAGCGGAGATTATACAGTTGAGAACATTCTTCAACCGATTAGCAATTGTCAGACTTATAAGCCTGAAGTCAGTCATGTTTTTGGGGATATCAACATTAAAAATTAGAGGGGATATCAACCTTATAAGCCTGAAGTCAGTCATGTTTTTGCAGACAGAGTTGCAATTATTTAAAATGTTTAGAAAAGTTGTCATGACCAACCAAGTCTCAATAATTCTAAAAGAAAACAATTCGAAGGGAGGCTTCCAACTCTACACGTCTCGAGAAGCTTGAAATTCATATCATCCGTAATAGAACATGGAATACAATCCAGCACTTTAAGGGTGGACTCTTCATATAGAAGAGAAGGAAAATGTTGCAGAAAGTTGTATCTTTTCCATTGAGAAAGAATGAAATAAATAACGTACAAATGTTAAAAGAAAGGCTACAATTATGGACAATACTTCAAACACGTGCTCTAAATCTCTCTCGGAGTTTGAGCAACAGCCTTTTTCCTCTGTAAATTTTCAATCTTTATTCTGCTTCTATATTTAATCGTTGCTACAGTACAGAAAAAGGAAATCAAACTGCTAAACCATGACAAAGGAAAATGAAATCCATTTAAATGAAGTATTTGCTTAGCCTGAATGACTGATTATATTAAGAATTTTAAAAGTCTTTGCAGAAATGAAAAGGCAATCAAAACTCATTCATTAGCTGCCGAGAAGAACCAAAAAAATAGTTGCTATATGTATTTCCATTATTGCAACGTAATTGACCTTTCAAAAAAAACTCATAAGAATTTCTTTTTCAAAAACAAAAAGTAGCTAAATCTTCAAGAAACTAACAATACAAAAACTATAAACTCGAGATTAACAGCCCCAATCATATTGTCCTAAATATTGGGGCTCTTGGAAAAGTTGACGGAGCTTCTCCCAAATTGCTCCGATCCTCGAAAGTTTCACTTCCCCATCAATTCTGTACATAGTTTAAAAAAATATATATTAAAAACAATCATAACATATTTCATCACCAAGCAAGTATGTATGAGTAAACAAATTACCTTGGGATGGCCACAGGCAGACCCTCCTTCAGTTCATAACAATTCACAATAATATCTTGAAAACTGCATCAACGAATTAAGCAACCGTTTTTAACGATACAAACATTAATTAAAGAACGAAAATATGCCAAACAACATAAAAATTAAGTAAGCAACCTTGTTGCGACAGCCATAACTTTCTTAACTCTCCTAGAATCTCTGGTAATACTATTTTCAAAACTGCAAAAGTGAAGCATAAAGAAAACTTAATAAAGATCATGAAAATGAATGAATTTATATATATATATTATGCCTAGAAAAAGAGAACTCACTGACCATGAACGATGGATATTCATATGAGCATAGAAATAATAGTATTCAGAGCGTAAAAACGGCTTCTGTTCAGCAAAAGACTGATAAAAAAGAAAAAGAAAACAGAGATCAAAGGTTAACGGCTTCTGTATCTAAGATTCTTTCCAAGAAAACACCATTTACCCTTTCAAGAAAACACATTTTACAGAAAATCATTGGAAGGAACTACGTACAAGAGGATTGAATTCAGTAATTTCACTCTCCCCGTTCTTGATATCTTCATTTATCGATCTTTCCGGCTGGGTTTTGAAAAACTCTGAAGACATAAAATTTTGAACTAATATTGATAAAATCACAAACATGATGTGCGATTTCCATATAGTTTCTGATACATTCTTTGTATTCTTCTTGGCCATTGTTGTTCAATGAAGGTTTCTGTCAGAGAGTAAGAATTCCGAAAGAAGTGAAAATGAAAGAAAGGAAGAGAGAGACTTTTTCTTCTTCTTCTAATCCGTTTTCCCTTTTCATTCTGTTTATTAACTAACAACTTTAGTAATTTACAACTATATCCTTTGTTAATTTCATCACTCTTTTTAATTCCAATTTTGTTTCTTTTATTTTAAAATTTTGTTACACACAAATATGGGCTTCGCCTTCCAAAAATGTAATGTTATTATTTTATATAGTCATCAGACAAACTCATTTACGTGATTTTCCAATTGTATTTAAGAATGAGAATTATAAATTATTTAAAATTATATTCTTATTTTCTTATAAAAAATAAAATACAAAAATTATTAAATTAAGCTTGTCAAGTTAAACTTTTTTAAATGGACCAAAAAAAGTATCGCCCTTCAAATATTAATAGTTTAGGTTTTTAATCCCTAGCCTATTTGTGTATTAAATAATTTTATAGAATTGTATGTTTAGTATTTAGATTTAATATAGAATTAGTTAGATCATTTATGTTCAAATTAGTTTATGATTTTGTTAAATTTTATTTAGTTTAAATAATGTTAACTTAGTTAAATAGTGTTCATTTGATTTGATTTTCTTTTACTATTAATTTTTATTACTAATAATAATAATTACAATTATTAATAATCAAAATTATAAATTAAAATATTTTATAAAAGCAATTATTTTTAATTATAATATATAATAAAAATAATAATTAATTTTTAAAACAATTTAAATGAGCTTTGCGATGAAACTCGTCACAATTCTTTTAACGGACCTTGGCACAATACATGTGATGTATTTACAACGAAGTCATCACAAATTTTACGATGAATTGCGACGCAAAAGGTCCTTAGTTCAATCATTGATTCAATTTGTGACGGAACATGTCTCGTCACTAATTAGTGGAGCCAAACGTGGCAAAAATTTCACTACGACGAGCTTTTTAATGACAGTGCATGTCGTTGTAAACTAGCATTTTTTGATGACTTACATCGTAAAATCGTCATCGCAAATCTATAGTTCTTTCTGTAGTGATAGTCTCTGTTAGGTAACCTATGGACAAGAACTAAGCAAATTACATAAGGATATATGAAAGACTCTAAGGAATAGTTGAAAGAACAGAAAGCGGACGCGATGAGCGTATTTCTACAATCAACTAGGCTAACTGGAACGTGAACCCCTCGATGTACACTGAAGGACCAATCTTAGCCTTGGAGCACCACAAAAGATTTTTGTCATTTTCTATTTTCATTACATCTAGCTTTTTAAAGATTATACTAATGATTCCTTTGTTGTTTCTCAAGGAACAAACTCTAAATCAGCATGTTGATCCTGTTGTGCTGTTTATTCTTCTTCACATGAAGAAGAAAGATAAGAAGTGTTTTGTCGATGCGATGGCAAAACAACGAGTGTTTAGTGGTTTGATACTTATTTATTATATTATTACGCTTTGTAAACAATATATAACTAACTAAAGTTATTCTTTTATTTAAGCCATGATCGATACATGAGATTATTTTGGACTCGGGAATTACGAACAAACGTTGTACTCTTTTCAGCTGCATTCCAATCAGCTAGCACTATTGTGGAGATCGTAGTGCTCAAATTGAGTCACGCCTCACTCTTAAACGAGGTCACATTGCACGGGTCGCAGCTCGCAAGGGAGTCTTATGATGACATGTGTGTGAAGCTCTGATGAAAGCTACGATGGATGCATTTATAGCTTAGATGTGCATCAACACTTCTTCAATCATCCATTCCTCCAGTAAATCTTGCATATTAGCATTTGCAGTTTTACAATTCTTCTTTTTTTCCTTTCAGTTTTATACATCTTGTAACTAATTGAATTTTTTATTATTAAATACAAATATTCTTTTTTTTTATTGTATTTCTCATTTAATAAATTTTAATTTCTAATTCCAAGGCAACATATTACTTTAAAAAATCAATTTCAATTTTTCGACACATTTCGTCGGTAACTTACCAATTATTTTGTACCAAATGAAAGTTAATAGTAACGAAAAATTTATTGGTAAGTTAAATGGAATTTAACTATGTTAATCAAGGACGCAAACACATTATGTTCACAAAACACAAATTTAATTCATTAACTCTATTAATACTGTGACGACAAAAGATTTAATACATAAAAACAAAACACTACAAGAAAACTACCGTTTTGTGACGAAAAATTTGCGACAACCACTATTTGTCACGGATTGGCACCGATTTTTGGTGGGAAGAAGAAATGCCCCACCATGCTTTACGACGCCTTTTGTTACTTTATTTGCGATGACAATCATCACAAATAAGTGACGATTGTCATCCTAAATATTATCAAATTAAATTGGTGTGATGTTCATAAACTTCACCGAATATTTATGAAAAATACGTCACAAACGACAAAAAAATGACGGGATAATCAAATATTCAGATAAACTTTCCCCACAATTTATTTACTTTTCTTTCTCTTTCTCTCTTTCCTTTTCATTTTTCATTTCCAAATCCGAGTCTTGCCGTTTTCCAACAAAATTTTAGTTTTTAATCCCGACCCTATTTGTGTTTTAAATAATTTTATAGAATTGTATTTTAGGATTTAGATTTAGAAATAGAATTAGTTAGAAATTTTACGTTTATGATTTCATTTGTATATTTAGATGTAAATTAGTTGATGATTTCGTTAAATTAGTTTAATTTTGTTGAATTATTTAGTTTGAATTATGTTAAATTACTTAAATAGTGTTCATTTGATTTGATTTTCTTTTACTCTTAATATTTAATACTAATAATAATTACTATTATTAATAATAAAAAATAAAAATTAGAATGTTTTTTAAAAATAATTATTATTAATTATAATATATAATAATAATAATAATAGTAATTAATCATTAAAAAAAATTAAAATGAACTTTGCGATGGAACTCGTCACAATTCTTTTGACGGGCGTCTACACAATACTTGTGTCGTATTTACGATGAAGTCGTCACAAAATTTATGACGAAAATTGTCACAAATTTTGTGACAAAAGTCGTCACAAATTTTGTGACACATAGGGTTCTTAATTCAATCGTTGACTTAATTTGCGACGCAACATCTCTCGTCACTAACTATTGCGCCAAACGTCGCAATTTTTTTACTATGACGAGTTTTTCTATGATAGTGCATATCTTTGTAAACTAACATTTTCTGAAGACTTTCGTCGTAAAATCGTTGTTACAATTCGACAGTTTTTTTTTTTAGTGATAATCATTGCTAGATAATTTATTGAGAAGAACTAAGGAAATTACATAAGAATATATGAAAGGCTTTAAAGAATAGTTGCAAGAAAATACAACAAAAGCGATGAGCGTATTTCTACAATCAACTAGGCTAACTGGAACGTGAACTCCTCGTTGAACACTGAAAGCCGATCAAGCCTCAAAGCATCACAAGAGATTTGTAGTTAATTTCAATTTCATTACATCTAGCTCTTTTAAGATCAAATACTAATGATTTCTTTGTTGTTTCTCTAAAAACAAACTCTAAATCTACATGTTGATCCTGTTGTGTTGTTTCTTCTTCTTCACATGAAGAAGAAGGATAAAAAAAGTTTTGTTGATGCGAAACTGTAACGTCCCGTTACTTTTTGAGGTAAATTTATTTTTTTTTAGTTAATTAAAGTTTTTAAGATTAGTTTAAATTCAAAATTTTCGATTTTAGTAGCTATTTTCGTCTGAAATTCCTTTTAATCGTTTTAATAGTTTAAATACGTTTTGGTGACATTAATAATTATTAACGGGCCAATTAATAATTATTAATCACCTTTAGATTTATTTACGAGCTTTGGGTTTCGTTTTTAAAGCAAAAGTAAAAGAAGGACGTAGGCGTCATTTCCAAATTTCTTAATTATCTAAAAATCACTATTCATCATCTTTTAAATAATCAAATCAAAGGCAAAAATTGATCATTCTCTTCATCCTTTCTCCTCTTGGGCCGAGAGCATCAATACCAAAACCCCCATTTTTGGTTTTTCTTTATTTCTCGACGGATCGTATCGATTCTACTTCCGTTGGAAAGCCCTTGGCCCATAGATCATTTCCAACCTACCGAACGTGATTTTTGCTCATTTTCTCGAGGCTTAAAGGTATGTCAAAGTTTCAAATTCTTGAAGTGAATAGTGTTTTAATGGAGGTTTTGAGTTGTAATCTTCGAATTCGTTCACCGAAGCTTGAAGGTTTCATTCGGGGAAGTCTTTTTAGTCAATTTTTGAAACTTTCCCTAAACCCTAAAACCGAGTTTGAGCCTGAAACCCGTCCCTCGTGTTTTTCCCTCACTTGGCTATGTTTAGGATGTTAGGTTTATTGTGTTTTTGCTATTTACTTAATTTTTCGGAAATCGATTGTTGATCAAAACCCTAAATTATGGATACCCATTGTAGTTGCGAACCTCCAAAGTATCCGAAACCAACCCGAAGCACCTGTAAAGTGCATAAAAACCGGAAAACCAAACCCGAACCCTAATTTTCTTTGTATGGCCGAGAGCACCATAGGAAAGGAATCCGAGATTTTCGTCGTTTTATGCTTTTAGATGTAGTTCGAATGTTTTCCGTTTAATTAATGTTATTTAGTTGTAATTCGTTTGTAGGATTGTGATTTGCTCGTGGGATTGCAACCTCGGTTATATCGGAGCTTGTCTACAAGCTAAGGTGAGTTTAAAGCGAAAGTTAGTGGTTTTATGAATTGAGTTTCATTATGTTATTGTTTATCGAGGTTAAGAGGGAATTAGCTTCTTAGTATTAAGTTTTTGTTGGAGACTTTAATTCTGAAGTGAGTGGAAAGAATTTGGAATTATAACGAGTTCGATGAAAAAGGAAATATTGGAGTGGTTTGGAAGTATTGTAAAGTGATTTGGAGATGTTAGATGAAAGTGGAAGTTAAGTTACTTTGAGAGGTTTGGAAATTAAAGTAGCTTAAATGTTACACTTGAGTGATGACTCGTGTAATCTAAGTAGTTAGGTTCTTTAATAACTTAGTAGAATTCCTTAGAGGTTATTTAACTTATTGGAGACAGTGGCACATTGATTCGGCACATGGTAGTATGTTGATATCGATCCATACGTATCATGGTGCGATGATTTGTGGAGACAGTGGCACATTGATTCGGCACATGGTAGTATGTTGATATCGATCCATACGTATCATGGTGCGATGATTTGTGGAGACAGTGGCACATTGATTCGGCACATGGTAGTATGTTGATATCGATCCATACGTATCATGGTGCGATGATTTGTGGAGACAGTGGCACATTGATTCGGCACATGGTAGTATTGCTATATCGATCCATACGTATCATGGTGCGATGATTTGTGGAGACAGTGGCACATTGATTTGGCATGTGATAGTATGTTGATATCGATCCATACGTATCATGGTGCGATGATTGTGGAGACAGTGAGCATAATTGATATGGTATATGATAGTATGTTGACTCCGGTCCATACAGTATCATGGTACGGTAACTTGAGACATGGTACGACCGTATGTGGTATGTTGATTTCGATCCATACAATAGCACGATACGCTGAAACTTGTTTGGTAATAAAGATAGTTAATATTACCTTTACATATTCTTTAGAATTGTGTAGTAAGACTTAGTAGTGAATGTTACTTTACTTTAAGCCTTTATATCTATCTCATGGTATTGATTGATGAATACGGGTAATATATGACTATGGAATGATTGTATGGAAATTGGAAGTGTGGATGTGGGTAGTACAGAGCATTATAGGCCTTTGGACACGATTTCGGTTATGAGATTTTGTTCATAGGATTACTTGCTTTCGTTTTACTCTCACTAGCATGTTATGCTAATGGTGCTACACTTACAAATTTTCAGGTAAACCTCGAGCTAAGAAGCTTGGTAGAGGAGGTGGAGCCGCGTGACTAGTCGAGTTGGTGTATGGACAATATTAAGAACTCATTTTGGTTTAGCATTCATTGAAATGCTTGGAAATTATTCCATCTTTACATACTTATGTCTTTTTGAGCCCAAAAGAGTATTTGTGTAAAATATGTCTATGTTTTATGATTATTTCTCTTTTGGAAAGCGCATTTCTTGATTTATCGCTTTTTCTGGAATTTGGGTTGTAAAAGAGGTTTTGGTTATTCGATTTTTAAACGAACCCACGCCGTTTTTCTTTAAAAGTCGAGTCTTCTGCTGTGCATTTGAAATTAAAGAATTTAACGGGTTCGGGTTGTTACAGTTGGTATCAGAGCGAGGTTGGTTTTGAAGACCACATGCATCGCATGTTTTTCATATTTTAATATTGTCCAAACATCGCTCGAAGTCACCGGCGCCTAGTATCCTTAGAACGCTCCTTTTTGTTTAGTTTGTCTGTACTTTTGGTTTTACTTTCTTGGCAACTCATGTGAGGCTTTTCTGATTATGATTTCAGTATGCCTCCGAGGACAGTTGCACCGAGGAGAGGTAGGAGTAGAGTACCGACTGCAGTACGAGGCAGAGGCCGTACTAGAGCAGTTACACCACCACCTGAGTATCGGAAGGATGAGCCTCCATTAGATCAGGCACCTAGTCATGGTCGCAGTGTTACCATTTCTGAGGAGTAGTTTAGAGATCTATTATGAGGTGGTGGAGGACATGTTGATCAGGTTATACCACCTTTTAGAGCACTGCTCTCCAGGTGGTAGATCGATCAGTGTTATCGATCTTGCCGCAAAAACTCTGAAGGAGTATGTCAGGTATAACACTCCTGAGTTTGATGGTACATCCACTAATCTGGCTGATGCGGAGAGATGGATTACCAGGATTGAGAGGGTACTTGGGTTCATTAAGTGCCCAGATCAGCTGAAGGTTCACTGTGGGACCTATTCATTGGTTGATAATGCACTTTACTGGTGGAATGGTATATCCCATACTCTCAGTCCTGATTTACTGGTTAGTTGGGAGATGTTCAGGGAGAAGTTCTTTGATAAATACTATCTCGAGGATACACGAGACTAGTTAGAGATTCAGTTTCTTACCCTTAGACAGGGTGATATGTCTGTGGTGGAGTATGAGAGAGAGTTTGACAGGTTGTCAAAGTTTGCCATCAGACATGTTATCGATCTAGAGAGTAAGAGGAGAAGGTTTATAGTGGGTTTGAGGGCAGAGTTACGAGAACAGGTACGAGCCTTGCAACCTACTACCTTCGCCGATGCTTTGAATGCCGCTTTGGCATTAGATATTGAGGATGCTGAGAAGAAGGCTTTTGAGATTACTACGCAGGCTTCTTCTCAGAAGAGGAAGGCTGGGGACGACCTTTCAGGTCGAGGGACACAGCCACTTAGATATGCTCCTGGTAAGGGCAGAGGACAGACAGGGCCACAGTTTCATACAGGTCAGTCTAGAGTTTTAGCTCCTCTCTTACCCTACTGTCCAGATTGCACCGGGTACCACCTAGGTTAGTGTAAGGTGGTGAAATGCTATCAGTGTGGACAGAGTGGACATATGAAACGTTTCTGCCCTAGTTTACAGACAGTACGGTATAGTTCTGGTCAGGGTCAAGGCCGAGGACAGACCCAGGGGCGAGGTCAGACTGTTGGTAGGGGCCAGGTTAGGCCTATTCAGCAGCAGAGAGCACTACCGGCAGTTCAGGCACAGCCTCAGACACGTCAGCAGGCCAGTGTCTCTGCCACCACTCGAGAGGATGCTGAGGCATCTAGTACAGAGACAGGGTACTTTGTCCGTTTTAGGACACTCTGCCTTTGTATTATTCGATTCTGGGGCTAGTCACTCATTTATTTCTGTTGAGTTTGTTGAGTCTGCTGCCTTACAGTCTGAGCCATTAGGGCATGAGTTGCATGTCACTACTCCGCTCGGGAAATCTGTTGTTGTGGATAGAGTCATTTATACTGATGATTTATGTATTTTGGGTTGCTTTCTGCATGCTATGTTGATTGTGATGCCAATGACTGACTTTGATATTATTTTGGGTATGGATTGGCTATCAGCCAACCACGCCATTATCGGTTGTAGTGAGAAAGTGGTAGACTTTATTGGTCCACGTGGGACTAGTTTACGATTTCATGGGATCCGAGGTAGGGTGACACCTATGGTTATCTCGATGATCCAGGCTAGAGCACTTTTGTATGATGGTGGTTGGGGTTACTTAGCTAGTATAGTCGACACATCTGTTAGTGTGACCACCCTAGTTTCTGTACCCGTTGTGAGGGATTTCATTGATGTCTTCCCTGATGAGTTACCTGGTTTGCCACCAGTGAGGGAGTTAGACTTCCAGATAGAGGTGATACCGGGGACTGCTCCATTGTCCAAAGCACCTTATCGTATGGCACCAGCTGAGCTCAGAGAGTTAAAAAGTCAGTTGCAGGAACTTTTAGATTTGGGGTTTATACGCCCAAGTGTGTCACCGTGGGGAGCTCCGATATTGTTTGTAAGGAAGAAAGATGGCTCTATGAGATTATGTATTGATTATAGAGAGCTGAATAGGGTCACAGTGAAAAACAAGTATCCTTTGCCCAGGATAGATGACTTGTTTGATCAGCTGAAGGGGGCCACTGTCTTTTTGAAGGTAGATCTTCGATCAGGGTATCATTAGTTGAGGATTAGGGATGTTGAAATTCCTAAGACTGCGTTCAGGACACGTTATGGTCATTATGAGTTTGTTGTCATGTCTTTCGGCTTGACTAACACTCCTGCAGCCTTTATGGACCTGATGCATACAGTGTTCAAGAGGTTTATTGACACTTTTGTGATAGTGTTTATTGATGATATTCTTGTGTATTCGAGGACTGAGGAGTTACATGCTATCCATTTAGAGAAGGTATTATCGACTTTGAGGGCTCAAAAGTTGTATGAAAAGTTCTCTAAATGTGAATTATGGTTGAAGGAAGTGAATTTCCTTGGGCATGTAGTATCTAGTAGGGGGATTTCTGTGGATCCTTCTAAGGTGGAAGCTGTTAGTAGTTGGCCCCGACCGACTAGTGTGACCGAGATACGGAGTTTTCTTTGACTCATTTGACGAAAAAGGGGGTTGATTTTGTGTGGAATGATGAGTGTGAAGATAGCTTTGAGGAGCTTAAGAGGCGACTTGTATCGGCCCCAGTTTTAGTATCACCTGATGAGTCCGGTGGTTTGATAGTGTATACCGATGCATCCAAGAAGGGTCTGGGATGTGTATTGATTGAACATGGGAAGGTAGTAGCTTATGCTTCTAGGCAGTTAAAGGAGCATGAGAAAAAGTACCCGACTCATGATTTGGAGCTAGCAGCGGTGGTACATGCATTGAAAATTTGGAGACATTACTTGTATGGTGAGAAGATTCTGATTTTCACCTATCACGAGAGTCTCAAGTACTTTTTCACACAGAAAGAGCTCAATATGAGACAGAGGAGATGGCTAGAACTTGTGAAGGATTATGATTGTGACATCCAATATCATCCGGGAAAGGCCAATGTAGTTGCCGATGCACTTAGTCGAAAGTCATCACATTTGTCTTCTTTGAGTGCTATTCCATTGAGACTTATATGGGAGATGGAAAGACCTGAGATAGCCATTCTTTCAGCTGAGCCTACTGTGAGCTTGGCAAGTTTGACAGTTGGCCCTACTTTGAGACAGAGGATGATAGAGGTACAGAGGGGTGAGAAATACTTGGCTGAAGGTTTTCGTGAGGCAGAATCCGATTTACCTAGCCATTTTACTTTTTCCACAGATAATGCGCTAATGTATCGTAGGAGGCTATGTGTTCCTTTAGAATCGACTTACAGGAAAGATCTGTTAGAGGAGGCTCACAGTTCTATCTTTTCTGTACATCCAGGTAGTACTAAGATGTACATGGACCTGTGACAGCATTATTGGCGGCCTGGCATGAAGCGTGAAGTTGCTGACTTTGTTAGTAAGTGTTTGGTTTGTCAGCAAGTAAAAGCATTGAGGAAGAGTCCACCTGGTTATCTTAACCCTTTGAGCGTGCCTGAGTGGAAGTGGGAAGAAATATCGATGGACTTTATTAGTGGCTTACCGAGGACAGTGAAGGGTTATGACACCATTTGGGTGATAGTGGACAGGTTGACAAAGAGTGCGCATTTCATACCAGGGAAGATAACCTACCCTGTTGAGACATGGGCATAGTTATACTTGAGAGAGATTGTCAGACTTCATGGAGTGCCAGTCAGGATTGTTTCAGATCGAGACACCCGTTTTGTTTCGAAATTCTGGCAGAGTCTGCATACTGCTATGGGCACTGGCTTAGATTTCAGCACTGCTTTTCATCCTCAGATAGATGGTCAGACCGAGAGGGTTAACCAGATTCTGGAGGATATGTTGAGAGCTTGTACTCTAGATTTTGGTGGTAGTTGGGATACTCAGTTATATCTTGTTGAGTTTGCTTATAACAACAGTTATCAGGCTACTATCGAAATGGCACCTTTTGAGGCACTTTATGGTAGAAAGTGCAGATCACCGGCTCATTGGGATGAAGTTGGTGAGAGAAAACTTCTGGGACCGGAATTAGTTCAGTTGACTAGTGATTCCATTGCTCTTATCAGAGAGAGGATGAGAGTGGCTCAGAGTAGACAGAAGAGTTACACTGATGAGAGGCATAGTGCACTTCAGTTTGAGGTTGGTGACCACGTATTCCTGAAGGTGGCATCCATGAAAAGGGTGATGAGGTTTGGGAGGAAAGGCAAGTTGAGTCCTAGGTTTATAGGCCCCTTTAAGATCTTGGATAGGGTTGGGTCTGTAGCTTATCGATTCGCTTTGCCACCGGCCTTATCAGCAGTTCATGATGTGTTCCACGTGTCCATGCTCAAGAAGTATGTGGCTGACCCTTCTCATATTATTGATTATTAGCCTGTTACCTTGGATGCTAGTCTATCCTATGAAGAAGTACCAATTGAGATCCTAGCCAGAGAACAGAAGGTACTAAGGAACAAAACGATAGACTTGGTTAAAGTTCTGTGGAAGAACCAAGTATCATCAGAGGCTACGTGGGAACGTGAGGACGAGATGCGAGCGAAGCATCCTCATCTTTTCACTTAGGAGCCTACTTTTTGGGGACAAAAAGCTCTTTTAGGAGGGTAGTCTTTAACGTCCCGTTACTTTTTGAGGTAAATTTTTTTTTTTAGTTCATTAAAGTTTTTAAGATTAGTTTAAATTCAGAATTTTCAATTTTAGTAGCTATTTTCGTCCGAAATTCCTTTTAATCGTTTTAATACTTTAAATACGTTTCTGTGACATTAATAATTATTAATGGGCCAATTAATAATTATTAATCACCTTTAGATTTATTTACAAGCTTCGGGTTTCGTTTTTAAAGCAAAAGTAAAAGAAGGACGTAGGCGTCATTTCCAAATTTCTTAATTATCTTAAAATCACTATTCATCATCTTTTAAATAATCAAATCAAAGGCAAAAATTGATCATTCTCTTCATCCTTTCTCCTCTTGGGCCGAGAGCATCAATACCAAAACCCCCATTTTTGGTTTTTCTTTATTTCTCGACGGATCGTATCGATTCTACTTCCGTTGGAAAGCCCTTGGCCCGTAGATCATTTCCAACCTACCGAACGTGATTTTCGCTCGTTTTCTCGAGGCTTAAAGGTATGTCAAAGTTTCAAATTCTTGAAGTGAATAGTGTTTTAATGGAGGTTTTGAGTTGTAATCTTTGAATTTGTTCACCGAAGCTTGAAGGTTTCATTCGGGGAAGTCTTTTTAGTCAATTTTAGAAACTTTCCCTAAACCCTAAAACCGACTTTGTGCCAGAAACCCGTCCCTTGTGTTTTTCCCTCACTTGGCTATGTTTAGGATGTTAGGTTTATTGTGTTTTTGCTATCTACTTAATTTTTCGGAAATCGATTGTTGATCAAAACCCTAAATTTCGGATACCCATTGTAGTTGCGAACCTCCAAAGTATCCGAAACCAACCCGAAACACCTCTAAAGTGCATTAAAGCCGGAAAACCAAACCCGAACCCTAATTTTCCTTGTATGGCCGAGAGCACCATAGGGAGGAAATCCGGGATTTTCGTCATTTTCGTCGTTTTATGCGTTTAGATGTAGTTCGAATGTTTTCCGTTTAATTAATGTTATTTAGGTGTAATTCGTTTGTAGGATTGTGATTTGCTCGTGGGATTGCAACCTCGGTTATATCGGAGCTTGTCTACAAGCTAAGGTGAGTTTAAAGCGAAAGTTAGTGGTTTTATGAATTGAGTTTCATTATGTTATTGTTTATTGAGGTTAAGAGGGAATTAGCTTCTTAGAATTAAGTTTTGGTTGGAGACTTTAATTCTGAAGTGAGTGGAAAGAATTTGGAATTATAACGAGTTCGATGAAAAAGGAAATATTGGAGTGGTTTGGAAGTATTGTAAAGTGATTTGGAGATGTTAGATGAAAGTGGAAGTTAAGTTACTTTGAGAGGTTTGGAAATTAAAGTAGCTTAAATGTTACACTTGAGTGATGACTCGTGTAATCTAAGTAGTTAGGTTCTTTAATAACTTAGTAGAATTCCTTAGAGGTTATCTAACTTATTGGAGACAGTGGCACATTGATTCGGCACATGGTAGTATGTTGATATCGATCCATACGTATCATGGTGCGATGATTTGTGGAGACAGTGGCACATTGATTCGGCACATGGTAGTATGTTGATATCGATCCATACGTATCATGGTGCGATGATTTGTTGGGATACCACAATGTACATGGCGCATTAATTCGGCACATGGTAGTATGTTGATATCGATCCATACGTATCATGTTGCGATGATTTGTGGAGACAGTGGCACATTGATTCGGCACATGGTAGTATGTTGATATCGATCCATACGTATCATGGTGTGATGATTTGTGGATACAGTGGCACATTGATTTGGCACGTGATAGTATGTTGATATCGATCCATACGTATCATGGTGCGATGATTGTGGAGACAGTGAGCATAATTGATATGGTATATGATAGTATGTTGACTCCGGTCCATACGGTATCATGGTACGGTAACTTGAGACATGGTACGACCGTACGTGGTATGTTGATTTTGATCCATACAATAGCACGATACGCTGAAACTTGTTTGGTAATAAAGATAGTTAATGTTGCCTTTACATATTCTTTAGAATTGTGTAGTAAGACTTAGTAGTGAATGTTACTTTACTTTAAGCCTTTATATCTATCTCATGGTATTGATTGATGAATACGGGTAATATATGACTATGGAATGATTGTATGGAAATTGGAAGTGTGGATGTGGGTAGTACTGAGCATTATAGGCCTTTGGACACGATTTCGGTTATGAGATTTTGTTCATCGGATTACTTGCTTTTGTTTTACTCTCACTAGCATGTTATGCTAATGGTGCTACACTTACAAATTTTCAGGTAAACCTCGAGCTAAGAAGCGTGGTAGAGGAGGTGGAGCCGCGTGACTAGTCGAGATGGTGTATGGACAATATTAAGAACTCATTTTGGTTTAGCATTCATTGAAATGCTTGTAAATTTTTCCATCTTTACATACTTATGTCTTTTTGAGCTCGAAAGGGTATTTGTCTAAAATATGTCTATGTTTTATGATTATTTCTCTTTTGGAAAGCACATTTCCCGATTTATCGTTTTTTTTGGAATTTGGGTTGTAAAACAGGTTTTGGTTATTCGATTTTTAAACGAACCCACGCCGTTTTTCTTTAAAAATCGAGTCTTCCGTTGTGCATTTGAAATTAAAGAATTTAACGGGTTCGGGTTGTTACAGAAACACCCAATTACCTCAATTTATTCTATTTATTAAATCCAGATCTATAAAATTGGATCTGAATTGCAAACCAAACAATCCCTTAGTGATCACGAAATTATAATAGAAAAAAAAATGAGAAATAATTATTTGAAAAGATTCCACTAAAATATTGTTTAAAGGATTTTTTATTTTATTTTAAAAGTTAACAGCACCAAAGCAAAGCCATAAAGCTTAATTACTTATGAAACTTGTGATGGATGTCAGCACCTAACCAAATTCCTCATCAGTTTTGAATAAAGCTAGATACATGAGGTTTGAAATATCGATAATCTTAAAAACAAAATAATTACATTTTTTTACTCATTGAACAAACAAACCTCAGTTTTCTTAAATTTACTAAACACGAAATTAATTTAATAGCCGAGAAAAGATAAATTCAAAATTTTTCAAAATAATTTATTGGGTTATACATAATTTGAACTACTTACAAGATAAAGAGCGTTCAAATCAAGCAAATTCTATGGAGAGTTCAAATCCGCCTGTCAATGATAGTCCACTTTTTTTGAAATAAATAGAAGTCATTCAAATTTGAACCAACGTGAGACAAAAATTAATTTTTTTTTAATTTTATTAATTTCACACTTTCAATTGTTTATTGTATGACTTCGGAGTATTTCAAATAAAAAAGAAATATCTTGTTCTCGTGAGGCAGAATTGAGAATAAGATATTGGCTGATTTCGGAAATTAAACTCCATTGGTTTAGGAGAGGGATAAGAAAGGGAGTCTAGTATTTAAAATTAACTTTCTCATCTTTGATTTTTTTTTCTTTTTATAATATCATGATACTTTTTGTTTCCTAAAAAATATCTTGAAATTTGATTCAATTAATGAGATTTGAGATTTTTTTATCTCTTAAAATATCCTTATATTTTTTGTTTCCTAAAAAATATTGAGAAATTTGATTCAATTATTGAGATCAAGATATCAATATGCAACACAAAGTTTATTTTTATCATTGTCCCATTTTATTTTAAAAGAAGACAAATTTATAGAATAATAATGATCAATTAACAACACCGTCAGTTAATAATGGACATATATTCATTAAAAGTATTGAGATTTTAATTGAAATTAATCATTTTAAATAGATTAGACTATGAACTAAAAAAAATTGGAATTAGATTTTAATTAAAAAAATTAAGAAAACGCTAGTATTATTATAAAAGGAATTAAAAATAAAATATGACGGACATCTAAAATATGTATAAAGTTTTGGGGCAGTTACTGAAATAAAATATTTTTGCATCATAATTACTGCAGAACTTTTAAAAAATTACTAAAATAGTATAATTCAAGTCAATAATTTATTGAACAAAAAAAGTAAAAAAAAAACTAATAAATTCATTGAATAATAATAAAAGATAATCAAATAGCTCGATAAATTTTTTATGTTGAAATTAAAAAAAATATATATACAAATTCATTAAAGTACCCATGAAAAATAGTTCAATAATTTATTACACTATAGTTCAATAATTTATTCAATTATAATTATGTTATGTGAGTAATTTTAAAAAAGTTATAACATTTTAGTGATTAGTATACAGATTTATGCTATTTGAGACAAATTCTCTAAAGTTTTTTTATTGTTACATAATGATAAAAAAATGATAATTTATTCAAATATTTAATCTATAAGATCTCTATCTCATTCTATTATAATGAGCATTTTTTATTTTATTTTTATAAATATTTTACACTTCATCATTTTTAAAAATAACAAAACATGCCACTAAATAAAATAGGATGATGGACTCAAATGACATAGTAGCTCTATATTTATAGTTCATCAATTGATATTTTTTCTAAAATAACAAATTAATCATTTCCACAAATTTTTTAAAAATGTCACTTATTTTATTAATTCAATAAAGTTTTCTCCTTGTTCAATAAGCCTCATCCTTAATCTGAAATTGACTAATAATGAATCATTAAGAATGCCATCAGGTTTAGAGGCAGCACCTGATGCCTTATGTATCACAAGAATTCACTTGTTAAGATGGTGGAATCATAAGTTTTCATTTTGAACTTGGGTCTATTTTTGCCTGAAAACAAGATGAGCTTAAGTAAAGCATCATATTTCAAAAATGCTATTTTCATTGAGAAATTATGAAAGAATACAATTGACCATAAACCAAAACAACAACAGTCTGAGCCATCGTAACTATAAAACAAAATAGTAGTAGATGAAGCAACAACTTCTGTATTAATTGTATCCATGCACTACAAGAATTTCGGGAAAATGTAACACTTTTTTGGAGTCACCTATTCGAAAAAGTGACGGTTTTTTTAGCATCACCTATGCCAATGTCACCTATGCCAATGGGGCTTTGGTTATAAATGAGTCAACCCATAAGCGAATTTTGAAGCATGAAAGAAACCAAAGGAACCCCATTTTAGGAAATCACAAGGAGCAGCTTCTTTCTTTTTATTCTAAAAAAATTCAAATTGACGAAATAGGAACATGAAGATTGTTTAAGAGAAAAAAAAGCTCACTTATAATATTACTCTATCAATCGCATGAAGCTCACCTATGTTGAAGACGAAGACGAAGCTCATGCCCTAATTTCAGAAGTCGGATGAGAGAGTTAAAGTGCTCTAGGTTGTTACATTCGACTTGAGCTTCGTGCGATTGAGAGAGTTAAAGTGCAAAGGCTTGATTGTCCATTAAAAAATAAAGTGCAAAGGTTTAGACGTCCTTCACCTTAAATCCAACCTTATTGTCAAGGCATGCATGCCAATCTACTTTCATTTCTATTAAAGATACTCGATCACGTGGCCTACAAAATTGAGAGGAAAACATGAGATTGAAAATACTTGATCATACACTGGAAGTTCTAATATATCTTGAATATACCTTTTTGATCTTGATTGTAAGGTTCAACATCCACAAGATTCAGTTCAAGATGAGAGGAGTACACTTTCAATTTGCAGATGCAATCATCCCGTTAAAATCTCAATCAGTCCAACAATGTTTTAAATATTCAACTAATTTGAATGGTTCTTGCAACGTAAATATTTAGTAGCCAAACACATCCTCCAGAAAAAGGTTCAAGAGGTTGAGTGACAGTAAGTTAAAAAATGTTGCACTTAAAAATTAACAATAAGGATAGAGGAAATTTCACGTTTACCTCAGTGTAGTCTAAGAACATCTTATTAGCCCGCTAGTATGTTTCTATCATAGAATTCTAAATAATGATTCTCAAGTTAGTAATAGAATATGCTAAATGAATATGTCACGGTGAGTATAAATATTTACTAACTGTTTCATCCTTTCTTCCGGCATGTTTGCACGGTCGGGTAAAGATAGTTCACTCATACCCTCCCCTGCATATAAGAAAAATATCAAATAAGATCATAATGTCTGAATCTGTAATATAACCATTGAAATCATTAATAAAAAATGGTTGTTATAATATATATTGAATATAGAATAATAGCCTTTGGTTATTTTACTTTTAGAAGTCTCCACCCCACACATCGTTGTAGCCACATCCCTTCTAAAGCCCATTTAATTGCTAGATTCTAGTTTATAAAGTCAAATTTCCATAGCAAATTAAGAAAATAATTTAAAAAATGTATTGTCCTTAGATATCTATTCTCCATTGATCAAATATTCAATACATGAGGGAACTGATATCAAAGGAATTTCAGCTAACAAGCCCAGGCCGCATGATAATAGTTCTTCAATAGCGTGAACCAACAACTAATAAACCGGAAATCCAAAGCAAAGTGAAATGCAAATAGTAATTACTTAGAACACTTAAACATCAAAAACATAATTCCTTTCACATCATTTTGACAAGAAATAAATTTATAGAAAAATTCTAATAAATTTATAGAACAATATTCAAGATTTATTTTAGATGTCATACTATATGGGTATTAGTTCAGGGGTAAGTTGCTTATGTACAGCCACATGAAAAACCGTATAGAAACAAGCAACAATAACATCTGGAAACCTAATAATAAAAACAAGCATTAATAATAGTCAATAAGAGAAGAATCTGGTCTCAGAAATTACCAATTTATCCTACTGTAAGAATTTTGGGAATAAGTGACCTTTTTTTGGCGTCACCTATTCGAATAGGTGACGGTTTCTTGACCGTCACCTATGACAATGTCACCTATTCAAATAGGTGACGGCCATGAGAAACCGTCACCTACTCGAATAGGTGACGTTTTTTACCCCTCACCTTTTTTAATAGGTGACGTTTTTTACCAGTCACCTTTTTAAATAGGTGACACTGGAATAGGTGACGGTCACAAAATACCGTCACTTTTTTAAAAAAAACCTTTTAGAAAAGGTGATGGGGAAAACCGTCATCTTTTGTCTTAAATTTGAGAAAAAAAATATTTTTTAAAAAAATTATAAATCAAATTTATAATATACTTGTCAAATTTAACTAAATATTACAATCTCAAAATTTAAATATTACTCGATGGCTACATGAATTACATTCTATAAACAAAAAATTAAATCATATCAATATATAAAGAAACAAATAACTATAACAAATTGATGTTCTTCTTGACGTCATCAAGCACCTCCTCTCATCAAGATCCAAAAATTCTCTTACGCCTCTGAAAATTACTGCAATTTTTAATTCAGATGTACAATACCACTTTTTCTATATATTTCCTTTACTTAATAGAGACAATTCTTTATGTGGCGACCCGACTCCTTTAAAAACACATATTTCATTACGCAGCGGAAAACAACCATTTTACAAAAAATTCGCGTGGTTCCATTTATATTTTGAACATGCCAAAACCTATTTACAATGTTCACATCAGAGAAAAATGGGAAATGCGCATTTTCTATGTTTAAGAAAACGTAAACAACAACATAAAACTACTATCTTTCGAGCTCAGAACAACAACTATATACACAATTTCAGACAACCAAAAGCCTAGCATTTCGCAATGCAACAACCCATATCCTCGACTCATCGTACGGTCAGTCAAGCGGCACCACGACCTCTACCCCGACCTCTACCACGAGGTGTACCTGTGAAAATTGTAGTGTAGTAACATTAGCATAATGATATTGAGATTAAAATGAAATCAAGTGTTTATATGGACCGGAGTCCTTATCAGAAATAATGTCCAACATTTCTATTACGTGTCTATATTTGTTTAAACATCCATTCACTAAACATCAAGCTCATCAACAATAAGGCTAAATATGCATTTACATTCAGAACTACATGCATAGGGAAACAAACATAATTGGCTAGGTTAAAGTCAGTTTCAACTACCATAACACATTTCAAACTCCCCTTGTCACCTCGCGTATAACAATGCTATAATCATCGTAATTATATTGTCACCATTCATACATAGTCACCATAGTCACCATAATTACATGTCACCATAAGTCACCATGAATATAAATCACCATAGTCACCGTTATTACATGTCACCATAAGTCACCATGAATATAAGTCACCATAGTCACCGTTATTACATGTTACCATAAGTCACCATAGTCACCATTAGTCACCATTATTACATGTCACCATAAGTCACCATAGTCACGACGAATATAAGTCACCATTAGTCACCATAGTCACCATGAATATAAGTCACTATTAGTCATCACACACCTCGGTTTCTATATTTCCTAAATATGTAGGATAATAATTAAGAGAAAACCCAATGCATGCTAGATTTATCTCTTCCTTTTTCCCTCCGAACCTCGATTCCAACCAATGACGAGAGCCTCATTATAATGCACTTTCCTTAGCCAAATATTCTTTCAATGATACTTTCTTCCTAAACAACCTCAACCCTTAACATCGAAACAATTAAATCGTCAAGTAATCCGGACAATTAAAACACTAAAGATCATTTTAAACTCACCTCAAAAAGTCATAGGAGAACCACTGCTCGATGGATGTGCAAACGGTCGCTCGTGGATCAAACCTACAAACAAAGTAAATAACTAAACGGATTAATTCCAAGCCTTAAATGATTAACTACGAGCTAAATTAAACGTCTAAATACTTCCAGAAATCCTATGGAGTTTTCGGCCTAGACAAGAAAAATCTCGGTTTTCAATTCCGATCAATAACCAAGAAGTAAATTCATATCAAAAACTCAACATACGAAGACCTCAATTTGGAATACCTCGAAGGGCTCGGGTTTTCCATTCGACTCGGGTTTAGGTTAAAGACAACAACCTCAACCAAAATGATTTTCCCAAACTAGAAATCACCAACGACACCCGAGAAAAAAGAATCAAAGCTTAAACGTAAAATCGGGAAAAAGAAAAACATAAAACCCATTTCTTTCTCACCTCTTATCTCCAGGATCTTGAACGGATTGGCTCGATTGAGGGGATAAAAAGAAAGCTTGCTTTGAGATCTTTCTATGGTGACAAGAATCAACAAAATCGATCGAGAAACAGCGACGGAATCCCAGATTTTCTCTTTTCTTTGAACTCACGGGTGGTGAGGGTTTGGATTTCGTTTTTCTTTTCACTTTTGTTATCAATTTAGCTTGCCTGAAGGTGTAAATAACTTATATAAATAAATTTTGGTAAAAGACCATATTGCCCCTCCTCTATTTCCTTAAGAAAACTTATTTCGGGTGCTCGTTATTTCACGTTTTTAATTCCAATTCAACTTAACTACTTCTAACCTAACTTAAAAGTATTTAATGATCAATAATGGGCCTGGTAATAATCATTAATACACTCGATTCTAATTGAACGCTTCAACGAAAATTACTTAACGATCGAAATCGAACCGAAAACTAAAATACTAAATCAAACTTCTAAGTAAAATAAACAATCACCAACCACTATAATTATACTAAGTGAAGCAATAGTAATAATAATAATAATAATAATAATAAAATTTCACCTAAAAAAAAAGGGACGTTACGGTCTACTCACCTGACACTTGATTCTTCCAAAGAACTTTAACCAAGTTTATCGTTTTGTTCCACAACGTCTTTTGCTCAGAAGCTAGAATATGAACCGGTTTCTCCTCGTATGATAGGTTAGCATCTAACGATACTAGCTCATGATCAATGATATGTGAAGGATCTCCCACATATTTCCTGAGCATAGATACATAAATACACTGTGCACGGCAGATATGGTAGGTGGTAAAGCCAAACGATACGTTATGGAACCAATACGATCTAGGATCTCAAACGGTCCTATAAATCTAGGGCTCAACTTGCCCTTCTTCCTGAACCGCATTATTTCCTTCATGGGTGCCACCTTCAAAAACACGTGGTCACCTACCTCGAACTCAAGCGCACTTCGCCTCACATCGGCGTAACTCTTCTGCCTACTCTGGGCAACCCTCATTCTTTCCCTGATAATAGTGATCGACTCACTTGTCATTTGTACCAACTCTGGACCCAAAAGATTCCTTTCACCAACTTCATCCCAATGAGCTGGTGATCTACACTTCCTACCATAGAGCGCCTTGAATGGTGCCAACTCGATGGTAGCTTGGTAGCTATTATTGTAGGAAAACTCAATCAAATATAAATGAGAATCCCAGTTGCTCCCAAAATCAGTATACATGCTCTCAACATGTCTTCCAGAATTTGATTCAATCTCTCTGTTTTCCCATCAGTCTGAGGATGAAAAGTTGTACTAAAATCGAGGCCTGTACCCATGGCAAAATGCAAACTACGCCAAAACTTCGAAACAAAGCGAGTGTCCCGATCCAAAATGATCCTCACAGGTACGCCATGGAGTCTCACAATCTCCCGTAAGTACAACTATGCCCAAGTCTCGACAGGATACATGATCTTCCCAGGAATAAAATGGGCAGACTTCGTCAAACGATCTACAATTACCCAAATAGTATCGAAACCCCTCGACGTCCTCGGCAGTCCACTGAAATGGATTTAGATACCCTGGTGAGCTTTTCCTCAATGCTTTAACCTTCTGGAAAACTAAACACTTGTTTACATAGTCTACAATCTCATGTTTCATTTCGGGCCACCAGTAATGTTGTCAAAGGTCCATGTACATTTTAGTACTACCTGGATGTACGGAAAAGATAAAACTATGAGCCTCCTCCAACAGTTCTTTCCTGAAGGTCGATCCTAAAGGCACACAGAGCCTCCTACGATACATCTGGGCATCATTGGTTGCAAAAGTAAAGTGACTAGGTGTATCCAACTCTACCTCTCGGAAGCCTGCCTGTAAGTGAGTCTCGCTCCTCTATGCCTCGATCATTCTCTGTCTCAGAGTAGGCCCCACTATAAAACTAGCCAAACTCACTGTCACCTCAACCATAAGAAAAGCTACCTCGGCTCTCTCTAAATCCCACCTCAGTCTCATTGGTAAAATCGATAAGTGTGACAACTTCCGACTAAGTGCATCTGCAACTACATTGGCTTTACCAGGATGGTATTGAATGTCGCAATCGTAGTCTTTCACCATCTCTGTCGTTGTCTCATATTTAACTCCTTCTGAGTGAAGAAGTACTTGAGACTCTTATGGTCGGTGTATATCAAGATTTTATCTCCGTATAAATAATTTCTCCAAAATTTTAGAGCATGAGCCACAGCTGCCAACTCCAAGTCATGCGCCAGGTAAGCCTTCTCATGTTCTTTCAATTGCCGAGAAGCATAAGCTATAACTTTCCCATGTTGCATCAACACACACCCTAATCCCTTCTTTGACGCATCAATATATACTATCAACCCACCAGAACCATCAGGTGACACTAACATTGGTGTCGTCACAAGTCTCCTCTTGATCTCTTCAAAGCTCTCTTCACACTCTTGGGACCACACAAAATCCACTTCTTTTTTCGTTAGATGAGTTAAAGCCGATGCAATCTTGGAGAAATCCTGAACAAGGCGTCTATAATAGCCCGCGAGTCCAAGGAAACTCTGTATCTCTGCCACACTAGTTGGTCTAGGCCAACTACTGACTGGCTCAATCTTGGAAGGATCAACAGAAATCCCTCTACTCGACACCACGTGTCCCAAGAATGCTACCTCTTTTAGCCAGAACTCACATTTGGAGAACTTTGCATAAAGCTTCTCGTTATGCAACACCGTCAGAACTTTCTCCCAGTGCATAGTATGTAACTCCTCAGTCTCAGAATATACCAGTATATCATCAATGAACACAATGACAAAGGAGTCGAGGAACTTTCTAAACACTGTATGCATAAGATCCATGAAAGCGGCTGGGGCATTAGTTAGGCCAAAAGACATAACAAGGAACTCATAATGACCATATTGTGTCCTGAAAGTCGTTTTCGGAATATCCTCATATCTGATCCTCAACTGATGATATCCCGATCTAAGATCATCCCCTATCCTGGGAAATGGATATTTGTTCTTCACCGTAACACGATTGACTCCTGATAGTCAATGCATAACCTCATCGAGCCATCCTTCCTTTTCACAAAAGGAACAGGGCTCCCCAAGGCGACACACTCAGGTGGATGAATCCTAAGTCTAAAAGCCCTTGGAACTAACTCTTGAGCTCTTTCAACTCAGCATGTGCCATACAATAAGGTGACTTGGACAAAGGAGCCATCCCAGGTATCACCTCTATCTGGGGAAATCTAATTCTCTCACTGGTGGTAACCCAGGCAACTCATAAGGAAAAATATCTACAAAGTCTCGTACCACACGTATATTATCAAGAGTAGGCACACTAACTGCCGTGTCAACTACACTAGCAAGATAACCCCAAGCACCATCACTTAGTAGTTCCCTAGCCTGAAACATCGAGATAACAACTGGAGTCGATCTACCTCGAGTTCTATGAAAATGAAGTTTAGTCCCACATGGACTCACAAAATCCACGACTCTCTCGTCACAACCAATACTAGCATGGTTGCGTGATAGCCAATCCATGCCCAGAATAATATCAAAATCAGACATAGGCATCATGATCAACGTAGCATGCAAACAAAAACTCAAGATACTTTACTCATCAGAATGAATGACTCTATCCACAACAATAGACTTCCCCAACAGTGTAGTAACACATAATTCATGCCCTAGAGGCTCAGACTCAAAAGCAGTCGAATCAACAAACTCGGTAGAAATAAATGAGTGACTAGCTCGAAAATCAAACAATACAAATATAGAATGGCCCATAAAAGTCACAGTACCTATAACAACGGTGCCTGCAGCCTCGACATGCTCACGTATGGTAGAAAATACAAGATCCTGCTGTCGGGTCCTAGGTGGTGGTCTTGGTTGCTTGTTTAGCCTAGCCTGACCCCTGCCCTCAAATTGACCCCGTCTCTGTCCTTGCTTCTAGCCTAACTCTGGCCATGACCCTGCCCTGTCAACTGGGTTGTTGTGTGGCCTGAAGTCTCAGGCAATTTCGTCTGATGTGCCCTAATTGGTCATAAAAAAACATCTCATCATCTTGCACCCCCCAAAATGATACCCAGAACAGGCATGACAATAAGGCATAGGAGGAACCTGAGCTCTAGGCTGGCTCGTCTATCCCGAATAAGCCTAAGACCTGGTTGATACCCCATTCTTACCCTGGAACTGTCTATGTGGCTGAGTCCCTCGACTTGGATGGTCGTCTTCAGCCTTTCTTTTTTGCGAAGATGACTATGCAACTGACATCTCAGTCTTCTTCTCAGGAGGATCCAATATCAAAATCGAAGGCAATGCTCAACGCCTCCGCATAAGTGGTGGGTCGTAAGGCACGTACTTGCCCCCGAAGATCTGCTCGCAATCCCACGATGAACCTCTTTTTTTTGTTTTCAAGATTGGCGATGTGACCAGTGGAAAATCTGGATAACCGGTCAAACTCTCTCTCGTACTCCACCACAGATCTGTCTCCCTGTTTGAAGGTGAGAAATTGTACTTCCAACTGATCCCTGATATCCTCCAGGTAATATTTTTCAAAAAACTTTTCCCGAAACATTTCCCAAGTAATTGTCAATGTCGGGTCTAGAGAATGGGATAATCCCTCCCACCATAACCGTGCGTCATCGACCAATGAGTAAACCTTGCAGTGGACTTTCAAATGCTCAGGGCATCGAATGGAGTCAAGTGCTCTCTCCACTCTCAAGACCCATCTCTATGCAAGTGCTGGATCAGTAGAAGTCTCATCGAACTCAAACGATGCATGCCTGCTATAATCTCTCAAAACCTTGGCAACATCATCAACCCTAGGTAAAACAGCTGTTGGATCATGCACTCTAACAGGTGGAGGAATAGCGGGACTAGCACAACCTCCTCCACCTTGTAGTAATTCCAGGTAATCTTTTTATGAAATAGTAACATTTCTCTCTTGCCTAGGCGGAAAATCGACTGGAGGCTCATTCCCGAACCCAACATTTCCTGAAGCCACACCCCCAACATCAACATGATCCAAAGGGGGTGACGGTGGTGGATAAACGATTATGGGCCGACCCCGTCCTCGTACCGCAACCGGGGTTGCACCTCTATCTCCACTAAGTGCTCTCGGAGGCATACTGGAAAACAACAAAACAAATTTTGAGATGAATCACTACATATTAAATTACAAATTCAAATTTTTAAACTTAACGCTAGTAAGTTTTAAAAGTGCAAAGTCTAAGGTTACCTGGTGTCGTTGACCTCGGTCGATGATAGGGACATGGATTATAAAACAAAAACAAGAAAACATGTGATGTATGTGGTCTACAGAACCCGTAGGCTCCGATACCAACTGTGACGACCCGACTTCTTTAAAAACACATATTACATTACGCAGCGGAAAACAACTATTTTGCAAAAAAATCGCGTGGTTCCATTTATATTTTGAACATGCCAAAACCTGTTTACAATGTTCACATCAGAGATAAATGGGAAATGCGCATTTCCTATGTTTAAGAAAACGTAAACAACAATATAAAACATTTAAAACACAAAACTACGCTCTTTCGAGCTCAGGACAACAACTATATACACATCTTCAGACAACAAAAAGACTAGCATTTCGCAATGCTACAATCCATATCCCCTGGCTCATCGTACTGGTAAGTCAAGCGGCACCACGACCTCTACCACAACCTCTACCACGAGGTCTACCTGTCAAAATTGTAGTGTAGCAACATTAGCATAAAGCTAGTGAGAGTAAAATGGAATCAAGTGTTTATATGGACCGGAGTCCTTATCAGAAATAGTGTCCAACATTTCTATTACGTGTCTATATTTGTTTGAATATCCATTCACTACACATCGAGCTCATCAACAATAAGGCTAAATATGCATTTACATTTAGAACTACATGCATAGAGAAACAAACATAATTGGCCCGGTTAAAGTCAGTTTCAACTACCATAACATATTTCAAACTCCCCTTGTCACCTCGTGTATAACAATGCTATAATCACTGTAATTATATTGTCACCATTCATACATAGTCACCATTGTCACCATTATTACATGTCACCATAAGTCACCATGAATATAAATTGCCATAGTCACCGTTATTACATGTCACCATAAGTCACCATAGTCACCGTCATTACATGTCACCATAAGTCACCATTGTCACCATGAATATAAGTCACCATTAGTCACCATTATTACATGACACCATAAGTCAACATATTCACCACGAATATAAGTCACCATTAGTCATCATAGTCACCATAGTCACCATAGTCACTATAGTCACCATGAATATAAGTCACCATTAGTCACCACACACCTCGGTTTCTATTATATTTCCTAAATACGTAGGATAATAATTAAGAGAAAACCCAATGCATGCTAGATCTATCTCTTCCTTTTTTCCCTCCGAACCTCTATTCCCACCAATGACGAGAGCCTCGTCATAATGCACTTTTCTTAGCAAAATATTCTTTCAACGATATTTTCTTCCTAAACAACCTCAACCCTCAACATCGAAACAACTAAATCGTTAAGTAATCCGGACCATTAAAACACTAAAGCTCATTTTAAACTCACCTCGAAAAGTCATAGGAGAACCATTGCTCGATGGACGTGCAAACGGTCGCTCATGGATCAAACCTACAAACAAAGTAAATAACTAAACAGATTAATTCCAAGCCTCAAATGATTAACTGCAAGCTAGATTAAACGTCTAAATGCTCTCAGAAATCCTATGGAGTTTTCGGCCTAGACAAGAAAAATCTCGGTTTTCAATTCCGATCAATAACCAAGAAGTAAATTCATATAAAAAACTCAACATACGAAGACCTCAATTTGGAATACCTCGAAGGGCTCGGGTTTTCCATTTGACTCGGGTTTAGGTTCAAGACAACAACCTCAACCAAAATGATTTTCCCTAACTAGAAATGACAAACGACACCCGAGAAAAAAGAATCGAAGCTTAAACGCAAAATCGGGAAAAAGAAAAACATAAAACCCATTTCTTTCTCACCTCTTATCTCCCGGATCTTGAACGGATTGGCTCAATTGAGGGGATCAAAAAGAAAGCTTGTGTTGAGATCTTTCTATCGGGACGAGAATCAACGAAATCGGTCTAGAAACGGCACGGAATCCCATATTTTCTCTTTTCTTTGAACTTACAGGTGGTGATTTTGATTTTTTTTTTCTTTTCTCTTTTGTTATCAATTTAGCTTGCTGAAGGTGTAAATAACTTGTATAAATAAATTTTGGTAAAAGATCATATTTCCCCTCCTATTTTCTTAAGAAAACTTATTTCGGGTGCTCGTTATTTCACGTTTCTAATTCCAATTCAACTTAACTACTTCTAACCTAACTTAAAAGTATTTAATGATCAATAATGGGCCCGCTAATAATCATTAATACACTCAATTCTAATTAAACGCTTCAACGAAAATTACTTAACTATCAAAATCGAACCGAAAACTAAAATACTACATTAAACTTCTAAGTAAAATAAACAATCACCAACCACTATAATTATACTAAGTAAACCAATAATAATAATAATAATAATAATAAAATTTCACCTAAAAAAAAAACGGGACGTTACACTTTATTTTTGTTTGAATAAACTATAGCCCCACCACACTGGAAGATTTTGAGAAAATATTATGGAACAATTTGTCCTCCAATACTGATATCTTTAATAGCCACTTCTTAACTGCAGTATGTAACTCTATACCTGAATATCTTGATAAAGAAATCAACATATTCATTCAAGGGAAAAGAAGGATTTCTAATATATATGTATAGATTGGACTTCTTATAATTTCAGTCTATTAAAAAATTTAAATTATCTTATGTTCTAATATACTTGAGTAAAATCCAAACATCTGTAATACCTATGGCAAAGTTTATAGAAAAACTCAATAATAAACGAGTAAGAGTAAGAATGGTTCTATAAAACATTAACACAAAAATGCCTTACTCTTATATATCACTCACCAATCAATTCCTGCATATTTTCACATTGTTGAGACTTTTTCAATAGAGGTAAACAAATCCAGTCTCATTGGCACAAAAGAACATGACCCCAGGTTAAAATTGGAGGAGCCCTAAAGAAAAAATCAATTACAGAAGTCACACACTCTGTACAGTGATAAAAAATCATTGTGGCTTTCGTAAGGGATTAGAACTTACAAACTTTCTTACATACATTATAAATTGTATCACAATTAGATTATCTACAGCAAAACTAATACAAAAATGTAGGGAGAGGATCCACTTTTGTTATAGTTTATTTTAAATGTGCATTTAAGAAGAAATAAGTCATGAAACTTGGAAAGTTATCAAATTTCTAATTAATGACACCCCACCAGACATGTAGAGTTTAAGTTTATAGATTAAAGCTACAACCTCAAGACAACAACAAAAAAATTGAAATAAAAACACACTCATTAGACATCTCAATCCAAGAGACTGTTATTCATCATAAATTAACTAGGATAAAAACTTTAAAGCCATATTTAACTGCGATATATCTGTAATTAAACAGCCACCACTACATATTTAAACTTTTTCTTAATGAAAACTTTATGTAATTTTAGGGAAAATGAGAACCGTACCTCTTCCTTCCACTAATAAATAGATTCAACACCTGCATTTATAAAACACTCATCAAAAGTCTGATAAAGAAAAATCACTCGAATCATATAAAATGACATTGAAGAAATAATCCATTTAGTAAACAGTTACATTGAAATGAAGTAAATAAGGTCATAGAAAAATAAGGATGCAATAGTCAGAAATCAAAAAATAAAAAGTTAAAACAAGTTTTGGAAAGATCTAGAAGCAGCAGTTCATCTGTGAACATTACAAAATTTTAACAGCAGACTAACCAAATGAACGAGCAATTTTTGTTTCCTAACAAGACCAACAAATCTATTTCCAACACTCACTAATAACACAAAATTTTTATAGAGAAGATTGAAGTAGTGTAAATTTTTAATGGGTTAGAAACAATCGAGGTTAGGGTTAGAGAAAGCTTATACGGGAATGTTAAAATATTTGGTAAGCGTGTTCGGAAATCTAGTTAAAATAACATCCTCTCCAAATTGTGAGCAACCTCTTCTGTTACATGTTTTGGAGACATATTTTACTTCAATAGTCATATGAAACTGTAAACTGACCAACAAAACAACACAAAGTGGTAAAAATGTATTTACCAGGTACTATATTAACACAGGAAGCAAATTTTTCCCTCACGATGCTTTCAGCTAAGTTCTTACTTGCAGAAATAATGTGAATTACTAAGATACGTAAAACTACAGCTAAAAAGAGAACGTAAATCCAATAGTTTTGAGAATTTGGTCATTTTTTTCCTATACCCATTGATCAATCACTTAATATTATGAAACACACTCTGTGAGCATTAGATATTGATCTGACACATTAGTTACTTATGAAATGAATGTCAAATATTTCATAAGTCAATCAACTAGAACTTACTCGAAAACTCAAGTTCAATTTACAATGAAGAAAATATGTCAGTGAAATTCATACCAGAGCCAACGTTAAAGTGCTCATTCCATGTTGCAAATGCTTCTCTAACAACTGAAAGCAAGTAGCATGCATGTGAGGTGCAGAAATTGTGGCATTATAACCTATGGGCAGGGGAGTGTCGGCATAATGTGGAGTACCCTCTGGCACAAAAAATTCCCTATCTACACTTTCCATTACTTCAGCCACCTTCTTGGATCTAAGCACTCTATTGTTCTGCAAATTCTCCACCATTTCTTTGTTCTTAACTATGCCACTTCCAGTCCAGAACTATTGTAATGTAATTGTAAATGACATAAAATGATGAAATTTTCTACAACAGAATATTTCATTCGACAGATTAAAAAAAATCATAAGCAAAAAAAAAAGGAACAAAAACAAAAGCTACTCTAGTATTTCCTAATTAAAAAAAAAAGCACCAATTTATTTCAACATTCCCAATATAAGTAATTTTTCAAATAAAATTAGCAAGAGGAGATTTAGAGCTCTAACCTGGTGATTCAATATGAAGAATCATTCTAGACTTAGAAATATCCCACACATGAACATAATTATCACTACAACCAATAGCAATAAAACGGCTATCCACATGCAAACAAGAAACACAACTCTACTTACAAATTAAAATTCGAAGTTAATCATACAGGAACAACCACAATAAAAAACAGCTTTTGAATTGTTTAGAAAGCAAGCATAAGTTTTTTCGATCAGTATACTTCATCAAAAAAATGTCTGATTTTGAAGAATAACCATTGTTGTGGGTGAAATGTCTCAACACGTGGAATTTCTCATTGGTTCAAATAATGGACAATCGTTATGTCTACGTCACCTAGGAGGCTACGTCTATGTCATTTGAAAGACTACGTTTACGTCACCTAGGAAGGTACGTCTATGTCATCCCGAGAGTCTACGTCTACGTCATCTAATAAGGCTATGTATCTATGTGACGACCTGACTCCTTTTAAATCATATAAAATAGTACGCAGCATAAGACTATAATTTTACGGAAAATTTGCGTGGTTCCATTTATTTTTTAACATGTCAAAACCTGTTTACAACAGAGAAAGACAGGAAATGCATATTTCCTAAGTTTAAGAAAATTATAGACAACAACATAATAAGTTTTAAACACAAAACGACGCTGTTTGAGCTCAGGACACCAAATATGCACATTTACAACCAACAAAAGTCTAGCATTTCACAATGTTACAATCCATATCCCAAGCTCATCGCACAATCAGCCAAGCGGCACCATAACCTCTACCCCAACCTCTACCACGAGGTGTACCTGTAAAAATTGTAGTGTAGCAACATTAGCATAAAGCTAGTGAGAGTAAAATGAAATCAAGTGTCTATATGGACCGAAGTCCTTATTAGAAATAGTGTCCAATAACTAAACACCGAGCACAACAACAAATAAGGCTAAATATGTATTTACATTCAGAACTACATGCACAGGGAAGTAAACATAATTGGCTCGGTTAAAGTCAGTTTCAACTACCATAACACATTTCAAACTTCCCTTGTCACCTCGCGTATAACAATGCTATAGCACCATAATTATATTGCCACCATTCATACATAGTCACCATAGTCACCATTATTACATGTCACCATTAGTCACCATAGTCACCGTTATTACACATCACCATATGTCACCATAGTCACCATGAATATAAGTCACCATAATCACCACGAATATAAGTCACCATTAGTCACTACGAATATAAGTCACCATAGTCACCATAGTCACCATGAATATAAGTCACCATTAGTCACCATAAGTCACCATGAATATAAGTCACCATTAGTCACCATAAGTCACCATGAATATAAGTCACCATTAGTCACCAAGTCACCATGATTAAGTCACCATTGTCACCATTAGTCACCAAGTCACCATAGTCACCATTTTCACATTAGTCACCATAGTCACCATTTTCAACGTAGTTATATAGTCACCATTAGTCACCGTAGTTACATAGTCACCATGAATATAAGTCACCATTTGTCACCATAGTCACCGTTATTACATGTCACCATGAATATAAGTCACCATTAACCTCGGTTTCTATCATATTATCTAAGTACGTAGGATAATAATTGAGAGAAAACTTAAAGCATGTTAAGACTATCTTTCCCTCCTTAGAAGTCCCAAGTCCGAACGGTCACTTTCCATCTCTAATTTCAAATCTATTACACCCAAACCACACTTTAGCCTCAAGTCTTAATACCATTCAGTGATGAGAATCTCGTCTTAATGCACTTTCCTTAGCCCAAACATACTTTCCACATTATTTTCTTCCTAAACATCCACAACCTTTATCCCCGAATCAACTAGATCGTCAAGTATTCCGAGCAATTAAAACACTAAAGCTCATTTTAAACTCACCTTTAAATTGTGTAGGAAAACCACCACTCGTCGGAAGCGTGAATGGTTGCTCGTGGATCAAACCTACAAGTATAGTACGTATTAATTTCCATACCATGAACAATTAACTAAATAAGGAAAATACGTCAAAATAGCCCTGGGAAAGTCTATGGAGCTCACGGCCAAGGCAAGAAAAATTGTTTTGGGTTCCAGTTGTCAATTATTACTCGAAGAAAACAACTTTAAAGCAAAACAAAATTCAATTTACGCAACCATCGGTTGAAATATTTCAAAGCCAGGGGTTTTTCATTCAAGGTTTTGATCCAAGACAACAAACTCAACCAGAATGATTTTCCCTAATTAGAAATTACCAACAAACATACGGGAAAAATAAATCGAGACTTGCACGCAAAATCGGGAGAGAGAAAACATAAAAACCCATTTTTCTTTTACCTCATTTCTCCCTGGATCTGGAACAGATCGGCTTGATTAATGGGATGGATAGAAAGTACGTCTCGAGAGCTTTCCAACGAGCTAAGGCATGATGAAAACGATCCAGAAACGAAGGAGAACCGAATCTTTCTTTCTCTTTTCTTTTTTTTCCTTCTAGCTACGGGTTTGGGGGGGTTTGGATCTCTTTTTCTTTTTTATCTTTTTGTTTTTCCTTTGCAAAATGAGTTTACAACTTATATATAAATATTTGGTAAATTACCATAATGCCCCTCCTTCAATTTCCTTAAGAAAACGTGTTCCAGGTATTCATTATTTCACGTTTCTAATTCCAATCCAACTTAAAATGATTTAACAATCAATAATAGCCCGCTAATAAACTTTATTGCACCAGACTTTATTTAAACGTTGTAACTAAATATACTTAACAATCGAACTCGAGCTTAAAATTAAATTACTAAATAAAAATTCTAAGTAGTTAATCAAATACGAAGCACTAAAATTATACTAATTGAGGTAATATTAATATAATAATAATTAGAAAAATAAAATTTTCACCTCAAAAGTAATAGGACGTTATAGTCTACCCTCTTAAAAAGAACTTTTTGTCCCCGAAAAGTGAAGTCCCTAGGCGAAAAGATAAGGATACTTAGCCCATATCTCGTCCTCACATTCCCAGGTAGCCTCTTCCAACAGTTCCTCCCTGATGGTCGATCCTAAAGGCACACATAGTCTCATACGATACATCAGGGCATCATCGGTTGTAAAAGTAAAGTGACTAGGTGTGTACAACTTTGCGTCTCCGAAACCTGCCTGTAAGTGAGTCTCGCCCCTCTATGCCTCGATCATCCTCTGTCTTAGAGTAGGCCCCAAAGTCATACTAGCCAAACTCACTGTCATCTCTTCCATAAGCAAAGCTACCTCGCCTCTTTCCATATCCCACCTCAGTCTCATCGGTAAAGTCGATAAGTGCGACGACTTCCGACTAAGCGCATCCGCCACTACCTTGGCTTTACCAGGATAGTATTGAATGTCGTAATTATAGTCTTTCACCAACTCTAACCATCACCTTTGTCTCATATTTAATTCCCTCTGAGTGAAGAAGTACTTGAGACTCTTATGGTCGGTGAATATCAAGATTTTCTCTCCGTACAAATAATGTCTCCACAACTTTAGAGCATGTACTTTGGCTTCCAACTCTAAATCGTGCATCGGGTAAGCCTTCTCATGCTCATTCAATTATCAAGAAGCATAAGCTATAACTTTCTCGTGTTGCATCAACACGCACCCTAACCCTTTCTTTGACGTATCAGTATATAGTGTCAACCCACCAGAACCATTAGGCGACACTAATATTGGTGCCGTCATGAGTCTCCTCTTTAGCTCCTCAAAAATCTCTTCACACTCCCGGAACCATACACAATCAACTTCTTTCTTCGTTAAATGAGTTAGAGCCGATGCAATCTCAGAGAAATCTTAAACAAAACGTCTATAATAGCCTGCAAGTCCAAGGAAACTACGTATCTCCGCCACACTAGTTGGTCTAGGCCAACTACCGACTCCCTCAATCTTGGAAGGATCAACAGAAATCCCTCTACTCGAGACCACGTGTCCCAAGAATGCTACCTCTTTCAACAAGAACTCACATTTTGAGAACTTTGCATCAAGCTTCTCATTACGCAACACCATCAGAACTTTCTCCAGGTGCATAGCATACAACTTCTCAGTCTTAGAATATACCCGTGTATCGTCAATGAACACAATGACAAAGGAGTCGAGGAACCTTCTAAACACTATATGCATAAGATCCATGAAAGCGGCTGGGGCATTAGTCAGGCCAAAATACATAACAAGGAACTCATAATGACCATATCATGTCCTGATAGCCGTTTTTAAAATATCCTCATCTTTGATCCTCAACTGATGATATCCCGATCGAAGATCTATCTTTGAAAAGATAGTGGCTCCCCTCAACGGATCAAATAAATCCTCTATCCTGGGCAATGGATATTTGTTCTTCACCATAATACGATTGAACTCCCGATAGTCAATACAAAACCTCATCGAGCCATCCTTCTTTTTCAAAAAAAGAATAGGTGCTCCCCAAGTCGACACACTCGGGCAGATGAATCCTAATTCTAAAAGCCCTTGTAACTGACTCTTAAGCTCTTTCAACTTAGTTGGTGCCATACGATAAGGTGCCTTGGACAAAAGAGCCGTCCCAGGTATCACCTCTATCTGGAAATCTAATTCTCTCACTGGTGGTAACCCAGGTAACTCATTAGGAAAAACATCTACAAAATATCGTACCACACGTATAGTATGAAGAGTAGGCACACTAACTGACGTGTCAACTAAACTAGCAAGATAACTCCAAAAACCATCACTCAGAAGTGCCCTAGCCTGAAACACCAAGATATCAGCTGGAGTCGCTCTACCTCGAGTTCCATAAAAATAAAGTTCAGTCCCACATGGACTAACAAAATCTACGATTCTCTAACCACAACAAATACTAGGATGGTTACGAGACAGGCTAATCCATACCCAGAATAATATCAAAATCAAACATAGGCATCACGATCAACGTAGCATGCAAACAAAATCCCAAGATATTCAACTCATCAGAATGAATGACTTTATCCACAACAAGTAGACTTTCCAAGCTGTGTAGAAACATACAACTCGTGTCCCAAAGATTCGGTCTCAAGAGTAGCGGACTCAACAAACTCGATAGAAATTAAGGAGTGACTAGCTTCAGAATTAAATAATGCAAATGCAAAATGGCCCATCAAACTCAAATGGGGTATGTTTACTATAGTCTCTCAGGACTTTAGCCATATCATTCGCCCATAGCACGCCAACTACTAGATCCTGTGCCCTTGCAGGCAGGATGATGTGATCTGTGTGTCCTTCTCCCTCCCATAAAAAGTCCAGGTAGCCTACCTCTGGAATAGTAACATAACACCCTCTTTTAGGCGGTGGGTCAACTGGAGGCTCTTCCTCTACCTCGAAATCATCAAGAAACTCATCCTCCACATTGATATAATCCTAAGGTGGTGACAGTGGTGGAGTAACCACTCTGGCTCGGCCCCGTCCCCGTGCTGGACCTAGAATTCGGCCTCTATCTCCCCTAAGTGCTCTCAGAGGAAATCCCGAAAACAACAAGACAAGTTCTGAAACAAGTCATTACGTAGGAAGTTACAAATTCACACTTTTAAACTTATCACAAGCAAATTCTAAAGTACAAACTGTAGGGTTACCAGGAACCGTTGACCTCGATTGATGATAGGGACATGGATCATAAAATTAAAACATAAAAACATGCGATACATGTGGTCTACATAACCCATAGGCTCTGATACCAACTGTGACAACCTGACTCCTTTTAAATCATATAAAATAGTACGCAGTGGAAGACTACAATTTTACGGAAAATTTGTGTGGTTCCATTTATATTTTTAACATGCCAAAACCTGTTTACAACAGAGAAAGACACAAAATACATATTTCCTAAGTTTAAGAAAAACATAGACTACAACATAATAAGTTTTAAACACAAAACGACGCAGTTTTGAGCTTAGGACACCAAATATGCACATTTACAACCAACAAATGTCTAGCATTTCACAATGTTACAATCCATATCCCAAGCTCATTGCACAGTCAGTCAAGCGGCACCATAACCTCTACCCCGACCTCTACCACAAGGTGTACCTATAAAAATTGTAGTGTAGCAACATTAGCATAAAGCTAGTAAGAGTAAAATGAAATCAAGTGTTTATATGGACCGAAGTCCTTATTAGAAATAGTGTCCAATAACTAAACACCGAGCACAACAATAAATAAGGCTAAATATGTATTTACATTTAGAACTACATGCACAGGGAAGTAAACATAATTGGCTCGGTTAAAGTCAGTTTCAACTACCATAACACATTTCAAACTTCCCTTGTCACCTCGCGTATAACAACGCTATAGTCACCGTAATTTTATTGTCATCATTCATACATAGTCACCATAGTCACCATTATTACATGTCATCATTAGTCACAATAGTCACCGTTATTACACGCCACCATATTTCACTATAGTCACCATGAATATTAGGGGTGAACATGGGGCAGGGTCAGGGTACCCCGATTACACCCCGACCCCATTTAAGCCAAAAAAGGACACCCCGACCCCACCCCAATTATATTTTACCCCGACCCCGACCCCGCCCCATTTAACCGTCGGGTCGGGTTACCCTGATTACACCCCGATTATACCCCATTTAAAAAAAATCGTCACACCATTGTGTTTCTTTAAAGTTTTGAGTTTAGAAAACAAAGAAGAAAAGAAAAGTAGAGAGTTGAGAAAATAAATAGAAAAGAAAGAGGGAAAGGAAGAGGAAAAAGAAGTAAGGAAAGGGGGATGGGTTGGGAAAAAAATAAGAAAAAAAAAACTTAATCGAGGTCGGGGCCTCGATGGGGTCCAATTCCATCACCCCGACACCGCCCTGTTTAATAAACGGGGCATCTCATCCCACCCCGACCCCGACCCCAATTACACAATTCAATGGGGTGGGGCAGGGCGGGTTCTTGGGGTATCGGGGTGGTTGTTCACCCCTAATGAATATAAGTCACCATAGTCACCACGAATATAAGTCACCATTAGTCACCACGAACATAAGTCACCATAGTCACCATGAATATAAGTCACCATTAGTCACCATAAGTCACCATGAATATAAGTCACCATTAGTCACCATGAGTCACCATGAATATAATTCACCATTAGTCACCATAAGTCACCATTGTCACATTAGTCACCATTGTCACCATTAGTCACCAAGTCACCATTTTTATATTAGTCACCAAGTCACCATAGTCACCATTTTCACATTAGTCACCATTGTCACCGTAGTTACATAGTCACCATTAGTCACCGTAGTTACATAGTCACCATGAATATAAGTCACCATTTGTCACCATAGTCACCGTTATTATATGTCACCATAAGTCACCATAGTCACCATGAATATAAGTCACCATTAACCTTGGTTTCTATCATATTATCTAAGTACGTAGGATAATAATTGAGAGAAAACCTAAAGCATGTTAAGACTATCTTTCCCTCCTTAGAAGTCCCGAGTCTGAACCGTCACTTTCCATCTCTAATTTCAAATCTATTACACCCAAACCACACTTTAGCCCTCAAGTCTTAATATCATTCAGTGACGAGAATCTCGTCTTAATGCACTTTCCTTAGCCCAAACATACTTTCCACATTATTTTCTTCCTAAACATCCACAACCTTTAGCCTCGAATCAACAAGATCGTCAAGTATTCCGAGCCATTAAAACACTAAAGCTCATTTTAAACTCACCTTTAAATTGTGTAGGAAAACCACCACTCGTCGGAAGCGTGAATGGTTGCTCGTGGATCAAACCTACAAGTATAGTACGTATTAATTTCCATACCATGAACAATTAACTAAATAAGGAAAATACGTCAAAACAGCCCTGGGAAAGTCTATGGAGCTCACGGCCAAGGCAAGGAAAATTGTTTTGGGTTCCAGTTGTCGATTATTACTCGAAGAAAACAACTTTAAAGCAAAACAAAATTCAATTTACGCAACCATCGGTTGAAATATTTCAAAGGCTCGGGTTTTTCATTCGACTCGGGTTTTGATCCAAGACAACAAACTCAACCAGAATGATTTTCCCTAATTAGAAATTACCAACAAACACACGGGAAAAATAAATCGAGACTTGCACGCAAAATCGGGAGAGAGAAAACATAAAAACCCATTTTTCTTTTACCTCATTTCTCCCGGATCTGGAACAGATCGGCTTGATTAATGAGATGGATAGAAAGTACGTCTCGAGAGCTTTCCAACGAGCTAAGGCACGATGAAAACGATCGAGAAACGAAGGAGAACCGAATCTTTCTTTCTCTTTTCTTTTTTTTCCTTCTAGCTACGGGTTTGGGGGGGGGGTTTGGATCTCTTTTTCTTTTTTATCTTTTTGTTTTTTTCTTTACAAAATGAGTTTACAACCTATATATAAATATTTGGTAAATTACCATAATGCCCCTCCTTCAATTTCCTTAAGAAAACGTGTTCCGGGTATTCGTTATTTCACGTTTCTAATTCCAATCCAACTTAACTATTTCTTATCTAACTTAAAATGATTTAACAATCAATAATAGCCCGCTAATAAACATTATTGCACCCGACTTTATTTAAACGTTGTAACTAAATTTACTTAACAATCGAACTCGAGCTTAAAATTAAATTACTAAATAAAACTTCTAAGTAGATAATCAAATACGAAGCACTAAAATTATACTAATTGAGGTAATATTAATATAATAATAATAATAAAAACAAAATTTTCACCTCAAAAGTAATGAGATGTTACAATCTAAGACCAAGGAAACTACATTGTATTGATATCCAATCAAAAGATGACACGTGGTAGAACCAACAAGCGACACATCGTTGGGAAGCAACACGTGGACCAATCCCGACACGATATGTGGCACAATGGTGTCATGAACCTCCTCTCATATAAATAGGAGAAGAAATTCATTCATTAGGTAACTAATTTCTACTACTATTCTCTCTGGCACACTAGCTCTACTTGCTCTGACTTTAGCATCGGAGGGTGTTAGGCCGGCACCACACCGGTGCACTTTTCCTTTCCTGTACAGGTACCTATGTAGCACGCCGTCAAAGCAGCGCAATACCTCCGACTCGTCCCATATATTAAGTTTGTTGCCTACGTGGAAGCTCTCTATTTTTAAGCAACAATATTTGGCGCCGTCTGTGGGAAGAGTATATAACTAAGTACTCTACCATCAAGGATGGGTTGTAGAAGTCAACAACACGGTGATGATACACAAGACAGTAAAAACCATAACCCTCGTAATTCAAGATATCAAACTCGTAGCACTAGGGAGCTACAACAAGTTGATGAAAATCAAAAAGGAGAAAGAGTTGTGCCAATGCCAGACGGAAGGGTAGATGCTCTAGAAGAGCAAGTTCGAGGTGTGAATCAAGATCTTACTAAAGTACTCGAAATTCTTACATAGAAAATTGACCATCAATCCCCTACTGACAACCAGGAAGTACAATCTAAAAAAGACAAAGAACCTATAGAACGAATAGGTGAATCATGGAATCATGAGAAGGTTGGTTCAAAGGGGAAGTCAAATCTAAATATCCAGGACAATTCCTTTTCCTCTCATAACTCTCCTCGTAACCAGCATCCTAGTAAAAAACGAAAGTCCGACCTCAGAGAAGTTCTCAATCAAAAGAGAAAAGAACATGCAAATGTTATGAAGTCTACAGCAAAAAGTGCCTAGCCTTGGGCACCATAGTTGAAAAAGCTACAAGATCAACTTGGTCATATGAAAAAATAGTATAGAGGAAAGACTCCTCTTGTACTGGAAGATCTAATTGAGCAAACTGAGCCGCCATTCATTGATGATATAATGGAGGTGGAGCTTCCACCAAATTCAAAATGCCAACTATTACTACGTATGATGGTTTAAAAGATCCACTCAAGCATGTTAAAACGTTTCAAACCTGGATGGGGCTCCAGGGAGTCCGAGATGCTATCAAATGTAGGACATTCCCCCTTACATTAGGAGGCCTTGCTCGCGCTTGTTACAGGCAGCTCAAGCCGAGGTCCATTTCTTCATTTAAAGATCTTACTAGATCTTTTATAACTCAGTTTCTTGGCGAAAGGGATCACAAGAAACAAGCTACGCATTTGTTGAATGTGCGTTAGAAGTAAGATGAGAGCCTTCGTAACTATGTAGTGAGATTTAATAGTGAGGCACTGAAAGTGGAAGCTTATAGTGACAACATTGCTTTGACTGCTCTGATTACCGGTTTGAAAGATGAAAAGTTCTTGTGGTCACTAGGAAAGAAGACGCCTGCTACATACACCGAGCTCCTCGCTAGAGAGCAGAAATATATGAGCGCCAGAGAATTGCTTAATGCAAGAAGGACTTGATTGAAGGAGGTAGTAGTAAACGATCAAAACACAAGAAAAGAGATCGAATAGAAGAGTTTGTTTGGGGGACTGGCCGTCACGAGGATGAAAAAATACATAAGTCGGGAGATCAACTTGAGAAGCTTAGTTTTCCTCCAAGTAATTTTGAAAAATACACTCCCACCACGGTCCGGATTGAACAACTACTTTTGGAGATCAAAGATAAAGACTTGGTTAGGTGGCCACCTAGGATTAAAGCAGGGTCTAACAAGTGGAACAAAGACAAGTATTGTCTTTTCCACAAAGACCACGGTCATACCACTTCTAATTGCTTCAATCTCAAGGAAGAAATTGAAACCCTTATTCAAAGAGTGTACTTGAAAGAATTTGTGAGAAGTAAAGGAGATAAGGAAGATCAGGACCATGACAATCAAAAAAATTCAGATGGAGAAATAAGAACCATATTTGGGGGCTCGACTAATGAAGAAGAGAAGTATGCCATATGAAATGTCAAGCAACTCATATTTTATTTTAGCAATTTTACTTATTGTGATTTTAATCTTTCAATAAAGTTTCTATTAAGAGGGCTTTGCCATTAAATGAAATAAGAGTTTACTTTTTCTACTTGATTGTATCTATGTAAATAGTTTTAGTCAAATCATTCTGAGAACTCTTAGACTCGAGCAAGACTTCAAGACATAAAACTCTACTCGAGTGGTGGCCAACTACGTGAACCTACTATAAAAAGTTCTAAGTCCGCCAAGGTGGAAGAGCTAAATAAAAATTCTAAATCTACTATAGAGTGCATGACTCGCACAAGCCGCACCAACTAGAAGAATTTAAATGACAAAAAATTCTAAGTCTACTAGAGATTGCAGGACTCGCACGAGTCGCACCTAGTAGAAGAATTTAAAATGACAAAGAATTCTAAGTCTACTAGGGAGTGCAGGGCTCGTCATGAGCCGCACCTGGTAGGAGAATTTAAAACAAAAAAGAATTCTAAGTCTACTAGGGAGTGTAGGGCTCGTCATGAGCCGCACCTAGTAGGAGAATTTAAAACGATAAAAAATTCTAAGTCTACTAGGGATTGCAGGGCTTGCACCAGCCGCACCTAGTAGAAGAATTTAAAATGACAAAAAATTCTAAGTCTACTAGGGATTGCAGGGCTCGTACGAGCAGCACATGGTAGGAGAATTTAAAACGAAAAAAATTCTAAGTCTACTAGGGAGTGCAGGACTCACACGAGTCACACATAGTAGAAGAATTTAAAACGATAAAAAATTCTAAGTCTACTAGGGATTGCAGAGCTCGCACGAGCCGCACCTGGTAGGAGAATTTAAAACGAAAAAAAATTCTAAGTCTACTTGGGAGTGAAAGACTAGCACAAGTCGCACCTAGTAGAAGGATTTAAAACGACAAAAAATTCTAAGTCTACTATGGAGTGCAGGGCTCATCACGAGCTGGACCTAGTAGGAGAATTTAAAATGACAAAAAATTCAGGTAGTGCAAGGCTCGCACGAGCCGCACCTTGTAGGAGAATTTAAAATGACAAAAAATTCTAAGTCTACTAGAGAGTGTAGGGCTCACACGAGCCGCACCTAGTAGGAGAATTTAAAACGATAAAAAATTCTAAGTCTACTAGGGAGTGCAGGGCTCACACGAGCCGCACCTGGTAGAAGAATTTAAAACAACAAAAATTTTAAGTCTACTAGGGAGTGTCGGGATTGCACGAACCACATCCGGGGGCTCAGTGCCGTGGCACCACTTCCACCGTGCCAGGGCCGGGCCTGCCTCCACCCCAACGCATCGTTGTAGCCATATCCCTTGTAAAGCCCATTTATTTGCTAGATTCTAGTTTATAAAGTCAAATTTTCATAGCAAATTAAGAAAAGATTTTTAAAAATGTATTGTCCTTAAATATCTATTCTCCATTGATCAAAATTCAATACATGAGGGAACTGATATTAAAGGAATTTTAGCTAACAAGTCATGGCCACATGATAATATCATGCCTCTCTTCACTACAAAAATTTCGGGAATAGGTGACGTTTTTTTGACGTCACCTATTTAATAACATGACCTTTTTTAATCGTCACCTATGGCAGTGTCACGTATTCAAATAGTTGATGGTCATGAAAAACTGTCACCTTTTCAAATATGTGACGTTTTTATTGTTATGTCCCGTTACTTTTGGAGGTAAATTTTTTTATTTAATTAAAGTATTTAAGGTTAGTTTAAATTTAGAAATTTTGAATTTAGTAGATACTTTCGTTCTAAAACCTTTTTAATCCTTTTATTACTTTAAATAGTTTCGGTGACATTAATAATTATTAACGGGCCAATTAATAATTATTAATCACCTTTAGATAACTTTAAGATCTTCTGGGTTTTGTATTTTTTACTAAATCATTTAAAAAGGACGTAATCGTCAATTTTCAATTTTTAAAATATCTACTATTCATTTTCTTCTTTTTTTAAAAGTCAACTTTGGCCAATATTTTCATTTCACTCCTCTTCTCCTTTCTTTGCTAGGGCCGAAACCCCCTTCCCCTCTCTCTCTCATCTTGGCTTTTCTCCGTTACTCGTTGGATCGCCGTAATTTTAGTTCCATTGAAAAGACTTCAACCTATCAATCAAAGTATCCATTTTCTAAAGGCCTCAAGGTATGATAAAGTTTCTAAATTCAAGCTTTGAATAGTGTTTTAATTGAGTCCAAGATTGCAATCATCGATTTCTTGCCGAGAAACTCGAAGATTTCAATTGAGGGAGTCATTTTATGTGATTTTAGAAACTTTACTAAACCCTAAAACAGAGTTTGAGTCGAAAACCCGTTCCGTGTGATTTTCTCTCACTTGGCCATGATTAGGGTGTTTAGTTTGTTATGATTTTACATTTTACTTAATTTTTCAGAAATCGATTATTATGTAAAATCCAAAAATACGGTAACCCGTTACGATGACTTGTGATATTGTAAGACCGTACGAGGTAGTATGTTGATGTTGATCCATACGGTAACCCGTTACAATGACTTGTGATATGATAAAACCGTATGGGGTAGTATGTTGATGTTGATCTATACGGTAACCCGTTACGATGACTTGTGATATGGTAAGACCGTACAGGGTAGTATGTTGATGTTGATCCATACGGTAACCCCTTACGATGATTTGCGATGTGGTAAGATCGTACGTGGTAGTATGTTGATGATGATCCATACGATACCACGTTACGATGAGACTGGTATGATAACAAAGAAAGTTTGAAAATGTAATTGTTTTTATATGTTAGAATGGTTAGAAAGACTTAGTAATAGTTAGTGCTTTTACTCTAAGTCTTAACCTCTTTAATTTCCCGAAAGTATATTACATATTATATGATTGTGGGGAAAGTGGAAATGTGGAATGGGTAGTAAAAGTGTAATTTATGCCTTTGGACATAATTTCCGGTACGGAATTTGGTTCATAGGATTACTTGCTTTCATTTTACTCTCACTAGCATTCTTATGCTAATGTTGCTACTTTTACAATTTTTCAGGTAAGACTCGTGGCAAAGGGCGTGGTAGAGGAGGTGGCACCGCGTGACTTACTAAGATGATGGATGGACTGGAATATGACTCGTTTTGGTTTAGCATTCTTGAAATGCTTGTAAACATATCATCATCTTTTCTTATATTGTACTTTTGAGCTCGGTGGAGCATTTGTATAATTTGTATATGTGTCTTTGGATTTTAAAACTTTCTTTAGAAGTTTTATCATATTTGGAATGCGCATTCCATGTTTTTCGCTTTCTCTGATTTGAGCCAATGTATAACAGGTTTTGGTTTAACCGAGTTTTAAACGAACCCATGCCGTTTTTCTGTAAAAACCCAGTCTTCCATTGTGCAATTAAATTTAAAGAATTTATGGATTTTTGGTCGTTTCAGTTGGTATCAGAGCCTTTTTGGTTATGTAGACCATATGTATCGCATGTTTTGATTTTGTTCTTGTCCAATCATCGTTCGAGGTCACGGCGCCAGGTATCCTTAGAACTTTCTCTTTTGACAAGTTTAGTTGTAATTTTGCTTATCCTTTCCTAGTATCTCATGTAAGGTTTTTCTGATGGTGATTTCAATATGCCTCCGATGACAGTGGTAACTAGGAGAGGTCAGAGCAGAGTACGGATTGGGGTACGAGGTAGAGGTCGGACTAGAGCAATTACACAGCCACACCTCCACCTGTTTATCGGGAGGATGAGCCTCCAGTTGATTAGCCACCTAGTCATGGTCATAGTATCACCATTTCTGATGAGTACTTTTTAGACTTGTTACGAGGTGGTGGAGGACATGCTGATCAGGTTATACCGGCTGTTAGAGCACCCGCTCTAGTAGTAGACCAGTCTGGTATTACTGATGCTTCAAAAACTTTGAAAGAATATATCGGGTATAAGACTCCTGAGTTTGATGGGACATCTACTGACCCTGGTAGTCACTGAAAGATGGATTACCAGAGTAGAGAGGGTACTTGATTTAATTAAGTGTCCGGATCATTTGAAGGTCCAATGTGGGACCTATTCCTTAGTAGATGATGCATTATACTAGTGGAATGGTTTATTCAGAACTCTCAGTCTTGAGTTGCAGGTTAGTTGGGAGATGTTCAGGGAAAAGTTCTTTGAAAAATACTATCCAGAGGATACACGAGATTAGTTAGAGATACAGTTTCTCACACTCAGACAGAAGGATAAGTCTGTTGTGGAGTATGAGAGGGAGTTTGACCGACTGTCAAAATTTGCTACCAAACATGTTACTGATCCTGAAAGCAAGAGAAAAAGATTTATTGTAGGTTTGAGGGCAGAATTACGAGGGCAAGTGTAAGCCTTACAACCTGCTACGTATGCTGATGTTTTGACTGCTGCTTTGGCCTTAGATATTGGGGATTTTGAGAAAAAGGCTAAGGTGACTATGGCACAGACCTCTTCTCAAAAGAGGAATGTTGAGGACGACCTTCCAGGTCGAGGGACACAACCATTTAGACAGGCTCCTGGTGTGGACAGACCAGGACATGTTAAACGATTTTGCTCTAATTTACAGACACTACAACAGCGTGGGAGTCAGGGTCAGAGTTCAGGTCAGGGGTAGGGCCGAGGACAGAGTCAGGGCGAGGTCAGACAGGTGGTAGAGGCCAGGTTAGGCCTACTCAGCAGCAAAGAGCACCACCGGTAGTATAGGCATAGCCTAAGACACGACAGCAGGCCAGTGTCTTTGCCACCACTTGAGAGGATGCTGAGGCATCTGGTACTGTTGTTACATGTACTTTATCAGTATTAGGGCACTCTGCTCTTGTATTATTTGATTCAGGGGCTAGTCACTCGTTTATTTTTACTGAGTTTTTTGATTCTGAGCCATTAGGACATGAGTTGCATGTTACTACTCCGCTCGAAAAATCTCTGATTGTGGATTGATTGGTTTATACTGATGATTTACGTATTATGGGTTGCTTTCTGCATGCTATGTTGATTGTGATGCCGATGTCTGTCTTTGATATTATTTTAGGTATGGATTGGCTGTCAGCCAACCACGCCAACATTGGTTGTAGTTAGAAAGTGGTAGACTTTGTTGGTCCATGTGGGACTAGTTTTTTATTTCATGGGACTCGAGGTAGGGTGACACCTGCGGTTATCTCAGTGATCCAGGCTAGAGCATTTTTGAGTGATGGTGCTTTGGGTTACTTAGCTAGCGTAGTGGACAAGTATGTTAGTGTGACTACCTTAGCTTCTGCACCTGTTGTGAGGGATTTCATTGATGTTTTCCCTGATGAGTTACCTAGTTTGCCACCAGTGAGGGAGTTAGACTTCCAGATAGAGGTGATTCCTGGGACCACTCCTTTGTCCAAGGCACCTTATCGTATGGCACCAGCTGAGCTTAAAGAGCTAAAGAGGCAGTTGCAGGAACTTTTAGACTTGGGGTTTATACGCCCAAGTGTATCACCTTGGGGTGCTCCGGTATTGTTTGTAAAGAAGAAAGATGGCTCTATGAGATTGTGCATTGATTATAGAGAGCTGAACCAGGTCACAGTGAAAAACAAGTATCCTTTGCCCAGAATAGAGGACTTGTTTGATCAACTGAGGGGAGCCACTGTATTTTCTAAGATAGATCTTCAATCAGGGTATCATCAGTTGAGAATTAGATATGAGGATATCCCTAGGACTGCCTTAAGGACACAATATGGTCCTTATGAGTTTGTTGTCATGTCTTTTGGCTTGACTAACGCTCCTGCAGTCTTTATGGACCTTATGCATACAATGTTCAAAAGGTTTATTGACTCTTTTGTGATAGTGTTTATTGATGATATTCTTGTTTATCGAGGACTGAGGAGTTACATGCCATGCATTTAGGGAAGGTGTTATCTACTTTGAGAGCTAATAAGTTGTATGTAAAATTCTCTAAATGTGAATTCTGGTTGAAGGAAGTGGCTTTCCTTGGGCATGTAGTATCTAGTAGAGGGATTTCTGTTGATCCTTCCAAGGTGGAAGCTGTTAGTGGTTGACCCCGAACAATCAGCGTGGCTGAGATACAGAGTTTTCTTGGACTTGCTGGATATTATAGATGATTTGAGCAAGATTTTTCTAAGTTTGTATCCACTTTGACTCATTTGACAAAAAAAGGGGGTTGACTTTGTATGGACTGATGAGTGTGAAAATAGCTTTGTGGAGCTTAAGAGGCGACTTGTATCGGCTCCAGTTCCAGTATCACCCGATGAGTCTGGGGGTTTGACAGTGTATACTAATGCATCCAAGAAGGGTTTGGGATGTGTATTGATGCAACATGGGAAGGTGATAGCTTATGCTTCTAGACAGTTAAAGGAGCATGAGAAAAAGTACCCGACTCATGATTTGGAGCTAGTAGCGGTGGTACATTCGTTGAAAATTTGGAGACATTACTTGTATGGTGAGAAGATTCTGATTTTCACCAATCATAAGAGTCTCAAATACTTTTTCACCCAGAAAGAGTTAAATATGAGACAGATGAGGTGGCTAGAACTTGTAAAAGATTATGGCTGTGACATACAGTATCATCCGGGAAAGGCCAACGTAGTTGCTGATGCACTTAGTCAGAAGTCATCACACTTGTCGGCTTTGAGTTCTATTCCACTGAGGCGTAGATGGGAGATGGAAAGAGCCGAGATAGTCGTTCTTATAGCTAAGTTTACTGTGACTTTGGCAAGTTTGACTGTTAGCCCTACTTTGAGACAGAGGATGATAGAGGCACAAAGGGGTGAAAAGCACTTGGCTGAGGGTTTTCGTGAGGCAGAGTCCGATTTACCTAGCCATTTTGCTTTCTCCACTGATAATGCATTGATGTATCGTAGGAGGCTGTGTGTTCCTTTAGAATCGAATAGGTGACGATCATAAAATACCGTCACCTGATAGGGAAACCGTCACCTTTTGTCTAAATTTTTTAGAAATTTTTTTTAATTAATTGATTTCAAATAATATTTTTATTGCACCTATCAAATTTAAATAAAATATTATAATAATTACAATAAAAATTAAAATATCACGAATGGGCTACATGGAAAGTGCTCAAACTTCACAAGTAAACTGATAAAAGTACCATAATTGAATTCATGTAAACTGCTAAATATCAATTAGCAACTCCTTTCATAAGAAGAAAACGTAAACAGAAGGGCAGAAGAGGCAGAAAATAACATGAAGAAAAACTTTAAGCAGCACCAGCTCGGCATCTCCTTTCCCCTTCTTGCTCTGGATCTTCTTCATATAGAACTCGAGCTATTTGCCCTCCAATATATATCTGCAAGAAATGCATAAAACTCATAATTGACAATCATTATATGCGTACCCAAACAAGTTGAAAAGAATACAACAGATAAAAGCCGAATGATAAAGAGCTCACCATTATTGACCAGGTCTAGATGAGATAGATACCGGGGAGTATATCACCTCACCTCAATCAACCAAAGAGTTGACAATAGAAATTCAAGAGTAAGTTGGAGCAAAAAGAAAGAGAAGTCAAGCTGAATAAAATCAATGTCAATGTAAAAAAGAAAAAAAAAACATTCACTGACAAAAAACTAAACAAAATACACTTAGAGGAACAACAATAAGAACAAGAGAACTAAACCACTTCCTTGAAGCTTTCTTAAGAAACTTGTGGTTATTAATGTCATCTTCTAACCCAATAAATATTGAACCACATAGTTACTACAGAAAAAAGGGGGAAAATGTATATTCAATTAAGATTGTATTCAACATTGAACTAAAAAGAATGTAAGTTTGAGAGAAACAAACTCGTATTGATTTGTTGTTAACAAGAATGAAATTGTTATAGTCTCAGTAATAAGATAGATTTTTAGATCACCATTAGAATAATCCATACAATATTGTAGCATGCAACACCCACTTAGAGTCATTGGAAGAAAAATACATATGTTAGGATATCAATTGCTTTTTTTTTTTTTTAAAATCACAAAAAATGTCCACTTTTTAACACACTTCATACTCATTATAATCAGAGGTTGGAATAAATCATATCTCAAGTTTCTAACTAGTTCATTGAAAATATAATCTCTTTGTAATAAATTTACATGACAGCTACCTATTGAAAGACTATTTTCTCCCTTCATCATCTATACAAAAAATTACACTTACATGAAAACATTATAAGACATGGACTAACCTAACAAATGAATTGACACATACATTCATTCTGGAGAAAATAAAGAAAACGCACCTAAAAATTCAATTGCGTCATCAAAAGGCAAAGTATTATCATATTGGAGGCAGTGATAAGTGAAGGAGTTCTTGTAGAGGTTTTGACAAGTAGGCACACTCTGCAAACATAAAGAGGGGAAAACCATTGTCACACATGTAAAACCCGATCACCCAACACATTTATATAACTTCAACTCCAATTATTTTGCACATCCTTACCTTTTATTTCACTAATAATCATTTTCTTGAATAAGAAAGTGACAAAATTTTAATCGATATGAAACGAGACTTGGTCTAAAAAAACCATCCATCTCTCAATAACTTCATTATAAAGAAATGACCTTCTTATAAAAGAGACACATTGAACATAGTCAATAAATGGAGAATTAGAACTCTCATTTGTAAATATAATCTATAAAATAGAAATCATAAATATAATGCATATAAAGTAAATGATATCTTAACAATTATGCTAAGGTAAATTCAAGTTTTTCAAGAATCTCTAATAATAATCAATAAAAGGAACATAAGCAATAAAAGGAACATAAAGAAAGCTCTTTCAAGTTTTAATCTTAAACTCAAACAAGAAAGTTCTCAACAACAAATTAATTATTATATCACAATTTTTTTTTATAGTATCAAATACCACTTCCCAATCTGTGTAGTGATTCATATATCAAGTTACTACACTTTAAACTATTTTCAGCTGCATTTCTAGGAGATACTGTATATCCATGGACAATAAATGACTGAAATATATCTAAGAATTAAATTATTTGAAAAGTATCAAGCTAAAAAAAATCACATACAAGATACAACATGCTATAAAAATACCATATAGTAGCACTAGCACTCCAGTTCTAATACTTTGAAAAATGGCTAACAAAATTGCCATGTAATGTAGTACATTTTCAAATCAAAATTATAAACTCGAGTGTCAAGTTAAAAACGCTTCACCTTCACGCCCATAACAAAGTGACCAAAGAAAACATATTTCATACGCCTCTTATGCATTTCATTACAAAAAATTGAAGGCAGTTTAAATTTTAAAAATGAAATTACACCGTGGAGTCATGAACTCATTGTAAACTTACTTATTTTTAAAGCTTCCATAATAGACTTCTGAAATTGAGGGCTATTTCATCGTGAGAGTGAGCGAGCTTCTTGCTTCATCTTCACTAGATATTGAATTGGAATAAGACTTCCAATTTTCACTAGATAATATTATCACAAAGTAGTTTTCTTTTAAGACCATTATGCTAAATATTGAATATTTTTAAAAAGGAGAAACAAATGCTTTACCAATTTAGCAACTAGAATCATGTAGTTGTCATAATGTTTTAGGTCATTGTGCTGAGATGATGCTAACAGTGGTATAACTTCTCTTTCATGAGAAACATCCAGAAAAGTCCCTTCAACCCTCAAGTAGAACAGTAGAGAAGGAGTGCACTAAATAAGTAGACGTAAAAATGCAGTAAAGCAAACCTTGTATCTCTAATCGCGTGCCTCATTATTTCCCAAGTTCTTCTTAATGAATAAGGGAAACCGAATTTATCTTAATGTTAAATCAGAATCAATGACCCAAAAAAATGAAAATACTTAAATAACAATGAAAAACTGTAGCCCAATCAACTACCATAATTAGGTGTAATATATCTGGAAAAAAAAAAGAGTAACTGTTCTCTTCTTGAAGTATCTACTACAAGCTCTGTTTGTGTTACTGAATCGAGATGAAAATCAAAAAATAGAAAAAACAAAACAAAACAAAGAAAAATCATATTTTTTCAAAATAATTTATTGGGTTCAGTTTTTCAAAACAATTTATCGGGTTATACATAATTTGAACTACTTACAAGACAAGGAGAGTTCGAATTAAACAAATTCTATGGAGAGTTCAAATCCGCCTCTAGAGTTAATGATAGTCCACTTTTTTTTTTTTTTAAATAAACAGAAGCTATACAAATTTGAACCAACGTGAGACAAAAATTTAAATATTAAATTTTAATAATTTCACACTCTCAATTGTTTATTGTATGACTTCTGAGTATTTCAAATATAAAAAAAATATTTTTGTTTCTCATGAGCTAGAATTGATAATAAGATATTGGCTGATTTCGGAAATTAAATTCCATTAGTTTAAGAGAGGGATAGGAAAGAGAGTCTAGTATTTATAATTAACTTTCTCATCTTTGATTTTCTTTTTCTTTTTATAATATCATGATATTTTTCGTTTCCTAAAAAATATCTTGAAAATTGATTCAATTAATGAGATCTATGATTTTTTTTTCTCTTAAAATATCGTGATATTTTTTGTTTCCTAAAAAATATTGTGAAATTTGATTCAATTAATGAGATCATTATTGAGATCAAGATATCAATATGCGACACAACCATTTTATTTTAAAAGAAGCAAGTTTAGAGAATAATAAAATGATTTTTTCACAACACCGTAAGTTAAATAATGGAAATATATTCATTAAAAGTATTGAGATTTTAATTGAAATTAATAATTGTAAAATAGATTAGAGTATGAACCCAAAAAAATTTGAAATTAGATTTTAATTAAAAAAAAATTTAAGAAAAGGCTAGTATAATTATTGTAAAGGGTAAAATATCCCTAGTAAGACCCATGAATGAACTGGGCCGGTTCGACATGGGGACAGGCCCATATGAACTGCTATCCCAGGGAGATCACTCTTCTTGGACCGAACGAAAGCCCATCAAGCCTAGTCTCACGCTAGCCAGGCTAACAAGCCCACGATCAAAGAACTATAAAAGGCCACTTGACCTATCAACTCAGGTATGACATTCTTTCCTGCACAGAGAAAGAATACCTAACCTATCTTGCGGCGCAAGGAATATCTCACCTACCACCACCTAACTTGATCGTCGGAGGGTTTTCGGTCGGTACCACACCGGTGCCATTCTGATCATCTTGTTCATAGTGTTTCAGGTACCCCCGCCGTGAAGGAGCATCGCGTCACTAGACGGATTAGACCATGTGGAAGATACATTCGACAAGAAATACCCCACACAGTTTGGGGCCCACTTGGGGCTGTATACCTTTGATTTTCGGTTAAATCTGAGTACTCGTGCGGCACCCACAAGAAGAAACCATGACTACCAGATCGACTAGACAAAGAACTCTGAACGAAAACGCCGCTACGGATGAAGAGGCAAACAGCGGCGCTCAAGGCCTCGACGTGGCTCAAGGCACCATCACCATTACGCTAGCCGAACATCGAGAGATGATGGCGGCACAAAAGGCGCTGAGGAAAAGATGAGAGAGATGAAGGCTCTATTGGGGCAAGGGTTCACAGCGGTTCGAGCAAATAGCCAGAACATCCTGAACGTTGATGACGAGGCCCTTCCAAGCCACGAACTGGCAAATCTCAAGCCAGACGGCGGCGTAGAAGGGCCACTGCGTCCGAAAAAGGAAAATACGTGGCTGACAATGATTTACGAGCTCAACTAACGGCCCGTCGACAGGGGGAGAACATCGATTTGGTTATCTCCTCATTGAAAGAGAGGACGTCTCCAGCAAGACCGGTCCTGTGAGGGATAACTCTCGCCAGCAAACTCAAAGCAAAACAGCGCCTCAAAAAGATACCGAGAGGCATCTGGACCCAAGCAATACTGGAATTGACGAAGGGAGCTCGACATCCACCTGTAAGAAACATTACCGGGATAAGCAGTAGAAGTATACGGATGCGAGACAAATCCTTGAAGAAAGGACGGCGAAAAGGGCATCTGAAAGGAATGCCGACTGGTGCTTTGGGGAAGGTTTTACTACTTTTACACCCTTCTAAAGCTTTGTGTTGCTTTTGCTTCCTCCCTGCCCTTCCTCTCCCCTTGAGTTTTGTGTGGACCTTTTTGTGGGAAAGTCCTTGACACTCTATTTACCTTTCTTCTATTGTTATTTATATGGTAAGACTTGTGTTATTCTATAGTCTTCTTTTAAGTTTAAGACTTCTTTACAAAAGTAGATTTTGGTTAAATACAGGGTGTTTTAATGTGGCTTTCCCTTCGGCTCGGTTGGCGTTTTTTTTTTGGAATTTCACCTCGTCTCGGATTCCCTTCGGGTTCGGTGTTCCTTGGTCGGTCCTTCGCGGTTCCTTGGCTGTTGGGATCCTTGGTCGGACCTTCGTCTCGGAATTCCCTGGTCGGCTCTCGGAATCCCGCCGGGATTCACCTCCTTCGCTTGTTGGTCTCTAGGCTTTGGTCTACTACTCTTTCTTATACATCTCCCTTTTTGGATAAAATCACATCTTATGGATAATGCTCGTTTCCATCCCCCTATCATTGAAAAACTCTACCTGCATCCCTTCTCATTCTAACTCCAATTCTTTAAAAAACCTAACTACTGATCGGTTCCTCATCTTAAAACTTTACCAAAACCACAAGTACCTCATTCCCTTTCACTAAATCCCAAATCTCATTACCATCTTCCAAACCACTCTTTCCCTTATCATTAACTCCAAATTCACACACCTATTAACCCCCACTTATCCTATATCTCCCTTTTATAACACATTCTAAACTAAATAAAACCACTCTTTCCTTAACTCACCTTGTTAAGACAGCTTACTAAATTCGTCTTAATCTTAAAAACTTTAAATGGGAATATGAAAGGTCTCTTTGAGGCTTTCACTCTAAATCCGAACGAGAAGCCATTTCTTTCTCCCTTTTTTTCTCTTAGTATTTAAAAATGAAAAAAATAATTTTTTAATTTTGGCTAATAAAGGGATATATGGTTTATTTTATGAAAACGTCTCCCCTCTTTTCTTTTCTTTAAAAGCCTCTCTTAAACTAATTAAATATTAATAATTATAATTCCCTTTATTTAATATAAACATTAAATATTAAAAGATTAAATAATTTGGTTTTATTTTAAATAGAAAAAATCTATAATCAAATCCTATTTTTAATTACCTTAAATCTTTTTAAAGTAAAAAAAAAAAAAAAAAAAAAAAAAAATACCCCATAGATTACAAGACCTAACTCTGACCTTAGGGAGCCGGGCGATTCTCCTTTCACGTGAGAAATCATGTCAGTTCCCCAACCAAGGCATTTCACCCTCCCAAAGTTCAAAATGTACAACGGAACCAGAGATCCGATGGAGCACGTGGCTCTCTTCGTCAATTTGATGGAATCCTCATGTGTGTTCGGCCCGGACTTGGATGCCCTGACTTGCAGGTTCTTTCCCACGAGTCTGAAAGGTTCGCCCCTGCTGTGGTTTAACAGCCTCCTAAAAAGGTCCATAAAGGCTTTTTCGGATCGCTCATCAAATTTCCTCAGCGAGTATAGCGTGAGTTGAAAGTTCATCAAAACGAACCACGACCTTTATGATGTTCTGATGGGGGAAAAAGAGCCCCTCCGAGATTTCATCATCAGGTTCCGTCAAGTCAAGTTGGAGGTAAAGGATTGCAACGATAGAGAGGCAGCGACTGCATTCTCACGTGTAATACACCCAAACCACCCATTATGGAGATCTTTCAAGAAATGGAGACCTATAACGATGAATGAAGCACTGGACCGAGCGATGGCCAAAATATCGCAAGATGAGTCTGAGAGGGTGGCCAGAGAGATGAGGAGGATGGGATCGAAATCTGAAGGAGTTTGGAAGAAAAAGGAGCCTTCAGCCGATGAAGGAAGGGGGAAGGAAAAAGGCAAACAGAAAGGAGAAGAGAGGAGAAAAGAGAAGAGATAGAAAAGAGATATGTATGGGGAAGGATCAAAGATCCTAGAAAACGAAGCCCAGAACAGATCTTAAACGCGAAAATGCAGAGGAGCTCCTTCCGAAAGGAGGAAAATCAGAAAGAAAAGAGGTCATGCTATGCCTAGAAGAACCCAGAAAGGAAGGAACCCTACTGCAGGTTCCACAAATCCCACGGTCATAGCACGGAAGACTGCAAAATTCTCGCTCGCGAAATAGATAGCGTTTGTGAACAAGGTCCGAGCTGGAGAAAGGAGGAACGTGGCACAAAGGGCGCAGACGAAAGGCTAACGACATCAGTCAAAATCCCGGGGGATGTCATGGTCGGCTCGATTCATTGCACCGGAGAGTCGATCAACGCTCACAAAAGATCTCACCGAGAGGCTAGACTCCCCGTCTATCGGGTCGAGCACGCTTTCGAGGATCTGATCAAATACTCCCGAAGGGATTTGGAAGACGTTCATTTTCCTCACAATGACGCCCTGGTAATAGCAATTTTGATTGGGTCCCACACGATCGGAAGAGTATTGGTGGATCCAGGCTCGTCAATTAACATTCTCTATATGTCTACATTCCGAAGTATAAAACTGAGAGAGTCAGATCTCTCTCCAAACTCCCAAGATTTGGTCGGATTCAATGGAAAAGTAACTAGGTCATCCGGGACCATTAAGTTTCTCGTCCGAGTTGAGGGGGCAAATCCAATGACGCTTTTCCATGTCATAGACGCCCGCTCAGGATACAACGCTCTACTCGGAAGACCTTGGATACACGACATGGGAGCACATCCCTCGACGCTGCATCAAAAGTTGAAATACCCTACTAAAAAAAGGGTTTGGGTCATAAAGGGTAACCTGCAAGTTTCAAGATCTTGCCTAGTGGAAATTGTTAAGATGAAGTCCCAGGCATAGCAAATACAGGATCGGGGCCCCGAGAGAGGCCCGCCCTTTGTTCGTCCAAGGTTAGAAGCACCAAGACGAATCGGTGAAAATCCAAATCCACCCGAACGACGGGGAGAAAACGACAAACATAGGAAAACATCTTGAGAAGGTCATGAGGGAAGATATGGAGAACTTTCTAAAGAAAAGCTGGAAAACATTCGCATGGGATCACACGGATATGCCCGGCATAGATCCGAGTATAATAACTCACAACCTTGAGGTGGATCCGAGTCAAATTCTAGTCAAGCAGAAAAGGCGCAAGTTCACCCCCGGACGGAACAAGATCATTAACGAAGAAGTCCGGAAGCTTCTGGAAGCGGGTTTTATCCGGGAAGTCAAGTATCCCGAATGGCTGGCTAACGTGGTCGTTGTAAAAAAGAAGAACGGAAAGTGGAGAGTCTGCATCGACTTCACATATTTAAACAAAGTCTGCCCCAAGGATTCATTCCCATTACCCAAAATAGATCAGCTGGTTGACGCCACAACTGGTTTCGAAATGTTTAGCTTTATGGACGCCTTCTCCGGGTATAACCAGATAAAGATGAACCCAAAAGATCAAGAAAAGACATCATTCATAACCAACATGGGTACATACTACTACACCGTGATGCCGTTTGGTTTGAAAAACACATGAGCAACATACTAGCGTTTAATGAATAGAATATTCAAAGATCTTTTAGGAAAATCAGTGGAAGTGTACATTGACGATATGCTGGTTAAGTCAAGCAAAGAGGGAGACCATTTAAAGTACATGGAGCAGGCGTTCAAGGTGTTGAATCAATACTGGAATGAAATTGAACCAGGACAAATGCACTTTCAGCATTCCAGCAGGTGAATTCCTGGGTCACCTAGCAACAAGTCGAGGGATAGAAGAAAACCCCGACCAAATCCAGGCGGTGATAGACATGCAAGCTCCGACAAGTCTGAAGGGAGTACAAAAGCTGACTGGGTGTCTAGCCACTCTGAACAGGTTCATCTCCAGATCATCTAATAAATGTTTTCCATTCTTCAAAGGCCTGAAGAAAATTAAGGAGTTTGGTTAAGGAGCTGATTGCCAAAAGGCCTTCGAAGAACTCAAGGCCTATTTGTCTTCACCCCCGCTGCTAGCTAAGCCCTCAGACAACGAAAATCTATTTATGTATTTGGCAGTGTCCGATGTGGCAGTAGCTCGGTGTTGGTGTGCGAGGACGGGCAAACACAGCACCCGATCTATTACGTGAGCAAGGCGATGGTCGACGCTGAAACGAGGTACTCCAAGATGGAGAAGTTGGCACTGGCCTTAATAGTCGCCTCACGAAAATTGAAGCACTATTTTCAGGGTCATCGAATAATCGTAAGGACAACCTTCCCGTTGAAGGCTGTACTCCACAAAAAAGATGTTTCTGGACGCCTAACAAAATGGGCAATAGAACTAGGTGGGTACGACATCATCTACGAACTGCAAACAGCCATCAAAGGACAAGTTCTTGCGGATTTCATTGCAGAGATGACCCCTACAATTTTGAGCGAGGCAGATGAAAGCCAGCAGCCACTAGCAAGCCCTGGGACAGAAATTTAGACACTAAGCGTCGATGGATCCTCAAATTTGAGAGGATCCACCGCAGGGTTCGTCTTGTCAACCCCCGAGGGATACCTCCTAGAACAGTCAATCCGATTCGGATTTGCAGCCTCAAATAACGAAGACAAATACGAAGCTTTCATAGTTGGACTGCAAAGTGCAAGAGAGTTAGGGATCGAGAACCTCGACATAAAGAGTGACTCGCAGCTCGTAGTAAACCAAGTAAAGGGTATATTTGAAGCAAAGGATCCAAGGATGGCAAAATACGTGGAAAAAGTCCTATCTATTCTCTCCCAGCTTGCCAACTACAGCATCTCACAAGTGCCAAGAGCCAAAAACGGACACACCGATGCTCTGGCCAACTTTGGATCCGCAGTAAACACCAAAACAAGAAGGATTATGCTCATAGACTTCATGTCCGAACCAAGCATCACCCTCGATTCGGACATGGGGGAGAGGAGAAATAGGGAGACCGAACAAGTTATGCCCGTAGTGCAAAGTGCAGAACTCGAGGCAGACTGGAGGAAACAGATAATTGAGTACTTACAATCTGGGCACTTACCCGAGGAAAGGCTAGAAGCACGAAAAATTCGAACAAAAGCACCAGGTACTCAATTATCCGAGGCGATTTGTATAGGAGGTTCTTCAGCGGGCCCTACCTAAAATGCCTGGGAAAAGAAGAAAGTCAGTATAGGCTAAAAGAGTTGCATCTCCGACACTGCGGGAACCACGCAAGACCAAGATCCTTGAACCACAGAACATTGACGCAAGGTTATTACTGGCCCACCTTGGTCAAGGATTCCAAAGACTTCATCTCCCGGTGTGACAAATGCGAAAGGTTTGCTAAAACCATCCATGCCCCTCCCACGACCTTCACTACAATGTCAGCGCCTTGGCCGTTTATGCAGTGGGGCCTGGATCTGGTGGGAAAACTCCCTTTGGCCCCAGGCCAAAAATGCTATCTAGTGGTGGCAACGGACTACTTCTCCAAGTGGATCGAAGCCAATTCGCTAGCCACAATTACGGAATAGAAGATCGAAATGTTCTTGTGGAAAAATATATTTACCCACTTCGGAATCCCAAAAGTCATTATCACTGATAATGAAACCCAGTTCTCAGGAAGGTCGATCAGAAAGTATTGCGCGGACAGAAAAGTGGAGATCCGGTACTCGACACCACGATAAACACAGGCTAACGGACGACAGAAGCATCAAACAAAACCATCATGGACTCTTTGAAAAAGAGACTGGAACGAATGAAAGGAGGAAGATGGGTGGAAGAGCTACCAGTAGTCCTTTGGGCATATCGGACCACCCCTAGAATCCCAACGGGTGAAACCCCATTCGCCATGGCTTTTGGGGTAGAGGCCATGATCCCCACGAAAATGTTCATTCCCACGATCTGAAGTTCAATCTTAGAGGCAGATAATGACGCCATGATGGCCGAAGCATTGGACCTGACTGAAGAAAGAAGAGAGCGAGCACTAGTCCGCCTGGCCAATTACCAACATAACTTGGTCAAATACTTCGAGAAGAAAGTGAAGCAATGCAGCTTCAAAGTGAACAATTTCGTCCTAAGGAAGGTGTTCCAGAACACACAAGAGCCCGGGGCAGAAAAATTTGGGCCAAACTGGGAAGGTCCATATAAAGTGGTCGAAGAGGTCAAGCCAGGAACTTACCGTCTTGAAGACCAAACGGGCAAATCAATTCCGAGAGCGTGGAATGCCACGCATTTGAAAATATACCATGTGTGAGGATGAGATAAATGGGAATTATGTAAGTACTTGGCCTAAGAGGCTCACTTTCAAGATAAATATACAAGTATTACATCCTTTTCTCTCTCGTATGACTAGTCTACATCCGAACCCTAACTTGTTAAGAAAATCTGTGAATCCCTCTCACGGATAAAAAAATGCTTATCAAAAACAAAACTCACTCACTTCCCGACAAACATAAAATTCGGACAACAGAGCAACCAGAAATAGAAAGGAAAAGGTAACAAGTGAGCAAAGTAAAAGTTTTATTTCACGGCAAACAAGTAAGACTCGGACCCACATGTCAGGAACTTAGCAAAAAGAGTTACACGTTTCATACAAAGTAAGTTAAGTTCAAAAACTTCTCAGTAACTACAAGTTGAAAACTTCTGAAAATGAAGAAGCCAAAAGGAACGGGAGGAACGCCAAAGGAAAGACGGAGCCTCTCAACCAGAGCAGCTACTTCCCTCCCGAAGGAGAAGGGGCAAGTACGGCGACACTCTAAGGCCATCCGGTAGGCCTGGAGCAGCAACTTTCTCCCCGCTTCCTGGCCGAACATGAAACCCCACAGAATCAAGATGGGTTCAAAGGCCAGGGAACTACCATTCACATCCAGATGCCACCCATGTTCGTGTCCGAAAGAAGAACCAGATTTCTCTCTTTCTTAAACACCAAACACGTACAAAACCCCTGACGATGCCACTATGATAAAAGTCATCAGGGGCCACGGCCCGCTCCAGTACAAAGTATCACTGGAACGAACTCTGGAGCTGTGGTGGGGGGAAGTGGAACGACTTGTTGACCCAAGCAGATCGAACTCAAAGGCCCATCCTCACAGACGCGGAGGATTACGACCACCGGTTCCAAGTCTTCCGAGGTCAACCAAATAGGCGCAAAAGATTACGACCAAACACCTTCAACGTAGGCCAAATTTAAGAAAGGCCAAACATGGAACAGAAACACGAAGAAATGGGGAAAACCCATGGCGCAAGATTTGGATTTCTGCTTTGAGGATCTAAGAATTTGAGATCAAGATCAAAGGAAGAAAAAAGGTCTCAGAAAGAATGGTTGGAGATGCGAGGGGAAAAACCCCAAAGGGCCTATTTAAAGGAGTGGGGAACCGTTACAATCATGACACCTATCGAGCATCGCGAATCGCTACGAAAATATGAAGGCACGCTAAGCGACTCCAACATTAACCCATAGTCAATGTGGTTAACTCCCCTAATTAACCGCATTTAAAGAGATTTGATGGGAATGACAGACGTTTGACATGATCGCCAGCAGTGCAAAGTCATCACCTCGAAAACCTGAAACGGCACAATGCACCGGATGCCTCGCATTAATGGCTTGTCTCTTCGAATCCCGGATGAGATTTTGCCTATCCCGCTATAAAAGGATAAGAATCAGGGGAATATCCTACAACCTATTCTATCAATCACCACCTGTCATCTGGCTAAAAATATGGACAAGTCTACAACAACGTCGAAGGTGTAACGTCTCGTTATTTTGAAGTGAAATTATTTATTTATTTATTTTTATTTTATTTTATTTTATTTAATGTTATTTATGTATTTATTTATTTTAATTTAAGTATTTAGTTTAATTATTATTTTGTAATTTCGATTTTAGTAGTTAATTTCGACCGAAATTCGTTTTAATCGTTTTAATGCTCTAAATTCATTTCGGTGACATTAATAATTATTAATAGGCCAATTAATAATTATTAATCACCTTTAGATTTATTTAAGAGCATCGGGTTTCGATTTAGAAGTCAAAAGTCATAAAAGGACGTAACCGTCATTTCCAATTTCTTAAAAAAATATCCAAAACACTATTCATTCATCTTTAAATATACCAATTGACCAAAGTTGACTCAAATTTTGCTCATTCTTTCCCTTCAAAACCGTGAGCAAGGTGAGGGATATGGGGGATTTCGGGTTTTCTTCGTTTCTTGACGGATCGGCTCGATCTTGGTTGCATCGGAAAGCCCTCGAGTCTACGATCCTTTTCTAACTAGCTATTGTCCGTTTCTCTCGAGATCCAAGGAGTTCTCGGTAAGTAAAGCTTGAAACCCTAAGCTCCAAATAGTATTTTAATTGAGTTTTCTTTGTTTTCTTTCGATTTCTTGCCGTGAAACTCAGTGTTTGTAAATACGGGAGTAGTTTTAAGTGTTTTTGGAAACTTTCCCATAACCCTAAAACCGAGTTTCAGTCGAAACCCTTCCCGTTTGAAATTTACCCTTTTGGGTTTGATTATAGGTTAGAATTTAATGAAATAATGTTTATTTAAATTCAATTCGGGAAAGGGCATATTGTTCGAAAACCCTAATTATCGATACACATTGAAATCGGGAATATCGAATTTTCTTAAAACCAACTCGAAACACCTCTAAAGCACCTAAAAGCCGGAAAATCAAAACCGAGACCCACTTTTCATGGGGGGCCGTGAGCCTCATAGTGGGCTTTATGGGATTGTTCATTGTTTTGAGCTTTTAGATGTTAATTGATCGATGTATGTTTATTTATTAATTGTTAGATGTAATTAATTGTAGGTGTTTCGGATCATTGTTTGATCGTGCTTTCTGAAACTTGGAGCGAAATCTTATTTGGCTAAGGTAAGAATAGTTAGAATTTAAAGTATCTATAGAAAGCAAATAAGCGTGAAGGTTTGAAGAGTTTGAAACTAAGATTAGAATCCGAATCTAAGATTAGAGGGATGTGAGTTAGTGCCCTTAGGATTAAGAGTTAATCCTTTAAGTGAGAACTTAGAAGTTCACAAGGAAAGTATTGAATCTTAGAAGATTTTAAGTTAGATTCAATTCGAATTTAAGGTTGGATAATTGGATGTTAAAAGATCCAAACTTGTATTTAGAACGATTAATAGAACCTCGGATTATATTGGAAGTTTAGAATCCTTGAAGGTATAGGTTAATCGTTTAAGTTATGATTCTACTTTTATTATTGATACCGGAATTCGATCGACATATCGTTCGTCCGAGATTACTATCTATTTTACTTATGTCCTTTACTTGATGTCTTTACTTTTGTTCCTTTACTTTTTGCATGTTTCGGTTACTTTATCATTTACATTTAGTTTATTTACTTTTGCAAGCATATGCATAACATCTCGCATCATTGAAAAGAAAAGAAGTTGAATGGTAAGTTACGGACGTATACATTACTTCCTTATGCGGAGTTGAATGGTAAGTTACGGACGCACACATTACTTCTCATGCATAGAAGTTGAATGGTAAGTTACGGACGTACACATTACTTCCATATGCGGAGTTGAATGGTAAGTTACGGACGCACACATTACTTCTCATACATAGGGAGTTGAATGGTAAGTTACGGACGTACGCATTACTTCCTTATGCGGAGTTGAATGGTAAGTTACGGGACGTACGCATTACTTCCTCATGCATAAAGGCAATTTCGAAATCCTACGGGATGTCCTCATGCAATCATGCTTATGATTGATGATATAGAGAATCGAGATGTTATATTTTATACAAGTTTATTTACTTTACTTATTCTTTGTCATAACAAGTTAATGGATGAAGATTGACTACGAGTGTAGTAATGTCATATTTTGGAGAAAATGGAATAGAATTACCTAGATTTTTGAGAATTCTAGGAAAGAATGTGTCAGTTTAATTGGACACAAATTGGAATACGAGTTTGAGGTCTATGTTTACTTTTTATGCTTATTATTCTCACTGGGCTTAAGTTGTTAGCTCATAATATTACAAAATTTCAAGCAATGCCCTGACTAGAGGTTGAGGGAAAGGAGATGGTGATGTATGATCGAGGGATGAAGACTTTGAGATGGACTAAGTGTTATGTAAAAATCCATGTACATGGTTTTGTGAATTTTATGTAATTTTGAGATTTGTACAATTGTGTATGGCTCTTAAGAGCTTTTTTCTTTACTTTTATGTTTATAAATCATTTTGAACTCCTGATAGGAACTTAATGTTCCTTGTGTTTTTAGATGTTTGAATTTAAGATGTAAACAGGTTTTGGCTAGCCTATTTTCAAACATAATCACGCCAATTTTCTTAAAATAAAAGACTTTCGCTGTTTTCTCTTATTTAATTTATTTCAAAAGTGACGGGTCGTCACAGAAGGTGACCAAACGGGTCCTCAGATGGGAAAACCAAAAGTTACGTGCAGAGAACGCAAGGCTAGAGCTAGCCCTTTGGAAGGAAGAAGAAAGGGAGAGGAATTCAGAAGCCCTAAGGCTAGAATTCCTCAGCGTCCGTGAAGCCCTGGAAGCGGCGAACGGATGAATAGAGCAACTCGAACAGGAGAACCGTTCCCTTTGAGAAAACCTGGAGATAGCAGAAATGGTAGAGGGCTATGAGCCGTCGGAGCTTTATTACGCACTCAAAGACTGCCTCCAATCGGCGAAAAACCTCACGGACTACTTCGAGAGGGAGAACGAGTCATTGAAGGAGGAATTAACTTCCCTGAGGCAACAAAGGAGACATATCCCAATGGTCATCATCGACAACGATGAAGATTAGATGAGCTGCAAAAGGGGTAGTGGCTCGTAGCTAGGATGTATTCTTTTTTGTGTTTTTGTCCGATGTACAAGCAAAGAAAAAAGGAATCATACATTTTTTCTTAAAGAACTTAGGTGTTTTCTTCCTTTAACGCCCTCTGTACCATCCGCAAAAAGCCTTGGTCCGTCCAAGCACCCAAAGCCTTCTTCGGAAGCATCAAAAGCCTTGGTCCATCCGAGCATCAAAAGCCTTGGTCCGTCCGAGCATCAAAACCCTTGGTCCGTCGGAGCATCAAAAGTCTTGGTCCGTCCGAGCATCAAAAGGCTTGGTCCGTCCGAGCATCAAAAGCCTTGGTCCGTCCGAGCATCAAGAACATAGGTCAAACTAAGTATCACCATAAAAGCCTTGGCTTCCGGAAGCAAAAGTCTTGGTCCGGCCAAACAAAGCCTTGGTCGTCAAGAACCAAAAGCCGTTGGAGTATTCAAGAACATAGGTCAAACTAAGTATCTAAAACCTTCTTCGGAAGAAGAAGTCTTGGTCCGGCAAAGCACTTCCTGTTCGTAGGAAAGGAAGACGTTGGAGTATTGAGACGTAAAAACACGCTGGAGTATTGAAACGTGATAAGCCTTCTCCGGGAGCAAAAAGCCTTGGTCTGTCCGAGCAAAAAAAAAGCCTTCTCCGGAAGCAAAAAGCCTTGGTCCGTCCAGCAAAAAGGCCTTCTCCGGAAGCAGAAAGCCTTGGTCCGTCCGAGCAAAAAAGCCTTCTCCGGAAGCAAAAAGTCTTAGTCCATCCGAGCAAAAAGCCTTGGTCCGTCCGAGCAAAAAGCCTTCTTCGGAAGCAAAAAGTTTCGGTCCGTCTGAGCAAACAAGCCTTCTCCGGAAGCAAAAAAGCTTATATCCGTCCGAACATTCATGTCTTCCTCGGAAGTAAAAGAAATCATGCGTTAACTACGGATGATATGAGACATAGAGGAAGAAAACGTTCGTAGACTACAGAGAAGAAGTTAAGAAACAGAAATTCAAATCGATTGCAGTTATTAAGGTGGACGAAAGTCACTGTTCAATAAAGAAAAAATATTGTGTTCAAAAGAAAATACAAATAGGGGACTCCACAACTCGGAGTTTTTAACCCTTGAAAAGTCAGTCGGAAACAACAACAGTCTCTACAGGAGACGGGGGAAGTTCCTCTACCAGAGGAAGTTCGTTGGAGACATCTTCAGCAGTCGTGCTGTCAGCCTCATCAGCGGGGACAGCGACATCTTCTTTGCCTTCATCTCCCTCAAGACAGACGTCACCAACCTCGCCTTGGGCGAGTTTTCACCTTTGGAGGCCTTCAGACTAGTGGCGCTCTCAAACAACTCCCATCGGCGATGGATGGCATCATAAAAGGAAACAGAGCTGAGCGGATCGTTATCCTCCCCCTTGGATCGATCCATCTGGAGCTTGACCGAATCCAGGCCGACAACAAGACCGATTAAGATGGATTCGACTGAAGCTTCCGTTGCCACAACCAGTTGTTTTTCAAGGTTACCCACGGCCTCCCGAAGAGTTGGAAGCCAGACACTTGACCCCTCAACGATTCGTTCTCCAGAGTCACCACATCCAACTCATCCCCAATTTTATTAAGGGATTCGTTGAAAGTGTCCGCAGCTTTGGACTCCATTTCACGGGCGGCATCCAAATCTTCCAGGCTTTCTTCCCGGAATCCACGGCCTCATCCTTAGCCTTCTTCAGCTCGACAAAGTCCTTTTCAAGACGTCGAAGATCCTTCAATTGCTGGGATTTCTCGGCCTCTAAAGTGGAAATTCTCTTGTTAGCTTCGCCCAAATCCCTCTTCAGCCGAAGATTTTCAGTCAACGCCGAGTTGGAGGCACGGAACCGTTGCTCCCTGGCTGTCAACTCCGCGAGTTTCTGCTGAAGCTCCCGATGCTTCATCAGCAAACTCTCCATATTCAGGCTCATTTGAGCCGAAGCATGGATCCCCTAAAAAACCAAGTACACTTATAAGATTGAGAGTAAACAGTAGAAAAAGGGCCAAAAAGGGAAAAACTAACCAGCCAACTACGATAGCTCATACGCTGGAAAGTCTCCTCATCACTATCATGTTTGAAAAGAGGGTCTAGTGATAAGTCGTTATTTTAGCACATAAACTTGTGTTAATTGTTCATACTTTGATGATTAAATAGCCTAAGAACTAATTAATTATCTTTGATTTGTGTTTATGTGCTAGATTGGAGAAGAGAGGATGAAAAATGGCTTAAATTGGTATTTTGGAGCTTTCTTGACACTTCGGCGCCATGGCAACAACTTTCAGTGGCCACGGCCGCAAGGAAAAGTCTGCTCCCAAGCCAAAATTCCAGAGAGCTCAGCGCCGTAGCACAGATTTCTCGTCGCCATGGCACAGAAATCGTGATTCTTATTTTTTTTGTAATTTGTGCTTGGCGCCGCGGCGACCAAATTTCTGTGCCGCGGCGCCGATGCGAATTTTTTACATCTTATTTTAACCTTGTGTTTAAAATCCTAATTTTCTAAGGGGATTAGGAGAGACTTCTTTTCATATATCTTTTAGAACATTTTTCTTAGGTTTTCTTGGATAGCTATGAACTCCATGTCTAGTTAAACTCATATTTCAAATCAAAGGTTAATCAAGTTTAATTCTTTTTATTTGTGAGATCTAATCTTCATCTTCCTCCATCTAATCTCTCTATTTGTATGTTTTCTATGCTTAATCTATTATCGTTTTGATTGATTGTTCAAATCGGATCCTTTGATCATTCTTCAATTTGATAATTTGTCAATTAGATTGTTGAAATCCGTAATTGTTTAAACATTCTAATCCTAGTGACAATTAGTATGATTAAGTCACAAGTCTTCTCATCCCATGCTATGAAAATATATGATATAGCTTAAATAAATCGAACGTTTCGTGTTTATTGGCTAGAATTGGTGGTCATTCTTATCTTATTGCTGTCAATTGATTAAATCCTTTTGTCGTACTCTAGGGTTTGTCTTTGATTAGGGAAGTAATTAACGATCGTATCTTAATTACCGACGAACTAAGGAATGATAGATTAATAAGACGTTCTTAATAATCATAACCAATTTAGAGAGTGATTTAGAATTTCATTAGATAATCGATGATCAAATAACATGAATTGAACGATGATTATACCTTTGGTTGGAACTTTCCCTTCCTTGAATCTCTCTTTATTCTTTTTCTTAATTTCTCAACAAACTTCAAAAACCCCCAAATTTTAATTCACCAATCTCTGTGGATTCGACCTTACTTTCCACTACTACAAATCCATAAACCGAAAGTAGAGATCTTTATTTTTGGTGGATTCGACGCCCACCATCTAGCTGCACGCCACCCAGGTCGTGAGAAAAGCCAACTGAGTCAATCACCCGTCGGAGGTAGTAAGATTTCCCGAGGGATCCCTGGTCGAAATCTAAACCGAGCGGGATGAACAGCCGCAGAAAAGAAGACCCAGCACCCGTAGCACCGGATCCGCTCGCCAATGACCTGGCCACGCCCGCTGGAGGGGAAATCACAGACACGCTCAGGGGATCCTCGGATAACTGCTCGTCCTCTTGTTCAAATTCTGAGTCAGTAAAAAGTGGAGAACGATCAGGAGAAGGCGAATCCACCTCAGTAGGGTATGACTGATAAGCCTGCTGAGGGTTCTTCGAAATCATCGCATCCGCACCCCTTACCGTGCATTCAAGGGCCTGAGAGACTCCGTCAAAGCCTCTCTGTCATTTGGGGGAAGGAGAATCTAAAGGATGATCCACATGAGAGTCCAAAGGAAAGCCCACAAGAGGATCCGAATCGGTAGTGTCTGAACCCCCGGCAGGGACTTCCGAAATGATGATCGCAACGGATTTTAAGCGGGTCGAGGGACGAGCATGCTTAGGAACGACTTTTCCTTTTCCCTTCTGGGTAGAAGGAGCTCCCTCTTCGAGTGTCTTCCTCTTCTTCGCCATATCCTACAGAAGGGCAAAGAAAGCCCCAACATCACTGGAATTCGGAACCGGGGTGGGCGTAACACCAGCCATCTTCTATGAGAAACCTACGAAGTAAAGAAACAAGGGTTAGTTCGGAATCACATCATGCTCAAAGACAGCCAAAGCAAAATTCTTACGAGGAGCGATAGGCACAAAATGAGGAGGGGGCAGCCCAAAGACGTGAAATGATCAACCAGGGATGCTGAGTGAACTCCTCCCAATTAAAAGGCCCTAGCTCCCCGAGAGTTCGCAATGGCCAAGAGACTCCGTAGACAGATCCCTCGAAAGAGAATTCAGCACTAAAAACAAAAGAAAAACGATCAGCTGAAGTCGTAACCTAACGACGTGTAAAAAGAAAAGAAAAATCCTTTTGTTTCTTTCTCACCCTCATCTTCCCAGGAAGTAGTGTCAATCCGGCTTCCGCTTAAGATGGGACCACGGACGAAGAACCTGAATTATTTCCACCTCTTATCACCCGAAGTCTCGTCTACCAAGAGTGGCCCGGATGCGATTATGGAGGAGGAAACACATCTTGTCTTGGACATTCATTCGAAGGAACCAAAAATGGGAGACCATGCCCAAAGTGGGTCGGATACCCAAACCCGAACACACAACCTAAGAAGCGATCTCAGGGTATTCGGCATAAGTTGACCCACAGCGATGCCGCAACTCACGAGGAGGTCGGACTCCCCACTGAAAGAATTTAGAATAGAGGGAAGTCCAACGATCCCAAGGAGAAAGGAACACGCGTTCAGGAGACGTGGGGAGTCTCATCTCGACCTCTACAGGGATACCATAGTCCTCCTTCAGCTTTTCAAGACGCCCTATAGTCATCTACGACGCATAATGAATGGGCCCTACCTTCTCATCAACACCCTTCTATTGAATGCTCACATTTTTCTTCTTCTTCTTCTTTCCGACGTCTCCTCCGTCCGAAGAAGACTTAGGAGAACTAGAAGCGGCAGCCTCGCCGGATGTGGGGGAGGCAGGATGTAACGCCCCGTCACGAGAAAGTTACAAAATGAATATTATTTTTAAAATAATATTAATGAGGCTTAATCGATTAATTAGAGCAGAAATACCGTGTTATTTCCAAAGGGTATTATGGTAATTTTTCCCGAAAATCTCGAAATTTGAACCTGATGATTTGAAAAATATTTTGACATGAAATTGATCGTCTCGATGTCACGATTCCAACGCAACTGACGGTTCATCGTTCTGAGACCCGGTGATCGAGTTATAGACGTTTTAAGGTGAGTGGCAATTTCGTAAATATGCCAACTCGTAAATTTTAACCTAGGATGACTTCCCTTTTGGCTTTATCATATTTTAGACTCTCATTCTTGCCTCCATGGCCGCGGCCCCCTTGAAAAGACCCGTGTTCCGATTTGTTCGTCGTTTCTTCATCGATTCAAGGATCGATCTCGTATTTGGAGTGTTTGGAATATCCTTATTTTATCAAAAGGTAAATCTTCTTGTTCTTTTGAATTTTCCAAGTTGCCGCCGCCTTAGGCTTTTGAAATCGATGTTCGGTTCGTCAAATTTTATTGTTAGGTGTTCGATTTGATCGTGGTGAGTCGTTAGGTGAAGATTGGAGATTGATCTCGTGATTTCCTATCGTTGGGTGAGTGTTTCGAACCGATTATTAATCTTTTTAAATTCTGGAAATTGGTGTTAATTATGAAATTATGATGTTCTTGAACCTTGCCCAAACACTCATTCCATATTGTCTTTTGTCACTTAATTCTTCACCTAAAACTTAATCGGTGTTGATCCACTTTGCCTAAAACCAAAACCCATCAATACCGATCACCCGGAACCCGAAACCAAGACCAAACCGTGACCCGAAGGCCATGGTTCAGCCACGGCAAAAGACAGCAGCGCCGTAGCTGCTGTCTCCTTCAAACGGCGGTCGTTCGTCGCTTGCCGTTTTCCCGATTTTCGAGCCGTTGAACCTCAATCTTTTTAACACCTTTTGGTACTATTTTAGAATGTAAATTAAATGTTTAGGACCGTTGTTTCAGGTCTGATTGGTGGTGGAAACTAGCTTGGAATTTGGAATTTTAGCAAAGACAAGGTGAGTTAACGGTTTAGTCAATGGTGGGGTTTTAGAGAAATCTAAGGTTCTTACCGTAGTTTATTCATTTCATTATATTTAATCATGATATTCTGGAACATTTGGATGAAATGGGACCATCGAAGATATAATTTTTTTATTTGGGAGAAATTAGATTTTCGGTTAGAGCTAAAATAGTCAATTTTTGGTAAAAGTGAGTTTTTTTTTCATCGAATTGATTCTGATTGAGATGAAAGTTAATTCTGGACATTATTGAGTTCTAAGATGAGTTTTGATATTGGAATCATAAGAAAAATCGATAAGGAGAATTAACTTTTTCAGTTAGAACTAGTTTAGTCGTTTTTCGGCAGTTTTTGATGTTTTTCGATTCTATTTGATTCTGATTGATTTGGGAGTTAATTCTGGGATATTATGGAGTATTTTATGGTGATTTGGCATGAGTTTTGGGTTGATCATGATTAGGATTGAATTATTAGTTTTAACGGTTTCCGGCAGTTTTATCGTAATGATGTATTGTGCATGCTTTAATTAGAATCTTTGAGCTGCTGTATTTTCATTGCGATTGCTGATTGTGAATGAACATTATCAAAGAGGATAATGTAAAAGAGATTGTGAAATGATGGCTTGACAGTGTGTTAAACTAGTATGAGGCTACGAGCTCATACTTAGTAATATATATAGTTATGAGAGTGAGCTCATATAAGGCTAATGGGCGTTGCTCATATGAACGATCCATTAGGGGATTAGTTATGGTTACGATCGAACTAAGTGCCTAAGAAAGGTTTGTAGTCCCAGAGACCGCCTTCTTAGTGGAGAGTATGAATGATTGATTGATTATGTTTGTTTGTTAAATTATTTGCTTGTTAAAATAGAGTTACCCAATTATCCGGAATGTTAAGTATTGGTGTTGGGATATTGTGAATGAAAACCTTTGGTATGAAACTAGTGAGAGTTGTCTACCCATGTAAAGTAAGTTTTATTGAGAAACCTTGAATATGGAACCCGGTAGTGTTGCCTATTCATGTAAGAAGTTATTATGCATTGCCTTGAATATGGAGCTAGTTAGAGTTGCCTATTCATGTATGAGAATGATATTATGAAAAATGTGGATATTTAAAATGGTTATGAGAACGGAAAGATTGGTGATCTAAGTGAGATTGGTGGTTAAACGTATTGAATATGGAATCAGTGAGAATTGCCTATTCAGGTCAGCGAGTGAGACTTTGAGCTTTAAGTGATTTTGTGCCTTAGATGTTATTGGAGAGTGTTTGAGTGCTTGGGACTCGGTTTGAATTGTTAGAGACTATCTAAGACTTCATCTTTGATTAAGTCGTTTTCTCACTGGCTTTAGCCTCACAGTGCTATCTGTTGTTTTCTTTTCAGGTAACAATGGACCGAGAGGTGGCGGTTGATGAAGTGGAAGAGATGAGGGTTCATGTCATATCGGCGCCAGTTTTATTTATTCATTAATATTTATGAATAATATACATATTTTACTTGGGCTTTGATTTGGTCATCGGAACTTTATTTTATGAATTTGAGTTGTCGAATTTGAGGTTATGTTTTTGTATTACTGTTTTGTTTTCAAAGTTTGAACTCCGGAGTTTATGTTTTGATTTAAGCATTTATTGATTTGAAAGTTTGCATGTTTTCAATAAAGATCATTTATTGAGTCTTCAGCTGTTTTAAATACGTTTGTTTTATACTCTGAAAAGTCGGGTATTTACAGTTGGTATCAGAGCCTCTTGGTTCTGAAGACAGTATGTTAAACATACACTTTTCTTTTGACATGAACCTCATCTTCACACTCATCGGCGCCAGGTATCTCAAGTATTAGTCTCTAAATTCACTCCTTGTCCAAGTAGTATGATAATTATTTTCTTGACACTTAAACTGATCAAGTCTCGATATTGATAGTAGGTTGTTGTTACAGAATGCCTGTTGTAGTTATTTTTGGTAGAGGAAGAGGTTGTGGTAGAGGCCAAGGTAGGGGAGGGTGCGACCGAGGTCGTGGTGCCAACCACGAGTACCAAAGCGACGCCGAGTCGTCGAATGAAGTTAATTCTTATGCTACTCCTAATGTGGAGAGAGATGATGAATTTATGAATCCAGCTGGAATAGAGGAATAGAGGAATGTTCAATTAGCTTCCCCAAGTACCACCAATTGTTCAAGGCGAGTTTGTGCTCTAGAGTGGGTTAGATGAGATGCGTAGAGCATTAATTAGAGTTGGGGGAGTGACAAAGGAGACTTGAATGCTGAAAGTACACTTCGTTGGAGTTTAATGGAAGTTCTATTAAGATGAGAAAGGTTAAAGGTGAAATTCTTTGACAATTATTATTGCATATAATCTTATTGCCAGCTAGAGAATGAGCTTTAATATTTAAGATATGATGATATGGTACTAGTAGAATACGAGTGAGTAGAGATACTTTAAGAGATTGATCTTTTGATCATGAAATTGTGATGAAAGTTTGATAGTTGCGTGGTTGCTTAAGTAGTCACGTTAGTGGAACACGTGATTAACATTAAGTGTTAGGGTCGTGTTAAATTGAAATAGTGTGCCCACTCAACAGAGAACGTTAGAACTTTTCATGAAGGGTCTCGATAAGGACAATGAATGAATGTATTATTGATCATCGGCCTAATCTTGTAGCTATTACACGATGAGTGAACTAACGTGAGTTGGAATATTTGAGATCAGGTTATCAAAATCACATATTGGAAAAATGTATGGGTTAACCAAACACTAGTGTTGTGTGTCCATTTCTACTCGGTAAGTGGAATGAATATTGTCGGATCATGGTATTGGTGATTTTTATGAGGTGATGTGAAAGTTTGGTAAATTGTAAAACACCTGGAGTTTGACCATCAAAATTGGAATTGCGAGTTTCGAGAAACTCGAAAGATGGCTTGGATGTAATTATTCTCTAGGATATAGGTGAATCCACTGTTTGAACTCGAAAGGACAACGTTAAGAGAATAAGGTGCTCGGGAGACACTTGTTTTGTTTTATAAAGAAATAAAAGATTTAGGGAGTTATGATTGACAAGAGAGTTGAAGGAAGTGACCTACGAAGAAGAGTACATATCTTTTAACATAGGCTAATATTTGGTCAATTTAAGGGTCCACGATATGATAGAACTTGTTCATTGGATCAACCGAGTGTTTAAAGGAGGACAATATTTGAGTAGAAAGTCATTTCACCCTTCAAATTAGTTCAATACTCAGTATAAGTCATAGGGAGATTTGGGACGGGACTAAAATTCTTAAGGTGATATTACAATCGGTTGAGGGAAAAGGGACACATCTTATAATTAGAGACTTATCAAAACACAGTAGACAGTTAATGAGTAGAACGAGAATCTTCAGGATTCATGAGATAGGTTGAGAAGGATATAATGTTGTCACGTACTTTATATATTATTCTGAAATGGTTAAGTGGACAAATGGATATTGTTAGTGGTTATCAAGGACGATAGAGGTTATTGTTGAGTTCGAGATAGTGGTCGATGGATCTACCATGTTGATTCACTTTTTATCAGATGAGTGTAATAGTGGACTTTTGAGTGGGAACAAAACTTCGGATGTAATGGATGAAGCCTTAAGAGGTGAATGAAGTAACTTGACATTTAAGTTGAGTTGTGCAAGCAAGGCAATGAACTCTTGTAAGTGGTTCACATAATGATTTATGAGGTGTGGATAGAAGGGCAAGTTTATTATTTGATCAATTTACCTTTTGAAAATTTTGGATGGGAAGAGAAAATTGTTGGGGCTTGAGTTGGCCCAGATGATGAGCCGGTCAATTGATGTGATTAGATGGCAAATAAAGATTGCATAGAGAGATATAAAAGCTATGTATAGCAACGAACTGATCTCGAATTCTTAGTTAGCGATCACACGTTTTTTTTTTTAAAATAGCACATATGAAGAGTGTGATAAGATTCAGAAAGAAAAGAAAGTTGAGTCATCGGTTCATTAGTCCTTTTGAGACTTTAAAAAAAAAATTGGACCACCTGCTTATAGGTTGGCTTTGCCACCTGCGTTGCCGGAAATTCATGTGTTGATGCTTCGTAAGCATGTTGTCGATCCTACATATGTGATGGAATGAAAATCAGTTGGGATAGAGGTGAACCTGTCATATGAAGAAAAGCTATATGAGATTTTGGCAAAGGAGCAAAGGGTATTGAGAAATAAGACCATAGCGTTGGTCAAAGTTTTGTGGGAGAATCACAACTCAGTAGAAGATATTTGTGAGTGAGAAGAAATTAGGAAAACTAAGTACCCTCAACCTTTTACCATCTAGTGAAACTTTTCGGGGACGAAAAGCCTTTTTAGGTGGGTAGTTCTGTAACGCTCCGTCACGAGAAAGTTACAAAATGAATATTATTTTTAAAATAATATTAATGAGGCTTAATCGATTAATTAGAGCAGAAATACCGTGTTATTTCAAAAGGGTATTATGGTAATTTTTCCCGAAAATCTCGAAATTTGAACCTTATGATTTGAAAAATATTTTAACATGAAATTGATCGTCTTGATGTCACGATTCCAACGCAACTGACGGTTCATCGTTCTGAGACCCGGTGATCGAGTTATAGACGTTTTAAGGTGAGTGGCAATTTCGTAAATATGCCAACTCGTGAATTTTAACCTAGGATGACTTCCCTTTTGGCTTTATCATATTTTAGAATCTCATTCTTGCCTCCATGGCCGCCGCCCCCTTGAGAAGACCCGTGTTCCGATTTGTTTGTCGTTTCTTCATCGATTCAAGGATCGATCTCGTATTTGGAGTATTTGGAATATCCTTATTTTATCAAAAGGTAAATCTTCTTGTTCTTTTGAATTTCCCAAGTTGCCGCCGCCTTAGGCTTTTGAAATCGATGTTCGGTTCTTCAAATTTTATTGTTAGGTGTTCGATTTGATCGTGGTGAGTCGTTAGGTGAAGATTGGAGATTGATCTCGTGATTTCCTATCGTTGGGTGAGTGTTTCGAACCGATTATTAATATTTTTAAATTCTGGAAATTGGTGTTAATTATGAAATTATGATGTTCTTGAACCTTGCCCAAACACTCATTCCATATTGTCTTTTGTCACTTAATTCTTCGCCTAAAACTTAATCGGTGTTGATCCACTTTGCCTAAAACCAAAACCCATCAATACGGATCACCCGGAACCCGAAACCGAGACCAAACCGTGACCCGAAGGCCACGGTTCAGCCATGGCAAAAGACAGCAGCGCCATAGCTGCTGTCTCCTTCAAACGGCGGTCGTTCGTCGCTTGCCTTTTTCCCGATTTTCGAGCCGTTGAACCTCAATCTTTTTAACACCTTTTGGTACTATTTTAGAATGTAAATTAAATGTTTAGGACCGTTGTTTCAGTTCTGATTGGTGGTGGAAACTAGCTTGGAATTTGGAATTTTAGCAAAGACAAGGTGAGTTAACGGTTTAGTCAATGGTGGGGTTTTAGAGAAATCTAAGGCTCTTACCGTAGTTTATTCATTTCATTATATTTAATCATGATATTCTGGAACATTTGCATGAAATTGGACCATTGAAGATATAATTTTTTTATTTGGGAGAAATTAGATTTTCGGTTAGAGCTAAAATAGTCAATTTTTGGTAAAAGTGAGTTTTCTTTTTATCGAATTGATTCTGATTGAGATGAAAGTTAATTCTGGACATTATTGAGTTTTAAGATGAGTTTTGATATTGGAATCATAAGAAAAATCGATTGGGAGAATTAACTTTTTCGGTTAGAACTAGTTTAGTCGTTTTTCGGCAGTTTTTGATATTTTTCGATCCTATTTGATTCTGATTGATTTGGGAGTTAATTCTAGGATATTATGGAGTATTTTATGGTGATTTGGCATGAGTTTTGGGTTGATCATGATTAGGATTGAATTATTAGTTTTAACGGTTTCCGGCAGTTTTATCGTAATGATGTATTGTGCATGCTTTAATTAGAATCTTTGAGCTGCTCTATTTTAATTGCGATTGCTGATTGTGAATGAACATTATCAAGAGGATAATGTAAAGAGATTCTGGAATGATGGCTTGACAGGTGTGTTAAACTAGTATGAGGCTACGAGCTCATACTTAGTAATATATATAGTTATGAGAGTGAGCTCATAACAGCTAATGGACCTTACTCATATGAACGATCCATTAGGGGATTATTTATGGTTACGACTGTAACTAAGTGCCTAAGAAAGGTTTGTAGTCCCGAGAGACCGCCTTCTTAGTGGAGAGTATGAATGATTGATTGGTTATGTTTGTTTGTTAAATTATTTGCTTGTTAAAATAGAGTTACCCAATTATCCGGAATGTTAAGTATTGGTGTTGGGATATTGTGAATGAAAACCTTGGGTATGAAACTAGTGAGAGTTGTCTACCCATGTAAAGTAAGTTTTATTGAGAAACCTTGAATATGGAACCCGGTAGTGTTGCCTATTCATGTAAGAAGTTATTATGCATTGCCTTGAATATGGAGCTAGTTAGAGTTGCCTATTCATGTATGAGAATGATATTATGAAAAATGTGGATATTTAAAATGGTTATAGAACGGAAAGATTAGTGATCTAAGTGAGATTTGTGGTTAAACGTATTGAATATGGAATCAGTGAGAATTGCCTATTCTGTAAGCGAGTGAGACTTTGAGCTTTAAGTGATTTTGTGCTTTAGATGTTATTGGAGAGTGTTTGAGTGCTTTGGACTCGGTTTGAATTGTTAGAGACTATCTAAGACTTCATCTTTGATTAAGTCGTTTTCTCACTGGCTTTAGCCTCACAGTGCTATCTGTTGTTTTCTTTTCAGGTAACAATGGACCGAGAGGTGGCGGTTGATGAAGTGGAAGAGATGAGGGTTCATGTCATATCGGCGCCAGTTTTATTTATTCATTAATATTTATGAATAATATACATATTTTACTTGGGCTTTGATTTGGTCATCGGAACTTTATTTTATGAATTTGAGTTGTCGAATTTGAGGTTATGTTTTTTTATTACTGTTTTGTTTTCAAAGTTTGAACTCCGGAGTTTATGTTTTGATTTAAGCATTTATTGATTTGAAAGTTTGCATGTTTTCAATAAAGATCATTTATTGAGTCTTCCGCTGTTTTAAATACGTTTGTTTTATACTCTGAAAAGTCGGGTCTTTACACAGGAACAAGGGGAACGACTGGAGACTTTGTGGCACTGCCCTTGGAACGACTTTTCTTTTTCTTCTTCTTCTTCTGAGTCGCCTCAACGACCGGAATAGGGGAAGAAGGACAACGGAGATCGGGATTTATGGCAAGGCCAAATGAAAACGGAATTCCCTCCCCTAAGGGATGAGAAGTAAGGGAAAGGGTGGAATCTGCATCAAACCCCGCTTGAATCTCATAAACGAACCCGAATCCGCTTACAGATGGGAGAGAATCCTCACCATCGGGTAAATGAGAATCGATTACAGGCTCATTACCCCCAGGTTCACTACGGGATGAAGGGGCAACACTATCCCCACCAACGACAGCAAAGGAAGGAGAGGCCTCAGTCCCCTCCTCTCCAAAACTGGACCATCACAGTCGTCACCCTAAACTACACGCCTAGGAGTCCTAACGCCCCTGACTACGGAATCATCACCAAAGTAATCCATGGCAGAAAAAGGAAAGGACATGATCAAAGAGGGGAGACTAACCTTCAAAGAGGGAAGATGAAACATCGAGGAAACAGAGAAAGTGGCAAAAAGGTGTTCGAGAGTAGAGAGAATTTAGACGACTTCAAAAATTCAGAAAACAAACGAACCTCAAAAGTCGCGATCATCAGAAGGTCCGACACGTCGATTTCACAAAGAGCCACATCTTTTAAAACGGACGTGACAGTAGAAATCCTAGGCAGTTTTCCCCAACGGAAGCCACGAGAGTCCGATCCGCAGTGGGGTCGACGCAACCTGTTTCCGAAAAGTCGCATCCCCCGACTACCCCAAGAAAACACAAGGATCGAGACGACAATCACGCCTCAGGTCCGAATGCTTATTATTCCCTACGTCGGATTTTCCAACCCAGAGAACAGAGGAAAACTGTAAAGGGTAAAATATCCCTAGTAAGACCCATGAATGTAATGGGCCGGTTCGACATGGGGACAGGCCCATATGAACTGCTATCACAGGGAGATCACTCTTCTTGGGCCTAACGAAAGCCCATCAAGCCTAGTCTCAAGCTAGCCCGGCTAACAAGCCCACAATCAAAGAACTATAAAAGGCCACTTGACCTATTAAATCAGGTATGACATTCTTTCCTACTCAGGAGAAAGAATACCTAATCTATCTTGCGGCGCAAGGAATATCTCACCTACCACCACCTAACTTGATCGTCAGAGGGTTTTCGGCCGGTACCACACCGGTGCCCTTCTGATCATCTTCTTCATAGTGTTTCAGGTATCCCCGCCGTGGAGGAGCATCGCGTCACTAGACGCATTAGACCGTGTGGAAGATACATTCGACCAGAAATACCCCACACAATTATAATAGAAATTAAAAATATAATATGACGGACTTCTAAAATATATATAAAGTTTTTTAGATTGTTAATTAATGATAAAAAATGATAATTTATTCAAATATTTAATCTATAAGATCTCTATCTCTAATCTATTAAAATGAGCTATTTAAAAAAAAAAAAAAAATTTACACTTCATCATTTATAAAAATCACAAAAGATCCCACTAAATAAAACAGGATGATGGACTCAAATGACATATTTAATAAAATTAATTCCTCACATAGTAGCTCTTTATTTATTTAATTCATCAATTGATATTTTTTCTAAAATTACAAATTAATCATTTTCACCAAAATTTTAAAAATGTCACTTATTTTTTTAATTCAATAAAGTTTTCTCCTTATTCAATAATTCATTGAATTAAAATTTGAGATTTATTAATTTGATAATTTTTCCCGTAATTCAATAACTTATTGAATTAAAATCTAATCTTTATTGATGAAAAAAAAAAAACTTATATCTACCGCACAAGAATTTCACAAAAAATTCTAAAAATTGATGGGGCATTTGCAAATCTAGCAATTTTTATACTAATATTTGTAAAAATATCAACTCAAAAAAGTATTTGCAAATATAGTAATTTTCTACATGGTTTATCAGTAATAAACATTGAATTACAGATTTTTACACCATGTTTATCATTGATAAACACATAAATCATTGTTTATCATTGATAAACATTGTAAAAATTGCTATATTTGCAAATACTTTTTTGAGTTTGATATTTTTACAAATATTACATAAAAATCTGCCTTCCCAAAATTGATTGCCATTTCAACCATCATCTGAGGGGCAGATTATAATAGCTTATATCTATTATTTTCTTAATTTTAGGGTTTTCTAAATATCAAATCATATATTCGTTAGTCATTTAGCAGCAAGCAACCCCTGCCAAGTTTAGTTTCAGGACTCAACGGCAACGAAGAAAACTTGCCTTAAATCTTGTCATTCGTAGAGATGATCCCAAAAGTCAACGAAAGGAATAATGGAGAGCCTATGAAGGGAGGGAGACGAGGGTTAGAAACCCAATTGAAACCGTGTTAGAGGCCAACCAACCATTCAAGATTTATTAATAAAAAAAACTGTACAGCCAGGAGAAAACCAAGTTTTCTACCGAGGTCGCCCTATTATCCCGAAACTGTACAGCCAGGAGAAAACCCGTATAGAAACAAGCAATAATAACATCTAAAACCCTAATAATAAAAAAAAAAAAACAAACCATTAATAACATTCAATAAGAACATGTGAACATAATTTCTACTACTTACAAGATAAGGAGCGTTCGAATCAAACAAATTCTATGGAGAGTTCAAATCCGCCTCTCGAGTCAATGATAGTCCACTTTTTTTTGAAATAATCAGAAGTCATACAAATTTGAACCAACGTGAGACAAAAATAAATTTTTTCTATTTTTATTAATTTCACATTTTCAATTGTTTATTGTATGCCTTCAGAGTATTTCAAATAAAAAAGAAATATCTTGTTCTCGTGAGGCAGAATTGAGAATAAGATATTGGCTGATTTCAAAAACTAAATTCCATTGGTTTCTGAGAGGGATATGAAAGGGAGTCTAGTATTTATAATTAACTTTCTCATCATTGATTCTTTTTTTCTTTTTTACAATATCGTGATACTTTTCGTTTCCTAAAAAATATCTTGAAATTTGATTCAATTAATGAGATTTTTTATTTTTTTTTTCTCTAAAAATATCGTGATATTTTTTATTTCCTAAAAAATATTGAGAAATTTGATTCAATTATTGAGATCAAGATATCAATATGCAACATAATGTTTATTTTTATCATTGTCCCATTTTATTTTAAAAGAAGACAAGTTTAGAGAATAATAAATAATCTTTTCACAATACCGTCAGTTAAATAATGGAAATATATTCATTAAAAGTATTGAGATTTTAATTGAAATTAATCATTGTAAAATAGATTAGAGTATGAATAAAAAAAATTGAAATTAGATTTTAATTAAAAAAAATTAAGAAAATGCTAGTATAATTATAAAAGGAATTAAAAATAAAATATGACGGCCATCTAAAATATGTATAAAGTTTTGGGGAAGTTACTGAAATAGCATATTTTTGCATCCTAATTACTGCAGAACTTTTCAAAAATTACTAAAATAGTATAATTCAAGTCAATAATTTATTGAACTAAAAAAGTAAAAAAAAAAAAAAAATTCATTAAAGTACCCATGAAAAATAGTTCAATAATTTATTGAACTATAGTTCAATCATTTATTGAATTATAATTATGTTATTTGAGTAATTTTAAAAAAGTTATAACATTTTAGTGATTAGTATATAGATTTATGCTATTTGAGATCAATTCTGTAAAGGTTTTTAGATTGTTACATAATGATAAAAAAATGATAATTTATTCAAATATTTAATCTATAAGATCTCTATCTCATTCTATTAAAATGAGCTAATTTCTTTTTTTTATAAATATTTTACACTTCATCATTTTTAAAAATCACAAAACCTGCCACTAAATAAAATAGGATGATGGACTCAAATGCCATATTTAATAAATTTAATTCCTCACATAGTAGCTCTATATTTATAATTCATCAATTGATATTTTTTTCTAAAATTACAAATTCATCATTTTCACCAAAATTCTAAAAATGTCACTTATTTTATTAATTCAATAAAGTTTTCTCCTGGTTCAATAAGATCAGGTTTAGAGGCAGCACCTGATGCCTTATGTATCACAAGAATTCACTTGTTAAAGATGGTGGAATCATAAGTTTTCATTTTGAACTTGGGTCTATATTTGCCTGAAAACAAGATGAACTTAAGTAAAGCATCATATTTCAAAAATGCTATTTTCATTGAGAAATAATGAAAGAATACAATAGACCATAAACCAAAACAAGAACCGTCTGAGCCATCCTAATTATAAAACAAAATAGTAGGCAGATGAATTAACAACTTCTGTATTAATTGTATCCATACATTACAAGAATTTTGGGAAAATGTAACGCTTTTTTGGAATAACCTATTCGAAAAAGTAACTGGTTTTATAGCATCACCTATGCCAATGTTACCTACCTTTTCGAATATGTGACGCTCGAATAGGTGCACTCATAAAATACTGTAACCTTTTAGAATAGGTGAAACCAGAGAAAGCGTCAGCTTTTGTCCAAAATTTGAGAAAACAAATAATTTTATTAAATTAATTTTACATCAAATTTATAATACACCTGTCAAATTTAAGTAAATATTACAATGAAAAATAAATTTTACTTAATGGCTACATGATTGAATCCAATGGGGCTTTGGTTATAAATGTCAACCCATAAGCGAATTTTGAAGTACGAAAGAAACCAAATGAACCCCATTTCAGGAAATCACAGGGAGCAGCTTCTTTCTTCTTATTCTAAAAAAATTCAAATTGACAAAATAGGAACCTGAAGATTGTTTAAGACAAAAAAAAGCTCACTTATAATATTACTCTATCAATCGCATGAAGCTCACCTATGTTGAAGACGAAGACGGAGCTCATGCCCTAATTTCAGCTGATCAAACAAGTCATCTATCCTTGGCAAAGGATACTTGTTCTTCACTGTGACCCGGTTCAGCTATCTATAATCAATGCATAATCTCATAGAGACATTTTTTTTCCTTACAAACAATACCGGAGCTCCCCACGGTGATACACTTGGGCGTATAAACCCCAAGTTTAAAAGTTCTTGCAACTGCCTTTTTAACTCTCTGAGCTCAACTGGTGCCATATGATAAGGTGCCTTGGACAATGGAGCAGTCCCAGGTATCACCTTTATCTGGAAGTCTAACTCCCTCACTTATGGCAAACCAGGTAACTCATCAGGGAAAACATCAATGAAATCCCTCACAACAGGTACAGAAACTAGGGTGGTCACAATAATAGATGTGTCAACTACACTAGCTAAATAACCCCAAGCACCGTCACTCAAAAGTGCTCTAGCCTGGATCATCGAGATAACTGCAGGTGTCACCCTACCTCGAGTCCCATGAAATCATAAACTAGTCCCACGTGGACCAATAAAGTCTACCACTTTCTCACTACAATCGATAATGGCGTGGTTGGCTGACAGCCAATCCATACCCAAAATAATATCAAAGTCAGACATTGGCATCAAAATCAACATAGCATGCAGAAAGCAACCCAAAATACATAAATCATCAGTATAAACGACTCTATCCACAATCACAGATTTTCTGAGCGGAGTAGTAACATGCAACTCATGTCCTAACGACTTAGAATCAAAGGCAGCAAACTCGACAAATTCATCAGAAATAAATGAGTGACTAGCCCCAGAATCGAATAATACAAAGGTAGAGTGCCCTAAAACGGACAGAGTACCTGTCACAAAAGTACCAGGTGCCTCAACATCCTCTCGAGTGGTGGCATAGACACGGGCCTGCTGTCATGTCTGAGGCTGTGCCTGAACTACTGGTGGTGCTCTTTGCTGCTGAATAGGCCTAACCTGGCCTCTACCAGCTGTCTGACCTCGCCCCTGGTTCTATCCTCGGCCTTGACCCTGACCTGAACTCTGACCCTGAACTCCACTATACTGTGGTGTTTGTAGACTAGGGCAGAAACATCTCATATGTCCAATCTGTCCACACTGATAGCATTTCACCACTTTACACTGACCTACGTGTTACTCGATACAATATGGACAGTAGGGTACTAAGGGATGGAGCTAGAGCACTAGACTGACCTGTATGAAACTGAGGTCCTGTCTGTCCTCTGCCCTTACCAGGAACTATTCTAGGTGGCTGTGTCCTCAACCTGAAAGGTCGTCCCCAGCCTACCTCCTCTAAGAAGAGGCCTGTGTAGCAATCTCAAAAGTCTTCTTCTTAGAATCCCCAATATCTAATGCCAAAGCGACATTCAAGGCATCGGCATAAGTAGCAGATTGTAAAACTCGTACCTGCCCTCGTAGGTCTGCTCTCAAACCCACAATAAATCTCCTCCTCTTACTCTCAGGATCAGTAACATGTCTGGTGGCAAACTTTGACAACCAGTCAAACTCTCTCTCATAATCTACAACAGACCTATCACCATGTTTGAGGGTAAGAAACTGAATCTCTAACTGGTCTCGTGTATGCTCAGGATAGTATTTGTCAAAGAACTTTTCCCTGAACATCTCCCAACTAACTTGTAAATCAGGACTGAGAGTACGGGCTAAACCACTCCACCAGTATAATGCATCATCTACTAAGGAATAGGTCCCACAGGGACCTTCAACTGTTCCGGACACTGGATGAACCCAAGTACTCTCTCTACTCTGGTAATCCATCTCTCGGCGACTGTCGGATCAGTAGATGTCCCATCAAACTCAGGAGTGTTATATCTCATATACTCCTTCAGAGTTTCACAGCATCTGTAACCCCTGACTGATCTACCTTGGGAGTAGGTGCTCTAACAAGAGGTATAACCTGATCGGCAAGTCCTCCACCACCTCGTAATAAATTGAGATAGTCCTCCTCAAAAATAGTAATACTACGACCACACCTAGCAGGCTGATCTACTAGAGGCTCATCCTCCCGATACTCAGGTGGAGGAGATGGTGGTGTAACTGCTCTAGCCCGACTACTGCCTTGTACTGCAGTCGGTACTCTGCTCCTACCTCTCCTAGGTGCAACTGTCCTCGGAGGCATATTAAAATCACAATCAGAAAAGCCTCACATGAGATACCAGGAAAGGAAAAGCAAAAGTACAAACAAACTAATCAAAAGAGAGAGTTCTAAGGATACGTGGCGTCGTTGACCTTGAGCAATGATTGGACAATATCAAAACATGAAAAACATGCGATGCATGTGGTCTTCAGAACCAAAGAGGCTCTGATACCAACTATAACGACCCGCTTTCCGTTCAATTCTTTAAATTCAAATGCACAGCGGAATAGTAAATTTTTAAAGAAAACGGCATGGGTTCGTTTAAAATTCGGATAACCAAAACCTGTTTATAACAACCCATATTCAGATAAAGCGATAAATCGGGAATGCGCATTCCAGCATATAATTTAAACTTTGAAAAGAGATTTGAATCATAAAACATATGCAGATTTTAAACAAATACCCTTTCGGGCTCAAAAAGACACAAGTATGGAAGTTGGAAATAATTTACAAGCATTTCTAAGAATGCTAAACCAAAATATGTTCATCATTGTCCATTCATCATCTCGGCAAGTCACACAGCACCATCTCCTCTGCCACGCTTCTTAGGACGGGGTTTACCTGAAAATTTGTAAGTGTAGCAACATTAGCATAAAATGCTAGCGAGAGTAAAATGAAAGCAAGTAATCCTATGAACCAAATTTCATACCAGAAATTGTGTCCAAAGGCCTAAAATGCTCATTACTACCCATATCCACACTTCCAATTCCATACAATCATACGATAGCAAAATACTACCCGTAATAGTCTTTCAATGCCATGTAATTTAAATAAAGACTTAAAGTAAAAGTAAGAACCATTAACTATCTTTGTTACCAAACAAGTTTCATCGTAATGTGCTATTGTATGGATAGAAATCACCATACCACGTATGGTCGTACCATATCACAAATCATCTTACCATGATACCGTATGGACCGAAGTCAACATACTATCATGTACCATATCACAAATCATCATACCATGATACCGTATGGATCCGAATCAACATACTATCATGTACCGTGTCACAAATCATCGTAACGTGCTCGTATGGATCCAAATCAACATACCACGTACGGTTGTACCATATCACAAATCATCGCACCATGATACGTATGGATCCGAATCAACATACTATCATGTACCGTGTCACAAATCATCGTAACGTGCTCGTATGGATCCGAATCAACATACCACGTACGGTCGTACCATATCACAAATCATTGCACCATGATACGTATGGATCCGAATCAACATACTATCATGTGCCGTATCACAAATCATAGTACCATGGTATCGTATGGATCCGAATCAACATACTACCATGTACCATACCACAAATCATCGCACCATGATACGTATAGATTCGAATCTACATACTATCATGGGCCGTAACACGAAAGGTTAAGCTCCCTAATAAGTTAGATAATCTCAAAAGAATTCTACTAAGTTATTAAAGAACCTAACTACTTAGATTACACGAGTTTATCACTCAAGTGTATCTTCTAAGCTACTTTAACTTCCAAACCACTCAGAGTAACTTAAATTTCCACTTTCATCTAACATCTCCAATTCACTTTGCAATACTTCCAAACCACTCCGATGTTTCCTTTTCACCGAACTCACTATAATTCCAAATTCTCTCCACTCACTTCCGAATTAAAGTCTCCAACCAAACTTTAATTCTAAGAAGCTTGTTCCCTCTTAACCTCGATAAACAATAACATAACGAAACTTAATTCATAAAACAACTAACTTCCATTTTAAACTCACCTTAACTCGTAGAAAAGCTCCGATCAATCCGAGGTTGCAAACACACGAACAAATCACAATCCTACAATTGAATTACACCTAAATAACATTAATTAACCGGAAATCGTACAAACAACATCTAAACGCACAAAACGACGAAAAACTCGGATTTCCTCCTAATAGTGCTCTCGGCCATACAAGAGAAAAAGGGTTCCAAGTTTGGTTTTCCGGCTTTTATGCACTTTAGAGGTGTTTCGGGTTGGTTTCGGATACTTTGGGGGTTCGCAACAACAATGGGTATCCGTAAATTAGGGTTTTGTACATTAATTGATTTCCGAAAAATTAAGTAAAATGCAAAAACATAATAACCTAAACATCCTAAACAAGGCCAAGTGAGGGAAAATCACACGGAACAGGTTTCCGGCTCAAACTCGGTTTTAGAGTTTAAGGGAAGTTTCTAAAATTGCCCAAAATGACTTTCCCGATTGAAATCTTCAAGCTTCAATGAATGAATTTGAAGATTTCAACTCAAAACCTCCATTAAAACACTATTCACATCAAATTTTAGAAACTTTGTCATACCTCAAGGCCTTGTAAAAAGGGGCGAAAATCTCGATTGGTAGGTTGGAATTGAAGTGTAATGACCCGAACCCGTTAAATTCTTTAAATTCAAATGCACAGCGGAAGACTCGACTTTTAAAGAAAAATGGCGTGGGTTCGTTTAAAAATCGAATAACCAAAACCTGTTTTACAACCAAATTCCAGAAAAAGCGATAAATCGGGAATGCGCATTCCAAAAGATATTTAAATCATAAAACCTAGACATATTTTACACAAATACCCTTTCGGGCTCAAAAAGACATAAGTATGTAAAGATGGAATAATTTACAAGCATTTCAATGAATGCTAAACCAAAATGAGTTCTTAATATTGTTCATACACCATCTCAACTAGTCACGCGGCTCCACCTCCTCTACCACTCTTCTTAGCTCGAGGTTTACCTGAAAATTTGTAAGTGTAGCACCATTAGCATAACATGCTAGTGAGAGTAAAAAGAAAGTAAGTAATCCTATGAACAACATCTCATAACCGAAATCGTGTCCAAAGGCCTATAATGCTCAATAGTACCCACATCCACACTTCCAATTTCCATACAATCATTCGATAGTCATATACTACCCGTAATCGTCATTCAATACCATGAGATAGAAATAAAGACTTAAAATAAAATTAACATTCACTACTAAGTCTTACTACACAATTCTAAAGAATATGTAAAGGTAACATTAACTATCTTTATTACCAAACAAGTTCATCATATCGTGCTATTGTATGGATCGAAATCAACATACCACGTACGGTCGTACCATGTCTCAAATTACCGTACCATGATACCGTATGGACCAAAGTCAACATACTATCATGTACCTTATCAATTATGTTCACTGTCTCCACAAATCATCGCACCATGATACGTATGGATCAATATCAACATACTATCATGTGCCAAATCAATGTGCCACTGTCTCCACAAATCATCGCACCATGATACGTATGGATCGATATCAACATACTATCATGTGCCGAATCAATGTGCCACTGTCTCCACAAATCATCGCGCCATGATACGTAATGATCGATATCAACATACTATCATGTGCCGAATCAATGTGCCACTGTCTCCACAAATCATCGCACCATGATACGTATGGATCGATATCAACATACTATCATGTGCCGAATCAATGTGCCGAATCAATGTGGTCAAGCTCTCCAATAAGTTAGATAACCTCTAAGAAATTCCACTAAGTTATTAAAGAACCTAACTACTTAGATTACACGAGTCAACACTCAAATGTAACATTTAAGCTACTTTAAATCCAAACTACTCAAAGTAACTTAACTTCCACTTTCAACTAACATCTCCAAGTCACTTTACAATACTTCCAAACCACTCCGATGTTTCCTTTTCACCGAACTAACCATAATTCCAAATCCTCTCCACTTACTTCCGAATCAAAGTCTCTAACCAAACAGTAATTCTAAGAAGCTAGTTCCCTCTTAACATCGATAAACAATACCATAACGAAATGTAATTCATAAGACAACTAACTTCAACTTTAAACTCACCTTAGCTTGTAGACAAGCTCCGATATAAATCGAGGTTGCAATTCCACGATCAAATCACAATCTTACAAACGAATTACACCTAAATAACATTAATTAAACGGAAATCGTTCAAACTACATCTAAACACACAAAACGACGAAAAATATCATATTTCCTTCCTATGGTGCTCTCGGCCATACAAGGAAAATTAGGGTTTGGGTTTGGTTTTCCGGCTTTTATGCACTTTAGAGGTGTTTCGGGTTGGTTTCGAATACTTTGGAGGTTCGCAACTACAATGGGTATCCGTAATTTAGGGTTTTGCTCATTAATCAGTTTCTGAAAAATTAAGTAAATAGAAAAAACATAATAAACCTAACATCCTAAACATAGCCAAGTGAGGGAAAATCACAAGGGACGGGTTTTCGGCTCAAACTCGGTTTTAGGGTTTAGGGAAAGTTTCTAAAATTGACTATAAAGACTTCCCCGAATGAAACCTTCAAGCTTGGGTGAACAAATTCGAAGATTACAACTCAAAACCTCCATTTAAAACACTATTCACTTCAAGAATTTGAAACTTTGACATACTTTTAAGCCTCGAGAAAACGAGCGAAAATCTTGATCGGTAGGTTGGAAATGATCTACGGGCCAAGGGCTTTCCAACGAAGGTAGTTTCGATACGATCCGCCGAGTATTAAACAAAAACCAAAATTTGGAGGAAGGGTTTTTGGTACCCACGGCATTCAAGAGGAAGAAGGAGAGAAAATGATCACTTTTTGCCTATTTTTGTATATTTAAAAGATGATGAATAGTAACTTTTAGATATTTAAGAATTTAGGAAATGACGCCTACGTCCCCCTTTTACTTTTGCTTTTAAAAACGAAACCCGAAGCTCGTAAATAAATCTAAAGGTGATTAATAATTATTAATTGGCCTATTAATAATTATTAATATCACCGAAATGAATTTAAAGTATTAAAACGATTTAAATGAATTTTGGACGAAAATAGCTACTAAAATCGAAATTTCTGAATTTAAACTAATCTTAAAAAATTTAATTAAATAAAAAAAATTTTTACCTCAAAAGTAACGGGACGTTACATGAAGCTTAGACCGAGGGCTTTCCAACGGAAGTAGAATCGAGACGATCTACCGAGAAATAAAGAAAACACAAAAATTGGGAATTTGTTCTTGATGCTCTCGGCTCCAAGAGAAGAAGAGAAAAAAAATGATGTGTTTTTGCCTAAGTGTTGATATTTAAGAGAAGGTGAGTAGTAACTTTTAGATATTTAACAATTTAGAAAATGACGCCTTCGTCCCTCTTTTGCTTTTACTTTAAAATCAAAACCCGAAGGTCTTAATCTAATCTAAAAGTGTTAATAATTATTTATTGGCCCGTTAATAATTATTAATGTCACTGAAACGAATTTAAAGTATTAAAACGATTAAAAGGAATTTCGGACAAAAATAACTACTAAAATCGAAATTACTGAATTGAAACTAATCTTAAAAGCTGTAATTTAAATAAAAAAAAAATTACCTCAAAAGTAACAGGACGTTACATTCTTAATATCATCAAGTGAATCAATATAGATAATAGAAAGAACTTATGTTTATTTATTTAATTTATTCGAAATAAATTATCTTTATTAAATAATTACAATTTCTAGGACACCATTCTTAATAATCTCCCACTTGTCCTAGATCTTTGGAGATTTGAGTTGTAATTCCAGTCAAACTGGATGACTATCAACTACTTAGCCATGGTAGTCATTTTAATACTTTATTAGTAACGTTTTCATCTGTTTAGTATGTATTTCTTTGGTTTGATGTTAGTTTCATTAAGTGTAATAGATTCCATATTTTATCGCCATAAAATAAACTCTATTAACTTTTGATTTGAAACTATCATGTTCATACACCTTTCATTTACTAACAACTTAGTAATCAAACGAATCTAGAGTTTAGTTAGTAAAAACTCATTTTACTTATACTTAACTCATTCAATGATTAATTCACAAATGTCTTTTTGTCAAATTCTTATATGGAAGTAAATCAATATTCGAATTTGATCCCTTGCAACTCATAAAATTTTTCATTTTATCTATGTGCACTAACATACTATTTGCAATTATTATTTTAGTCACATTGGTTCTAGGATTCTCGAAATTCTTAAGCTCTCACTACAAAGTAATTCTCCATTACTTCCATTCGTTTAATGATTACAATTTTATACTTGTTATTATTTAAAATAATATATAAGTATAAGTGACCCTTTTCAACTCAACTATTGAAAATTCATGTCTGTTTTATTTCACTTATTTTTTAACTTTATTCATTGATTTTGAAGTCAACGAGTTTCACTTGGACTTCTAAAAGTCCCTTTGGTTCGTACTATGACGCTCCCACTCAAATAAAGTTCTACAAGTAGTTTAAACATTTAAACTTTTAAATAACTACTTGATTTGTTGTGAAATAAAATTATTGTAATTCTATGTTCTTTTCTAAATTTGATAAGGTTTAAATCTTTCAGTATCATTGATTTACAGAACTTATCTTTTAATAATTTGTGAATTTAATCATCCACTAATTATTACTTTTCGATTTCTGCTTTATTTATTCCATATCAGTTAGTACCTTTTAAAACAACTTTTAAATAACTGAATATTTGGAATATAAGAAATCGATTCTATGTTTGCTTATCACTTAAGTTTTAACATTTGAATGTTCAAGTTTTAGTGATATTTAAGTCTAATTATCTTTAATTTAAAGATATTCGATTTTACTTATCCCATAAGTTCGTGGATTAATATGGTTTTCATCTCAAACTTTGAGAACCATCTTTAAGAAATTAATTCTTCAAACTTATTTAAGTAAATTTAGACTTAAATTATTAAACATTTTAAATAACCATCCAATCACACTTTGGAACTTTGTAATATAATTGTAAGGGAATATCTACCTAAATAACTCTTATTTAAAATATTCCTAAACTTGGTTCATACAGAATGAGAACCAATAGTTATTACATAATTCAAAATAAAACAAATTGATAACTTAACTAAACTAGAAAACTATGGATTTTGGGAAGAAAATTATTTTCTTCGTTTTAGACTAAAGTAAAATCGGTTATGAGGAAAAATAGGAAGAAGAAGAGTTTTCAATTTCGAAAATTGAAATTAGAAACATTTGAATGAATAACCAAGACGTTTGTATTTATACGCAAAACAGTTTTCCAATTGAATCAGAAAACTATCAAGATAAATACAAGACAAATGCCAAGAATAAAATCAATTTTTATTCCTTATTTATCTTCTGTGCCGATTTTATGTACATAAAATCAATAAGAAAAACTAATTTTTCTTTATTTAATTTGTCTTTGGATAAACATTCTTTTATATATTTATTTTAGACAAAATAATTCAACAATTATTTCGTAAAATGTCATATACATGTTGATTTTGGTTTATAAATTATTAAAATAATTTGAACCAAATATCTATTGAATTAACTAATTCAATTATAGATTCTTCCTTATTAATAAAATTAATTCCTTATTTAAATCAATCATTTAAATATCATATTCCCTTTTTGTGCTTTATTATCAATGAATATTTATTATTTTCTATTTAAATAATCTACATGATTTAAATATGTTATTTACTATTTATCCTTTTAAATAATCACTATTATTTAAAATTAATAATAAATGTTTAATTATTAATTTCCATCTAGGTAAACACATTACATAAATAATTAATAATTATTTATCAATAATATTTTATTATTAATTACCATTTAAATAAACACATTACTTAAATAATTAATAATAATAATGATATTGATTTCCATTTAAATAAACTCATTATTTAAATAATTAATATTGTCAATTATTTAAGTAAATCACATTACTTAAATTATTCATTTCCTTTTTCTAGGAAACATAGTTCTCATTGTTCAGTTTGCTCTTTCCAAGTATAGTGACTAAGGCAGATGTTGTATTACTGAAATTTAAATAAATCTTATCTTAGTAATCAAACATGCATTCAACATTCAAATACACAAAGTTTCGACATATAATTAAATATGATGCATGAATGCAAACATATTAATGAACAGAAAAGCCCTAAAACATGTTACTATGTCATGATATTTTAATGATACCAGTGAAGTGGCGTCGAATGATAGGTCAGTTACCATCATTAAAACGAGATGCCACTCGATAAATTGACAACTCCAGAATAACTCATATTTCTATGTGTCATTGTTTACCGTGTGTTTGGTCAAGAATTTTGAAAACAAACTTTAACAAATTTCTTTTTAAGTGTGACCCACTAATTTAGTCTTTTAAATAAAAATTGAAGAGTGTCTACGAAGTGTAGATTCAGTCTTCAATCACATTTAAAATTCTTTATCCCTTTTGGGAGACCCAACCTGATATTGATTTATACAATAGAACCTTCCTATGGGAATGAACACCTGCAGCAGTGTTACAAAGGCCATGTATATATCTCACATTTCGAGCCCATTAGTGGAGACCATAGGATACATTGACATGTTTCCTTCTCCCACTTAATATTTTAAGTTAGGGTTTCATAACTTAGACTAATTCATTAATCCAAGTTTTAATTAACCTAATCAACTTTAACTCTTCAATTGGTTAGATTAATTTTATAAATGTGATTGTTCAAGTTTTCCTAATTAAAACTAATCACATTATGAGCCGTCTTAATAATTTCGATTTATTAATTTGAACTTTTCTCCCAGATCGCTCTCAGTTAGAGGCGCTCCGTGTTAGGGGAACTTTATGAAACCTCATCGCTTGGGCAAAGCTTTCTCGCCAAAGGTCCGTTCAATTTAATCAATCTTAATTATTAATTTTTAATTAACCCTTAATTAAAAGTTTCTATTTGTTTACCTTATATGGATTTTGGCCAATTTTTTTAAACAATAATTCTACATTACAAGTAAATCATTTAGTTTCTACAACTTTTAAACTAGATTTAACTTTTGAATTTTAACTAAATAAGGATGCATTTATTCCTAAAATAATTTAGAATAAAAATCATAATTTTCGATAATCACAATCACAGAATAAAATTATGGCATGCTTCACATACATTAGCATATAATAACACATATTATATCATGATGCATGTATGTTTAATTAATTAAAATCATACAACCTATGGTGGGATTTTCTACATGACACACTCTTATGCATGGATATTATTTAAAACACAATTATATCATACATATAAACAATTTAAATAATAAATAGCTAAATTGACCGGTATTCTTGGCACTATTTCTAAAACGGAAAATTAAATTACAACTTAATTAAATCTTCCATTGTAGAACTTGAGGCTTCAACTTTCTCTCTCCTCCATGGTGTAGGCGTGGGAATGGACATTTCTGGGGCAAATATTATCTCTTTAATATTTTCATAAATGCTTGTTTTTAAAATAATTATCTTTTAATTATATGGAATAAAAAAAAAAAAAATTCCATATAATCATATATCAATTTGAAATTCATAATTTAAAATATTGAGATAATCTTTTTAAAAAAGATTATTTCCTTATCTTAAATCTTTGATTTTTAAATTGATATAACAAGATAACATTTTAAAATATCTTACCATATCTCATCTTTTCTCCTCCTTTGGGGCGTGACAATCATGGAATGATTGGAAAAAATTTCTTTCTTCCTCCTTTGGTGTAGCCGATTTTACCATCATTGGGTATGGGAAAATTACAAATTTTTCATATACCCTAAAATTAGGGTTTACAAATTTTCTACCAAAATTTAAAATCCTAAGTCAATTAGCAATCCTCAATAATTTATATAACACAATTTATATAATCAAACATAAAACAATATTTATGCAACCCACCAAATTTTCGAATAATCACAAATTGGTATGATAATTAAAATTAGCTCTGATACCAATTGAAGAGATTGATCTACTAAATTAGCGGAATATCATTTAGTAATCTAATTAACGTTTAATTACGGATCTATTAATAACATGCAATTTGTGATAAAACATGTAGATTCATGCTAGTTTTTCAAAAATTAAAACGGATTTACTTACATTGAGTAATAAATGGAGAATTGGTTGGAGGTTTCTTTACAGCATCAAATCCTCAGCAACACCGGATCTTCTACGCTATATCCCGATCTATCAAATGAAACCCGATTGTGAGATTGAACTTTAGAAGAAATTTGGAAGAAGAAAAAAATATTTTTCTTCCTAAAATCATAAGCCAAAATCGGCAAAGGCAAGGGGAGGAGAGGAAGAGAGAATTTCAATTTCTACGAATTAAATTGTGTGATTTATTAATGAACCAAGTCTCCTATTTATTAGAAAATAGGAATCCTAATCACATTAGGATTAATCCATGGAGATAAATACAAAAAGAAAACAGAATTATCTCTTTCCTTTATCTTGGTATTTCGAAACGCCATAGATAAATAAGATGATATTTTCTTTTCTTTATTTTATTTATCTTGGGTAAATAAATATATATAATTATTATAGGATATAATTCAAACAATTATCTCCTACAAATGATCTATTATAGTCAAAAATTGTATAGTAAATAATTAATAAATCAAATTTATTTATTTAATTATTTTGGGCCAATTTCAATTGGGTTCATTAATCCAATTGGGCTTGAAACTCTCTCTTAAATTAATAAGTCTAACTTTATTTATTTATTTATTAATTACCATTTAAATAAAAAAAATTATTTAAATAATTAATATTATTAATATTTTCTCCCGACTAAATATTATCAAATGATATTTAAATATTAATTTCCATTTAAATAATTTTCATTATTTAAACAATTAATAATATTTTAATTGATAATACTTTATTATTAACTAATCATATTAATTTAATTATTAATTTCCATTTAAATAAAATTAATTACTTAAACAGTTAATAATTACCAATTAGTTTCAAAATTATCAATTACCATTTAAATATACTCAATATTTAAATAATTAATAATCTCTGATTAATAATATTTCATTATTAATTCATATTTAAATAAACTCATTATTTAAACAATTAATAATGTTTATATTAATTACCGTTTAAATATACTCAATATTTAAACAATTAATATTGCATATTTAAGAAAATCCCTTTACTTAAAATTATATTCATTTCTTCTACTTGATTTCGCGACTACGATATTTGGGATAGCATAGGAACCCAATGGCCTATAGATAATGGGCTTAATAATTAGTCAATTAAGTGATTAACTCATAATCAGTTAATTACTTATTATCTAACTATGAATAATTCCACTATAGATTCATAGCTGAACTCCCTTCACTATAGATGAGTTATGTTCATTTAGTTTATCTTTCTTTATATCTGTGATATAATCCTTCACGTGGAACTCTCATAATTACAGGAGGATAAATTTACCATTTTGCCCCTGTATTACCGCTGATTCTCCAATGAACTTTATCTTTAGTCGAACTAGAGATAATATACTTTTGTGATCAATAGAAGTCGTGGCGCCACTTGTTCATGTCTCGAATCAGTACATTAAGGGAGTTTCGTAAAGTTCCTAAAATGTTTAGGTATCGCACTAATACCGTTAATTTATAGGAAAGTTATGAATTCCATCTCATGAAAATGCGTTCCCAGCTACTTATCTAGTTGTGTTCCCAAAGCAGGAGTGTATTGAGCGTTCTTTCAGATCGCTCTCAACCATGTGAATCAAAGAACATAACTCCACAAATAGGAGTCCACATTTCACTCATGATTGAGATCTATCACGGTTGATAAACTTAGTTTGATATTCAATCATTTCTCGCAAACGGTACTAGTTAGAATTTTGATCAAACATCGTGGTCATGTCTTATACAATCAACATTGCATATGATGCTTCCATTTCATGTCACCCACATGAATGATTAGGATTAGATCATTTGTCTATAAACAAAATGCGAAGCTATCAACAGTGTTACCAGGATAAGTGTCACGACCCGACCCGAGTACCTCCTAAACACCCGAGATGACACGTGCCAATGGAAAGCAAAAGCTAATGCTAACGCAGACCATCTAACATAACTAAAATAACTAGTTAATAATCAATTTAAATTCAACTTATTTAAGGAAATTTTGGCAGAGTTCCGTTTGTTTTTCGAATAAACCAACCTGTAAAACATTTTACATAATCCTGCATAAACTATAACGGGCTCCGCCCTCAGAAATAACTCAAAATCAGTCAACTACGATACTTCTTAATTTACTAACATTAAGAGAAATATTTATGTGCTTGTTCATTTGTAAACTTCTCCATCTACCCAACTAGCCTCAAAAATCATAAAACCATTTACATCCTCACGAGCCATCATCGACACTTATAAACATACATATACAAACACACACAAAAATGTCATACATAGGCTAGGTGTGAAGATGAAATCAAAAACTGGTGGTGTAAACGGCTCTCGTAGGCGTATCCTCGAAACTCAGGAGCTACCTGGAGGGGGAAAAAAAACAAAACATGGAAAACTATGAGCAAAAACTTAGTGAGTGGGATTTTTTATAACTAACATATACTTTTGAGTTAAATATCGTAGAAAACACGAATTTTAACAAACAAATACATTTCTGAGCAAAATACTTTTCATACATAAGAAAAACTCATTGCTAACGTGTTCTCATAATAATATCATAATCATATAATAGCAAAACCGACACTAAACGTATACCCACAACTAGTCATACTACACACAAGATAAATCAAGATATGAAGCGAGCACTATATATACTAAAACCGGTCATACGCGCAGCCAAGCGCCCCAAAGGGCTAAGCACCCTAACATACGGCCCAAAGCCTATGTGTATGCTAAAGTGGGTCCCAAAGACCTGCTAAAAGCTGAGCTAGTGGGTACAACAATTTAGCCGTTTGAAAATAGTTTACGAATATCATTATATAATTTTCAAACTATCTTAAAACCATAAATATCAATACTCTGTACATAAATACATATGGTTGAGTTCTATAAGAATATTTTGTAAGTACTCGTAAAACACATAAACATAATTGGTATATCATAAAAACATATGTGTAATAGGCTATTCATAGTATATAATCTAACTTGAGATTTATAAGCAAATAGTTTAGGGATAATTCGAAAATAACATTTTAACCACTCACAAAAACTATTCCGCTTACGATCCTGGATTATAAGCGGTGCCAATCTCCGTATCACCTGAAATAAATATTAAATAAAATTCCCATTAATAATCTTTTAGTATTTTTATATATAGAAAAACATATTGAAAACACCTAAATTGACGGTTAATATCCCAATGGCTAAAGTTTCACTTTTCCTTCCATAACTATATTTCCAATACACTTTCCAAGCCAAATAATTTCATTCTTGTTGCTCATCCTCTTCCCACATAGAATCCTCTTTCTAAATCATACAATTTTCCTTAACAACTTCAACTTCAAAATATGGAAAACTCTATTTCTCCACCATTCTTAACTAATCTTACACACCAACCTCTCAATTTAACCCATAACACTTAAATTCCATAAACAACAAAACTCATAAAACCCATAAACCAACTTTGAATCTTAGCAAAATCTATCAAAATCCATCAAATAAAAGAGTTGGGTTGAAGAATTCTCTTACCAATATGCAATTACCCCCAAAATTGATCACTTATTGTAGAAGCCTTCAAGAAATTCAAGCCAAGATTCCTTCCTTTCCTTCCTTTTTTCTCTCTTTTTCCCTTTTCTCTTTTCTTATCTTTTCCCACGGGTTTCTGAAGCAAGAAGAGAAGAATGTGTTTTATTTTTTTTATTTTTTAAAACCAAATGCTTGCCAAGTGTCAAGCCAATGACTTTTCTCTCTCTTTTTTTTTTTGACTTTATCTTCTCCCTTCCTTCAATCCTATCCACTTATTATTATATTTTTCTTTTTTTTTTTTTAATAAAAAGAGTTTACAATAAGGTTCCCAAACGTTATCCATATACTGTAGACACTTTTAAGTTACTCATCTCGACTTTAGTCCTTTCGTATGACTCACATACTAAGTCATGATTTCATAAGAGTGAATTAGGGTTTTACTATTTGAATGTTTGATATTTATATATTTCCATATATTCTTAATATCGTCAATTGAATCAATATAGATAATAAAAAGAACTTATGTTTATTTATTTAATTTATTCGAAATAAATTATCTTTATTAAATTATTATAAGTTCTAGGGCACCATTCCTAACAGAGCCGCCCCCGTGTGAATGAGCTTTAGTGACATCGTCGAACAGGCCTTCTTGAAGAAATGGTACCACAAATATCCATGTCAGCATAATCGTACGTTTATCGAGACGCCAGGGCATAATCCGCTCTATGACGGAACCTCCAACCCTATGGACGTGGCGCAATGTCGGCACTGTTGGGATTGAGGCCTCTAAAAGAGTTCTCAAACGGAAGTCCCAACGGATCTTTCCTTGCAGTATAATAAATTCAAAACGAAATGCATAAACAGAATACTATCCCTTGTTGAGAAGTGTTTGACTCTTCCTCGTTCTTCGATGGTTACGATCCTGGGACCACCAAAAAGATCTTCCACACTAAGCACAAAAGAGAATCGGTACGTGGGCACTATCTCCTTTGGAAAAAGGAAAATTGGGAAGAAAAATTTTCTTCCCAATAGCCTATGGGCGGCGGCCAAGAGAGAGGGAGGAGAGGAATTTCCTGAGCCTTTACTTTAACTCTCTTGGTTGTGTGTTTTGGGGTCACCCCAAAGGTCCTATTTATAGGAAAACCAAGGCATCAGAAAATCTTCTGAATATCTTTTAATTAATAAATAATTAATTAAGATATTCTAAAATATATTTGAATAATAAAGATATTATATTTTATTCCATAATAAAACATTCCATATCTTTTATTTAAATTAATCAATATTAATTTAAATATATTATTCCATATCTTCCATTTAAATTAATCATATTAATTTAAATAAGATATTCTAAATATATTTCAAATAAATAAAAATGCAAACTCTTGGTCAACGGTTGACCAAAGTGGCGTGTGACCCCACCATGAGTCACACGCCCATGTCATCCACCAATGATATTATTGGGCATTTTTATTTTCCTCTTATTTAATGGAACAATTCCGTTAAATAATTAAATATATAAAACTCATTTTATTTATTCCAATAAATAAAACTCCTTTTATTTATTTCCTCATTTAATTTGATAATTTCAAATTAAATATTTAAATAGACTCTTCTATATAAATCCCCATTAATTTTGGACAACACAAAATTAATTTAATTAAATAGACTCCTCTATTTAATCTCTTATAATTAAATAGACTCTTTTATTTAATAATTAAATAGACTCCTCTATTTAATTCAACCATTAATTAAATAGACTCCTCTATTTAATTTCCTTTAATTAATTGAATAGACTCCTCTATTCATTTCCAATTTTCCAAAGAGAAATTAATTGTATTAATTTATGTTCTCGATTACATACGTTAGCTCAGAGGACTTAATGGACCAATAGGACTGAGCTCCAATGATCCAGACTTACCTTTGATTAAAACTCCTTTTAATCAATTAATTCTCATTCATTAACTCCTAGTTAACTCCACTAAATATCTAGAGTTGCACTCTCAGTACTATAGACATAGTTATATCCATTGGCTATAATCATTAACTACACTTTGATCCTTCATAAGTTAGTTCGTATCCATGGCTAGGTATTTACACCGTATTAACCTCCATGATACATCTTGTTCCTTAAGCCCAACTGATTCTCCAATAAACAACCTTACATAATCTCCATTATGTGTCTTTAACCTTTTCCTTGAACAGAGGAATATGGGGCCCCGCTGTTCAAGACCGAATCAGTCCATAAGGGAACTACTTATCTATTTTCCTATATGGAAAAGAGTGAATTCCAATTCTTGTGTAATTACGTTCCCAGCTATAAGCAAGATGCAATCCCCAAAGTGGGAGGCTTATTGAGCGAACTATACGAGTCACTCTCACCTATGCAAATCAAAGGCTTGTCTCTTGCGAACGGAGTTCCTAATCCACTCAGGATTAAGATCAATCGTACATGATCAACCGGTTGATAAACGAAGTGTCTTTCTGTAAGGGCTTTCACAGAAGACAGTAAGTTTATCTTAGTCCAGTCTACTACAATCTCTATTGCAGCAACACCCCCACTCACATGTCTCTACATGAGCGATCCAGATGAGATCACTTGTGCCAATTCACAAGTGGGCAGTGTTAGTGGTGTTACCAGAAATAAGGCACCCAACCTTTATTCATGTACCACAGACTATTTGAGTTACACTTAAGTGAATCTTCCCGCATCACATGCTCACTTTAAGTTAGCATATGTAACTCTGGATCTTATGATGGATTACATTTATTAAACTAATAATAAATGATAATGTAAATATTACTAATTAATAATTCCTTTATTTATTTATAGTTTAATTGGATTACATAAGATTTAGGGCAGAAACCCCAGCAATCTCCCACTTAAACTAAAGCTTTACAGAGATTTATATAGTAATCCTAAACTACCCATATGATGCTCAAACACCTTAGCCGGAAGCGTCTTTGTACATGGATCAACAATATTATCCTCAGAGGCTATCTTTGTCACTACAACATCTCCTCTTTGGACTATCTCCCTTATCAGGTGATACTTTCTCTCTATGTGCTTTCCCCGTTTGTGGCTTCTAGGCTCTTTGGAGTTGGCTACAGCACCAATGTTATCACAGAACAGTGTTATATGTTTGTCCATGTCTGGTACTACCTCCAAATCGGTTAGGAACTTCCTAAGCCAGACACCCTCTTTAGCAGCTTCGCAAGCGGCTACGTACTCAGCCTCCATTGTGGAGTCAGCAATACAACTTTGCTTTATACTCCTCCAAACAATGGCTCCACCACAAAGTGTGAAAACTGATCCAGAAGTGGATTTCCTAGAATCCTTATCTGCCTGGAAGTCAGAATCTGTGTACCCCTTGAGAATCAAATCCTCTTTACCGTACACTAGCACATGTTCTCTCGTTCTCCGAAGATACTTGAGAATATTCTTGACTGCAACCCAATGTTCATAACTAGGGTTTGATTGGTAACGTCTTACTATCCCTACCGCATAACAGATGTCCGGTCTAGTACACAACATCGCAAACATTAGACTTCCAACTGCTGGTGCATAAGGATACTGCCTCATACTCTCAACTTCTTGAGGAGTTTTAGGACATTGGTCCCTAGTTAAATAAATCTCATGCCTGAAAGGTAATGCTCCTTTCTTGGATTTATCCATCCCATACTTGGCAACTATCTTGTCAATGTAGGATGTCTGAGACAATGCTAACATCTTGTTCTTTCGGTTCCTTATTATTTGGATACCAAGAACATATTGAGCCTCTCCCAAATCCTTCATTTGGAATTCGTTAGCTAGCCATTTCTTAACATCCGATAATACCCTTACATTATTCCCAATAAGTAAGATACCTTCCACGTACAGAATGAGAAAAAAAACCACATCCTTGTTGAGTATCTTCTTGTAGACACAAGACTCATCAACATTCTGTTCAAAGCCATATGATTTGATCGTAGTGTCAAATCTTTTGTTCCAAGACTGTGAAGCTTGCTTTAATCCATAAATGGATTTTAGCAACTTACAAACTTTTTATCCTTCACCTTGAACAATGAATCCCTCTGGTTGGAGCATATAGATACTCTCTTCAAGATAGCCATTCAGAAATGCTGTCTTGACATCTATCTGCTAAATTTCGTAATTGAAATGGGCTGCTATGGATAGAAGAGTTCTAATAGACTTTAACATAGCAACAAAAGAGAAGGTTTCCTCATAGTCCAACCCTTCCTTTTGGGAATACCCCTTTGCTACAAGTCTAGCCTTGAAAGTCTCTACTTTCCCATTGGCTCCTCGTTTCCTCTTATAGATCCACTTGCACTCAATGGGTTTTACCCCAACTGGTTGATCTACAAGTTCCCAGACTGATTTGGAGTACATAGACTCCATCTCGAGATCCATGGCTTTTAGCCATTTTTCTTTGCCAACATCCACTATTGCTTCCTTATAAGTCAATGGATCCTCCAGGTCAATACCGCCATCATTGACCTGAGTTAATCCCAAATATCGTTCAGGCAACTTGGATGCCCTCCCACTACGACGAGGACTTAATTGGATTTGTCTAGAATTTCTCTTCCTATTTGAAGAGATAGGCAAGTCAACAACAATTGTTGACTCATTAGTGGTTTCACTTGGAATCATCTCCTCTAGTACTAATTTACTAGGAGATTTGTGGTTTCCTATATAGTCATCTTCCAAGAATGTAGAATTTGTTGACACAAATACCTTATTCTCTTCAGTACTATAAAACAATCCACCACGCGTCTCTTTAGGGTAGCCTACGAAGAAGCATACCTTAGACCGTGATTCTAATTTCTTAGGGTTCGTTTTCAGCACGTGTGCTGGACATCCCCATACTCGGAAGTGACGCAAGCTTACTTTACGTCCCGACCATAACTCAATAGGTGTTTCTAAAACACTTTTAGAAGGTACCCTATTTAGGATGTATAACGCAGTCTCCAATGTGTAACCCCAGAAAGATTCTGGTAATGATGAATAGCTCATCATTGATCTCGTCATTTCGAGTAAGGTTCTATTTCTTCATTCAGCTACACCATTCTGCTGAGGTGTATCAGAAGCTGAAAGTTGGGATGTAATCCCATTTTCTATCAAGTAGTCTTTGAACTCATAGTCCATATACTCCCCACCACGATCTGATCGAAGTGTCTTGATAGATTTACCAAGTTGCTTTTCAACTTCAGCTTTAAACTCCTTGAATTTCTCAAGAGTTTCAAACTTGAATTGCAACAGGTAAATGTACACATACCTTGAGTAGTCGTCTATAAAAGACACATAGTACTCATATCCACCTCTAGCTATTACATTCATCGGACCACAAAGGTCTGAATGAATAAGCTCTAGTGATTTTGTGGCTCTATTTCCTTTAGCTGAAAAAGGATGCTTGGTCATTTGACCCTCTATACAGCATTCACATACTGGGAGTGTGCCAAGCTCTAAGTTACTTAGAGGTCCACTTTTAACCAGTCTTTGAATTCTATTGAGGTTAATATGGCCAAGCCTTAGATGCCATAGAAGGGTCTCATCTTTAAAAATTCTACCTTTATTTGTTCTAGACTCTGCAGTCTGGAACAACTCAGTATTATAAAGTGTTGCACATACTAACGGTGTTAGTATATATAAATTGTTATCTTCTATTCCTGAACAAATAAAGTTTCCATCTTTAAAAATATCAACTTTATTAATACCGAAATCCACTATATAATGTTGTTTATGAATACAACCCAAAGAAACTATGTTCCGGTTTAAACCAGGAACATAATAAACAGTGTTCAGGAAAATAAACATTTTATTATTAAAAGATAACTTTATATTAGCAACAACTTCTGCATCCACCATCTGCCCCACGCTATTCCTCAGAGAGACTTCTCCAGGCTTGATCTTTCTCCAAGAGTTACTTCCCTGATAAGAAGAGCAGAAGTGATTAGTGGCTCATGAATCAAGTATCCAGGTGGATTTACAATCCTCCACATTAAAGGTTTCCAAGAAGAATAAATCATATTTACCTTCTTTGCCCTTTTTCTTCTCTTCTAGGAACTTGGGACAGTTCCTTTTCCAGTGCCCTTCACCATTACAGTGATAGCACTTTCCTTTGGGAACTCTTCCTCTCTTGGATTTCTTGTTTGCTCCTTTACCCTTCTTTTTCCAGAACTTTGGCTTCTTATTCTTAGTGCTCGAGCTAGAGGCATCATGAGCAGAAGCAACATTTGCTTCCACAACTTTCGTCTTTTTGCCTTTCAGCAATATAAACTCAAAAGTCTTCAGCTTATTAAGAATTTGGGACATGTTCATGCCCACCTTGTTCAGAATATAATTACTCTTGAACGATAAGAAGCTATCTGGAAGGGTTTCAAGAATCATGCTGATCTGGCTAGTCTCGTCTATAGTTCCACCATTCATCTCAGCCACATTTAGATGGACCATCAAGTTAAGGACATGTTCCCTAACCGAAGTTCCTTCTTTCATGCGAGCATTCATGATGTATTTGAGAGCCTCATGTTTGGCTTGCTCAGATGGCTTGCCAAACATCTCTTGTGCCGATTGCAGTATCTCATATCTTGTAGGCGGAGGTTCAAGCTTCTTGGATACGACTTGATAAGTCCAGCCAAGATATAGACACGAGCTTTCCGTTAGCCTTGATCCAGCGATCATATGCCTCTCGAACCGTTCGAGCGGCATTAGCAGACGGTTCTGGAGGACATTCCTCCAGAAGGGTGAATTTGAGATCTTCAATAACCAGAATGGTATTGATGTTGTTTTTCCAAGTGGCGAAATTTTCACCATTCAATTTTTCAGTAGCAAGAATTGCAATAAGAGAATTCGACATAATTGCTGTAAATAAATAAACACATGCTTAGTAATACAATTTTACATATCCATTCATTCATACTTTTGGCATCTATTAAACGTGATGCATGAATGCACATTTAATGAAATTCTAAAAACTTAAAAACACAATTTCAATGCCATGGTATATTACTGAAACAGGAATGATGCCTACGTAGGCAGGTTAAGGTTCCCTCCCACTAAAATGAGACTCCTCTCAACTAATGAACATCCCCAGGCTATCTCATATCCTACAGTTCTATTAGTTACCATGTTTTGGTCAGGCTAAACATCTAGATCACATAAATATTATTCTTGATGAGTGTCACTGAAGGGAGAGTCAAACATCAAGAGTCTTAAGTATCTTTCTAAATGGATCTCTTTGAGTGTTACCCAAGTTTTAGATCGCTTAAAGTTATCTTGATGAGTGTCACCGAAGGGAGAGTCAAACATCAAGAGCTTTAAAAAATCCTATCCCAAAGTGAATCACCCGGGTATTGATTCATACTGTTACTTTCCGGAGGGAATGAGTGAAGAGTTACCAACACCATAGAAGCCCTATATGAACCTCACACATTGATTCTAACTTGGAGACCGCAGGACACGTTGTCACTTGTCCTTCTCCCACTCAATATAGCTAGCTAAGGCTTTTAACTTAGATATATAAAGGCTACCTCTAATATCTAAGTTCAATCTAACTTATAATAGCTCTTATAGATTGGTTAGATTGATTTTAATGTGAAAGCCAAGTAATTAATCTCTATTAATCCCAACACATTATGCACCGTCTCAATGAAGAGAATTATTAATAAAATATGACTCCCAGATCGCTCCCAGTTAGAGGGGTCCCGAGTTAATGGAATGATTGAATAACCTCTTATCTTGGGCAGAGCTTTCTCGCCAGAGTTATATTTAAATTAATAAACTCAACTTCATTAATTTTTAATTAACTCTTTAATTAAAAATAGTGACACCTCATCTTTTAGGTTTTAGTTTCAAGTCCTATTTAAAACTAAACAATTAATTAAAATATTGGTTACTAAACACTTTTAGACCATTTTAATTAAAACCTAAAACATGCTGCTAGTAATTACTAATTAACCCCTTAATTAAAATTCTAGCACAATAAATATAACAATTATATTTATACAAGGCATGATCATAATATCAATAATCTCTATTAATGATGCATGATCATGGCATTTATGCATTTATGCATTTATGATGGGAATAATTATTTATGGCATACATTATGCATTAATAATTAATATTTATATATATCACATATATAATAAATAATAAGCAATTTTGGTTGGGATTATATTGGCCAAATCTATGAAAATTAAACCTATATCTGATATAGAAATAATCTTCATCACGAACATCTCCAGGATCTCCAGAAAAACGAAAACCGAAAAACCGAGGGGAGGCACCTAGGGTTTTAACCCTAGGCGCCGCCGCCGCCTCTCTCAATTTTTTTTTCGTTGGTGCAGCCGAGCGGCAGTAGCCTCAGCTACTGCTGCCGCAACGCCGCCGCCTTGGTGGTGCTCTCCACCTGCAGCTCACGGTACTGACTCCTTCGGTACCGGCCGAGATCCGGTTCGCCTTTTTCTTTTCTCCATCGTTCCGATCGATATCCCATATGACTAAAACGATTACAAAATTTTCCTATACCCAATGAAGGGTTTACAAAATTTCTAGGAAAGAAAAACCTAGGCCAATAAATCCTAATTCAACCAAAACGCAAAACCACAATTTTAAAACTGTTTTTAAAATCGTTTTCAATTCCCATCATATAATTTTGAAAATATTATATTAACAAGATTGCTCTGATACCAGTTGTTGGGATTTGAGGCCTCTAAAAGAGTTCTCAAATGGAAGTCCCAACGGATCTTTCCTTGCAGTATAATAAATTCAAAACGAAATGCATAAACAGAATACTAACCCTTGTCGAGAAGTGTCTGACTCTTCCTTGTTCTTCGATGGTTACGATCCTGGGACCACCAAAAAGATCTTCCTTACTAAGCACAAAAGAGAATCGGTGCGTGGGCACTATCTCCTTTGGAAAAAGGAAAATTGGGAAGAAAAATTTTCTTCCCAATAGCCTATGGGCGGCGGCCAAGAGAGAAGGAGGAGAGGAATTTCCTAAGCCTTTACTTTAACTCTCTTGGTTGTGTGTTTTGGGATCACCCCAAAGGTCCTATTTATAGGAAAACCAAGGCATCAAAAAATCTTCTGAATATCTTTTAATTAATTAAGATATTCTAAAATATATTTGAATAATAAACATATTATATTTTATTCCATAATAAAACATTCCATATCTTTTATTTAAATTAATCAATATTAATTTAAATATATTATTCTATATATTCCATTTAAATTAATCATATTAATTTAAATAAGATATTCTAAATATATTTCAAATAAATAAAAATGAAAACTCTTGGTCAACGGTTGACTAAAGTGGCGTGTGACCCCACCATGGGTCACACGCCCATGTCATCCACCAATGACATTATTGGGCATTTTTATTTTCCTCTTATTTAATGGAACAATTCCGTTAAATAATTAAATAAATAAAACTCCTTTTATTTATTTCCTCATTTAATTTGATAATTTCAAATTAAATATTTAAATAGACTCTTCTATTTAAATCCCCATTAATTTTGGACAACACAAAATTAATTTAATTAAATAGACTCCTCTATTTAATCTCTTATAATTAAATAGACTTTTCAATTTAATAATTAAATAGACTCCTCTATTTAATTCCACCATTAATTAAATAATTAAATAGACTCCTCTATTTAATTTCCTTTAATTAATTGAATAGACTCCTCTATTCATTTCCAATTTTCCAAGGAGAAATTAATCGTCTTAATTTATGTTCTCGATTACATGCGTTAGCTCGGAGGATTTAATGGACCTATAGGACTGAGCTCCAATAATCAAGAATTACCTTTTATTAAAACTCCTTTTAATCAATTAATTCTCATTCATTAACTTCTAGATAACTCCACTAAATATCTAGAGTTGCACTCTCAGTACTATAGACATAGTTATATCCATTGGCTATAATCATTAACTACACTTTGATCCTTCACAAGTTAGTTCGTATCCATGGCTAGGTATTTACACCGTATTAACCTCCATGATACATCTTGTTGCTTAAGCCCAACTGATTCTCCAATGAACAACCTTACATAATCTCCATTATGATTCTCTAACCTTTTCCTTGATCAGAGGAATATGGGGCCCCGCTGTTCAAGACCGAATCAGTCCATAAGGGAACTACTTATCTATTTTACTATATGGAAAAGAGTGAATTCCAATTCTTGTGTAATTACGTTCCCAGCTATAATCAAGATGCAATCCCCAAAGTGGGAGGCTTATTGAGCGAACTATACGAGTCACTCTCACCTATGCAAATCAAAGGCTTGTCTCTTGCGAACAAGAGTTCGTAATCCACTCAGGATTAAGATCAATTGTACATGATCAACCGGTTGATAAACGAAGTGTCTTTCTGTAATGGCTTTCCCAGAAGACAGTAAGTTTATCTTAGTCCAGTCTACTACAATCTCTATTGCAGCAACACCCCCACTCACATGTCTCTACATGAGCGATCCAGATGAGATCACTTGTGCCAATTCACAAGTGGGCCGTGCTAGTGGTGTTACCAGAAATAAGGCACCCAACCTTTTATTCATGTACCACAGACTATTTGAGTTACATTTAAGTGAATCTTCCTGCATCACATGCTCACTTTAAGTTATCATATGTAACTCTGGATCTTATGATGGATTACATTTATTATACTAATAATAAATGATAATGTAAATAGTACTAATTAATAATTCCTTTATTTATTTATAGTTTAATTGGATTACATAAGATTTAGGGCAGAAACCCCAGCAGGCACCCCGTGCCCCTGACACTGTCCCCTGATTTCCTGTCCTTGAGAAGTCACCCGTGACACACAAGTCCCGCGATGCTCGCACTCGCCATGACACACGCATGTGCCATGGGGTAGCTCACTTAGGCACCAGGGCCCATGGGTGGTGGAGAGCTGTAACGTCCCGTTATTTTACAAGGCAATTTTTTTTATTTACTATTTATTATTTATGTTATTTAAAGCACTTAATTTCATTTTAGAGTTAATTAATTTAATTTAGAAGTTATAACTTAGAATTTACGAGTTTATTTCGTTCGTAAATCTTTTTAATTTCTTTATTAGCTTAAATTAGTTTGAGGAGTATTAATAATTATTAACGGGCCAATTAATCATTATTAATCACCTTTTGGCAAGTTTAAGTGTTTCGGGTTTCGTTTTAAAAGTTTAAAGCAAACGAGGGATGTATTCGTAATTTTCTGAATTCTTTAAATATCTTGGCACTATTCACTCATCTTGTTTAAAAGGTGAAATAGTCAAATTTTGGACAAAATTTCTTTCATTTCCTCTTCATGGACTTGGGAACCATTGATGAGAAGAAATTTCTTGGGTTTTCTTCGTTTCTCATTCGTTTTCGATGATTTCATTTGCGTTGGATTGCTTGGGATGAGGGCTACGTATCCAACCTAGCTTTGTGGCGTTTCCCGTTCTCTAAGGGAAGCCCTAAACAGTGAGTTTTCAAAAAAATTTACATGGTTTTGTTTTTTTTGTTTCTAAATAAGTTTTGATGTTGAAATCATGTATTTCCATTAAGGAATTTGACGATTTCGAGCTCGGGATTTTGAAAAACACTATTTCACCCGAAAATCATACTTTTTCTCATTTTAGTTATGATTTATAAAAATGTTTTCGGTTGATGTATTATAGGTGTCGGTTGAACATTGACGCCTCGTTGAACCGTTGGATTGTACTTTGAATTGCTAAGGTGAGAATAAATAAAACTTAAAGTAAACTTAGAAACCGAATAAATTGAATGATTTGTATGATCGGAAGTTGAGATTAAGGTTTGAATCTAAAGGATTAAAGTAAGTGAGCTAACATGCTTAGGCTTGGGAGTTAGTTCTAACTTGAGTTGAGAGAACTCATAAGTGTTTCGAAGGAAACGATTAAGTCCTGAAAGTTCTAAGTTTAGATTCTCTTCGGCGTTTACTAATGTTTATCGGAAGTTGAAAGTTCCAAGTATAATAGGGTGAATAAGGAATTTGGATAAGGAACTTCGTACATTTATTAAAACAATGGAATCAATGGATTTGAGACTTTTATGTTAAAGTTAATGACTTGCGTTTCTCTGAAGGCCGTTTGGCTTGATTTATTCATTGTTTTTCAGAAGTTCCTAATTTCTTGATTTATGTATAAAGGGTAATTCGTGATCCATATATCTTTATGTCCTTTCGATTACTTTGAATGTTTATATTTATTTTTACTTGCACTTGAGAGCATATTCATATTCATTTTGCATAATTGAAATTGGGAGGAATAATGAGGCAATGCATAGACTAAGTGCGCTTGTATTGTCTGTGTGACGACCCGACTTACTCTAGAAGCTCAGAACGCGAGTACGCATACGGAAGTGAAAAACATAAAGTTTAAAACAACTGACTTAGTAAATTCTTAAAAATTTCGGCATGTAGTATTTGTAAATTCCAAACCTCACATACAAAATAAAACCTGTTTATCAAAATCATCGGCTCGTCGGCCGGTTCACAATATCATAAAAGTTCTAAAGTGATAAAAACACATAGAGAAGACGTGGTGCACCACGGAAAAGTTATTACAAACCACAAGACCTCGTAAAATGATTTACAGTAGGTGTTTGAAATTTAGACTCCAAAGTCTTCATCTCGCACGTCAACGAGCACCACCTGGCGCTCCACGTCTCGTCCTCGTGCAAAACCTAGAAGGTGATATAAAGCACCTTTGAGCATGACACTCAGTGAAAACAAAAGAATATGAACGGTGATGCGAATGCTCATAACATAATGCACCAATGAAAATATATGTAAAAGAATGCACTGTGACTAGATACTCATAAACAACCGTAAACATTTCACACTCGAATCCTTGTCAAGCCAAAACCGTTCATCTCGTATTATAATCTATCATCTCCCCTTAGTCACTACCTTCCTATTTTACATTTTCGGCGTCTCACTACGCCCCATACTTATCGCATCATTAACAAATAACCGATCCATAACTCCTTGTATATTACACTTCCTCACTTAACATTAAGCCTCGGACAACCATTACCACATTCCATTCATTATTCTAATCACTTTGTTTATCATCACACATCCCGCTCAAAACGCACATCAAAGACAAGAAGTTAGCTATGAAAGGATGTATAGATATGCTAGGAAGATAACATGAATGCTTATGCAAGTAATCAACTTTCAAGTTTAAGATTTCACCAAACAACAATGCATAAGCCATTTCCACTTTTCCCTTTTCCTTTCAACCATCATTTGGTTCCTTACTTACAACCCGCATCTCACTACGCGCTATCAAGAATTGCCACATATCACACTCGAGCCGCAACTCATTTCACATCATCCGAGCCGAAGCTCATTTCACAACCTCAGGTTATCTTAATAACCGCTAGCATCCGGGCCATTCATCACATAGCACTCCGGAGCTCCACAACATCACCACCACGGTAACCACGTGTAACGTCCAACACCCACACACCGTTACACTGGTTAATCACATCTCTGCCACGGTAACCACGTGTAACGTTCAACACCCATACACCGTTACACGGGTTACAACCCCATGGCCACATATCTATCATATGAAATGTATGAATGAAGTGTTCATGAATGAAGTGTTATGGAATAAAATGGCATAATCATGCTTTCTTTCAATATTCATCATGAGAAGTAATCTCGGCTTAACAAGCACAAATAGGCAATTCCTCCAAGCTGTATATGACTCAATCGTAATACACAACTTGCTCAATCCCACCTAACACAAGTAAATCATGTTTCACATATTAAGCCTTAACAACTCATTCACTTGCTATTCACTAAGCATAAACAATACATGTCGAGTATTTATTGAAAATAGCCGCAATCCAGCATATGACTCAATCATGGACTAAGAGTGTAAATATCAACAAGTAAACATGCTCGTGTAAGCGAATAATTATAAAAAGTCATATTGACTCGAGCTAACTAGCTCGTCGAGGCTCTCTTAATATCGACCGAGCTCAACTCCCACTTTCCATCACTTCCTCTTACTTTTCTCCCTTACTATTCATATTCCATAAACATCAAACCATTCACAAGCATGGAATGCATGAATGTGCACTAATCATGCTTTCGTTACCATTGTCATCAGAAATATCATTTAAGCAAGTAAGAGGAGTTCTCAATTAGCATATAATTCAATCTATCACTCAACACTTTCAAAGTGCACAAAAGTATATCAAACTTCAAGCATGATGTTGTGGCATTTCGTTATACTTTACTCGTCAAGCAATAATCTAACACATATCGATCATGAATAATATAAATCCCAATTCAGTATATGACTCGATCTTTGACTTGAAAAGCGAGTAAAACAAGTAAACATGTCAATCTATCTTAATTTAGATATATGAAAGCAAGTAGGCATATCAAAGTATCTCAAGTTGTATATAAAGGCAAATTGGTTTAAGCAAAACCGCTCTTGCAACTCTTAGGAACGAGTTAAGCTTGGATCTCGTCTCTCATTACTTTCACAACTTCATTTCTCATTCAACTCATACACCAAAGTGTTCTAATCAGCCTTAAACATTTACAATCCCACATCATCCTTCTAACAATCACAAACCACACCGTCGTCACTGATCCGATTCTTTATGTTCTCACCTTCACAAATAGTCTCCCACTTCACTTGTGCTTGCCCTTATCCTACATAAACCAGTCCAAACATATTTAGATACATAAAATAATACATTCAACTCAGCCCAACACATTCAAACACATCCTCAAACCCGGCTAAAGGAAAAAGTCCCAAACTAGCCAATTTGAGGTGCACTTTTTGGCCAATGAAGAAAATTATCAAAAATCATTGGATTTATTGTCTAATGTGTTTTTCAAGTATAATATATACATATAATCTCCCCAAATTTCCAGAATTGATAACCCTTCAAAATTAATATAGAAAAACCAAAACTAGTTAAGTTTAAAACTAGTATTTTGGCCAAATTTGAGAAGAATTCTTTCCTTTACTCTTCCAAGTTGTTTTTCATGTGTCAAATACATATTTAGACACTCATATATTCCAGAATTAAGAGTTGCTAAATAAAAGTCAAGAAAACTCATAAATTGAAAAAGCTAGAAGCTTGGGAAATTGCCATTAACGGGGGTTTGAAAGCTTGGTATTCATCCATGGCCTCCAATCTCAAGAGAGCTTTAAGATAATTAATCCTAAGGTTCATGATCATCAATTGAAACTAAAATTCCAGAATTTGAAATAAAAGAAAAACAACTTCCAAGTGATTTAAAACAGCCACCAAGAACAACCTACAACCTCCATGGAAGAAAAACCTAGAAACTTGAATTCAATATTTGAAATTTTACCTTGTATCTTCATGGAAGCAAATGATTCTTGTTGGAACCTTCCTAAAATGATGATCCTTTCATAAATCAACCAAAACCCAACTTGATTTACCCAAGTTTCATGAAGATTGAAGGAGGAAGAAAAAATCACCATTTGAGAGAAAAGGGGGAGGGGGCTGACGGTGGGGAAGAAGAAGAATGAGAGAATTTTTTTTTTCTTCTTCTTTTCTCTTAATTTCCCTTCATAAACTTTCTAATTTTAAAAATTAAAAATAATAACTTAAATCTAATTTCTCAAAGCCCCCCTCCACCTCCAAATTTTACTTTAAATCATTTTTCCTATTTCCTTTTGCTAACAAGTCCTTTTCATAAATTTAACTATAGTTAAATATTCCCCTTGTTACTAAAAACTCCACCCATGGTTAAATTTATTATGGTTAATTTCTAATTAACCAAAATACACATAGAAAATAATTTTCCACACTTTAAATCACTAATTAAAAAATACCAATTAAATGGAATTTCCAATTACCCTACGTCAAATACTCAGGTCCTTACAGTCTCCCCACCTTAATAATTTTGCGTCCTCGCAAAATCAAGCTCTGGAGAACAGGAACGGATAGCGCTCCCTCATTTTGTCCTCGAGCTCCCACGTAGCTTCCTCCGTTAATTGATTCCTCCACAAAACTTTAACAAGATTGATTGTCTTGTTTCGCAACACCTTCTCCTCGCTTGCCAAGATTTCCACCGGTGTTTCCTCATAAATCAACTCCTTCTGAGTGACATATATTTTTCTCTCAAGCTCTTATGATCACTGGAGATCGTCACCCTCTTCAAACCACAAGTGGCTCCACATTTAGTGCATGAACTACTGCTCCCATCTCAAATCATAGGCCATATATCTCTTATCATGTCTCTCCAACTCTCGTCGGGTTCACCATCCAAGCTTCAACGCATACCATCTTCCCTATCACGTCCTCGACCGCGGCAACCTGAAAGGTGATATGTAGCACCTTTGAGCATGGCGTTCAGTGAGAATAACAAGAAAATAAAGCAATTTATAATAGAAGTTCATAAAACAAATTGAGGCCAAGAACTCGGGTCTCTCGATCTTCTCTCATTTTCCCCCTTTTTTCAAAGAATCCGCTTTCTATAGTAAACCCGACCACCAACTAGAAACTTTCCCTTTCTTGGTTTAGACTAACCATAAACGAATAATTCTACTACCAAACCCCTCGAAGTAGCTTAACTCCGTGCGCCTCTCTCATCCCCATCCCATGCCTTCCTATCTCGGAACCCGTTACACTTTGCCTTACTACTCCTTGAACATCAACGATACTAGGCTACCCACTTACTTCTTCATCCCTCATTTATCTTCAACCCGCTTCACCCCGCTCTTAATCTTAAGGCCAAAACAATCTACAACACTTAATGGCACGTTTTGCAAGTGGCTCACACTACCATGTGTCTTATACGCACATCCTAAAAGTCATCTTCCAAAGTGAATTCCGAACTCAAAATATCATAGAATGAGCTATTAACATAAGTCCACAACTTGTTATCTCTTAAACCCGCTCCTCTCAACTCATGCCTTTAAGGCCCAAACTAACCTATAGTACTTGCTACTCGTTTAGCACTAGCTCTCACTCCACAGGTCTTTTATGCACATTCCGGAAACCATCTCCCAAAGTGAGATCCAAACTCAAGGCCATTGTACGATGAGCTAATAACATAAAGCAAGGATGTAGGTGTTATGGTTAAAAAGAAATGCATAAAAATGCCCCAACGAATTCATTCACTAGTTAAATGCATAAAAATGTGCTATGGAATATAAACGTGCATGTTTAGCCAAATATGATCATTTCAACTCATAACTAAGCCAAATAAACATTAACCATATTACTGCCACTTTCCACCATTGTCCCAATTCTCGTGACTCACTACGCACATTTCACATTCCATCATAATTAACTCAAGTCGTAGCTCATTTCACAATCTTTCAAATATCGTTATGCATGTACATAAACAACATATTTTCTCACGGGTCAACTTTCCGTTTCACAATTTCCATTTCACTTTCCCCCGCGTCTCACTACGCGTTTCTCACAAACTATCTCAACTCGAGCCGTAGCTCATTTATTCTTCCAGGCTATCGTAATAGCCACTCTAACATCCAGGCCATCCACCACATAGCGCCTCGGAGCTCTACCAATCCGCCACGGTAACCACGTGTAACGTCCAATATCCATACACCGATACATGGGTTACGACCCCATAGCCACAAGTAAACATGATATGCATATGTGGTATGATATGAAATGGGATGGAAGTGAGATGTTTGCTAACGGTATTAATACACATCATAGTTCAATCACCATATGCTTTAACTTAAAATCACATAATCCCTTGTACACTTTCAAGACTCCACATTACTAGTCTTTTTCACATCATTCTTGTGCGTTTCTCGTAATCACACACACAAATAATAAACATAAAATCCAATCCAGTATATGACTCAATCTTGACCACAAAATACATTACAAAGGACTATGCGCATGTAGGGGAAAAGAAAAGAATCAATAACTTTTTAGCAAAACTATCTTATCACATAAGCTCGGCCACACATCAACGAATTCATTTCTACAAACTCTCATCTACCATTGGGTTCTAGGTTTCACAACACACATTTCCATTTCAAACTCTCATCATTACTCTTCATTCAAACCCGCGTTACTACCGGGCATCACACCATTACGTCAAAGTCTAATTCTCATTTTTCCAGTTAAGACAAGGCTTGATCTTGGCTTTCGTTCCTCATTAAACAAAGCATTTAATCTTCAATTGTAAACTTTATATATCATATACACTTTAGTGAGAATAGTGAACCAAACCCGATAACTCAATTTGCCTCGAAAACCTCTAGGCTAGCTAAAGAGAAGTAGCAGTTTCGACAATTTAAAATGTTCTTGGTAGCACATTAGTCGGACTTCCTAGTATTGTTTTCATTCATCAAATATGTAGATAATCACCCAAAAACCAAAATTAACAAATACTAAGGGAAGTCTAAGAGCACTCCGAGATTAGGAACCAGGAAATCTTCAAATGGCCAACAATCGGGTTTTAAATTTTAGTTCCATTCGAGGCTTCCTACATTTATTTGATGGCTCAAATGTCTAAGCATCACTCTTGGATCTACTACTCCTCTCTGGGATTACACGCGTACCATCCGATAAGGTTTCGTTTCAACCTACGATTCTATAAACCAAGGCAACCTAGCACCTATTCTCTTTTAACTTTGAACACCACCCTCCAAGGAGTCAACTTCTATTTCCAACAATGCAAAACCTAAACATCCAAATCCTATCTCAAGTCTGTGACCAAACTAGCTTGGTCAAAACATAGCTCCTAAACTTAAACACCCAACAACATAGCGATTCATATTACGAAAATCAAACATAAATACACTTTACGTTCTTAGAGATTCCCACCTTGCTATGAAGGAATTAAGTTGCACTTGGAGACTTGCTTGAGCCATTAACCTATATACAATTCATGCCAGACATTTAGCACACTTTATATACTATAAACCATCAATTTTAAACAAGTTAACTTAACCCAAGACCTCTAAAACAGCCCCACATCCTGATGGTATAAAACAGCCCCTAAAATTGAATGATAAAACAGTGAGGTGGGGGCATTCGACTATGTTTTAATCATAGAAAAGAGTGTCTAGATGATTCTCATTCTCCATATACATTCAATTCGTAATTTACATGAGCTTAAATATTAGAACAAGGACTAACATGGGTTTTAGTGTTTTGACAAAGTTTAAATAAAAGAACAATTTTAAAGTTCATGGAAATTGGTCAATTTAATAAAACCATGAGAAGTGTTAAACCAAGTTTCACATATCAATTCAATCTAATGAAATCTTAAAACTAAAATCATACTTTCATTATAACAAGTTCCAATTACTATAATTTACATGCCTTTTTTTAATGAATTCTTTAGCTACAACTCAAGCTCCATCTACTTCCACAAATCCCCCAATTTTAAGAAAAAGCCCTAGAAAGAAATCTTACCTTTTCATAATGAAAACTTGTTGAAAACTCCTTAAATCTTCTAGATTTAGATTCTACTATCAAAACCTCACACTTTTGGCTTTGATTTGAACGATTTTGAGCAAGAAAATGAAAAACCCACTAATTCCCTCAAGGGGCTGCTACTGCCGAACAAGAGGGAAGGGAAGAAGAAAAATTGAGCAGCTTTTGTTCCTTAATTGTGAGGAAGAAGATGAAAATAAAAATATAATTGTTTATGGAACATTTTTGGGTTTGAATTTTAGGAAGATGAGTTCATAAATTGAAGAAGAAAGCAAGAATTTCCCCCTCCCATGGCTATTTAGTGGACGCACGAAGAAGAGAGAAAACTGAAGCTGTTTGTTTGTTTTTTTTTTCCTTTTTAATTTTGCCTTAATGAGAAATGATAACATATGCCATCAAAATTTTTTTGATTAAAGAGCAATGATAAAATATGTCTTAATGCTTATTTGACTTTTTGTAAAATGGTCCATTATGAGTTTATTTCATTATTTATTTATTTATTTATTTTAAAATAAACCCCCTCTTCTTAACTAACCGTAGTTAGTTTTTAACCAAACCCAAACTTTCACTTTAACCATGGTTAGGGTATAACCCAACCATAGTTAACCATTTTATCCTTTAATAACCATTCAAAACAATTCATTAAAATATAAATATCAATATAAAACCCATTTAACCAATTTATAAATTCAAGTAACTAAAATAAATAAACTATATTATTATTCTAAAACTTGGGCCGTCACAGAACACAAGGGCAAAACGGTAAATTTAATCCGCCTGTAATTATGAGGGTTCCACGTGAAGGATATGTTATAGATATAAATAAAGATAAACTAAATGGACATAACTCATCTATAGTGAGGGGAGTTCAGCTATGAATCTATAGTGGAATTATTCAAAGTTAGATAATAAGTAATTAATTGATTATGAGTTAATCACTTAATTGACTAACTATTAAGCCCATGATCTATAGGTCCATCGGGTCCTATGCTAGCCCAAATATCGTAGTTGCGAAATCAAGTAGAAGAAATGGAAAATTTAAGTAAAGTGAATTACTTAAATAGGCAATATTAATTATTTAAATATTGAGTATATTTAAACAGTAATTAATATAAACACTATTAATTGTTTAAATAATGAGTTTATTTTAACAGGAAATTAATAATGAAATATTATTAATTAAACATTATTAATTATTTAAATATTGAGTATATTTAAATGGTAATTAATAATTTGAAATTAATTGACAATTATTAATTGTTTAAATAATTAATTTGAACGGAAATTAATAATTAAAATTAATTAATTAATAATAAAATATTATCAATAAAATTATTAATTAAATAATGAGTTTATGGAAATTAATAATTAAATATAATTTGACAATATTTAGTCGGGAGAAAATATTAATATTATTAATTATTTAAATAAATTATTTTATTTCAATGCTAATTAATAAATAAATTAATTAAGTTAGACTTATTAATTTAAGAGAGAGTTTAAAGCCCAATTGGATTAATGAACCCAATTGAAATTGGCCCAAAATAATCAATTAAATAAATTTGATTTATGAATTATTTATCTTCAATATTTTGACCATTGTAGTATTTTTGGGAGAGATAATTATTTGAATTATATCCTAAAATAATTTCATAGATTTATTTACCCAAGATAAATAAAATAAAGAAAAGAAAATATCATCTTATTTATTTATGGCATTTTTGAAATTCCAAGATAAAGGAAAGAGATAATCTTTTTTTCTTTTTGTATTTATCTCCATGGATTAATCTTAATGTGATTAGGATTCTTATTTTCCAATAAATAGGAGGCTTGGGTCATTCATAAATCATACAACTCAATTCCTTAGAAAATTGGAATTCTCTCTTCTTCCTTCTCTCCCCTTTTGCCTATTTTCCTTAGTCATTAGGAAGAAAAATATTTTTTTTTCTTCTTTCCAAATTTCTTCTTAAGTTCGATCCCACAATCGGATTTCGTTTGATATATTGGGATATAGCGTAGAAGATCCGGTGTTGCTAAGGATTTGATGCTGTAAAGAAACCTCCAACCAATTCTCCATTTTTTACTCAATGTAAGTAAAGGTTTTAATTTTCAAAATTTAAAGCATGAATCTACATGTTTTCATCACAAATTACGTTATGTTAATAGATCCGTAATTAAATATTAATTAGTTTACTAAATAAAATTCTGCTAATTTAGTAAATCATCCCTTCAGTATCACCCGTACTGCCTGATGCATGAAGGTTCAATTAACACCAACCCAATCGGTCTCTCTCTGAACCCTTTACGTCTCTTGGACGAAACTACGTTGCCCTTACTCATCTTCAACAAGGAACTCACTTTCCAAGGTGTCCCATACACGTGAACACTAAAATCTGCTCTTAATGTGGCAAATATGCCTTTCTATCTTACTTGGGCATAACAAAGATCTAGGCAAACAGTCGGGACCAACATCTGCTCTTTGACACTGACACTGTCTCATAAGGCTTTTAGAAGAACTGCCCTATCCCGGCTCTTATGGCCGCATCTTGCACTCAGTTCTGACCATATCATGTCACATACGCATCCCTGCCAACTCTCGCTGCCCAACCCAGCAGGCTGACATGACTCTGTCCCACTGATTTTAAAGGCTACCGACGTGCACGCTTGCTTTCACACTTGCGGCTCACTTCGCAATAGGCTGACACTGCCTTTTATCTCAATTTAGTTCTTAGACGAAACTCCAAGCTCTTGTGCACTCAAGCTTGGTTGTTACTCTAACCCTCGGGAAGACTTCTTCAGCTAATGACAACCGCTGACACAACTGAACTTGCTGGAGTCACTCATTCAACTCAACAATGCTGCTTCTGATACTGACTATTACACCTCTCTACCACCGCGACATTCTGATGTACTGTACAATCTTATTTTAGCCACTCTGAGTTGCTCATTAGCCAACACAAGAATTTTCAAATACGAACTTTCATACTGCCCTTCCATCACGACACCCTGACGCACTATGAAGTCTCAATTCTACCTCTGTGCGACTTTCTGTCCGAAACGCACCAAACAGGCTCTGATACCAAATTAAGCCCAAACAAGATTTTTCAATTTACTTTTCAACCTCTATTTTGAAGCCCAATTACCATGATTTTAATTTCAAGAAGCGGGCTCGTTGGAAGCAAATACCATGGATTCTATTCTTTTCATCTTGTTCTTGGCCCATTACTTTGGTGCTCTTTTGAATTTGGGATGAGGTTCATCGCGCGTTCTCAGTTAGAGTCTTCTTCTCTTCGCGGGGACCGAACTCGAGGTCGAGTTCATTTTTTTTAGTGTGGTAGAATGATGGGGAGCATGGTACGTTAATTAATATAGGATTATTTATGAGTTATTAGTTTAGTTTGATGTAATTAATTAGTATTAGTTTCTAGTTATTTTAGTTAAATTTAGGGTTTCTCTTGTAAGGCTATAAATAGCCATCTAAGGTTTCATTTGTCATATCTTATCTTGTATCCTATTTATCAAATATCAAATAGAGAGATTTTTCACCTCTTTAGGGTGGTTTTCCCCCTTGTTCTTGGGATGGATTTCCCTTCAAGCATGGATTTGCTTGGTTGAGGCAGTAGACTCAGCCTTTCACTACATCAGTATGATTGGAAAACTAAAATTATGGAATTATATGGTTTTAATTGGATGTTTAAGCTTGTTTTTGGATGTTTAAAGTTGATTAAATGTTGTTGATTGTGAAGAACACGGTTGTTTGATTAGTGCCCATTAAGTCAAAAACACTAGCCAAGGTGGTTAGATAAATTAGTAATCAAACCCCGAATTGTATGTGAGGTATTATGAATATTTAAGAGTGACTTTGGGAGTGAACTTACATTCGTTCCGCTTCTGATTTATTAGTAGGAAAATATTTATCTTTAAGTGCCCGAAAAAGGAGTGAAACTACACTAGTTTATGCTAGTTTTGCTTCTAGTGTCGGGTAATGTTTGGGTAACCGTTAGAAGTGATCTAAAAGTGATTTTTGGTGATTTTTTATCTTTCTAAGGTTTTTATTGAGATAAATTTCTAGAATTTTTAATTATGGAGATTAGGCCTAGAAAATAGTGTTTATGTGGAGAAACGGAAATTCTAGCTGGAGAATTAACCCATGGCTTGTAAAACATCTTGAGTAATGATGTTTTTATTTATCGTATTACTTTGAATACCTTGGGTAATATGATGGTAAGTTCGCATTAAGCAAGGCCTTACTTAATGAAGAATATGTCGTTAAGGGGATTATTTTAGTTATGCATAACTTTAATAACACCTAACGAGGCAAGTTCATTCCATATGTAAAAATAGAAAAGAATATCTCAAAAGGTTTTAAATTGTAAAAAAAGAGTGTTTAAAATCCTTCTCGAGCGTAGTCTCTATTTGTTTGCGGGGAAAGAGGAGATTAGAGGTATTGGGTTAAGTTGAATTTATCTCGAAATGTTTTAAATTGTGAAAAAGAGTTTTTAAAATCCTTCTCGAGTGTAGTCTCTCTTTGTTTGCGGAAAAAGAGGAGATTAGAGGTATTGGGTTAAGTTGTATGTATCTCGAAAGGTTTTAATTGAGAAAAGAGTGTTTAAATCCTTTTCCAGTGAAATCTCTCTTTATTTGCGGATAAAGAGGAGATTTTAGACGTTGAATTACGTTTCAGTTTGAAACGTACGAGTGAATTGTTGGAAGTCAGTGAGGCTGATTATGGCCTTAATGACTTAGGAAACCTCTCATGGCATTATTTTCTTTTTAACATTATTCTACTCATTGGGCGTAGCCTCATGATGCTACAATAATTTTTTTCAGGTAAAGGAAAGAAGAAAGTCTATGATTGATGACGTTCGAGGCGAGTGGATTGGTTGGCATGGATTTGCATGTCGGCAATTCTTTTGTTCTTATGTTCTAGATTTATTTGGGATGAGATTTGAACAAACTTTGTTGTTACTTTCTTATCTATTGTTTATTTGGATTGTGTTTCGGTTCATTATGATTTTAATAGTTCGATTGTTTTGAAACAAGTAAAATGTTGTTTTTAATTTTCGAAATAAGATCGTGATCAATGTTTATGACTATTTTCATTGAATTTTGAATGAAAATGAATTGATGTTATTTGATTTATGCTTCCGCTGTTGTTTATGTAATTTTCATGTTTTGGGAAATTTTGGGTTGTTACAACTCTAATTTATAGCAATATTATTTATTAAAAAAAACCCATAATTCTACTATAACACTCCAATTAATTTGATAGTAGAAAAATTTTGTAACTTGCAAAGAAAATTTTAAATTAATCAAGTCTGTTGCAAGCTCCTTTTCCGTCAACCTCCTTGGCAAATGAATTTAAGTTAGAAAAAAACATAAGTGACACGTGTCACTCATCAGGGGAGGCAGCCACATTAAAGCCGCCTACCTGGATAATTTCTTTTAACTTTGACCCTAAAACTTATGAATTAGGCAACAGAAGAAGGAACACAATAAATGGCATAGAAAAGGAAAAACGAGAATCAAAGTGATCGTGATTGATGGGATTAAACCGTATGAATCAGAAAGAGAATAGAATTCATAGCAAAAGGAAATTTCATAAACACAAAAAACACCAGTGAAGCAAAAACTAAAGCGGGGACCACTGTCTTTTCGAAGATAGATCTTCAATCAGGGTATCATTAGTTGAGGATTAGGGATGCTGATATTCCTAAGAATGTGTTCAGGACATGATATGGTCATTATGAGTTTGTTGTCATGTCTTTCGGCTTGACTAATACTCCTGCTGCCTTTGTGGACCTGATGCTACGGTGTTCAAGAGGTTTATTGACACTTTTGTGATAGCGTTTATTGATGATATTCTTGTGTATTCCAGGACTGAGAAGTGACATGCTATCCATTTAGAGAAGGTATTATCGACTTTGAGAGCTCAAAAGTTGTATGCAAAGTTCTCTAAATGTGAATTCTGGTTTAAGGAAGTGAATTTCCTTGGGCATGTAATATTTAGTAGAGGGATTTCTGTTGATCCTTTTAAGGTGGAAGCCGTTAGTAGTTGGCCCCGACCGACTAATGTGGCTGAGATACAGAGTTTTCTTGAACTAGAAGGTATTATAGACGATTTGTGCAAGATTTTTCCAAGATTGCATCCTCCTTGACTCATTTGACGAAAAAATGGGTTGATTTTGTGTGGAATGATGAGTGTAAAAATAGCTTTGAGGAGCTTAAGAGGCGACTTATATCGGCCCCAGTTTTAGTATCACCTGATGAATCTGGTGGTTTGACAGTGTATACCAATGCATCCAAGAAGGGTCTGGGATGTGTATTGATGTAACATGGGAAGGTAATAGCTTATGCTTCTAGGCAGTTAAAGGAGCATGAGAAAAAGTACCCGACTCATGATTTAGAGCTAGCAGCGGTGGTACATGCATTGAAAATTTGGAGATATTACTTGTATGGTGAGATGATTCTGATTTTCACCGATCACAAGAGTCTCAAATACTTTTTCACACATAAAGAGCTCAATATGAGACAGAGGAGATGGCTAGAACTTGTAAAGGATTATGATTGTGACATCCAATATCATCCGGGAAAGGCCAATGTAGTTGTTGATGCACTTAGTCGAAAGTCATCACACTTGTCTACTTTGAGTACTATTCCATTGAGACTTAGATGAGAGATGGAAAGATCTGAGATAGCCATTCTTTCAGCTGAGGTTACTGTGAACTTGGCAAGTTTGATGGTTGGGCCTACTTTGAGATAGAGGATGATAGAGGCACAGAGGGGCGAGAAACATTTGGCTGAAGGTTTTCATGAGGTAGAGTCCGATTTACCTAGCCATTTTACTTTTTCCACTGATAATGCACTGATGTATCGTAGGAGGCTATGTGTGCCTTTAGAATCGACTTACAGGAAAGAGCTGTTGGAGGAGGCTCACAGTTCTATCTTTTCTGTGCATCCAGGTAGTATTAAGATGTACATGGACCTGCGACAGCATTATTGGTGGCCTGGCATAAAACGTGAAGTTGCTGACTTTGTTAGTAAGTGTTTGATTTGTCAGCAAGTAAAGGCTTTGAGGAAGAGTCAACCTGGTTATCTTAACGCTTTGAGCGTGCCTGAGTGGAAGTGGGAGGAAATATCGATGGACTTTATCAGTGGCTTACCGAGGACCGTGAAGGGTTATGACACCATTTGGGTGATAGTTGACAGGTTGACTAAGAGTGCACATTTCATACCAGGGAAGATAACCCCTATTGACTTGAGAGAGATTGTCAAACTTCATCGAGTGCTAGTCAGGATTGTTTCAGATCGAAACACCCGTTTTGTTTCAAAATTCTTGCAGAGACTACATACTGCCATGGGCATTGGCTTGGATTTCAGTACTGCTTTTCATCCTCAGACAGATGGTCATACCGAGAGGATTAACCAGATTTTGGAGGATATGCTGAGAGCTTGCACTCTAGACTTCGGTGGTAGTTAGGATACTCAGTTATATCTTGTTGGGTTTTCTTATAACAACAGTTATCAAGCTACCATCGAAATGGCACCTTTTGAGGCACTTTACGGTAGATAGTGCAGATCACCGGCTCATTGGGATGAAGTTGGTGAGAGGAAGCTTCTGGGACTGGAATTAGTACAGATGACTAGTGATTCCATTGCTCTTATCAGGGAGAGGATGAGAGTGGCTCAGAGTAGACAGAAAAGTTACGTTGATGAGTGGCCTAGTGCACTTGAGTTTGAAGTTGGTGACCACGTATTCCTGAAGGTGGCACCCATGAAAGGGGTGATGAGGTTTGGGAAGAAGGGTAAGTTGAGCCTTAGATTTATAGGTCCCTTCGAGATCCTGGATTGGATTGGGTCTGTAGCTTATCGATTGGCTTTTCCACCGGCCTTGTCGGCAGTTCATGATGTGTTCCATATGTCCATGCTCAGGAAGTATATGGCTGACCCTTCATATATTATTGATTATGAGCCTGTTACTTTTGATGCTAGTCTATCCAATGAAGAAGTACCAGTTGAGATCCTAGCCAAGGAACAGAAGGTGTTAAGGAGCAAAACGATAGACTTGGTTAAAGTTCTGTGGAAAAACCAAGTATCAGAGGAGGCTACGTGGGAACGTGAGGACGAGAAGCGAGCAAAGCATCCTCATCTTTTCACTTAAAAGCCTATTTTCGAGGACGAAAAGCTCTTTTAAGAGGGTAGTCTGTAACGTCCCGTTACTTTTGAGGTAATTTTTTTTTATTTAAATAACAGCTTTTAAGATTAGTTTAAATTCAGTAATTTCAATTTTAGTAGTTATTTTCGTCCAAAAATCCTTTTAATCGTTTTAATACTTTAAATTCATTTTGGTGACATTAATAATTATTAACGGGCCAATAAATAATTATTAACACTTTTAGATTAGTTTAAGAGCTTCGGGTTTCGTTTTTAAAGTAAAAGCAAGAGAGGGACGAAGGCGTCATTTTCTAAATTGCTAAATATCTAAAAGTTACTACTCACCTTCTCTTAAATATCAACACTTAGGAAAAAACACATCATTTTCTCTTATCTTCTTCTCTTGGAGCCGAAAGCATCAAGAACAAATTCCCAATTTTGTGTTTTTTTTATTTCTCGGTAGATCGTCTCGATTCTACTTCCGTTGGAAAGCCCTCGGTCTAAGCTTCAATTCCAACCTACCAATCGAGATTTTTGCCCGTTTTTCCGAGGCCTTAAGGTATGACAAAGTTTCTAAAATTTTATGTGAATAGTGTTTTAATGGAGTTTTTGAGTTGAAATCTTCAAATTCATTCATTGAAGCTTGAAGATTTCAATCGGGAAAGTCGTTTTGGGCAATTTTAGAAACTTCCCCTAAACCCTAAAACCGAGTTTGAGCCGGAAACCCGTTCCGTGTGATTTTCCCTCACTTGGCCTTGTTTAGGATGTTTAGGTTATTATGTTTTTGCATTTTACTTAATTTTTTGGAAATCAATTAATGTAAAAAACCCTAATTTACGGATACCCATTGTTGTTGCGAACCCCCAAAGTATCCGAAACTAACCCGAAACACCTCTAAAGTGCATAAAAGCCAGGAAAACAAAACCCGAAACCCTTTTTCTCTTGTATGGCCGAGAGCACCATAGGGAGAAAATTTGAGTTTTTTGTCGTTTTGTGCGTTTAGATACGATTTTCGGTTAATTAATGTTATTTAGGTGTAATTCAATTGTAGGATTGTGATTTGTTCGTGTGTTTGCAACCTCAGATTGATCGAAGCTTTTCTACGAGTTAAGGTGAGTTTAAAATGGAAGTTAGTTGTTTTATGAATTAAGTTTTGTTATGTTATTGTTTATTGAGGTTAAGAGGGAACTAGCTTCTTAGAATTACTGTTTGGTTGGAGACTTTAATTCGGAAGTGAGTGGAGAGAATTTGGAATTATAGTGAGTTCGGTGAAAAGGAAACATCAGAGTGGTTTGGAAGTATTGCAAAGTGAATTGGAGATGTTAGATGAAAGTGGAAATTTAAGTTACTTTAAGTGGTTTGGAAGTTAAAGTAGCTTAGAAGATACACTTGAGTGATAACTCGTGTAATCTAAGTAGTTAGGTTCTGTAATAACTTAGTAGAATTCTTTTGAGATTATCTAACTTATTAGGGAGCTTAACCTTTCGTGTTACGACACATGATAGTATGTAAATTCGGATCTATACGTATCATGGTGCGATGATTTGTGGTATGGTACATGGTAGTATGTTGATTCGAATCCATACGATACCAGGGTACTATGATTTGTGATACGGCACATGATAGTATGTTGATTCGGATCCATACGTATCATGGTGCGATGATTTGTGATATGGTACGACCGTACGTGGTATGTTGATTCGGATCCATACAAGCACATTATGATGATTTGTGACACGGTACATGATAGTATGTGCATTTGGATCCATACGGTATCATGGTACGATGATTTGTGATATGGTACATGATAGTATGTTGACTTCGATCCATACGGTATCATGGTACGATGATTTGTGATATGGTACAACCGTACGTGGTATGTTGATTTCTATCCATACAATAGCACGTTACGATGAAACTTGTTTGGTAACAAAGATAGTTAATGGTGGTTACTTTTACTTTAAGTCTTTATTTAAATTACATGGCATTGAAAGACTATTACGGGTAGTATTTTGCTATCGTATGATTGTATGGAATTGGAAGTGTGGATATGGGTAGTAATGAGCATTTTAGGCCTTTGGACACAATTTCTGGTATGAAATTTGGTTCATAGGATTACTTGCTTTCGTTTTATTCTCACTAGCATTTTATACTAATGTTGCTACACTTACAAATTTTCAAGTAAACCCCGTCCTAAGAAGCGTGGCAGAGGAGATGGTGCTGTGTGACTTGCCGAGATGATGAATGGACAATGATGAACATATTTTGGTTTAGCATTCTTAGAAATGCTTGTAAATTATTTCCAACTTCCATACTTGTGTCTTTTTTAGCCCGAAAGGGTATTTGTTTAAAATCTGCATATGTTTTATGACTCAAATCTCTTTTCGAAGTTTAAATTATATGCTGGAATGCGCATTCCCGATTTATCGCTTTATCTGAATATGGGTTGTTATAAACAGGTTTTGGCTGTGCATTTGAATTTAAAGAATTTAGCAGAAGGCTGGTCGTTACAAAGAATATATGGAAATATATAAATATCAAAAATTCAAATAGTAAAACCCTAAGACACTCTTATGAAATCACGACTTAGTATGTGAGTTATACGAGAGAATTTAAGTTGAGATGAGTAACTTAAAAGTGTCTACATTATATGGATAATGTTTGGGAACGTTATCCTGGTAACACTGTTGATAGCTTCGCATTTTGTTTATACACAAATGATCTAATCCTGATCATTCGTGTGGGTTAGATCATTCGTGTGGGTGACATGAAATGGAAGCATCATATGCAATGTTGATTGTATAAGACAAGACCACGATGTTCGATCAAAATTCTCACTAGTACCATTTGCGAGAAATGATCGAATATCAAACTAAGTTTATCAACCGTGATAGATCTCAATCCTGAGTGAAATGTGGACTCCTATTTGTGGAGTTATTTTCTTTGATTCACATGGTTGAGAGCGATCTGAAAGAACGTTCAATACACTCCTGCTTTGGGAACATAACTAGATAAGTAGATGGGAACGCATTTTCACGAGATGGAATTCATAACTTTCCTATAAATTAACGGTATTAGTGCGATACCTAAACATTTTAGGAACTTTAGGAAACTCCCTTGATGTACTGATTCGAGACATGAACAAGTGGCGCCACGACTTCTATTGATCACAGAAGTATATTATCTCTAGTTCGACTAAAGATAAAGTTCATTGGAGAATCATCGGGAACACAAGGATAAAGCTGTAATTAAAGGGGCAAAATGGTAAATTTATCCGCCTGTAATTATGAGGGTTCCACGTGAAGGATTATATCACAGATATAAATAAAGATAAACTAAATGGACATAACTCATCTTTAGTGAGGGAAGTTTAGTTATGAATCTATAGTGGAATTATTCATAGTTAGATAATAAGTAATTAACTGATTATGAGTGAATCACTTAATTGACTAATTATTAAGCCCTTGATCTATAGGTCCATCGGGTCCCTATGCTAGCCCAAATATCGTAGTCGTGAAAATGAATATAATTTTAAGTAAAGGGAATTACTTAAATAGGCAATATTAATTGTTTAAATATTGAGTATATTTAATTGGTAATTAAAATAAACATTATTAATTGTTTAAATAATGAGTTTATTTAAACGGGAATTAATAATGAAATATTATTAATCAGAGATTATTAATTATTTAAATATTTAGTATATTTAAATGGTAATTAATAATTTTGAAACTAATTGGTAATTATTAATTGTTTAAATAATGAAAATTATTTAAATGGAAATTAATAATTAAATTAATATGATTAATTAATAATAAAGTATTATCAATTAAAATATTATTAATTGTTTAAATAATGAAAATTATTTAAATAGAAATTAATAATTAAATATCATTTGATATTATTTTGTCGAGAGAAAATATTAATATTATTAATTATTTAAATAAATTATTTTATTTAAATGGTAATTAATCAATAAATAAATTAAGTTGGACTTATTAATTTAAGAGAGGGTTTCAAGCCCAATTGGATTAATGAACCCAATTGAAATTGGCCTAAAATAATTAAATAAATAGATTTGATTTATTAATTATTTACTATACAATTTTTGGCCATAATAGATAATTTGTAGGAGATAATTGTTTGAATTATATCCTATAATAATTATATTGATTTATTTACCCAAGATAAATAAAATAAAGAAAAGAAAATATCATCTTATTTTATCTATGGCATTTTCGAAATACCAAGATAAATGAGAGATAATTCTTTTTTCTTTTTGTATTTATCTCCATGGATTAATCCTAATGTGATTAGGATTAATCCTAATGTGATTAGGATTCATATTTTCTTATAAATATGATGGGTGTCGAAACCACCAGGATTTAGAATTTTGTAATAGTGGTGAGTAAGGTCGATCTCCACAGGGAAAAGAGAATTAAATTAAAGTTAGTAAAAACGGAGGGGTTTTGAGTTTTGGAAATAAAACGGAAAACAAATTAAAAAGAAAGAAATCAATAGAGAAAAGCTTCCAACTAAAGGTTAATTTCGGTTATGATTCATCAATTTGATCATCGATTACTAAACATGCATTCCTAAATCCATCTCTAAATTGGTTGGAAGTCGTCAAAACAATCAACAACTTATAAGTATTCTTCCTTAATTTTTTCGATAGCCAAGATATGATCATTGACTATTTCCCTAATTAACATACGATAATAAGATTTAACCTATTAAAAGCATTAAGATGAGAAGAACCCAATTCTAACTAACAAACACAGTAAGAAAGGTTCATTTAAGTTAGATCATAAATTCCCATAACATAAATTAAAAAGTGTCCTTGTCAATTTATGCTAATATGCTACTTGTATTAGAACAATTAAACAATTACGGATTTAAAAGTTCTAACTAGCGATATTCAAGATTAACAATTGAACAACGGGCCCTATTGCACAAGAATTAACTAACAATAAAATATGCAAAAAGAAAGCATGAATAAAGAGAAAATAGGAATTAAATTGAAGAACAAAATCTCACAAATTTATGAATCAAACCTCGATAATCCTCTAGTTGGAATAATTAAAATTAGCTAGAAAACATATTAAAAACTACCTAAAAGTTCTAAGAAAAATAGGGGGAGAAGGGATTTTTAATTAGGGTTCAAAGAAAGCTTTAAATAGGCCAAAAATGCTAAAATCAGATAAAATCTATAGAAAATCTGCTCTAATCTCTTCCAAGCCACCGGCTAAGCCGCCAAGCCTCCTAAGTCGCGCCGCACCGCCTCACTGCTGTGTCTGGAGCCCCACGCGTCAGCCTCAAGCCGAGCCGGTCTGCTGTGAGCCGCACGCGTCTGTTACCTTATACATGGAGCGACGTGTCGCCACAAGCTGAGCGACACGTCGCTCACTTGGTCTGTAGCCACCTTCATGTGATGACGTCATCTGTAACGTCGGCGCTTCAATATTCCTTCTCTTCGAGGACATCAGCGTCAGTTTGTATTGCATGACATTTTATTTTGGCTCTAATTTCTTCGTTATAAGTCCGATTTGAGCGCCGTTTTCGCCTACGTTCATGAAATTCAATGATTAATAATATTATGGACATTTAAATCAATTAACATTCATATTTTAATTATTTTGGAGATAAAACCACTAATAAACACGTGTAAATTACTAGTTATCAAAATAAGAGGTTTGGGTCATTCATAAATCACACAACTCAATGCGTAGAAATTGAAATTCTCTCTTCCTCTCCTCCCTTTTCCTTTGCTAATTTTGGCTTATGATTTTAGGAAGAAAAATATTTTTTTCTTCTTCCTAATTTCTTCTAAAGTTCGATCCCACAATCGGGTTTCGTTTGATCGATCGGGATATAGCGTAGAAGATCCGGTATTGCTTAGGATTTGATGTTGTAAAGAAACCTCCAACCAATTCTCCATTTATTACTCAATGTAAGTAAATCCATTTTAATTTTTGAAAAAAATAGCATGAATCTACATGTTTTATCACAAATTGCATGATAGTAATAGATCCGTAATTAAACATTATTTAGATTACCAAATGATATTCCGCTAATTTAGTAAATCAATCTCTTCAGGCTCGAGACTGTTGCCTTGTAAAGCATGCACAAGGGTGGACTTGCTCGAATAGGTAAGTCCATGTCATAGAATTATCTCGGAGGCATACGAGAGCGAGAATATTGTCTTTAGACAAAACCCATGGGCCGGTTAATGTGGAATGCCTATGAGCATGCAGCGGTGTGAGTGAACTAGTCTCGACCAAGCGGAGTGGTGAGACCTTGTCATGGCCGTCTTGGTTCATCAAAGGGACAAGATGGGCCTCGACTGCGTAAAGTAAATAGCAACGGTATCATTATGATATCTTAGTCCAAGCGTGGGCAAGACTAAAAGAAGAATGATCTTAGCCTAGTGAAAGAGGTAAGACCCCGTTGAGTCGCAGATGTGCAACGATACGCGTACGGGCAACGTGTATGACCGAAGAGTGTTTCAATATACATGCGAAGGTCAAGAATGCCGCTTAAGACTATGTCATGGTCGAGTAAGAGTGTGCTCACGCGTGTGCTCCCCATCACATACGATATCGATATCCAAAAATATGCATGTTTAGTCCCAATTTTCTACATACTTTAATCCAATTTCTCATAACTTTATATTCAGCCCCAAAATCCTTATTTCATGCATTCAATCATCTATTCAAATGCCCAAAATTAGAGATTGATAACTTTTAAAGAAAAAGAAAACAAAACATGAAACTATTTAATTTTTAACAAAGTTCTACTCACCTTGAAGCAAAATTTCAAGATCTTGAATTTGCCTTATTCCAAGAACTTCCACAACCTTTCAAAATCGTAGGGAAATATTCACCATTTTTTCTAAAATTGATCCAATTCAAGAACAAAGATGAATACAACCTACAACGATGAATTAACGAAGAAAAATCGATCAAAAGTCAAAGAAACTCTAACCAACCCGAATGATTTTTGGGTTATAACTCTTTAAACAGTAATGATATTGCTACAAAAGTAATGTTAATGGAAAGATAACGAAAAAACGATCAGAATGGATTACTTACTTGCATAAATCGGAGTCTGGATGAGGAAGTTATAGCAAAAATACTTCTTAAGATTACATTTAGGCGAAAATAGGAGAAATGATGATAATGGGGGATTGATTTTCGGCTAAATGAAGAAGAAGAAGAAGAAGAAGGTTTTAGTGTTGAATCCCAAGTTCTATTATTTACAAAAATGCAACTGAATAAAAATGATCATAACTCACTCACCGGGACTCAGAACGATGATCCGTCAGTTGCGTTGGAATTGTAACAACTAAATGATCAGCATCACCCAAAAATATTAAATTATATTTGTGGTTTTAATTTTGAGGTTTGGAGAAATTACCAAAATACCCTTACGAAATAACGAATTATTTTTCACCAAATTCATCAATTCAACTTCATTAGTATCATTTTGAGAGAATTATAAAAATTTCCAATTTTTTTATACTCTTACTTGGTAACGGGTTGGTACCAGAGTAGTTTTTATTTTATTTTTTAAAAAATGTTGTTTTTCTAATAAGTAGTACAAAAGTGAACGATAGAGTAATAGTTTCTTAATGGGAAAAATATAAATTTTGAGAATGTTTTTATTTTAAATTAAATTTGTGGTAAAAATTAAATTGAAGTGGTAATTTATTACGAGATAATGATTATATTGATATTAAATTTTTTAAATTAAATTAAATTAAAATTTTAGTAAAATAATAATATGAAAGTGATAATATGTTATGGGATAGTGGCTATATAGATATTAAAATGAATTAGTAGGGGTAAAAATGGAAATAAATTTTTTTTCTATCTAAGCCACTTTTTAATATAGTATAGATAGATTTCTTTGTGAACTAACAAAGTGGATAAACATTAAAAAAACATTTTAAATGGATTATGTATAAACATAAAATAATGAGAACAAAATAATCATTAACCTTACAATTTTACACAGTTTTTAAATAAAAACCAAATTATATTTGAGGTATAAAACTGAAATATGTTTATTTTTATAATTAATCACATTCCACGGCAATATAAAATTTATTATTTTAACTACTTAACAGTTGAAACAAAAATCAATTCAAAGCTTTAAAATTAAATTTCCTTCTATAAAATATTAAAAAAAAATTGCATGCTCCCATGGATACTTTTTTTACTTTTTTTTTTTTACGAATTTTACTTTTCTTCCTCAATTTAATTTATTTTCTGATTAATTTAAAATTAAAAAATCTATATATTCAATCAATTTTATAATTAGACAATAAAAAGATACATTTAATTGTTTTTAGATATTGTTTATTTCTATTCAATATAATAATTTTAATAGTTGTTAAAAAGTCAATAATATGAAATAAAACTATTTATATTATAAGTGAAATGATTAATAGGTTAAATTTTTAAGCATTATAATTATAAAATTTAAAAATAGCACTTTTTTTTTTACATTTATTAAGTTAATGAAAAGAAATTATTAATGAATTAATTTAATAAAACAGTAAAAATAAAAACACTTAATTGTATTATACAAAATATGAATAAGCAACAAAAAGAAAAAAAGAAAAAACAAATATTATTATTATTTATACAAAAAAAATATTAAACTTTTGGTTCTTTGAAAAGAAAAAAAAAAAGAGTAAAGTACATTATTTGAATTACTCAGCCGGCTTAGGAGGAAGAAAAAAAACCAAGTCCGTTGCAAGCTCCGTTTCCGTCAACCTCCTTGCCGGTCACTCATCAGGGAGCAGCCACATTAAAGCTGCCTCCTTAAATAATTTCTCGAAAGTTAATTCAAAATATAAAAATACAACCCAGAAATTACGACTTGAAATCCAATGTATGGAAAAAAGAGTAACAAATCCAGAATTGAATGAAACAAAGATGTATAAAATCATTCACATATGATGTCTATATGCGGGTCAACAGTATTCAAAGATTCAAAAAATTTCGTTGCCACGTTATTACAAATCTTGGAGGCATCTTGCAAGAATCTGAATCATCTTGAGTAGTACTATGGACGGATCCAGAAAAGTTTATTTACAGAGGCCAAATCTTTAAATTATGATAATTAAATACTTAATATATAAATTTTCATTAATTTATAGTTTTAGTACCTTGAAAATTCATGATTAATTATAATAGTAAATATTTCATTTGGTGTACAAATTATTATTTTTATTTAATAATTATAAAAAAATATATCTCTAAAATATTGAATTGAAATTTTTATTAAATTATATAAAACTAAAATCAATAAAGTTAAAAAAAGCATATTTATAAATAAAGATAAAATAATTCTAATAAGAATCATCATAATATATATAAATAAACTTTGGAAAAAAAAATTGGGGGGGGCATGGCCACCTCTTGCCCCATCTAGATACGCCCCAGACCATTTACCATGTATTTGGTTTTTTATCTCGTAACAATTATTCTCTGATTGCAGGAAATTTTAATATTTAAGAGACATCATTGGTGGCATTATGTTAATTTGAAGCATGTGATTTTAATTGCAACTCCGATTACTAGATAAGTTAATTTTTAATCATAGATTTTTTAGGAAATCAGAAATCAATAGGGAAAAATGGTTACGATACTAAATATATGATTAAAAATCTACTTCTTACCTTTCTTTTCAACTAAGCCTTCAGCCCCATTTGCACCAGTTTCATCCCCATTTACATTTCCAATAGCAGATTTCCTGTAAATTCTGTACTAACAGGAAAAAAAAACCTAATTAAGTTTGAAATTACTTGAACTAAAATCAAGATCTAAATTTACTTACCTTTAGACAGATTGCTGCATGAAAATTGAATTCATCAAGCCTAGGATCTCTTTGTTGCATTGACTACTGCAAGTGTATTTCAGCATTTTCCTCTCTTCCTATGATCATATAATAAATAGGGTGATTTTCACTAATAACCATTATAATAATGGATATATCAATAAAACCGTATATAACAATCTAATTTTAGAAATACCCAAGTAATGTACACGTGCTACTATGTAGACTGATTAATGACAGAACATACCCCTGCATGTTTTGAAGCTTGCAGAAAGCAAAAGAAATATTGAAATTATTAAAACGCGAGATTCAAGGAAACAAATTCAGAATAATGATGGCTAGAATCGTGTGAATCAAGGTTCTTTCAAAAACGAGTCAAAAAAATTAAAAACAATTCCTGAAACCCTATTACGAAAACAAAGAAGATGAAAGAACATCAGAAATCAAAGAAGACGAAGCGACTTTCCAAAATCACGGAGAAAATGACGAGAGGCAAGAAGAACACCGAAATGTCGTCGAGAGGAAGAGGGGTAAGAAATCTAGAATGTAAAATATGAAGGTATGTTGATGTTTTTAATATAATCAATTTAATTTATAATGAATAGAAGAGAGGAAAGATCCAAAATCTACCACAAGTTTCATTTGAAGCCATGGAAACGGTGCAAGAAGTTGGAACTCATGATTCTGATGTATATGATGAGAAAGATGAAACAGTATATACGATTTACAACTTTTTCATTCAAAATCAATTCACGAACCCGATGAGCTTTGATATAAATAACGTGAATGCCATGTCTAATCTTGCATGAATTGAGAAATTTGGTTACCAGACATAAACTTACCACTCCCAATCCTAAAATAATCACGAATATATTCTGCAATGATTGAAGCCCTTGCTTGTGGATGGTTAGATTTAATAATGTCAACTGAACATGTGTGTTGCAAACAATGCTTCTTAATAGTCCACCAATCAGAACACCCTCGTATTTTGAAGCCTTCACAAACCAACTACACTCCTTATCTTTGCAACATATGAAATAACGTTCTCCATCATACTTCACTGTACGAAGTTTAAAATCATGTTTCAATGCTTGAACATTGATGGCTTTCTTAAGAACATGCTTCGATGTGTAAATGGCATTCTCCGTCTTGAGATAAAAAGACTCTCGTGGACATTCAACATTGACCATAGTAATCCCCCTCTACTGTAACGACCCGATACCGTAAAATCCTTTAAATTCAAATGCACAGCAGAAGACTTGGTTTTAAAGAAAAATGGCATGGGTTCGTTTAAAATTCGGATAATCCAAAACCTGTTTACATTGGCCCAATCAGAGAAAGCAATAAAATTTGGAATGCGCATTCCAGATTATGATTTAAACTTCTAAAAAAACTTTAAAACCATAAGACATTTACAATTTTAAACAAATGCTCTTCCGAGCTCAAAACTTAAAGTATAAAAGATGATAAAACATTTACAAGCATTTCAACAATGCTAAACCAAAAATATTCCTGTTCTTGTCCATTCATCACTTCAAGATATCAAATGGCACCATCTCTTCTACCACGTATCCCTCGTTGAGATTTACCTGAAAAAAAATAAGAGTAGCAACATTAGCATAAAAATGTTAGTGAGAATAAAATGAAAGCCAGTAATTCTATGGACCAATTCCATATCGGAAATTGTGTCCAAAGACCTAAATTGCTCTTTACTACCCATTCTACACTTCCAATTCATCCTAATCATACACCAATCGACTTCCCGATTTCCAAATCATATCAAACCATAACTATTACCAATTTTGTACAACATCAAGATATCCTGTATCGTGTTACCATATGTTACCACCTCAACATACTAACACGTACGACGTTACCAAATCATATTACCATATCTCATATCACCTCTAAATACCTCGTAACGTGTTACCGTATGTTACCACCTCAATATACTAACACGTACGGCGTTACCAAATCATATTACCATATCTCATATCACATCTAAGTACCTGGTAATGTGTTACCGTATGTTACCACCTCAACATACTAACACGTACGGTGTTACCAAATCATATGTCATCGTAACGTGTTACCGTATGGATCAACATCAACATACTACCACGTACGGTCTTACCAAATCCCATATCATCGTAACGTGTTACTGTATGGATCAACATCAACATACTAACACGTACGATCTTACCAAATCATAGATCATATACTACCAAATCTCGAATTACAATAAGTTGCCACATATTACCACATAAGGTATTACCATCGAAAACCAAACACTTGTCAAAGGATAAGCATGTATTTACATAAAAACTAACAAACAAGTTGGGATGCTCATGGTAAGAACTCGATTTATCTGCCAATCTTGTCATATAACATCGCTCATAGCCTGTTTCATCTATGACCCTGTTATATCCCAAGATCACGATATCCTCATATAATATAGCTCATAGTCTGTTTCATTTATGACCCTGTTATATCTCAACATCACATCACAAAGTATAACATCGCTCATAGCCTGTTTCATCTATGACCCAGTTATACCCCAAGATCACGATCTCCTCGTACAACATCGCCCATACCCCGTTTCATCTATGACCCTGTTATACCAAAAGATCATATCACATAGTAACTATAAATCGGTTCATTACTTGAGCATCACAACACAAACAACTAACAGGCAACTAACAAACAATACAATCATACTATAGTTACACTCAATGACATGTTTATCTTTTGTACTAATCAAAGTGTTGCCTCTCACCAAAAGTCTCGAGTACATCAATCGTACTATCATCATGATTCCATATTCCACGTTACTACCATAATTCACATCTAACCACAAACTAATACCATTAACATCACAAATGCCAAGTTCCACGAAGTCTCTTAACTCTCAAAGTAAGCAAAATCGAGGTTTAATATCACCATGTCTCGAATGACAATAAATCACCTTAATTCACAAGTATAATTTCCAAATCGTTACCATAATCCACGAGTTAATTTCCAAGCATTTCCTCTACTTTACTTTAGTCAAAACTACCTAAAGTAATTTCAATTCCCAACTTCATCTCAAAATCTCTATAACCTTTAATACTTCCAAAGATAACATCTAAGCTACTTTGATCTGTAACTACTCAAAGTATCTTAAACTTCCAAATTTCTTCTAAAACTTTCCATAATCTTACACGACTTCCAAAACATTCTCAAACTTACTTTCTCATCCAAAATCACTAAAAAGCTCCAAAGTCACTCAAACTCACTTCCGAGATTAAAGTCACCAACCAAATAAATATTTACTCCTAGGAGTTTGTTTTGTCACTTAACCTCGATCAACAAAATCGTAATGAAACTTAATTCATAAAATTACTAACTCCCATTTTAAACTCACCTAAGATTTGAAATCGGACTTCCAAAGTGTCGAGGTAGAATCCACGCAAGCAATTACCAACCTACAAATAAATTTCACCTAATAAACATTAATTAACAGGAAATTGTACAAACGACATCTAAACGCGTAAAACGATGAAAAACCCAGATTCTGGCCATTTGGTGCTCTCGGCCATACAAGGGAAAATGGGTTTCGGGTTCGGTTTTCCGTCTTTTTGACATTTTAGAGGTGTTTCGGGTTGATTTTGAGTACTTTGGAGATTCGAATTATCAATGGGTAACCGTAATTTAGGGTTTTGCACAATAATTGATTCCCGAAAAATTAAGTAAAATACAAAACAATAACAAACTAAACACCCTAGCCATCACCAAGTGAGAGAAAAACAAACGGAACGGGTTTTCCATTCGACTCGGGTTTAGGTCCAAGACAACAACCTCATCCAAAGTGATTTTTCCTAACTAGAATTCACAAACAACACCCGGGAAAAATGAATCAAGGCTTGCATACAAGATTGGAAAAAAAGAAAACCCAAAAACCCATTTCTTCCTCACCTCGTATCTCCTGGATCTTGAATGGATTGGCTCGATTGATGGGATGGGTACGTCTCGAGAGCTTTCCAACGAGCTAAGGCACGATGAAAACGGTCAAGAAACGAAGGAGAACCAGATCTTTCTTTCTCTTCTCTTTTTTTTTCTCTCTAGCTACGGGTTTGGGGCTTCTATTTCACTTTTCCTTTCTTGTTTTCTTATCATTATCCTTGCAAAATATGTAGTAGATATATATAAAGAAATTTTGATAAAAGACCATATTGTCTCTCCTCTTATTTCCTTAAGAAAACTTATTTCGAGTGTGAAGGGATGATTTACTAAATTAGCGGAATTTATTTAGTAACACAAATTAACACTTAATTTAGGATCTATTAATATCATGCAATTTGGGATAAAAACATGTAGATTCATGCTCGTTTTTCGAAAATTAAGACCTTTTACTTACATTGAGTAAAATATGGAGAATCGGTTGGAGGTTTCTTTACAGCATCAAATCCTCAGCAACACCGGATCTTCTACGCTATATCCCGATCGATCAAACGAAATCCGATTGTGGGATCGAACTTAAGAAGAAATTGGGAAGAAGAAAAAAATATTTTTCTTCCCAATAACACTAGGAATTTCGGCCAAGGGAGGGAGAAGGGAAGAAGAGAGAGTTCCAACTTTCTATGGAATTAAATTGTGTGATTTATGAATGACCCAACCCTCCTATTTATAGAAAAATAGGAATCCTAATCACATTAGGATTAATCTATAGAGATAAATACAAAAAGAAAAAAAATTATCTCTTTCTTTTATCTAGCAATTTCGAAAATGCCTTGGATAAATAGGAGATTATTTTATTTTCTTTATTTTTATTTATCTTGGGTAAATAAATCTATGTAATTATTTTAGGATATAATTCAAACAATTATCTCCTCAAAATACATGTCATGGCCGATTTTATCATCATAAAATAATAAATAAATACAATTTATTTAATTAATTATTTTTGGGCCAATTCCAATTGGGTTCATTAATCCAATTGGGCTTGAAATTCTCTCTTAAATTAATAAGTCCAACTTAATTAATTTATTTATTAATTACCATTTAAATAAAATATTTTATTTAAAAAATTAATAATGTTAATATTTTCTCCCGACTAAATATTATCCAATCAATATTTTATTATTAATTTAATTAATTTTAATTATTAATTTCCGTTTAAATATAATTAATTATTTAAACAATTAATAATTGTTAATTAATTTCAAATTATTAATTACCATTTAAATATACTCAATATTTAAATAATTAATAATATTTCATTATTAATTTCATGTTTAAATAAACTCATTATTTAAACAATTAATAATGTTTATATTAATTACCGTTTAAATATACTCAATATTTAAACAATTAATATTGCCTATTTTAAGTAATTCACTTTACTTAAAATTTCCATTTCTTCTACTTGATTTCGCGACTACAATATTTGGGCTAGAATAGGGACCCGATGGACCTATAGATCATGGGCTTAATAATTAGTCAATTAAATGATTAACACATAATTAGTTAATTACTTAATATCTAACTATGAATAAATCCACTATAGATTCATAGCTGAACTCCCCTCACTATAGATGAGTTATGTCCATTTAGTTTATCATTATTTATGTCTGTGATATATCCTTCACGTGGAACCCTCATAATTACAGGCGGATAAATTTACCGTTTTGCCCCTGTAATTACCGCTTTATCCTTGTGTTCCCGCTGATTCTCCAATGAACTTTATCTTTAGTCGAACTAGAGATAAGATACTTCTGTGATCAATAGAAGTCGTGACGTCACTTGTTCATGTCTCGAATCAGTACATCAAGGGAGTTTCCTAAAGTTCCTAAAATGTTTAGGTATCGCACTGATACCGTTAATTTATAGGAAAGTTATGAATTCCATCTCGTGAAAATGAGTTCCCAGCTACTTATCTAGTCATGTTCCCAAAACAGGAGTGTATTGAGCGTTCTTACATATCGCTCTCAACCATGTGAATCAAAGAACATAACTCCACAAATAGGAGTCCGCATTTCACTCAGGAATTGAGATCTATCACGATTGATAAACTTAGTTTGATGTTCGATTATTTCTCGTAAACGGTACTAATGAGAAATTTGATCGAACATCGTGGTCCTGTCTTATACAATCAACATTGCATATGATACTTCCATTTCATGTCTCCCACATGAATGATCAGGATTCGATCATTTGTCTATAAACAAAATGCGAAGCTATCAACAGTGTTACCAGGATAAGGTTCCCAAACGTTATCCGTTTACTGTAGACACGTTTAAGTTGCTCATCTCGACTTTAATCCTCTTGTATGACTCACATACTAAGTCGTGATTTCATAAGAGTGACTTAGGGTTTTACTATTTGAATGTTTGATATTTATATATTTCCATATATTCCTAATATCATTAATTGAATCAATCTAGATAATATAAAGAACTTATGTTTATTTATTTAATTTATTCTTAATAAATTATTATTATTAAATAATTACAAGTTCTAGGACACCATTCCTAACAGAGTGTTCGTTATTTCACATCTCTAATTCCAATTCAACTTAAATACTTCTAATCTATCTTAAAAGTATTTAACAATAAATAATGGGCCCGCTAATAATTTTTAATACGACCAAAACTAATTTAAGCTAATAAAATGATTAAAAAGGTTTTCGAACGAAACTAACTACTAAATTCTAAAATACTAATTCTAAAATTAAACTAAATACTTTGATTAAAATAAATGAATAAATAAATGAAATATTAAATAAATAAATAAAAATTCACTCCAAAAATAACGGGACGTTACATATACCTAAATCAAACACAGGCTCATTCCTTTTTCTAGATTTCACAGGAGTAACGTATGATTCTTCATACATAGGAATAGGATCGGAGATCTTAATAGAATCAACTAAAAGCGAAACAACAGTGGATGAATTGTCAAAGAGTAACGAATCCATAAAAGCAACATCATTGTCGCATTTTATGTCAAGATATTTCTTAATACTAGGGCGGGTAATAACTTCCATCATGAGACAATTGGAGTCACGGTTATACGGAACTTTCTATTTAACTTTGTTTACTAGTGCATCGTAATTAGTACCATTTACAATAACCATTGTCTTCAACTCGTATCTCTCATAAATACGAGAGTCATCCCATAAACTATCATATAACAGATCAATAGATCTGGAACTCATAACGGAAAATAAGGTAATTTAAAATAAACAAAAAAAGAAAAACAATAAATGAAATCGAGGCAGCAAGAAATGAAATCGAAAAAAACATAAATGAAATTGAGAAGAAGGAGACGTATGAACAAAAAGATTCAAAAAGAGAAACTTTATAATTAAGATTTGGTAACTGCCAAATCAAATTCAAATTAAATGGATAAAAAGGCAACAAATAACGTAAATAAATAAAATCCCAATAATCACAGAAAGACAGAAATCAGTACGGGAATTTTTAAAAAATAAAAAAATAAAATAAAATGAATAACAGAATAACGAAGGGCAAAAATGTAAACGGTATCATTAATGTCTAGGGTTGCGCCGCCTGAATAGGTGTTATTTGGGTAAAAGTGAAATATAATCTTAGCAACCAGTAATATCGAAATTGGGTGAATTATTCAGAATACTAGTGATATTAATCTCTAATAAATAAGTTAGAAATTTGTTTTCTTTAATGCATCGATTATAAATTACATTACATCTACAGAATGCACTTTACATTTGGCTTATTCACCATCTTCTCTCCTGCCCGATGGATTTGTTTGTGCCCCATTTCTTTCCTATCTTTAAACAGTAAAAAAAAAAATTGTTATACCCTAAGTTAGTGGGGCTTTTTCTTTTTTACCACTTACCTATTTAAAATATAATTTAATTCGCAAAAGAGTTTTTTTTTTCTTTCACTTTTCTTTTATTAATTTCTTTCTCTAACTCTTCTTTTATTTAATATTATTTTTCTTTTTTAGTCTTCATTCCTATTTTTAATATTATTACTTTATATTTCTTTAATGATTAATTAATTTCTAAACTCTTATATTTTAAATTTAAATTTATGATTATATAACTCAATTTTTTTTAATTTTTTATATATCCGCAAATAAATCAATTGTTATTTTATTCATCCATTGCCAGGCAATCTTGGCGCCATTATGGGCGGATCAAGAAAAGTTTATTTGTGGGGCCGGGTCTAATTAAAATTTATGATAATTACATATTTAATATATTTAGTATCTTGAAAATTCTAGATCAATTATAATAGTAAACATTTCATTTAATCTAAATGTTCTTATCAAAGAAACTATACACATGTACAGATTATTTTTTTTATTTAATAATTATAAAAAATATACTTCTAAAATATCAAATTGTAATTTTTATTAAATTATATAAAATTAAAATAAAAAAGTTAAAAAAAAGCATAATTAGAAATAAAGATAAAATAATTGCAATAAAGAATCATTATATACATACATACATACATACATATATTTAGATATGTACGTGTGTGTGTGTGTGTGTATATATATATATATATATATATATATATATACACATATATATTAAATAAATTTTGAAAAAAATTGGGGGGGCCATAGCCCTTTTTGCCCCCTCTAGATACGTCCTAGTACCACTAGTACTTGCAAATTTGTTGTTATCTCTGGAATCAACAACAGCTTTGTTTTTCGGATTGAAATTGTGTAATCAGGTCTTTATGAGAATTATGTTTGGATTGTGAACGTTACTATTCCAACAGACTACCCACTTTCTCCACCTACTCTTGTGTTCAAAACGAAGATTTTACATCCAAGTATTGATGTTCAAGTCTGTATGGATGTTATTGATTATAATTGGGATTATAATATAGGTAACATTTTCTTTTATGCATTACATAAATTTGTAATATAATATATATATATATATATATATATATATATATATATATATATATATATATATATATATATATTTGATACAATTTTTTGTTTTACAGCATTGATAACCATCTTTGATTACTATTTACCCCAGCTTCTTATCCATCCTAATCTAGACGACCCCCTTAATTTTGAAGTGGTCAAAATTTACCGAACAGGTAAAGAAGCATATTAAAAGGTATTTTCCATTTAACTAGATTAATTTGAAATAATAAAAGGATTGTTCGTTCTAATCTTTAAATTGTTGTATGTTAATTTTATTTGGTAAATTAGAACATTGCAAGAAACACGCGAAGCCAAAGTCAAGTTCGAAAAAGAAAGCAGTTGCTGACAAAGCAAGAACTAGCTAGTGGTAGATGATTCAGATTATATCTACCTCCAACATTTGATTTTGTAACAATTTTTTTTGAATCTTTGTAATATCTTTCAATCTTTGATATAGACAAATATGATTTGCTACTCTTTAAGTTCACGGAGCACAAGGGACGGATCTCTTTGTAGACAAGGGGGGCCATGGTCCCCCCATTTTTTTTAAGAAAATTCAATCTCTAATAGTATATTTGGATAGAATTATACAATTTTTATTTCTTTCAATTACAATATTGTTTTCTTTCATGGGCCAAACTTTTAGTTTTTAGGCCCATTTAATTGAATATGTTTTTAACCTAGAATCATAAACTAATAACCTAAATTAGTAATGAATCTTTTCTGCCAAGCCAATTGACGATTCATGGTTCTAAATTCAACAATTTCAAAAAATTTCAAACATTTACAACAGTGGCGGTGAGGAAATATTAAAGCTATTGGTATTGCAAGTATTTGATTCAATTGATAATCTATTCAATTCTCGTATGTATTCTCTTATCGCTCATATTTATTGATTAATTTCTCTTTTCATTTTCTCGTTAAAATTATTGTGAGTGCTAAACTTCAATAATTTTAAAGGAAAACAATAACTGAAACTTTAATATTACTTGTTAAATATTGTGTTTATCAAATTTGCAGAATTTTTAATACTCTCAAAAGTCATTGTGGGTGCTATTCAAACGTCAATATTTGTGGTAAGGCTTGATCAATTTTATATTATTTTAAACATTTATACCTTTTTTCTCTATCAAATATTAAATTATGATTATATATAATTTTTTTTAGGGGAATTTGTTTATCTTGATTGAAGATATTTCATTTGTATAATGGTGAAACCCCAAAAAACACTTGATGTATTTTTTAAGAGAAAGGACTCTGAGAGTTTAGAAACGACAGTAGCAGCTAGCATCGATAATTTGATTCCTGATCACCAACAGTCTTCTAAAAAAGCTAGAGTAGAACATGAGAAGTTTGATCAACCTTTAGAACGAGATCCGAGATTACGACGTCAAATATGGGAATATCCTATTAATTTACAAGATGAAATTCGTCGAGCCTATATAAAAGAGGGATCTTATCAATTTATTCTTCCAGAGTATCCACGTTCTGGGTTAGAAAAGCATCCTCATAGATTTCAATCTACATGGTTCAAATTATTTTCTTGGTTAGAATATTCTCCATCAAAAGATGCTGCTTTTTGTCTTCCTCGTTTTCTTTTTTCAAGAAAACCATCAGGACGCCCTGGATCTCATGCATTTACAATAGAAGGCTTTCAAAATTGGAAGAAAGTTAACGATGGTAAGAGATGTGCTTTCCTCAACCATATTGGTGACAATCCTTGCTCACCACATAATATTGTTGTACAATCATGTGATGGTCTTATGAATCAATCAAGACATATTGATAAGGTGGTGAATGCCCAAACATCAGAGAAAGTTTCTAATAATCGATTACGACTTAAAACCTCCATTAATTCAATTAGATGGTTGACATTACAAGGCTGTGCTTATAGGGGTCGTGATGAAAGTTGAAGTTCAAGAAATCAAGGGAATTTTATTGAGATGATAAAGCTTTTATCAACATACAATGAACGAGTTGCAAATATTGTTTTAGAGAATGCTCCTGCAAATGCTAAGTATATTGCACCATCAATTCAGAAGGAAGTTTTGCACATTCTCTCCAAGAAAGTAAAAGATAAGATTCGTAAGGATATCAGAGATTCTAAATTTTGTATTATTGTTGATGAAGCACGAGATGAGTCAAAAAGAGAGCAAGTAGCTCTTGTTTTTAAGATTCATTGATCAAGATGGTTATATAAGAGAACATTTTTTTAGTCTTGTGCGTGTCAATGATACTACAGGAATAACTTTGAAAAAAGAATTATCAAATGTTCTTTCTCATTTCAATCTCAGTATCAATAACATTCGAGGTCAAGGATACGATGGTGCTAGTAATATGCGTGGTGAATGGAAGGTTTTACAAGCATTATTTCTTAATGAGTGTGCGAATGCCTATTATATACATTGTTTTGCTCATCGTTTGCAATTAGCCTTAGTTGCAGCCTCAAGAGATGTTATTCTTGTTCATCAATTTTTTTCAAAATTAAATTTTGTCATCAATATCATTACTGCTTCTTCTAAACGACATAGTGAATTGCAACTTGTTCATTCCATAGAAATCAATCAGTTACTAGATATGGATGAACTTGAGAGTGGTAGAGGAGCCAACCAAATTGGTGCTTTACAAAGAGCTGGAGAAACACGTTGGAGCTCTCATTTTCACTCTACTTGTAGTTTGATAAAAATGTTTGGTGCAACTAGTTCAGTACTACAAAATATTAGTGACGGAGGAACAACTTATTCACAACGTGGAGATGCTGATACTACATATAAAAATATTTCTTCTTTTGAATTTGTATTCATTTTACATTTGATGAAAGATATTATAGGCATCACTGATATTCTTTGTCAAGCTCTCCAACAAAAATCTCAAGACATTGTAAATGCTATGCAATTGGTCACAACAACAAAAAACCTGATTCAGAACTTGAGGGAAAAAGGTTGGGATATTTTGCTTGAAACAGTAAAATTATTTTGTGAGAGATATGAAATTGAAATACCTGATATGAGTGCTCAATACATAAAAAGACGTGGTAGATGTCATCAACAACAAGATCATATTACAATGGAGCATTATTATCGGATTGATATATTTACTGCAACGCTTGATTCACAATTATATGAGTTGAATAGTAGATTCAACGAGAAGGCGGTTGAACTTCTTATACTGAGCTCAAAATTGGACCCCAAAAATGGCTACAAATTGTTTGATGTTGATTCTATCTGTAAGCTTGCAGAGAAGTTTTACCTTCAAGATTTCACAGAACAAGAGATACTTCATTTGCGTTTCCAAGTGCAGCATTATATATTAGATATACCTCACCATCAACACCTAATAAACATGTCTACAATTTCAGAACTTTGTCGTGGCTTAACTGAAACAGAAAAATCAAAGGTTTATCATTTAATTGATCGACTCATTCGTCTTATACTGACGCTTCCTGTATCAACAGCAACTACAGAACAGGCTTTTTCTGCTATGAAGATAGTTAAAACAAGATTACGCAACAAAATGGAAGACGAGTTCCTTGAAGATTGTTTGACTGTCTACATTGAAAGGGAAATTTCTGAAACTTTTAGTTCCGATTCGATTATAGATGATTTTTACGCTATAAAGGAACGTCGGGTGCAACTTTAATTGTTATGTTTTTTTTATAACTACTTTAATTGTTATGTTATTCGACTATATTTTTCGTAAGACTTTATATTCATATTGAGAAATTGATTGGCCCCCCCAATATTCAATGTCTGGATCCGTCCCTGCCACATAACACGTGCACATATATAATTACAATAATAATAACTATTATAAAATTTAAAATTTTTTTCCTTCATCAATAATATTTAATTTTATTAATTTTATATCAAAAAACCATTCAATTTCTACTAATATAAACTTTAAAAAGTATAAATTTAAAAAAAGTAGTGAACTATTAGAAAATTACCATTCTAATAATTAATGAGCCTAGTTTATAATTGTTTTTATATTAAGATAAAAGAATATAAATTTAAATAGAGATAATTGAAAATCTAATAAATGTTCCGACCAAATATTTATAAGTATATATATTTTTTTTGGGTAAAATGCAAAATATACCCCTGCACTATTAAGTTGTTGCAAAATATACCCCTACACTAAATTAATGGCAAAATATATCCTTACACTTTATATTTTCTAAATTTATATACCCCTATGTTAACTAAGGGTTAAAATTAACTTGATGTGTTGTTTTTTTTTAATAAATTAAAAAGAATAGACAAATTCATTCTTCATCATCACCAAACACCATTTCTTCCAAAATCAATGGTGTCTTTTTTCTGAATGTTGAGCAAACCTATTTAGATTTTCATCTAAATATGAACCTCATGTTCCTAAAGCAGAATCTGAAGCCAATCACGTAGGAGAGGGAAAAAAAGAATTTGCTTTTTTTAAATTGAAAAACAAATCTCTTCAATTTACCGTTGTTTTTAGTCTATGGCATTCCATTGCAACATTCACAATAAGAAGGTTCTAAATAATTTGTTGCCCAAATTCTTTACTCCACCTATGTTGTCTTTTCCTTGAGGAGCTTTGGAAGGCCAAAACCAAATATTATTTTCCTTTTAGTTTTCTGCTTGTAATGTAGTCAGAGTGAGCTTAATGACCACAATTGGAACAAAACCATTTCTTTTTATTCTTTTCTTAAAAAAAAAAACCTAAGGTTATAGTTCTAACCATTAGTTAATATAGGGGTATATAAAATTGGAAAATGTAAAATGTAAGGGTATGTTTTGCCATTAATTTTGTGTAGGGGTATGTTTCGCAACAACTTAAAAGTGTAGGGGTATATTTTGCATTTTACAATTTTTTTTAAAAAATAATTGTACATATGATATCATCGAGCATATAAATGGATGATCAACATGATTACTTATTGTCAATCAATATCTAAGTCAATCACTAAATTTATGAATGATTAAACTGTGAAATTAATAGTATCAGGTGAAATTATTACCTTTTATCATAATTAATCAATAATTTATTTATTTTTTATGGAAAAAAATATTATAATACAAATAGTTTTTGAAAATATTACATTTGTAAATATTGTATAGTTTTTTTTTCTATCCATAACAAATTCGCTTAAAAATATTGATTCTAAAAAATTAATATATATAAATAGGAAAAAAAAACTCTGCTATAATTATATATATTATATTTAAAAACAAGAAACTACTTGTCTTATTGTGCATCCGCCCCTAAGCTCAACATTCTTAGATTTTTTTTCTCTTTTAGAGTTCGGGCCCCCAACATGGCCCCTGGCTGCACATGGTTAGGACCGGCCCTGGTACAAAGTTGGGTAGATCGGTTATTCACAATTTTTCACAAGCACAATTCCAGATGACTTCTTTTCAACCAAAAAAAAAAATAAATAAATTATATAGCAATGTGAACACATGATCTTACTTGAAACTTCAAAACATATAGTAGATTTTTTTGGGGAAATAATCACCATTACTTGAATTTTTTTTATGATGATTTATTTTTTCTTTTTCTTTTTGAGAGGGAGATGATAAAAAATTATAGTGTTATAAACGTGATTGAGAGTAGAGAATTTAAATATGTGATGAATACGTTAATCAAATGAATTGAATGGTCTTTTTAATTATACAAATCCTTATTTAAAGAATTATAAGATTATAAGCAAATGACAATGCCAATGCCAATGCCAATTTTTTTTAATAAAAACAATTATGACTAAAATTACTATGCCACAAAAGATGATTAAAATAAAACAATTCGGCGAAGTAAAATGATTATTATGTAGTTAATAATAATCATTTTACTTCACCGAATAGGAGAGATTTACACCTAAGATATATAATTGCCTTCTATTGTATCTTCGTTTTTAATCTATAAATATTTATCATTTAAAACCTCAAAATATTTATTATTTATAGTATCGAAATAAAAATAATAAATGATTATATCATATATAAAATTATTAGTATATGTTAACTATTTCTTTGTTTTTTTAAAAAAAAAAAATTATATTCAAAATTATAATTTGTTAACTATTTTTTTCTTGCTTTTAAATTTAAATTTTATTATATAAATTAACCTTTATTTACTTAACTATTGGAAAATTATGTTATATATAATTACTTAAATAGCAAATAAACAAAACATTTAATAAACATAATTAAATAGTTAAATATCTATGATCTATGATCTATGATCTATGATGAAATGAAAAGCCAAATTACTTAGCTACTTGACCCGTTTGAGCTTATTCTCATGTCAATATCCAGCACTATCATGCCATTTTTTAAATGCATAAATTAACTTTAAGATTTATACATTAGTTTCAGGAAAATCATCTCAGGAATGGAAATTGGAGGCAAAGGAGGAAGATCCTTTACTAAAGGTAATATAATCTTATTTTATTATACCGTAAAATTATATTTTTTTCTACAATAGCCAGATTATAAGTCATTAAATTATTAGAAAAAGAAAAAAAATAAAGAAAAAGGAAAAAATATGTAGAATTGTCTATTGAAGAAAGAAGAAATAAAATTCTAAAAAATTTTAAAGCAAAGAAAAGAGCAGAAGCAAGAAAAGTTTTCAACAATAAGGATTTAATAAATACAGGCATGCATTCAATGGAGGGACCCAGTGAAAAAGCACTACGGGGTATTGATTTATTTATTTATTTTTATTTCATACATTTTTTGCCTCAAATTTTAATATTGTTTCTTAATTTCTATATAGATAATTTTTTGAATGTTCAAAATTATTTTACTCATGAAGTGCACCAACTGCCTAATTGCATATACTATAATGCAAAGAAATTCCAATATGAAACTTCTACTTTTTGTTGCTACAATGGAGAAGTTTAGCTTCAAGATGATGGAGTTCCAAGTGAATTGCTTCGACTCTTTAAATCTGACAATGAAGATGGTGTCATTTTTAGAAAAAAATATAAGAGCCTACAATAGTATTTTCTCTTTCACGTCATTTGGAGTGAATTTAGACAAAAATTTAGCTTCTTCAAGAAAGGGTCTATACACATTTAAAGCACAAGGATAAATCTACCATGATCTACCGACATTACTACCACAAGACCGCCCAAAATATTTTTAATTGTATTTTTATGACACTGAGAATGAGGTTCGAAATAGAATGAATATACTACAAGATGGAAATATTGATCAATCAATCATCGAAAGGTTAATGGCTATCATGAAAAATAATCCATATGCAAAAATCTTTCAATCACTGAAGGACTTCAACACATTTCAAAATCTCCATATACACATTGCCAGTGATGTGAAGCTTGATCAACTAGTCTATAACATTCCAACTACGGATCAAGTTGCAGCTATATGGATAAAAGGAAATGAAGGATCCATACCTTTTGAAAAAAGACATTGTCGTCCACGCATAATTTGGAGCTCGACATAGAATAAAACATTATTTCAGTTGTTATGACTCACTACAATACCCATTGTTGTTTCCAAGTGGAGATTCAGAATGGCATCAACAAATATCAAGATCATCAAATAGAAATGAAGACATCGAGAGTAAGTCAAAAAATAATGAGATTGCTCCAAATCAGACATTTCAAACACCTGTAGAAATCATCCATAAAGAATGTCAAGGTGAGAAATTTCGTTATATTATATTTAATGTCTCAAACAATAATATTTTCAATTCAATTAATTTGTCTTAACCCATACCTAGGCATTTCAAGGAAACAAAATCGAAGAATTTCATGTCGGGAGTACTATTGTTACAAGTTTCAAATAAGACAATCCAAACCTTCAATGGTTCTTTTAGTAGGCCGATTGTTTCAACAATATGTTGTAGACATGTATATAAAAATGGAAATAACAAGGCTTGATTTTTTCAGAAATCAACAATCTCATATAAGGTCTGAATTGTATCAAGGCCTGGTAGACATTGTTAATGCAAGAGAAACAAGGGCAGATAAAGTAGGGAAAAAAATTGTATTGCCTGACTCTTTTGTAGGAGGCCCAAGAGACATGCGTCGAAGATATCTTGATGTAATGGCTTTAGTGCAACGATTTGAAAAGCCAGATCTATTTATTACAATGACATGCAATCCCGACTGGAAAAAAATAAAGCAAGAACTTTTATCAAACCAACTCCGACAAGATAGACCCGATATTACATCCAGAATCTTTCGAGTAAAGTTACAAGATTTGAACGATCAACTTTTCAAAAAGGAGATATTTAGAAAGGTAGCAACATATGTGTATGTCATAGAATTTCAAAAAAGATGATTGTCCCATGCCCATATTTTATTCATCTTCAAACAAGGGAACAAAATAACAAATGCTGATCAAAACGATAATTTTGTAGCTGTTGAAATTCCAAAAAATGATGATAATTATTTTCTTCATGACTTAGTTGTCAAACATATGATACATGGACCATGTGGAGAATTGAAAAAAGAAACAGTTCATGTATGATTAATGGAACATCTCGGTTCCGCTTATCCGAGACCATATTGTTCAAAAATCATTGCAAGGAAAAGATTCATACCCAATATATCGAAGAAGAAATGATGGAACGCGGGTTAGTATAAAAAATCTTAACAAATTGTACAATTATACTTTTAAAGTTCTTTTATTTATCAACAATTTTATTTCGTGGCTAACAAACTTTTAAACACTTCATATGCCGATCAAAATAAGAAAATGCAATGTTAAATAATCAATGGGTAGTACCTTATAATCCATATCTTCTAGCAAGATACAACTATCACATCAATGTTAAAATTTATTCCGCCATCAAAGCAGTTAAATATTTGTATAAATATGTATACGAGGGTCATGATAAAGCAGCAGTGGCAATAATAAATGATCAAGAGGACATAGTCATCAATGAAATTCAAAATTTTCAAGATGCTAAAAGGGTTTTAGCACCAGAGGCGTTGTGGAGAATATTCTAATTCCAACTCAATGAAATCCCTCCTTCAGTCATAAATTTACAGTTATATCTTCCAAACCAACAATTGGTCTCATATTGGAAAAACTAGAACTTAAAGCATCTGGTTAACTTTGGGCATGTAACGAAAACAATGTTGACAGAATTTTTTAAAATGTGTCGAATGTGTGAAGATGCAAGAAAATTGCTTTACAGAGATTTTCCAGAGTATTATGTTTGGAACAATGGAGCAAAACAATGGTCTATTAGAAAAAGAGGACAAGATATATCTAGAATAAATGGAGCAAATCCAATTGAAGGAGAAAGATATTTCTTGAGAATCTTACTAAACCATGTGAGAAGCCCAACATCTTTCAATGATTTATTGACCGTTGATGGGGAACGCTATTATTCATTCAAAGAATCAGCACAGAAAAGAGGATTGTTTAAGTCAGATCAAAGTTTAATACAATTTTTGGATGAAGCTGTTATGGTTCAAATGACATATACATTTCAAAGACTTTTTACGACTATATTGGTATATTGTGAACCTACAGAAGTGTGACGATCTGACTCCTTTTAAATAATTTAAAATCAGATTTCAACGGAAGACTTTGTATTTAATAAAAATTTGGCATGGATATGTTTGAAATTTAGGCTAGCCAAAATCCTGTTTACATTTTTCATATCAGGGAAAATTTAAAAGTAAGAAAATGCAATTCCTTTTCCAAGGTTTAAAAGAGTTAATAACCATAAAAGTAAAACAATAAGCTCTTATGAGCTTAAATATAAATTTACATAACAAAAGATACAAATTCAACCAAATAAGTCCATGGACTTTTAAAAGAGTATCTAGTCCATCTCTGTATCATCATCCTCTCGATCAAGCCGCACCAGCTCCTCTTTCGCAACCCCGAACATTACCTGAAAATGTTTGTAATATCATGAGTTAATAACAAAGCTCAGTGAGAATAAACATAATATAAAGTAACAATAGACCTCAAACCCGTATTCTGATTTGTGTCCAAGAACTTACTTACTCTTTGTCATCCATCCATTCATTGAGTTTTACATCAAGTAATCACCTTTACTTACCATGTCTCCCAAATAATTAAAGATCTAGCTCCCAAGCATTTAGAAGGATGTGTTTCTAATATACACAAACATTGAATTTCATTCTCTTTAATACCTTATACTATATACAAGGTTTATATTCAAAAATAAATCTCCAAATTCAAGATCTTCCAAGTAAATGAGTAACTAGTTCTCTTATATATATATATATATACATATAACCTAATAATAGGATTATGTAAGTCTACTTGAAACACTTTGTATATTATACTTTTCCTTAGAGAAAAGAGTGAAATGTGATGATAGCCAAGTGCTAAAAGAAAAAGGAATGAAATAGGGTTGTATGATGAGAGAATACAAGAGTATGTGGATCATTCTCTTCAATATCATTTGATGATTAATCCGAAAATCTTGCATCGCATGCAGATCCATCTTTCTCACATTCAAGTTTCTTCAACATTGTTAGAAGTAAAAAAATGACATTTCATCAACATATGTCATTATTTTCACTATGAGACTTGGGCAACTCATTATTCGTGAGTTCAAATTTCAAAATTCTCATTTCTCATCAAAATTCAACATTTTTACTTTTTTGGGTTAAATCGAACCATACTTTTGGTTTTGTCTAGGTATAGGTCGAAGCCTGCGTCAATCTAGGTCTGTTTTTCAGTTAAATCAAACCATACGTTTGGTCTAGTCTCGGTATAAGTCGAAGCCTGCGTCAATCCAGGTCTATCGCTTTAATTTATTGTTCGGTTAAAAATCCAACCGTACTTTTGGTTAAGTCCTGGTATAGGTCAAAGATTGCGTCAATCCAGGTCCATCGCTTTTTATTTATTTTTCGGTTAAATCGAACCATACTTTTAGTTTAGTCATGGTATAGGTCGAAGCTTGCGTCAATCTAGGTCCATCGCATTCTATGTATTTTTGTTAAATCGAACCATACTTTTCATTTAGTCCTGGTATACGTCAAAGTCTGCGTCAATCCAGGTCCATGGCTTTGTTTATTTTTCAGTTAAATCGAACCAAACTTTAGGTTTAGTCCCGGTATAGGTCGAAACCTGGGTCAATCGAGGTCCATCGCTTTTATTTATTTTTCGGATAAATCAAACCATACTTTTTGTTTAGTGTTGGTATAGGTCGAAGCCCTTGTCAATCCAGGTCAATTGCTTTTGTTTATTTTTCGATTAAATCGAACCATATTTTTGGTTTAGTCCCGGTATAGGTCAAAGCCTGCATCAATCCAGGTCCATCGCTTTTGTTTATTTTTCGGTTAAATTGAACCATACTTTTAGTTTAGTCCTGGTAGAGGTCGAAGCCTGCGTCAATCGCGGTCCGTTGTAATTTTTCATTTTTGGTTAAATTGAACCATACTTGCGGTTTAGTCCCGGTAGAGGTCGAAGCCTATTTCAATCAAGGTCCGCCCATTGTTTACTTTTTGTATAAATCAAACTATTTCGTGGTTCAGTTCCGGATAAAGGTCAAAACCTGTGTTAAGCCACGTTTATCTTATTTTCTTTTTCTTGATATTAAACCCAACCAAATAAGGGTTCCTTCCAGATCACTGTCAAACCAGACTCATTTCATATCCCTTCTCATCAGATTACACTAGACCGTATGAATAAATTGTCAAGCCAAACTCATTCCATTCCATTCTTTTCAAAATAAATCTTCGCCTTCCAAAATACTATATCTAATCCTTTGTTCATCTATTAAATTCTTAAAAGATGAATAAAGGGGTGCAAACTATAGACATCGTATTTTGTCCAGACTATATTTATTGAAATGAATATAATTTATTTTTAAAAGATAATGACAATATTTTTTGGCTTTTAATTTTAAAGATAAAATGATTTTTAATTAGATAAAACTAGTTTAATTCAATTTGTAGAGATAAATAATCAATTTAAAGATAGGTTTGATTTATCAAAGATAGATATAATTTGAAATAGATCAAGATAAATTCTTAGAGATTTAATTGATTTGATAGGAGATAATTATTTTGAAAATAATTTGAATTATCTAAAGAAATTATCTCCTACTTTTTTATTTATCTCAATTTGGCTATATATAGAGCCCTCGTAGAGAGAAAAATGATGAAAAAGAGAGAAAAAAAAAGGGAGGAAAAATGTAGAGGAATCATATATTAAAGTTTTGGGATAGAATTTGTTAAAATTTCTGCATCTCATTCTCTCCCAAACGAATTCATCATGTTCCATCTCTTCAAGGAATCAAGGTAAGTTCTTCTCTCCTTTAAATGATTCATAGTCATTTTGCCTTTTCATTAAATTCGTCATTTTATGTAGTACTGATTTTTGTTATATTATCAATTTTATTTGAAAAGAGACTGATAAAAAAAGCTATAGGAAAAAGAATCAATCGATTTCGATTTCTGGTTTGAAAGTTATGATTTTCGTAAAAGGGATGGCTATGAGAGGTAGATATTACTGGATCAGAACAGATAATGTCATTATATGGAAAAACATGCTCACTAAAAGTAATATCTCTGGAAACAAAGTAAAGTATTTATAAGTTTCCAAATCATATAGATGCCACCCTTTCTTTCCAAACGGATAACCCACAAATAGACACCGACGAGAGCGAGACCCAAATTTATCCTTCATACGAGGATTATTTTTCACAAAGCATAAACACACAAAAACACAAAGAAGAGCATAAGTAGGAGGGGTATGAAAGAGATCTCATAAAGAGTTTTATTATCAAGCAAAGGTGTAGGTGTTATGTTAATCAAATAAGCTACACTGAGAACACTCTCACCTCAAAAAGAGACAGGTAGGTCGGCTTGAAACAATAAAGCTTTGGAAATATTAAGGATGTGTCTTTGTTTATGTTCTACCTTCGCATTTTATTGAGGTGTATCGACACACGAAGTTTGGTGGATTATGCCAAGATCAGCAAAGAAACACTGAAGGGATGTAAATTCTCTTCCATTCTCACTGCGCACAACTTTGATACTTCTATCGAATTGAGTCTTAACCATTTTACAAAAAATTTCAAGTAACTGAGATACTTCAGATTTCATAGTCATAAGAAAAGCCCAAATGACTTGAGAACAATCATCCACTATTGTCAAAAAATAGTGTGCTCCATAACTCGACGAAAAAATTATACGGACCCCAAATATCACAATGGATCAAATTAAATATTTCAACTGCTTTGTTATCGCTCAAAGGGAAAATATACCTAGTTTGCTTTGCTCTTAGACAAACATCATAATAATTATTCAAAGTGGGAAGAGTATTTTTCTTACCACTATTAAGTTCTCCAGACAAGAAGAAATCCACTTTTCTAGATGGGTGTCCCAGCCGCTTATGCCACAAATCTCGATTAACTTCCATAGTTGCTCGATAAGCTCGAGTTTGAAGAAGAGGATAGAACTAATAAACCCCATCACATTGTTCACCTGCTCCAATTAGAGTTCTAAAAGTACGATCTTGTATTATACAAAGTTTATCAGTAAAATATCGCTTATCGGCAAGCAAGTGGGAGATAGATATCAGACTGCAAGTAAGATCTGGGATAAATAATACATGATGCATTACCAGATTGTTACTTAGCATTATTATGCCTTCCTTACGAGAGAAGCTTTGTTTACCGTTAGGGAGGTTAACTGAAATGGGACCTATATCAGTTAAATTGCTAAATAATTTAGCATTACCAGTCATGTGATTTGAACATCCTGAATCAACGATCCATTGAGGATAAATATCATATTTTTCAAAATCACCATCTAGATTAGTTGTTGAAGATTTCATCTTCTTCGGTGTGTTAATCGAATTCACAATAACATACCACTGCTCATCTTCAAGGCCAATTACCCCGCTTCGATCTGACTCACTTATAGGTTCTGAAGAAGAACGTGTATCAATGTGAATTTTAGATTTTGATGTGGCGTGTGTAATCACTCCACGTTCGTTTCCAATCAAGAAACGTCGCCTATCATTGGAATATAAGTCGTTCATTCCATCGGAATGAGTTATCATATTGATTGGATTTGGATCCATCATTTTTCCATCAATATTGGTCATTTGTGGTATGAATTATTAACCTGCTCTGATACCATGTAAATACTGAAGAATGATATTTCTTATTGAATTTGATGGCTTATAGCCCATATTTATACAAGGTTATCTAGGTTAGGAAACGATAACAACTAACAAAGATAAACTAGGAAACAAAATAAAATAAGATAAAAATTTCGAACATTGCAGTCCACGTGACCGCGGCCACGAGACAGTTTTTCACAAATCACTACTTTGGTCAACAACGACCACTCTCGGGTTTTTGACCCAAAAAGTGTCAAAATATTGCAGGCTACAGCCGTGAGAGCCCATAACTGCGCAGGCTAAAATATGCTAAATAACATATTTTAGCCCAAATCTCAATATCTATCAACTTAACGAATACATCAATGAATCTACCACCCAAAATCAGCAAAAACAAATCTTCGAGAAAGAGAAAGCTATTGAAGAATGTAAAGACTCAAATTTTCTCAAATCTTTAAATCAGAAATAAACAGCGGAAGACTAACTTTTTTAAAAAAATGGCGTGGATCCGTTTAAAATACGAACTCCCTAAACCTGTTTTTATGAACACAAATCAAAGAATTTGAAACACAGAAATTCCTACTTCAGATTATACTCAAATCAGAGAAAGTAAACTCGAAAATATATATAACCGATCTTAGGCTCTCGTGAGCCACAAAATACAAGTTTTAAGACTTCATTTCAAGTTTATGGCATTCCTAAAATGCTCCTAAACATAATTTTACTAGTCCAAGTATACAAAAGCATTCACTCGCGATCACGCAACACCACCTCCACGACCACGTCCTCTACCACGAGTATTACCTGAAAAAGTTTAAGTGTAGCAACATTAGCATAAAAATGCTAGTAAGAATAAGATGGATGCAAGCACTTCTATGGACCAAATCTCATATTGGAAAATGTGTCCAATAAATCATAATGTACTCTTACACTACCCATTCGATATTCCCAAGTACTTTTCATAAGAAAATTAATCTCATTCTACTATATCGAAATTTTGAAAGTAATCATTCAAACTCGTAAAATAAAGTGCTAGTGCATAACAAAGTAATTAACAAAGTAAATAACAAAGTAAATTTCACAAACCATACCGTAACCTCAATGTCACTGTGACCACATTGTCACCATACACCAACCATAATATGACCTCAAAGCCATCGTGACACATTGTCACATACACTAAGCCATAATATGACATAAACATTGACCACATTGTAATACACAAAGCATAAAACCCGCCATGATGCAAATCCTTGTACCATACACAAACCATAATATGACTAAAACCATCGTGGCCACATTTTACCATACAAGAAGCAAATGACCAAAGCCATTATTACCACATGATCATACACAAATATCATGAATCATAACGAGATACTTGTTCCTTATTATACTAATAGATTCCACAATAATATCATACTAACTCGATACTAAAGAATCTCTCCAAAGTATGTCTTTAACTATCTTATAAAACTCAATTCACAAGCATATAACAAGGCTATCAAAACTAATCTAATCCTGCTCAGAATATAACATAATCAATTACACCTCACTGTTAAATCACACAATTCTAATTCTTTAGTTAACTCAATCAGGCCTTTAAATAGGCAAAGAAGCCCTAAAATAAGCTAACAAAATTTTTTTAAAAACTTATATAATATAGGTATGATTTAGATGTGGCCCAATTTATATATTTTCTTTTTCAAATAATTATTCCTTTCCCTAACGTTCCAATTCCAAACATATAAACTGGATATTTTCAAAAGGCCTAAAGGGCATGTTTCTAAATACGTGCATTAAATGATTTGGTACCATTAACGGAATAATGGGGAACAAATATCATGGTTCATATGGAGACCAAATTCCCAACTGGCAGGTCCAAATAAGGAAAGTTTGCAAAGAATTTTGTTGCAACTATCCTAAAAACAACTATCATAGAGATTTAATTGCCTCCAATCCAAAAATCATTAACAATTCTTTCATTTCTTTCATAACTACCAATAAATATATATTTATCCATTGATTAATAAAAAAGTTAGAATTTCAAATATTACTTTTTTCACATAAAGCCTCTAACTCTTTTTATTTTGAATTTTTTATGTTTAGCAAATTCATCCTAAATGCAATACAAACGTCTAATCGTAGGCTTTCCTTTAAATTATTTTAAATATGTATACTATTCATCTTTCAAATGCTAAATTATAAATAAATATATACTTTTTAGGTCAATATCTTTATTTTCATTGAAGACAATTTGGTTATATAATGGGAAACCTCCAAAAACACTTGATGATTTTTTCAAGAGACAGGATATTGACAGGTTAGAAACGATAACAACATCTAGTATGGAATTTGTATCCTGAAAGCGCATTCTAAAAAACTAGAATGGAACCAGAGGAATTTTATCAACCTTTAAAGCGTGATCCGGTACGACGTCGATTTGGGAGTATCCTATCAATTTACAAGATGAAATTCGTCGAGCTTATATTAAAGAAGGAGCTTATCAATTTATTTTGTCTCAATATCCACGTGGACGGTACGGATAAACATCCCCGTAAATTTCAATCGCTGGTTCAAATTGTTTTCTTGGTTAGAATATTCTCCATCAAAAGATGCCTGCATTTTGTCTTCCATGTTTCTTTTTCAAAAGAAACCATCGGGCAAAGTTTCAAGTCATTTACCATTAAGGATTTCGAATTGGAAGAAAGTAATGATGGTAAGAGGTGTGCTTTTCTCAATCATATTGGTGATAGTCCTTGTTCACCTCATAATATTGCTATGCAATCATGTGATGATCTTATAAATCAATCAGGCATATTGATAAGGACATAAATGCTCAAACATTAGAACAAATTTCAAATAATCGATTCACTCCAAGACCTCATTGCTGAATTAGATGGTTGACATTTCAAGGGTGGGCCTCTTAGGGGGTCACGATGAAAGTTCAAGTTCAAGAAATCAAGGAAATTTCATTGAGATAATAAAACTCCTTTCAACATACAATGAACAGGTTGCAACCGGGTTGTTTTAGGGAATGCCCTAGAAAGGGGGTGCGAAGTATATTGCACCATCAATTCAAAAGGAAATCTACACATTCTCTCATCTAAAAGGAAAGATAAGATTCGTAGGGATATTGGGGGATTCTAAATTTTGTATTATTGTTGATGAAGCGCGAGATGAGTCAAAAAGAGGGCAAGTAGCTCTTGTTTTAAGATTTATTGATCAAGATGGTTATATAAGAGAGCGTTTTTGTCTTGTGCGTGTTAATGATACTAAGGCACTAACTTTGAAAAACGAATTATCAAATGTTCTTTCTCATTACAATCTTAGCATCAATAACATTCGAAGGTCAAGGATATGTTGGGGCTAGTAATATGTGTGGTGAATGGAATGGTTTGCAAGCACGCATATTTCTTAATGAGTGTCGAATGCCTATTATATACATCGCTTTAGGATTGCAATTGGCTTTAGTTGCGGGATCAAGGGAGATGTTATTCCGGTTCATCGATTTTTCTCACAATTAAATTTTGTGATCAATATCATTACTTCTTCTGTCAAATAGTGAGTTGCGCCTTTTCCAATCTATGGAAATTAACCCCACTCGGATATGGATGAACTTGAGAGTGGTAAAGGAGCAAACCAAATGGGTTCTTTGCAAAGGGCTACAGAACTCGTGGGGATCACATTTTCGCCTATTTGTAGTTTGATAAGAATGTTCGGGCAATGGGTTTAGTACTACAAAACATTAGTGATGAAGGATCAACTTATTCACCAACGTGGGGATGTCGCTTCCGCCATAAAATATTATGTCTTTTGATTTGTTCTTATTTTACACTTAATGAAAGAGATGGCAAGGGCATTACTAATATTCTCTGTCAAGCTCTTCAACAAAAAGTCTCAAGACATATTAAATGCTATGCAACTGGTTGCAACGACAAAAAGTTTGATTCAAAACTTGAGGGAAGAACGGTGGAATGCAATGCTCGAAAATGGTGAAATTATTTTGTGATAGATATGAAATTGAAATTCTCGTTTGAGTGCCCGGTCATTAAAAGGCGTGGTAGATCTCGTCAACAACAAGACAAGATACAATTGAGCATCACTATCGAATTGATATATTTGTTCGCAACAATTGATTCACAATTATATGAGTTAAATAGCGGATTCAATGAGAAGACTATTGAACTTCTTGTACTAAGCTCAAAATTGAATCCTAATGATGGTTACAAATTGTTTGATGTTGATTCTATTTGCAAGCTTGCAGAGAAATTCTATCCTCAAGATTTTGACGGAACAAGAGATACTTCATTTGCGTTTCCAATTGCAACATTATATATTAGATGTACGTCAAGATCCTCATCAAGAAAACATGTCTTCAATTTCGAACTATGTCGTGGTTTAATTGAAACGGGAAAGTCAAGGGTTTATTACTTGATTGATCGACTCAATACGTCTTACTAACATTTCCTATATCAACGGCAACTTCGTAAGGGCTTTTTCCGTATGAAAATAGTAAAACAAGATTACGCAACAAAATGGAAGATGAGTTCCTTGCAGTTATTTAACCTGGTCTACATTGAAAGAGAAATTTGAAACTTTTAGCTCGATTCAATTATAGATGACTTACTCCATGAAGGAACGGGGAGCTGCACAACTTTAGTATATTTGTATTGTTATGAACTTGAACTGCTTTATTATAATTACATATATTTTTGTTAGACTTTTGATTAATATTGGTTGGCCCCGGAGTTTTCTTCATGGGGCTCCCAATTATATGCATTCTTTGAAAAGTTCTAAAATTTAATAACCCTCTTAACTTGGATCGAACATAATCGTCAAGTAATTTGAAAGCATAAAAGTAATCACAACCATTTTAAACTCACCTTATAAACGAAGTCAACTCGAAATCACCGGTTGACCAAAATCACGATCAAAGCACAAAACCTATAATTAAATACACCTAAAGTATATTAATTTAACGAATTGAACCACGATCGTCACGATATTGAAATAAAAGATAAAACACCCTGAAATGCCCCCAAGGCTGGCTCAAAGGGATTTCAAGGTGGAGTTGGTTTTCCGGATTTTTAAGCACTTTAAAAGGGTTTCGAGTTGGTTTTGGGCACTTTGGAGGTTGGTAATATCAATGGGTAAACATGATTTAGGGTTTAGGTCAAAAGTTCAACATAGAACAATTAGTAAAATCATAAAACATATCAAATTAACCCCAACCATCAAGAAAAATGAGAAAAACTCAAGGAAATGGTTTTTGGCTCAAACCCGATTCTAGGGTTTAGGGAATGTTCTAAATATGCATAAAACAACTCCCTCGATCTAAATCTCCGAGTTCCTGAGCAAGAAATGGAAGATTAAAACCAAAATCACCATTAAAACACTATTTGAAGCTTTAGGTTTTCAACTTTAACATAGCTTAAAGCCTTGAGATAATGGTGGAAAAGATCGATTGGTGTTGGAAATGATGCTCGGGCCCGTGGCTATCCAACGCAACCGAAATTATAGCGATCCGCCAAGAATTGAAGAAAAATCAAAAATTGGAATTCTCCAATTGATGTCCACGGCAAAGGAGAAGAAGGAGAAGAAAAATGATGAAATTTGGTCTAATTTGACTTATTTAAAGAGATAAATGAATAGTGTTTTTGATATTTAAGAAATTGGAAATGACGCCTACGTCCTTTTCTGGCCTTAAGCTTTTAAAACGAAACCCGAACCACTTAAACTAGCCCAATGGTGATTAATAATTATTAATTGGCCTATTAATAATTATTAATACCATTGAAACTAATTTAAGCTAAGTAAACAGTTAAAAAGGTTTCCGAACAAAATTAACTATTTACTTCTAAATAACAAATTCTAAAATTATCTTTAATACTTTAATTCAATAAATAAATAAATAAATAAGTTCACCTCAAAAATAACGGGACGTTACAAAGAATATTTGGTATTATAGAATCCAAAGAAAATGACAGTTTACAAGTGAGCACTGCTTCCCCATCTTGAAATTCCTGCAAAACTTTTTTAAGCAGAATTTTAAAGTATTTCTCACCTTTTCTTCATGGAGGCATCATTAGACAACAAATTATGTAATGAATATTAACTTTTAAGAGCATCAAACCCGTATAATCGCGTTCGATCATGAAAAGTAAGGTATACTTTTACATTTCGATAATTTGTCTCTTGAATTCTGTCACGGGCTAATTTCCAATCCAAGACCCCTCTCTTTCTTCAACAACATGCAAGAAATCTCTCCCTCCCTCCCTCTGGATAATAGAAATATATATTGTAAGAGACAAAATATATGATATTGAAAAAATGTTGTTGGAAAAATGGCAATAGCACAAATGGTACTCAATGCACTTAAGTAGTTTTTGTTAAATAAAATTTTACTATATGAGATTTCTCAATAAAATTTAATATAGTTCGATTGGTTAGACCTTTTTTTTTATTTTCATAAAGTTACATGTTCAAGTCTCTCATTCCCTAAATTTGATGTTACAAAGAAAGAGTTGAGATTCTTTTTTCCAAAGATTAACTTTCAATTATTAATATTTTATACACACCATGACTAATTTTATGGAATAACCACACGATCGTATAACACTTATAATGTCAGAAGCTTATAAAATAAAACATTTTATGTAGATAATCACAAATGGTGGTCAAGCGTAAAATATAATTTCTTTTGAATATTTATCATATCAGCAGTCAAATTGTGGTCATGTTATAATATGAAATCATACTATGTGTCACGGGTCAATAACATGATTGTTACACTATGCTATTAGAAAATATTATCATTGCGATATTCTGTACTTCTTGAAGTAAATTAAGACTAGAGAACATAAAAAGGAATAAAATTTATTTAACAAAATAAACTACATACGTTGGTTTATTCACAAGAATATGATTACTTTTTTTTTTTTTTTTTTTTTTTTTTTGGGTGGGGGGGGGGGGGGGGGGGGGGGTTTTTTTTTTTTTTGGGTGTTTTTTTTTTTTTTTTTTTTTTTTTTTTGGTTTTTGAGGGGAATTTTTTTTTTTTTTTTTTTTTTTTTTTTTTTTTTTTTTTTTTTTTTTTTTTTTTTATTTTATATAATATATTTTTTTTTTTTTTTTTTTTTTTTTTTTTTTTTTTTTTTTTTTTTTTTTTTTTTTTTTTTTAGAAAAAATTTTTTTTAATTTTTTTTTTTTTTTTTTTTTTTTTTTTTAAAAAAATTTTTTTTTTTTTTTTTTTTTATTTTTTTTTTTTTTTTTTTTTTTTTTTTTTTTTTTTTTTTTTTTTTTTTTTTTTTTTTTTTTTTTTTTTTTTTTTTTTTTTTTTTGGGGGGGGGGGGGGTGTTTTTTTTTTTTTTTTTGGGGGGGGGGGGTTTTTGGGGGGGGGGGGGGGGGTTTTAAAAATTGGGGGGGGGTTTTTTTTGGGGACGCGGTGTTTTTTTGCGCCCCAAAAAATTTTTTGCGATTGGAGAGGAGATATTTTTCATTTGGTTTTAAAATTGATGATTGGAGACTTCAAACGGCTGATATGTGATATTTTTTATTTAGTTTTTCTTTGATAATCTTGAGATTTTTTTTTTTTTTTTTTGTCATTTGGCTTGTTTTAGTTTGTTTCGCTGTTTATCTTTTGATAAAATATAAATTGTCCAAAAGAATTCAAAAAACCTGTTAAATGAGATTCGAAAAATTGTGTTCCCCTCCGAGCAAATAAGATTTGTGTAATGGTGCTCCATTACATTCATGAGGAATTAGAAGAGTTGTCTTGTTTTTTGGGGAAAAGCACAATCTTGCTAAAAAATATAATTGACATTGTGGATCAAAGGGTTCCATCGTCACCATGGAAATCGTGCAGCAGAGAATCCCTTCTCGTCTCTTGAAAATATTTATTGAATTGATAAATTAGTGGTCTTTTTGTAAATTTGACGAAAATAATTGAATAACTTATTAATTGGGAACCATAAAATAGTTGCAACATATTTTTAATAAATTTTTAAATTTCCTACAAAACTTAGTGCATAACTTATTCTTGATGAAGAAAACATGGAGTTTGATTTGTTTTCTGTAGGTTTAATCGTTGCAATTTGATCCTAGTGTCATTTCGAAATGTTCCAAGCTTTTCCCAGGGCCGTCGTAGGCATGGTGCAATTAGTGCAACGGAATAGAGCCCCGAACTTTGCGGGCCCCAAATCTTGAATTAAAAATTAATATTAATAATATATAAATGAGAATTTATTATAAGTCGCGTTGGCCAACCTCTCCCTACAATATTTTTATGTTCTCTGCCATAATGAGTTGAGTTAAATCCCAACATAAGTTCAAAGTTCAATTTTTATTTTTTTTTATACTACTTTGACAATTTTATGCTATTCTTTTATTATATTATTTTATTGATATTGTGTATTAATAAAAATAATTTTTTATGTATATATTTTTATGATTTTTCATATTAGGGATTATATGATCAAGGGCCTAAATTTATATATCACACTGGGCCCTTATTTTTTTAGGAACGGCCCTGGCTTTTCCATTGCTAAATTTAATTCAAAAGGCTTTAGATCGTTGCATAGCTTATTCCTAGAACCGATTCCCCTTATTTGAGTAACTTTTTTATTATTTTGAGTCACGTTGTCACAACATGAAATTGAGTTATGCCTTATAGTAATTTCAATTCGATAAGTTATTGAATTAAATGAAATAATTTATTGTGGAATAATATATTGAATTAAAGGAAATAATTTAGTGAATTAATTTATAATATACATTTTAGATACCTAATATTGATTTTAATTTGATAATTCTTTTAATTAAATGGAATAATTTATTGAATTAAATTACTATATACAATTGAGATACTTGATATTGATTTTAAATAAATAAGTTATTGAATTAAAAGGAATAATTTATTAAATTAATAAAATACATATTTTAATTCAATAAATTATTGAATTAGTTTATGTTGTACAATTCAATAATTTATACCGTGTTATTCACTAAGTTATTGAATAAATTTTCTTCTTAAAGTTTATAAACTTTTTCATTTTAGTTTTGAAAAAACAATTTTTCTATTTAAAAAAGTTTTTAAAACAAACTTTCATCTGCAATCCCTCTTTTTGTGTCAATTTAGTTTTTCGTTGTACAATTCAATAATTTATACCGTATTGTTCCCTAAGTTATTGAATTAAACTTGGGAAATTTACATGAATGTTATAATTTGGTGAAATATTTACAAAGTTAGAAAAAAATATTTACAAAAAAGTTAGAATTTCAATATGAGAGTATATAAATCAATCACTATTAGTATATTAGTGAAGTAATAGTATATCATTGATGTACGTATAATAGTATATCAGTGATAATCGACTAATAAACTATCATTGATATACTAATAATGATTGACTGATATACTTAGAATCTTTGAAACACATAAGCACCCGAGATCATTTCGTGTTGGCACAACAAACAATCCATGTTTACTATTTAAATTGTACAACGCATCGTCAAGATCTATTTGATTGGTTAGTTGTCTGTAAAGTAAGACTGATGATAATTTAATAGATGACAGTCTTCTTGAAAAAAATTGCCATTAATATTGATTAATGACAAAATTAGTGACCATATAGTTGATTACTAATATTCTTGTCGCTTGCTTCAAATTAGCGATGAATTTCATCGCTAAATAGCGCCAAATTCATCGCTAAATAGCGCCATCAATAAAATTTGTAGCTAATAAATGTTGACCAACTAGTGACATATTTAATCGCTAAACACACCGACAAAACGTGACGATGGAATTGTTGGTCATGCTAGCAACAAAGTTAATCGCTAAAAAAGATCAAATATTTGATCAGTTTGTGACAAATTGTGCAGCTCACATAAAAAGTTAAAATACAATGTATTTGACTCATTAGAGACAAAATTCGTCTAATTAATAAAATTTTAATTCTTTCATTTTGAATAGGAACAAAATTTTCGTTAATAGTAAAAACAATAAAAGAAATTACTATATTTTACGAATTAACATGTTTTACTAAGATTAAATTTAGTAATTAACAATAAGAAATAGAAGTATCTCGAAAAATAAAATTATAGCAAAGCAAGAGTTTGTGTAAAGGTATGAACTGATGTAGGGTTTGGAATATGGAGAGTTTTCTCTTGTAGCGTTCTGTTAAAGTCTTGTTGTTAGAGTACTCTAGTTGATCTCCAACACAACCACAATACCATTTACTCTCTTTAAATCTCACCATTTGATTACTCCATAAATTCTCATTACGATTCCTTATCCATAAAATTTTACATATATATATATTCTCCTCCTCGCCATTCGCGATCAAATCGAGAAATCCTTTGAAAACAACAACCATCAATATATTCATAACTATACGGATAGTATATTGCTACTACCCTCTTCATCAAATCTTCTGGAAATCCTATGCTTCGCCACGAATCCGTATCCAATGAGTATATTATTGAATCCTTTTTCAATTTCTTCTTTAAATTCCTTTGAATTCATCAACGAATTCTTCAAATTCACTCCAATGGCTACTGATTCAGCTTCGGATTCAACTACGACTCCTTCGCTTGCTTCCATTCCATAATCGTATTTGAATCACCAAAACAATCCTTACTATCTCCATCATTCTGATGGATCATCCGTTGTTCTTGTTTCGCCTCCTTTGAATGGCGATAACTTTCACTCTTGGATTCGTTCCATGCGCATCGCACTTTCTGTCAAAAACAAATTAGGTTTTGTTGATGGCACCTTACCTTGTCTGATGACTGGTCCAACTGTTCAAGCATGGATTATCAACAATGATGTTGTGGTTTCTTGGCTACTCAACTCAGTTGTGAAGGAGATTTCTGCAAGTTTATTATACACTGATCTTGCTTCAGAGATATGGCAGGATTTGAAGGATCGGTTTGAGGAAGGTAATGCACCTCGTATCTTTCAATTACGTAGAGATCTGATGAATATCACTCAAGGAGATATGACTATTAGTTGTTATTTTACAAAATTGAAAGGAGTTTGGCAAGAATTGATGGAATATTGTCCGAAATGTAATTGTTCTTGTGGCGAATTGAAGAAATTTGATAGTTTTTATCAAGGGGAATATATTCAGAGTTTACTCATGGGGATTAATGAATCATATGCTCAGATTACTTCCCAAATTCTGTTAATGGATCCATTTCCAACTATCAACAAGACTTTTGCATTACTGATTCAGGAGGAAAGAAAATGAAATGTTAAGGCATCTGAACACACTTCATCTTCTTCGGTAGATTCTCTTGCTTTTGCTACTTTCCGTCCAAATACAAAGAATAATATTCCATATGCACGATATTTTATGAAGGATAGACCCGTTTGCACTCATTGCAACATCTCTGGTCACACAATTGAGAAGTGCTACAGGTTACATGGCGTCCCTCCAGGTTTTAAATTCACAAAATCACGTTCCCCTGCTGTTAATCAAGTATCATCAGTCGCGGAAAATGATTCTGTTCTTAGGAAAATTAATTCAGATACTGCTCCATCTATTAATACAGATCAATACCAGCAACTCATGAACTTATTGTCTGCACATCTTGCTAGTTCTAAGACAGATATTTCCTCATCTGCAGCTTCTACTTCTCATGTGGCAGGTATGAATTTTTCGATGAATATTTCATCTCTTGTAAGTCCCCTGCATATGTGGATTATTGATTCTGGGGCTTCTATTCATATTTGTTGCTCAAAGATTCCTTTTCTTTCCCTGACTATGGTGTCAAACACTTTTGTTACTCTACCCAATTCTCAAAAGGTTGCTGTGACTGGTATTAGAAATATTAGTCTTAATGATCATCTTCATTTACAAGAAGTGTTTTATATACCAGAGTTTAATTTCAATCTCATCTCTGTAAGTAAATTGACTAGACATTCTGCTGTGGAGCTTCGGTTTTTGAGATAGTTATTGTTTTATTCAGGACAAGTGCAATTTGAAGATGATTGGCGGGGTGAACACTTTCATGGTCTGTATGTTTTGAATTCCAGTGTTGCTGATTTGGTTTCAGATGTTGCTGCTTCAATTCCTTTTGTTTGTTCTACTTCTAATAAATGTTCTATGCAATTATGGCATAGTAGGTTAGGACATATTTCTTACAAGTGTTTATCTTTGTTACATGATAAGCTGGCTATTTCCAGTCCTCTGAATAAAACTGACTCTGTTGATTTTTGTGATATTTGTCCTTTGGCTAAGCAACGTCGCCTATCTTTTCCTTCAACTAATCACATGAGTACTACACCCTTTGATCTTATTCATTGTGACACTTGGGGACCTTATCACACTTCCACACATCAAGGTTATTCATATTTTCTCACCCTAGTTGATGATTGCACTAGATTCACATGGGTGTACCTTATGAGACAGAAATCAGATTCTCTAGCTATAATCCCTAGATTTTTTGCTCTTGTCTACAATCAGTTTGGGGCTTCAATTAAAAGATTTAGATCTGACAATGCACCAGAGTTGAGGTTTGAGGAATTCTTTCAAACAAAAGGGGTTTTGCATCAGTACTCTTGTATGGAAATACCTCAGCAAAATTCAGTGGCTGAGAGAAAGCATCAACACCTTTTGAATGTGGCTCGATCTTTGTACTTTCAATCTAGGGTACCTATTTCTTTTTGGGGAGACTGTATTCTCACAGCAACTTTTCTCATCAACGGAATCCCTACACCCCTTTTGTCAAATCAAACTCCATTTGAGCTCTTATTCCAAACTCCTGTTGATTATAGTTGCTTTAAAATGTTTGGTTGTCTTTGTTATGCTTCCACATTGACTGCTCATCGCAAAAAGTTTGAACCACAAGCCAGAAAATGTGTTTTCTTGGGTATTCACCGGGAGTTAAAGGTTTCAAGCTTTATGATGTTGTTACTAAACACATCTTTCTGTCTAGAGATGTCATTTTTTGTGATGATCAATTTCCTTTTCATACCTCTACTTCATCCATTCAACATGATATTTTCTCAGACATTGTTTTACCTCTTCCATTATCTGATAGATCATCTACTCTTCCAAATATTTCTCATTCCCCTACACCATTTTTATCTACCCCTGTTTCAATTCCAATTCCACAACCCTCAGAACCTCCACCTGCAGCCTCACCTCTTCCAGACTTGCCATTGTCTTTGCCTACTAGACAATCTTCCAGACACCCTAAACCTCCTGCCTATTTAGCAGACTATCATTGTCAATTACTAACCAAGTCACCTTTACCTACATCATCTCAAAAATACCCTTTGCACAATTATGTTTCCTATTCTGCCTTTTCACCCAGTCATCAACATTTTTTGTTTAATATCTCCATGAGCTATTAACCCCAATATTATCACCAGGCTATTCAGTTTGATCATTGGAGGAAAGCAATGAATGTAGAACTTGCTGCCATGGAAAGAACATCTACTTGGACCATTGTTCCTTTACCAAAAGGGAGTCATGCCATTGGAAGTAAATGGGTATACAAAATCAAACACAATCCTGACGGCACTGTTGCTAAATATAAGGCACGACTTGTGGCTAAAGGGTATACACAAAAGGAGGGTCTTGATTACTTTGAAACCTTTTCCCCTGTTGCCAAACTAGTCACTGTCAAGGTTTTACTTTCTTTAGCAGCTCATTATTCATGGCCACTGACTCAATTGGATGTAAATAATGCCTTTTTAAATGGAGATTTGTTTGAAGAAGTTTTCATGAATCTGCCATTGGGTTATAAGCCTTGTATTACTGCTACATCTCAGGGGGGAGCAACTAGTTTGTCCCTTGAACAAGTCTATATATGGCCTTAAGCAAGCATCTAGGCAATGGTTTGCAAAGTTCTCAAATTCTTTGCTATCTTTTGGATTTGTTCAGTCCAAAGCAGACTCTTCACTGTTTATTAAAGGAAAAGGCATTACTTTTTTGGCCCTTTTAGTGTATATTGATGATATAATCATCACTGGACCATCTCAAACTGAAATTGATGCCATCAAATGTTATTTACACACTCAGTTACTTTTAAAAGACCTTGGCTGCCTTAAGTACTTTCTAGGATTGGAGATCACTCGCACTAAAACAGGTTTATCATTATGCCAAAGAAAATATTGTCTTCATTTATTAGAAGACACTGGTTTTCTGGGTAGCAAACCCAATTCTTTGCCAATAGATCCTCATTTAAAATTAAACTCTGTTGATGGTAACTCTTTATCTCTGGATGATGCACAGCAATATCGAAGACTAGTGGGTAGATTGCTTTATCTAACGATTTCACGCCCCGACATCACATATGCGGTTCACAAACTTAGTCAGTTTGTATCTCAGCCTTGTTCTCCTCATATGGTGGCTATTCATCATCCTATTACGATATTTGAAGCATGCTCCAGCTCAAGGTTTGAATTTTCCTAACACCTCTTCAGTCCCTTTACAATTAAAGCCTTTTGTGGATGCCGATTGGGGGGCTTGTTTGGATACTCGACGATCTATCTCCGGTTTTTGCATTTTTTTGGGAAATTCACTAATTTCCTGGAAGTCCAAAAAGCAAACTACGGTTTCTCGTTCGTCTGCCGAGGCTGAATATCGGGCTCTTGCCACTGTCACAAGTGAGCTGACTTGGTTGTCATTTTTATTAACTGATTTACAGGTTCAATGTCTTTCCCCTGCTCTCATTTTTTGTGACAACTTGGCTGCCATACACATTGCATCAAATCCGGCTTTTCATGAGCGTACTAAGCATATCGAGCTTGATTGCCACTTTCTACGAGACAAGATTACAACTAGCCTCATCAAACTACTCCCAATTCATTCTACACTCCAATTGGCAGATTTGTTTACCAAGGCTCTTCCAAGTTCCTTACTTTTTCCATTATTATCCAAGTTGGGAGTTATAAATCTTCATCTCCCACCTTGAGGGGGAGTATTGGGGCATAAATGTAATTGTTCATAATAGTTAGTTTGATTAGTTGAATTAGTTACATCATTCAGTTTGTTTATAAATACACTTGAAATCTGTAATAATTATTCATTCAATATATTTTCCTTTCTTTCAATATATATCTCTGCTTTACTAACTGATCCAAAACTGTATGCGATTCTAATAATTTTATAGTCATTGATTTTGGAATCAAATCCCAGTGCGAGGATGATCGAAATTTTCGGGTCTTGAAATATTTGGTCTGTAGTTGTAGTCAAAATCTTGTGTTTTCTGATAGTAGGATTCCAAAGGTATAATTCATATCCAAATTGTTTGGAATTAGTTAAACAGACAAGTCCATTGGATGAACCTACAACCGCTGCCCGATCGGGATAAGGAATCTCTAGTTTCGAGATTATATTGAATGAGTTGTCCCAAAAGATTGTACATGGTTCATCAAGAGAGGGAACAAAGAGATATCCTACACCTTGTTGAGGTCCGGAAATGCTGTAGTTAAGCTTGAAGGTTTGGCTGTTAATGATGGAGTTCCAATTTTTGCAAATGCACATTAATCTGATCACTGATTTTACTGGCAACTTCATCAAAATGTTGAAGATGATATCGTCCGGTATGATTTCGGTATGTACCAAACTCGTCGCCGGGTCCATTACTGAGAAAATTAATGGTGTTTCTTGGTTTGTTGCCGTCCGTGAATGAATGTGTTGAGTTTTTGGGGTGGAGTTTTATTTATAGTCAAAAAGAGGGAATTGATTTGGAAAAATATAATTAAGATTAGGATAAATATAAAATATTAATCTCTATCTCAAATTTTTAATTATCTTCTATTTAAATTTCAAATTATAAACTAAATAACACATTAACATGTAACTTGTCAATTTAATTTATATTTTTTTAGTATATATTAATCAAATGTTTATTTTTTCTATATAAAAATCAATGCATATAATTATTTTCAAATTTTTTTATAAAAGGGTGGTTATTAAAATATCATATTTTTACATATTAATTATTGAAATGTCAGAACTTAAAAAAAAAATTAAAAACCTTCATTTTTATTATTGGTGGTGTTCATTATTTATAATTGTGTCTTAAACTTATCGTGTTTATAATTTATAATATTTTTAAGTTATTTGATTATTGGTATATGCTATAATAAAAGTTTATATACTAAATATATTTTTATTTAATTTTTACTAATAAAAGATTATATAATAAATATATTTCATATTTATTATTTCTAATGTACATTCTTTTTAATATCAAAATCAATAGGTATAAATTATAACTATTATCTTACAATATTATAACATTTTAGTACTTAATATATTTTTCAGTAAATTTATTGGTTTTTTTGGCCTTTTTAGTTCAATATATTATTGAACTTCAATTTGAGTAATTTTAAAAATATTCTGACATTTTAATAATTAATATATATAGAAATATGTTATTTCAATAATTGACCCCAAAACATACTTGTATATTAATTATTTGCCATGAATATCAAATTAAATTGGTTTAAGTCTAATCAATATGTGTAAATTTAAAATTATTGTCAATTATAATTTTACATTGTATAATTCAATATTTACAATCCCATCTTATAGTACATATTTATCGCAAGCAAAAAATAAATATATGCAACTTTTTAACCATTTTATTTATTGTTTTCCTAAATTATTGTATTAAGATAACTCTAAACATTTTCAAACAAGAAATTGTGGCTTTTAAAAATAAAAATAAAAAACACAAAGACGATTTGTTTGCATAAATATTAAATGATTTTTCATTTTCCAATCTTTATCATCCCGTTTTCAAATAAAATAATATATTGTTGAATACCGAATAATTAATTGATATACATGTTTCCATAATTACAAGTTAATCTCTCTCTTTCTATTTTTAAAATTTAGAAAAAACACTCTCTCTCCAATTAATGTCATGTTTTAAAAATTATACATAAAAAATATTTTAGAGGATATTTTCGTAAAAATATTATGCCTCCCTAAAAGCTGACATCATCAAATAGTCTATTATTGTAAATATTTTAAAATCACAACATTTAAGTAAATATTTATTATAGATGATATACATGTATATTTGTCCCAAAAGTGAAGGTGAAAGGCCCAGTACTAATAATCCTACTCAAGACGTGCACTACTCATATAATTAAAAACTAATCTCCCTTTCCATCTTAAATATTAAACAAAAACATTTCCCACCAATTCAATCTTACATAAATTCCACAATAAAACTATTAACTCAAGTAAATATTAAACTCATAATAGGTCTTCAAGTTGAAAACAACAAGTGAACTTTAAGATTTTAAAAAAAAATCAAGAATATTATTACCCGCCAAATTTTTCATTTAATTATTTGAAAAAGTTCGGGTTGTTAGCAGTGACGGATCTAGGAGGGGCACATGTCAATATCAAATATATAATTCAAATTTCAAGTATTTGTATGTTAATATTAATATTTTTTATATTAAAAATTCAACTTTAGTTATTTTTAAATATAAACATATAAGAAAACAATGAAAAAAATATATAAAACAACAAAAAATGTAGAGGGCAGCAAAATTTAATATAGTATTTATAAATTAGCATCTTTAAAGTATTTATAAATATAATATTTAAAAAATATATATGTTAATCATTAATTGACGGTAATAAACTACTAAGTTGATTAGGTAGGTATACAATCACATTTAACTCAATACCTTATATATTGATAAGCCAATTAAAATGGTTGTATAATAGCTTTTTATATTGATGGATAATAATCTTTGCTATATTTATAATTATTTTTAAAAATATTATAAAAACATTGTTAGGCATACTATTACCCCTAAAATCGTATCATAAATGTTAGTAAGTAAACGAAAATGTAAATTAAATTATTCCTTATCCATTTATATAATAAAATTCTAAGATTATCAGAATATATGTTATTCATAAATTTAACTCTTTTCATTTTATACGATTTTGAGTAAAATTATCCAATAATAAAATCGTGGGTTATGTATTTTAATATATTAATTTAGAAATATTTTAAATTTACATCAACCTATTAATTGAATAATTATATATATTTAATAATTAAAAATACTTGCACACATATATAATTGGAGGAAGCCAAGTGAGGAAGGGCAACTAGGTTCGTCCCTGGTTGTTAGAGAATTATAATTTTATGTAAACGTTATTTATTTCGAATAAGTTTAGTATGAATTAAATTATAATCGTTAAGATAATATATACATTACTTTTATATGTTCGATATAATGCATTTAAATTAGGTAAAAACTTCTAATTTACTTAGACGTAATCTCGAATGTGACATACATGAGGATGAAGCTTGAGATAATAACTCAAATAGTCTATAGTAGATTGATAAGATTGGGAATACTATCCTGGTAACAATGTTTATACGATCCACTTTGTATTGATTACAAATGAACTTATCCGGATCATTCATGCATGTGTGTGACATGTAAGTAATAGCAGATTATACAAGACTGGATCATAGTGTTAAATCCATTTTTTAATAATACCGATTACAAAAATGATCAAAACATCACTCAAATTATTAAGCGTGATAGATCTTAACGCTTTTAATATGAGATTGTGCTAGCTTGCTAGGAGTAATTAATAAATTAAATTAAACGGTCATTTATATTTTTGCCTAAGAAAAAGTTATCAATAGAAAGTATGTTAACTTTGGGGGTTGGTCACAAAAAGGGGGCATTATTTTAAAGTAAACTACTTGTTAAATTACATATTTACTTTCTTGTATAGGTAGGTGAAAGTTTCTCTTTCCTCCCATCCTGTATAAATATATTTTAAACTACTGCTGACGGTTTTTCAGAAGAATTAGCTAAATTATTCACAGCTTTTTTTTTCAAACTAAAAACTATGCTTTAAATTGACAAGTTTCCTAACCTGGAAAGTTGTTTATGGATTAATTTTATCACACCCCATTGTCCTTAACTGTGAACATAACAAACACATCCTTATTGTTAAATCATCATCGAAAAACTTAAGTCGTTAAATTAAAACAATTTTAACTTTTTCAACACATATCATCAACACCATTCCTCATGTGTAGAGTATAATATTTTATTTAAAAAAAAAACACTTCACAAGACCATTTCATTGATAAAATGAAACATACAAAAAAGAGTATAATATTATGAATTTTTTAATAAATACTAATAAGTGAAGTAATTTGAACTTAATACCTCACATTGTATCTTCTTTGACGTTTTCTTGAAGAAAATCATCAATTGAATCTATTTCTAGGTTGAACCAAGCATGATAGAGTTCGCATTAATATTTTTTTACATCCGAAAAGAAAATTCGTAAAAATAAAATATACAAATAATTTTCGATCAATATCTGATCCAATCAGTTTTTTTGGCTGATTTTAAAGATAATTCAAGTGGTGTCAAGTTCAGGCAACTGTGTCATGTAGATAAGTTATTGCCACTGTGAACTGAAAACAGAGAGAACTTACCATGATCAAAGGAATGAAGAAGCAGAGTTATGTTATGGATGATGAGGAAACATGACACTGGCAGACTTCTCGGCACTTCACATTAAAAAATTTGCCAATAATACCAAAACAACATTTATTCTACACATGTGAGGAAAGTTGTACACACAAGATTTCATTCATCAATACATGGATTAACAAACACGCAATGCTATCGGTACAAATGGAATTACTGAGCAATAATAGCGCAACTGAAGTAATTGGCAGCAAGCTCGGCTTGGTTACGGCACAAGATGGAATGTTCTACTGGGATACGAATTTTGCCTTTACTTCAATTCCCTTACTAAAAAGGTCGACCAGCCAATGTACTAAAATGATGGTCGTAGCTTTTTTAAGCAGAATTCACAAAGATTTTACAGTAGAAAAGAGTTCCTTCGAATCAACTGAATAATACAGCAAAAATCCAGTAATAATTCTTTCTTACAAGATGACCATATGATATCTTATCACCAGTGACTCAAGTTCCTCCACCTAAAGGGAGACATCATGCTTTAATGGAAAGTTCTGTAGAATCACACATTTGAGTTGTGAAAATACTAGGCAAACATACCTCACTGCACTAGATTACCACTGCATTCTTTTTTGACAATCACGAGTCATGTTAAGAATATGTTTCCTCATCACGTTATCTTCTGTACATGTAATTGGGTAGATGGAACCCGAGACTCTTTGCTACCTGTTGGCCACATTGAAAATAAATAACATGTAAACAAACAAGAAGATGCTCTGCATGGTTATATGACTGAACGGTCTGGATGACTACCAGAAAACATTACCTTCATAGCCATATCTTCAGACACTGTAGATCTATATCGAGTTGAGCCTTCTAGTGGACAGCTTCCTCCTTTGACCACAAAATTTGCATTGCAGAGGCTGGAAAGTTGTAGGAGAACATCGGACATAAGTTCACCACCCTCATTTCCGTCTCCCATTGTAGTATTTCCTTGCTCATCTTCAGGAGAGATTTCTGCCACAGATGTAATGCACTGAAATATCGCAAGCAACCTTTCCAGTGGAAAAGTCCCAGGTCCTTTCATAAACAATTCCTGTTCGGCAATTTCTTTACGTTCAATAGATTTTTCTGAAGGCCTAAGCATTAAAAAATGAACAATGGTATTAAACAAAAGACTTGCTAATCATACGAAGCAGAATGCTCAAAAAAGCAGAAGGGCAGAGGACGGTTGAAATTCCTTGTAAACAGTGCATGAGTAATGAACTTGATTTTGATATGAGACATCCTAACAAACCTAAACTATATAGAACTGAATTAATATCCACACATAAGAGGTCATGCTATTAAATATTAGCCAGCCATTCCTCTGAGTGTACACAGAATAATGGAACTTGTACATGTGACATAATTCTTTTTTTATTTTTTTTATAGGAAACTGAAAATTTCATAGAAAATGAAGAGCCAACCAACGAATTACTAAAAAGAATTCCAGTGAGCATTAATCAAAGAAAACTATAATTACAAAAAGTGTTAGATAAATAAGCAAGCAAAGACACTGTTATAAACCGAATAAGATCCCAAATTTCGTTTGCGGTCAAGGCCTTGTTATAAAAGATTCTGTGATTTCTTCCCAATCAAATCTCCCAAGGAATGAGTTTAACCACCATTTCCCAAAGCCATTTTGCTTAGTTTTTAAAAGAATGCCCAAGGAGGAGGGAATGAAGGTTGTCTTTAGAAGTCTTTTGAAAGCACCAATTCAAGTTGAGGGGACTCAAAGGCTGAATTCCAAATCTGAGCAGCAAAGTTACGGTGATAAAATAAATTATCCTGATTTCCCAAATGTTGAGAACATAAGGAACAATTATTAGGAGAGAGGGTGAGGTTCAGATTTCTTCTTTGAATGACATCTGCAGTATTTAAACCTCCCATGATCAGATTCCAATTGAAGAATATAATTTTCTTCGGGCAACCCACTTGCCAAATCAACTTCAAAAAATCCTCATCAATAAGAATAACCTGTTTGGTAAGGTGGTGAACCATTGAGGCTGTGGAAAAACCATTAGAATCTAAAGTCCATACAAGGGAGTCAGGGAGATCCTTTAGATTTAATAAGGGTAAAATGCAAAACTGACCCCTTCACTTTCACCTAATTTCAAGAATGACCCTCAATTTTTTTTTTGGCAAAAAAACACCCTTACACTATCAAGAAGACATCATGTGTTAGATTTATTATCTATTTTAACATTATTTAACTCAACTAACTAACCATAGGTAAGTTATCATGGAACCACATTTTTTTTAAATATTATTCTCTTTTTTAAAGCCTTTTCTCTCTCTTCTCACCGAGGAAGCCATAGCTAAGAAACAGAGAACGAAACCTCCAAAGTTTGCTCCATGATTGAATGATCTCAACTTACTCAAAATAGTGTCTCATATTGAGCTCTCTCGATCGCAATCCAATTTAATCAATTCTTTCTATTCTTTTATTTAGATTTCAAGTTATATCAGGAATATCAATTGATTTTGTTCTTTTAAACTTATCTTGATTTACTCTTCTTTGTTCTCTCAAATCATAATTTGAAAGTACACCTCTATCGAGAATTTTTGTTCATTTTCCATTTCCTCCCCTCACTCACAGTAACTTTCTTGTTCTATTTTGTTGGAGCTATCATATATTATATATAATATAATAGACAAAAAAAAACTCTTCCATTTTTTTTCCTCACATATCTGAATGAATGGAAAACTCAATAGCTCCACCCCACAAAAAACCCACTCATTCCCAGAAAAAAGTCCATTCTTTGTCTTATTTTCCTAGATTTCATTTTTTTTTCTCGGGGGAAAAAAAAGAGAAATTCATGTTCTTTTTCTTGGTTCTTCATTTGAGTAATTTCTTGCCCACTACACAGGATTCTAGTACAGATAAGCGATCAAAATTGATCAATTGAAATCATTAATCAAGACCACCAATATCGACTTCGTGGTTTCATGACTGTAAATGAGTGCTTGTTAACTTCCAGCTACGGCTCCCTCGGTGAGAATATGAGAGAAGAGAGATAGTGAGAAGAGAAAAAGAAAAAAAGACTTAAAAAAATAGAATAATATTTTTTTAAATGTGGGTCCCATAATAACTTTACCTATGGTTAGTTAGTAGAGTTAAATAATGTTAAAATAGATGGTAAATCTAACAGATGATATCTTCTTTATAGCAACAACAAAAAAGTGCAGGGGTCATTGTTTTAAATTGGGTGAACATGCAGGGGTCGATCTTGCATTTTACCCATTTAATAATGAATTCAACAAAATTTCTTATGGAATACCACATCTGAAAGTAGTATGAATGTTACATTCCTTAGGCTCCACATCTCAAAAAGGTGAGGTTCCAGTGTGGTGCTTCCCTTAAGTCAAGTCTCCCCAATATATGCTTTTGTGATTTAATAAAATACGACTTTCAATAAGAAGAAATTACTGAAAGCAAACTTGATAAGCAATGATATAATATAATACATTAAAAATTAACAAAATATGGAAGAATTAGAATTGACTTGGCTAGACTTAGCATAAAATGATCTAACTTGGTCTGACCTTGCAATGGCTTGGCCCTTAACTTGGGGGAATTAATCAAGTAAATAATAACTCAACTAAGATACTGTAGACACATTCAAATATTTATCACAGTTGGCTTAATTGGCTCATTAAGTATGATCTTGTTAATGGATTTAAAGGATTATTTTAGTTTTACCTAGTCATATGCAAACAAAATAAAGATCTAAACACTGTTTCTTTTTTATAATTCAGTCTTTAAATTGAATAATATTTTTTCTTAATTTTACGAGACAGCAATTTATACATATTTTCTTGGGTTTTTATTAAACCACCTGTCCCTTTTTTTGGTTTTTCCCAATGTTGATCCAAGACTCCAAGTCACTATCTTGTAACTATTTGATAACCTGTCCTAGTCAATAATTGATACCACGAACTAGAACCATGCTTGGGAGGAAACCATTTCATTGGTATGCAATTTTCTCTCTTTAAACTACATGAAAATTAAATATCTTACAAAGACAGCAAAATTTGCTGTCTTTTCTGGTCACTAATTTCGTCATTAGAAAAATAAGAAGGTAGAAATACTAACCTCTTCTTCCTTTTTCGACTATTTGAGCCCCCAGTTGAATCAAAGAGTGATGCATCAAGTGTAGCTGGATTTCTCGAAGCAAGGAATGCTGAAATAAGAAGATATTTTGCAGAAGTGGACATATGAAAGTCCAAGCCCTGAGAAATATCATACAAACCAGAATTCCTAATACGATCTTTTCGTGGTTCCTTCAAAGTTACAACTTCAGAAGGCTGAGATGAAATTTTAAATATCTGATTCAAAGCAGAAGCAATATGTGGCTTCAAATTAGTGAACATTGCTCTCTTCAGGTCTTCATTTGGAACAATGTTCAGGTCCCCTCGACAGTATATTTTATACAATGATGAAAAGGCTATGGATAATTCATTCACTCGTCTAGTAATTCTATAGAATGGCCCCATTACAACACTGTTCCACAATATACATAAGTATGATTAATGAGAAATTCAAATTTGATCATCACTCGTCATATAAAAAGGGAGAGAAAATAATACTTACTCGAGAAAGGAAGAATACATTTTCTGGTTACTTTGGTTCCTCATTAAAATCTGACGAAGATCATCTTGTGTGTAATCAGGAAAATAAACAGGAATAGGCTCTAAGTAACCCATATTTGAATAGTATGTATCTGGAGAAGTATTACTGATGAAAACAAATCCAACCCCATTCATGTTCAGAATTCCATGAAGATTAAACAAAAAGGGAAGTACGGTTGAACTCTTATCCCAATCTCTAACAAGCTCCAAATTGTCAAAAATCAAGTAAATCATGTTACCATGGCCATTTCCTTTCAAATTTTTGGAGCCTAACTTCCCTGAATTCCCCTGGAGGGTTTTCACAACATTAATTAAGGCTTCTCGAAGAAAATGAACAAAGTCAGATGGCTTCTCACATCTCCTTACACTCAAATATCCATTGTCTTCATTTTTTTGATGAAGCAATAATTGATTCAAGATAGACTCAAACAGTGTCCGTAAACTATAACAAGTACAACAGCTAGAATAAACAAAAGGACGGTTGAGATGACGGAATATCTGTAGAATAACACTGGTTTTTCCAGAAGAAGGGCCTCCATAAACAAAAAGTGGAAGCATGGGAGAATTCAAGGGACCCAAAAGGTGTAGAAGTTTGTGAATTTGAGTATTACGTCCAGGAAAACTAGATAACAGATCATTTAAACTAATGGAATCTTCTCCAAACACAAGATCATTGTATGTTGGAATATGTGGATGACTTATCTTCTTTGTTCCAACAGATTCCTTTGAAACGGAAACTGAAAAGGACCGGGTAGTCCTTCGATTATATTTAGGGCCTTCTTCTTCAGACATTCCTCAAAAATCTCAACAATTCATAGATTCTGAAGAAGAAAAATTCAAAAAGACAATTTATTGAGTACAATGTTCGTGAAATATATTAGTACATTAGGATTAATGAAAACTAGTTGTGGAATTAGTTGTATAAAATAATATATGAGAACATAAATATTTTACATGAAAGTGACGAAGGAACGTGAAACTGAATACAAAAAAGCTGGATTGTGATGTGCCGATCCCGTCAAAAACCTTGCTCTCAAAGGCTAAGGACTTGTTTGGTTTGCAATCTGGAAAACAAGATTTGAAATCATTGGATTCATGTATAATGTGAATTTGTTAGATTTTTGTTTTCCAATCATTGGATTCATGTATAATGTGAATTTGTTAGATTTACAAATGTGTTTGGTAGCAGATTCCGAATTTGGAATTGAGATCCAAAAATTAGAAAAGGTGTTTGGTTATGCATTCAGAAATTCATAAAACAAATTGTGAATCATGAGATGTGTTTGATTGAGGATCCCGATGAAAAAAAAAAGCAGAAGCACGGAAGAAGAGAAGAGAATGAGGAGAAAAAGAGAAAAAGAAAATAACACAAAAGAAAAGGGTGAAAATATTAAAACAATAACCCCCCAACATATATAATCATTCAAGGCAGTTCCCACATTGTTTATAAAATCAAATTGAACACATTTGTCTGACACGGAAGATTTAGCAACAGACTCCAACTAGAATTCAGTACAGTATTCAGAAAGAAAAGCAATCACCAGCACCACCATTATACACAAGGTAAGATTAGACTGCATCATAACAGTTCGGATACAAAATCACAAGATTTCAGTACAGGATTAAATAGGGGATCAATCCTTCTTACCCTATGAATGTTGCTTAGAGATAAAAGATCACTAAATCGAAAATTTCTTGAAAAAATCAAAGACAAATGGCAAGCTGCATCAAACAGGTGGGTAAACAGAGGTTCTAATTTATTATCCACATCTAATTAACATAACAACATCAGAGAGATTACTAGAAAAACATATAGAGATCTTGTAGAAAAAGGGCTACAGGATACTTTGATAAAGAAACGATTGTTTCTTAGCAGGTCCAAGACCATTGGGAACCACAATCACAACATCTGAACTTCAATGAAAAAAAAAAAAACAGTCGGTTGCTATTGTTTATATTTATTTGAGACAATGGGCAGACAAGCATTAAGGTCTCTTAATGAATCAACCACGCAACAACAACTTGCAAAAAATTACATTTTTTTTCTTATAGGTAACATAAATTCATTAGTGAAAACCCCAAAAAGAGAAACAAAAAGAGCCATCTTTGTCAAACCCAAATGAAATTACAACATTATAATATACATATATCTTCAACGATAAGGGAAAGGAAAACCTACATTCCAAATCTAAAGCTAACCAAATTCAACAAGTAATTACATTAAAGCATCCCATTATCTTCTGAAAACAAAGCTCTAGATGCTAGTATGAGATTTGCAGTAGAAAAATACTATCATTGAAGAAATGAAAAAGCAAAAATGGGACATGTGAAGTGGATATCATAACGGAATAGGAATAGGATTCACATAAACATAATGAAAAGAAGAGGAAACAGAGAACAAAAACAATCCCATTTATCTATGGAGAAAACGAGGGAGAAGGAAATTGAATGAAGAAGAAAAGATATGGTGGATAAAATGCCTCACCTGTCGACAAAAAGAAGACACGCAGAGGCAGTAGAGGACAGGATTTCGTATTTTGATTCGTGCCCTAGCCAGCCTCAATTGCCCTTCATTCCTTGGAGTCAAAGCTCGATCACTCTCTTCACCATTTTCCCGCCGTCAGTATTCTGAGTTTCAAGCCGGGAACTTAGCGTAAATTTACCAAATAAGTACTAAAATATGATTTTTGATTTTTAAGTTCAAGTTATTTGATTATTTTTAATGAATTTGTTGTTTTTTATTTCAATAAATTATTTAACTATAATTATGTTATTTGAGTAATTTTTAAGAAGTTTCGATATTTCAATAATTAGTATGTAAAAATATGTGATTTTAGTAAATGCCCTTTTTTAAACACCCATACATTGTAGTATTATAAAATTATTAATTTCACTCTTTTATTAATTAGTTTTAACGAAATTCAGACATATATTCTACGCATGTTACGTATTCCAATTTCATAAAAAATAACATTAAAATTTTCACAAATTAGTAGAATTTTTAAATAAATTGTTATGTTAAGTAAGATATAAAATCTATAAATCATACCTATATATTTAAATTTTCTATTACTATTGGTATTGTTAGGGATGGCAATGGGGCGGGCGGGGCGGGACGGGGGGGGATGCATTTCTCATCCCCTAACCCGCGGGGAATTTTAATCTTCATACCCTACCCTATCCCCTAATAAAAAAAATCGGGGGCGGGTTAGGGGATTATCCGTTCAGGGATCGGGTTACCCGCGGAGAAAATTCTTCGTTTTATATTTTAATTCTTATTTAAAAAAGAATATAAAAATGAAATATATATTTAAAATATACATTTTTAAGACAAATAGAAAACATAATACTAAACATTTTATAATATATTAGTTAATATTAACCATATTATATTTTTTTTTCAATAAATAAAGATATAAAGTAAACAAAATACATAAGATATTATTAAAATATCGGGTTTGGGGTCGGGATCGGGGTCGGGGTGGGGAATGTATTACCATCCCCGTACCCTAAAACAAATCGGGGGGAAATTTTCCCCCTAACCTAATAAAATGGGGATTCCTCACCTCTATAGGGTCGGGCCTCACGGGGCCCCCAACCCGCGTGGAATTTTATCATCCCTAATTGAAACATGTGAATTGCGTATAATTTATGTGTCTCAATTTCATTAAGACTATTATATAGAAATGTTGAGATGTTTATAAATATTTTTATAATACAAAGGTATGGTTTTTACATTTAACTTTTTTTTAAACTTACATCTGATTTATTTCTATCTACTTAATCAATAAAAAATATAATTTACTAAAACAATTTTAAAAAAAGAAGGCTAAATATATCTTTTGATCCCGAACGTATGATGAAAATTTTAATTTGGTCCTTAATATTTCAAAAGTTTCAATAACAACATTAGTATACTTTTTAAATTTCTTCTAATCAAAAGGTGAAATCAACCCATTAGGGCCGGTTTTGACGTGGTGCCAACGGTGCGACGGCACCGGGCCCCCAAAATTTGAGGGCCCAAAATTATGATGAAAACGTTTGTATTATATATAAAAAATGAGAAATTAAAACTATAAGGTAGCTTATGGTACATTGGCTCATGCTCTGTCATTATTTTCATTACCCCCTCCATGCTGGGGTTCGAATCCCAAACTATCCACTTTCTAAAATTCTTTTTTTTTTATTTTATATTATTTTGTATTGGTAGGTAATATATGAGGTGTTTACTGTTATTTATTTAAAATTTAATAGTATAAATTATATGACTTAAACAACTTCGGGGAATGTAAATTGCAATATATAATGTGTTTTAAATTTTATATTATTTTATATTGGTAATAAATTATATGACTTAAATTTTATATTATTTCGGGGTATGTAATTCGCAATATAAGTTTGAACCATTTTTATAAATTCATTAATTAAATGGTTTTCTTTAATTTAATTAGTGAATGTTAAAAAAATATTATTTTTATGATATTCTAAAATATTTAGTTATTGTTTGAAATATACTATTAGACATTTAACATTTTTTTTAAATAGTGTTATAATTATAATTATATGTGTAGAAGGAGAAAATTTGTCAAATTACAAATTGCCAAGTAATTATTTAAACCAATGACAAAATTACATGTCATTAAAATATAGACAAATCCAAATTCGACACGTGTCTTTAAATAAAATTAAAAGACATAAAATTGGCAAATCAAATAATGCCACGTGTCTTCTTTATGACCATTGGATGACACAAAATTTGTCCAATAAAATTATGCCACATGGCAATTGGACTCAAAGTCAAATGAAGCCCATATTCACTAGAAGCCCACCAAAAACTCTATAAATAGAGAGATCATTCATTCATTAAAGAGGGTGAAAAAAAAATATTCACAAGCCAGAAGACTTTGAAGACCGAAGACTTTTCGAAGACTCCTTGAAGATCGCTTTGAAGACCAAAGTTTCAACAACATCAACACTTTGATCCGAGAAATACGCCGACGGCCCTCGCATCAAAGTTTATATTTTTGATAATGCATCAGAGGATAAATTCATTAGAGATTATAACATCAAATTATTCATCAAATACAAACTTATATTTATTCCGTATTTAATTTCATTCCATTAGAAATTCTGTATGAACAAATTGGTAAGCCCGGTGGGACGCCCTTTGTCCCTTCACGAATGAAGAGAAAATCTTCCCTTCTTATAAGTACAGAAGGCTCTTTGAAAGTGAAGCGATATTTCGTCATTCCCACAAATCCAACTGGACAAGTACATGAAGAGGGCGATGTCAAACGTCCCACAAAAGGGAATAATCTCCTTCAATTTTGAGCTTGAAATTTAAACTCCACGTCGTAAGAGCCTAAACTGCATGATACTCCTGGCCCGCATGAGTTTAAAAGGTGAACGGCCCACCCACCAAAAAAAAATTCATTGAACTACGTTATGACTTGATCCCTATACATATAAAGGGTACGTAGGCAACTTAAATAAAATTTTAAGTTCAGTCAACCAACCAAAAAAAAAATCAATCGAACTACATTATGACTTGATCCCTATTCATACAAGGGTACGTAGGCAGCTTAAAACAAAATTTAAGTCCAGTCTATACAAAAAAAAATGGAATTCTTACCTCATTATCTTTCTCAAGAATATAACGTTGAGTTCAAGTAATGGATCGTTGCGAGTAACATCACTGCTAGGAGAGACTCCACGATCAATAGTCAAGATTATTGAGTTGGTAAATCAAAGGCATTATCTTTACTGCAAGATCGTTGAGGTTGTGACCGCGCCTATAAATTGGGGGCATATTGTCTTCACCACAAAAAGGGCTGACCACTGCATAGAGACGGGGTTAAAAATTGACCACCGCATGGAGACGGGGTTGGCCATCGCATGGAGACGGGGTTGAAAAGCTGACCATCGCATGGAGACAGGGTTGGCCACCGCATGGAGACGGGGTTAAAAAGTTGACCTCCTCATGAAGACAAGGCTGACAACCGCAAAGTGGAGGTGACCACCACCCTAGAACTATTGGGGAGTGTCGTCACTGCAAAGTGAAGGTGACCATCGCCCTGGTGCTATTGGGGAGTGTCGTCACTGTAAAAAGAAGGTGACCACCGCCCTGGTGCTATTGGGGAGTGTCGTCACTGTAAAAAGAAGGTGACCACCGCCCTGGTGCTATTGGGGAGTGTCGTCACTGCAAAGCGAAGGTGACCACCGCCCTGGAACTATTGGGGAGTGACGTCACTGCAAAGCGAAGGTGACCACCACCCTAGAACTATGGGAAATTTCATTGGGTAGCAGAATTTTTAGCAATATTTATAAATATAACATTTTTAAAAAGTATTTGCAAATATAGTAGATTTTTAAAAACACCTCATTCATGTGATCAGAGATATCAGTGATAACTTATAAAATAATCCGTGATTATCAGTGATTCCTGCACAAGATATTAGGATATCAGTAAATCAGTGATTACTGATCACTGATTACTAGTGGCAATTTTGTAATATTTTAGTTGCGAATTTAATTTTTCTGTTATTTTTGTAAAAAAAAAAAAATTTACTGCTATTTTTATAAATATTGGATATAATTTTGCTATTTTCGCAAGAGCCCCTGGTGCTATTGGGGAGTGTCGTCACTGTAAAAGGAAGGTGACCACCGCCCTGGTGCTATTGGGGAGTGTCGTCACTGTAAAAGGAAGGTGACCACCGCCCTGGTGCTATTGGGGAGTGTCGTCACTGTAAAAAGTGAATGTGATAATGATATGTACATGCAATGCAACAAAGTTCAAAAAAAAAAAAAAAAAAACCAACCTGAACCGGGCCGGACCAGCAGACCGACCGAACCAGTAGAGAACCGAACCAGACCAGTGACCAACCCAGATGATGATGCGGTGATGATGTCAGCGCAATAATTGGGCTATTTCTGGATTTTGGGCTTGCACCAATTGGACTTCAGGGTCAAACTTTGGGCTCAAATTTCTGGGCAGCTTTTTCTTCTTCTGGGCAGTCAAGTAGAGAAAATTTGGGCATGGACTATTGATCGGAAAACTCGCTAGAAACCGCCAAATCTCGCCGGGAATTCACCAAATCTCACTGAAAATTTGTTGGAAACCCCACCAATTTTTGAATGCAAAATATGAGAGGTCTAAGGCTCTTTTTATAGAGAGTTTATGATTAGGAAAATCCCCCATCTCCTAATCTATGGAAAGATTAGATTGAGATTAAAAAAAAATCCCTAATCCTAATCTGTACGTTTGTTTAAAAAAAAAAAATATCAAGCAAATTGACATTTCAAATTATATATATATATATATATATATATATATATATATATATATATATTCTATCATAACTTTTTATTCCGGGCTCCGATTATAAATCAGTGAATTGCGTTAGAATCATAACGACAAGACGATTGCATCGAAATATTTAGAATTTGAATGTCAAGAATTTCGAAAAAAGAGCAAATTACCAATATGCCCCTCATCTCAAATTCGGATTTTTTTTAGAGATATATTTTCAAGATTCACCCACGACCAAACTCGTGCATAAATCTCGAAAACGGGGCATTTGTAGAAGGAGAAAATTTGTCAAATTACAAATTGCCAAGTAATTATTTAAACCAATGACAAAATTACATGTCATTAAAATATAGACAAATCCAAATTCGACACGTGTCTTTAAATAAAATTAAAAGACATAAAATTGGCAAATCAAATAATGCCACGTGTCTTCTTTATGACCATTGGATGACACAAAATTTGTCCAATAAAATTATGCCACATGGCAATTGGACTCAAAGTCAAATGAAGCCCATATCCACTAGAAGCCCACCAAAAACTCTATAAATAGAGAGATCATTCATTCATTAAAGAGGGTGAAAAAAAATATTCAGAAGCCAGAAGACTTTGAAGATCGAAGACTTTTCGAAGACTCCTTGAAGATTGCTTTGAAGACCAAAGTTTCAACAACATCAACACTTTGATCCTAGAAATACGTCGACGACCCTCGCATCAAAGTTTATATTTTTGAGAAAGCATCAGAGGATAAATTCATTAGAGATTGTAACATCAAATTATTCATCAAATACAAACTTATATTTATTCCGCATTTAATTTCATTCCATTAGAAATTCTGTGTGAACAATATGTGTATCTAGATAGTTGATCATCCCTAAACCTAAATCTTAAACTCTTTAGTTCCAAAAGTCAGGTTTTATTAAATGCATCAATTAAATATTATTAAAAAAATCTCCGGATAAGATATTTTTAAAATATAATTTTCTAAAATATTTTATTATATTATTTAGTTGTTATTGTGTTTCAATAAAATTTAATATTTTTAAACTAATTTATGCTAGGGGCCCAAAATTACATTTCGTACTGGGCCCCTATTGTTGGGAATTTGAAGGGTTTGTTAAACCCTAAACTCCCTAATCCTAAGAACGAAAAATAGCAACACAAGAATATAAATAAAAGCGAGAGAGAAAACGACACCAGAGATTTTATACAGGTTCTCAATTGGTACGTTCTGTCTTCTACAGACTCTGTAGGTTCCACTATGAAGTTGAAGATTACATCAATGGAGACAAAAATAAAGAGTGTATAATCGCTCACAATTATACATAACCCCGAGTATCACTCAAACGGTTGCCCCCTCTCTATTTTCTCTCCATATGAATAAACCCCCAAATAACTATTTAAAATAGTTTCATTGAACTGCTCTCGGTGAGAGGCAGAAGCCGCCACCCACAAGTTCGCTTCAGCCACACAACTGACTTAAATAAGAAAGCCACCACCACCTACATTATAACTTCTTTATTTGCCAAAATACATTTGACCTAGTTTGGCTTTCTAATCCATCTCACGCTGAAGCAATTCCACAATGATGGGCTTTGGGCCTTGGACTTGCATATTGCCCATAGGACTTTGAATGGGTAATATGGGATTTTTAATTGTTTTGTTTTATTGTTGATTTGGGCTCTACCCAAACCCAACACCTATATAATTAGGACCGACCCTGCAACCCATAAATGAAGACTCCATTTAAATCAAAATGAAAATAATTTTGCAAATTGTAGGTGTGTCTTCTTGCTAAAATACAACAAAAATGTAAGCACGTTAAAAAAAAAAACTCACAATATGGGCATGGATTTGATATAAGGCGCAATCCCAAAACCCAACATATCCCAAAACAATTCAATCTTATTTCTAAGTTTACCAACTCTCTAACATAACCAGTTATCTTAGAAGTCAAAGAAACCACATCCTTAATAAAGAAAAAAGACTATCAAACATTCCTCTGGTAAATAAAAAAGAAGCCCAAATTTAACAACATGGCATGAATTTAAAGATCATGGCTTAAAAAAGCATCCTTTGTGCAAGTTTGTAAGAGAGAAGCAAAGGAAATTGGTTAGTTAGAAATAATTGTTGGCTTTTTGGGCCATTTAATCTCGCTTAATTATGTTTTGATGATAACAAACACTTAGTACTAATCAATTTTAGTATTTTAGTGTTGTGTTTTGTAGAGCAGAAAATATCGAGCGCGATGCAATTTGAATCGTCCAATTCCGAGCAAAATTGGAGAAGTTATTAATAAAAGAAAATTGGTTTTTAAATATATATATATATATATATATATATATATATATATATATATATATTATATTATATTTTCAGAAATTAGAAAAATGGAAAAAGAAAATTTAAAATGGGAAATGATTTCACCCGTCCGATCGAAAGTACATGTCAATCTGACGGTCCAGGATTTTATATATATTTATATTTATAATTTCAGATGTAAAATAAATGAAAAAGAAAAAGCTGAACTGATCTCAGCCGCACGATCGCGCCATCCGACGGTCCTCATTCGGCCACGTAGCACGTGCACCCAACCTCCTAACGCGCCTGATGCAAGCTTGCACCGCTGGACCCCACGCCAGCCGCTGATCGACACGCGTCCCTGCTGTTCCCCATGCCAGATTTTGCCTTTTTCCAGATGCAGCGAAGTGACCTATATGCCCCTAACATTTTGTTTAATGTCGTTCGCATCCTGACCCTTATGTTTATCATAAGCTGACCGATTTTGAAGCTCTCTCACAACAGCTCCTCTGCCCGAAATGCCCCTGCTGCCCGTGGAAGTTAATATTTTATTATTAATTTCAAAACAGATTTTCTCAGCCAATCATATGGTGACACGTGGCACCAACGGATTAATTGCTTCTTCCTCCTCTACATATGGCCGAAAAACAGTGGAAAATTTCACCAATAATTTTCAGATTTTGAGCTTCCATTGTTAAGGTCTTCAAGTCTAATTTTATATTATTTTGGGTTTTATTTTGAGTGATTTTATTAGGCTATTTTGAGAGCCATTCTTGTAAGAGTTGTACACTTTCATATTTACTCTTTGAGAGGGATTTGTATTTGTGTGAAATTTATAATTCACACTTGGGGTCGGTTTCCTAGCCCGTAAATAGGAACGGTTTTTGGGTTTGATCTTGCTCCCGACAAAAGGATCGGGTTTGTTCTTGAGCCCGGAAAAAGAACGGATTGGGTTGTACTTCCTCCCGGAAAAGGTATACAATTCCCGAGAGGCGCTCGGGGAGTGGACTAGGCCGGATTTTGGCCGAACCACTATACATCTTGGTGTCAATCTCTAACCCTATCCTCTTTAATTTATTGCACTCTTATTAATTGCTAAATATTTATTGTGCATATTAATTGGGATCATTAATTATCAATCATTGGAATTAATTGATGCTTCACATATTTATCACATAACATTTATTGAAGTTATTATTGATTGTTAGAAATTGATAGTGATTAAATTTTTCCAAGTATTATTGAAATTTAGTTTACTTTGTTTAAGGGAATTTTATGATAAAATTCATTTTAATTGTTTGAGCTTAAAAAGTCTAATTAACTTGTTAATTAGAAGTCATTAATCGAAAAAGTTTTAAATTAACCTAAAACCTTATTCACCCCCCCTCTAGGGTTGCCATACCGGTCCTACAATAATATCATACATATCAAAGAGTTTAGGATATGTATTCGGTAGAAAAAAATTACAAACAAAAGTAAATGTAATATTCTCAAACAAAACAAATCTAACTCTCCTTCTCTACAATAAGTTGTACTATTACATTTATAGAGACCAAATCAACAAAACTCATTATAAACGTAACAAGCTTCTCTAAAGCATCCACACTTAGAATTAATATCAATTAGGGAGCAAGCAGCAAACCTACTTAAATTATTAAGACAGCTTTCTATGAGAAAACACATATAAATGTTAATTCAATAAGGAAAGGAGGGGGATATTATAGAAATCGAAATAGAATTCACCATATTATTGATGAGGATGTGTTCATAATTAATCAATAAAAAAAATATAATCTACTAAAATAATTAACGAAATTACTAATATCTTAGGTCCCGTTTACTAATCAAGAATGAGAATGAAAATTTTATTATGTTTCCTATTGTTTACCAAGTAATGAAGTGATAATCAATATATGAGACTCGCTTCAAAATCAGGAATCACTCTCCTGAATATAGAGTAATCTCATTACTTACAAAAAGTTAATCAATCGCATTCCCTTTCCATGGGTTCCACATATATTTATTAGTTTATTTTCACATTATCTCTATTCGATTTTACATTCTCACCCTCATTTTTTCACTATTTATTTTAATTTGATTGATAATTAGTTTACAGGTCATTTATTTAATTTTAATTATTCATAATTTCTTATTTTCATTAAATTATTAAAATAAAATTTTATATACTAGTATATATTTTTAGTTAATGTATTTCCAATTTATTAAATTATGAAAAAGGTAATATAGTTATAATACGTCTTGTTCTTATTCATAATGCAAGTAAATAGTATAAAAGAAATTTGATTCCGATTCCAAAAAAATTAAGTAAACAACATTAAATAAATGTCTTTCCAATTCCGATTGATTTCATTCCATTTGATTTTCAACATGATTCTTATTTTTTTGATTCTTTGTAGGTAAACGAGGCCAATATATAATCTTCAAAAATGTTATTATAAATTCACTTAAGAAATGAAAGGGAAAAATACACTTTTGGTCCCTGAGTTTTGAGTTTGTTTACCATTTTGGTCTTTGGGTTTTCAAAACCGATATTTTTACCCTTGAGTTTTTGTTTTGTTTTCTATTTGGTCCATGCCGTTAAACATCAGTTAATTATTTAATAGAATGTCTTGTCATATTTAAATAATTTTATAGTAAAATAATATTATTTTATAATCATTATATTGTCTTAATGGCATATTTTAAATGAAGTTGGATTTTTATATTCATATTCATATTTTCTATCTCTCCTTCTTCTTCATCTCCCTCCTCGAACTTTTTCTTCATCTTCATATCCTTCCTCTCGCATAAAAAACTCAGCTCGCCGCCCCCTTTTCATCACCAAGCTGCCACCCTTGCATCACCAACACCAACACGACATCGCTTCCTTCACCAAAATGAAAATAAATATATTGGGGCAAAAACTTTGAAATATATAGGGCTTTATTCTTTTAAAAAAAACATAAATTATTAAATATGTGTCTTCCATAGGAGAAGTTACTAAAGGCCAAACACACTTCTTCTTCTGCTACTTCATGGACCTTTTATATATCTGTGTCTTCCATGGGAGAATTTTTTAATAACTTGATTAGAAGTTGGTGGGATTGAGGTTTGGTCTCTTGGATTTTCGCTAAAGATTTGAAAATGATCAAACAAGAATCCAAAGTTCTTGGATCACATTAAAGATCTAGGTAGAGACATGTTCTTTTAAAGAATTGATATGGAAATAATAACTTTAATGATGTGGAATCAAATCTTAATGGGTTGCATCAGGATAAATCTTATGAAACTTTCATTCATTTTGTTTGATTGGAGTCAAATCTCTATTTTTGGTGAAGGAGTGATAAAAACAAGCCAAGCAAAATTATTTAAGGAATTCAAGTTTCAAGAGTAGTTGCATTGATGACAACTCAAGATGCATTTATGGCAACTCAAGCTTCATTCAAGCCAACTAAAGCTTCATTCAAAGGAACTTAAAGAAACTTCAAGACAAACTTTAATGAACATTTAAAAGCTTCATTTAGAGTTCAAATATTAGTTTCAAAAGTAATAGTTGCATTATAGGTAACAAATTAAATGGTGGCAAAATGTAACTTAAGTTTTTGCTTTAAATTTATAGGATGTAGGGACTTAATGGGGGTTTTTCTTTAAATTTGTAGGTTACAATGTAAGGACTTAATGGGGCTGATATGAGATCATTATGAATGAAATTTATATATACTTTAAGCCTATAAATAGGCTTTGTATCAGCCAATGTAAATCAAACCTGAAAGATTGAAAGATTAATGAAATGAGAGTCTTGAATCTTCTTCATATTCGGTTTTTTTTCAAAATGAATCTTCTAAAACCATAATTGTTTTTGTCTTTTTTTTCCACTCATTTGTGTAGAGTAGAGAAGATTTTCTCTCTTTAATGCTTTGAGAAGAAATCGTCAAATTACAATGGAGAAGTTTTGAAGAAAATCTCAAACTTGAACATAAGAAAGATAGTAGAATTTTTCACAAAATCTAATTAATTTTGCACTAGGATATTAGAATTTGAGTTAGAGAGGAGAGAATTTATGAGCGAGGGTAAATGGAGAATTTGCGTGCTAAAAGAAAGAGAGAGAACTTTTTTCTCTTTTCCAATCTTGGACTTGGCCTTCAGAATCAGGGTGTATTCTAAATCTACCATTTAAGTCATTTTTTAAAACTTTTGATATTTTAGTAATATGGTGGGCCTAATATGCTATCCGAGTAAATCTCCCTAATTAGAATTATAACACATAAGAAAAATTATAAGTATAAAATTATTTAAATATGACATGTCAATATTCTGCTAAATAATTAAGGTTTAACAATAGGGACTAAATAGAAAACTGAATGAAAACTTCGGACATATGTCGATTTTGAAAACTCAAGACTAAATGATAATCAAAATCAAAACTCAGACACTAATTTTATTTTATTTTCCAAATTGAAAATAACAATATCCTATTGGTAAGTAGTACGTGGCAAAAATGTTTGGGGGCGTTATGGCTTGCGATAGGAAGTGAGAAGCCAAAAACAAAAACAAACAAACAAACGAAGCAAGACGGCAGATGGAGGATCTGTACGCTTTGGACTTCGACGGCGTTCTCTGCGATAGCTGCGGAGAAAGCTCTCTTTCTTCTCTTAAGGTTTCATTCTCTCTCTTTAATCTGTTTCAAAATTCATCTGCATTAAATTGGATTTTGTTTCATTTTTCGTAGGCTGCTAAGATAAGATGGCCAGCTTTATTCGACTCCGTGGATTCAACCATGGAGAATTGGATTGTCGATCAGATGCATACAGTTTGTTTCCTTTTACATTTTTATTTACTATTTACTTATTTCTTTTTGTTTATTTGTTCTATTACATTTTATCCCAAAAAAGAAAAAAAATGTTTTTGAAATTTGATGTAATTACAAAGAAAATGAAGGGGCAGAATGTAGATGATTTATGGTATTTTAAGGAACATGCAAAAAAATTTGTTTCGGACAAAAAGTCCCAAGCTTTTTTTTTTTTTTTTTAATAGCTACCCTTGTTCATGCTCATTGTGTAACTCTTTTTACCCATTGTCTTGTAATCTGCAAATCTTATAACTAAACAAAACTTGTCATGTTTCAAAGACGTTTTTACTCGAATTAAAGAGAGAGAAGTCCTTAAGAAATTTAATGTGTCAAAAGAAGATTCTAGTTATGAATATGAGTTTGTTCATATAACTAATGTGCTGCAATGTGGTAGGTACGGCCTGTGGTTGAAACCGGATATGAAAATTTATTGCTCGTTAGGTTGCTGTTGGAGATAAGATTACCCTCAATTAGGAAGTCTTCGGTGTGTATATGTTCTCATAACTCTGACTTCAGTATATAGAATCATTTTTGTTGATAGTCTTGTGCATTTTGGTGGACATCATGGTCTTTTTTTTAATTAGAAAGGTTGCAGAAGGGCTCACAATTCAGGGAATATTGGAGAACTGGTCGAATTTGAAACCAGTCATCGTTGAAGAATGGGAAGAGAAAAGGGAGAGTCTCATAGACCTTTTTGGAAAGGTTAGAGATCAATGGATGGATGAGGATTTAACAACTTGGATTGGTGCAAATAGGTATTGTCATCAAACTTGGTATTCTTTCATTTTGCTTCAAACTGATGATGAATATTTAAAGCCCCACCATAAGAATTTGAGCATTCCTTTTTTCAGTAGCTTTTGTTCCTTATGTTTGAGGTCCATTCAAATATCTCGATTGTTTAGCTTACCTTTACTCAATATTGTGGAAAAGGCTGAGGAGTAAGGTGGTAGTGAATGATTTTTTTTTTAAAAGAGTAGTTAATGAATTCTTAAGCATTAAAAGCTAACAAAAAAAAAAGCGTACCACAGAAAGGCACAATTACGAAGACTTGTTCGAAACTTAAGGCCCGTTTGGAATAACTTTTAGGTGGGTCTAAAAATGTTTTTGGACTAAAAAAGTTAAGGATTTTTGGGCTCTCTAAAAGTTATTTCAAATGAACACTTACCCTCCAATTAATTGTGCTGGAATGTATCAGTCATTCTATCATTGCTATGTTTTTTATTTAGAACATTATTCTTTCTACAATAACAAAGAAGAAATTTAGGCTTATTCTGAAGCAGTGTTTTGAAAAGCGAGAGCGCATAGGCCCTTTTTTTTGCGGTTTTTTTTCCACCTTTTTCCTGTTATTATGATATTTTAATGTATTTTAAGGGCGGGAATGGGAAAAAATAATTTTATATGCCTCTAATTTTAAACAATACCTAAAAAGAGTTCTCATTTTTTTAAATTTTCTTTATTATATTATTTTATTATACTAGAACTTTCATAAATAAAATATTTATTCTATATTTTTATATTATGAGCTGAAAAAAAGCTTTTCGTCGCGCTTAAGTCCCACAAGACTTAGTCGCTTTAGCGCTTATTGCTTTTTAAAATAGTGTTTTGAGGGGATAGTCACTCCAAAACATAGTTAAGAAAAGTCAATTTTGATACTATTTGTCTTGCTTATGCTGGTGTTTACTGTTATAAATTGTGATTGAATTTATACATATTGACCTTTTCCCTTCTCGCTTGTGAGAAGGGAAGGGCCGTGATGTTTGTGTTTACTCTTGGTTAAGAATGACATATTGTCAACTATCATAAATTGTACTTCTTGTTCCTTTTGCTTTCTCTTCTTTTTGTAATCCTTGGGGTGCTTTTTGTTCATTTCATTCATCAATGAAATTGTTTCTTATAATTTAAAAAAAAAAAAATCATGTGCAGATTTTATCCAGGTGTTCCTGATGCCCTTAAGTTTGCAAGCTCAAGGATATACATTGTTACCACAAAGCAGGTTTCGTTTAGTTCCCAATACACTAGAAAACAGTTCTGGCTTTATTAGTTTTTCACTTGCTAACATCTCTTACTCATATCTTTTTAAAAGGGTGATGTACAACTGTATTTTTTTAAATTACAGAAGTTTACATGCATCTTCTTACGGACCTTCGCTCTCTTTTAATCCAGAGTCGATTTGCTTATGGTTTACTACAAGAACTTGCTGGAGTGATCATACCTCCTGAAAGAATATTTGGTCTAGGAACCGGGTTAGTATACTGCTGCTTAGTTTTTGGAGTTAGACATATAGTTCTTTGCCAGAAATGCTAGTCTCATTGATTTGTTTCATATATCATGAAAATTTATTACTTATTTTCTTCTTAACTAAAAATTAAGAATTCCTTTCAGTCCAAAGGTTGAAGTGTTAAAGCTGCTTCAAAAGAAACCCGAACACCAAGGATTGAAACTGCAGTAAGATATACATACCACATCATATTTTCACTCGCTCATAGTATCGGCTTTTATACTCTTTTAAGTGTTTATACGTATAGAGACAACTGAAAATAGATGGTTCTTAAATGTGACCAGCTTTGTGGAAGATAGATTGGCTACCCTAAAGAATGTTATCAAGGAACCCGAATTAGATGCGTGGAATTTATATCTAGGTACATCTTTCCCTCTCTTTTCGTTTTTTTTTTCCTGGAAAAAAATATATGCTGACACTTTTATTTCATGCGTTCTTTTGAGGCAGCAGTATTTTTGGTTGATAATTGGGTATATTTTTAACAGGGGACTGGGGATATAACACGCAGAAAGAGAGAGAGGAAGCAGCAACTATTCCGAGGATTCGACTTCTCCAGTTATCTGACTTCTGTAAGAAGTTGAAGTAGTACTTCATTTTTCTTGAAGTATCATTTTTATAGATCAATGTGCATCCTATTTATCGAATTCAATTAACTTGAATTAATGTTAATGTTCAATAATTATGTTCTGTCCTTTTTTCTGGTTTAGTTTTGGGCTCCTCTTGATGTCTTGAAGCTGTATGCTCTTTAATTGTGTTGAGCGTTGAGATTAAGAAAAATTCAAAATAGAAAATCTCACTTGAGGTTTTGCCCCTAATTCCTGGAAGAGATTATTTGATTTCCATTTTGCACGTCAGTTGAATACTTTTTGTCTCTAAAGAATGAAGAGTATCTTTGATATAGAGATTGACGTGGTTAGGTCACTCGGGTGTTCAAATTCCCTGCTGGGATGGGAAACATGTTTTCCATTTTCAATTTGATTTTTTTTTTTAAAAAAAATCTATATGGTATATTTATAAAAATGAAATTATGTTCGCCTTTTTAATAGATTTTTTTATACATATATTGTCCCCTTTGGATTTGAATTTTTTAAATTCCCCCACCCAAAAATAAGTTTTTATATATATATATATATATATATATATATTACATTATTTATTTTAGTCTCATGTTAAATAAACATGTTCATTCTTTTCTTTGATTTTTTTGTCTCATTTATAATAAGATTTTAGGCAACTATATTTGTAAATGAGATTATTTTTTTAAATATTAGGTCTCATTCAGTTATATGTGCAAGAACATCTTTATTTTGTTTATAAAATATGTCAAAATACATTATAAATATATTAAAAAATTAAGTAACAATTTATAAAACAAGAGGAAAAAGTGTCATCTTAAAAATGGAATGATTTTGAAACGTCGTGAAGAAGTATTTTTATAATTGATAAAAATATTTTGGTTTAAAACTAACCTACATTGAAACACCAGTACATTTTTTTTAATCAAACACAACAAATAAATTTTATAAAAAAAATGGGTTTATTTAAAGAAAGTTTATTGGTATACAATTTATCAAAATAGAAGTTGAAACGACCTACCAACTGATATACACTACTCTATGTTTTTTGCTCCCCCTAACAAAAATTTATGGCCTCGTCCCTGCGGACGGGGAACATTTTTTCCATTTTCATCGCACCGCCTCCGTCCGATCCCCAAAGTTATTTAATTAATTAATGAATTTTTTACTAATATTATACTATTATTAATCTTTTAATATAATATAATTTTTATTATAATATATGTTTTTAAATCTAAAAAATATAAAATATATCTTGTAGTGTTAAATTATTATATAATTAAAATATTTTTAAATCTTAAAAAAAATTGTAGGAAAATTCCCAGTTCGAGGATCAGGTTTCCTGTAGGGAAAATTTCCCATTTTATATTTTAATTTTTAATTAAAAGGAATATAAAAAAATTTATATTTAAATTATACATTTTTAAGGCAAAAAGAAAACACAATATTAAACATTTTATAATTTATTATTTAATATAACCATATTATATATATATATATATTTTTCAATAAATAAAGATAAAAGTAAACAAAATACATAATATATTACTAAAATATCGGGTTCAAGTTCAGGTGGTGAGTGGGGAATGTATTTCCATCCCCGTACCCTAAACAAAATCGGGGGAAACTAACCTAACCCTAACCTCTATAAAACGGGGATGTGGGGCCCCTAACCCGTGTGGAACTTTATCATCCCTAATTACCAACAACCACCTTAAACTCACCATTTGCCATTCAAAGTAAGCTAATTATGCGTAAAATCGGCAAGCACGATCCCAACCTACAATTAATTACAACTAACAATATTTAATACTCTAAACATTAAACATTTACACAAAATATGCAAAATGGAAACCCGGTTCAAGGAATGTGGTAATGCCGAAATTCGGAAGTTTTTGTAAGCCCCGATACAAGGTAATTTTTTAAATTTTGAACTTAATATTATTTTTATTAATAATATTAAATTGTAGGAAAATTAATTTAAAATATGAATTTTGCATTTATAGGCTTCTTAGTTGACAATTTCTTGAGGAGGACTTGTAGGCAATTTTCGTTGAGTTGGAGGAGATTTTAATAATTAGGAAAAGGAGAGAAGAGAATTAGTCAGGGTTTTCCACGCCGACTTAAACACTTAACTTAGCATTTAAATGAGATTAGATAAATTAAATAATACTAATCCAAATAATTATATTATTATTTAATTTATTTAATATTCATTTAATAAAAAAAAGTCGGGATGTTACATATATCGTTAATGAATTAATGAAGTTAAAAATAGCTTAAGTTTATTTATTTAAAATAAATTATATTTAATAAAGAATTAGAAATTCTAGGACACTATTTCTGACAATTTTTATTTATTGTTTTCAATTTATTTTAAAATTTAAAATTTATTTTTTATTTAAAAAAATATTGTTATAGGTATTATTTATAAAAAAAACCCTTTTTTAATATCTAAATAATTTATAATAAGGATTTAGTGAGTACATATTTGAATGAGTATTTTTCAAAAATTGATTCTAACTATTTTTCCAATTTTTTTTATTTTTTTTTATTTAAAAAAAATATTATTATATGAATTATTAATAATTTTAAAAAAAAATTATGATCTGAATAATATATATATATATATTTTTAAAAAAATCTTAACATTAAACCATAAAAATAATTCATAATAAAAATTTAGTGAGTATATATTTGAATAAGGGTGTGTTTGGGAGTGCTTTTTGGCTAGTGCTTTTAAATAAGTAGAGACACTTCCTAAATACAATTTGTATGTTTGACAACATTTTAGAAGTACTTTTTATAAAGTCAAAAGCACTTCAAAATGCTTTTTGAAGAAGTAGGTAATATGTGCCTTTTGAATTGCTTTAAAAAATTTAAACCTTGTATTTCTAATTTCTTCTACTATCTTTCTAACTTCTCTTTAGACATTTTATCTCTCTAACTTCTCTCTATACACTTTCTCTCTCTAACTCATCTCTACACACTTTCTCTCTCTAAACTTCTTTCCATGCATTCTCTCTCTCTAACTTATTTTTCCACTCTCTCTCTAATTTCTCCTTACACTTTCTTTCTCTAATTTATTTCTACCAATTTTCTTTTCTACACACATTTTCTCTAACAAGAACTCTAAAAAAGATTAAAAACACTTTTTAAATATTATATCCAAACAATAAAAAAATCTATATGGTATATTTATAAAAATGAAATTATGTTTTGTCCTTTTTAATAGATTTTTTTACATATATATCGCCCCCTTTGGATTTGAATTTTTTAAATTCCCCCACCCAAAAATAAGTTTTTTATTTTGTTCATTCTTAAAAAATAAATAAATAAATAAATATATATATATATATATATGACATTATTTATTTTAGTCTCATGTTAAATAAACATGTTCATTTTTTTTTGTCTAATTTATAATAAGATTTTGGGCAACTATATTTGTAAATAAGATTATTTTTTAAAATATTGGATCTGATTCAGTATATGTGCAAGAGCATCTTTATTTTGTTTATAAAATATGTCAAAACAAATTATAAATATATTAAAAAATTAATTAATATTTTATAAAACAAGAGGAAAAAGTGTCATCTTAAAAAATGAATGATTTTGAAACGTCGTGAAGAAGTATTTTTATAATTGATAAAAACATTTTGGTTTAAAACTAACCTACATTGGAACACCATTAATTTTTTTTTAATCAAACACAACAAATAAATTTTATATAAAAAATGGGTTTATTTAAAGAAAGTTTATTGATTTACAATTTATCAAAATAGAAATTGAAACGACCTACGAACTGGTATACACTACTCTATGTTTTTTGCTCCCCTTAACAAAAATTTATGGTCTCGTCCCTGCGGTCGGGGAACATTTTTTCCATTTTCATCGCACCGTCCCCAAAGTTATTTAATTAATTAATGAATTTTTTACTAATATTATACTATTATTAATCTTTTAATTCATATAATATTAAATTTTTATTATAATATATGTTTTTTAAAAAATATAAAATATATCTTGTAGTATTAAATTATTAAAATATTTATAAATCTTAAAAAAAAATTTAGGAAAATTCCCAATTCGGGGATCAGGTTTCTGTAGGGAAAATTTCCCGTTTTATATTTTAATTTTTAATTAAAAGGAATATAAAAATAAAATTTATATTTAAATTATACATTTTTAACACAAAAAGAAAACACAATATTAAACATTTTATAATGGGTAAAGTACCTCTTTGGTCCCTGAGTTTTGGAAGTTGTGTCTATTTGGTCCCTGCGTTTTCAATTTGTGTCTAAGTGGTCTCTGAGTTTTGGATGTTGTGTCTATTTGGTCCCTGCGTTTTCAATTTGTGTCTAAGTGGTCCCTGAGTTTTGGATATTGTGTCTACTTGGTCCCTAGATTTTCAAGAACTATTAGAAATAAGTTTAATTGGTCTTTAATTTAACGTATTCGTTAACTTCTTACCAGATTATTGACTTAACGCTGACATAACATGTTTAATTGGTCAAAATACGAAGATGTGATTAAATTTTTCATCAATCTAGGCTTAATTTGACATAATTATTAATCTCATGTCAGTATTTTGTTCAACTAAACATTTTATGTCATCGTTAAGTTGATATTATGCTAGTGAGTTAACAAATTAATAAAGGATTAAACTTGTTTATAATAATCCAGGGACCATTTAGATAAAACTTGAAAACTCAGAGACAAAAGAGACACAATATTTAAAACTCAGGGACTAAATAGACACAAATTGAAACGCAGGACCAAATAGACACAATATCCAAAACTTCGGGGAGGACCACTTAGGACAAATTGAAAACGTAGGGGACCAAATTGGGGGGGGCTCTAAAGCGGGGGGACCAAATGAGTACTTTACCCTTTTATAATTTATTTTATAATATATATATATATATATTTTTTTTTCAATAAATAAAGATAAAAGTAAACAAAATACATAATATATCACTAAAATATGGGGTTCGGGTTCGGGGGCTGGGTGGGGAATATATTATAGGGATGGCAACGGGGCGGGGCGGGGTCGGTGATGCCATTCTCATCCCCTAAACCGCGGGGATTTTAAATCCCCATACCCTACCCTATCACCTAATCAAAGAATCGAGGCGGGTTAGGGGATTACCCGTTCGGGGATCGGGTTCCCCACGGGGAAAATTCATTTTTTTATATTTTAATTCTTATTAAAAAAGAAATATAAAAAAAGAATATATATATTTAAAATATACATTTTTAAGATAAAAAGAAAATTTAATATTAAACATTTTATAATTTATAAGTTAATATAACCATATTTTATATATTTTTTCTATTAAATAAATATAAAAGTAAACAAAATACATAAGATTTATTAAAATATCGGGTTTAGGGTCGGGGGCGAGGTGAGGAATGTGTTCCCATCCCCTAACCCTAAAACAAATTTGAGAAAACCCCCCCCCCCCTAACCCGCGGGGAATTTTGCCATCCCTAATGTATTCTCATCCCCGTACCCTAAAACAAATCGGGGGAAACTAACCTAACCCTAACCCTAACCTCTATAAAATGGGGATGTGGGGCCCCTAACCCGCGGGGAATTTTGTCATCCCTAATTACCAACAACCATCTTAAACTCATCTTTTACCATTCAAAGTAAGCTAATTATGCGTAAAATCGGCAAGCATGATCCCAACCTACAATTAATTACAATTAACAATAATCAATACTCTAAACATTAAACATTTACACAAAATATGCAAAATGGAAACCCGGTTCAAGGAATGTGGTAATCTCGAAATTCTGGCTGTTTTTGTTACGCCCCGATACAAGGTAATTTTTAAAATGTTTGATAATATTAAATTGTAGGAAAATTAATTAAAAATATTAATTTTGCATTTATAGGCTTCTTAGTTGACAATTTCTTGAGGAGGACTTGTAGGCAATTTTCGTTGAGTTGGAGGAGATTTTGATAATTAGGAAAAGGAGAAGAGAATTAGTCAAGGTTTCACACGCCGACTTAAACACTAAACTTAGCATTTAAATGAGATTAGATAAATTAAATAATACTAATCCAAATAATTATATTATTATTTAATTTATTTAATGTTCATTTAATATAAAAAATTGGGATGTTACATATATTGTTAATGAATCAATGTAGTTAAAAATAACTTAAGTTTATTTATTTAAAATAAATTATATTTAATAAATAATTAGAAATTCTAGGACACTATTTATGACAATTTTTATCCCTACATTTAAATGTTATTTTTTTCAATTCATTTTAAAATTTATTTTTTATTTAAAAAAAATATTGTTATAGGAATTATTTATAAAAAAAAAACCTATTTTAATATCTAAATAATTTATAATAAAGATTTAGTGAGTACGTATTTGAATGAGTATTTTTCAAAAATTGATTCTAACTATTTTTCCAATTTATTTTAAAATTTTGTTTTTTTTATTTAAAAAATATTATCATAGGAATTATTTATAATTTTAAAAAAAAATTATTATCTGAATAATTTATAATTTTTTTTTTAAATCTTAACATTAAACCATAAAAATAAGGGTAAAATGCAAGAATGACCCATGCACTTTTACCCAATTTCAAGTATGACCCATGCACTTTATTTTTCTCAAAATACACCCCTGCACTTATTAAGAAGCCATCATCTAATAAAAAACCATCCATTTTAACATTGAAATATTATTCCATTCTTTTTTTTTTTTTAAGATTTTAACAGAATATTAATATTTCTTAATGTGACGACCCGTCACTTTAAAATAATTTAAATTAGAAAACACAGCGGAAGTCTTTTATTTTAAGAAAAATTGGCGTGATTACGTTTGAAAATAGGCTAGCCAAAACCTGTTTACATCTTAAATTCAGACATCTAAAAACACAAGGAACATTAAGTTCCTATTAGGAGTTAAAAATGATTTATAAACATAAAAAGTAAAAGACAAAAAGCTCTTAAGAGCCATTTACAAATATACAACTCCAAAATTATATAAAATTCACAAAACCATGTACATGGATTTTTACATAACACCTAGTCCATCTCGAAATCATCATCATCTCGATCAAGGGGGCGCGTGCTCCTCTTCCACGATCCCAAACATTACCTGAAATGTTTGTAATATCATGAGCTAACAAACTAAGCCCAATGAGAATAATAAGAATAAAAAGTAAGGATAGACCTCAAATTCGTATTATGATTTGTGTCCAATTTACCTGACACAATTCACTCCTAAAGTCCTCCAAACTCTAGGTAATTTCATTCTAAACTTTCCAAAGGATGATATTACTAACACTCGTAGTCAATCCTCATCCTTTAACTTGTTATGACATAAAATAAGAAAAATAAATAACTTTGCATAGAATATAACATCTCGATTCTCTTTCTCATCGATCATAAGCATGAATGCATGAGGACATCCCGTAGGATTCGCATACGCCCTTATGCATGAAGAAGGTAACGTGGTCTATCCCGTAGGATCCATCGTTCTCCCTCCTTTTCTTTCTCACTTTCTCTTTTTCTTTCTGTGAGGTAATGTGGTCTATCCCGTAAGATCTATCATTCTTCCATTCACGTCTTGCTCATTCTCTCTTCTTTTTCTATGAAGGTAATGTGGTCTATCCCGTAGGATCCATCATTCTCCCATTCATATCTTTCTCATTCTCACTTTTTTTTTCATAATGCGAGATGTTATGATGCAATATGATATGTTTTGGAGTAAATAAATAAAATGCGGAATTAAAGTAGCCGATACAAACATAAAGTAAAAAGCATAAAGTAAAGGACATAAAGTAAATAAATAGAAAACTCCGGACGAACGATATGTCAATCGAACTCCGCTAACAATAATAAGAGTAAAATCATAACTTAAACGATTAACCTATACCTTCCAGGATTCTAAACTTCCAACATAATCTGAGGTTCTATTAATCGTTCTAAATACAAGTGGATCTTTTAACTTCCAATGATCCAACCTAAGCTTCGAAACGAATCTAACTTAGAATCTTCTAAGATTCAATAGTTTCCTCGAGAACTCCTAAGTTCTCACTTAAAGGATTAACTCCTAATCCTAAGGGCACTAACTCACATCCCTCTAATCTTAGATTCGGATTCTAGTCTTAGTTTCAATTCTACAAACCATTATACTTATTTGCTTTCTATAGTTACTTTAAATTCTAACTATTCTCACCTTAAAAAGTGATGACTTCGCTCCTAAATCCGGAAGAGCTATCAAGCGAACGGTTCAAAAACACCTACAGTTCGAATTATATCTCAAAAATTAATAAATTACCAACTATCGATCAAACAACAACTAAACATACAAAACGACGAAAAATCCATCAAACCCCCCACAAAGAGGCTCTCGGCCTTCACATGGAAATTGGGCCTCGAGTTTGGTTTTCCGGCTTTTAGGCAATTTAAAAGTGTTTTGAGTTGGTTTTAAACAAATTCGATATTCCCGAATTCAATGGTTATCGATAATTAGGGTTTTTGAACATTAAGCCCTTTCCCGAATCGAACTTTAATAAACATTATTTCATTAATTTATAACCCATAATTGAACCCAAAAATGTAAATTTCAAACGGGAAGGGTTTCGACTGAAAATCGGTTTTAGGGTTTAGGGAAAGTTTCAAAATTAGTAAAAACAACTCTCGTAATTACAAACATTGAGTTTCACAACACGAAATCGAAGGAAATCAAAGAAAACTCCATTAAAACACTATTTGGAGCTTAGGGTTTGAAGTTTAACTTGGGGGGGGGGGGGGGGGTCTGGAGAGAAAAGCACGATGGTTAGGTGGAAATGAATCCTAGACCCAGGGGCTTTCCGATGCAACCGAAATCGAGTCGATCCGCCGAGAAACGAGTAAAAACCAAAAAATCCTTTCCCCCTTGAGAGCCACGGTTTTGGGAGAGTTTTGGATGAGGAAAATGTCAACTTTTGGTCAATGGTGATTTAAAGAAAGAAAAGGGAGAATAGTGTTTAGATATTTTTTAAGAAATTGGAAATCTTGGTTGCGTCCTTTTATGACTTTTGACTTAAGAATCAAAACCCGATGCTCTTAAATTAATCTAAAGGTGATTAATAATTATTAATTGGCCTATTAATAATTATTAATGTCACCGAAAGCGAATTTAGAGCATTTAAAAAAGCGATTTAAAAAGGATTTGGGTAAATTAACTACTAAAATCGAAATTACAAAATAATAATTAATCTAAATACTTAAATTGAAATAAATAAATAAATAAATAATAGAATAATATAAATAAATAAAATAAAATAAAAAATTTCACTTCAAAATAACAGGACGTTACACTTAACCTTTATGACTAACCTTGGGTAAAAAAAACCGGGACCCCCAATGTTTACATAAGCATTCAGTCATCCTTTACTTAAGAAAAATTACCATCTCCTTAAAAAATAACAATCTACTCATCAAGATTTTTACAATAGCATCCGACCTATGCCTTTCGTTCTGCTACAAATCGAATCATGTAAGAATCGAACCACGAATTAGGCACAGACTTCAATAAGGAACTTTAGAAAATTGCGGGTCACAATTTTTTGACCTAATATTTGTTGAAAAGGTTAATAAATATTAATATTCTATTAAAATGTAAAAAAAAAAGGAATAAAATTATAACTCAATGTTAAAATGGATGAGTTTTTAATAAATGATGACCTCTTAATTAGGGGTGTGCAAATAAACCAAAAAACCGCTAAACCGAACCGGACCGAACTGAACCGTCCGGTTTGGTCCTGTTTTTTCCCTTAATATTGGTTGTTCGGTTTATGATTTTCAAAAACCGACACTTTCGGTTTGGTTCATGGTTTGCATAATAAAAAACCGCAGAAAACCGAACCGAACAGCTTCCTTTATAAAAATTGGGAAAAACTAATAATTTTCTATATTATCTTCACCCCTTGAAAAAAGCCCTAAATCGTCTCCATCTTCTCTTTTTATCATCATTTATTCTTCAACTCTATTTCTCACTTGTACGAGTTTCATTTTCCTCCCTTTTATCCACAATGACCATTTCATTTGTTCATATTTATGTGTTTTTGTGGTTCTTGATTCAAATTAGATGTAGGCCTCATGGTGGTTTTCTATTCGGATCCATGCTTTTCAAAGGTTTTTTCTTTTATTTAAAAAAAAAATACATATATGCCGGTATAGTGGTTATTTGTTAGATCTATTACTCTATATGGTGGTTTTTACTCTTATCTCCGGCAAATGAGACTTTTCCCTCCGGTCCCTTCTTAGATCCGTCAATGGTGGAAGTTTTTTCCGTTTGCTAGCTTATTGTTGTATGAACCGAAACCGAACCGCGAAAAAACCGAAATCGCGGAAACGAAACCGATCGGTTTAGGAAGAAAGATAGGAACCGAACGGTTCCTCTATTGTGTGAACCGATATGTACGGTTTGGTTGTCGGCTTACTCCAAAACCTAACCAAACTGAACCGTGCACACCCCTACTCTTGATAAGTGCAAGGGCGTATTTTGAAAAAAATAAAGTGTAAGGGTCATATTTAAAATTGGGTGAAAGTGCAAGGGTCATTCTTGTATTTTACCCTAAAAATAATTCATAATAAAAATTTAGTGAGTATGTATTTGAATAAGGGTGTGTTTGGGAGTGCTTTTGACCAAGCCAAAAGTGCTTTTAAATAAGCAGAAAAACTTGCTAAATACAATTTGTATGTTTGACAACATTTTAGAAGCACTTTTTGTAGAAGTCAAAAACTCTTCAAAGTGCTTTTTAAAGAAGTAAGTAATATGTGCCTTTTGAATTACTTTTGATTTTTTAAACCTTGTATTTCTAATTTCTTCTACACATTTTATCTCTCTAACTTATCTCTAGACATTTATCTCTCTAACATCTCTCTACACACTTTCTCTCTCTAACATCTCTCTACACACTTTCTCTCTCTAACTCCTCTCTACACACTTTCTCTCTCTAACTCCTCTCTACACACTTTCTCTCTCTAACTCCTCTCTACACACTTTCTCTCTCTAAACTTCTTTCCATGCATTCTCTGTCTCTTATTTTTCCACACTCTCTCTAATTTCTTCTTATACACTTTCTTTCTCTAATTTATTTCTACCAATTTTATTTTCTACACACATTTTCTCTAACAAGAACTCTAAAAAAGATTAAAAACACTTTTTAAATATTATATCCAAACAATAAAATAATATACCACTAAGCACTTTTTATCATATTACTTTTAAGAAAAGTACTTTGATTAAAAGCACTAATTTAAAAAATTTCTAACCATTTCTTCAAATTTTTTTTAATTTTTTAAAAAAATATCGTTATAGGAATTATTAATAAAAAAAAATTTGTTTTTAAAATCTATGTAAAAAATTGTTATATAAGAATCATTTGAAAAAATTGTTTTTAAAATCTTGGCACTATTTATTTTTTAAAATATGAATTGATAATGCTTTGGTTTTTACTTTTTGATTTAAAAAAAATATTGTTTAGGAATTATTTGTAAAAACAAAACTAAATAATTTATAATAAAGATTTTAGTGAGTGCATATTTGAATGGGTATTTTTTAAAAATTGATTCTAACAATTTTTTATTCAATTTATTTTAAAATTTCGTTTTTTCTTGTTATTTTAAAAAAAATATTGTTATACGAATTATTTATAAAAAAAACAAATTTGTTTTTAAAATCTAAATAATTTATAATGAAGTTTTAGTGAGTATATAATTTATTCAAACCATTTTTTTTCAATTTTTTTTAAATATTTTCTTTTCGATTAAAAATAATATTGTTATAGAAATTATCTATATATATTTTTAAATTTTTTATTTAAATCATTTATATATATATATATTATATATATATATATATTTAAAATATTAACATTAAACCATAAAAATAATTTATAATAAAGATTGAGTGGGTACATATTTGAATGAGTATTTTTCAAAATTTGTTTCTAACCATTTTGTTTTTTTTTTTTTTTCTTTTTAAAAAAAAAAAAAAAGTATTGTCATAGAAATTATATATATAAAAAACAATTTTTTTTTAAATCAAAATAATTTATAATAAAGATTTTAGTGAGTAATGAGTATTTTTCAAAAAATTGTTTCTAACCATTTTTTCCAATTTATTTAAACTTTTTGTTTTTTTTATATTATTTAAAAAATATTGTTATAGGAATTATTTATGAAAAGCTATTTTTTTTAAAAAAATCTTGCCATTATTCTTTTTTTTTTTTTTTTTTTTTTGACGTTTTTTGAAATAGATTTATAATCCTATCTTATAATTTTAAGGATGGGGGTTTAGGTGAGTAAGGGCTGAAAAGTTTTTTAAAAAATCTGTCTAGTGGTGTAAAATTTCTTTTAGGGGGGACTTTTTTTTTAACTCCGATTTTGATTATTCAAGATGTTTTGGAATCCTCTTTTGGGGCCCTACGGCATGGTTATCTCAAACATTCAAAATTTCAATAAATAATAGAGTTTTATTATCGTCAAAAATTTGGTATGATTACGGTAGTTAACTGCATTTTTGATTTATTTAGAAGTTTTCAAGTGACCATAAAGTGGGGGCCGAAATGGGGGAGGATTCCAAAACATCTTGGTAATCATCAAAATCATTGCCATTATTCATATTTATTTTCGTTTGACGTTTTTTTGAAATAGATTTATAATCCTATCTTATAATTTTAATTATTCTTTTTATTTTAAAATCTTGGCATTATTCCCTTTTCAAATTTTATTTTGGTTTTAATAAAATTTGAGTAAATTTGAATATATTTGATTTTCTTTTCAACTCTCTAAATCATCCAAATATTTCTGAAGCCACATGATAGAGAAGGAAAGATCAAACAAATACTCAACCATGCAGGACTGAAAAGCAGTCAATCTTAATCTTGAAATTCATTTTTCATAGATGAATAAGTTGATTTTTTAAAAAAAAATCATTTGTTAGCAGAAATCCTTCCGAATATGTTTTCTTTCTTTTTTCCCCTAAAGCGTCAAATTGGTGCAAGGCTTTTTTTTTTTTTTTTAATTGTAGAAGCATTGATGTTTTCATAACCATTCATATTTACCAATTTTAAAAACACAACTTACTTTTTTCTTATAATTCATTTAAGATATATTTTCAATGTCAACTAATACAAATATTAAAAAAATATATAATTACATTAAAAATATAAAAGCATTAACAAGTGCAACGCACATATTTAAATAACTAGTTTATAAAAGTATCAGCTCTTAAAAATATTTATAAATATAGTAAATTTTGATCGAGTGAATTAGTGATAAACATTAAATCACATATATTTATATTAAATTTATCACACTATACACACATTAATCACTAACTAACATAATAAAAATTATTATATTTACAAATATTCAATAAAAATTTGCTAACTACTTAACCCTCTGTTTGAATCCAAGAAAGTATGAGAAATGATTTTAAATTCTGTGATTTGAAATACTAGAAATGATTTCAAATTCTTAATTGTGTTTGGAATCAGTAGGATTTGAAATGATTTTAATTTTAATTTTGTGTTTGGATGTTTGTAGGAAATGAAAAGAAAGTAAGGATATTACGAATTTAACCTTTATGTTTCTAAATAGTTAGTGGGTAGTTAATGGAAGAGAGGTTAGATGGGTAATTTACTTTGAAATTTTTTAAAATTCTACAAAATCCTATCATTTTGGTAAGGAAAATTTTTTACGTAAAAAATGGATTTAAAATCATTTCTGATTTCAAATCATAATATTTTTAATTGAAACAAACACTAAAATTGATTTAAAGTCCTTTTAGATTAGAAATCTTATGAAATCTTGGGAAACAAACAGAGCATAAATTTCCCTTTTTTCCCATGAATCCTTTGAAGCCCAAGCCCATTTATTATCTTTGATGAAATCCAAAACCTAAATAATGGCAAGCAGCGTACGAGTTTAGAGTTTTCAGTTCCTTCCTTCCCTTCCTTGCTTGCTTGCTTCTTCGTGTCTGGAGATGGAGATTCAACATTCATTTCAGATCGACCTCGGCAATCTCATGGCGTTCGATCCTCACTACCAATTTCCTTCCCCGAACTCCTCCAGGTTAGTTGATTTCGATTCCCAAATCAAATCTATTTCGTTTTCGAAGGGCAGACTGTTCTTTCAATTTTTTTTCCCGTCTTTCTCGGACTTCTTTGACTTCGTGGTTTAGGAATATTTTCATTTGGTGTTGCTGTGCTCTTTACATTCCGTTCTGTTTTTCTGAAATTTCAGTTCTGAAGATTGATGAATTTACATTGGGCTTTTCTTGCTCATATATATTATATATTTCAAAATTTGTCAATTTTCTTTTGCCTCAAGTGTGCTGTGTCGTTGCCGATTCGTTATGTTATAAGCAAGAATCAAACTTTTTTTTGGTATATATTTACTCTGTGGCACATGATAATGAAAATATTATATGTATGAGTTGGTTACTTTAAAGTCTAATGCCTGCCAAATTCCAGTTTGCTACTATCAAATTAGTCGGTTATGATTCTTAACTATCGATATCGAGCTTACTTACCTCTGGGGCTCTTTCCAATGTTTGGAATATTTGTGGGAAAGTATTGGATTGCTTTTTATTTGAAGAGGGTCTCTAATTTCTTTGTGTTCTGAAAAATCAGGGAGGATCTTATTAATGAAAGTTTACAAAAGGGCACAGAGGCTGTTCAATTTATTGCGAATCAACTTTTCAACCTACCAGCAACTGAAGACAGAGCTGGTCCCCTTGTGAGGTTGCCTCCACCTACAACAAGATTGCCCAGAGAGAAGCATGTAAGGCCTCGTTTTTCAATTTTGAAGTACATGGATAATTGTTTCTTTTTCAAATATGGATAGTTTCTTTACCTGATGACCATTATCATTTATCGTGCTGTAATGGAGAGCAGTGGCTGCAAGTGTTAATTCCATAATTTTTGGCTGAATTTGGGTTCGATCTTTTTTTCTTTATTCTTTTCCAGATGCCAAAGCCTAAAGCTCCAACAAAATGGGAACTCTTTGCTAAAAAAAGAGGTCAGTCCCATAACATATTCTGTTTTTTTTTACAGAGGGACTCTAATTGAATTGAGCTTAAAGGCTGAATGATTTAAAAAAAATAGTAGGAAAAAACTGAGAGTAGAAAGAGTAGCATGAGTTAGTTAATTTAATCCCAAGATTTTTTCCCAAGTAGTTATTGTGCATAATTATTTTTTGTAGGTATAAAGAATCGTAAACGGGATAAGATTGCATATGATGAACCAACGAGTACCTGGAAACGTCGCCATGGTTATGATCGTGCAAATGACGAGGAAGACATACCCATCATTGAGGCCAAGATAACTGATGGTAATATTGGACATTGTTTTGTATTACTATTGTCCTACTGGTTACTCTAGTTTTGTTTTTTGTCTTTTTACTTGATGAGGAAAATTTACAATTTCCAGAGATAACCAATAGATGATTGGATTTTAGTTTTAACTACACTCTATGCCAGGACACATAAAAGTATTGAAATGTTTGTTAACTTGCAGAGCCTGGGCATGATCCATTTGCTGCAAGGCGTGAAAATAAGAGAACGAGAGTTGATAAACAAGAAAAGAACAGATTGCAGAACCTGAAAGAAGCGGCCAAAGTTGGTGCCTTACCAAGGTTTTACCTCTCACACAGTATTTGGTCGTTGAATATCATATAAGTTCTACTTAAGATTGTCTGATCTCAATATATGAGTATAATTGAATTCCATAGCTGGATCTCCTGGAATGTTTTTGTCAAATATTTCAATTAAGACTTAGACAGCACATTATTCATGATGTTATTCCTAAGCTGACCAAGATATTGTTCATCTTCTATCGTATCTTTTTTCCCCTCCCCATCATAATGTATTCACGATGACATAAACTTGGCTGAACTCCTGCAGCCATGTTCAACTAGCTGCCACTGCTTTGCCCATAACGGGAAGTCAAGCTGCACCCAAGAAAATTACTAAAGATGAACTTGGGAGCGTTGCTGGGATGGCTGCAACATCAACAGCTAGTGGTGGTAAATTTGACAAGAAATTACCAGGAGAAAAACCTGCGAAACATAAAGGAAAATATCGCAAGGTTAATTGAAGAAGCCTTCTTATTTTCATCTGCTCTTCAGTTTATTTATATTTATTGTAAAATTTCTTAATATTCGTTTTGTGTTTGCTTGCAGTTTCTGCCTGTTGTGGAAGGAACAGGGATAGGCTCTCTAGAAAGAGAGCAGACTGAGAAAGTCCTTAGCAGATTGATTTCCAAGAATTCACATGAGATACTCAACATTAACAAGGTATGATGACTGCTAAACTAGATGTCTATTTGTGGATAAATGCAATAGATATATATATCTTCTGATCTGATGCAATGAAACTGCTGTAATTTTAAAATTTTTTTTTCACACGGAACGATTTTTACTAAATTCTTTCGTCTTTTTAATTGTATAGCTTCTAATATAGCGAACAGGTGGTTGCCATATTAGAATTTTTATAATATACCTTTATGATTTAACATGATTATGAGTGTGGTGGACTCATGTGTTATAAAAAGATAGGGACGTGGATATCTATGTTTCACAGAAATGAAGAGTCATGTGTTTTTCTCATTAAATTTTCAAGTTAATTGCAAAAGATACTATCACACACATCACCCTATGTTATTGAAATCAGACTCATGTTTTAGAAAGTTGCAAATATTACCTCTAGAGCCAATATCTTCTGTTAAGGTGATATTTGAATGCAAGTTTAAGGCCCGGGGTAGCAATTGTAATTTGTATCTAATTTTTTAGTGTCATGTCAGCTTTTCCGTTAGTCTGCCTATAAAAAAAGGTATATAATTTAAAAAAATAATAATATAGGGGGGCATAATGCTTTTGAGTGTATGGAAAACTTCGTAGTTCAATTTACTTTTTTTACTACACAGGCCTAAAAATAATTATATTTATACTGGAGATTCTTTGTAAACGCATTAAATTATACAAATAGCTTTCGAAATTATCTTTTTCGCATTAATGTTTTTAAAAATATTTTGCTCGTCTTTGTTTTCAGGCTATCAACATGTACAATGTGAAGAAAGAAAAGAAATATAACAGTCAGAAAGGAAAGTCTTCATCAATGTCAAGCAAGGTTAAACCTAACTCGAAATTTCAGAAGAAAACACCACATAAGGGGTCTTCAAAGAAAGGAATGACAAAATGAAGGTTCTTTAGTAGTAATAGTATGCGTTTTTAGAGAGTTGTGTGTATTGGATTACATTATTGTTGAAATTTTGCTGGCATTATGCTTTTTCTTTAGTAGTGAAGTTATTATTATCTCAAGAACACTCTTCCTAACTTACCTCTCACGAGAAAATGCAATTTTGTAGTTCATTTTGTGATTTGGAGTTATCAAATAGGTGATGGAACTTCCTTTCCTCTAAAATTGCGATCAAAGTATTAATATAGAAATGGTAAATTTGATTAAATATTAAAAAAAAAAAGAAGCCTTTTTCAATTTCAATAGTCCAATTTATTTAGGCATTTTTCTTTGGATATATTAATATCTAGTTATTATTTGGAAATAGTTTTACGCTGTTTTTGAGGGATTGCAAATCTATTAGACGTGTCATGTCAATTAATGATTTATGATGATTATCTAAGTTTGAAATCATTACTGTATATTATAGTTCGTTAATTATTTATCATAATATTTTTAAAAAAATCTATGTTTACTAAACTTTTTAAAAATATTAGGGTAAATTGCAAATAACAGTTAAAATCATGAATAGTCCTTGTAGTTTAAAAATGGTAAATCACACTCATGTAGTTTCAAATTATGTTAATAAGACCTCTCCCCTCCAACTTTGTAAACTTTTTTTTAGCTATAATTTTTTCATTTAAACTCTGATTTGGATGATTCAAGACGTTTTAGAATTCTCATTTCGAGCTCTACATTATGGTCATTTGAAAACTTATAAATCATCGGTAACAAAGACGACTTCAATCATACATAATATTTTGATGATAATAAACTCTTTAATTTATTAACGATTTTGAACTTTTGAAGAAATTTCTAACTAGCTTCAAGATGATAATACTCTTCAAGAACATAAAGCCAAGAAAACAAGTTTTGAAATTACCTCTTGAAGCTAGATATAAATTTCTTCTTCAAACTTGCTGAAAAAAAAAATCTCAAGGTAAATCCAAGCTCTCCCAAGCGAAACGAAACAAGAACGGTAAAAACCCCAATTTCAAGTAGCAGACCCGAGAAGAAAACCGTCCATAACTCTCTTTACATAGCCCGAATTGATACAAAATTAGCGTCAATAGGAAGCTCTCGGAAAAAAGAAGAGTTTGATAACTTGCTCACCCAAAACAGAGTTTGGACAGAAGAGTTATGGCCAAAATACAAACTCAATTTTTAGATCTAAAAAAAGAAAAATGGAGGTTTGAGGAAGGAAGAAGATGAAAATGTGTTTTGATCTTCAAAATGAGAGAACCTAAATGAAGATAAACTGGCATCAATAGCAACTGGCTCATGATCGTTCACATAGGAAGGTTCCGCCATGTATTTCCCCAACATAGACACATGGAAAATGTTGTGCATCACAGATAAAGCCAGTGGCAACGCCAATCGATATGCCACAAACCAATCATATCAAGGATCTCAAACCACCTTTTAAACCTTGGGCTCAACTTCCCTTTCTTCCCAAAACACATCACCCCCTTCATCGGAGCTACTTTCAGAAACACGTGATCGCCCATGCTAAACTCAAGGAAACTGGGCCTCTCATCGGCGTAGCTTTTCTGCTGCTCTGACCTATTCTCATTCGGTCTTTAATCAACCAAATGGACTCTTTAGTCATCTGAACTTGCTCGGGCCTCAATAACTTTCTCTCTCCAACTTCGTTCTAATGAACAGACGATCTACACTTCCGACCATACAAAGCCTCAAAGATGCCATCTCAATAGTGGCCTGAGAGCTGTTGTTATAAACTGTAATGTTCTGCTGTTTTGAGGTAGAGTTAATTTTTATTTATTTATTATTATTCCTTTATTTATTTAATTAGTTTAATTCCGGTAATTTAGAATTTAGAAGTTTTAATCTTTATTTGGTAATTTTAGGTTTCAAGTAATTATTGTGAACTAGGTGCATTAATTATTATTAATAGGCCAATTAATAATAATTAATTACTTTCTATCCTAGATTAATTGTGTTGATTAATTTTAGAGGATAGTTTGTGTTTTAAGAGATTGAGGTTTGTAGAGGTAAAAATCACCATGGACCAGGCCCAATATTAAAAGCCTAATTTGATAGGCCAAGCCCAACTAAAGGAAGGAATCGTCAGCCCATACTAGCGAGCCCATCCGTATCTTGAACGTCCCAGAACCTATGGGCATGGACCAACCATGGGTCAACCTTGGGCGGGAAGCAATCGTTTATTGCCTTACCTGAAGATATGAAGATATATTCTTCGCGGATTAAGGGAAAAGATATTATTTTATCTTTGCCTAATATCAAGCAGATCTGCCATATTTATCACAAGAAATTGCCTATATAAAGGGAAGAAAAACCCTAATACGGTAACACATTCTTGATCACTAAACCTAATACAACTCATATTTTCTGCCTCCAAACTCTAACTTGATCGTCGGAGATCGTTTGACAGGCACCACACCGGTGGCTTCTTGTTCTTTTTTTTCAGGTGAACGAGTTCAAGGAGACCAGACCCACGCGAATTTCACGTGATTGACCGTAGCGGAAATCATCCACTACAGTTTAGGGCCCACCGTGGGGCAATGAGAAATACATTCACATAAGCTTCACCATAGACAATAGACTAAAAGCATGAAGAACACAAGGAGTAAGTAAGCTCTCATTGACACTTCCCTTCCCGGCGATGTGGGCAATAAGGATAATGCGAAGGACCAAAGGGTGAAACCTACTCCAGAGCTCCCCGCTACAACCCTAGACGAGCTAGTTAAGGAGATGTACGAGAATACAGATCTGTTTATGAAAACCATGCAAGAGAAATTTAATGAGGTGATGAAAAGGCCAGGGTGGATGAATCCTCCACCCCCCATTCGCAGACCACACCAGCCACGCAAACCAGATAGGTTGCGAAGGCGGAGATCAAAAGAACAGGAGATTCTAGAAACCTCTAAGGTAGGCCGGTCCAGGGTTGCTAGCGTTGATTTGGAAGAAGTTAACTCTTCCGGACGAGTGCTAGCCAAATTAAGGCTTGGACCAGAAGGGGCAAAATACGCTGAATCCGCCAAACAAGGAGAAGAAAGAAGGAAAAGATTGTAGTTGGAAGATTCTGGATACCAGTCAAACCGAGGATCTTCGGATCAATCTAGTCCGCAAAGACAATGCAAGCATCAAAGAAGTTTCCATCGTACCAGTGGCGAGTCCGAAGGCTATAAGAAGTTCGAAGATAAGATTCTCAAAAGATTAGGGTAAAAACGGAGAGATTCACTTCGAACTCCCGTAACCCAGGAGAATCGCCACTAGACCCCTATGTTCTTACGGTCGAGCTACCAGGAAATTTCCGGATACCAACCTTCGAACTCTATGATGGAACAGGCGACCCGACCGAGCACATAGAGTATTTTATCAACCTAATGGAATCAAACCGCATCCCTTTAAACGACCTCGAGAGGGTAACTTGTAAGTTATTTTCTTTAAGCCTGAAAGGATAGACTCTTAAGTGGTTCAATAGTCTCGACAAAGGATCAATTCATAGTTTCCAACAACTCTCATCAGGCTTTCAAGGTGAGTACAACGTAAGCAAGAAATATGCAAAAACAAACCAGGACCTCTACAACGTCCTGATGAGAAAAGATGAGACGTTGAAAGATTTCATCTGCAGATTCAGGAAAGTGAAACTAGAGATTCCTAATTGTCATGATGAAGATGCAGCATCAGCCTTCACAAGAGCAATTCACCCAGATCACCAAATTTGGAGATCCTTTAACAAATCCACACCCCGAACCATGACGGAAGCACTGAAAAGAGCTTTGAAACAAATCACGATCGAAGAATCAGTCAGGATAGCATGTGAACTCCGCGCATGTGATAAAGAACGAAATATCTCTGACGAAAAAAGGTACGAGCCAAAACTGACAAGTACGAGAAGCCCTAGAAAAACGGAAGGGACAAGTTTGATAGGAGAGATCGACCAAGAAAGGAAGAAGACAATGGATCCATTCACATTCATCAGGCAGATACCAGAGGGCAAAAGGAAGGCGTACAGAATCGTCCTGGCCAAAATTAAAACTGAAAAGTATTGCGAGTTCCATTATAATAGCTCTCATTCAACTAAAGATTGCCGAGCATTAAACAAAGAAGCAATGAGAATTTGCAAGGAAAGAGCAGCAGGAAGGGAAAAATGAGAAAAGGCCAAATGGGGAGACTAACAAGGCCAAAAGGCAGAGAAAAAACCCACAACTCCCAAAGAAACATTTTTGGAAGATCTGGACAAGAAAGAGGACATATTTCCTTTAAGTATGATTCATTGTGAGGGACCGGAAATTATTGAGGCTATGTCAGAACTCAGCCTCCACCAGAAGATTGCAACTGATGAAAAAAACCCAGGCAACAACGCTAATAAGTCCATGAAGCAGGGGACGAGTTCGGTCAAACAATTGCGTTCGGTGAAAATAAATCTAATCCACTGCACTGACTCAAGTGTCAACGAGGTGAAGAGGAAAAGTAGAGATGCCAGAATTCTATTCTTCAGAGTGGAAAATAAAAGAACCAACCCAATCACCTTCTCAGACTATGATTTGGCTGACGTCCATCACCCATACAACGATGTGTTGATCGTGTCCGTATCTATAGAAAAATACCTATCCACCGGGTGATGATCGACCAAATCTGAGCAAGCAAACAGCAGTTGGGTTGATTTAACAATGCAGTCTCACTCTCTTATGGCACAGTGGAGCTACCAATCGCCATTGGTGGAGTGACCAAGGTAACTCCCTTTCATATTTTAGACACTAATTCAAGTTATCACATGATTTTGGGCAGGCCTTGGTTACATGCGATGAAAGCGATCTCGTCGATCGAACACCAGAAACTGAAGTTCCCCCTTAAAGGAGAAGTCATCGTGATTAGAGGAAATCAAAGCACGACAAGTTGTATGGTAGATGCCATAAAGTTCAAATCCGTAGAGAAATAGCAACCACAAGAGGAGCCGGAGGACATGGAATCGAAACCAAAATACCTTCGACCTCAGGCTCTTGAAAAAGACTCGGAAGCGTTAGTCATACATCCCGAGGATAAAGAATGGACAACACAAATTGGAACGAAAGCAGATGAGGCCGTAAAGAAGGAACTCGTGACATTTCTACGTTCTAGATGGAGGACCTTTGCCTGGGATCATACAGATATGCCTGGAATAAATTCAGGAGTCATCAGTCAAAAGCTTGAAGTGGATCCCAAGCACACACAGTCCGACATAAAAGGAGGAAGTTTTCTCGAGAAAGGAACCAAATCATCGATGAAGAAGTCCAAAGATTACTAGAAGTAGGATTCATCCGTGAAGTGAAATATCCGGAATGGGTAGCCAACGTCGTGATAGTGAAGAAAAAGAACGGCAAATTGAGAGTGTGTATAGATTTCACAGATTTGAATAAAGCATGCTCAAAAGACTCTGTCCCATTACAAAAAATCGACCAACTTGTAGACACAACCTCAGGATACGAGCTGCTGAGCTTCATGAACGCCTTTTCCAGACACAACCAAATCATGATGAATCCATTTGATAAAGAAAAAACTTCGTTTATGACAAATAAATGTTCGTATTGCTACAAGGTAATGTCTTTCGGATTGAGGAATGCAGGAGCAACATATCAAAGAGTGAAGAACCGTATGTTTGAGAAAGAATTGAGCAAGACCATGGAGGTATGAAAAAGCTGAAGATCATCCTCAACATCTCAAAAATGCCTTCGATATCCTCGAAAAATACGGATTGAAATTCAATCCAAGCAAATGCACGTTCGGAATCCCCTCTGAAAAATTCCTGGGTTACCTAATAACCAAGAGAGGAATAGAAGCAAACCCGAATCAGATCAATGCAATCCTTCAGATGGATTCGCCTAAAAATGTCCAAGGAGTTCAAAAGCTTACCGGATGTCTGGCTGCACTGGGAAGGTTTATCTCTCGGTCCTCAGATATGTGCCTCCCCTTCTTCAAAATTCTTAAAGGTAGTAAGGAAATCGGATGAGACGAAAAATGTCAAAAGACCTTTTAAGAACTAAAGACATATCTGTCCAAACCCCCACTTCTGTCAAAACCAAACGATGAAGAAGTCTTCATCATATGCCTTGCGGTGTCAAATACAACAGTAAACGCCGCACTGGTCAGAGAGGAAGAGAAGATCCAACGACCCACATATTATGTAAGCAAATCACTGCTTGATGCGGAGACAAGATACACTGAAGTTGAACAACTAGCCCTAGCAATGATAACCGCATCAAGGAAACTCAAACATTACTTTCAAGGCCATCAGATCCTCGTACGAGCGAACTTCCCTCTGAAATCAATTATGCACAAACCCAACGCGTCTGGGAGATTGATGAAATGAGCCATAGAGTTAGGAAGGTACGACATCACATATGAACCCAGAACAGCTATTAAGGACAGGCTCTGGTTGACTTTATTGCAGAAATGACCAACCTTGAGTAGCTTGAAGACTTCGAAGGCGAGGAGCAAAAAAGAAATGACATGAATTGCTGGGAAATCTATGTAGACAGTTCCTCCAATGCTAAAGGAAGCGCAACCGGAGTAGTTATTAAAACAGCCGAAGGCTTCTTACTAGAGCAATCAATTAGGTTCGCCTTCCAAGCCTCAAATAACGAAGAGGAATATGAAGCCCTCATTGCAGGTTTAACCTGGATAAAAGAGCTTAGAGCAAGGAAAGCAACGATATTCTCGGACTCCATGCTAGTACCAAAGCAATTCAGCGGAGAATTCGAAGCAAGAGATCCGAAAATGTCAAGATACTTGGACAAAGTCAAGGACCTCACGAAATGCTTCAAAGCAATCGAGATAGAGCAAATTCTGACCGAAAACGAGCACGCAGATGCTTTAGCCAAGCTCGACTCATCTGTCGAGCATAAATTAAAAAGAACTACACCAGTGGATTATCTAGAGCATCCAAGTATTGAACTAGACGAAAACAAACCTGTTGAAATGTCCTAGGTATCAGTAACACAAGAAGGATTGCCTTTGTTTCAAGACATCAAAGAATATTTGACCAGCGGAAAATTACTAGGGGTTCGTGCCCAGGCTCGAAAAATCCAATCTCAGGATGCCCGATATTCCATCATAAATCAGATACTTTACAGGAGATCCTTTGCAGGTCCCTAACTCAGATGCATCGACGACAACGAGGCCATTTATATAATGTAGGAACTCCATTTAGGATGTTATGGGAATCACTCAGGAGGACGTTCATTATTTCACCGAGCACGGACCCAAGGCTATTACTGGAATAGAATGTACGAGCAATGCAAAGAATTCGTCCGTGCCTGTGACAAATGTCAGTGTTTTGCATCCGAACACCACGTTCCGCATACACCCCTCACTACAATCGCGGTTCCCTGGCTTTTCATGCAATGAGGACTCGACATAGTGGGAAACTTCCTATGGCAACGGGTCAAAGATGTTTCTTATTGGTGGCAACTGATTATTTCACAAAATGGATCGAGGTTGAACCTTTCGCCAAAATTACTAAGCATCAAGTCGAGCAATTCCTCTGAAAAAATATAATCACTAGATTCAGAATACCACGAGTCCTAGTGGCAAATAACGGGACCAATTCACCGGAAACTCGATTAGAACTGTGTGCTCAGACATGAATATTCAGCTTAAATTCTCGGCCCCGAGACATCCCCAAGCTATTGGTCAAGCCGAAGCTTCAAATAAACCATCTTGAATAACTTTAAGAAAAGTCTTGAAAAGGCCAAGGGGAGATGGACCGAAGAACTTCCAGGGGTATTGTGGGTCTATATAACCACTCCTCGTACTTCAACAGGCGAAACACCATTCGCCCTCACTTACGGAGCCAAGGCAATAATACCGATAGAAGCAAGAATCCCCATATTACATGGAGAAATACCAGACGACGGCCAAGAGAACAACCAGCTAATGATGGAAGCACTAGATAATCTAGACGAGAGACGCAAAAGGGCATTCATAAAACTCGCAGGTTATCAGCAAATCTAAACTCGAAATTATAATAAAAAGGTCAGCCGTCCCTTAAAAGTAGGAGATTTTGTACTCCGGAAAGTTTTCCAAAACACCCAAATACCTGGAGATGGAAAGCTCAGACCAAATTGGGAAGGACCTTACAAAATAACTGAGGAGGTTAAGCCGGGATCATATCGCTTGGAAGATGAGCACGGACAACAGATTCTAAGGGTGCGGAACGCCAACCAATTAAGATGTTATTTCTACTAATAAAAGCATGGAAAGGGCAAGGGGAAACGTGCCAAAATAAATGCACAATCTAACTGCCAACCCTATAAATGGCAAAGCGTCTAGAAAGCTTCCCACCAAAAGATAATGGAATCCTCATCTTCATCATTCACCCCTCGCTCACTCTCTGATAAAATAGCCGCCTTGAAAATTCAAGTGGAGCAGCTGCATCTCCAGAAAGAAAATTTTCATAAAGAGAATTTGGAGCTTCGAAGCAAGCTCAACATAAGCAACTTCATACTCGAAAGGAAGACAAAGAAAAACAAGAATCTGAAGAGAAAAATAACCGATGAAGGTCGACGATACGACGACCTTCAACTGGAAGAAAAAGAGGAGAAGATAAACCTCCTCGAACAAGAACTGTCCAAACAAGACAAAGAAATAGCCTTTCTGAAACTCAAAATTGACGAGCTGAAAGATGTTATCAAAAGATTAAAGAAAGAGAAGAAAGAATCAAGTCGAACAATGTGGCTGTAACCCTTTTAATTTTCTGTTCTTCCTTTACAAATTTAGTTTTTCGTAAAGGACACGATGAACGTACACGGACTAAAATGAAGGCCCTGGAAAGAAATTTAAAAAGATTAAACCAGACAGAAGTAAACTTGGGAAGAATCACCCCCATAATTACTGACGACAATGTCAACATCAGGAAATTCTCAAAGATTTGCATTAAATCCCTGATTGCATACAACCCTAAATTGAAAGCGCATTTATTGCACCAAAGTGAAGGAATCCGAAAAGACAAGGCTAGAGATCCGAATGCAAGATCCGAAACAGACTGAAGAAATTATCACGAATCCCTCTCATCCTGGTCGAATCGAAGCGGTTAAAACCGAATAGGAGCTAAGAAAATCGTGCCCATCAAAAGTCTAATCGTTTCATAACTCCAGGAAGGCGCATTGAAAAATGAAGAAAAAATCTCATCATGACCTCGGAGAATGAAATGTGAAAAGGAAGCCAAACGTCCCCAGATTCTTGAGAAGGCACAATTCTTGCCTATAAATAGGGCCAGAAACCGCACCAAGAAAAGCATAAACATACAATCTCTTAGAACCTCTTCTCTCCAAACCCAAACCTATGAAAATATCATCTTCAAACTCCAGCATCAGTGATGGTAACAACTATGCCAACTGCAACAGATGGATGTTGAGAAGAGAGAAACAAAGACAAAGGATCCTCAGCAACAAAAGAAACAAGCCCTCAGAAAAGATCGTAGACTCAATAAACTCTTAACCCAAAGGTTCGAAAGTATGTGGGAAAGATTAGAGAGAGCCATCCCAAGCGCTTCCAACGCTTATCACTGAACAAGGAGGATAGGAGAAACCATGGACCTCCACGCTGCAGAAGCCAGGCGGTCGCCACTCCAAATGGATGGGTTCCTAGGTGATATTAGGGCGCAAGTCGCCGAGATGTACACAGAGATAGACCATCTCACGCGCATCTTAGATCCCTCAGAAGATGAGGATGAAGATGATGAGGATGATGAAGATGACGAGGATAGTGGGAGTGACAACCGTCAGGACCACCTCATGATGTGAACAATCCCCCCACTCTCTGGAGGAATATTGAACCCTCCATAGTTCTCTCTTGCATCCTGAAGAACGATCAAGTCTGAGGTGACTCCTAGACCCCTTTCTTCTATTTTCTCTTTTAATAGATACTGATGTAATTCCAGTAAAGACAGTAAATAAATATGTTTTTCCTTTTTGTTTCAATTCTAATTAAAAAATTCATAACAATTAGATGATTTGACCCTTATAAAATAAGGAAGAAAAGCCCTGGCTCGGACTAGGCAAAAATTTTGGAAAATAATTTAATCCTTGCAAAAACAAGGATGGAAGCCCTAGCTCGAACTGGGCAAATTTTTTTGAAAATAATTTAACCCTTGCAAAAACAAGGATGAAAGCCCTAGCTCAGACTAGACAAAATTTAACCTTTATCAAAATAAAGAAGAAAGCCCTAGCTCACACTAGGCAACATCCCAAAAGATAAAATTAACCCTTATAAGGATAAAAGCCCTAGCTCGGACTAGGCGAAATATTCGAAGAATAATTTAACCTTTGTGAAAATAAAGAAGAAAGCCTTAGGTCGGATTAGGCCAAATATTTGAAAATCAATTTAACCCTTATAGAAATAATGAAGGAAGCCCTAACTCGGACTAGGAAAAATATAAAAAAGAAACTTAGCCCTTATAGGAATATGGAAGGAAGCCCTAGCTCTAACTAGGTAAAATATTCGAAAAACAATATAACCCTTATAAAACAAGGAAGGAAGCCCTAGCTCAGACTAGGCAAAATTTTTGAAAATTAATTCAACCCTTATAAAAATAAAGAAGAAAGCCCTAGATCGAACTAGGCGAAATTAGAAAAGAAAAGCCCTAGCTCAGACTAAGCGAATCTTCGAAAAATAATTTAACCCTTATAAAATAAAGAAGAAAGCCCTAGCTCGGAATAAGTGAGATATTTAAAATATAATCCCTTTTAACGACTGGGGAAAGAAACCCCAGCACGAACAGGACAAAACTTCGAAAAATCAACTAACGTTTGCAAAATAAAATGGATAAGGTATGATCATAATATGATTGAACAAAGCCAATAAATGCATAGTTTCAAAAGCACATTAAGCGCCGCCCATGCAAACGCAATCCAAAGAGTGTTAAAAAATTGAGAATATTCCAAACAAACAAGTCAATTATAAAGTCAGAATAGAGAAAAGAAGGCAGCGGTCGAAGAGGCCATGAAGAAGCTTAAGCAAGGTGAACAACCTCCCTGGAATCCTTTTCCGAACTTAAAGTAATGGCCATGTCGCCATCCTCCTCATACAAGGAGTCATCAATGGTATCTTCGTCTTCCACGACACGATCCCGCTTGTCTAGAAGCAAACGAAGAGGCTCAAACACTTCTGCGACATCTTTTCTTCTAACAGGGCTAAGTTGAGATCTCTCCCCTTTAGTAAGTTTCATCTTTAACTCGTCGTGGCTCACCCTTGTTGCAAAAGAACCAGCAGACTCCGTCATATTAGTAAGTCACCCATTAGCGTCTGAGAGAGAATTCTGAGACTGCTCCAATTCAGCACGAAGTCCTGCAATCATCCCATCCTTGAGACTCATCTTCTTTTTTGATCCCTTCAACAAGCCTTTAAGCTCCACGACCCTATCCTTCGCGGTTTTCAATTTTCTTGTCATCTCCGCAGTCACTATCTCCAGCTTATCAGACAAAGGGCTGAAAGATCGCTTGGCAGTCTCACCATCGCATGAGGCCAACTTCATCAGATAAACCATCTGAGCCTACGCTTGAAAGCCCTATAACAACAAAGAGGACGTTACAGAGAAATTCGAAATAAAGTCACAAAAACGAATTAAGGCTGTGAGACATTACCACTATATTCTGCGCGACCAAATTGTCCACGGACTCCCTGGATGGGACTGACCAAATACTGGAGGTAGAGACATGGGGCCGAATCCTTTTTTAACCCAACAGAAGCCATAAAATTCTGCGTGAAACAGTCATCCAAAGCACTGCCAGAACGATGGGATGAAGGGAATATAGGATCCACCCTCATAAACTTCATCTCAGGCCGAGGATAGTGAGTAAAAGAAGGAAAGCCTTCGTAGAAAGGAGGATCTTGAGAAGATGCAACAGGTTGAGCGAAAGAAGTCCCAAACGAAGGAGACGGAGTAAAAGACACCGACCCAGGACTTTTCACCTTACGCACCATTTTCTTCTCTCGAATAGGAGGTTGAGTTTGGTCAACTATATTTTTCCTCTTTGAGCTCAACGAAGAGCGAATGTCAAGCTCTTTGCTGACGACCAAAGTGAACCCTATCAACTTGTTCTTCTCAGACATATTTGACCGTGAATAATTTAGCTTCAAGCTCCCTCGCCTCCTCTTAACTGAAAGAAAATCAATCACTAGGGAAAACACAAAGAAAAAGAACATGTTCAAGAGAGAACTACTTACCTTTGACCCAAGGAAAAGGATCTGAGCAAAAAGGTACCCAGAGATCTGTTAGAATGAGCTCTTCCTCACAAACAAAGGCTTCCCAGAAAAACTATCATATCTCTTCCAACTCTTTGCAAGCTTTGATATCTAAATCCTTGATGTCCGGTTTATTCAAAACACGCACTGCATAAAGAAGAAATGGAATGAGGATAAAAACATCAAATAAACGAAAACAAGGTAGAACATGATTGTTCTCACCCGACTCTTTCCAAACTAGAGGGAGAAGAATCTCGTCTGAAGTTAACTTTCCCCTAATGAAGAACCACCGGGTTTTCACCGCTTATCATTGGAAGGAAGTCCAGTAACGATCTTCCTTCCAACAGAACCATGAAAATGAAAACGGGAAGTATCTTGCTGGTTAGACCTAGAAGACAAGAAAAACGAAAGCATTCCCAAGGTTAAATCCATACCAGTTCTGGTAGTAATAGCCAAAAGGGTAACCAAACCCCTCCATGTGTTTGGCATGACTTGTCCGAGGGAAACATCCAAATCCCTTAGAAGGGAAGCCATCCTTGTCCCAATGGGGAACCTAACTCCGCAATCAAAGAAGATTTCATATAAAGAGGTCCAACCTTCATCAATATCATGGTGAGCACGTTCTTTCAGATTTGGAACTCTCATCTCCACATATGGAGGAATGCAATAAGCAAGGCGATAGAAATCCAAATCGGATTGTTTCAGCACGGACACTTTCAAAGAAGGATGATCAATAACTCTCGCCCTACTGCAGGAAGTTTCAGCAACTTCACACTCTGGATTTCCAGGAGGATCACTCAGAGTCTCTTCAGAATCTTCACCAGATTGACCCGATTCACTCGCCGAGGATGAACGACTCGAATGAAAATCATTTAAGTTCTCCTCCGATACTTCTGAGATGGGGTTCATAAATTCATCCTCCTTCATCGCCTCAACAAGGAAAGTTTCCCTAGTAGTACTTTCGGCATCATGCTCATCAGCAATAACAGCTAATTTGCCAAGATAAACATACGTTCTTATTCCATTTCGTCATTCTTCAACTACAACCTCATAAGAATGACCATGGATAACGAATTCCTAGCCCTAGGGTAGTGACTCTAAAATTGAGAAAAGCTACCGATGCATGTCAACAATTCGAAAGAAATTGACTAATTTGGATCAAATCGCGATTAGAGTAAGAGATATTTCCTCGTCCGAACGGCCCTCGAATCTGCTAAACGAAAAGGGATCTGGGATGAAAAAAGGCGCAAAGGAGAAGACATAAGGAAAAGAGGCCTTTTCTCCTTTTTTAAATTTGAATGTTTGCTTTTCAAAGGCACATGGGCCATCAAGCTCAAGTTCAGGTCGCCCCAAATATAATTCCACCACTAGTTTTCACGTCCAAACCAATTCGGACATAAAAACAGGGGAAAACTGTAGAGGTAAAAATCACCATGGATTAGGCCCAATATCAAAACCCTAATTTGATAGCCCGACCTAACTAAAGGAAGGAATTGTCAGCCCATACCAGCGAGCCCATACATATTCTGAACGTTCCAGAACCCATGGGGACGGGCTAACCATGGGATCCGAGATCTTGCGAACGGGCGTGAACTATCAGAGGCTGTCAGCTTTGGGCGGGAAGCAATCGATTATTGCCTTACCTGAAGATATGGAGATATATTCTCCGCGGATCAAAGGGAAAGATATTATTTTATCTTTGCCTAATATCAAGCAGATCTGCCATATTTATCACAAGAAATCACCTATATAAAGGGAAGAAAAACCCTAATACGGTAACACATTCTTGATCACTAAACCTAATACAACTCATATTTTCTACCTCCAAACTCTAACTTGATCATCGGAGATCGTTTGGCAGGCACCACACCGGTGCCTTCTTGTTCTTTTCTTTTAAGTGAATGAGTTCAAGGAGACCCGAAGCACGCGATTTGCACGTGATTGACCATAGTGGAAATCATCAACTACAAGGTTTATTTTAAAAGTTAAAAGGAAATTGGGGGACTTTTTAAGCAAATATTTCTTCACCTCATCTAAAGTATGGGTCTTCACCTTTCTCCTTCATTTAAAGCAAAAGAAATTAAAACACAAAAACTCCTCCCTATTTCTCCCATTGCCGCCGCCCAAGTGAAGCTTCCTGTCCTTTCTCCGATTCACGTATTTTTGGGTGCGTTGGATAAATCAACCCTCGTTCTATCTTTTGAACTAACCTTGGAAGCATTCCTCCAACTTCCAAGAGGCTTAAAGGTAAAATTTCTTGTTTTCAGCTTTGAGTATTTCTTTTTTTAGCTTTTTGTAAGTTTGAGTTGAAATCTTCAATTCCATTCCATGGAACTTGAAGATTTCAAATCAAAGGGTTGTTTAAACTTTTTCTTGAGTAGTCTTGGTTTAGACATCGAAGAAATTTACAAAAAACCTGAAACCATGAAAACTCCTCATGGCCGTGGACCTCTTTGTGTTCTTGCCTTTTCAATTTTCGATTTTCCTTTTAATTTTAGTAGGTAAATCTTGTCCAAATGCCCTAAATTGGTTTACCCATTGTTAATTACCTACCTAAATCTACTCAAAATGAATCCGGAATGTCCCGTAAACCATCACAAGGCCGAGACACCCCCTTATTTTACCTTGTTCAGCCGATAGCTCCATTGGGGGGAAACTCAGGCTATTTTTCATTCGTTTCGTTTTACGCTTCGTTTGTTGCTTGATTAGTTAAATTAATGCAATTAGATTATATTTAATTGTAGGTTTTACTTTATTGCTCGCTTTGTGTTTCCATTTCAAGCTAATTGTAAAAAGGTGAGGATATATAGAATTTACGGTAAATTTAGGTACTAAATTATAGAACGATTTATATGGCTCAGGAGTTAAGTTAAAATTGGAATTAAGTGATTTGAGCATGCTAATTATATGATTTATTAGGATTTGGTAGTTTAGAATCGATATTGGGAATTTATGGATTTTACATATTCTTAGAAGTTAAATTATGGAATTATTGGGTTCAAGTATACTTATGCTTGAAGTGTGGTTACCATGTGTTCTTGGAAGTTTAAATTACGATATCGAGATTTTTTGATTACTTTGGACTTATTTTCTGAGACTGGGCTCTTCCAGCAAAAGGAGTCTTTGGTATATAAGTTATTCGATTTTGTAGGATTATTGTGATCGATGAAAGTATGGGCTTATGAGCCTATACGTTATATGTTCTTGATTAATTTTACTCTATTGAGTTGTTCTAAAATGTGTTCTCTGTTTATATTTCAGTATTCGAATTTCTGATTCTTTATTATCACACTTGTTTGCAAGGAAGAATAAAGAGATAATGCATAGACTATGTCTTCTTGCATTGTTTGGTATTATTCGTTGTTCGACTATATATGTATCATGAGGAATGCATAGACTACGTGAGATGCAACAGAGAAGATGAATAATGAGATAATGTTTAGTTGTGTGAGCTTGCATTATCTGGTATTATTCATGATTGCTATGATACATATATGTTATAGACTGTTTAGACTGCGTGAACTTTGCATGTCATTGGTGAGATAACGGGATCATGTATTGGCTGCGTGTACTTGCATCATCTGACGTTATTCACCGGGGAGGTTCTTATTCTAAAATATAAAGACTGCGTGAGCTTGTATTTGTTCTTGTTCTAAAATGTAAAGACTGCGTGAGCTTGCATTTGTTCTTGTTCTAAAATGTAAAGACTGCGTGAGCTTGCATTTGTTCTTGTTCTAAAATGTAAAGACTGCGTGAGCTTGCATTTGTTCTTGTTAAGAATGTAAAGGTTTCATGAGCTTTGCATGATATTTGAGTGAGATAATGAGATCATGCATAGACTCCGTTTGTTTGCATCATCTGACATTATTCACATGTTCTTTGTTCTTTGTTCTTATTCATTGTTATGGCTGCGTGAGCTTAACTTATTCTAGTTGTATTCCTAAAAGATTTAACGTATGATTACGTTTTCTGGTTATTACAAACTTGGGAGACTTGACTACTTGTATGTTCTTTGTTCTTTGTTCCTGGGAGAATTGCATGATTTTGCATTTGGAAGTTTGTTTGGGTAGTCAAGAGATAGTAAGATTCGTTGGACGCAAATTCGGATCAGATTTGAGATTTTAAGTTACTTTATTTTTAATTTATCTTAACTGGGTCTCCCGCTCATGATATTACACTTTCAGGTACGGGACAAGGTAGCGGTCGTGGCCGTGGAGCTGGTGTGGCATGATTCTAGGATCGATGATGATGGATGGACTAGAGTCTGTTGTAGTCCATAGATTGCTTGTGTCATGACACTTTCATTTTTCCATTTTATTATCTTATGGGTTGTTGAGCTCTCTTGAGAAATATAACTTATGTTTATTTGTTCTATGGATTTCTGGATTTATGAACCTATCTTATTTAAGATTTTGAATTTGATAAAAAGGTAAGCACTTCCCATCTTGAATGATTTAGTTATGATATTTGAAATCAAAAGGATGTTTCTATCGATTTACAGGTTGTTCAATTAATATTTTAAGTCTTCCACTTGCATTATTTATTTATTCCATTTTAAAGAGTCAGATCTTTATAGTTGGTATCAGAGCTTAACGGTTCTGTAGACTTCGTGCATCACACATTTTGTTTTATTTTCCATGTTTTTGCTTTAAGTCCATCATCTAGTCTTCTCTTAATCAGCTGCACCAGGTATCCCTAGACCTTTAACTTTAGAATTAGCTACTTATGCTTTAGTAGTAGAGTAGTGAGTTCTATTTTGATAAGTAGCTTATCAAGTTCTATGGTTGTGATGGAGTATGCCTCTTAGACGTGGTGCTAGACAGGGCGGAGCGAGGCAGCTGCCCCTAGGCAAGGTCGGGGTCGGGTTCGGGCTAGACCTCTTATTCCTCCGCTGTCCTCGCCATATAAGGATCAGGAGGATGATAGAGGATTGATAGTGATGTCGACCCAGATGAGGATGTTCCCGTGGTACCACCGCCCCGACGAGGCCTGAGAGTTTATATGGAGGAGGATGATTACTATGATTCACTTCAGGATGCGAGTAGGCACGTTGAGCATGTTGCTCCTCCTTGTAGAGTAGTTAACTCGGTAGCTGATCGGGGTGGCATCACTGATGCAACTAAGGCCATGAAAGAGTATTAGTGCTATGCGCCAGGTGAGTTTGACGGGATCTATGGATGCTGCCCTAACTGAGAGATGTTTAACCTGGGTTGAGAGAGCTTTTACCTTTATCCAGTGTCTGGATAAGTTGAAGGTCCATTGTGGGACCTATTCTTTAGTAGATGATGCACTCTATTGGTGGCGGTCGATTGCTAACTCACTTTTCCCTACTTTAGAGGTGACTTGGGAGATGTTTCGTGAGAAATTCTTTGACAAGTATTACCCAGATGACCTACGAGACCAATTGGAGGTGGAGTTCTTGATGCTTAAGCAGGGAGAACGAACTGTGGTAGAGTATGAGAGAGACTTTGATCGATTGTCCAAGTTTGCTGTGGGACAAGTTATTGATGCTCAGAGTATGAAGAGAAGATTCATTGTCGGTCTAAGACCTGATATTAGAGGACATGTGCGCGCGTTGCGTCCTGTCACATATGAGGAGACCCTTGCCATTGCTCTTTCTTTGGATGTAGCGTCTTCATAAAAGAAAGGCAAGTTGGCAACGACCAGACAGACTTCCTCTCAGATGAGGAAGGCGGAGGACGACTATACTGGTTGGAGACTCAGTCTTAGCAGAGGCTGCAACAGCAGTAGGCTCAGGGTGCGGCCCAGCAAGGATAGTTTAGAGGTCAGGGTTAGTCTCACCCCTATTATCACAGTTGTGCCAGTTACCATTTAGGGAGATGTATTCTTCCACCGAGATGTTATCACTATGGATATTCTAGGCACCGCTCTTCTGATTGTAGGTCACAACAGCCTCAGCCACCACCGCGTGGTAGTCAGTTTCAGGGTGGTCAGCAGAGACCTCAGGCACCGCCAGTTCAGGGCCCCGCCAGTTGCTCCTTTTCCACCTCAGGCACCTCCCGCACCCGCACAACAGCAGACCCGTGTATATCCTACCACGAGAGAGGATGCAGAGACGGTAGGTATGGTGGTGACAGGTACCTTGTCTGTTTTGGGACATTCTACTTTTGTATTATTTGATTCTGGGGCGAGTCATTCATTTATTTTTACCGAGTTTGTTGAGTCTGTTGCATGTGATACTGAGTCGTTAGGGCATGAGTTGCATGTTACCACCCCTCTTGGGAAATCTGTCATTGTAGATAGGATGATTTGTACTAATGATTTATGCATTTTGAGATGTTATTTGCATGCTACTTTGATTGTGATGCCTATGTTTGATTTTGATGTGATTTTGGGTATGGATTGGCTATCATCTAATCATGTTGTTGTGTGAAATCGTGTTACGCAAGTGCCCGCAGTCTAACAAGTAATAAAGTGATAATAAAGATATCATTCCCACGAGGATTAGTGATTTGAAGTGGTGTTTAACAAATAATTTAATGAAATAAAAAGCAATGGTATTTTAAAATGGATGTGATTTATGAGACTAAATAACTAAAATTATGAAAATATGCAAATCTAAATGACTTAAATCTAAATTAATTATGAGAAATTTAATAACCTAATAAAGATGATTTAGAGTTGCTGAAATTACTCCTAAAACGTGTAAAAATATTTAAGAGATTAAACTGTGTAGATAAAAGCGGTAGGAACATTAAGAATCTCCCTAAAGAGCATTAAACCTCATAATGCTGTAGTACTGCTGCAATATTCTCCTTCAGCGAAATCAATTTTCAAGCAAGAGAACCCTATTTTTCATGTGACTTCGTCAAGCCTAGCATGATTCTAGCATTCCAATTCAATCTAACTCCTATGTCTAGGTAAAATCGAATTAAAAAGTATGTTTTCACGTTCTGGTTCTTAGACTTTAAGGTGTAAATGCACATGTCTATGAATTTACTAAAAATAATTTCAAGAATTGTTAACCCCTATCAATCAAGTCTTTTCCATTTAATCTTAAGCTTTTCAGAATTAAAATCAAATTGATTATCTAACTTATGGTGTTCAAGCAAAAGTAAGAATTTAGAAATTAACAAGGACACTTGAATTGAGCGAGAAAAATAGAATTCAATAAAACCTATAAGTTTAATTCCCCTTAGGCATCCATCAATTCCAACCTAAGAAAATTAGTTCATAATAAAACCTAAAATAACAATGAAAATAATAAATAACAAAACTAATCTAAGCATATTCAAAGGTTCAACAATGAAGATTAGAAATTAAAAAGGAGAAGAGGAGGAAGAAGAAGAAAATATAAAAGAAAGCATAAAGAGAAAGGGGAAAATAATCAAATCCAAGTTTCCAAGAATCGAAACTTTTCTCCTCTCCCATGGCTGCTACATCTTCCTCCCACTTTTAGCCTTTTGCCTCCAATGAAGAACTTGAGTTTCTTTCTTTTCTTTTTTTCTTTTATAGATGATTTTCCTTCAAGATTAGGTTTGGACTTTATCAAATGTTTCCAAAAATTATTCCTAGATGGATCCCAAGGCTTGCTCTATTTTTTCCTCACGTTTTTGTGCTGAAACGGGCCCAAAAAGATGACTTTTGGGGCAAAAATTGTGACTGTACTGTGCTGTAAAATTCTGCTTCTGCACTGAAATGTTGCAGCAGTACTGCTACAACATTCTGCCAAAAACTACACTTTTTCTTCTTTCTCCTATATGAAATTAGCAGGACTTTTCTTTCACTCAAAATGATAAGATTAAAATAAAGAAAGCCTAAAACACTTCCAACTATTCTTTAAAGTGCTAAAAACTCATGTTTTCTCAAAGTAAGCTTAATTAAAGAGTAATGTAAAATGAGTTCAAAGTGTGCACATTATGAGCAAAGTTCAATCCAATATTTATAAAATAAGCATTAAAATAGGACCAAAAAACTCTAATTTATAGAGTCCAGTGTCGATGAGCTTATCATCAAACAATCTAGAAAACTTGTATCGGTTGTGAGGGATTTTGTCGAGGTGTTTCCAAAGGAGTTGCCAGGATTACCACCTGTTAAAGAGTTAGACTTTTAGAACGAGGTTATTCCTGGGATAGCACCGTTGTCCAAAGAACCCTATAGGATGGCACCTGCCGAGTTGAAAGAGCTCAAAAGCCAGTTACAAGGACTCTTGGAATTAGGATTCATTCGCCCTAATGTGTCTCTATGGGGAGCACCTGTTTTATTTATAAAGAAAAAGGATCGCTTGATGAGATTATGTATAGATGATCGGGAGTTGAATCGAGTCATTGTGAAGAACAAATATCCTTTGCCAAGGATTGAAGACTTGTTTGACCAGTTGAGAGGGGCAACTAGAATAATTTCTATTTTTGCCTACCAAAGGTTGTTCGGTTCAATCACCAACAACTTCTATCTTGGGAGAATCCTTATGAATACTTACAGAAGAATCTCGTATCAAAGAATAAATCATTCTCTCTTCAAGGTAAAAATTTGAAGACTTAGTATCCATATACTTATCTTATAATATTGTGACAATCCTTACGAAATACTTTCCTGGTTTGTACTAACATTAAACAACTTAGCATGTAATCGATGAGCTTATCATCAAACAATCTAGAAAACTTGTATTGTATCCATAAGATCTATGTAAACCACTTGGGTAAAAATAGACAATCCAAATATCTTAAGAAATAGCTTATAATGCCCAAAACCATATTACAAATTTTGTCTCAAAATTATCATCATTCTAACTCCCTAGTCGAAAACCCAAACAAAGACCCATCTGTAAAACACATAAATTCCCTTAAACTTATCAGACAATATTCAATGCTGTAAAACACATACTTAATCTCAAAGGTCATAACACTTAGCTCTGTAATCAAATCATAACCTTCTAGATTTTTTTGTGCAAGAAAACTGGATTCCTTTCCAAGTAGTTTAAATCCAGTTACATTCTAGCTATTCGACAACAGATTGCCAAAGAGATCTTCCTTGAGAATAAAACCTTGAAGCTTATTCTGCAGCCTTGAAACTAGCTTACAAATCAATATTCTAATCCAATAGTCAACCATAAAATGATCTTCCATTAACCAAGCCAACCTGAAAGTCTCATCAAAACCCTCGGTTACCAAAGAAAACCAATGTTGCTTCCTATTCGTAATCATTTATCAACACTTAACTAACTAAGCTTGATACACTATCGAGTGTTGATCTTGATAACCTAATTCCAAGTATTCCAATTCCAAATTCGCACACCCCTCAATACATTAGCTACAAAAGATTGGGCCATCAATCAAATAACATTACCCTTCAAGTAATTATCAAATACGTCATCAATAAAGTCTCACCTAAAATAGGTACCTCCTTTAGTAATAACTTCAACTACCTGCTAGGGTTTCTGCCCTAAATCTTATGTAATCCAATTAAACTATAAATAAATAAAGAAATTATTAATTAGTAATATTTACATTGTCATTTATTATTAGTTTAATAAATGTAATCCATCATAAGATCCAGAGTTACTTATGATAACTTAAAGTGAGCATATGATGCGAGAAGATTCACTTAAGTGTAACTCAAATAGTCTGTGGTATATGAATAAAGGTTGGGTGCCTTATTTCTGATAACACCACTAACATGACCCACTTGTGAATTGGCACAAATGATCTCATCTGGATCGCTCATGTAGAGACATGTGAGTGGGGGTGTTGCTGCAATAGAGATTGTAGTAGACTGGACTAAGATAAACTTACTGTCTTTTGGGAAAGCTGTTATTGAAAGACCTTTCGTTTATCAACTGGTTGATCATGTACAATTGAATCCTGAGTGGATTACGAACTCCTGTTCACTAGAGACAAGCCTTTGATTTGCATAGGTGAGAGTGACTCGATATAGTTCGCTCAATATGCCTCCCACTTTGGGGATTGCATCTTACTTATAGCTGGGAACGTAATTACACAAGAATGGAATTCACTCTTTTCCATATAGGAAAATAGATAAGTAGTTCCCTTATGGACTGATTTGGTCTTGAATAGCGGGGCCCCATATTCCTCTGATCAAGGAAAAGGTAAAGACGCATAATGAAGATTATGTAAGGTTGTTCATTGGAGAATCAGTTCGGCTTAAGGAATAAGATGTATCATGGAGGTTAATACGGTGCAAATACCTAGCCATGGATACGAACTAACTTGTGAAGTATCAAAGTGTAGTTAATGATATTAGCCAATGGACATAACTATGTCTATAGTACTAAGAGTGCAACTCTAGATATTTAGTGGAGTTATCTAGGAGTTAATGAATAAGAATTAATTGATTGAAGGAGTTCAATCAATGTAATTCTAGATCATTGGAGCTTAGTCCTATAAGTCCATTAAGTCCTCCAAGCTAACGCATGTAATTGAAAACATAAATTAATGATGATTAATTTCTTTGGAAAAACAATTTCAAGTATTTGATTTGAAGTTGTCAAATCAATTAAGGCAAATACAAATAGAGGAGTCTATTTGATTAATTAAATGAAATTAAATAGTTAATTAATGGTGAAATTAAATAGAAGAGTCTATTTAATTATTTATTAAATAGAGGTGTCTATTTAATTATAAAATAGAGAGATTAAATAGAGGAGTCTATTTAATTAAATTAATTTTAGAGTTGTCAAAAATTAATGGGGATTTAAATAGAGGAGTCCATTTAAATATTTAATTTGAAGAAGTCAAATTAAAGAGGAAATAAATAAAAGAAGTTTCATTTATTTAATGGAATTGTTCTATTAAATAAAAAGAAAAAAAATGTCCAATATTGTCATAGAGATAACATGGTGGGCTGGTAACCAATTATTTGCATTTTATTTTAATTAAAATATATAAATATCTTAATGGTTAAGATATAGAATAATTATTTTAAATTAATAAATATTAATTTAAATAAAAGATATGGGATTATCTTATTATGGAATAAGATACTATATCTTAATTATTTAAAATATATTTTAGAATATCTTTATTAATTATTTGATAATTAAAAAGATATTCAAAGATTTTATGAGGTCTTGGCTTTCCTATAAATATGACATTTGGGGTGAACCCAAAACACACATGCAACCAAGAGAAGGCTCAGAAAATTCCTCTCCCTCTCTCATTGCCGCCGCCGCCCCTAGGGTATAGGGAAGAAGTTTTTTCTTCCCTCTTCATTTTTTCAAAGAGGATAGTGCCCACGCACAGATTCTCTTTTGTGCTTAGTGAGGAAGATCTTTTTGGTGGTCCCAGGATCTTAACCATCAAAGAATGAGGAAGAGCCAGACACTTCTCGACAAGGATTAATATTCGATTTTATGCATTTAGTTTTTGTTAATATTATATTGCAAGGAAAGATCCTTGGGACTTCCGTTTGAGAACTCTTTAAGAGGCCTCAATCCCAACACTACCAACCTTCACATTATGAACTCAGGGAACATCAAAACACACATTCAATTTGTACAACCTGTCTTTTAGAGCCTACGAGGTAAAAGAACTCAAATCAACATCAAATTTCCAAAAGAGAAAACCTCTCAGAGTAACTCAAACTCACTTTAACAAAATTACTTAAAAACACTAATTAGATTACACAACCTCGAGCCACCTCCAAGATAAAACCACATAGGTCATCCAACAAACCTACTAAATTAATCTCATCTACACTGCACAATTACCATAACAGAAATATAAAACCCCCACTACTTAGCATGACTAAATCACAAATCACCTTTTAAAACATTTCTTAACTCAAACATCTTAAACATACAAGGTTACCTGGCTTGATGATTTTTGGTGGGCGTTCGATGACCTATTACTATAAAACATGAACTATCCAAACATGCGATGCATGCAGTCTATAGAATCGAGATGGCTCTGTTACCAACTGTGACGACCCGATCCTAAAACAATAATAAATATGCTAAAGCATAATAAAGTAGCAGAAGACTTGATTTCAAATAGTTCATCATTAAAATTCATTTCAAAAGAATCCCGGGATTCATAAAATTTATATAAAACACCAATCAAAATATAGTAAAATCAGCCAAATTGAATTTAGAGGTTTTTACAAAGATTCATGAAAATGAAGATAAAGATGTAAAGTCTAAACAAAGTAAACATCCTAAAACAACGCATGTCATAATAGTCGACTCGCCATGCCGCTAATCATCAAGGTCAGTCGTCATACTCAAGCGCCCCGTCTTTAAACCAAATTCTACCACCTGTCTTTACTAAACCATCACTCCCTACACCTGTCGTCATACTTAAGCACCTCGTCCTCTCTCCCCTGGTTTCCCGCCACTTGCTTCACCCCTCACCAACGCTCGAAAGAATCCCCCTCATACTGTCCTAAAGGAAAACCTAATTTTCTCCATTAACCCTCCCATCTCTCACTCTCCTTCTTCCCCTCAATCTCTCATGGTTTCTATTATCAGCCTCAGCAGCCCTGAAAAAACCCTTGTAGTCACTGACATCCCCTTTAAGAAAGCCTACAAACTTCCCTTCACACCCTCCTTTGGCAAAGATCTCTCGAACTTTTTTGAAAACCCTTTACCAAATTACTCGGATAATGATGGAAACCCATCCCTCCTTACAACCCAGTTACTCACAAATGGACCAATTTGGATTTCCATCTCCGCAGCCAGGGACATTGCATCATCCCCACAAATATTTTGAACAAGCTCTTTCAAGCCATTAATGGTGATACTGATTACAGTATCCCTGTGGGAACCCCAGGTAATCCATGAAGATTCTATCCTGGAATGTTAGAGGCTTAGGGTCCAGTGATAAGAGGTTCATAATTAAAGAGCTCATCTCCAATCTCAACCCTGATGTAGTCTTCCTCCTAACAAAATTAACTACTATTGATAGAAACATCATCAGATCAATATGGAGCTCTCGAGATATAAGCTGGTCTATTATCCCTTCTATTGGTGCCACTTGAGGGATTCCAGTTTTATGGAATTCAAATTCTATCTTTGTTCTTGAAGTCACCAGTGATGTTTTCTCCCTTACTCTCAATGCTCGTTTAGAGGATGATACCATAATCTGGCTCATTTCCATCTATGGGTCTTCCACTTACCATAACAAACACCTTTTTTGGGATGAAATTTATTTTCTTAATGGCCTCTACAATGGATGCTGGTGTTTGGGGAGTGACTTTAAAGTCACTAGGAGCATTAATGAAAAATCTACTAGGGGAAGACTAACTAAGAGCATGCGTCTTATCAACAAACTTATTGCTGATCTCTCCCTAATTGATGTCCCTCTCTCAAACGGAGCCTACACTTGGTCAGATATGAGAGGATGACCTATCTTCACTCTTATAGATCATTTTCTCGTTATTGATTGTTGGCTAACAAAATTCATCCACTCCAGAGTGATCAGGAAACCTCACACCACCTCTGATCATTTTCCAATTCTTCTTAAGACAGGAAACCTCTCCTGGGGGCCTATACCCTTTAGGTTTGAAAACTTTTGGTCTACCCAGCCAAACTTCCAAACAATGGTCCATAATTTCTGGAATTCTTATGAAGATGATGGTTGGCTAGGATTCTGTTTCAACAAAAAACTTAAGCTGCTGAAATTTGATCTCAAGTCTTGGAATTTATTGATCCTCAGAGATCTCAGCTCCCTCAAAGCAAACACAAGTAGGGCAATCAATAAGCTAGATATCTAAGAGGAGCAACAACCCTGAATGAGACTAACTTCTTTCAAAGGCAAACTCTGAAAACCCAGCTCCTTGATATTCCCCTGAAAGAAAATTTGGAATGGAGGAAAAAATGTAAGTTAAATTGGCTCAAAGAGGGAGATGAGAATATCAATCTCTTCCATAGAATTGTAAATGGTAGAAGAAAAAAATCATACATTAATGAGCTTGTCAACAACAATGGAGTCATTCTTCTTTTTGACTCTTAAATTGAGGCTGAAGTGGTCACCTTTTTCCAATACCACTACAAAAGAAAAGAAGGCCAAAGATATGTGCCTAGCAACACAAACTGGAGTTCCATCTCCCCCAAAGAAAATACTTCTTTAATCAACCCCTTCTCAGAAATTTAAATCTTCGCTGTAGTAAAAAACCTTGCTCCAATAAGACACTAGGGCCAGATGGTTACACAGGGGAATTCTATAAAAAAATGCTGGAACACTATCAAGTCTGATATTTTAAAAGTGTTCCAGGATTTTTTTGAGAACAAGTGAATCAATGCTTGCTTGAAAGTGTCCTACATTTGCCTCATTCCCAAGAAAGCAAGGTCTTCTAGAGTAAATGATTTCAGGCCTATCAGTCTGATACATGGCCTCAATAAAATTATTGCCAAGGTTCTTGCAAATCGCCTAAAAAAAGTCATCTTCTGAACCATCTCCAACTCCCAATTTTCCTTTGTCCATAATATACAAATTACGGATGCAATCTTAATCGCAAACAAGGCTTTTGATGACTTTAAAGCCCCTGGCAGGCAGGTTTAGGTCCTTAAAGTTGATCTCAAGAAGGCTTTTGACCGGGTTGACTGGGATTTTCTTCTAGCTACTATGGATTTGAAAGGTTTTGATCCAGTCTGGAGGAGATGGATTTATAGCTGCATTACAAATACTACCTTCTCAGTTTTCATTAATGGTCGACCCAGAGGTAAAATTATTGTCACTCGTGGTTTGCGTCAAGGAGACCCTCTCTCCCCCTTCCTCTTTGTTCTGGTCATGGATGTTCTCAGCTGGATTCTTGAAAACTGTCTTACCAACTGCTCTCTTAAAGGTGTTAGGATTGGTAGAAATAATTACCAATTCAATCATATTCTGTTTGCTGATGACATCTTCATTTTTGGAGACCACATTGATAATGAAATCTGCAAAATCATTGATGTTCTTAAGCTTTTTGAAGCTATGTCTGGTATGAAGATAAACCTTGCTAAAACTACCCTCAATGGTAGTAACATTAATCCTGAAGAAGTTTCTGCCAAAGCTGCCTTACTTGGTTGTTCGGTGGGTCAATGGCCTATGTCTTACCTTGGTATGCCCTGGGAGGAAACTCCAATACTCTTCAGTTCTAGGACCCCATTACCGAGAAGATATCAAAGCGGTTAGAAAAGTGGAAGAATGCTCTTTTCTCAAAAGAAGGTAGGCTCACTATTATCAAATCGGTTTTAATGAACACCCCCACGTATCTGATGTCTCTCTTCAAGATGCCAAACAAAGTGATTCAGACTATTGAAAAAAAGATGCAAGAATTCCTTTGGGCTAAAGAGGGTACAACGGGTGGTAGCCATCTTATTAATTGGAAAAAAGTGTCAAACCATAAGGAGGGATGTGGTCTAGGCATTGGTAATTTGAAGGACAAAAACCTGGCCCTTATTACCAAATGGTGTTGGAGATTTACCAACTAAAGAAACTCTATGTGGTACAATATTATCATTGCTAAATACGGGATCTTGGAAAATGGCTGGTTCACTTCTACTCACCCAACTAGAAACCATTGCCCCTCGCATTTCATCTCTGTTTGTAGAAAGAAGATAGCTAAAATCTTCACCATCAAGCTTGGTAATGGCTGCTCAACTAGTTTCTGGAATGACATTTGGGCAAATAGTTCTTCTCTTAAAAACCAATTTCCAAGATCTCTACTGCAAAATCGGCCAAAGTTCATTTTTTCTGGGACTCTCAATGCCGTGCCTAGGAGTTAAATTTCATCAGAATTCTTTATGATTGAGAGCTGGAGGATTTTGCTAATATTTTATCCATCATCTACCCTGGAAAAAGATGGCTATTATACGGTAAAATCTTTTTCATTCATCTCTCTAATAGAACTCGGGTAATGGACTCCTTTCTTTTCAAAAGAATATGGAAAAGAGGCTCTCCGAAAAAGATAAACTTTTTTGTTTGGAATTTAACTTTGGGTGGCCTCAATACTTCGGACATCTTGCAAAGAAGACGCCCATATCTTGCTATCTCCCCAAACGCTTATTCCCTCTGTTTTAGTCACGGTGAAAGCCACGGTCATCTCTTCATTCACTGCTCTTTTGTAACAAGGTTATGGCACTCACTCACCTCGACTTTCAATCTTTATTTCTGCCTCCCTAAAATAGCATCCATGATAATGGAAAACATGCTAATTGGCCATCCTTTTAAAAGAAAGGCAAAAAACCCTATGGGAATCCGCGGTCAAATGCATCGTTTGGGAAACTTGGATGGAAATAAATTCTCGAATATTCAACAACAAATCTAGAAATGACATGGAAGTTTGGGAGGTTATTAAATTCAAAGTCTCTCAATGGAGGTCCCTAAATAGAAATTTTTGTAATTACTATAGTTTTTTGATCAATGCCGACTAGAAGAACTTTTTGTAATCCTTTTGGCTTTTGGTGATTAGCTAATCACCTCTTTTTAAACTCCTCTTTTAATATATATAAATATCTATCTTTCATATAAAAAAAAGGCCGATTCCCCGTTCAAGACCTGAAATGTTTTTGGTAATAATACCATTAGTTACAGATAAAATTTAGATTAGAAGTAAAGAATGTATAGAATTATTGGAAAGACAATGCAATTGTATTTCATTCATTGTATTCTTCTTATAGACTTTACAATTGAGATATATATGTAAACAATATTGTAATAAGTATTACAGACTGTTGATTGATAATTTACAACATGGATGGGAGAGTACAGCTGTTGATTGACGTGATTTAAGTAATTGACTAATTGTGTGGAATTAGTCACAATTGGAATTAGCCTCCAATTGATAAGTCTGGAGTATATCTTTAGCATTGGGCCTATTTTAGATTCATGTAAGAGTGGGCTTGGCACCTTAGGCCCATAGGCTTTAACTCCCCCCCTTAAACGAGAGGGATCTGAGAGATTGGAGAATTGAAAGACCTCGAGGTTGACCTGTAGTAATCAAAAGGTGGAAAAAAAAAATCTTATCGTGAGCTTCAGCTAGGTGAATTAGGGCCAGAAAGTTGCGGCACATCCTTTAATCGAGAGGGTAAGACACCAAGTTGGCTTCGAAATGCCGCGAATTTTTCTTCAGAGAGTGGTTTCGTCAGGCAATCTGAAATTTGCTCAGTCGTTGGCACATATCTTACTTCTAACTCTTTGGCAAGAACTTTGTCTCTCACAAAGTGAATATCAAGTTCTACGTGCTTGCTTCTGGAGTGGAAAACAGGGTTAGTAGCCAAGGATAATGCACTCATGTTATCATACCATATTACTGGAATTATAGGGGAATTGAATTTGATCTCTTGAAGTAACGCTTGCAACCAACTAATTTCAGCAGCTGTGTTAGCGAGAGATCGATACTCGGCTTCTGTGCTAGACCGAGCGACAACATGTTGTTTTCGAGATGACCATGAAACAAGGGAATTGCCAAGGAACACTCAGTATACTGAAATCGATTTTCGGTCGTCAGGATTACATGCCCAATCGGCATCTGTATAGCCCATCAGAGGTAAAGAACTAGTTGTTTTAATGTGAAGACCGTAGTTCTTAGTTCCTTGGAGGTATCTCAAAACTCTTTTAACTGCTTGCCAATGAACTAATGTGAGGTGTTGCATAAATTGACTCAATTTGTTGACTATATAGGAGATTTCTGGGCGAGTATGGGTCAGGTATTGAAGTGCACCTATTGCACTTCTGTACGGTGTGGGGTTTTCAAGTAAATCTCCCTCATTTGCGGATAACATTTTTCCGGTAACAGCTGGTGTTGGGCATGGCTTAATATGAGTCAAATCTAGTCTGTTCAAGAGGTCTGAGATGTATTTTGATTGAGTCAGGAACATTCCAGTGTCATCTCTATTCACTTCAATGCCAAGAAAGTACCCTAGTTCACCTATATCTTTAAGAGTGAACAACCGATTCAATTCGTGAATGAAGCAAGTTATAGCCTCCTTGTTGTTCCCTGTGACCAGTATATCATCTACGTAGATTAATATAAAGATGGTCATTGTACCTGTGTTAAGAAAGAATAAGGAGCTGTCTGCCTTGGAGTTTAAAAATCCCCATTCAAGTATAACTTTCTTTAGCCTTTCGTACCAAGCTCTTGGTGCTTGTTTCAATCCTTAGAAGGCTCTGTTTATCTTTCAAATGTGATCAGGTTTAGTTTTGTCTACAAATCCATCAGGTTGAACCATGTAGACATCTTCTTGAAGTTTGCCATTTAGGAAAGCATTATTAATGTCAAGTTGGCTTACTTTCCAATTCTTGGAGACTGCAATGGATAAAATTACTCTAATAGTAGATGATTTTATGACTGGGCTAAAAGTCTCAATAAAATATAAACCCGGATGTTTGGTGAAACCCCTTAGCAACAAGTCTGGCCTTATATCGTTGAATGCTCCCATCTGGATTATGTTTCACTTTAAACACCCATTTGTTTCCAACTAAATTGAAGTTAGGAGAGAAGGGAACAAGTGTCCATGTGTTGTTTTTGTTAAGAGCTTCCATCTCCTCTTCCATAGCATTTTTCCATTCTGTAACAACAAGGGCATCATTGACCGTTCTAGGTTCTTCCTTTTGTGAGTCAAGTTTAGAGACTGCCATAAAAGTTCTGATTTTAGGTTTATAGATACCACTTTTGGCCATGGTTTGCATCGGATGAGCTGACCTTTCTTTCTCTAAAGAATTTGTAGAAATTTCTTCTTCACTTACAGGTTCAAACTCAAAATGTTGCAGCTCATGTGATTCACTAGATATATTATTTTCTTGACTCTGACTTGGATAAGAGGAAGGTACTGTTGCAGTTGATTCGGGAAGCCTAGAATGATCCTCTAAAATGGGAGATTCAGGTACTGAAGAGCCTCTTGGATTGGGTTCGACTAAACTAGGCAGTGGGTTATCATCATGAATAATGGTTGATGGATTTGGAGAAAGAAGAGAAGGATTGGGAGTTAATTGAGAGGGTGTATTCAACCAAGTGACAATGGTGTCATGTGAGGATTGGACAGACGGAGAGGTAGTAAGAAAGCCATGTTGAAACGGAAACTCATTTTCATTAAATATGACGTTTCTAGAGGTATACACACGCCCACTTGAGCTTAAGCACTTATAACCCTTGTGTGACTCACTGTAACCAAGGAAAACACATTTAGTGGTGTGAAATTAAAATTTTTGATTTTGATAAGGTCGTAGGCAGGGAAAGCAAGCACATCCATACACTTTTAGGAATGAATAATCTGGTTTTCTTTCAAACGCCTTTTCCCAGGGAGACATATTGTTTAGTACAGGAGTGGGTAGTCTATTTATGATGTAGGTGGCTGAAATAAAGACTTCACACCAATACCTAAGTGGCATTGATGCTTGTGCAAGTAAGGTTAGGCCCATTTCCACTATATGTCTATGCTTTCTCTCTACAACCCCATTTTGCCGACTTGTGTGTGGACATGAGTGTCTGAATTCAATCCCTTTATCCTTTAAAATTGGTTGAAACGGTCTAAATTCTCCTCCTCAATCAGTTTGAAGGGTTTTTATTTTTCTTTCAAACTTGTTTTCAACTAGATTTTGATAATGGGAGAACGTAACTAGAGCTTCTGACTTGGTTTTTAATGGAAATATGTGGGTGAGTCTGGTATAGTCATCAACAAAACTAATGTAGAATCTAAACCTCGATGTGGAAGTGATCAGTCTTGGTCCCCAAAGGTCACAGTAAATAAGCTCAAGTGGACTAGTAGTATAACTTTTTGAAGCTTTAAAAGGAAGCGAATGAGATTTACCAAATTGACATGCATCACAAAACTTTTGTTCTTCATTGATAGAAGTTTTTACATTACAGTCTTTGAGAACTAAATTTAGGACACGACTTGACAAGTGACCTAGTCTTTGATGCCAGATTTTTTTGCGCTACTGGAATTAAAAGTACTTGAATTTAGACCAACATTAGAGGTGACCTTAGAACATGACTCTTTGACTTGAGAGACAGTAAACACTCTTGGGCTGGAAGTAGCTTTTGAAGCTTTATTTGTCTGACATAAGTTGGATTTGAAGTTTATAAGGTCTAGTTGATAGAGGCCATTCTTAAGTGTCCCTTGCAACAACACCTTCCCGGTTTCCTTATCCTTCACTAGACAACAATTAGAGTGAAATTCAATAAAGAGATTGTTATCAGCAGTCAACTTTGATATACTAAGTAAGTTCCTCTTAATTTCTGGTGCATGCAGGATATTTTTTAAGAGAATGGGAATTCCTTCTGTGTATTTGGTGTTAAAGGAATAAAAACCTACATTAGCAATCTTGAGTTTAGAACCATTACCCACAGTGATTGATTCATTACCAGTATACTCTGTTCTGAGATTCAGTTTGGATGCATCAGGAGTGATGTGGTTTGTTGCACCACTATCTACAAGCCAATTGGGATCACCAACTGTCTCCGTAGTAGCAACAAAGGCAGCTGTCCTGTTGTTATTCTCATTGTTGTGTGAACCTCCATTATAGCTTTCATCATATCTGAAATAACATATCACTCCTGAGTGTCCATATTTCCCACACACTTGACAAGTGGGTTTGGAATTGTTCCCTCTTCCTCCTCTTCCACCTCTTCCTCTAGGTTTGTAGTTTCCTCTTTGGTTGGTGTAGTTACCTCTTCCTTGACCTCTATTTGAATTTTGTCCTCTAAAGGTGTGCTGCCCTGCTGAGTTATTTTGTTGGCCATATGCAACATTTGCTGTCATATTTCCAGCATCTTGGCTTCCATTGATCACATTTAAATGGATGAGGGTGTTTTCAAATGTGAGAAGGGTTGCATAGGCTTCTTGCCAATTCATATTCTCTCTGTTATTGATTTGACAAATGATTGGTAGATATTCAGCATCTAATCCTGCAAGAACACTTGAGATTAGAGAGTTGGTTTCAATTGTTTCTCCTGCCAAAGAAAGATTGTTAGCTATTTGCTTCATAAGAGCCAAATATTCAGTCATTTTCAAATTGTTCTTTCTTGTATTTTGCAGGCTAGCCTTCAACTGGTTTATTCTTGCCCTGTTGGTGGTGCCAAAGAGTTCTTCAAGTGCTTTCCATACTTCTCTTGAAGTCTTGAAGGTGATTATCTCATTTGCAATGGCTTGAGTCATTGAAGCATAAAGCCAGCCCAATAAGGACTGGTCAGTGGTCATCCAAGCTACAAATTCAGGATTGACAGCGAGATCTGTTGTTGTGGTGTTGTTTCCAGGCGCAAGAAACTCTGAGGGTTGGGCTTTAGTTCCAAGGATATGCCCATCTAATTTCTGACCTCGGAGCATGGCTAGAATCATTTGTTTCCAGAGGAGGTAATTCTTTTCGTCAAGCTTTACCGTGAGGGCTGAACTGAGAGGATTTCAAAAGGAGGGAGAGGTGGTGATGATGTTTTTGAGTAGTGTTGTTTTGGGTTGTGATTGGGATGATAGGGTTGGAATTGTTAGGTTCTGTGGCCATGGTGTTTTCTGGCGGAGGCCTTCGATGGCTCTGATACCAAGATAAAATTTAGATTAGAAGTAAAGAATGTATAGAATTATTGGAAAGACAATGCAATTGTATTTCATTCATTGTATTCTTCTTATAGACTTTACAATTGAGATATATATGTAAACAATATTGTAATAAGTATTACAGACTGTTAATTGATAATTTACAGCATGGATGGGAGAGTACAGCTGTTGATTGACGTGATTTAAGTAATTGACTAATTGTATGGAATTAGTCACAATTGGAATTAGCCTCCAATTGACAAGTCTGGATTATATCTTCAGCATTGGGTCTATTTTAGATTCATGTCAGAGTGGGCTTGGCACCTTAGGCCCATAGGCTTTAACTGTTACACTAGCTAAGTGAGAAAGAATGTTAAATGTTAATAAATCTTGTAAACAACGAAAATCTTTACTTGGAGAAATAAGAAAACTAAAGTTAACTTTTTCTCTTTTATCTTTCTTGCTTTAGGTTATTAGACAAACATGTCATCTCATCGTTGGAGCAACTCAAACAAACATTCAAATGAAATATGATATTTGCAACATTTCTTGCTTGGATCCATCAACCAAAACTACACCAGTAAGGAAGTGGTCCAATAAGAACACAGTAAGTCCTTGACTGTGATAGCCTTAAATCTTACTAATGAACGGTACATAACCTAACTTTGGTACACAACTGCCGCCTCACTTAACTTAGGGATTATAACTACGCCCTGCAATCGTAGTGATAAAAAATGTGTACAAACCCTACATTTCCAATCACATGCATTTCTCATTTTATTATTGGCAACACATGCCGATTTCCTCTTGCAATTTATTATTGCTTTAACAATTCACATCTCAAGTTTATAACAACAATAATCAAACAAGAGCATACAATTCAATCAAAGCACCTTAATATACTTACTAATAGTTCAATGTAGAGAAAGTGATCGTAATCATATGGGTCATGACAAACTTGTTCTTTTCGAAAACTAAATGCAATCGAAAACATTATGAGATGCTCTCCCCATAAATGGAAGTACAACCTAGCTAAAGTGAGTTTTTCATGAGGTTTTAAATATGTATATAATTTAGTAATAAACAATAACATCTCAACGAGCAATATCACAATCAATTTAGTAAATCAAAACCAATTTAAAATTGGGGTCGTTTCCAATCTTTCCTTTCATCTACCACCCCTATCTCACCTCTTGGATTACTTTAACCAACACACTTTGATTAAGTCAAAATCCGGAATTTAGTCCACCATCTCCTACAAAAATCACAAACTTAAAACTATATTAATTACTAACTCATAACACAAATTAAAGTAAAATAAGTTTACACAAAACGAAACCCTGGAATCCCAAACAAGGCCAAAATCAAGAGCTCAAAGGGAAAGGGTGTATTTCGACAATATGGGTATTTTTAAGGGGTGTCTAGTTTCGTTTTTCAACAATAGTTTACGATTTCTTGGTTGGTTCTAATAAATTTAGAATGAGTTTTTGGGTGGTTCGGATTTCCGGTCACTGGAGCTTCGCCGGAAAATCTAAAAAATGTTGGATAATTCAAGTAATAAACTCTAGATGTTGGGAACTTAAATTCTAATTGATTTGGGTGAGTCCAGGATGAAGAAAAATGATTTTTTTTGAAGGTTTAACACACTTTGACTTGGATCTTCAAAATTCCAAGAGATGGAAGTTTGAATTTCCAACTCAAACTTCCATCTCCAAACTCAAGAATATAAAGCTAAGAAAACAAGTTTTGAAATTAGCTCTTTAAGTTAGATAGAAATGTCTTCTCCAAACTTACTGAAAAAATAAATCCCAAGGTAAATCCAAGCTCTCCCAAGCGAAACAAAACAAGAACGGTAAAAACCCCAATTTCAAGTAGCAGACCCGAGAAGAAAAAATTCCATAACTCTCTACACAACTCGGATTGATACGAAATGAAGGTCGATAGAAAGCTCTTAGAAAAATGAAGAGTTTGATAGCTCGCTCACCCAAAACAGAGTTCAGATGGAATAGTTATGGCCCCAAAATACAAACTCTGAAATTTTTAGACCAGAAAAAAAGAAAAAGAAAAATGGAGGTTTGAGGAAGGAAGAAGATGAAAATGCTATTTGGTCTTCAAAATGAGAGAACCTAAATAAAGAAGATGACTTTTTAAGGAAATTATAAAAAAAGCCCTCTTGGATTCTCCTTCTCTTTTTAACCTCCCACAAATAAAACAAATCCATTTTTCCACCAACTTTACTAAAGACTTAGATTGATATTTGCTAAAAATTGATCAACACACATTTTCCCTTTTAGTTAAGAAATAAACTCATCTAAATTTTTTAAATATTAACGATATAATTTTAATTATTATATCGTAAGTTTGAAAATCATAATTGACAAAATAATTCAAATTTTATCTGAAAAACCGATTTGTTACAGAATTAATGATAAACCATAATTTATATTAATCACTTATACATCCTGTTTAAAAATTGTTAAAATTTAAAAATGATATATTTATAAATATTGATAAAATTTAAAAACCATATATTTATAAATAATGTATAGAATCTTCCTACCCACTAAACTTTGCCATACATATGTTGTATTTATAATGTATGTATTCATGTATGTTGTGGGAATGAATCTAAATTCCAGCGAAAAGAATTGTACGTGTACGTCCCAGCAAAGCAATTAGGAAACTAGAGACATAAAACAAACTCAGTTAAATCATTGTTTCTCTCTTTGAAGACAAGCAATCTTTTAAAATCTCATTCACACACAAATTGTGTTTAATTTTAATCTTTTCCCAATTATCAATTATTTTAAGTTTTAGGTTTTCAATAGCCATAATTAATTAGGTAACTAATTAGATTCCAAATCATACAAATAGGAGATTTTATTTTTAAAAAAGAAGGTAAGCTAAGCTAAGCTAGTTTCTTTTTTATCTTATTAACGAGCCTTTAAAATGAAACTTGTTGAGACACATAAATGAGCTTCGCGTGTTGTGAATAAATAAATTTGTTAGTGCAAAACGGCAAAATGTACATACTTTTATTTACAAAGTGTGGACTCTACTAATAGTTGAGAGAAATGGACAAAAAGAAATTAACAAAAATCAAACGTTATTTTTTTAGGTTTTTCAAAAAATTGATTATAAATTATATAAAAAAAAATTACCCTAAAAAGATAAGATTGAGTTGAAAACAAGCTAAAAGAAAATAATAATAATAAATATTAGGTATTTAAAAAAAATTTAAAAATAACAAAAGCTTTCATAATTTTAAAAATAATACTATTTTTTTTAACATTCATTAAATAATGAGACAAATTCATTATGTAATTATTTAATTAAAATTGTAAAACCTAAAATAAAAAATTATTGAATTTCAGTTAAAAAAATCCCAATAAAAGTATAACAAAAAGCCATCAGATTAATCATTTTATAAAACAAAAAATTTTTTTTTATGTGAATTATTTAAAAGCAAAAAGTACTATTTAAAAAAAATACTGTCTTTAAAATAAAAGAAGAAAATTATTACTAACCGTAATTTCTTTAATATAATTATTTTAGAGAAATTTCAACCGATGACACCATTTTATGAGTATTTTCAAAAATAACAAATGTTTTGAAATATTAAAAAAAAAACATTTTTTAGACTAAAGTTCCACTAATTTCAGTATGAGATTAGTAGATCTTACTTTGAGAAATATCATTTTTAAAAATTTCATATTTTTTTTTAAATTTGAAAATGTCAATTCTTAAAAAAATCTATTTTTGAAAAATCCCCACTATTTTAATACGTCTTTTTAAATTTTTCGTAGGAAAAGAAAAATGCTAGCTGTTTTTGAACATTATCAAACATGATCTATTCAAAAGTGTTTTGAAAAATAGTTTTCACTTTTTTAAACCAATTTAGTGTAAAATGTTTGGCTAATTGTTTTTTTCTCTTATAGAACTGATAATTATTTTCTCTCTCTTTTAGTTTATTTTCATGGAAATCAAATAAAATTACATTTCTAATCAAAACCTTGGGATTGTGAATGGGTGTACAAGGACTAGCTTATACAACAATTCAAAAGTTGGTCTTAAAATTCATTGTTTTGAAAATAAAAGTTCAAAGGATAGTTGGTTTTATTAACAAGTATCAAACAATGAGTACATTATATTTTGAGAAATTTAAGTGAGTAGCATGTTATAAAATAGTTAAAAATATAGATCTTTTAATATGTTGATCGATGGATTGATGGTGAATAATGGTAACACTTTACCTGACTATCTTTAATAATAATAAATCACGAATATATTAAAAAAATACTATATTTTATAAACATGATCATATTTCTAAAAATAATTTATATTTTTATTTGCATTGGAAATTTCAATTTCTCTTAATGTGTGATCGATATATTTTTAATAAAGGGAAATGATTTGAGTATGAGACAAGATTGTGTATGTTCTTATATAATGATTTGAAATTAGGCCTCATAACGATATAATGTCAAATAAACATTTCATTTTAGAATTATGCAAACAAGACTATCGTTCATCAAAATCATATCAAGAATCAATTGAGACTATATCCAATTTACCTTCAATTCTTTCTATAATTCTTAATTCTTTTTTTTTTTTTTAATAATAATTCTCAAATGTTGAAAACCTTGCAACCTAATGATTGTGATGAAGTAAGCCATAATTAAAAAGATATAATGTAGCAAGTTAATTAATATATTCGATAATAAGGTCCCACTTTCTTGCATTATTATTATTATCACAAAGTTTTGCCAACTATATTTGTTATTAGTTTTTTCCCCCTCAATTATTAACTTTAATGCCTCTTTACACCCTCATAGGGTCATTTGGTTCATTGATTATGAAACCTCAATTTATATAATGAAGAAGTAAAATTTGAGTTGGTATAATTTTACGTTTATGCATAATTAAGTTTATATGTCGTGCCAATTTGAATATAAAATTAAGTATTGGTACTCTCTATCAAAAGATTGAAAATTCGAATATCATCTTCCATCTACTTTGATTTAATCATATATCTAAATATTAGTTAATATATTGTATAAACTTATATATATGAGTATTAATAGATAATTTTTTATACTAAAGAAAATTAAATAATAATTTTAAAAATGTATAAAATGATACTCTATAAGAAATCATGTATCGTATAAAAATTATGAATTAAAATATATATATATATATATATATAAAATTTGTCTCAAATAACATAAATCTGCCTACTAATTTCTAAAATATCAAACCTTTTTAAAAATTACTCAAATAGCATAATTATAATTCAATAAATTATTGAATAATTTTTTATGGTACTTAATTAATTTGTATGTTTTTGCTTTTTTAAGTTCAGTTTAATAATTTATCGAGCTATTTGATTCTCTTTCATTAATATTTTCAATGAATTTATTGGGTTTTTTTTTTATCTTTTTAGTTCAATAAATTATTGAACTATAATTATGCTCTTTTAGTAATATTTGAAAAATTCTAACATTTCAGTAATTAGTATGCAAAATATATTATTTAAATAATTGTTAAAAAAAAAAAACCTTAAAATCAACACCCATACATGTTAAGTTTGTTTTTTCCTTTTAAATATTATAATAAATTTTGGAAGGAAAGACTCAACTTTCATCGATAAAAAAGAAAAAGAAAATAGAATATAAATATCTTACTAATACTAATTCAGGCTCAGTTAGCAGTACAATATTAAGTTAAACAAAGCTTCAACTTTTGTAAGTAATCATTAAAGTCCACTCTCTAAGCACGTAGTGGGGTCAATGCAAAGGCTAAGATAGGCTTTATAGTATTTTTCAATGGGTAAAACTTCTATTTTTCAATTGTTTATTCTTTAATTAATTTTATAGTCAATGAAAGTTTAATAAGATGTATTAAAATTTGAGTTTGAAATTTTTATGCCCATTATCTAAAACAATAGTGTTTTTACATCAAATCATTAGTGAAATCTCAACAACTTGGATTAATACTATTAGCTAGGTATCCCACCTTTTATTTTCTCATATTCTCAAAGTGTAGAATTTATTTCAAGTAAAATTTTTCAACATATTCATAAGTATTAATTATATTGAGACTTTTAACAAAATAACTACTAATTTTTAGGATATACTTTTCAACTTACTTTGGAAAAAAAACAATCAATTCAATTTTTTTTTAAATACTTTCTTTTACTTAAATAAAAGATCTATTTTTCAATAATTATTGAAATTAAAATAGTGAAATCGAAATAGATTATCAAAATTAATCAATAATTAACTTGTATATAAAATAAGAGTTCTAATTTCTAAAAAATCATCGAGATAATAATTATTCTGATTAAAACAAAAATTAAAAAATTTAAATATTTAAATCAAATTATTCAATAATATATTGAAATATAAACAACATGCTATTTTGGTAAATTTTAAAATTTACTCTATAAGAAATAACATAAGTTTTTGCTATTATTTTGGTAGGCTTTTTTTTTTTTTAATAAATAATTCCAATGTTTCAATTTCAAATTGTGTAGTTCCAAATAAGTTAGAAATGAAAAACTAATATTTTTTTTCAGACAAAGACTATAGTTAAAAATAAGCATTTGAAAAAACATAAAATTTAAGAAAAGGATAATTGCAAATCTTGCAAAAATTTATATAATATATATATATATTTTTAAAAATAACACATTTTAAAAATATTTATAAATATAGTAAATTCTGAGTAGATTAATCACTGATAGTATTGAATTATATAATTTTATAATCACTGACTCATTTAATAAATCAATACTAATCACTAAATAATACAATAATATTTATTATATTCATAATCATTTTAAGCAAATAATATATTTATAAATACTATATGATTAAAAAAAAGAAAAAAAATTGTTATTTAAATTAATTTTGGTAGGTCAAGATCTAACCAAAAATTGGTCGCTCTTTAACTTCCCTTTCATGAATTTGGCCTTGGCCAAACAAATGTGACCTACATTGAAATTCTATTTTCAAACATCCCCCCAATTTCATCGTTTTATATTTAATTTCAACCACTTTTAGATCTAATTTTTTGGGTCTTTTCTTATAAATTTTTTTTCAAGGATTTATTTGGAAATTAAAATTTTATCATGACCTTGACTGTCTCAATCATATATTCCTGTAAAGGTCCCTTTTGCCCACATGACTCCACGAGTACCATAATTATCAAAATAAGATTTACTTTCTTTCTCAATTTTTTTTTCACTTTTATAATCAAGGGTATTTTGGGAATAAGGGAAAATACTGGCAAATGATTGGGGTTTGAATTTTTTTTAAGGGTTGTAAAAGAATAAAGAAGATAAAATTCAATGTAAGGGGTAATTTCGTCATTTTGTCCAAGTATAGCCAAATAGAACCAATGGTATCCAAAACCCACCTCCAAAAAGCAAAGGTGACCTACATAGGGGGCCAACTTGTTTTATTATCCTCCCATCGTCTCCATCTACAACTGTTGCCACTCCCAATTAATTACTTGCTTTAAAAAAAAACATTTTCAAGTTTATTGGTAAACTTTTTAGACATAAAATTTAGTGAATAGAATAATAAAGTATTTTATTTTTATAGATTAGGTTTTTTACTTTTAATCAAAATAGTATTACATGTATTTTTTTTATTTGAGAGAACTATACTTCACCCTTATATCGTTAAATCTGAATTTTTAATAAAAGAGATAGTTACATTAAAGATAGTATTATTTGTTATCACATTCTCATTATCAATTAATTTCAGATGAAATTTTAAAGAGTATCTAAACTGAACAAATTCAAACAAGCATTTGATTTGGAAAAAAGGATTCAATAAAAAAATAGCGAGTTAAAAAGATTAATACTCTTAAAAGTGTGATGTTATGGATCTCATGTCAAAAATCAATTGTTTTTCTTATTCCCAAATAATTTTGAGATGAAACCGATGAATATTAAGAAGATAACATCTCAATATAATATATATATATATATATTATCACATATACCCAATATCGAGTCTCAGTTTTCAAAAAAACCACAAACATTGAAAAATATCAAAATTACCCAACACATAATTAACCCATAATTTTTTTATGAAAATTTGATTATAATTGATATATTATTTTTGTAAATTTATATTATTGATATAAATTTAATACTAGAATTTACATTACTGATAAATTATTGTTATAAAATTACATCAATGATATATCATTAAATTAATAAAATATATAAAAATGGGTAAATCTGATATAAACACGAAAGTGTGGCATATATGAAAACAAAACTCAAGAGTTGGCTACCATGCAAAATTTTCCATATATATATATATATATATATGGGCATCCATCTCAAAACCAGTTGGTAATGAGAGAAGTGACCCTTAAACTTTATAATATTGTTAGGTCCCTTAATCTTTCTGATATGAGATCCTTAATATACCCCCTCAAGATGGTGCTTCTTTTGGGCTCACTAATCTTGGGTCGGATCCTATTTTTGGACCGGATGCTCGTTTGAGCTTTGCATATTAATAATGTGGGTATCCATCTCAAAACCAATTGATAATGAGAGGAGTGACCCTTAGATTTTATAAATATTATTAGGTCCCTTCATCTTTCCGATGTGGGATCCTTAACATATATAAATAAATCAATCAATCAAGAGCTAAATTTAAACTCATACTTATAAATAAAACAAAACCTATTGTTTTGTACCGTAATAAAAATAAATTCAATTTAGAAATCAACGGCGGTAAAAAAAGATAATATGCTTGCTTCCAAACTAATTTGGAGGAGCCCTTTAATTATTATTGGTCAATTTCTATTAAATATTATCATATTTAATACATATGTGGGTCCCACCAACTTTTATAATTCAATAATAATAATAATAATAATAATAAAATATATGAAAAGTATGGAGAAGTTCCTCCAAACCAGTATGGAGGCAAGTATTTCCCGCGACAATTTTAAAGTATTTTTGGGTATTATAATAAATTTAAAAATAATAAATTAATTGTTTAAAAAAATTGATTAGTGAAGTGATTAAATCTATGAATTAAAAATTAAATTTGTTAGGATTATTTTGTATGAAAACCCAAATGGGTCTTATGATTGGTTTTTTGAAACTCCCTTATATAAGGAAAAAGAAGTCTAAGATTCTATAACCTAATTAAGCATAAAAAAAGATTAAAAAAATAATATATTTTATATTGAAAAAAATAATATATTTTATATTGAAATTATCTATTATTTTTTAGAGGGGGGCCATTGAGCATGACAGGCATATCCCACCAAAGTAAAATAAAATAAAATGAATTCATTATTATCTTTATATGTATAAATCTCAAATCCAATAACTAACGTAATAAAAGCTAAGGAGAAAATTGATCTTCAACCTCAACCTGTGGTTTTATTTTTCCTCTCCCTTTAATTGAGTTGTTATCATTGCTTAAGAGACTCTTATGGATGGTGACTCCGGCGAGGCGGCCGCAGTAGCGGTAGAAGCTCATCGACACGATGAAGACGGCGACGGTATCGGCGACGATGGTTCGGGGTTCAATTCAGCAGAAGAAGATAAGGGTTTCAAAGATATTATTATGAATGAAGATGGTGAGAAGAATTTTGGTGGAAATCGTTGGCCTCGCACTGAAACTTTAGCCTTATTGAAGATAAGATCCGATATGGATGCAGTTTTTCGAGACTCAACTCATAAAGCTCCATTATGGGATGAAGTTTCAAGGTAAGATTATTTCTAACTAAAATCAAAATTTTTCAAATTCGTTTTCTTTTTTAGCTTCTAATAATCTAAAACACCCTTGATTTTAAAGCTAGTTTTGGTTAATTCTTCATTTTTTTTTAAAAGTTATAAATTTGGCTAAGAACCCACCACATGATTTTTTCTCTTAATCATTTTTTTTTTTAATTAGCCAGCTATGATTATAAATATCACTTCTAATTAATCACATAGCCACCAGAAGTTCTTTTTGGAATATATAAAAAAAATATATATATAATGGGCCACTACTTTGCCTTTCCTATCTTAGCAAATTCACAGGCAAGGAAAAAAAAAAAAGTAAGCCAATTTGATAGATATGGCATCTTCCAACATGGGTTGTCTGTTTTTTCATGGTAAAAAAATAAAAAAAAACCTTAAAAATTTGTTTTTTTTTTCAAATGAAAAATAAAATAAAATTTATATATCTTTTGACAGGAAGCTAGGAGATCTTGGTTATAATAGAAATGCAAAGAAATGCAAGGAGAAATTTGAAAATGTGTACAAGTATCACAAAAGAACCAAAGAAGTTCGAAGTGGGAAATCTGATAACTGTAAAAAAAACTATAAGTTTTCTGATGAATTAGAAGCTCTTAATCATCATCAGATTTCATTTCAATCATCCGTTCCGCAATCGAAAACGTTGGCTTTCGATTCTCCATGGAATAATATTTCTTCTACTACTGTTCCATCGACTATAAACCCTACAAAAGCTTCACAAAATATCCACAATTCCCCACCTTCCAAATCTTTGTTGCCACCAAAATCTAATCTTCCAAAAATGTCGTCAGCAAATGTCGTGTTTTCAAGCTCGACTTCGTCGTCGACAGCGTCGGATGAAGATCCGCCCCCGACATCACGGGGGAAGAAGAGGAAGAGAAAGTGGACTGATTTCTTTGTGAAGTTGACAAAGGAGGTGATAGAAAAACAAGAGGGTTTGCAACTCAAATTCTTGGAAGCCTTGGAGAGGATTGAGAATCAAAGGAAGTTGAGAGATGAAGCTTGGAGAATCAAAGAGTTGTCTAGAGTTAATCAAGAGCATGAAATCTTAGTCCAAGAAATGTCTTTGGCTGCAGCAAAAGATGAAGCTGTGGTTTCATTTTTACAAAAATTAACCCCACCTTCAAACACCAATAATTCCTCACCACCGCCAACACTATCGCTACCGCCTCGACAACTTTCTCCGCCGACACCACAACCGATGACAAAGACGGCGAATTCGGAGAATGGAATTATCACTAGTCTTGCAATGAGCTCATCAAGATGGCCAAAGAGTGAAGTGGAAGATTTGATAAGGCTAAGGACAGAAATGGAATTGAAGTATCAAGACAATGGATCAAAAGGGCCATTATGGGAAGAGATTTCATTAGCAATGGGGAAGCTTGGACACATTAGAAATGCAAAGAGATGCAAAGAGAAATGGGAAAACATAAACAAATACTTCAAGAAAGTGAAAGACAGCAACAAGAAAAGGCCACAAGATTCAAAAACTTGTCCTTATTTTCACCAATTGGATGCTTTATACAAGGAGAAATCAGGAAAGAGCAGCTTTGAATTTGATATCAATAGTCAAATGGAGCCATTAATGGTGGAACCAGAACAACAATGGCCACCTCCATTACATGGGAATCATATAATAATGGGAAACATCCAAAGAATAAATGGAGATCAAGAAGAAGAAGAAGAAGAATCTAATAGCAGTACTGATTTAGAAGAAGAAAGAAGAAGCTTTGATCAAATGGTAACAAACAAACAGTCTCCAATAAGCATATCAAACACAGTTTGAAAAAGGCACAAAAATCAAGAAATTCTGGCACTGATTCAAGTCAGATTGTACATTACATGTGCCAAAGGGCACTAAGAAAAGGAAAGGTATTGGGAATTCCAAATTTACTTTTATGAGAAAAATACTTTTTTTTCTTCATAGCTCGATTTTAGGTTTTGTGTCTATTTAATACTTGAGTTTTTAATCTGTGGTTATTTTATTCTCGAGTTTTGAAATAAAATCTATTTAGTCTGTGGAGTTAGTTTTCCATCTGTATGTTAATGGATGGAGAAATTAACTACATAGATTGAATTGACCTATATCTCAAAACTCGAGGACGAAATAGATATGGATTGAAAATTCAATGACTAAATACGACACAAATTCTAAAACTCAAGAATTAAAAAAGTAATTTTCTCTATTTTTATTTACAAAATTGTGTATAATAATTTGTTATTCATAGTGGGATTGATTTTTCTTATATTATATTTTAATGATAAAATATTTTATGATGATAGAAGAATGGAAAGAACACCTGAAGAAGAAAGAAATGGGGATATGGTTTTGAAAAAAGAATAAGTTTATAAAGAGAAAAGTGTTTGTTCCAATATATCCTTTTGTTTGATTGGGCAGTAAAGGCTCTCAACTTGTAAAGAGAAAACAATGGCATTTTTTTTTAATATAAAATACTTTCTTTTTTGTAATGCTATTCAATGGTCTATACCTGCTACCCCTTTATGCTACTTTTATGGACAAAAAATATTGCTAAAAATGAACTAGATCCTATTTCTCTCATTTGCAATTAAAAATTAGTGATGGTTTTAATTGTGGAAATATTCTTATGGTATCATCTAAATTTGAATGATTTTAACTCTTTCTATCACAAATTTCTTTTTGGATATTTTATAAGTGGGTAAAAATTAAGATAATTTTTTAATAGAAAAAACTTCATTACTTACTATTAAGCAGTTGTATGCCTACTTACTGATCTTTAATCCAAATTTTAATGAATTAATAAAATAATGAAAAATAAAATTAATTTTGGTACATTGATTTTAGTCCATCCGACTCGTACGAGTAAGTAGTTAAGTTTTTTTCAAACTTAATTTGTAACTTCAATAGTAGTTAACACTTTGATAATAATTAAGACGATATATAATTAATAAATTTTGATAATACGTTAAAAAATTATATCATTTTTTAACCCCCTTATTTTTGTGTGAAACTGTCATTTTTTCCTTTGGAATTTAAGAAATGGAGTTAAAATTCTAAACCTTTTGTGTAAAACTGTAGTTGAGATTCAAACTACTATAATTTTCTTCAATTAGATCTTGTGTATAAGAATTTAGATTATAAATTTAAATTATCCCTGCCTTCAATTTGAATGAGACACAAATTTTTTTAATTCAAAGCTTCAATTGTTTTTCCCTTTTTTTTTTTAATGTAATACAAAAAATTTAATTAAATCTAAAAAATAATGATCTCTAGTTAGACAATTGTTGTCAAAGAAGGCTTAATATAACAAAAATTAAATCATCTACATTATGAATTTGTATGAAAATACACAGTATCACATTTGTATCAAATTAAATAGTTGTAAACATAAAGATTTGAAAGAAATCAAATTAATTAAAAATTAGGATAAATTTTAATAGAAAAAACTTCACTACTTACTATTAAGCAGTTATATGCCAACTTATCCTCTAATCCAAGCTTAAATAAATTAATAAAAAAAATTAATGATGGTATTGATTTAGTCTAAGCAGTCTTTTTTCATTGGAGGTAAGAATAAATAGCTAAATTTTGTTCAAACTTAATCGTAACTTCGATTGTGGTTAACATTTTGGTGGTAATTTAAGACGATATATAATTAATAAATTTTGATAATACCGGAAAATATTTATATCATTTTTAACCACTAATTTCTTGTGAAACTTTGCATTTCTTCCCTTTGAATTTAAGAAAAGAAAAAAATTTCTTAACCTTTTATGTAAAACTATAGTTGACTTTCAAACTACTATATGTTTCTTCAGTTAGATCTTGTTTAGTAAGAATAGTTTATAAATTTGAATTATCCTTATCTTCAATTTGAATGAAACAAAATGTAGTGTAATTACTGAAATAACATATTTTTCATACTAATTATAAAAATATTAGAACTTTTAAAAAATTATTAAAATAATATAGTTGTAGTTCAATAATTTATTGAACTAAAAAAAGTAAAAAAAAACTAATAAATTCATTGAAATAATAATGAAAGACAATCGAATAGCTTGATAAATTATTGAACTTAAACTTAAAAAAGCAAAAAAACATACCAATTCATTAAATGCCCATAGAAAATAGTCGAATAATTTATTGAACTATAGTTCAATAATTTATTGAATTATAATTATGCTATTTGAGTAATTTTTAAAAAGTTCAAACATTTTAATAATTAGTAGGCAGATTTATGCTATTTGAGACAAATTCTTCAAAATGTAATACATCAAGACTTTCAATTTGTTTTCCTTTTTTAAGTAATATAAAAAAATAAAATAAAATCTAAAAAATGGTGATCTCTCTCTAGTTAGACAATTGATGTCAAAGAATGCTTAATCAAACAGTAATTAAATCATCAACATTATGAATTTGCATGAGAATACACAGTTTTACATCTGTATCAAATTAAATAGTTGGAAACATAAAGATTTAAAAGAAATCAAATTAATTAAAACAAACTTTTAAAAGAATCGTGTTTTGATTGGAAAAGTAAGTCAGAAACCGGTAAAAGGAAAGAAGAGAGAGATGGGCAATGAATGGCGTTAACAGTGAAGGAAGTGACATTTCCCGCAAAAGATGCCAAAAACCACATGAACTTCATCAAAGTGATCTAACAAAAAGAGGAATCTTTCATAATTGATTTAATTATTCCAAGGAATTTTGCACATCTCATTTTGTTGACTTTGTAACAAATCATTATACACGGATGATTCTTTTATCAAATCAAGTCATTATTCATGAAGACAACTAGTTCCTAGTGCTAAACTTGCCAGCATTAACTATATCTTTTAATTCCTTATTCACATTTGAAATGATTGATGGATTGTGTTTGATTTTTTAGTGTGATAAAAAATTGATGAAATGTCATTTAATTAAATCGTTTTATTTTCACTCGATCAATAATTGAATGTAGTGATCCGATTTGGAAGTTAGATAGAGCACATACAACTTTGAAGACTTTAGTATATGCATTGTTAAAATTGTGAAGTTGTGATCCGTTTTATCGCATGTATTAGTTCTTTAGTCATTGATCCAGATTGTCAACGCCATGTGCCTTATAATATTTTGGGTCTAAAATTGTTTACTTTTTGAAATGTGATTATAGTCATATTAGTGGTGGGGCTCTTATGTTTCCGATTATGGTGTTGAGCGAAATGGATGAGCTTTATTTAGTACAGTCATGTGATAACTTAAGTGATCTTATTTTGGTTGTGACTAGAGGTTGTGTACTTTGATTAGTGTTTTGTAGTAATTCTGTTCATAATCAGAGAGGTTTAGGGTCTCTGATGTTGATTTAAGTTATATTACCTCATAGCCTCTAAAGGGTAGGTTGTATCAGATTAATGTGTGTCTCGATGTCTCATGTATTCATAAGGAGTAAGATTAGTTGTGAGAGCTCATCACTAAGAGAAGATACCTAATTTCATGTATGGGTGAATTGACAAGTATTTCGTAACTACTTAAGGAATGCATTAATGGAAATTGTTACTCCAGTGTCGTCAAGTTTGAGAGGAAGTTTGAGACTCTATCCTATTGAAGTAGTGTTTGAGAGTTATGAATTGGGATAAGTTAATCGTAAAATTCTTGGGTTTCTAGTAAAAATGTTGTGTACTCAAGATTAGGAAATAAAATGTTCAAAGATTGAATTTTGAGAGAATGTTTAAAAGAGGACGCTATTTGGTTGATGATCGAATCCTTTGTAATTGATACAATTTGGGATGTGCAAATTTGGAATTGGAATACTTGAGATTGAGTAATCGAGATCCACACTCAGTAGGATGGGAAGGTTAGTTAACCCGAAGGTTAAATGTTGGTATCTCATTAAGAATTTGAAGAAACATTGGTTGTCTTTAGTAACTTTGGATTTTGATGAGACTATTGAGATGGCATGGTTAAAAGAAAATCATTTTGCGGTTAACTATTGGATTAGAATGGTGATTTTCAAACTAAGTTGCAAAATGAATTCAAGGTTTAATTCTCAAGTAAGATCTCTATGGCGATCATGTTGTTAAACAGTTATAATGTAACTGGATTTAAGCTGTTTGGAAAAGAATCCAGTTTACTTGGAAGAAAAAGAAGGATCTATGAGGTTTTGTTTGATTACAGAGTTGAATGAAGTGACCTTGGGAAGTAAGTATGTGATTTATAGTATAAAGTAATGTTTAATTGAATTATCGTGAATATTTCGGAAACTTAAAGTTGGGATTGGTCATTTTACTTGTTTTGCTAAGTTGGATGGTTTTACGAGGATGTATGGTTTATAGTGATGTTCGGAAAATGATTGATTTTGTGTTTGATGCAGCATGGAAGATTGATAGCTTTTGTCTCTCAGTGAAAGGTTGAAGCAATGGTTTAAGCATTTTGAATTTTCAGGCATCACTAGTAATGAGAGAAGAATATTCTGGTTTGTGCGAATAATAAGAGTTTAAGGTATTCTTTTTCTTCCAACCAGAAAGAGTTCTTTATAAGGGTAGGTGGTTAGAGTTGGTGAAGAATACGACTGTGAAGTATAATACATATAGGTGCTACTGTGGTAGCAAATGTTTTTTTAAGTAGGGAGTCATCTCACTTTTCAGGAGTATCAGTATTCGACCTAAGTTACAGAGGGATCTGGATTTGTACAAGATTTTAAAGATAACTACAATGACGATTCAGTTAGCACATTTGACAGTGAGACCTACTTTAAAAAGAAATGACTTATCAATACTCAACGAGGAGATAATGATATAGGAGAAGAGTGTATGGATTCATAAGGTAAGAGGAAGAGTATTTTTTTTTGTTATATATATTACTTTATTGATTCTAAGGGCGTCTATGTGTACCGATCGATGAGATGTATAAGATGGGAGTTTTAGAAGAAGTATATAGCTCCATGTTTTATTTTCACCCTAGTAGTGGGCATATGTATTGGGCTCACAATAAGTTTATTACTCGCTAAATATGGGAAGAGGATCATCAAGGATTGTCAGTAAGTGTTGAAGTGCCAATAGGTTAAGCTTGAGACAATAGCTTCTAAATTTTATTCAACCTTTAAGTGTTCTCGAGTGAAGATGTTGAACCGTTTTGATGGCTTTCTTATGGATTTCATATAATACTAAAGGAAATACCACCATTTGGATAAAAGTTGACCATTTGACTGAGTTACCCTTTCTTTTGTCACATTAGCCGACCTACCTATTAGAACTGTAAGCTTAAGTCTATCATATGAGAATGGTGAGCTTTAATAGAGTGTCAGTGATTATAGCTCATATAAGAAGTGTCTTGTTCTTCTCTAAGTTGGAAATGTCGGTGAAAAATATCGAAAAATCAAGATAAGATATAGCACTACTTTCCATCCATGGATCGTTAGTCAGTCGAAGAAAGTTAAACAGATTATGGGAAGATATGCCACTAGCTCGTGTTAAGATTTTGGGAATGGTTGTGATGCTTACTTGACATTTAGTATATTTTATTTACAGCAACAGTTATCGTGTTTAAGGCAGGATTCAAGATGGAGATGAAGAATCATGTATTCTTGTAAGTGACTCTGATGGAGGAAATTTTACGAAATGGAAAGAATGGCAGGTTTAATATGATATCTCATATCTGGATAAAGTAAATGTCGATTGAGATTTTGGAAAAAAAATGAGTTAAAAGTTCTGCTATTAAGACCAATGTTTTGTAAAAAATTTGTGGATGAACCATGTTTCTATAAAAGCAAGAACCTGACCTTTTGTTAGTAACTGACAGATTGTAAGTTTGATGAGTCTTTGGATGGCTCGGAAGAGTTAATCGATTTGAGAAAAAAAGGAAATGAGTACACTTGAATGTTTGAGTTTAAGTGCCTCATGGTAAGAATTGCATTATTGCATTTGATTGAAAATTTAGGGTTGTTGTGTTTTGTGGGTGAATATTGTGTTTTCGTGATTTTGAACTTTATTAAGATGTTTGTATATTCTTGTGAGGACTCACATTGATGGGAATTGAAATCAAGAAATTTTTTCTAGTCGTGTTAATGAAGTATGATAAATGCATGCGTTAAGTTAGGCATGAGATGAAGTTATGAGAAATGCTTTTTAGTAAGTGATGCACAAGAAGAGAACAAAGTATCCCACCCATTTGCATAACTAGTGTCACTTTTCGAGGACGAAAAGTTTTTTTAGGTGGTTAGACTGTAAGAACCTGGAAAAAAAATTGTCATTAATGATTTTTCAAAATTAGAATTGAGTAATTATGTAAGGCCTCAGGTTTTTATTAAAAGAATTAATTATAGAATTTTTCTTTTGTTGTTTGTTTGTGTGTTTGGTGTTAACTTCTTGGAACTTATTTTCTAATTTTGTATTTATTATTTGGTAAGTTTACTATAGTTAAATATTAACTATGGGAGGAAATTAGTTAAATTAAAGCTTTTAACCATGGTTAGTTAAGGTGGGAAGGAATTATTAACAAATTAGGCTTGAGCAAGGATGAGTTAGCAATTTTAGAAATTTGGAAGCAATATTAGGAGGTGGGAGGCCTTTAAGCAATTAGAACTTTTTAATCACAGCCACACATTTAATATATAATGGAATTAAAAGGAAAAAAGATAAAAAAAAAAAACATCATATTCTTCCTTTGTTCATCCCCACCCTCGGCCCATTGGAGATTAAGGAGAGTTTTCTTTGTTTTTTCAATTTATTCTTGGTACTTGGTGAAATCAATTGAAAGCTGGGTGATTTGTTGAGGAAACATCAAGTTAGACAAGGTTTGGGTGAAGAATCTAGTGATTGGAGAGCCAAGGTAAGAAAACATACATTGAAAACTTAAGATTTCATCACCTAAGTTGTAGAATTTTCTTGTTTCTCTTGTGTTTGTTTGATGATTCTTCTTACTATCAAGTTAAGTAACTTTTAAATTTCTAGAAATAAGCTTTCATCAAACCTAGAAATTTCTATTTCAAATCACAACTTGATTCAAGAAGTCATAGAATAAAACTCCGTTAAAGACAATTTCAAGCTTTCTAGTTTTCTTCCAAATTGAGTTTTAATGAATTTTACCGTGGTGAATTTAAATTCTAGAATATATGTAAGCTTAAATATATATTTAGCATAGGAAAAGCAACTTGGAGTGGTAAGCCACCCCCAAATATTTTCCGAAAATTAGTTTACGTCTTTCGAATTGAATCGGGTTTTGGATTTTGTTTGGTGGTTAATTTCTGGAATTTTATGATATTCATGTAACTTAATAAGTGTGACATGATTGTTTTAGGAGAAGGTCGAGCTTAAGGCGCATTTTACAATAATTAACAAGGTGAGAATAAAACGGGCTCGAGTGACGAAATGGTTGGATGATTGGGGTTGCTTTCGAAATGAGTTTGGAGTTATGCTTACTGATGGGAGGGGCTGATATGAGACCTTATTCTTTGGGCTTAAATGTAGGAAAATGAAAGGAATTGAGGGGAAGGAAAACCGAAATGTCGTACTAGTAACGGGTTGGCCGAGGAAACAATACGAGTGAAACAGACTCTACTCTAATCATGCATATATTTTGATATTACTTGCTTTAACATGTTTGTCAATGATTACAAGTAGTGTCAAGTGAAAGATTGAGTCATATACTGATTGGGTTATATTTATTTATATGCTTGATGTGATACAAGCTAATGACCGATGAGTGTTACGAAACTAGCATGACTACTCGCATATCATTGCATACATGCATCTCATTTGTTTTGTTTTGCTGGATAGCCATGCGGTCTTAACCTATGTAATGGTGAATGGATGTTAGAAGTTACATATGGTTACCGTGGCAGTGTGAGAAAGGCTCTGAGGCGCTGTGTGGTTGATGGCCCGGAAGCTAAGTGGCTATAGGAATAGCTTAGAAGTGTAATGATCAAAAGCTTGAGAGGCTACAGGGATAGCCTGGCTACAGAGATAGCCTCATGATTATGTGTGGCTACATAGATAGCCTAATGTAACGGCTACTGAGATAACCTTGTAATTGCAATATACATATTAAAATGATTTCCGAGATATGCATAGGAAAACACGTGCAAATGAAAGCAAGTTACGACTTTAGTTATTACATAAGAAAATGCTAACAATACTTTTGTTTGCTTGAGCTTCTATGTCTTTATTACATCAATGATTAGTTCATTGTCACGTTGCATACAACGCATTCAAGCATATCATCAATTGTCTCGTTTTATTATCACTATGTGTCATGCTGAAAGGTGCTCTATATCACCTTTCAGGTAATGACAGATGTCGTGGTCGGGGCAAGACGGCTGGTGCCCATTGAGGCTCGAGGAGAGGAATTTTTGGCTCGGCTTTGTACTACAAGGCTTAGGTTTTTGGAGAAGTGTTTTGTGTCCGTTTGAACTTTATGTTGTCGTGTCGTGTTTTTTTATCTTAGATTAATTAAAAAAAGAGTTTTGAAGTTTGGTTACTTCTAATGTAATTGTAACGCCCCAATACTAGGTAATTGTAAATTTTTTTGAATTTAATATTAGTTTGGTTAATAATATTAAATTGTTGGAAAATTAATTAAGATTATTAATTTTTTCATCTAAAGGATTTTTGGATGGCTAATTGCATGTGAAGGACTTAAGGGCAATTCTATTGAGTTGTAGGGAATTTAAACAAATAAGAAAAGAGAGGAATATTGATCAAAGGTTGGCTCATTATGTCAGACAAAAGAAAAGAAGGTAAAATTCTCTTCTATGAACCCTCTCACGCCGTGGCCCCTTCTGGTGAAGGAATTGAAAACTTTCCTCATCATTTTTATTTGCAGGGTGACAATTCAAAGTGTGAACGTGATTAGCAATTGTTTAGAGATCATTTGACAAATCAAAAGGTAAGAATTTCTTCCTTTTTTTTATCCTGATGTCGCCGCCCACCCCAATGGGGAGATTGTGTATATATATTTTATCAATTTTATATGTTAAGAGTTCTTTTAGAAGCATGATTAATTGTTGGGTAAAGATTGGAGATCGTTCCATTAGACTCCTAACGTTTTGGGTAAGTTTTCCATCCATCTCCAAAATTAAAATTCTGAAAATTTAGAGTTCTTGATTTTCAAAAAACTCATCAAGAAACCGTTTCGCTTCGCTTGTCGATTCCCGTTCTTTTACCTTTTCCCCTAATTGATCTTGATCCTCCTTACACAAAATTGAAAACTCATCAAAATCGATCAACCAAATCTAAAAATTTAACCTAAACCGAGACCCTAAGACCTCATTTCAGTCGCGGTAAGGACAACAGCCTTGACACTGCTGTCCCCTTCAAACGGTGAACTGTTTCGTCGTTTGGTTGCCTTTTTTCGAGTTGTTTATCCTAAAACCTTTTGGTATAATTTTCTATTGGTTTAGGATTAGTTTTAATATTTTAGGATGCTATTTCAGGTCTGATCGATGGTGGAAAACGGAGTTGGAAATGTTAGGTGTCCTAGAACTTGTAATTATTTAATAAAGATAATTTATTTTGAATAATATAAATGAAAAAACATAAGTTCTTTCTTTTATCTATATTGATTCAATTGACGAGATTATGAATATATGTGAATATATAAATATCAAACATTAAAAAGTAAACCCTAAGTTACTCTTATGAAATCAGGACTAAGTATGTGAGTCATATGAGAGGATTAAAGTCGATATGAGTAACTTGAAGTGTCTACAATAAATGGATAACGTTTGGGAAGCTTATCCCGGTAATACTGTTTATAGCTCTCTATTTTGTATATAGACAAATGATATAATCTTGATCATTCATGTGGCATGAAATGGAAGTATCATATGCAATGTTAATTGTATAAGACAGGACCACAATATTTGATAAATATCTCAATTGTACCGTTTACGAGAAATGATTGAATATCAAACTAAGTTTATCAACCGTGATAGATCTCAATCCTGAGTGAAATTTTGACTCCTATTCATGGAGTTATGCTCTTTGATTCACATGGTTGAGAACGATCTGATATGAGCGCTCAATACACTCCTGTTGTGGGAACATAACAAAATAGTAATTGGGAACAAATTTACACAAGATGGAATTCATAATTTTCCTATGAATTAACAATATCAGTGCGATACCTAATCATTCTAGAAACTTTAGTAAGCTCCCTTGATGTACTGAATCGAGACATGGACAAGTGGCGCCAGGACTTCTATTCATCACAGAAGTACTTTATCTCATGTTCGACTACATATAACGTTCATTGGAGAATCAGCTGAAACACAAGGATAAAGCGATAATTATGAGAGAAATATGGTAATCTGCTTGTAATTATGAGTGTTCCACGTGAAGAATATATCACATATATAAATAAAAGATACACTAAATGGACATAACTCATCTATAGTGAGGGGAGTTTAGCTATGAATATATAGTGGAATGATTCGTAGTTAGATAATAAGTAATTAACTGATTACGAGTTAATCACTTAATTGACTAATTATTAAGCCCATGATCTAGGTCCATCGGGTCCTTATGCTAGCCTATATATCGTAGTCGAGAAATTAAATTGAAGAAATGAAAAAAAATTAAGTAAGGTGAATTACTTAAATATGCAATATTAATTTTTTAAATATAATATATATTTAAACGGTAATTAATAGAAATATTATTAATTGTTTAAATAATGAGTTTATTGAAACAGGAAATTAATAATGAAATTTTATTAATTGTTTAAATATTGAGTATATTTAAATGATAATAAATAATTTGAAATTAATTAGTAATTATTATTTGTTTAAATAATTAATTTTATTTAAATGGAAATTAGAAATTAAATTAATATTATTAATTAATAATAAAATATTATCAATTAGAATTATTTTTTTTTAAATAATGAGTATTATTTAAATGGAAATTAATAATTAAATATTATTTGTTGATATTTAGTTGGGAGCCAATATTAATATTATTAATTATTTAAATAAAATATTTTATTTAAATGGTAGTTAATAAATAAATTAATATTAAAGTTTATAATTAATTAAGTTGGACTTATTTAATTAAAGAGAGAATTTCTAGCTCAATTGGATTAGATTAACCCAATTGAAAATGGCAAAAATAATTAATAAATAAATTAGATTTATTAATTAATATTAATTGGTATTTTTACCATATATGTATATTTTAGGATGATAATTTTTTTAATTATATCCTAAAATAATTACATAGATTTATTTACGCAAGATAAAGTAAATAAAGAAAATAAAATATTTTCCTATTTATCTGTGTATTTTCGGCTATACTAAGATAAAGGAAAAGGAAAATATTTTTATTTTTATGTTTATCTTCGTGGAATTATCCTAATTTGATTAGATATTCCATTTGCATATAAATAGGAGGCTTGGGTTATTCATAAATCAATACAATACAATTCTTTAGAAATTAAAATTCTCTCTTCTTCTCCTCCCTTAGCCTTGCCGATTTTATCATTAAAATTAGTAAGACAATTCTTTTTCTTCTTCCTAATTTCTTCTAAAGTTCGATCCCACGATCGTGTTTTGCTTGTTCGATCGAGATATAGCGTAGAAGATTCGGTGTTGAAGAGTTTGATGGTGTAAAGAAACCTCCAACCAATTCTCCATAAATTGCTCAATGTAAGTATTTTTTGAAAACCATAAGGTTTTAGTTTAAGGTTTGATCATAATTGCATGACATCAATAGATCCTTAATTCAATGTTAGTTATTTTACTAAATAAAATTCAGCTAATTTAGTAAAGTAGTCCCTTCAGGAAACGTGTTCTTGAGGTGAGTGAATGAACTAGTTAACAGTAAAGTTTTGGAGAAATCTAAAGCTCTTAATGTAGATAATTTTTTCCTAAATATTTATTTATTCAATTCTGAAAATTTAGGAGGAGTTTAGACTTTAAAAACATTTGTTAATTGCCTTGGATAAAATATTTTCGGTTAAGATTAGTTTAGACATTTTTTGACGAAAAGTGTTGTTTCTGAGTTTGGTTTTGATTTTAATGGTGTGATTAATGATTATTAAATTTTTGGGAGTTAATAATGTTATTTTTCTCATTGAAAATTTAGTAAGGAATGAGAGTATGATAATTTCAGTTTTTCGGTAGTATTTCACGGTTACGCACAAAGTGGGTTTTTAGTGCATTGTTTGAGTTCTATTTGGGGCATCTGTAATTATGATTTTATTCTGGGAGTATTAGGAAGTTTTTATGATATTTTTTGAGGAAAAATATCGAAGTTTTGTTTAGTGAAATTTTGGTGATTTCCAGTAAAAGTAGTGTAATCGTAAATTGCTTTTTCGATAGAATTGATAGTTTATTGAGCTTGCTGGTATGTAACTGAATTATTCTGATATTGGAATGATATGGATAAGGTTTATTATGAGAATTGACAATAGGTTGTTAAGTGTCGATCCTAACGACGACCTTACAACCCATGTACTAATATTGAAGTGTTGCGAACTTGCAATATTAGGGGATTTAGTTATGGATTATTCATAACTAGAGGCTAATGTTTTCTTGTCACAAAAAATAATAATATTAGAGGTTCAGTTATAGGTGCGCCTATAACCAAGTACTAGAAAATGTGAGGATTCTTGATGGTCCACATTTCTAGTGTTGCATGTTAATCTTGTTATGTTAAGAACTTTAGTTTTGTTGGGAATTTGAAGGTTTTAAAAATCCCTAAACTCCGTAAATCAAGAACGATAAATAAATCTCAACAAAGAATAAATAGTAAAGTAAGAGAAATTGACACTACATATTTTATATAGGTTTCAAATTGGTATGTCATATCTTCTGTAAATTTACAGGTTCCACTATGAAGATGAAGAATATAATTGAGATGAAAAGTAGATGTTTACAATCGATATAACTCTTTATTTTCTCTTAATATTGAAACCCCAAATAAACCCGAATTGGATTTTTGCTCGAGAAAACACCTACTGCCCCTTGGTAAAAGAAAACAAAAAAGGAAGAAGTCGTCGCCTACATTTTCTCAATTTTCTTCTCACGGAAATTGATCTACAACATTGTAATTTTATAACAAAAATACCACCGCCTGCTTTTCTAGGAGACCACGTACCCTAAAATCACAAACAAAATGTGTTGCTGTAATATTGGTCAAACCAAAATTGATTTAGTCAAAGATACTTCCAAATTGTCAATTCATTGATTTGTGCTTTATGACTATATGGGCCTTTAATATGTAACATGCTTTTTTGTTTATCATTTGAATTTGATCCATAAAAAACTTAACAATCTCCCACTTGGAGATAAATCAATCATCTTCAACTTCCACTGCAATAGGAGCTTACCACTTGCTTGGAACACCAAGGCTTCAACTTACAAACTCAAAACAATTTGTAAAATCATATATCTGTTAGAATCGACTAACATGATTTGCCCCTGCAAGGCCTCCCCTGTGAGCTCCCAAGCACGAAAAGATGCTCCAGTACCTCCCTCTCCATCTATGTGGCGGGATCAACCACTTAACCCATGCTTGACATTTGAATTCAAGCTAGTTTCCAGATTAAAGATTCTATCTTTGATGCTTACACCCTCTTTAACTTTGAAACTAGTCAAAAGTGCTCTATTACCTTCAGGCAACTTCACCTATTCACTATCTTGCTTGTCAGTTAACGCTATTTTCTTAGCGCTTCCAGATTCTCCCAACTGTTCCTTCACATGAACTGATGGATTAAGATCTAATTATCCTTTCCGCATTGTCAGCCTACCTCTCCCAATTGAAGGAACAACAACTGCTCTCCAAATTTGCACTTTATGTGTAACACCCTTAACTTTGGAAACATTCAAACATATCACATACAAAGTAGAACGCTTGCAGCCTTTCGCCACCAATAAAGATTCTCTAGTGAGATTCCATACCCCTCTGTTAAACTCACTAGCATTCCTGAATAGTTGCCTGCATCTTGTATCAGTCTTCAAATACGTCTCCAATACCAGCTGCTTTACAGATATTTCTGTTCCCCATTTTCACTAAGTCAGACTCGCCTGAAGTAAAAGATGAGAACAATTGTTTGTTTGAAGTAATATGAAAAAAAGAGGCACTATCCACAACACAATCTGTCATCGACATTAAAACTCTCCTCAACACAGCAAAGAGCATGCGTTACCGTATTATCCTCTAAGTTATTGTCGTTATCTTTCTGATCTTGTTTCACTATTCTACTGTTTGATTTCTTGTGACTGTTCTTGTGTCAGTAGTAACACTCAATCCTCTCGTTCCATGAACTTTTTGTAACTTAGCCCCTTTTTAAAAAGTAATTAAGTATATGTCCAAATGTTTAAAGTATTTGGAAAAATATCCTTTTTTTTAAGTCGGGGGTTGAAGACCCATCTTTATCTAGGTGGCAAACTGAAATCTACCAAATCTGATGTGTCGTAAATTTAAGAGAGAGAAAACGGGTGTTCAAATCCGGAGTTCCGATTTTTTTAAATTCGGGGGTTGAAGACCGGACTTCAACGTCAAATCCATTAATTACCGAACGATAATTTTCTTTGTCGGTGGTTTAAATGAAATCGGGTCTTCAAGACCTGACTTTAGAGTGAACCCTATTCTTCTTCTTCCCACGCCTAAACTCTGAAGCAAGCATTTTCCCATTTTCCTCTTTCTTATTGTTCAATTTCTCTGGAGTTTTTTTTTTTTTGTGAAATGGGTCTGTTCTTTGATCCAGTTATGTCATAATTCGCTAGTTTCAAGTCACAAATTTGAGCTGAAATGGATCGAAGGGTGTGAATTTTTTGTGAATTGTTCGTCAATCGTTTACATGATTTTGTTCATGGTTTCAATTTTTTTTAATGAAACATAAACCTTGAAGTCGGGTCTTTTAAAAGAAAATTACCATTCCTTTGTTGTTCGGTAATTGATGGATTTGATGTTGAAGTCCGGTCTTCAACCCCCAACTTTAAAAAAAAAGCGGAACTCCGTATTTGAACACCCGTTTTTTCTCTCTCAAATTTAAAACACAGATTTGGTAGATTTCGATTCACCACCTAGATAAAGACGAGTCTTCGACCCCCGACTTAAAAAAAGGATATTTTGCCAAATACTTTAAATGTTTGGACATATACTTAATTACTTTCTAAAAAAGAGCTAAGTTGCAAAAAAATCCCTCGTTCCATATACCTTTACCCTTACTGATGTTACTTTGACTGCCTTTTCCTCTACGGTATACAAAGTAGTACAACTGTTAGAGGCCATACCAGAACTTTTCAAGTGAATTTCTTCTACAAGAGCAACATATCTAATATTTACAAAACCAAGCTTTTATCTTCCTTGAGAATTAGCGATAGTAGTTTTCATAATAGAGCGACTATCAGGTAAAGATGTCAAGAATACAACAGCAACCATATCATTAGTCATTTAAAATTCTGAAGCAATTAACTTATTGATGAAAATGTTGAATTTATTCAGATGATTTGCTTATGGCTCATCATCAGTCATCTTCATATGCACGAGTTGAGTATAGATGTATATCTTGTTGTTGATAGTGGGTTGTTCATACATATCAGACAAGGTCTTGATCAATCCTGTTGTAGTTGTCTCTTTTGTCACATTATATGCAATGTTCTTTGACAAGGTCAATCTCACAACTCTCATCACTTGTCTGTCTAATAGCTTCCATTCTTCATCGTTCATACCCTCTGGCTTCTCTCCCAATGGTAGATGCAACTTCCTACTAAACAAGTAGTTCTCAATCTGCATCATCTAGAATAAAAAATCCGAACCATCAAATTTTTTGATCCCAATATCCTTTGTGCTATACATTGCTCTTTTTCACAAGTCCCCTAAACCTGACGCTCTAATACCAATTGTTGGGAATTTGAAGGGTTTGCAAATCCCTAAACTCCCTAAATGAAGAATAATAAATAAATCGCAACAAATAATAAATAGTAAAGTAAGAGAAATCAACAACACATATTTTATACAGGTTCCCAATTGGTATGTCCTGTCTTTTGTAAATTTACAAGTTCCACAATGAAGATGAAGAATATAATTGAGACGAAAAGTAGAAGTTTACAATCGATATAACTCTCTATTTTCTTTCAATAATGAAAGCCCAAATAAACCCGAATTTCTTTTTTTTTCCTCGAAAAAACACCTACTGCCCCTTGGTATTAGAAAAAAAAGGAGGAAGTTGTCGCCTATGTTGTCTCAATTTTCTTTTCACGCCAATTGACCTACAACATTTTAATTTTATAACAAAAATTCCACCGTCTGCTTTTCTTGGAGACCACATACACTAAAATCACAAACAAAATGTGTTGCTATAATATTGGTTAAACCAAAATTGATTCTGTCAAAGATACTTCTAAATTGTCAATTCATTGATTTGGGCTATATGACTATATTGGAATTTAATATGTAACAAGCTTTTTTTGTTTATCATTTGATTTAGATCTACAAAAAAAACTTAACAAGTTTCTCATTAGTTATCAAGGAATGACTGAGCATATGAGGTTGAGTTGATGTCAATTAATTATGTAAGCCTTGAATACGAAGCCAAGTAGAGTTTCCTATCCATGTAATGAGTTATGACTTGAGTTTTTTTTTTCAAGTGAAAAGCATGATTAAAAGTCATTGGAGAGTGTTTGAGAGCTTGGGACTCAGTTTGATTCGTTTAGAGACTATTTAGAACTTTACATGTTGATTAGATTCATTTTCTCACTGGGTTTAGCCTCACAGTGCTATAATTTTTTTTTTCAGGTAACAAAGGAACGAGAGGTGGCGGTTGATGGAGCAGTGGAGATGACTAGTTCATATTGATGTCGACAGTAGTGTCGGAAGTCTCAAACATTTATTTGATGTCTTTCAAATTTATGAGACAATTGTTTATTTTATTTGATGTGATCACTTTATAAATTTCATTGTTTTGTCTTTAAAAATAAATTCCGGAATTGCTACTTTTGATTTTGAGACGATGTTTATAAATGAATAATTATTTCAAATTTTCAATAAAGATAAATATTTCGATGAGTCTTCCGCTGTGTGTGTATTGATTTATACTTTGAAAGGTCGGTTCGTTACAGTTAATTGTATTTAAATTTGGGGTATATAAAAGATTAGCTAGAAAAATAGAAAATTAACACATAAATAGCCACCCTCTTTTTTCAAAACTAACAATGGCTAGTCGGGAACTTGAAAAGACCAAATGACCCTCCTTAGTAAGATTATAATAATAAAAAACATGGATTTTATAAAATCTTCACAGTTTCATCTTTCATTTTTCTTCCAATAAAAATACAAATCAAAAAGTCAAATTTATTTCTTAACAAATATAAAACATATACACAACTTTACCATGATGATAATTTAAGCTTTGACCTTTCGTCAGAAATTAGAACCCCTCACCAGAAATTACAATTTCTCAGTGGAAAACTCCTCATGCAAAATAATTTTTGTAGTATAACGTGTATATATATTAAATATATACAATTTAACAGAAAGTAATTTATACTATTTACCTCTGATTGTATATGCCTCATCCTAATTGACGAGCTTCATTTTTTTGACTTTCACTTACGATCATCTCCACAATCTGGCATAAAGTGTGTATTATTTGGAAGATATATACAATATTGAATTTAATATAACGTATGTAAACAATCTATACAAATTAATAAACAAGTATAACATTTATATGATTTACATACCTATGAAAATCGTCTTCTTTTCGACGAGCTCGATTTCAATAGCATTACAAATAAATTTTTTTTAATAAATTTTTCTTCTTTTTGTGGAAGTGGTATAAAGTATATATTTATACTTTATACCAAATTGGTATATAAAAAAAAACAATACAATAAATGTAGACAAAAAATTTAAGTCGTAATTTAAGGGATTACAAATCTGATTCAAAGAAAATTTAAAAATTTGAAAAAAAAAATCAAACGCAGATTCAAAACACCATTATTTCATATCAATCAATAATTTTCAGATTTGAAACACATCTTTTATAAAAACATAAAATATACGATTAAAAACATAAACTTTATGATTTTTAAGGTTTAAACGTGGTATTCATAAAAAAAACGAAAAACTTTTAAAATTGTTTATTTAAAAAAACTGTTGAACCGTAAATGAAATCAATCAAAATCTATGTATTCAAACAAGACTATCCCTCAATTTTTGCCATGAGAGACCGATATAAAGCTTTCAAATAACCAAAACTTATCGAAGAAGGAGACATCATCAGACAACGAAGAATAACATAAAATACTAAAAAAACAAACGTAAAAACACATTACCCTGATGAAGACATAAACAAAATCAAAGAAGAAATTGTGCAGGAAACGTAAGAAAAAAAATGGTTCAAGAAACGTAGACAAGAAAAAAAGAGTAATAGAAGAACCATGAATAAAAAGAAAATAAGAAGATGAAGAAATGTGATATACGGAGATAAAACTAATGTATACTGAAACAAAAAACAAATCAAAATTTTTAAAAGATAAACAAATAAAAAAATTAATTTATAAAACCTAAAAGGTAATAAACCTAACATACAAATTGAAAAACCAAATAAAAATTATAGATCTTTAAATAATTAAAGAAGATTAATGAGAGAGAATGAGAGAAGGGATAAAATGGGGCAAATATTATACAAATCCTAAAAATTGACTAGATTTTAATAAAAAAAAAGCTTGTTGCTATATTTAAAATTGATATTGTCAAAAGTGGACATTTTTTAAATTATCCTTTAAATTTCTTCTTAACTTGGTAATTGAGAAGAGTTGAGTTAAATTATGAGATGGGGTCAAATTTATGAGAAGTGTTGTTGCGTAAAAATGGATATCTTCCATGTAGGCAACAAACTTAATTTATGGGATGAGTCGGAGGTAGTGCGCTATTTCGACGGCTTGCTACGTAGGTACCTGCACAGGAAAGGAAAAGTGCACCGGTGTGGTGCCGGCCTAACACCCTCCGATACTAAAGTCAGAGCAATCAGAGCTAGTGTGCCAGAGAAATAGTAGTAGAAATTAATTACCCAATGAATGAATTTCTTCTCCTATTTATAGGAGATTAGGTTGATGACATCATTGTGCCACGTGTAGTGTCGGGATTGGGCCATGTGTTGCTTCTCAATTACGTGTCGCTTGTGGATTGCGCCACGTGTCGTTTCCCAAGTGGCTACTTGTATTCGGTTTAGATATGTAGGTCTGTGTTGGAGACTGCGTAGCTAGGTCTTTTCAGTTGCATGGACTTTATGCCTAGGTACCATGGTCAGACCAGGTAGAGGTGCTTTGGACCAGGTGCTTTAGACCAGGTGCTTTGGACTAGGTGCCCAGCACCGCGGTCAGACGAGGTACCTTGGACGAGGTGACTTGGACCAGGTGCTTTGGACTAGGTGCTTCGGACCAGGTGCCCAGCACCGTGGTCAGACCAGGTGCGTAGACAAATCTTATCCAGTTGAAAAATTCCACGTGTAATCCAATTTCATCCCACAACAGAGGCCCCCTACTCCCAAGTTGAGTTGAGATGCGAGTTCAATGCTACTTGGGAGTATTCTTTCAAAGTGAAATTTTGCTTCAATTAATTTCCTGAAAATATTCAAAGTAAAAATTCGTAAAAATTCTTCTGAAGCCTCCACCACCAAAGAAAATTTAATCTTCCTTAATTTTTCGTGCTCAAGTACCGTGGTCAGACCAGGTGCCTAAATACCACGGTAGACCAGGTGCTTTAATCTTTGTTGGACCCGACCACATCATAAATTAATTAAGAGATCTGAGCTGTTGCCTTTGTCTCGATCCAACGATTGAGATTTCAACAAAATCAGAAGATAAGAATCAAATCAGGGATAAGATCAAATCATGAGATAAGATCAAATCTCTATAAATATCAAAGTTCACTTTTTTCCATAATTCACAACTTGGAGAACTCGTAAGTTTTAAATTCTCTCTTCCTTTCTTTCTTTTATTCGAAGACTCTCTTTGACATCGTCTTCTTCAATTTCTCGATTTTGCAGGTTTGCCTTCTCATCCAGTAGAAACAACCGTGGTAGGGCATCAAATTATCAGGTACATATTGCCCCCTTTCTAAGTTTAAGATAAATTCTCTTAAAACATAGAAATTGAATAATTTAGGGCTTGACAAACTGAAGTTGATGGATTAAGGAATGAAAAATATATATAAATCGAGAGTAGAATAAATAGTGAGGAAAAAGAATTAGAGGAAAAAATTAAAAAAATTAAAATAAAATTAAAAAAAGGCGCTGTTCTTCGTAAAATTGAACAGCGCTTGACGCTGTTCTTTAAATTAATTTTTGATTTTTTTTAAAAAATTAAATAGAAACTCGCGGGTCAAAGCTTGACCCGTAAGTTGACACGCAGGTTAGGTTTTGACCCGCGTGTCATGCATCAATTTAATTTAATTTTTTTTAAATACACTTTCTGGTGTAAATACCCGCGGGTCAAAACCTGACCCGCGGGTTTGTACGCGGGTCAGGTTTTGACCCGCGTACTTCATACTTTTTTTTGTCCTTTAGCGCTATAGCTTTTTTTTTAAGCGTTGTAGCTTCAATATTCACGCCTAACCTTGAACATTCGTGCTCTTTTGTAGGCGTGTTTGCGGTCGCGTGATTTCTTTAGAGGACCATAGACGCTTCTTTCCTCTTTGCCGAATTCAGGTATGTCATATTGGTCTCCCTCTAAGCACTCTTTTGTCTTCAAATTGTACGTCTAAATAGTTGTTGCTTCAAAAGTCTCTAAGATAGAATCCTTTTTCATTTTAGGATGTCAGACGCAAATTCTAATTACGAAACTGAGAGCAAAGAAGATTTGGGGGGGTCAAGTTTTGAAACTGAACCGAGTACTCACGAGGATGATTCCGAGATAGATTCTTACCCTTCTACAATTACCTTAGGACACCTAAAACGAATTAGAACGTTGTATGATATACCTTCATCCATTACTCTTAGGTGTCCTGAAGTGGGCGAGACTATTCATAACCCCCTATTGGAGAAGTCAGTTTTCATTTACACACATTTAAATGTGGAGTTAGACTTCCTCTCCATCATTTCCTTCGGAGAGTGTTGAATTATGTGGGTTAGCTCCCGCTCAACTTGCTCCAAATGGCTGGACCGTTATACTTACGATTTGGGTTCTTTGGCATCTTCATGGCGGTGGATCTTCTTTAACTTATAAAATTATTCATGCCCTTTATCGACTAAAGAGCTTACCAGGGGAGAAATCCATGTATTATTTTGCCTCCCGTGGTGAAAAGCTATTGATGATTCCTCCTAGTGCAAAGAAATGGAAAAATCAATGGTTTTTTGTGGGTGGTGGTTGGTTGTCTTTAATACCTGAACAAGATCATACTCATCGAGTTCCTAGGCTATTTAGGAGTTCTGGTAGGTTCACTCTAGAAATTTTTTTACAACCTGCCTCTCCTATGCTTCCATTTGTTCATTAACTCATTCTTCTTTTACTACAGTGAGAGATTTGGAACTCATTCAACTACCTCAACCAGCTAAAAAGATAGTTAATGATATTTTGAGTATTCCAGTTCAAGATCGTAACTCTGTCGTCCTCCTATCAGACGAACTACTTGTTGCTTCTGGCCTTGCTCAGCCTTTTGTTGAAGATACCAGTAAGTTTTTGTAATTTGTATATATGTTGTGCCACGAAATGGTACATATCTGACTTTTTTTGTTTGTTTAGATATGTCAGGTCAGGCAGCTCGCAAGTTCACTGAAACCAGCAAACGCCAAAAATGTGTAGATGCTTCTGGTAAAGCTCCAAAGAAAGTAACGAACAAACAACCTGATCGTCCTGGGACTTCAGTCGAGAAACGTCATCGTGAGTCAGATGTTGGTAAAAAATCTTTACCTACCACAGTCCCAAGCTTGAGTACGGGCCCTTCTTCTCACCGTGATGTTTGACATTTTATAGCTGATCCTGGTTGTGTTTACTTTGGAGAGGATGATGAGTCTTTTAAGGAAGAAATTGCATTTATCTGTTCAAATTTTCAGACTGTTCTGTTACTTGATCGAGATTGTGCACGATCTTTGACCACTCCAGCTATAGTTGACTCGTCTATTGAGGAATACTTAAAGGTATTTATTGTTTCACTCTAATCATTTCTTGTATTTTTCTTTCACCGAGATGAGTTAAACGATTGTTTCGCCATTATAGGCTGAGGCTAGGATGAACATGACCTGCGTACAGATGGAGAAAAAGATTCTTCTTCTTGAAGACACTGTGAAACTTCGTGAGAGAAGTTTATTTGATAGCGCACGATTGTAGGAGGAAGAACTCGTTGAGAAGAATAAGCTGAGGAGTGAACTAGTGGAAGTGCAGAAGGACTTATTTCTGATAGGCTCAAAAATACCTTGATTAAGTTTGGCGAACTCAAAGCTAAAACTCAGGATGAAGGCGAACTGCTTGCTATGCTTCAATCTGTCAATAAGGATGTAGACCTGGAAGTTTTTCTTTTCGACCTTGGCATCAAAGGAGCATTTAAGAAGGTTACCGAGAGATTTCCAGATCTTGATCTCAAGTTTGTTAGGGAGAGTTTCAACCTTTCCCGCCCCGATGTTGTTGTCGACATTGAGACAGTGGACGATTCAGCATGACGACTTTCTTAGATTTATCTTTTATTTTTGTTCCTCTTTAGTTTCTTATAGGTAGGACAATCTGTTTTCATCATGCTTTCATTTTATTTAGTATATCTCCAAACTTATGTTGCTTTTCATCTTCAGATTTATTTCATGTTGCCTTCATTTATTGGTTTTATTTATTTTCTAAGTTTTATCAATCAAGTGTGGCTAAATAGCCCTACACCTAAATGAACTTAGAATTTTTAATAAACTTAAGTTTTTGTTCTTTCTAAGTTTTATCAATTAAGTGTGGCTAAATAGCACTGCACCTAAAATTAACTTAGAATTTTTAATAAACTTTAGTTTTTGTTCTTTTCTAAGTTTTGTCAATCAAGTGTGGCTAAATAGCCCTGCACCTAAAATTAACTTAGAATTTTTAATAAACTTAAGTTTTTGTTCTTTCTAAGTTTTATCAATAAAGTGTGGCTAAATAGCCTTACACCTAAATGAACTTAGAATTTTCAAAAACTTAATTTTTGTTGTGCTTGTCGCTCATTCTTGTTGGTGTAGCGGCATAATGCGTAGTAATAGTGCAAGTAGTAAACAAAGTAGTAGCAGTAGGCCCCCACTCAAGCTGCACTTTATAACTTAAAGTGTTACTTGATTTTGTGAATTATTGAAGTAGCTTGCTCTGGGCTGAGCTCAGATTCACACTTGGTGGTAGCCTTTCCTTATGTTTTGTTGGTTCTTTTCAACATAAGTAAGTTTATGAAATTGAAAGAGTGCGGTCTCATTTCATTTATTGGAATGAAATTACATTGAATGAAATTGCTGAAACAACTCAAACATAAATGAAATTATAAAGACATCACTGATAAAAGGTCTTGAGGTGCTCTGCATTCCATGGATGATGTAATGCCCTGTTGTTGAGGTCTTTCAATCTGTAAGTACCCGGTCTTACTACCTCAGTGACTTTGTATGGTCCTTCTCAAGTTGGTCCTAAGGTCCCACTATTTAGGTTCTTTGTATTTGGCAATACTTTTTTGAGAACGAGGTCATCCACTTTGAAATTGCTGGTTTGACTCTAGAGTTGTAGTATCGTGCCACCCGGTTTTTATACTCAACAACACGGAGACGAGAAGTCTCTCTATGCTCTTCAAGGAGATCAAGGCTTAACCTTAGGCATTTTTCATTTATCTCCGGATTGAAATATTGTATTCTTGGAGAATTGAGACATACTTCAACTGGCACAACCGCTTCTGCTCCAAACGCAAGTGAGAAAGGAGTCTCGCCTATAGAAGTTCTAGCTGTTGTTCTGTATGCCCATAACACATTAGGTAGTTTTTCTGCCCATAGCCCCTTCAACCCTTCTTGTTTGGTTTTCAAGTTCTTTTTGATAATTTTATTCACCGCTTCCACTTGACCATTAGCTTGGGGATGTGCAGGAGAGGACTTGAAGTGCTTAATACAAAGCTCTGAACACCAAGACTTGAACTTCTCGTTGTCAAATTGTTTCTCATTGTCAGAGACAATGGCATAAGGAATACCAAACCGGCAAACTATGCTCCTCCACATAAAGTCGGTAGTTTTGCATTCGGTGATTGTAGCTAAGGCTTCAGCTTCAGCCTACTTAGTAAAATAATCCACAACTACAATTACAAATTTAGTTTGGCCTTTTCCTTGTGGAAGTGGTCCTATCAAGTCAACCCCCCACTGAGCAAATGGCCAAGGACTTGTGACATTTGTTAAGTATTCAGGTGGTTATCTTGGGATCGTAGCAAAACATTGACATGGGTCACACCTTCGATAGAATGACTTAGTATCTTCTTGTAAAGTGGGCCAGTAGTAGCCTTGCCTTACAATTTTATGAGCCAATGACCTCCCTCCTGAATGGTTACCACATACTCCCTCGTGAATCTCTTTCATTATGTAGTCCACCTCCTCAGGTAGAAGACATCTAAGTAGTGGAAGAGAAAAACCCCTCTTATATAGCACATCTCCTTCTAGGATATAGTGGGTTGCTCGGCGCTGAAGTTTTCGTGCTTTAGCTTTGTCGAGAGGTAGCTCCCCATCTTTTAAGAATTTTATGATGGGATCCATCCAGGAAGGGGTGGTCGACTACAATGTCTGTTCAATATCCGTGGCTTCCAGATCATCTATACTTGAGTTGGGTAAAAATTCTACTGGTACAGTACGACTTAACTCAGTCTCGTATGCAAATGCTAAGCGTGCTAACGAATCAGCATTAGAGTTTTCTGAGCGTGGTATTTGTTTTGCCTCCCACCACTCAAATGCACAAAGAAGATTTTTAACCTTTTCTAGATTGGCTGCCATCCTTTCTCCCTTGGTCTGATACTCTGCTGTTATCTGATTGATAACTAATTGAGAGTCGCTAAACACTTTGATACGGCTTACCCCTACCTTCCTTGCTAACTGCAACCCAGCTAGAAGTGCTTCATATACTCAGCCTCATTGTTGGAAGTTCTGAATCCAAACCTTAAAGCGTATTCAATTTGAGCATGGTCAGGTGAGACTAAGATAAGGCCTGCTCCGCAGCCTTTCATGTTGGAAGATCCGTCCACGTAGAGTGTCCATGTGGACCCTTCTCTTTGTGGAGGCATGAGCTTTTTGTTTACAACAAGTTCTCTTTTCATGGGTTAAGTGTGTCTCTTCTTTTACAGGTGTGAGCTCTGCTATAAAATCAGCCACAACTTGGCCTTTTATAGCAGTTCTTGGCTTGTATTGAATATCATATTCACTGAGTTCCACAGCCCACTTCATCAGTCGACCTGACGCTTCTAGTTTTTGTAAAACTTGCCTTAATGGGTGATTTGTCAGAACTATAATTCCATGTGCTTGAAAGTATGGCCTCAAACTTCGAGCTGAGGTTATTAAAGCTAGTGCCAATTTTTCCATTTACGGTTACCTTATCTCCACGTCTAACATGGCTTTGCTCGTATAGTAGGTAGATAGTTGAACTCCACATTCTTCTCTTACTAGAGCTGAGCTCACTGCCGTTTTTGACACAGCCAAATATAAAAATAATTCTTCACCTAGGACGGGCTTAGAGAGTAGAGGCGCGGAGCTTAAGTAATCCTTTAGCTCTATGAAAGCCTTCTCACACTCCTCCGTCCATTTAAACTTGCTTCCCTTCCGAAGAATCTTGAAGAAAGGTAAACATTTATCAGTTTCCCGAGATACAAATCTGTTCAGCGCAGCTATTTTGCCATTAAGACTTTGAAACTGCTTAAGGTTCTTTGGGGACTCCATGTCCAGGACAGCTTTCAACTTGTCGGGATTCGCCTCAATACCTCTTTGGTGGACCATGAACCCAAGAAATTTTCTTGAAGTTACTCCAAATGCGCATTTGTCCGGGTTAAGTTTCATCTGGTACCTTCTTAGCACATCAAATGCCTCTTTTAAGTCCAAGGTATGTTGGTCTGCCTGCCGACTCTTGACCAACATGTCATCTACATAGACTTCCATGTTTCTCCCAATCTGCCTTGTGAACATTTTATTCACCATTCGTTGGTAGGTCGTGCCTGCATTCTTCAGCCCAAACGGCATAACCTTGTAGCAATAAAGCCCCTGACTTGTCACAAATGATGTTTTCTCCCGGTCAGGCTCGTACATTTTGATTTGATTATAACCTGAGTAGGCATCCAGAAAAGTCATCATCTCATGCCCCCCTGTAGTGTCCACCAGCTGGTCAATTCGAGGTAGAGGGAAACTATATTTTGGACATGCCTTGTTGAGGTAAGTGAAGTCTATACATACCCGCCATTTTCCGTTAGTTTTTTTAACAAGAACAACATTGGACAACTAGTCTGGGTAGTGTACTTTATGAACAAAGTCTGCTTTTAAAAGCTTTTCCAGCTATAGCTTCATTCCTAGCCTGATCAAACACTCTACGTTTTTGTCTGACGGGACGGAAGGTATTGTCGACATTCAAACGATGAACCATGATTTTAGGGTCGATACCTGGCATGTCTTCATGAGTCCAGGCAAACACGCAATATTTTCTTTCAAAATTTTTATTAAGTCATCTCTTTACTGACCCCCCAGTCTTGTCTCCATTTTGACAAACTTATCTTAATGTAGAAGCGGGACAGACTCCATATCTTCGGTTGACATTGCTCTTTGTTCGAACTCTTTCGGTGGTACTACGAAGGGAGGTTGCTCTGCTTGTTCTACAAACTGCACCTTTTCCTCAGTTTGTTCTACCGCGATCATGTTTACCGGTGTAGCACCCCTCATAGCTGTGTAGTAACACTCTCGGGAGACTTTTTGCTCCCTTTTTATTACCCCTACCCCGCCTGAAGTAGGGAACTTCATCATTTGTTGGTAAATCGAAGGTACAGCCCTGAGAGCATGGATGGTAGGTCTTCCCAATATGATATTGTAAACTGATGGGAGATCAACCACTATGAATTCTACCATTTTAGTGATGGTGTTGGGCTCTTCTTCGAAAGTAGCTGGTAATTCAATACTCCCTTCAAGGATGACCCGCTCTCCTCCAAATCCCACCAAGGGTGCTGGACTTCTTTTTAATTTTTCTCTTCCAAATCCCAATTTTTCAAAAGCACTGAGAGAGAGTACGTCTACCGAGCTACCTCCATCGACCAAGACCCGATGTACTCTTAGGTTAGCCACAATAATTACCACCACCAAGGCATCATTGTGAGGCTGATGGATATCAACCACTTCTTCTTCATCAAAATTTATTCTTGCCTTTCGAACAGGCATTGTAGAAGTAGAAAATACCTCGAATCTAGGTGGGGAGTGACTCGCTTATCGAGCGCTCGCCTTTCTTTTTCTACTTGACTCTCCACCAGCTGGTCAACCAAAAATAGTTCTTATGTCACCACCTAAAGATTTTTGTCTCCTCGATCTTGGTTTTTTTGTTCGGGTCTAGCTTCATGTTGTCTTTCTTCTCTTCTCATCACAAACTCCTTTAAGTACCCTCTTTGAATTAAAGCTTCAATTTCCTCCTTGAGGTCAAAACAGTCGGAGGTGGTGTGACCATGATCTTTGTGGAAAAGACAATATCTATCTTTATTTCTTTTATTAGATCCCGCCTTCATCCTTGACGGCCACCTAACCAGGTTCTTATCCTGGATTTCCATGAGTAGCTGTTCTGCTGGTATGGTGGTGGGGGTGTACTTCTTGAACTTATTAGAAGGAAGACTTTGTTTATCAAGTCAATCTTCCGTCTTCCTTCTCTTATCATCCCCAACATTATCATACTTCCGGGTAGTATCTTTTATTCGTTCTTTTCTCTTATGTTCTGAATGCTTGCTACTACCCCTTCCTCTGGAGCTCTTCTTGCACTAAGCAATTCTCCCGCGCTCATATATTTTTGTGCTCTTGCAATGAGCTCTGTGTAAGTAGCAAGGAGTCTTTTTACCTAGAGACCACAAAACCTTTTCGTCTTTCAATCCAGCCATCATTGCAGTTAGAGCTATGTCATCGCTGTAACCTTCAACTTTCAACTCTTTACTGTTGAATCTCACACCATAGTCTCAGAGACTTTCTCCCTATTTTTGACGCACGGTCAAAAGGTGTGTGGCTGGTTTTTTATGATCTCTTCCGTCGAGGAATTGAGTTACAAAAGACCGAGTAAGGTTTTTAAATGAAGAGATAGATCTTGGCTTGAGATGCCTATACCACCCTCATGCAGACCCCCCTAGTGTAAGAGGGAATGCTCTGCATTTGATAGCATCTTGGACTCCCTGGAGCTCCATCCAGGTCCGAAATATATCAACATACTCAACTGGATCCTTTGTACCATCATAAGTTGCCATAGTTGGCATTTTGAACTTAGTTAGAAGCTCTACCTCCATGATGTCATCAGTGAATGGTGGTTCAGTTTGCTCAAGGAGATCTTCTAACACAAGAGGAGCCTTTCCTCGATACTCTTTCTTCATATGTCCAAGCTCGCCTTGGAGTTTCTTTAGCTCTGGTGTCCAAGGTTGTGAACTTTCAGCAGTGGAATTCGCTATACTAGTTTGTGCTTTTCTTTTTTCATTGAGCACTTCTCTAAGGTCAGACACTTCCTTTCAAACTTGGATGCCTCTTGGGAGAAGACTTATTGGAAGAAGGGGAATTGTCTCGAGTATGTAGTCACGACTTCCCCTTCGAACCATCCTTCTCATGATTCCGCGACTCTGTAACAACTTCTATAGGTTGTTTTTCTTTTTCTTTCTTTGATCGTTGATCATGGTTGTCAGCGGGGGCTTGGTGATCCGACCTTTGTGTGAGTATCTCTAGTACTTTTGCAAGATCTCGATTCACTCCCCGAACTTGTTCTTCCAAGGCATCTACCCTTCTGTCTTGCACGGGTACAACTCTTATCACTTCTGGATTTTCCTCTTCTTGTTGTCGTCATTCTCTATTGCTACGAGTTTGATATCTCGTGTTACGAGGGTTACAGTTTTCACCGTCATCTACATCATCACCGTGTTGACTTCTTCGACTCATCCTTGATGGTAGAGTACTTAGTTATATACTCTCCCCACAGACAGCGCCAAATGTTGTTGCGTAAAAATGGATATCTTCCACGTAGGCAACGAACTTAATTTATGGGATGAGTCGGAGGTAGTACGCTGCTTCGACGGCGTGCTACGTAGGTACCTGCACAGGAAAGGAAAAGTGCACCGGTGTGGTGCCGGCCTAACACCCTCCGATGCTAAAGTCAGAGCAAGCAGAGCTAGTGTGCCAGAGAGAATAGTAGTAGAAATTAATTACCCAATGAATGAATTTATTCTCCTATTTATAGAAGATTAGGTTGATGACATCATCGTGCCACGTGTCGCGTCAGGATTGGGCCATGTGTTGCTTCTCAATTACGTGTCGCTTGTGGATTGAGCCACGTGTCGTTTCCCAAGTGGATACTTGTATTCGGTTTAGATATGTAGGTCTGTGTTGGAGACTGCGTAGCCAGGTCTTTTCAGGTGTATGGACTTTATGCCTAGGTACCATGGTTAGACCAGGTGCCTTGGACCAGGTGCTTTAGACCAGGTGCTTTGGACCAGGTAGAGGTGCTTTGGACCAGGTGCTTTGGACCAGGTGCTTTGGACCAGGTGCTTTGGACCAGGTGCTTTGGACCAGGTGCTTTGGACTAGGTGCTTTGGACTGGGTGCCGAACATCGCGGTCATACGAGGTGCCTTGGACCAGGTGCTTTGGACCAGGTGCTTCAGACCAGGTGCTCAGCACCGCGGTCAGACCAGGTGTGTAGACAAATCTTATCCAGTTGAAAAATTCCACGTGTAATCCAATTTCATCCCACAACAAGAATGAAATAGAGAGGAGACCATTGTGCTCTTTTTAAAACTTCCCTCCTACACTTTAAGGTTACTCTCTTTATTCAATAAGTAAAAGTTCATCTTCAACCTTCCTCAAACCTACATCTTATTTTTTTTTAGATTTAAAACCTCATTGTTTAGTATTTTGGCCATAACTTTCTCATACGAACTTTGTTTTGAGTGAGTAAACTACCAAAACTCATCATTTTTCTAAGTTCTATCCATTAATTCTAGTTTCATGCATATCCATGATCTATAAGGAGAGTTGTCATGAAAATACAATTTTGGCCCTAGAGAACTTCTCTCAATTTTCAGTTACTTTATGTAGTTGATATAAATAGATTCTAACAATGCTCAGATCAATTCAATCAATATTTCATTCATTCTCCCTCTAGAGTTCTCTCTCTATACGGTATCAGAGACCTTTTTGACCAACGTCTTCTCTCTAGAGTTCTTCCATAGCCTCGTCTTATACAACTTCAAAACCTTACTCTACTGAATCTTCTCCTTCATGTGCTTTAAACATGCAAAATTCACCAATCTTTCTTCTTTCAAACATCTGCAATCTCGTTCCAATTCGTCTTGATTCTTTAAATTTTATTCCATGGCGATTTCAAGTATATTCGATTCTTAAAGCTCATTCCTTGTTTAGCCATATTGATTGCTTTACTCCCTACCCTAAACAATTTCTTCGTTCTTCCACTGGTTCTATCTCTTCTAATCCTGAATTTCTTCAAGGGATGAAGCATGATAAGACATTAATCACTTTGATTAATGCTACACTTTCTCCCATTGCTCTTGCATTTGCTATTGGCTCCAGATCAGCTAGGGCTCTCTTGTCTGTTCTTGAGAAAAATTATTCCTCGAAGTCTAAAACAACTATTCTTTCGTTTAGATCAGATCTCTACATTATTAAGAAGAAGACTTTGAAACAATTGATCAATATCTTTAATGAATCAAAGAAATTGTTGATTCCCTTTCAATTGTTTCGATCCAAATTGATGATGATGAACTGTTTATTCATACTCTCAATGGCCTTCCTTATATTTACAATAATTTTTTAATGACTATTTGTACAAGAACTGACTCTGTTTCTCTTGAAGATTTGCATGCAATGCTTCAGGTTGAAGAAAAATCTCTTGAACGTCAACACAAGCTTTCTGATCTATCTACTTTGACTGTCTCTAAGGGAGTGAAATTTTGAGGTAACAACTCTCAGAATTCTAGAGGTAACAACTCTGGTAATGGAAATACTTATCGAGGTGGAAATAATGAAAATCGTGGAGGTTCATATTTTGGTAATAATATGAACAATTGAAAGGTTAGAATGTATGGAAATTCTAATTTTTCTGGAAATGGAAATTTCTCTTTCTCTAGTAGTGGAAATTCTGGAAAGTCTTCTAGAGGAAACAACAGTCCATTTTCTGGATCCAATCATTCTTCCAGTGGTTGAATCTATTGTCAAATTTGTGATAAATCGGGCCATAATGCTTTTGATTGCTACAGTCGATTGAATTTTACATATCAAGGATGACATCCTCTAGCACACTTGGCTGCTCTTGCTACCAGTTCATCCACCTTTAACAATGCTTCTCTTTGGCTAACTAAAAGTGGCTGTAACACACATTTGACAAATGATTTTTCCAATTTGAATCTGGCCAACAACTACAATGGTGAAGACACTGGTGCTGTTGGAAATAGACAAGCATTGAATGTAACTCATACTGGTTGTTTTATTATCTCAACTCCTTCTAAAACTTTTTCCTTATCTAATGTTTTTCTTTCCCCTGATCTTTTCATGAATCTTTTGTTTGTTCATAAATTATGTCTTGATAATAATTGTCAATTTCTTTTTTATGTTGACTGGTTCCTCATTCAAGACAAAATCACTGGCCAAGTTCTTCATGAGGGCAAGAGTGAAAATGGCTTATATCCAATCTCTTCAATTACCTCTTCCAAGTTCAAGCCAACTGCATTTTTTACAAATAAAGAAAGCACCTTATGGAATCATCGTTTAGGCCATTTCCCATCATTTGTTTTGAATAAAGCTCTCACTACTTCTTGTATTTCAAAAGTAGCATCTTATATCAATTGTACTTGCTCTAGTTGTTTACAGGCTAAGATGTCTAAACTTTCTTTTCCTTTATCAAATTCTTTTATTGATAAACCTTTAGCTTTACTACATAGTGATGTATTTGGTCCTTTTCCCTTAATATCAACTTTTAGTTTTCATTACTATGTTAGTTTTATTGATGATTTTAGTCCATACACATGGCTTTTTCCCCTTTGCTATAAGTCTGAGGTTGCCAATATTATTCATACTTTTGTTCCTTTTGTTGAGAACATGTTATCTTCTAAATTGAAGATCTTTAGATCTTATATGGGTGATCAGTTTATCAATAGTTCCGTTCATCGACTCTTTTTGTCAAAAGGAGTTCAAAATCAAAAATCATGTCCCTATACACCTAAATAAAATGGCATAGTAGAGAGGAAACATAGGCATATCATTGAAATAGCCTTTGCATATCTTTTTCATGCCTCTATGCCTTTAGATTTATGGTTTCATGCCTTTTCTACAACAGTTTTTCTTAGAAATAAGATGTCTACTCCTAGTTCTAAATCTCCTTTTGAAATTCTTTTTGGTCACTCACCTGACATACTTCATTTGAAGTCTTTTGGTTGTGCTTGTTACCTTTTATTAAAACCGTATAACTCTCACAAATTGGAACAAAAAACAACTTAGCATATCTTTATTGTTATCCTCTTGACTATAAAGGTTATATTTGTTATAACCCTTCCACAAAGAAAACCCTAATCTCTAGACATGTTATTTTCCATGAAAATATTTTTTCATTTCAAACTTTATCTTCATCTCGTTCTTTTAAATCTTCTACCTATTCTTTTGATTGTTCTCCTCTTTTCATTTCTCAATTTCTTCAATCTTCTACCACTCCTACACATCGGTCCTCTGCTTTTCCAATTCCATCCACTTAACAATCTCCTCCACTTCAATCTATATCTTCAATTCCTATACCTGTTCCACATTCTAATAATAACACAACTGGTACTCAGAATTTACATTTAATGCAAACCCGTTTAAATTCTGGCATATCTAAAAAGAAGGTCTTTCTTATTAATTCTGAAAAGTCTTCTAATTTAGTTGTGCTTACTGATCCTTATACTTACATTGTTGCTTCTAAATACCCTGAGTGGAGACAAACAATTCCTGAGGAGCTCACAACATTACAAGAACAGGGGACATGATCTCTTGTTCCCCAAAATGCAAATATGAATATAGTGGTTGCAAGTGGGTATATAGAACAAAGTATTATCTTGATGTCATGCTCTCTTGTTATAAAGCAAGATTGGTTGCTAAGGGATATCATCAAAAGGAAGGTTTTGAATTTGAAGAAACATTTAGTCCTGTTGTGAAAAAGCCAACAATTAGAGTTATTCTATCTCTCGCATCTCATTATGGCTGGAATTTGCATTAATTGGATGCTAAGAATGCTTTTCTTCATGAACATTTAAAGGAAAAGGTTTTTATGAGTCAACCACTAGGTTTTAAAGACCAAGATCAACCTTTGTCAGTCTGCAAACTTCACAAGAGTCTTTATGGTCTTAAGCAAGCCCCTAGAGCTTGGTTTGACAGATTTACCACCTACCTTCTTACTTTTGTTTTTGTTGCTTCTACTGTTGATAGCTCCCTTTTTGTGCATTCACAACATAGTTGTCACACTTATTTACTCCTCTACGTGGATGATATAGTCATCATCGCTGATAAATATTCTTATATTACTTAGCTGAAGCATGATTTAGGCAAAGAATTTCATATTATAGACTTAGGAAAGTTGAAATATTTTCTTGGTTTTGAAGTACATTACCATGCTGCTGGAATCTTTGTTAATCAAACTAAATATCTTGCTGATTTATTGAGCAAATCATGTATGTCTGGTGCTAAATCTTGTAAAACACCAATGTCATCTAAACTTGATCTTAATTCCGTTGCTTCTTTGTTTCAAGATGCATCCTTATATTGTAATGACCCGACCCAAAATAACTGAATAAATAAGTAAATACATAACTCATTTGAAAAATATAGTTAAAGCAGAGTAAAACTAAATAATTGCGGAAGCGTTTATTTAATAACGAAAGAAATATTCGAAACAAAAACATTTATTTCGGCGCCAATTTAAATAATTAAAAACAACTAAAATAAATTAAAATGAAAATCCATATAACAAATGACAAAATGTTAAATAAAATAAAATAAATAGAAATGACAAGTCTTAAGGGTCTCTCAGTGTAGCGCCATCCTCGTCAATCGCCATGGTCTCCATTAGTATCAATGTTACCTGCAAAATAAAAGTTTGTAGGGCATTCGAATATCGTGAGTTTTTAGCTCAGTAGATTAAATCCAAACTCAAATAAGTAAATTAAATACATTTTATCTCATAATTATAATAACGTATGGATACTCGCCCATTTCCACCATTCATCAACAACTAGTAGATACTTAGCCTACAAATATCATAACCACAGTGTTCAGCTCTATAAAATAGTATCATAGTGGCCACTATGATACGTGCCACACTATCCATCGTGGTAATCACTTATCAAACTCATCTCAACTACTTAGGTACATCATAATCACAGTGTTCAGCTCTATATAATAGTATCATAATGGCCATTATGATACGTGCCACACTATCCAACGTGATTATCATATATCTGAGTAAAATCATTCACATAAATATCAAACAACAATCAATCTTAAATTAACTCCGTGATCGTAACTCACTAATAACAAAATAACAACAAAGAATGAATATTTAAAAACAACACACATTACCATTTCAAATAGTTAAAAGAAAAGAAAACAACACAATCAAGTCACAACAAGGAAACCGTTGAGTCATTATTTAATTTATAAATTAACTATGTTATCATGTCATAATCGACTCTAAAATCATCCTAAGCATTAGTGAATCATTTAAAACTAATTATCAGCGGTTATAAATTATTAATATTAATTAATTAAAATATTAAATTTAATATGGGTTTATTTAACTTAAATACTTTATAGGCTCTAATTATAATTAAAACCAATTAACGATCAAAAAATAAATAAATACAATATTTGCAAATCAAACAAGCACATAATAATAATAAATCATCTCCTGAAAATATCATAATAATCACATAACAAACATGCAATTATATGAGATTTAATTTAACTTCTAAGTAGGGTTTAACCTACCTCAAAAGCAAATTGAAGAAGCAAACGGCCTCGAAATAAATTCAATAAGACTTCTAACGATACCCAAGACCTGAAATAATATTAATATAATGTCAATTTCAAGAGAACCGGGCTAACAAGATGAAAATCGGCTCGAATAGAGGGAAAATTGGCCCTGAACCAGTTGAACCAGCCGAACCTGTTCAATTGAACCAGCCCAGCCGGTCCAACTGGACCGGTCATCTTCTTCACCAGCCAAGCCGTGCGAAAGCTGCAACGTTTTTTTTATAATTTAAATAAACATTAAACTAAGAGGCAGCAGCTTACAACTCGAAGAAAACGTTCTCTACAACGTCCCGGATCACGGTAGCGATAGAACCCAACGAAAAAACAACTCCAAACTCGAGCAACACAGTGATTTCAAACCCAGATTCCGGCGAGGGTCCGACGAGCTATTTTCCGATGAAAGGCAAGATATTTGACTTCCATTTAGCTTAAAATAACTCGGAACAATAATGAAAATAAAAATAAAATGAATCCCACAAAATAATACCTAATGAATCAATGAGTTGAATGATGTTTCTTGACTTTTCCGGTGAGACCAACCCTATCTCCGGCGAGCCTTAATTCCAATGATAAAACAGTGAAAATAACGTCCACTTGACTTAAAAATTTTAGAAACTCGAAGAGAAAACAAGAGGATGAATTACCTTAAGAAAAACTCGATTAAAACACGTTAAATCCTTGGTTTCTCGTGAAGAACGGGCTATTTTCCGACGACATGAAAACCTCCTTAAGACTGACTTCAAAACAGACGAGAAAATCTTGAATTCAACGAGCCAAAAAGATCTAAGCCGGTGGGAGAGGATGAATACATAAAAGGATCAAATTACCTTGAAGAGTTGAATTGAAAACGGCTACGAAACTTCTATTATCGAAAGTGAATAGTGAAGGGAACGGCAAAGAAGAAAGGAAAACTCTTTAACCTAAATTTCAATGAACTTTAAATATCAATGATTGGCTTAAAAATACTTAAGTGCCCTTAGTTTTAAAAAATGACAGTGAGGATATAAACGGTATTTTGGTCATATCTTTTTGCTCGGAACTCGGAATTGAGCGTAGTCAATTGCGTTGAACTCGTAGCGACGTTACGGTTTGGGAAAACTAAAGCTAATGTTATTTGGATAAAAATTGGTGAAAAGGCTAAAATACCATTATGCGAAAAACCGGGTTGTTACAATAGACAATTGGTTGGTTCCTTGCAATATTTAACTTTTACAAGACAAGATATTTCCTTTTCAGTCAATAAGGTTAGCCAATATATGCAACAGCCCACTGTCCTTCATTATTCTATTGTGAAAAGAATTTTGAGATACTTGTGTGGTTCTAAACAACTTGGCATCATGTTTAAATGTTCCAATATTGTTTTTATGGCGTACCATGATGCGAATTTTGTTGGAAATAGTAAGGATAGGAGATCTACTTCATGTTTTTGTTTTCATGGCATGTGTCCTATTTCATGGTCTTCTAAAAAGATAAACACTGTTTCACGTTCTTCTACTGAGGCCGAATATCGATCCTTAGCTTTGACTTTCGCTGAAATCTACTGGTTACGGTAGTTGTTATTGTTAGGAATTGTGTCCTAGAACTTGTAATTATTTAATAAGGATAATTTATTACGAATAAATTAAATAAATAAACATAAGTTCTTATTATATTATCTAGATTGATTCAATTGACAATATTAGGAATATATGGAAATATAATAATATCAAACATTCAAATAGTAAACCCTAAGTTACTCTTATGAAATCACGACTTAGTATGTGAGTCATACAAGAGGATTAAAGTTGAGATGAGTAACTTAAACGTATCTACAGTAAACAGATAACATTTGGGAACCTTATCCTGGTAACACTGTTGATAGCTTCGCATTTTGTTTATAGAAAAATGATCTAATCTTGATCATTCATGTGAGAGACATGAAATGGAAGTATCATATGCAATGTTGATTGTATAAGACAGGATCACGATGTTCAATCAAATTTCTCATTAGTACCATTTATGAGAAATGATCGAATATCAAACTAAGTTTATCAACCATGATAGATCTCAATCCTGAGTGAAATGCGGACTCCTATTTGTGGAGTTATGTTCTTTGACTCACATGGTTGAGAGAGATCTATAAGAACGCTCAATACACTCTTGTTTTGGGAACATGGCTAGATAAGTAGCTGGGAACACATCTTCACGAGATGGAATTCATAACTTTCCTAGAGAATTAACGGTATCAGTGCTATACCTAACCATTCTAGGAACTTTAGGAAGCTCCCTTGATGTACTGATTCAAGACATAAACAAGTGGCGCCACGACTTCTATTGATCACAGAATTATCTATAGTTCGACTAAAGATAATGTTCATTGGAGAATCAGCGGGAACACAAGGATAAAGCGGTAATTACAAGGGCAAAACGGTAAATCTTATCCATCTGTAATTATGAGTGTTCTACGTGAAGGATAATATCACAGATATAAATAATGATAAACTAAATGGGCAATAACTCATCTATAGTAAGGGAAGTTCAGCTATGAATTTATAGTGGAATTATTCATAGTTAGATAATAAGTAATTAATTGATTATGTGTTAATCACTTAATTGACTAATTTTTAAGCCCATGATCTATAGGTCCATTGGGTCCCTATGCTAGCCCAAATATCGTAGTCACGAAATCAAGTAGAAGAAATGTAAATTTTAAGCAAAATGAATTACTTAAAATAGGCAATATTAATTGTTTAAATATTGAGTATATTTAAACGGTAATTAATATAAACATTATTAATTGTTTAAATAATGAGTTTATTTAAACAGGAAATTAATAATGAAATATTATTAATTAGACATTATTAACTATTTAAATATTGAGTATATTTAAATGGTAATTAATAATTTGAAATTAATGGACAATTATTAATTGTTTAAATAATTAATTTTATTTGAACGGAAATTAATAATTAAAATTAATTAATTAATAATAAAATATTATCAATAAAGTTATTAATTAAATAATGAGTTTATTTAATGGAAATTAATAATTAAAATATTTATTATTAATTATTTAAATAATGAAAATTATTTAAATGGAAATTAATAATTAAAATATTTGTTATTAATTATTTAAATAATGAAAATTATTTATATGGAAATTAATAATTAAATACAATTTGATAATATTTAGTCGGGAGAAAATATTAATATTATTAATTGTTCAAATAAAATATTTTATTTAAATGGTAATTAATAAATAAATTAATTAAGTTGGACTTATTAATTTAAGAGAGAGTTTCAAGCCCAATTGGATTAATGAACCCAATTGGAATTGGCCCAAAATAATTAATTAAATAAATTGGAATTATTTATTAATTATTAATGCTATTTTTGACCATACCATGTATTTTCGGAAGAGATAATTGTTTGAATTATATCCTAAAATAATTACATAGATTTATTTATACAAAATAAATTAAAAGAAAAGAAAAATAATATCTTATTTATTTATGTATTTTTCGAAAATACAAGATAATGGAGAGATATTATTATTTTTTTCTTTTTTGTATTTATCTCCATAGATTAATCCTAATGTGATTAGGATTCCTATTTTCCTATAAATAGGAGGCTTGGGTCATTGATAAATAACATAATTCAATTCATAGAAATTGAGGATTCTCTCCTCATCTCTTTTTCTCAATTTCTTCTAAAGTTCGATCCCACAATCGAGTTTCGTTTGATCGATCAAGATATAGCATAGAAGATCCGGTGTTGTTGAGGATTGATGCTATAAAGAAACCTCCAACTGATTCTCCATTTATTACTCAATGTAAGTTCCTGTTTGATTTTAATCTTCGAAAATATAAGCATGAATCTACATGTCTTTCACAAATTGCATGATGTTAATAGATCCGTTATTAAATGTTAATAAATTTACTAAATAAATTTCCGCTAGTTTAGTAAATCATCCATTCAATTAGTATCAGAGATAATTTTAATTATCATGCAAAATTTGTGTTTTTCGAAAATTTGGTGGGTTGCATAAAAATCGTTTTATGTATGTTTATATAAAATATGCTATATAAATTGTGGAGGTTTGTTAATTGACTGTTTAGGTATTCTTGAGGCACTTAGGATTTTAAATTTTAGTAGAAAATTTGTAAACCCTAATTTTATGGTATAGAAATTTTTTTTGTAATTTTCCCATACCAAAGAGGCATGAAATCGGCTACATCAAAGGGAGAAGAGAAGAAATTTTTTCTCCACCATTCCATAAGGTCCACGCCCAAGAGAGAGAAAAGGTAAAGATATGGTAAGATATTTTATCATAATTATCTTGTTACCTCAATTTAAATATTTAAATATTTAAGGTAAGGATAAAATCCTTTTAAGATTATATCCCTATATTAAATTATGAATTTAGATATTGATATAAGATTACATGGAAAATATTTTCTTTATTTTTTTTCCATATAATTAAAAGATAATTATTTTAAAACAAGTATTTAAGGAAATATTAAGGAGATAATATTTGCCCCATAAATACCCATGCCCCGCCTACACCATGGAGGAGAGAGAAAGTTGAGGCCTCAAGTTCTACAATGGAAGATTTAAATTAAGTTGTAATTTTAATTTTCCGTTTTAGAAATAGTGCCAAGAATACCTGTCAATTTAGCTATTTATTATATAAATTGTTTATATGTATGATATAATTGTTTTAAATAATGTTCATGCATAAGAGTATGTCATGTAGAAAATCCCACCATAGGTTGTATGATTTTAATTAATTATACATACATGCATCATGATATAATATATGTTATTATTAGTGTATGTAAAGTATGCCATAATTTTTATTTTTATAAAGTGTTATTATCGAAAAATTATGTATTGTTTTTAGAATTTAAAAGCATGCTTATTTAGTTAAAATTCAAAAGTTAAATCTAGTTTAAAAGTTGAATAGAAACTAAATGAATTATTTGTAATATGGAATTATTATTTAAACAATTGGGCCAAAATCCATATAAGGTAAACAAATAGAAACGTTTAATTAAGAGTTAATTAAAAAATAATAATTATGATTAATTAAATTGAACGGATCTCTGACGAGAAAGCTCTGCCCAAGCGATGAGGTTTCATAAAGTTCCCCTAACACGGAGTGTCTATAACTGGGAGCGATCTGGGAGAAAAATTCAAATTAATAAATCGAAATTATTAAGACGGCTCATAATGTGATTAGTTTTAATTAGGAAAACTTGAACAATCACATTTATAAAATTAATCTAACCAATTTAAGAGTTAAAGTTGATTAGGTTAATTAAAACTTGGATTAATGAATTAGCCTGAATTAGTCTAAGTTATGAAACTCTAACTTAAAATATTAAGTGGGAGAAGGAAACATGTCCATGTATCCTATGGTCTCCACTAATGGACTCGAAACGTGAGATTTATACATGGCCTCTGTGCTACAGGTGTTCATTCCCATAGGAAGGTTTTATTGTATAAATCAATATCAAGTTGGGTCTCCCGAAAGGGATAAAGAATTTTAAATGCGATTGAAGACTGAATCTACACTTCGTAGACACTCTTCAATTTTTATTTAAAAGACTAAATTAGTAGGTTACACTTAAAAAGAAATTTGATAAATTTTGTTATCAAAATCCTTGACCAAACACACGGTAAACAATGACATAGGAATATGAGTTATTCTGGAATTGTCAAATTGTCCGAGTGGCATCTTGTTTTAATGATGGTAACTGACCTATCATTCGACGGCACTTCACTGGTATCATTAAAATATCATGACGTAGTAACATGTTTTAGGGCTTTTCTGTTCATTAATATGTTCGCATTCATGCATCATATTTAATTATATGTCAAAACTTTGTGTATTTGAATGTTGAATGCATGTTAGATTATTAAGATGAAGTTTATTTAAATTTCAGTAATATAGCATCTGTTTTAGTCACTATACTTGGAAAGAACTAACTGAACGATGAGAACTATGTTTCCTAGAAAAGGAAATGAATAATTTAAGTAAAGCGGTTGTAACGTCCCGTTACTTTTGGAGGTAAATTTTTTTTTTAAAAAAAATAAAGTATTTAAGTTTAGTTTAAACTTAATAATTTCGATTTTAGTAGTTATTTTCGTTCGAAAATCTTTTAAACCTTTTACTACTTTAAATTAGTTTTGGTGACATTAATAATTATTAACGGGCCAATTAATAATTATTAATCACCTTTAGATTATTTTAAGACCATCGGGTTTCGTATTTTTAATCGAATCTTTTAAAAGGGACGTATACGTCATTTTCCAATTTCTTAAAAAATCACTATTCACCTCCACCTTAATTAAATAGTCAACCCTTGGTCAAATTCTTCATTTTTCCTTTTCTCTTCTCCCTCCTTTGGGCCGAAACCCTCCCCCTCTCTTCCCCTCTCTTTGGCTTTTCATAACTACTTGGTAGATCGCCGTAATTTCGGTACCGTTCAAAAGCTCTCATCCCGAGGATCATTTCTAACCTAGCAATCGAGATTTTCGCTCATTTTCTCGAAGCCTTAAGGTATGACAAACTTTCTAAAACTTGTTGTGAATAGTGTTTTAATGGAGGTTTTGAATTAAAATCTTCAAATTCACACCCCGAAGCTTGAAGATTTCAATCGAGGAAGTCGTTTTAGCAAGTTTTAGAAACTTCCCTAAACCCTAAAATCAAGTTTGAGTTGAAAACCCGTTCCGTGTTAATTTCTCTCACTTGACTAAGATTAGGGTGTTTAGTTTGTTATGGTTTTACGTTTTACTTAATTTCTCGGAAATCGATTATTATGTAAAACCCTAAAATATCGTGACCAATTGATATCTAGAATTTCAAAGTGTCTTAAATCAACCCAAATCATCTCAAAAGTGCATAAAAGATGGAAAACCGAACCCGAACTCTCCCTTCCTTGTTGGGCCATGGGTCCCTTGGGGGTTAAATCCGGGGTTTTCGTTGTTTTATGTGTTTAGATATCGTTTGCTCGATTTTCGGATAATTAATGGTTGTTAGTTGTATTTGTTATGTAGGTTGGTGATCGATTGTTTGACTTTGACTCCGGCATTTTGGAAGCTTGGATTTCACATCTAAGGTGCGTTTAAAATGGAAGTTAGTAATTTTATGAATTATGTTTCATTACGTTATTGTTTATCGAGGTTAAGAGGGGAACTAACTTCCGGAAGTTATACTTGGTTGGAGACTTTAACTCGGATGTGAGTGGAGTGATTTTTGATGTATTTATGGTTTTGGAAGTAAAAGAGGAATTATGAGTGGTTTGGAAGTCTTGTAAGGTGATTTGGAGACTTTAGATGAAAGTGAATGACTAAGAAACTTTAAGTGATTCGGGAGTCAAAGTGGCTTAGAAATTACACTTGAGTATTGACTCGTGTAATTCAAGCGGTTTATGTTCTTTAGTAGTTTAGTGGAACTTTATCTAACTTACTAGGGATCTTGATGGATTCTACATGGTAGTATGTGATACGCTCCATACGATATCATGGTGCGAGGTTATGTGATATGGCACATGGTAGTATGTGATACGCTCCATACGGTATCATGGTTCGAGGTTATGTGATATGGCATATGATAGTATGTGATACGCTCCATACGGTATCATGGTGCGAGGTTATGTGATATGACACATGATAGTATGTGATACGCTCTATACGGTATCATGGTGCGAGGTTATGTGATATGGCACATGATAGTATGTGATACGATCCATACGGTATCATGGTGCGAGGTTATGTGATATGGCACATGATAGTATGTGATACGCTCCATACGGTATCATGGTGCGAGGTTATGTGATATGGCACATGATAGTATGTGATACGCTCCATACGGTATCATGGTGTGATGATTTGTGATATAGCACTATATACGCTGTGGTAAGGGTGGCATTCGAAGATTTGAGCGTGTATGGATGTGTCATTATTGTTATTATTATTATAGTACTACACATGCGGTGATACGGTTGGCACTCGAAGATTTGAGCATGTGTGGTTGCGACTTTATTAGCACCTAGTATATCACATTCTTTTACTTGTATCTTGGTTTGAGTATTTCTTTTACGATGATAGAATGTTTTCAAGGAAATCCATAACTCATAAGATTCGTTGAGCCACGAAGTTAAGAAAGTTAATTATGTATGTTGTTTATGTGTGAAATTTGGAATGTGGAATGGGTAGTAAAAGTGAAATCTAGGCCTTTGGACACGATTTCTGGCATGAAATGTTGTTCATAGGATTACTTGCTTTCATTTTACTCTCACTAGCATTTTTATGCTAATGTTGCTACAATTACAATTTTTCAGGTAAGACTCGTGGTAGAGGACGAGGTAGAGGAGGTGGCACCGCGTGATCGATCGAGATAATGAATGGACAAGAACGCAACTGATTTTGAGAGTAGCATTCTTGAATGCTCATGAACATTGCATCACTTTTTATTTTGTTACATTTTGAGCTCGATGGAGCGTTTGTATATATATTTTGAACTTTAAACTTCCTTTAGCATTTTCATTATATCATGAAAGGTGCATTCTAGTATTATTGCTTTTTCTGGAAAAACTGGTTTGTAAACAGGTTTTGGTTTATCCGAATTTTAAACGTACCCATGCCGTTTTTCTGTAAAATCTAGATTTCCGCTGCGCAATTGTTTTAATGGATTTTACGAAAAATCGGGTCGTTACAGCGGTTTACTTTAATATCTGACAATATTAATTATTTAAATAATGAGTTCATTTAAATGGAAATTAATATCATTATTATTAATTATGTAAATAATGGGTTTATTTAAATGGTAATTAATAATAAATAATTATTAATTATTCAGGTAATGTGTTTACCTGAATGGAAATCAATAATTAAACATTTATTATTAATTTTAAATAATAGTGATTATTTAAAAGGATAATATTAAATAACCTATTTATTATTAATTTAAATAATTTCGATTATTTAAATAGAAAATAATTATTATTTATTAATAATAAAGTACAAAAATCACAATTTAATATTTTATTTAAATGATTGATTTAAATAAATATGAAGAACTAATAAATAAGATTTATTAATAAGGAAGAATCTATAATTGAATTAATGAACTCAATGGATTTTGGTTCAAATTATTTGAATTATTAAATACCAAAATCGACTCATATATAATATTTTAGGAAATAATTGTTGAATTATTTTGTCTAAAATAAATATATAAAAGAATGTTCAACCAAAGACAAATTAAACAAAGAAAAATTAGTTTTTCTTATTGATTTTATACACATAAAATCGGCACGTAAGATAAATAAGGAATAAAATTTGATTTTATCCTTGGCATTTATCTTGTATTTATTTTGATTGTATTTCCTAATTCGATTGGAAAACTGTTTTGCGTATAAATACAAACGTCTTGGTTGTTCATTCAAAAGTTTCTAATTTCAATTTTCGAAATTGAAAAATCTTTTTCTTCCTATTTTCCTCGTAACCGATTTTACAATAGTCTAAAAGGGAAGAAAATATTCTTCTTCCCAAAACCCAAGTTTTCTAATTTAGTTTAGTTATCAATTTGTTTTTTATTGTGAAAAATGTAATAACTATTGGTTCTCATTTCGTATGAACCAAGTTTGGGAATATTTTAAATAAGAATTAGGTAGATATTCCTTTACAATTATATTACAAAGTTCCAAAGTGTGATTGGATGGTTATTCAAAATACTTAGTATAAAACAAATAAATTCCAAAACCAAATTTTAAACTCTGATATATCGAAACAAATTATAAGGATTTAAAAATGTTTAAATACTTAAGTCTAAAATTACTCAAATAAGTTAGAAGGATTAATCTCTTAAAGATGGTTCTCAAGGAATTTGAGATGATAACCATATTAATCCACGAACTTATAGGATAAGTAAAATCGAATATTTTTTATTTATCAAACATAATTAGACTTAAATATCACTAAAGCGTGAACATTCAGATGTTAGAACTTAAGTGATAAATAAACATACAATCAACTTCTTACATTCCAAATATTCAGTTATTTAAAAGGATGTTTGCTAGAAACCTAGACACCCAAAATATCTAGGCACCAACTTGCTTTCTCAAGAGCTCTTCTTTGTAAAACCTTCTTTGTGCAATAAAGTGTTCTTCCAAATAACATTGTCTTTATTTGCACACTAACCCTCTACAATCAAACACTCTCCAACGAGTGATCTCTAAGGCTTACTTAGGAACTTTGCCTCATAAGCCCCCTAAGTGCCGCAGGAGCGTGCTATCAAAAATCATCTCGTGACACTATGCTAGCCCAAATATCGTAGTCGCGAAATCAAGTAGAAGAAATGGAAATTTTAAGTAAAGTGAATTACTTAAAACAGGTAATATTAATTGTTTAAATATTGAGTATATTTAAACGGTAATTAATATAAACATTATTAATTGTTTAAATAATGAGTTTATTTAAACAAGAAATTAATAATGAAATATTATTAATTAGAAATTATTAACTATTTAAATATTGAGTATATTTAAATGGTAATTAATAATTTCAAATTAATGGACAATTATTAATTGTTTAAATAATTAATTTTATTTGAACGGAAATTAAAATTAATTAATTAATAATAAAATATTATCAATAAAGTTATTAATTAAATAATGAGTTTATTTAATGGAAATTAAAAATTAAAATATTTATTATTAATTATTTAAATAATGAAAATTATTTAAATGGAAATTAATAATTAAATACAATTTGATAATATTTAGTTGGGAGAAAATATTAATATTATTAATTGTTTAAATAAAATATTTTATTTAAATGGTAATTAATAAATAAATTAATTAAGTTGGACTTATTAATTTAAGAGAGAGTTTCAAGCCCAACTGGATTAATGAACCCAGGCCCAAAATAATTAATTAAATAAATTGGAATTATTTATTAAGTATTAATGCTATTTTCGGCCATACCATGTATTTTAGGAAGAGATAATTGTTTGAATTATATCCTAAAGTAATTACATAGATTTATTTATCCAAGATAAATTAAAAGAAAAGAAAAATAATATCTTATTTATTTATGTATTTTTCGAAAATACAAGATTATGAAGAGATAATATATATTTTTCTTTTTTGTATTTATCTCCATAGATTAATCCTAATGTGATTAGGATTCCTATTTTCCTATAAATAGGAGGCTTGGGTCATTGATAAATAACACAATTCAATTCATAGAAATTGAGAATTCTCTCCTCCTCTCTCCCATAGCCATTGCCGATTTTCCTATAGAATTGGGAGGAAAAATATTTTTTCTTCTTCTCAATTTCTTCTAAACTTCGATCCCACAATCGGGTTTCGTTTGATCGATCAGGATATAGCATAGAAGATCCGAGTTGTTGAGGATTGATGCTGTAAAGAAACCTTCAACCGATGCTCCATTTATTACTCAATGTAAGTTCCGGTTTGATTTTAATTTTCGAAAATATAAGCATGAATCTACATGTCTTTCACAAATTGCATGATGTTAATATATCCGTTATTAAATGTTAATAAATTTACTAAATAAATTTCCGCTAGTTTAGTAAATCATCCCTTCAGTTATGTGATTTGAAGATTTTTTTAAAGGATTCTCCTTTGCTTTGGACTAATAATGTGTCTGCCATCTCTCTTACAAAACATATTGAAATTGATTATCATTTTGTACAAGAAAGAGTCGTTGTAACGTCCCGTTCCTTTGGGGTAAATTTTTATTTTATTTATTTATTTTAATTAAAGCTTTTAAGATTAGTTTAAATTTAGTAATTTCAATTTTGGTAGTTATTTTCGTCCGAAAATCTTTTTAATCGTTTTAATACTTTAAATTCGTTTTGGTGACATTAATAATTATTAACGGGTCAATTAATAATTATTAATCACCTTCAGATCAGATTAATTTAAGAGCTTCGAGTTTCGTTTTTAAAGTAAAAAACAAAAGAGGGACGTAGGCATCATTTTCCGATTTCTTAAAATATCTTAAATCACTATTCATCTTTCTCTTTAAATTCTCATAAAAGGCAAAACACAACTCATTTTTTCTCCTCATCCTTTCTCCCCATGGACGCCAATCCCAAGCTTTATGAGCTCTTGGGTTTTCGTCAATTCTCGACCGATTTCGATGATTTCTGTTTCGTTGGATTACCTTGGACGTGGGCTTTCATTCCATCCTAACCTTTTACCGTTTCTCGTTCCTTACGGGAAGCCCTAAAAAGTGAGTTTTCAAAACTTTTTATATGGTTTTGTTCGTTTTTTATTATAAATAAGTTTTGAAGTTGAAATCATGTGTTTTCATCATGAAATTTGACGATTTTGAGCTCGGAATTTCGAAAAACACTATTCACCCGAACACTATTCATCAAAATCACCATTCATCAAAATCACCATTCATCCGAAATCACTATTCATCTTAAAATCATTTTCCTTATTTAGTTATGGTTTATAATTTGTATTCGACTGGTGTTATTGTAGGTTTTGATAATCGTACGAGAGGTAATTCGTTCGGCACTTTGGAAGCTCAATTTCAAATCCAAGGTGAGTTTAAAAGGGAAGTTAGTAATTTTATGAATTAAGTTTAATTACAATTTTGTTTATCGAGGTTAAGAGGGAACTAACTTCTTAGAGTTAATGTTTGGTTGGAAACTTTAATTCGGAAGTGAGTGGAGAGAATTTGGGAGTATAGTAATTTCGGTGAAAAGGAAATATCGGAGTGGTTTGGAAGTCTTGAAATATGAATTGGAGATTCTAAATGAAAGTGGAAGTTTAAAGCACTTTGAGTAGCTTGGGAGTCAAAGTGGCTTAGAAAATACACTTGAGTGATAACTCGTGTAATCTAAGTAGATAGGTTCTTTAATAACTTAGTAGAATTCTTTGAGATTATCTAACTTATTAGGGAACTTAATCTTTCGTGACACGACACATGATAGTATGTTGATTCGGATCCATACGGTATCATGGTGAGATGATTTATGATACGGTACGTGGTATGTTGACTTTGGTCCATACGATATTATGGTACGGTACATGGTAGTATGTTGATTCGGATCCATGCGATACCATGGTACGATGATTTGTGATACGGCACATAATAGTATGTTGATTCGGATCCATACGGTATCATGGTGCGATGATTTGTGATACGGTACGTGGTATGTTGACTTCGGTCCATACGGTATTATGGTACGGTACGTGGTAGTATGTTGATTCGGATCCATACGATACCATGATACGATGATTTATGATACGGCACATGATAGTATGATGATTCGTATCCATATGGTATCATGGTGCGATGATTTTTGGTACGGTACGTGGTATGTTGACTTCAGTCCATACAGTATTATGGTACGATGACTTGTGATATGGTACGACCGTACGTGGTATGTTGATTTCGATCCATACAATAACACGTTACGATGAAACTTGTTTGGTAACAAAGATAGTTGGTTGTAACGTCCCGTTATTTTGAAGTGAATTTTTATTTATTTATTTTATTTATTTATTTATTTAATGTTATTTATTTCTTTATTTATTTCAATTTAAGTATTTAGTTTAATTATTATTTTGTAATTTCGATTTTAGTAGTTAATTTCGACCGAAATTCGTTTTAATCGTTTTAATGCTCTAAATTCGTTTTGGTGACATTAATAATTATTAATAGGCCAATTAATAATTATTAATCACCTTTAGATTTATTTAAGAGCATCGGGTTTCGATTTAGAAGTCAAAAGTCATAAAAGGACGCAACCGTCATTTCCAATTTCTTAAAATATCTAAAATTACTATTAATTTATTCTTTAAATATCACCATTTGACTATTTGCCTTCATCTTTCTCTTCCTTTCCTTCTCCATGGCCGTAGGCCTTATTTCTCCATGGATGGGTTTTTATTTTTCTTCATTTCTCATCCGGTTACTCGATGGATCGACTTGTTTTCGGCTCGTTGGATTGGTAGGGACGAGGGCTACCTATCCAACCTAGCTTTTCGAAGTTTCTCGTTCCCTAAGGGAAGTCCCAAAATGTAAGTTTTCAAAACTTTTTAGGTGGTTTTGTTCGTTTTTTATTATAAATGAGATTTGAAGTTGAAATCATGAATTTCTATCATGAAAAATGACGATTTTGAGCCCGGATTTTCGAAAAACACTATTCACCCGAAACACTATTCATCCGAAATCACTATTCACCCGAAATTGCACATTTGTTCGCATATTAGTTATGAATTGTAATATGTTGTACAATCGGTGAATTGTAGGTGCAATTGCTCGGTGGTTGTTTCATGGAAATTGGAGATTTGGAATTATTTGGCTAAGGTGAGAATAGTTAGAATTTAAAGTAACTATAGAAAGCAAATAAGTGCGATGATTTTTAGAATCGGAACTAAGATTAGAATCCAATCTAAGGTTAGAAGAAGTGAGTTAGTACCTTAGGATTTGAAGTAATCCTTTAGGCGAGAAACTTAGGATTTCTCGATGAAAGCCTCGAATCTTAGAAGATTCTAAGTTAGATTAAGTTTCGGATTTTAGAATGAATCATTGGAAGTTAAAGGATCCAAGACCTTGTAATTAGAACGGTTGATAAAACCTTGGATTATTGGAAGTTAAAATCCTTGAAGGTTTAGAATAATCGTGAAGTTAAGATTCTTTACTTATTTAGCGGAGTTCGATCGATATATCGCTCGTCCGGAAATCCTATCTATTTTTCCTATGTCCTTTACTTTATGTCTTTACTTTACTCATTTACTTTATGCATATTTCGGTTGCTTTATCATTTACATTTACTTTATTTACTTTTGCAAGCATATGCATAACATCTCGCATTATTGAAAAGAAAAGAAAGTGAGAAAGAAAAACGAAAGGTTAATGGTGGAATACGAGAAAGTCCACACTACTTTCATGCATAAGTACTGGTGGGACATGATAATTGACCACACTACTTTCATGCATAAGTACTGGTGGGACATGATAATTGCCCATACTACTTTCATGCATAAGTACTGGTGGGACATGATAATTGCCCACACTACTTTCATACATAAGTACTGGTGGAATACGATAATTGTCCACACTACTTCATACATAAGGATAAGGGTGGATAGTATGTAAAAATCCACATTACCTCCATTTCATGCATAAATGGCGAATGCGTATCCTACGGGATGTACTCATTACTTTTATGCATATGATAGACGAGAAAGAGAATCGAGATGTTATAATTATGCAAAGTTTATTTATTTACTTTTTTTTACTCATGTTATGACAAGTTATTGGATGAACAATTAGACTAAGTGTGCTAGTTTGTATCATCAATTGGAGAATATGGAAATAGAATTACCTAGAGTTTGGAGGACTTTAGGAGTGAATTGTGTCAGATTACTTGGACACAAATCAAAATGCGAGTTTGAGGTCTATCTTTACTTTTTATGCTTATTATTTTCACTGGGCTTAGTTTGTTAGCTTATGATATTACAAACATTTCAGGTAATGTTTGGGATCGTGGTAGAGGAGCTGGTGCGCGCTTGATCGAGAGGATGATGATTTCGAGATGGACTAGGTTGTTATAAAATCCATGTACATGGTTTTGTGAAATTTGTATCATATTGATGATTTGTACTTTGTAATTAGCTCATAAGAGCTTATTGTCGTTGTTTTATGATTATGATCATTTTGAAACTCCTGATAGGAACTTAATGTTCCTTGTGTTTTTAGATGTCTCAATTTAAGATGTAAACAAGTTTTGGCTAGCCTATTTTCAAACATAATCACGCCAATTTTCTTAAAATAAAAGACTTCCGCTGTGTTTTCTAATTTAATTTATTTAAAAGTGACGGGTCGTCACATTAGTATTACAATTACATATTCTTTAAAATTGTGTAGTGAGACTTAGTAATGGTTGTTACTTTTACTTTAAGTCTTTATTTTCAATTACATGGTATTGAAAGACTATTACGGGTAGTATATTACTATCGTATGATTGTATGGAAATTGAAAGTGTGGAATGGATAGTAAAGAGCAATTTAGGCCTTTGGACACAATTTCTGGTATGAAATTTGGTTCATAGAATTACTTGCTTTCGTTTTACTCTCACTAGCATTTTTATGCTAATGTTGCTACACTTACAAATTTTCAGGTAAACCTCGTCCTAAGAAGCGTGGTAGAGGAGGTGGTGCTTTGTGACTTGCCGAGTTGGTGTACGGACAATGATGAACATACTATTGGTTTAGCATTCTTAGAAATGCTTGTAAATTATTTCCAACTTTCATACTTGTGTCCTTTTGAGCCCGGAAGGGTATTTGTTTAAAATCTGCATATGTTTTATGATTTAAATCTCTTTTGGAAGTCTAAATTATATGCTGGAATGCACATTCCCGATTTATCGCTTTATCTGAATATGAGATGTTGTAAACAGGTTTTGGTTATTCGATTTTTAAACGAACCCATGCCATTTTTCTTTAAAAATTAAGTCTTCCGCTGTGCATTTGAATTTAAATAATTTAACGAAAATCAGGTCGTTACAGTTGGTATCAGAGCCTCTTTGGTTCTGAAGACCACATACATCGCATGTTTTTCATGTTTTGATATTGTCCAATCATCTTTCGAGGTCAACGGTGCCAGGTATCCTTTGAACGCTCTCTTTTGATCAGTTTATTTGTACTTTTACTTTTCCTTTATTGGTATCTCATGTGAGGGTTTTCTGATTGTGACTTCAGTATGCCTCAGAGGAAAGTTGCACCTAGGAGAGGTAGGAGCAGAGTACCGACTGCAGTATGAGGCTAGGGTAGGACTAGAGCAGTTACACCACCGCCACCTGAGTATCGGGAGGATGAGCCTCCAGTAGATCAACCTACTAGGCGTGGTCGTAGTATTACCATTTCTGGGGAGGACTATCTTGATTTGTTATGAGGTGGTGGAGTACTTGCTGATCAAGTTATACCTCTTATTAGAGCACCTGCTCCCGAGGTAGATCAGTCAGGTGTTACTGATTGCTGCGAAAAATTTGAAGGAGTATATGAGATATAACACTCCTCAGTTCGATGGGACTTCTACTAACCCGACAGTCGTCGAGAGATGGATTACCAAAGTAGAAAGAGTACTTGATTTCATTCAATGTCCAGATCATTTGAAGGTCCACTGTGGGACCTATTCATTAGTAGATGATGCATTATACTGGTGGAATGGTTTAGCCCGTACTCTCAGTCCTGATTTCCAGGTTAGTTGGGAGATGATCAGGGAAAAGTTCTTTGACAAGTACTATCCCGAGGATACACGAGATCAGTTAGAGATTTAGTTTCTTACACTCAGACAGGGTGATAGGTCTGTTGTGGAGTATGAGAGGGATTTTGACCGGTTGTCAAAATTTTCTACCGGACATGTTACTAATCTTGAAAGTAAGAGGAAAAGATTTATAGTGGGTTTACAGGCAGAATTACGAGGGCAGGTACGAGCTTTGCAGCCTACTATATATGTTGATGCTTTGAGTGCCGCTTTGGCATTAGATATTGAAGATTCTGAGAAGAAGGCTTTTGAGATTGTTGCACATGCCTCTTCTCAAAAGAGGAAGGCTGGGGACGACCTTTCAGGTCGAGGGACACAGCCACATAGATAGGTTCCTCCTTTACCCTATTGTCCAGATTGTACCGGGTATCACCTTGGTTAGTGTAAGGTGATTAGGTGCTTTCAGTGTGGACAGATCGGACATATTAGACCTTTCTGCCCTAGTTTACAGACACCACAGCAGAGTGGGGGTCAGGGTCAGAGTTTAGGTCAGGGTCAGGGTCAAGGACAGAGTCAGGTTACTCCCAATCAGACATGACAGTAGGCCCGTGTCTTTGCCACCACTCGAGAGGATGCTGAGACATCTAGTACGTTGTTACTGGTACTTTGTCAGTTTTTGGGCACTCTCTTGTATTATTTGGTGTATGATATGGTGAATTTCCTGATATCCGATATGGTGAAATTCCTGATATCCGTTATGGTGAAACTCCTGAGACCTAATATGGTAAGATTCCTTATATCCGTTATGGTGAAACTCCTGAGACCCAACATGGTGAAATTCCTGATATCAGATATGGTGAAATTCCTGATATCCGTTATGGTGAAACTCCTGAGACCCGATATGGTAAAATTCTTGATATCCGATATGGTGAAATTTCTGATATCCGTTATGGTGAAACTCCTGAGACCCGATATGGTAAAATTTCTGATATCCGATATGGTGAAATTTCTGATATCCGATATGGTGGAATTCCTGATATCCGATATGGTGGAATTTCTGATATCCGATATGGTGAAATTTCTGATATCCGATATGGTGGAATTCCTGATATCCGTTATGGTGAAACTCCTGGGACCCGATATGGTGAAATTCCTGATAGCCGATATGGCGAAATTCCTGAGACCCAATATGGTGAAATTTCTGAGACCCGATATGGTGAAATTCCTGATATCTGATATGGTGAAATTCCTGAGACCCGATATGGTGAAATTCCTGAGACCCGATATGGTGAAATTCCTGATATCCGATATGGTGAAATTCTTGAGACCCGATATGGTGAAATTTCTCATATCCGATATGGTGAAACTCCTGATATCCGATATGGTGACGTATTAATGGGAAGGATAATGAGATAATGTATATGTTGTGTGATCTTTGCATTATCTGATATTATCCATGTTATGTGTTTAGGATAATGAGATAATGTATATGCTGTGTGATCTTTCCATTATCTGGTATAATCCATGTTTTGCTCATTGTAATTGGGATATGAAGGATTGTTGGCACCTTTTGAGGCACTACATGGTAGGAAGTGCAGATCACTAACTCATGGGGATGAAGTTGGTGAGAGGAAACTTCTGGGACCGGAGTTAGTGCAGATGACTATTGATTCCATTGCTCTTATTAGAGAGAGGATAAGACTGGCTCAGAGTAGTCAGGAGAGTTATGCTGCTGAGAGGCGTAGTGCACTTGATTTGTAGTAGGAGATCACGTGTTTTTTGAAGTATCACACATGAGTGGTGTTATGAGAGTTGGAAATAAGTATAAGTTGAGCCATGGTTTTGGATGCTAGATAGTCTTATGATGAGACGCCAGTTGTGATACTAGCATCCGAACCAAAGTGTTGAGAAACAAAGTTATCCACTTGGTCAAAGTATTGTAAAGGAACCAAGTGTTGAAGGAGATTACGTGGGAACGTGAGGACGAAATGCAGTCTAAGTACCCTTGCTTATCATTTGGTATGTGCACTTTTCGAGGACGAAAAGTCTTTTAAGGAGGGTAGTCTGTAACGTCCCGTTCCTTTGGGGGTAAATTTTTATTTTATTTATTTATTTTAATTAAAGGTTTTGAGATTAGTTTAAATTTAGTAATTTTGATTTTAGTAGTTATTTTCGTCCGAAAATCTTTTTAATCGTTTTAATACTTTAAATTCGTTTTGGTGACATTAATAATTATTAACGGGCCAATTAATAATTATTAATCACCTTTAGATTAATTTAAGAGCTTCGGGTTTCGTTTTTAAAGTAAAAAGCAAAAGAGGGATGTAGGCGTCATTTTCCGATTTCTTAAAATATCTTAAATCACTATTCATATTTCTCTTTAAATTCTCATAAAAGGCAAAACAACTCATTTTTTCTCCTCATCCTTTCTCTCCATGGACGCCACTTCCAAGCTTTATGAGCTCTTGGGTTTTCGTCAATTCTCAACCGATTTCGATGATTTCTGTTGCGTTGGATTGCTTGGGATGTGGGATTTCATTCCATCCTAACCTTTTACCGTTTCTCATTCCTTACAGGAAGCCCTAAAAAGTGAGTTTTCAAAACTTTTTATATGGTTTTGTTCGTTTTTTTATTATAAATAAGTTTTGAAGTTGAAATCATGTGTTTTCATCATGAAATTTGACGATTTTGAGCTCGGAATTTTGAAAAATACTATTCACCCGAAAACACTATTCATATGAAATCACTATTCATCCGAAATCACTATTCATCCTGAAATCACTATTCATCTGAAAATCACTATTCATCCAAAAATCATTTTCCTTATTTATTTATGGTTTATAATTTGTATTTGACCGGTGTTATTGTAGGTTTTGATAATCGTACGAGAGGTAATTTGTTCGGCACATTGGAAGCTCGATTTCAAATCCAAGGTGAGTTTAAAAGGGAAATTAGTAATTTTATGAATTAAGTTTCATTACGATTTTGTTTATCGAGGTGAAGAGGGAACTAACTTCTTAGAGTTAATGTTTGGTTGGAGACTTTAATTCGGAAGTGAGTGGAGAGAATTTGGAATTATAGTAATATAACGTCCCGTTAATTTTGAAGTGAATTTTTATTTTATTTTATTTAATATTGTTTATTTATTTATTTATTTCAATTTAAGTATTTAGTTTAATTATTATTTTTGTAATTTCGATTTTAGTAGTTAATTTCGCCCCCGAAATTCTTTTTAATCGTTTTAATACTTTTAAATTCACTTCGGTGACATTAATAATTATTAATAGGCCAATTAATAATTATTAATCACCTTTAGATTAATTTAAGAGCATCGGGTTTCGATTTAGGAGTCAAAAGTCATAAAAAGACGCAACCGTCATTTCCGATTTCTTAAAAATATCAAAACACTATTCATTCATCTTTAAATATACCCCATTGACCAAAAGTCTTCATTTTTCTCATCCATTTTCATCCCAAAACTGTGGCTATCAAGGGGGGAAGGAGCTTTTTGGTTTTCGTTCGTTTCTCGACGGATCGACTCGATTTCGGTTGCATCGGAAAGCCCTTGAGTCTAGGATTCATTTCCACCTAACAATCGTGCTTTTCTCTTGAGATCCACGGAGTTCTCGGTAAGTTTATCTTGAAACCCTAAGCTCCAAATAGTGTTTTAATGGAGTTTTCTTTGATTTCTTTCGTTTTCTTGTCGTGAAACTCGGTGTTTGTAAATACGGGAGTTGTTTTAAGAGTTTTTGGAAACTTTCCCATAACCCTAAAACCGAGTTTCAGTCAAAACCCTTCCCGTTTGAAATTTACCTTTTTGGGTTTGAGTATGGGTTATTTATTAATGAATTATTGTTTATTTAAATTCGATTCGGGAAATGGCATAATGTTCAAAAACCCTAATTATCGATACCCATTGAAATCGGGAATATCTAATTTGTTTGAAACCAACTCGAAACACATCTAAATTACCTAAAAGCCGGAAAATCAAAACCAAAACCCTTTTATGGAGGGGGGGCCAGAGAGCCTCATTGTTGGGGTTGTTGGGTTTTTCATCGTTTTATAAGCGTAGATGTTGTTTGACCGTTATTTGGTTAATTATTAATTGTTAGATGTAATTTTAATTGTAGGTGATTTTGGATCGCTTGCTTGATCGCTCTAACGGTTTTAAGAGCGAAGTCATCTTTTACTAAGGTGAGAATAGTTAGGATTTAAAGTAACTATGGAAAACAAATAAGTATAATGGTTTGTAGAATTGGGAACTAAGACTAGAATTCGAATCTAAGATAGAGGGAAGTGAGTTAGTGCCCTTAGGATTAGAAGTGAATCCTTTAAGTGAGAACTTAGGAGTTCTCGAGGAAAGCATTGAATCTTAGAAATTGCTAAGTTAGATTCGTTTCGAAGCTTAGGTTGGATCATTGGAAGTTAAAAGATCCAACTTGTATTTAGAACGATTAATAGAACCTCGGATTATATTGGAAGTTTAGAATCAGCTGGAAGGTATAAGTTAATCGTTTAAGATAGGTTTTACTTTTATTATTGTAGTGGAGTTCGATTTACGTATCGTTCTTCCGGAGTTTCCTATTTATTTACTTTATGCCTTTTACTTTATGTTTGTATCGGCTACTTTAATTCCGCACTTTATTTATTTACACCAAAACATATCACATTGCATCATAACATCTCGTATCATGGAAAAGAAGAGAGAATGAGAAAGACATGAATGGGAGATTGATGGATCCTACGGGATAGACCACATTACCTTCATAGAAAAAGAAGAGAGAATGAGAAAGACATGAATGGGAGAATGATGGATCCTACGGGATAGAACACATTACCTTCATAGAAAAAGAAGAGAAAGTGAGAAAGAAAAGGAGGGAGAACGATGGATCCTACGGGATAGACCACGTTACCTTCTTCACGCATAAGGGCGTATGTGAATCCTACGGGATGTCCTCATGCATTCATGCTTATGATCGATGAAATAGAGAATCGAGATGTTTTATTTTATGCAAAGTATATTTATTTTTCTTATTTATCTCGTAACAAGTAAATGGATGAGAATTAGACTACGTGTGTTAGTAGTATCATCCTTTGGAGATTATAGAATGGAATTACCTAAAGTTTGGAGAACTTTAGGATTGATTGTGTCAGATTGATTGGACACAAATTGGAATACGGGTTGGAGGTCTATCTTTAATTTTTATTCTTATTATTCTCACTGGGCTTAGTTGTTAGCTCATGATATTACAAACATTTCAGGTAATGTTTGGGGTCGTGGAAGAGGAGCTAGTGCGCGCTTGATCCAGAGGATGATGACACGGTGATGGACTAGATAACTTTTAAAGACCATGGTCTCTCTTTTTATTTATATTATGTCTTTGAGGTGTGAATTGTAATAGCTCTTAAGAGCTTTTGTCTTTACTGTTATGATTTTAAATCATTTTAAACTCCTGGATAGGAACTTAATGTTCCTTGTGTATTTTAGATTTGAAATTAAGATGTAAACAGGTTTTGGCTAGCCAATTTTCAAACATAACCACACCATTTTTCTTAAAATATAAAGACTTCCGCTGTATTTTCTAATTTAAATTATTTAAAAGTGACGGGTCGTCACAAGTACGCTCGGTGAAAAGGAAATATCGGAGTGGTTTGGAAGCCTTGAAATATGAATTGGAGATTCTAAATGAAAGTGGAAGTTTAAAGCACTTTGAGTGGTTTGGGAGTCAAAGTGGCTTAGAAAATACACTTGAGTGATAACTCGTGTAGTCAAAGTAGATAGGTTCTTTAATAACTTAGTAGAATTCTTTGAGATTATCTAACTTATTAAGGAACTTAATCTTTCGTGATACAGCACATGATAGTATGTTGATTCGGATCCATACGGTATCATGGTGCGATGATTTGTGATACGGTATGTGGTATGTTGACTTCGGTCCATACGGTATTATGGTACAGTACTGTTAGGAATGGTGTCCTAGAACTTGTAATTATTTAATAAAAATAATTTATTTCGAATAAATTAAATAAATAAACATAAGTTCTTTATTATCTATATTGATTCAATTGAAGATATTAGGAATATATGGAAATATAAAAATATCAAACATTCAAATAGTAAAACCCTAAGTCACTCTTATGAAATCACGACTTAGTATGTGAGTCATACGAGAGGATTAAAGTCGAGGTGAGTAACTTAAAAGTGTCTACAGTAAATGGATAGTGTTTGGGAACCTTATCCTGGTAACACTGTTGATAGCTTCGCATTTTGTTTATAGACAAATGATCTAATCCTGATCATTCATGTGGGAGACATAAAATGGAAGTATCATATCCAATGTTGATTGTATAAGACAGGACCACGATGTTCGATGAAAATTCTCATTAGTACCGTTTACGAGAAATGATCGAATATCAAACTAAGTTTATCAACCGTGATAGATCTCAATCTTGAGTGAAATGCGGACTCCTATTTATGGAGTTATGTTCTTTGATTCACATGGTTGAGAGCAATCTATAAGAACGCTCAATACACTCCTGTTTTGGGAACATAGCTAGATAAGTAGCTGGGAACTCATTTTCACGAGATGGAATTCATAACTTTAATATAAATTAACGGTATCAGTGCGATACCTAAATATTTTAGGAACTTTAGGAAACTCCCTTGATGTACTGATTCGAGACATGAACAAGTGACATCACGACTTCTATTGATCACAGAAGTATCTTATCTCTAGTTCGACTAAAGATAAAGTTCATTGGAGAATCAGTGGGAACACAAGGATAAAGCGGTAATTACAGGGGCAAAACGACAAATTTATCCGCCTGTAATTATGAGGGTTCCACGTGAAGGATAATGTCACAGATATAAATAATGATAAACTAAATGGACAATAACTCATCTATAGTGAGGGGAGTTCAGCGATGAATCTATAGTGGAATTATTCATAGTTAGATAATAAGTAATTAGCCGATTATGTGTTAATCACTTAATTGACTAATTATTAAGCCCATGATCTATAGGTCCATCGGGTTCCTATGCTAGCCCAAATATCGTAGTCGCGAAATCAAGTAGAAGAAATGGAAATTTTAAGTAAAGTGAATTACTTAAAATAGGCAATGTTAATTGTTTAAATATTGAGTATATTTAAACGGTAATTAATATAAACATTATTAATTGTTTAAATAATGAGTTTATTTAAACATGAAATTAATAATGAAATATTATTAATTATACATTATTAATTATTTAAATATTGAGTATATTTAAATGGTAATTAATAATTTGAAATTAATTAACAATTATTAATTGTTTAAATAATTATATTTAAACGGAAATTAATAATTAAAATTAATTAAATTAATAATAAAATATTGTCAATAAAATTATTAATTAAATAATGAATTTATGGAAATTAATAATTATAATATTTATTATTAATTATTTAAATAATGAAAATTATTTAAGTGGAAATTAATAATTAAATATAAATTGGATAATATTTAGTCGGGAGAAAATATTAATATTATTAATTGTTTAAATAAAATATTTTATTTAAATGGTAATTAATAAATAAATTAATTAAGTTGGACTTATTAATTTAAGAGAGAATTTCAAGCCCAATTGGATTAATGAACCCAATTGAAATTGGCCCAAAATAATTAATTAAATAAATTAAAATTATTTATTAATTATTAAGCCAATTTTCGGCCATGACATGTATTTTAGGAAGAGATAATTGTTTGAATTATATCCTAAAATAATTACATAGATTTATTTACCCAAGATAAATAAAATAATCTCCTATTTATCTATGGCATTTTCGAAATTGCAAGATAAAGGAAAGAGATAATCTTTATTCTTTTTGTATTTATCTCTATAGATTAATCCTAATGGGATTAGGATTCCTATTTTCCTATAAATAGGAGGGTTGGGTCATTCATAAATCACACAATTCAATTCCTTAGAAATTCGGAATTCTCTCTTCCTCCTCTCCTCCCCTATTGCCGATTTTCATAGGCCATTGGGAAGAAAAATATTTTTTTCTTCTTCCCAATTTCTTCTTAAGTTCGATCCCACAATCGGATTTCGTTTGATCGATCGGGATATAGCATAGAAGATCCGGTGTTCAGAGGATTGATGCTGTAAAGAAACCTCCAACCGATTCTCCATTAACTACTCAATGTAAGTATAACCGGTTTTAATATTCGAAAATAACGCATGAATCTACATGTTCTTCGTGTTTTTATCACAAATTGCATGATATTAATAGATCCTAAATTAAGTGTTAATTTGTGTTACTAAATAAATTCCGCTAATCTAGTGAATCATCCCTTCAATTGGTATCAGACCTAATCTTAATTATCATGCTAAATTTGTGATTTTTCGAAAATTTTGGTGGGTTGCATAAAAATCGTTTTATGTATGTTTATATAAATTGTGCTATATAAATTGTGGAGGTTTGCTTATTGACTGTTTAGGTATTCTTGAGGCACTTAGGATTTTAAATTTTAGTAGAAAATTTGTAAACCCTAATTTTAGGGTATAGGTAAAATTTGTAATTTTCCCATACCAAGGAGAGCAAAATCGGCTACACCAAAGGGGAGGAAGAAAAGAAATTTTTTCTCCATCAACAATGATGTCCACGCCCAAGGAGAGAGAAAAGGTAAAAATATGGTAAGATATTTTATCATAATTATCATGTTATCTCAATTTAAAAATTTAAGATAAGGATTAAAAATTTTTTAAAGAGTATATCCCTATCTTAAATTATAAATTTAGAAATTGATATAAGATTACATGGAAAATATTTTCTTTATTTTTCCATATAATTAAAAGATAATGATTTTAAAACAAGTAATTATGGAAATATTATGGGAGATAATATTGCCTCCATAATTACCCATTGCCACGCATACACCATGGAGGAGAGAGAAAGTTGAAGCCTCAAGTTCTATAATGGAAGATTTAAATTAAGTTGTAATTTTAATTTTCCGTTTTAGAAATAGTGCCAAGAATACCGGTCAATTTAGCTATTTATTATTTAAATTATTTATATGTATGATATAATTGTTTTAAATAATATTCATGCATAAAAGTATGTCATGTAGAAAATCCCACCATAGGTTGTATGATTTTATTAATTGTACATACATGCATCATGATATAATATGTGTTATTATATGCTAATGTATGTGAAGCATGCTATAATTTTATTTTATAAATGTTATTATCGAAAATTATATTCTAATTGTTTTAGAATTAAAAGCATGCTTATTTAGTTAAAATTCAAAAGTTAAATCTAGTTTAAAAGTTGAATAGAAACTAAATGAATTATTTGTAATATGGAATTATTGTTTAAACAATTGGGCCAAAATCCATATAAGATAAACAAATAGAAACTTTTAATTAAGGGTTAATTAAAAATTAATAATTGAGATTAAGTAAATTGAACGGATCTCCAGCGAAAGCTCGCCCAGCGATGAGGTTTCATAAAGTTCCCCTAACACGGAGCGCCTCTAACTGGGAGCGATCTGGGAGAAAAGTTCAAATTAATAAATCAAAATTATTAAGACGGCTCATAATGTGATTAGTTTTAATTAGGAAAACTTGAACAATCACTTTGTAAAATTAATCTAACGAATTTAAGAGTTAAAGTTGATTAGGTTAATTAAAACTTGGATTAATGAGTTAGCCTAAATTAGTCTAAGTTATGAAACCCTTACTTAAAATATTAAGTGGGAGAGGGAGACATGTCAATGTATCCTATGGTCTCCACTAATGGGCTCGAAACGTGAGATTTATACATGGCCTCTGTAACACTGCTGCAGGTGTTCATTCCCATAGGAAGGTTTATTGTATAAATCAATATCAAGTTGAGTCTCCCGAAAGGGATAAAGAATTTTAAATGAGATTGATTGAAGACTGAATCTACACTTTGTAGACACTCTTCAATTTTATTTAAAAAACTAAATTAGTGGGTCACACTTAAAAGAAATTTGATAAATTTTGTTATCAAAACTCTGGACCAAATACACTGTAAACAATGACATAGGAATATGAGTTATTCTGGAGTTGTCAATTGTTCGAGTGGCATCTCGTTTTAATGATGGTAACTGACCTATCATTCGACGGCACTTCACTGGTATCATTAAAATATCGTGACATAGTAACATGTTTTAGGGCTTTTCTGTTCATTAATATGTTCGCATTCATGCATCATATTTAATTATATGTCGAAACTTTGAATATTTGAATGTTGAATGCATGTTAGATTATTAAGATAAAGTTTATTTAAATTTCAGTAATATAGCATCTGTTTTAGTCACTATACTTAGAAAGAACAAACTGAACTATGAGAACTGTGTTTCCTAGAAAAGAAAATGAATAATTTAAGTAAAGCAGTTTACTTAAATAAACAGACAATATTAATTATTTAAATAATGAGTTTATTTAAATGGAAATTAATATCATTGTTATTAATTATTTAGATAATGTGTTTATTTAAATGGTAGTTAATAATAAAATATTATTAATAAATAATTATTAATTATTTAGGTAATGTGTTTACCTGAATGGAAATCAATAATTAAACATTTTATTATTAATTTTAAATAATAGTGATTATTTAAAAGGATAATATTAAATAACCTATTTATTATTAATTTAAATAATTTCGATTATTTAAATAGAAAATAATAAATATTTATTAATAATAAAGTACAAAAATTGGAATATAATATTTTATTTAAATGATTGATTTAAATAAATATGAAGAACTAATATATAAGATTTATTAATAAGGAAGAATCAATGATTGAATTAATGAATTCAATAGATTTTGGTTCAAATTATTTGAATTATTAAATACCAAAATCGAGTCATATATAATATTTTAGGAAATAATTGTGGAATTATTTTGTCTAAAATAAATATATAAAAGAATGTTCAACCAAAGACAAATTAAACAAAGAAAAATTAGTTTTTCTTATTGATTTTATACACATAAAATCGGCACGTAAGATAAATAAGGAATAAAATTTGATTTTATTCTTGGCACTTATCTTGTATTTATTTTGATAGTATTTTTTAATTCGATTGGAAAACTGTTTTGCGTATAAATGCAAACATCTTGGTTGCTCATTCAAAAGCTTCTAATTTCAATTTTCGAAATTGAAAAATCATTTTCTTCCTAATTTCCTCGTAACCGATTTTACAATGTCTAAAAGGGAAGAAAATATTCTTCTTCCCAAAAGCCATAGTTTTCTAATTTAGTTATCATTTTGTTTTAATTTTGAATTATGTAATAAATATTGGTTCTCATTTCCTATGAACCAAGTTTGGGAATATTTTAAATAAGAGTTATTTAGGTAGATATTCCTTTACAATTATATTACAAAGTTCCAAAGTGTGATTGGATGGTTATTCAAAATACTCAGTATAAAACAAATAAATTCCAAAACCAAATTCTAAACTCCGGAATGTCTAAATGAGTTGTAAAGGTTTAAAAATGTTTAAATACTTAAGTCTAAATTTACTCAAATAAGTTAGAGGGATTAATCTCTTAAAGATGGTTCTCAAGGAATTTGAGATGATAACCATATTAATCCACAAACTTATGGGATAAGTAAAATCGAATATCTTTGATTTATCAAAGATAACTAGACTTAAATATCACTAAAGTTGGACATTTAGATGTTAGAACTTAAGTGATAAGTAAACATTAAATCGATTTCTTATATTCCAAACATGCAGTTATTTAAAAGGATGTTTTAAAGGTAATAACTGATATGGAATAAACAAAACAGAAATCAGAAAGTAATAATTAGTGAATAATTGAACTCACAAATTATTAAAGAAAAATTCAGTAAATCAGTGATACTGAAAGTTTTAAACCTTACTTAAGATAGACTAAAATTACAATAATTTTATTTCACAATAAAACAAGTAGTTATTTAAAAGTTTAAATGGTTAAACTACTTGTAGAACTTTATTTGAGTGGGAGCGTCATAGAATGAACCAAAGGGACTTTTAGAAGTCCAAGTGAAACTCATTGACTTCAAAATCAATGAATAAAGTTCAAAATAAGTGAAATAAAACTGACATGAATTTTCAATAGTGGAGTTGAAAACAGTCACTTATAATTATACAATATTTTTGAGATAATGACAAGTATATAATTGTAATCATTAAACGAATGAAAGTAATGGAGAGTTACTTTTTAGTGGGAGCTTAAGAATTTCGAGAATCCTAGAACCAATGTGACTAAAATAAAATTTACAAATAGTATGTTAGTGCACATAGATAAAATGAGAGATTTTATGAGTTGCACGGGCTCAAATTGGAACATGAATTTACTTCCATGTAAGAATTCAACAAAAGACCTTTGCGAATTAAACATCAAATGAGTTAAGTATAAGTAAAATGAGTTTTTACTAACTAAACTCTAGATTCGTGTGATTACTAAATCGTTAGTAAATGAAAGGTGGTTGTACATGATGGTTTCAAATCAAAAGTTAATAGAGTTTATTTTATGGCGATAAAATATGTAATCTATTACACTTAATGAAAATAACATCAGACAAAAGAAATACATACTAAACAGATGAAAATGTTACTGATAAAGTATTAAAATGACTACCATGGCTAAGTAGTTGATAGTCATCCAGTTTGACTGGAATTACAAGTCAAATCTCCAAAGATCTAGGACAAGTGGGAGATTGTTAAGAATGGTGTCCTAGAACTTGTAATTATTTAGTAAAAATAATTTATTTCGAATAAATTAAATAAATAAACATAAGTTCTTTATTATCTATATTGATTCAATTGAAGATATTAGGAATATATGGAAATATATAAATATCAAACATTCAAAACCCTAAGTCACTCTTATGAATACACGACTTAGTATGTGAGTCATACGAGAGGATTAAAGTCGAGATGAGTAACTTAAAAGTGTCTACAGTAAACGAATAACGTTTGGAAACCTTATCCTGGTAACACTGTTGATAGCTTCGCATTTTGCTTATGGACAAATGATCAAATCCTGATCATTCATGTGGGAGACATGAAATGGAAGTATCATATGCAATGTTGATTGTATAAGACAGGACCACGATGTTCGATCAAATTTCTCCTTAGTACCGTTTACGAGAAATAATCGAATATCAAACTAAGTTTATGTGACAACCTGTCACTTTTGAAATAAATTAAATTCAGAGAAAACAGCGGAAGTCTTTTAATTTACGAAAAATTGGCGTGGTTTTGTTTGAAAATTGGCATGCCGAAAACCTGTTTACATCCTAATTTTCAAATCTAATAAAATCACATGGACTTTAAGTCCAAATCAGGAGTACAAATATGTATATCATATAAACATCAACATTAGGCTCTTAGGAGCCAAATACAAAATACAATTCATTAAAGTTCTTAAAGTTCATCAAAATAAGACATAAACTTTACAATTCCATTAGTCCATCTCGAGGTCAGCATCCCTCGATCACGCAGCACCATCTCCCCTTCCACGGCCTCTAGCCAGGGCATTACCTGAAATTGGTTGTAATATCATGAGCTAACAACTTAAGCCCAGTGAGAATAATAAGCATAAAAAGTAAAGATAGACCTCAAACTCGCATTTCGATTTGTGTCCAAGTAATTTGACACTTCTCACTTCTAAAGTTCTCCAAACTCTAGGTAATTCTAATCCATTAACTTGTTATGACAAAGAATAAGTAAAGTAAATAAATTTTGTATAACATATAACATCTCGATTCTCTATATCATCAATCATAATCACAATTGCATAAGGACATCCCGTAGGATTCCACAATTTCTTTTATGCATGAGGAAGTAATATGTACGTCCGCAACTTACGATTCAACTCCGCATAAGGAAGTAATGTGTGCGTTCGCAACTTACGATTCAACTCCCTATGTATGAGAAGTAATATGTACATCCGCAACTTACAATTCAACTCCACATGAGGAAGTAATATGTGCGTTCGCAACTTACGATTCAACTTCTATGCATGAGAAGTAATATGTACGTCCGCAACTTACAATTCAACTCCACATAAGGAAGTAATATGTGCGTTCGCAACTTACAATTCAACTTCTTTTCAATGATGCGAGGTGTTATGCATATGTTTACATATGCTTGCAAAAGTAAATAAAGTAAATGTAAATGATAAAATAACCGAAACATATATAAAGTAAAGGAGTAAAAGTAAAGACATAAAGCAAAGGAGCAAAAGTAAAGACATAAAGTAAAGGACATAAGTAAAATAGATAGTAATCTCGGACGAACGATTTGTCGATCGAACTCCGACATCAATAATAAAAATAGAATCATAAATCAAACGATTAATCTAATAACCATTCTAAGAATAAGCTTGGGTCTTCTAACCTCCAATGAGCCAACTTAAGCTTAGAAACGAATCTAACTTAGAATCTTCTAAGATTCAAATACTTCCTCGAGAACTCCTAAATTCTCACTTAAAGGATTAACTCTTAATCCTAAGGGCACTAACTCTCAAGCCTCTAATCTTATACTCGGTTTCTAGTCTTAGTTTCCGATTCTACAAATCATCGTACTTATTTGCTTTCTATAGTTACTTTAAATTCTAATCATTCTCACCTTAATTAAAAGATGACCTTGCTCCTAAGTCCGGAAGAACGATCAAACAAACGGTTCAAAAACACCTACAAAAGGATTAATATCCCGAAAATTAATAGATCGCCAACTAACGATTAAACAACGACTAAACAAGCAAAAAGACGGAAAAGCCCACCAAACCACCCCTTGGAGGCTCTCGGCCCTCCCTAAAAACAAGGGTCTCGGGTTTGGTTTTTCGGCTTTTTTGGCAATTTAAATACATTTTGAGTTGGTTTTAAGCAAATTCGATAATCCCGATTTCAATGGGTATCGATAATTAGGGTTTTTGAACATTAATCCCTTTCCCGAAATGAATTTAAATAAACATTCATTCATTAATTTCTAACCCAAAATCAAACCCAAAAGGGTAATTTTCAAACGGAAAGGGTTTCGACTGAAACTCGGTTTTAGGGTTATGGGATAGTTTCCAAAAACACGTAAAACTACTCCCGAGTTTACAAACACCGAGTTCTACAACACGAAATCAAAGGAAATCAAAGAACACTCCATTAAAACACTATTTGGAGTTTAGGGTTTCAAGCTTTACTTACCGAGAACTCCGTGAAACATGAGCGACAAGTACGAAGGGTAGATGGAAAAGGATCGTAGGATCGATACCTTTCCACTGGAACGAGAATCAAGTCGATCCGGCAAGAAACGAACAAAAACCAAAAATTCTCCCTTTTGCTCTTGATGCTCACGGTTTGGAGGAAGAAAGAATGAGCATTTTTTGGTCAATTTGTGGTCAAAGGAGAATTTAAAGAAGATAGTCAAATAGTGCTTTTAGATATTTTGCAAATTGGGTAATTACGATTTTGCCCTTTTTAGACTTTTGGCTTAAAAACGAATCCCGAACATCTCAAACTATCCCAATGGTGATTAATAATTATTAATTGGCCCGTTAATAATTATTAATACCATTAAAACGTATTTAAACAAATAAAGCCATTAAAATGAATTAAAATGAAATAAATTACTAAATTCTAATTTAATAATAAATAAATGAATTTTAATTACTCAAATTAAAATAAAATAAATAAAAGTTTTTTTTTTTATCACAAAATAACGGGACGTTACAGTTTATCAACCGTGAAAGATCTCAATCCTGAGTGAAATACGGACTCCTATTTGTGGAGTTATGTTCTTTGATTCATATAGTTGAGAGCGTCTGTAAGAATGCTCAATACACTCCTGTTTTTGGAACAATGCCAAGATAAGTAGCTGGGAACTCATTTTCACGAGATGGAATTCATAACTTTCCTATAAATTAACGGTATCGGTCCGATACCTAAACATTTTAGGAACTTTAGGAAACTCCTTGATGTCCTGATTCGAGACATGAACAAGTGACGTCACAACTTCTATTGATCACAGAAGTACCTTATCTCTAGTTCGACTAAAGATAAAGTTCATTGGAGAATCAGCGGGAACACAAGGATAAAGCGGTAATTACAGGGGCAAAACGGTAAATTTATCCTCCTGTAATTATGAGGGTTCCACGTGAAGGATATATCACGATATATAAATAAAAGATAAACTAAATGGACATAACTCATCTATAGTGAGGGGAGTTCAGCTATGAATCTATAGTGGAATTATTCATAGTTAGATAATAAGTAATTAACTGATTATGTGTTAATCACTTAATTGACTAATTATTAAGCCCATGATCTATAGGTCCATCGGGTCCCCATGCTAGCCCAAATATCGTAGTCGCGAAATCAAGTAGAAGAAATGGAAATTTTAAGTAAAGTGAATTACTTAAAATAGGCAATATTAATTGTTTAAATATTGAGTATATTTAAACGGTAATTAATATAAACATTATTAATTGTTTAAATAATAGTTTATTTAAACAGGAAATTAATAATGAAATATTATTAATTAGATATTATTAATTATTTAAATATTGAGTATATTTAAATGGTAATTAATAATTTGAAATTAATTAACAATTATTAATTGTTTAAATAATAAATTTTATTTGAACGAATTTAATAATTAAAAATTAATTAATTAATAATAAAATGTTATCAATAAAATTATTAATTAAATAATGAGTTTATTTAATGGAAATTAATAATTAAAATATTTATTATTAATTATTTAAATAATGAAAATTATTTAAATGGAAATTAATAATTAAATATAATTTGATAATATTTAGTCGGGAGAAAATATTAATATTATTAATTGTTTAAATAAAATATTTTATGTAACGTCCCGTTATTTTGTGATAAAAAAAAACTTTTATTTATTTTATTTTAATTTGAGTAATTAAAATTCATTTATTTATTATTAAATTAGAATTTAGTAATTTATTTCATTTTAATTCATTTTAATGGCTTTATTTATTTAAATACGTTTTAATGGTATTAATAATTATTAACGGGCCAATTAATAATTATTAATCACCATTGGGATAGTTTGAGATGTTCGGGATTCGTTTTTAAGCCAAAAGTGATAAAAGGGCAAAGTTGTAATTACCCAATTTGCAAAATATCTAAAAACACTATTTGCTTCATCTTCTTTATATCATCTTTGACTCAAAATTGACCAAAAAGCCTCCATTTTATCCTCCAAACTCGTGAGCTCCAAGAAGAGGAAAAGAAAATTCGATTTCGTTCGTTTCTTGACGGATCGACTCAAGCTTAGATAAATCGGAAAGCCCTCGGGTCAAGGAACATTTCCCACCTAGCCATCATCCGTTTCTCTCGAGATCCTAGGAGTTCTCGGTAAGTGAAGTTTCAAACCCTAACTCCAAATAGTGTTTTAATGGAGTTTTCATTGTTTTCTTTCGATTTCTTGCCGTGAAACTCGGTGTTTGTCAATTCGGGAGTAGTTTTACGTGTTTTTGGAAACTATTTCATAACCCTAAAACCGAGTTTCAGTCGAAACCCTTTCCGTTTGAAATTTGCCCTTTTGGGTTTGATTTTGGGTTAAAAATTATTGAATGAATGTTTATTTAAATTCAATTCGGGAAAGGGATTAATGTTCGAAAACCCTATTTATCGATACCCATTGAAATCGGGATTATCGAATTTGCTTAAAACCAACTCAAAACGTATTTAAATTGCCAAAAAGCCGAAAAACCAAACCCGAGACCCTTTTTATAGGGAGGGCCAAGAGCCTCCTTGATGGGGGTTTGGTGGATTTTCCGTCTTTTTGCTTGTTTCATCGTTGTTTAATCGTTGGTTGGTAATTTATTAATTTTCGGGATATTAATCCTTTTGTAGGTGTTTTTGAACCGTTTGTTTGATCGCTCTTCCGGTGCTTGGGAGCGAAGTCTTCACTTTTAATTAAGGTGAGAATGATTAGAATTTAAAGTAATTATAGAAAGCAAATAAGTACGTTGATTTGTAGAATCGGAACTAAGATTAGAATCCAACCTAAGATTAGAGGGAGTGAGTTAGTGCCTTAGGATTTTGAGTTAAATCCTTTAGGCGAGAAACTTAGGATTTCTTAATGAAAACCTCGAATCTTAGAAGATTCTAAGTTAGATTAGTTTCGGAGTTTAAAATGGATCATTTGGAAGTTAAGGATACAAGACTTTGATATGATTGGTTGATAGAACCTCGGATTATTGGAAGTTTAGAATCCTTGAAAGTTTAGGTTAATCGTTATATTTTGACCTTTACTTTTATTATTGTTACCGGAGTTCGATCGATATATCGTTCGTCCGGAATTTTATCTATTTTACTTTATGTCCTTTACCTTATGTTCTTTACTTTACGTACTTTTACTTTATGCTTGATTCGGTTGCTTTATCATTTACATTTACTTTATTTACTTATGCAAGCATATGTAAACATATGCATAACATCTCGCATCATTGAAAAGAAGTTGAATTGTAAGTTGCGAACGCACATATTACTTCCTTATGTGGAGTTGAATTGTAAGTTGCGGACGTACATATTACTTCTCATGCATAGAAGTTGAATTGTAAGTTGCGAACGCACATATTACTTCCTTATGTGGAGTTGAATTGTAAGTTGCGGACGTACATATTACTTCTCATACATAGGGAGTTGAATCGTAAGTTGCGAACGCACATATTACTTCCTTATGTGGAGTTGAATTGTAAGTTGCGGACGTACATATTACTTCCTCATGCATAAAAGAAATTGTGGAATCCTACGGGATGTCTTTATGCACTCGTGATTATGATTGATGATATAAAGAATCGAGATGTTATATGTTAAACAAATTTTGTTCACTTTACTTTCTTTGTCATAATAAGTTAATGGATGAGGATTGACTACAAGTGTAGTAATGTCATACTTTGGAATTCATGGAATAGAATTACTTAGAGTTTGGAGGACTTTAGGAGTGTATTGTGTCAGTTAATTGGACACAAATCGAAATGCGAGTTTGAGGTCTATCTTTACTTTTTATGCTTATTATTCTCACTGGGCTTAGTTTGTTAGCTCATGATATTACAACCAATTTTAGGTAATGCCTTGGCTAGAGGCCGTGGACGGGGAGATGGTGCTGCGTGATCGAGGGATGCTGGCCTCGAGATGGACTTGTCATTGTATAGTTTATGTATCACTTTTATGAATTTCAAAGACTTTAATGTTGTATTTAGCTCATAAGAGCTTCTTGATGTGGTTTTATGATATGCAATATTTGAACTCCTGATTTGGACTTAAAGTCCATGAGATTTTATTAGATTTGAAAATTAGGATGTAAACAGGTTTTCGGCATGCCAATTTTCAAACAAAACCACGCCAATTTTTCGTAAATTAAAAGACTTCCGCTGTTTTCTCTGAATTTAATTTATTTAAAAGTGACGGGTCGTCACATTTTATTTAAATGGTAATTGATAAATAAATTAATTAAGTTGGACTTATTAATTTAAGAGAGAATTTCAAGCCCAATTGGATTAATGAACCCAATTGGAATTGGCCCAAAATAATTAATTAAATAAATTGTATTTATTTATTATTTTATGATGATAAAATCGGTCATGACATGTATTTTGAGGAGATAATTGTTTGAATTATATCCTAAAATAATTACATAGATTTATTTACCCAAGATAAATTAAAATAAAGAAAATAAAATAATCTCCTATTTATCCATGGCATTTTCGAAATTGTTAGATAAAGGAAAGAGATAGTCTTTTTCTTTTTGTATTTATCTCTATAGATTAATCCTAATGTGATTAGGATTCCTATTTTTCTATAAATAGGAGGGTTGGGTCATTCATAAATCACACAATTTAATTCCATAGAAAGTTGGAACTCTCTCTTCTTCCCTTCTCCCCCCATAGCCGAAATTCCCTAGTCATTATTGGGAAGAAAATATTTTTCTTCTTCCCAATTTCTTCTTAAGTTCGATCCCACAATCGGATTTCGTTTGATCGATCGGGATATAGCATAGAAGATCCGATGTTGCAGAGGATTGATGCTGTAAAGAAACCTCCAACCGATTCTCCATTAATTACTCAATGTAAGTAAACCGGTTTTAATTTTCGAAAATAAAGCATGAATCTACATGTCTTTCACAAATTGCATGATATTAATAGATCCAAAATTAAGTGTTAATTTGTGTTACTAAATAAATTCCGATAATGGTATCAGAGCTAATTTTAATTATCATGCTAAATTTGTGATTTTTCGAAAATTTTGGTGGGTTGCATAAAAATCGTTTTATGTATGTTTATATAAATTGTGCTATATAAATTGTGGAGGTTTGCTTATTGACTGTTTAGGTATTCTTGAGGCACTTAGGATTTTAAATTTTAGTAGAAAATTTGTAAACCCTAAATTTTAGGGTATAGGAAAAATTTGTAATTTTCTCATACCCAATGATGGCAAAATCGGCTACACCAAGGGAGGAAGAGAAGAAAATTGTTCTCCACCATTCTAAGAGGTCCATGCCCAAAGAGAGATAAAATGAAGAGATAAGTCAAGATAATGGTAAGATATTTTAAGATAATTATCTTGTTATATCAAATTGAAGAAATCAAATATTTAAAATAAGGATAAAATCTTTTTAAGATGATCTCCATATTTTAAATTATAAATTTAGATTTGATATAAGATTATATGGAAATTTTTTATTTTTATTTTTCTTTCCATATAATTAAAAGATAATTATTTTAAAACAAGTAATTATGGAAATATTATGGGAGATAATATTGCCTCCATAATTACCCATTGCCACGCCTACACCATGGAGAGAGAGAAAGTTGAAGCCTCAAGTTCTACAATGGAAGATTTAATTAAGTTGTAATTTTAATTTTCTGTTTTAGAAATAGTGCCAAGAATACCGGTCAATTTAGCTATTTATTATTTAAATTGTTTATATGTATGATATAATTGTTTTAAATAATGTTCATGCATAAAAGTATGTCATGTAGAAAATCCCACCATAGGTTGTATGATTTTATTAATTGTACATACATGCATCATGATATAATATGTGTTATTATATGCTAATGTATGTGAAGCATGCTATAATTTTGTTTTATAAATGTTATTATTGAAAAGTATATTCTAATTGTTTTAGAATTAAAAGCATGCTTATTTAGTTAAAATTCAAAAGTTAAATCTAGTTTAAAAGTTGAATAGAAACTAAATGAATTATTTGTAATATGGAATTATTGTTTAAACAATTGGGCCAAAATCCATATAAGATAAACAAATAGAAACTTTTAATTAAGGGTTAATTAAAACCTAATAATTGAGATTAATTAAATTGAACGGATCTCCAGCGAAAGCTCGCCTAGCGATGAGGTTTCATAAAGTTCCCCTAACACGGAGCACCTCTAACTGGGAGCGATCTGGGAGAAAAGTTCAAATTAATAAATCAAAATTATTATGACGGCTCATAATGTGATTAGTTTTAATTAGGAAAACTTGAACAATCACTTTATAAAATTAATCTTACCAATTTAAGAGTTAAAGTTGATTAGGTTAATTAAAACTTGGATTAATGAGTTAGCCTAAATTAGTCTAAGTTATGAAACCCTAACTTAAAATATTAAGTGGGAGAAGGAGACATGTCAATGTATCCTACGGTCTCCACTAATGGGCTAGAAACGTGAGATTTATACATGGACTCTGTAACACTGCTGCAGGTGTTCATTCCCATAGGAAGGTTTATTGTATAAATCAATATCAAGTTGGGTCTCCCAAAAGGGATAAAGAATTTTAAATGAGATTGATTGAAGACTGAATCTACACTTCGTAGACACTCTTCAATTTTATTTAAAAGACTAAATTAGTGGGTCACACTTAAAAGAAATTTGATAAATTTTGTTATCAAAACTCTAGACCAAATACACGGTAAACAATGACATAGCAATATGAGTTATTCTAGAGTTGTCAATTGTTCGAGTGGCATCTCGTTTTAATGATGGTAACTGACCTATCATTCGACGACACTTCACCGGTATCATTAAAATATCGTGACATAGTAACTTGTTTTAGGGCTTTTCTGTTCATTAATATGTTCGCATTCATGCATCATATTTAATTATATGTCGAAACTTTGAGTATTTGAATGTTGAATGCATGTTAGATTGTAACGACCCGAACCCGTTAAATTCTTTAAATTCAAATGCACAGCGGAAGACTTGAATTTTAAAGAAAAACGGCGTGGGTTCGTTTAAAAATCGAATAGCCAAAACCTGTTTTACAACCCAAATTCCAGAAAAACGATAAATCGGGAATGCGCATTCCAAAAGATATTTAAATCATAAAACATAGACATATTTTACACAAATACCCTTTCGGGCTCAAAAAGACATAAGTATGTAAAGATGGAATAATTTACAAGCATTCAATGAATGCTAAACCAAAATGAGTTCTTAATATTGTCCATACACCATCTCGACTAGTCACGCGGCTCCACCTCCTCTACCATGCTTCTTAGCTCGAGGTTTACCTGAAAATTTGTAAGTGTAGCACCTTTAGCATAACATGCTAGTGAGAGTAAAACGAAAGCAAGTAATCCTATGAACAAAATCTCATAACCGAAATCGTGTCCAAAGGCCTATAATGCTCAATACTACCCACATCCACACTTCCAATTTCCATACAATCATTCGATAGTCATATATTACCAGTATTCATCATTCATTACCAAGAGATAGATATAAAGACTTAAAGTAAAGTAACATTCACTACTAAGTCTTACTACACAATTCTAAAGAATATATAAAGGTAACATTAACTATCTTTATTACCAAACAAGTTTCATCGTATCGTGCTATTGTATGGATCGAAATCAACATACCACGTACGGTCATACCATATCTCAAATCATCGGATATCAGGACTTTCACCACATCGGATATCAGGACTTTCACCATATCAGGTCTCAGGAATTTCACCATATCAGGTCTCAGGAATTTCACCATATAGGTCTCAGGAATTTCACCATATCAGGTCTCAGGAATTTCACCATATCAGGTCTCAGGAATTTCACTATATAGGTCTCAGGAATTTCACCATATCAGGTCTCAGGAATTTCACCATATCGGTCTCGGAATTTCACCATATCGGCTCTGGAATTTCACCATATAATTTCACCATATAGGTCTCAGGAATTTCACCGTATCACAATCATCGTATCGGTATACCATATGGATAAATATCACATACTAAGCCCGTACGGTATTACCATATCACAATCATCGTACCGGGTATACCATATGGATAAATATCACATACTAAGCCCATACGGTATTACCATATCACAACCATCGTACCGGGTATACCATATGGATAAATATCACATACTAAGCCCGCACGGTATTACCATATCACAACCATCGCATCGGGTATACCATATGGATAAATATCACATACTAAGCCCGTACGGTATTACCATATCACAACCATCGTACCGGGTATACCATATGGATAAATATCACATACTAAGCCCGTACGGTATTACCATATCACAACCATCGTACCATGTATACCATATGGATAAATATCACATACTAAGCCCGTACGGTATTACCATATCACAACCATCGTACCGGGTATACCATATGGATAAATATCACATACTAAGCCCGTACTATTTCACAAACCCTAGGTCTCCAATAAGTTAGCTAAACTCCAAAGAATTCTACTAAGTTAATTAGAAACCTAACCAACTAGATTACACGAGTTACTACTCAAGTGCATCTTCTAATTACTTTACTTCCAAATCCATCAAAGTAACTTTCAAATCCATCAAAGTAACTTCCATTCCACTTTCATCTAACATCTCCAAATCACATTACCATACTTCCAAATCACTCCGATGTTCCCTATTCATCGAATTCATTATAACTCCAAACTTTCTCCACACACACTTCCGAATTAAAGTCTCCAACCAAACTATAATCCTAAGAAGTTATCTCCCTCTTTACATCGATAAACAATTACATAACGAAACTAAATTAATAAAACCACTAACTTTCACATTAAACTCACCTTAGCCAAATAACTCCAATCTCCACTTTCCACGAAACAACAACCGAGCAATCGCACCTACAATTCACCAATTGCACAACATATTACAACTCATAACTAATATGCGAACAAGTGTGCAATTTCGGGTGAATAGTGATTTCGGATGAATAGTTTTTTTCGAAAATCCGGGCTCAAAATCGTCAAATTCATTGATGGAAATTCATGATTTCAACTTCAAAACTCATTTATAATCAAAAACGAACAAAACCATGTAAAAAGTTTTGAAAACTTACTTTTTAGGGTTTCCGTAATGAACGAGAAACTTGAAAAGCTAGGTTGGATAGGTAGCCCTCGTCCCTACCAATCCAACGCAATCGAAAACACGATGATCCGCCGAGAAACGAATGAGAAACGAAGAAAAGAAACTTCTCATCCATGGTGGATGGAAGCTCACGGCAAAGACAAAGGAGAAGGAAGAAGATGAAATGATTTTTGTCAACTTTGGTGATATTTAAAGATAAATGAATAGTAAATTTAGATATTTAAGAAATTGGAAAATGACGCCTACGTCCCTCTTTTGTTTTTACTTTACAAACGAAACCCAAAGCTCTTAAATAAATTTAAAGGTGATTAATAATTATTAATTGGCCCATTAATAATTATTAATGTCACCGAAACAATTTTAAAGTATTAAAACGATTTAAATGAATTTCGGACGAAAATAGCTACTAAAATCGAAATCACTATTTTTTTTATTAACCTTAAATACTTTAATTAAAGTAAATAAATAAAATAAAATAAAATTACCCCCAAAAGTAACGGGACGTTACATAGATTATTAAGATAAAGTTTATTTAAATTTCAGTAATATAGCATCTGTTTTAGTCACTATACTTGAAAAGAACAAACTGAATGATGAAACTATGTTTCCTAAAAAAATGAAATGAATAAATTAAGTAAAGCAGTTTACTTAAATAAATAGACAATATTAATTATTTAAATAATGAGTTTATTTAAATGGAAATTAATATCATTGTTATTAATTATTTAGATAATGTGTTTATTTAAATGGTAGTTAATAATAAAATATTATTAATAAATAATTATTAATTATTTAGGTAATGTGTTTACCTGAATGGAAATCAATAATTAAACATTTATTATTAATTTTAAATAATAGTGATTATTTAAAAGGATAATATTAAATAACCTATTTATTATTAATTTAAATAATTTCGATTATTTAAATAGAAAATAATAAATATTTATTAATAATAAAGTACAAAAATCGGAATATAATATTTTATTTAAATGATAGATTTAAATAAATATCAAGAACTAATAAATAAGATTTATTAATAAGGAAGAATCTATAATTGAATTAATGAATTCAATGGATTTTGGTTCAAATTATTTGAATTATTTATATACCAAAATCGACACATATATAATATTTTAGGAAATAATTGTTGAATTATTTTGTCTAAAATAAATATATAAAAGAACGTCTAACCAAAGACAAATTAAACAAAGAAAAAATTAGTTTTTCTTATTGTTGAATTATTGATTTTATGCACATAAAATCGGCACGTAAGATAAATAAGAAATAAAATTTGATTTTATTCTTAGAATTTATCTTGTATTTATTTTGATAGTATTTCCTAATTCGATTGGAAAACTGTTTTGCGTATAAATACAAACGTCTTGGTTGTTCATTCAAAAGCTTCTAATTTTAATTTTCGAAATTGAAAAATCTTTTTCTTCCTAATTTTCTCGTAACCGATTTTACAATAGTCTAAAAGGGAAGAAAATATTCTTCTTCCCAAAACCATAGTTTTCTAATTTAGTTTAGTTATCAATTTGTTTTTTATTTTGAAATGTGTAATAACTATTGGTTCTCATTTCGTATGAACCAAGTTCAGGAATATTTTAAATAAGAGTTATTTAGGTAGATATTCCTTTACAATTATTTACAAAGTTCCAAAGTGTGATTGGATGGTTATTCAAAATACTTAGTATAAAACAAATAAATTCCAAATCCAAATTCTAAACTCCGGAATATCTAAATGAGTTATAAAGGTTTTAAAAATGTTTAAATACTTAAGTCTAAAATTACTTAAATAAGTTAGAGGGATTAATCTCTTAAAGATGGTTCTCAAGGAATTTGAGATGATAACCATATTAATCCACGAGCTTATGGGATAAGTAAAATCAAACATCTTTGATTTATCAAAGATAACTAGACTTAAATGTCACTAAAGTTGGACATTTAGATGTTAGAACTTAAGTGATAAGCAAACATTAAATCGATTTCTTATATTGCAAACATTCAGTTATTTAAAAGGATGTTTTAAAGGTAATAACTGATATGGAATAAACAAAACAGAAATCAGAAAGTAATAATTAGTGAATAATTAAATTCACAAATTATTAAAGAAAAGTTCAGTAAATCAGTGATACTGAAAGATTTAAACCTTACTTAAGATAGAAAAGAATTACAATGATTTTATTTCACAATAAAAACAAGTAGTTATTTAAAAGTTTAAATTGTTAAACTACTTGTAGAACTTTATTTGAGTGGGAGCGTCATAGTACGAACCAAAAGGACTTTTAGAAGTCCAAATAAAACTCATTGACTTCAAAATCAATGAATAAAGTTCAAAATAAGTGAAATAAAAATGACATGAATTTTCAATAGTTGAGTTGAAAAGGGTCACATATACTCATACATTGTTTTTGGAAATAATAAGAAGTATAGAATTGTAATCATTAAACGAATGAAAGTAATGGAGAATTACTTTGTAGTGGGAGCTTAAGAATTTTGAGAATCCTAAAACCAATGTGACTAAAATAAAATTTACAAATAGTATGTTAGTGCACATAGATAAAATGAGAGATTTTATGAGTTGCACGGGATCAAATTTGAACATGGATTTACTTCCATATAAGAATTTAACAAAAGACCTTTGCGAATTAAACATCAGATGAGTTAAGTATAAGTAAAATGAGTTTTTACTAACTAAACTCTAAATTCGCGTGATTGCTAAGTCGTTAGTAAATGAATGGTGTATGAGCATGATGGTTTCAAATCAATAGTTAATAGAGTTTATTTTATGGCGATAAAATATGGAATCTATTACACTTAATGAAACTAACATCATACAAAAGAAATACATACTAAACAGATGAAAACGATACTGATAAAGTATTAAAATGACTACCATGGCTAAATAGTTGATAGTCATCCAGTTTGACTGGAATTACAAGTCAAATCTCCAAAAGTCTAGGACAAGTGGGAGATTGTTAGGAATGGTGTCCTAGAACTTGTAATCATTTAATAATAATAATTTATTAAGAATAAATTAAATAAATAAACATAAGTTCTTTATATTATCTAGATTGATTCAATTGAAGATATTAGGAATATATGGAAATATATAAATATCAAACATTCAAATAGTAAAATCCTAAGTCACTCTTATGAAATCACGACTTAGTATGTGAGTCATACGAGAGGATTAAAGTCGAGATGAGTAACTTAAAAGTGTCTACAGTAAACAGATAACGTTTGGAAACTTTATCCTGGTAACACTGTTGATAGCTTCGCATTTTGCTTATAGACAAATGATCAAATCCTAATCATTCATGTGGGAGACATGAAATGGAAGTATCATATGAAATATTGATTGTATAAGACAGGACCACGATGTTCGATCAAATTTCTCCTTAGTACCGTTTACGAGAAATAATCGAATATCAAACTAAGTTTATCAACCGTGATAGATCTCAATCCTGAGTGAAATGCGGACTCCTATTTGTGGAGTTATGTTCTTTGATTCACATAGTTGAGAGCGATCTGTAAGAACGCTCAATACACTCCTGTTTTGGGAACATGACTAGATAAGTAGCTGGGAACTCATTTTCACGAGATGGAATTCATAACTTTCCTATAAATTAACGGTATCAGTGCGATACCTAAACATTTTAGGAACTTTAGGAAACTCCCTTGATGTACTGATTCGAGACATGAACAAGTGACGTCACGATTTCTATTGATCACAGAAGTATCTTATCTCTAGTTCGACTAAAGATAAAGTTCATTGGAGAATCAGCGGGAACACAAAGATAAAAGGGTAATTACAGGGGCAAAACGGTAAATTTATCCTCCTGTAATTATGAGGGTTCCACGTGAAGGATATATCACAGATATAAATAAAAGATAAACTAAATGGACATAACTCATCTATAGTGAGGGGAGTTCAGCTATGAATCTATAGTGGAATTATTCATAGTTAGATAATAAGTAATTAACTGATTATGTGTTAATCACTTAATTGACTAATTATTAAGCCCATGATCTATAGGTCCATCGGGTCCCTATGCTAGCCCAAATATCGTAGTCACGAAATCAAGTAGAAGAATTGGAAATTTTAAGTAAAGTGAATTACTTAAAATAGGCAATATTAATTGTTTAAATATTGAGTATATTTAAACGGTAATTAATATAAACATTATTAATTGTTTAAATAATAGTTTATTTAAACAGGAAATTAATAATGAAATATTATTAATTAGATATTATTAATTATTTAAATATTGAGTATATTTAAATGGTAATTAATAATTTGAAATTAATTAACAATTATTAATTGTTTAAATAATAAATTTTATTTGAACGAAATTAATAATTAAAAATTAATTAATTAATAATAAAAGTTATCAATAAAATTATTAATTAAATAATGAGTTTATTTAATGGAAATTAATAATTAAAATATTTATTATTAATTATTTAAATAATGAAAATTATTTAAATGGAAATTAATAATTAAATATAATTTGATAATATTTAGTCGGGAGAAAATATTAATATTATTAATTGTTTAAATAAAATATTTTATTTAAATGGTAATTAATAAATAAATTAATTAAGTTGGACTTATTAATTTAAGAGAGAATTTCAAGCCCAATTGGATTAATGAACCCAATTGGAATTGGCCCAAAATAATTAATTAAATAAATTGTATTTATTTATTATTTTATGATGATAAAATCGGCCATGACATGCATTTTGAGGAGATAATTGTTTGAATTATATCCTAAAATAATTACATAGATTTATTTACCCAAGATAAATTAAAATAAAGAAAATAAAATAATCTCCTATTTATCCATGGCATTTTCGAAATTGTTAGATAAAGGAAAGAGATAATCTTTTTTCTTTTTGTATTTATCTCTATAGATTAATCCTAATGTGATTAGGATTTCTATTTTTCTATAAATAGGAGGGTTGGGTCATTCATAAATCACACAATTTAATTCCATAGAAAGTTGGAACTCTCTCTTTTTCCCTTCTCCCCCCTATAGCCGAAATTCCCTAGTCATTATTGGGAAGAAAATATTTTTCTTCTTCCCAATTTCTTCTTAAGTTCGATCCCACAATCGGATTTCGTTTGATCGATCGGGATATAGCATAGAAGATCCGGTGTTGCTGAGGATTGATGCTGTAAAGAAACCTCCAACCGATTCTCCATTAATTACTCAATGTAAGTAAACCGGTTTTAATTTTCGAAAATAAAGCATGAATCTACATGTCTTTCACAAATTGCATGATATTAATAGATCCTAAATTAAGTGTTAATTTGTGTTACTAAATAAATTCCGCTAATTTAGTAAACCATCCCTTCAATAATCATATATTGATGAATGTTTGTCTTATCTTATTAAGTAAAATTTACCTAAAAGAAGACTTGATATTCTTTTCTAAGTGATAATATGTGATGACCCGAATAGTTTTAAAACACTTAATACATTACGCAGCGGAAGACAACAATTTTATAGAAAATTTGCGTGGTTTCGTTTATATTTTGGACATGCCAAAACCTGTTTACAATGTTCACATCAGAGAAAAACAGGAAATGCACATTTCCTAAGTTTAAGAAAAACATAGAACCAGCATAATAAGTTTAAAACACAAAACAACGCTCTTTCAAGCTCAGGACACCAAATTTACACATATACAACAACCAAAAGACTAGCATTTCACAAATGTTACATTTCCATATCCCAGGCTCATCGCATGGTCAGTCAAGCAGCACCACGACCTCTACCCCGACCTCTCCCACGAGATGTACCTGTAAGATTGTAGTGTAGCAACATTAGCATAAAGCTAGTGAGAGTAAAATGAAATCAAGTGTTTATATGGACCGAAGTCCTTATCGGAAATAGTGTCTAACATTTCTATTAAGCATCCAATCATTAAACACCGAACACATCAATAATAAGGCTAAATATACTTTTACATTCAGAACTACATGCACAGGGAAGTAAACATAATTGGCTTGGTTAAAGTCAGATTCAACTATCATAACACATTTCAAACTTACCTTGTCACCTCGCGTATAACAACGCTATAGTCACCACAATTATATTGTCACCATTCATACATAGTCACCATAGTTACCATTGTCACCATTAGTCACCATAGTCACCGTTCGTACATGTCACCATAAATATAAGTCACCATAAATCACCATGAATATAAGTCACCATTGGTCACCCTGAATATAAGTCACCATAGTCACCGTAAATATAAGTCACCATGAATATAAGTCACCATTAGTCACCATAGTCAAGGTAAATATAAGTCACCATTGGTTTCTATCCCATTTCCTAAGCACGAAGGATATTAGGCTATTTTTCCCTCTTCGGAATTTCCGAGTCCAAACCGTCACTTTCTATCTCTACTTTCAAATTCATTACACCCAAACCACACTTTAGCTCTCAAGTCTTAATATCGTACATTGACGAGAATCTCGTCTAAATGCACTTTCCTTAGCCCAAACATACTTTTCACAATATTTTGTTCCTAGACCTCCACAACCCTTAACCTCGAATCAACTATATCGTCAAGTAATCCGAGCCATTAAAACACTAAAGCTCATTTTAAACTCACCTCGAAAAGTCATAGGATAACCACTGCTCGATGGACGTGCGAACGGTCGCTCGTGGTTCAAACCTACAAAGTAAAATATACAACTAAACATATTAATTTCTAAACCACAAACGAGTAACTAATAGCTAATTTAAATGTCAAACTGTTTCCGGAAACACTATGGAGCTCACGGCCAAAGCAAGAGAAAAGGATCGAGTTTCGGTTTTCGATTAATATTTAAAGAAAACGCTTTCAAAAATAACGAAACTCAACTTACGAAACTGTCGGTTTGGAATATTTCAAAGGGCTCGGGTTTTCCATTCGACTCAGGTTTAGATCCAAGACAACAACCTCTACCAAAATGATTTTCCCTAACTAGTAATCACCAATGACACCCGAGAAAAATGAATCGAAACTTAAACGCAAAATCGTGAAAAAGAAAAACATAAAACCCATTTCTTCTTTACCTCTTATCTCTCGGATCTTGAACAGATTGGCTCGATTGATGGTATAAAATGAAATCGGTCGAGAAACGGCGACGGAATCCCGGATTTTCACTTTTCCTTGAACTCACGGGTTGGGGGGGGTTTCCATTTCGAGTTTGCCTTTATTTTTCTTTCAAAATGCTTATGGAAGGTTTATTAAATATATATATATATATATATATATATATATATATATATAAAATATATATATATATATATATATATAAAAGTTTTACGAAATGACCGTTATGTCCCGACTTCAAATTATTTAGTAAAAAGTGTCTCGGGTTCTCGTTATTGCACAGTTCCAATTCCAATTCATTTTGACCACTTCAAATCTAACTTAAAGTGGTATAAAAATTAGTAATTGGCCCGTGAATAAACGTTATTACACCCGATTCTATTTAAACGTTCTAACGGAAATTACTTAACAATCGAACTCGAACCGAAAACTAAAATACTAAATTAAACTTCTAAGTAAAATAAACAATCACCAACCACTATAATTATACTAAGTGAAGCAATAATAATAATAATAACAAAAAATTTCACCTCAAAAGTAACGGGACGTTAAATAATATTACAAAGAATGAACCTACGGGTATTCTTTTCCATATTAACATATGAAATGAACGTTCGTTGTAATTTATTCGATAAATTCTTAAAGAATCAAATTACAAGATATTCTTTATGAAGTTGATCACACTTAATATGAACCTACAATATTCACTATTGATTAATGCTTTAACCAATACAAACCTCCCATACACATACATATTCTCATTTTAATGCAAAATAAATAGGCGTCACGAACTAGTTAAATTTCACCATAACTACACAACAAGAAATCCCATAATCATAAATTAAGAATTCGTTTTTAGCAAACAAATCATAATAAGTCAACTCTAAACAGTTCCAGAATTTCATAATAATCTCCCAAAAACATATACTCAACACAACCAATCAATCTTGCTCATAACTAGCTTTAATTCATTTCGTAACAACACTTATATCATCAATTTCCAGAAAATCCAGCAACTAAATAATCACAAATACACACCCTAAAACTGCCACCTTAAACACCCAAAAACAATTACCCAATTATCTTCAATAAAACCATTCATTAACCACATCAAAACCATGCTATAAGTACAAAATTCTGAAAAAATTGGCAACCATAAATCATTGAAAAATCATCCAAAACCTATCCTAAACATTCATAAATCATTTTCTTTAACTTCCACTTAATATTAAACAACACGGATTTTTCCAAAACAAAGTATCCTAACTATTCCTCTAGTCACCTTATTCTTGTAAGAATTTACATATTCTTTCTTGTTTCTCAAACACAACCACAACCACAACCTGTAAAGAAAACATATCATAAATTAAAATTTAACTTATTCAAAACTAAAATTAATACTAAATTAAACGAAGGAAACGGAAGGGTCACGTTGGGTTTAGTTAATTTCAAGAATCAATAGGTTAGTGTTCAAGAATTGGGAGTAAAGAAACAAAATTTTGGGGCTTTTAGAATCAGAGTTCTTAAATCTCTAGTTCACATAGGTTTAGGTGAGAATCGGAATGTACAATTCATAACAGAAAAAGTTAAATCGGTTAAATCGACCTTACCTTCTGGAAGAAGAAGAAATTACTTGCCAAAACTTCTCCAAACTTAAATTTACTTCAAGATCAACCAATCCACGTCTAAACAATAAAGGAAAAGGAAGAAATTTGATCAAACTCCGGTCTCGAGAAGACCAAGTTGGCGGCGGCAATGAGGAGAAGGGACGGATAAAAACTCACATTTTCTTTCTATTGAATGAATACAAAACCAACAAACCCTTTTCCTATGGAGTAAAATATATAAATAGCCACTTTTTGGATATTCTTTTCCCCAATAGGTATGACATTTAATTATTTTTTTTAGCCACATGTAAAGGTAAAATGTCTAAAATACCCCCAAGGTCAAATCAAAACTCTCTCTCCTCTCTCCCATTCCCTCCCCTCCGTCCATTCACTTTTTTTTTTTTTAAATTTTAACCTCTCCCTCCCATCTCTCTCTCTCTCTACTTTATTTTGAAAATATTTTCCCTCCCACTTCCCCCCCCCCCATTTTTCTTCTATATATTAAAATTTCTCTTTCTCCCTCTCATTTTTTTCATTCTTCTTCCATTTCTTCTTCCATTTCTCTCATTTTTTTTTTTTATCAATTCTCTATAATTTTCTTTCCCAAATTCATTAACCTCTCATTTTTTTTCATTTCTTCTTCTCTCTCTCATTTATTTCTTTATCAAAACTCTATTATTTTTTTTCAAACTTTTATTGATTCTTTCATTCTTTTTCTTTCTTTTTTACAAATCCACCATTTTTACAAATGTTCATCTCACAACTTTTACACATTTTTAATTCCCTATCTCTTCATAATTTCTTCTCATTTTCGTTTTTTTTAATAAATATTTTTCACTGATTTTGTTATGAATCTTGAAGATCTAAACTAAAAGTACCATGGATTTGACGAAAGGTATTTTTTTTTCCTAATATTTTGTTTTCTGCTATACATGTAATGCATGCAATATAGTTTTTTTTGTTTACAATATACGTAATATACATATTTTGTCTCTCGTCTGTTTCTGTTTTGCGTAATGTAATGTCTGTACTATACGTACTATACATAATATACATTTTTCTGTGGTCTGTTTACATATACATTTTGTGGTCTCTCGTTCTGTTGTTGTTTTGCTATATAATATGTAATATACGCAATATACTTTTTTCTGGTCTGTTTAAACATATATCTGTTGTAATATACGCGCTATACATAACTATGTGTTTTTCTTGTAATACACGCAATATACGAAATATACATACTATACACAACTATGCGTCTTTCTTGATGTACAGTCTATATCACACGTAACATACGATATATACGTACTATACACACCTATGAGTTTTTCTTGATGTACACCCACTTTCTTTTATGTTCGTTCTATAATATACGCAATATAATATATATTTCTTTTTGTTTTGTTTGCATATTAAGTATCTTGTTTTGTACATTTAGTGTTATTGAATTAACACTCTTTTTTTTCATTTGCAGGTTATATGACATGTATATTACGTATAGCACGTACAAATGGAACACTACGGACGCTATACGAACACTATGGACGCTATACGAACTATACCAAAATAATATACTAAAATGAATCTATACTAAAATGAATCTGTAAAATTGAATTAAAAATCGAAATATGTAATATGAAAATCAAAATGCAAAAATAATAAAAATATAAAACAAATGCTAAATACATAAAATACTATGGACGCTATACGAACTATACCAAAATCTGGGAAGAAAGAATGCATTGGGAAAGAAAAATGTCGATCGTCGGTAAGCGTGTGTCGACTATACCGCCATACGAAAAGGGCAAAATAGGTATATTGAAAAATCAAATAGTAAAAGTGGCTATCTAAAACTTTTTTAAAAAAAGGTGGCTACTTTGATATTTTTGATCCAAAAAGTGGCTAGTTTGATTTTTCCCCCTTTCCTATGTTCCTTTTTTCCTTATTATTACTTTTCCCAAATAAAATATTAAAAAATAATTAAACTGATTTCTTCCAAAACTAAAATATTAATTTGATTAATTCTGAAATAATATTTAACCCAACCTTAATTAATATTATTTATAATAAATAATATTAAATTTTTCCAAAATTTTAATTACTTATCAAGTAACAGGACGTTACAAAAACATATATGTTAAAAATGAAACTCAAATTTTAAAAATAACAATACTTAGGTGCTTACAAATAAAATAAAATAAAAAGCTACATAGATAAAAGATAAAAGAAAAAAAAAAAACATTGGAATTATAACTTTTTATCCATGTGGCTTTTTTTTATTGGCTTGTAAACATATATTAGTGCTTACATGTAACTACCGAAATATTTTTCTATAGAAATAGCGATTCCATGCCATGTGGTACCTCATAATTGGCTTATCAATGAACAAAAAGACCTGTCATATTCAGACACATAACCAGCTAAATGTTCTACTAGATATAGAGAAAGGTGGTTTGCTTTGATGTCAGAAAATATGGTTCCAAATTAGACCCACAAATTATGAGAGACTTCAATATTAATAACTGATTCAAAATTATTTTTTTAGCCTAATCAATGTGGAAAAGTGACATCATTAGTGATCAATGATTTTAACCTAAAGCAATGACAATGATACATCCCTATTTGTTTGTTCTTTTATTTCTATCTCAATTTTTTGAGTGTTTCAATTTTTGTGGTAATGTAGTTTAAATTGAATCCCACTTCTCATCTTTGTTACTCTCTCTCATCTCTCTAGCTTTGGACCACTCTATTGTTAGGAAAAGATTTATAGATTAGAGCATAAGTATATAACTATATGTAGGTTCCAAATTACAACTTTCAATTTATTTAAGGTTGACTAAAAATTAATGAAATGTCTTGATTTTTACTCACTACATCAAAATTACCTGATTTTTTATCATCAAATTCATCAATGTCAATCTTCATTTACCTTTAATTTTTTCTCTTTATTTTCTTTTCGAGTATCATAAAATATGTACTTTTGATAAAGAGAGAACAAAGAGTACCGCAGAAGAAATAATAACATTCAAAGAAAAAATAAATAAGATAGAAGATGATTAATTATAAATAATTAAGAATAGAATATAGTGGATAAAATTCTATTTATTAATATATTATCTTATCCTCCTCTCAAAATAATTTCAAATGATTAATAACCAAAACCCATATTGTCATATTAGTCAAATTGTTGGTGCAAACATTGCCCTTCCACCCTCCAAAAAGCAACCAATATATTCAAAATATGCTAATTATGGAGATGAAATGGAAGGCATCAATTCTATCATTAGAAATGGGATTGGATGCCATTCTAAATGCTAAATGACCCATGAGGGACAAGTAGAAACTAGCAAATTGGTTCATATTTTATTTTTGGAATTTAAATCTCTTTCCAATCGCCAAACTTTAAAAAACAAACAAACTATTTAAAAACAAATTACAGTAAATAACACCTTTTCTAACTTATTTTTAAAAATAGTAACAAAATATTTTTTTTAAATGAATTGTTTTCATTATTTTTTTCTTTTGTATTATTGAATGAGGAAATTTATTCTTATTTTTTATCTTTCTAACTGGGATATTTTAAATCAAAATTCAATAAATTTCAAATTTTATTATTTTTTATAATTTTGATAAATTCATTATGTAATGAAATTCATTATATAATAATGTTTTAAAAATATATAATTTTTTAAAATTCCGAAAAACTTTTATTATTTTTAAAAATATACTAATTATTATTAATTGAAAATGAAATCAATTAACCAATTTATACTTCATTGTAAAGCTGTAAAGATTATTAAATTCCTTCAATTCTCCCATTAAGATGCTTTTTCATCAAGCAAAAAAGCTCTGATTCTTCTTTAAGAGCGTGTTTGGTTTTCTTAGGCAATTCCCTATTTGGGTTTAGCCCCATGACTTTGAGGTTTTCTTCGGTCACAATTTGCTGCATAGACTGTTTAAGCAGAGACCACATCATCAAGTCAACTTTATTGATAGCCTTTATTTTTTATGTATATTCTTGGGTTTTCCGGCGGACTAATGAACGTTTTTAAAAAATTAAGTAAATTAGAAACCATTTGAAACGGTTAAGTAAAATAGGATAGTTATTGACCATTGACTGAAAACGTTAAATGGTTTAATGTTTTTATCGTGCCACGTCAGGTTTGAAAATGTTAAATGATATAACGTTTTTTAGGATGTTTTCAGTGAAGACGTAATGGTAATATTGTATTATGTTTTCACTGAATAGTTGGCAATGAAAAAAAATGTTTGGTTCATTGGTTATTGTCGTGGTATATAGTAGCCACCCTGGTTCGAATCTTTACTTAATTGTTTTCCTTCTTAAAATATTAAATATATTTTGTTACAGGAAAGTGTGGGAATCGAATTCATAGATGTCCAGAATCAAGAAAGCTGATTTTAACAATGGGCCAACCGTCCTCATTATTCCATTTCTACAATTAAAAACATAATATTATATAAGTTTTTCTTTAAATTTGTGAAATAATATGACATTTTCTTTAAAAACGTGAAATGATATAACGTTTTTACGGTAAGCCAAAATGCTGTAAACTTGGGTAGTTTATTATATTTTATTTATATTATTTAAATTAGTTTAAAAAAGTTTCCCCATTACGTTTGCCTTTGTCTAACTAGAAATAGGGTAAATTGTAAATAATACCCCATGGTTTCGGTCAAAATCATGAACAGCCTCTGTAATTTAAAAATGGTAAATCAGACCCCTGTAATTTCAATATGTCAATAAGACCCCTTTCCTTCAACGATTTAAACTTTCTTTTTACCATAACTTCTTCATTTGAACTATGATTTGAATGATTCAAGATGTTTTGAAATTCTCATTTCGGTTCTACATTATTGGCACTTAAAAACTTATAAATCATCAGTAAACAAACGAGATAATAAACTCTTTAACTTATTAATGATTTTGAACTTCTAAAATGAGGATTTCAAAACATCTTGAATCATTCAAACAAAGAAGTAATGGCTAAAAGAAAGTTTACAACTTTGAAAGAGAGAGGTTTTATTAACATAATATAAAACTACGGAGATGTGATTTGCCATTTTTAAACTACGGGGGCTATTCATGAATTTGATCGAAACCACAGGGGTGTTATTTGTAATTTACCCTAAATATATTTAGGGTAAATTACAAATAACACCCCTGTGGTTTCGATCAAATTCATGAATAGCCCCTAGTTTAAAAATGGCAAATCACACCCATGTACTTCCAAATTATGTCAATAAGACCCCTCAATTCCAACGCTGTAAACTTTCTTTGAGCCATAACTTCTTCGTTTGAACTCCGATTTTGATGATTCAAGATGTTTTGGAATCCTCATTTCAGGCTCTACGTCATGGTTACCTCAAAAATTCAAAAATTTCAATAAATAAAAGAGTTTTACTATTGTCAAAATATTTGGTATGATTAAAGTCATTAACCCTTTTGTTTACTGATGATTTAGAAGTTTTCAAGTGAACATAAGGTAAAGCCCGAAATGACGATTCCAAAACATCTTGAATCATCAAAATCGAAGTTCAAATGAAAAAGTTATGTCTAAAAGCAGATTTATAGCGTTGAAGGGGAGAGGTCATATTGACATAATTTGGAAGTACAGAGGTGTGATTTGCCATTTTTAAACTACATGAACTTTTCATGAATTTAACCGAAACCATATGGGTGTTATTTGCATTTTACCCATATATATTTTATAATGCCTTCTATTTTACACACTTTAAAGTATATGGACAATGACATATCTTAGGGAGCCAAAAAAAAATTTATTCTACTTTTCTTTCATGTATGTATGTATATATAACTACCAAACAAAGGTGTGTGTAACTGTACTTTTAAATATATATGTGCATTCTTAAAAAAGGTATGTGTAACTATACTTTTAAATAAGTAGCTTGATTGATTATATTTCTCTCTCTCTCTTTTTTTTTTTTTTTTCAATTTTCATTCATAAGAATCTCACATAAAAAAAAGAAGGTGCCTAATAGTATATATAAAGATTATGGTTACTTCTCTTACTATCAATTGGATTTGAGATAAAAAGCTCATAAATATAGAGATAGAATCATAGTCTAACAAAACTAAAATAAACCTTCGTCTTAAAAATAGGATTAAATCTAAGAATGATGAAAATCCATGAATGCTCAAGGTGAGTTTGAAGTGAATTTTGAAGTCGTTTGTATTATAAACACTTTCTAATTTTGTATGAACATCTACATCATAAAAATGTTTTTTGAATTTTTAAAAACACTTTGAAACACTTAAAAGTGTTTTTAGATAAATTGGAATAACTTGTAAGAGGCCTATAAATGATTTTAACAATAAATCATAAGCTTTTTAAGAATTATTCCAAACAGACTAATTGGTATTTTTTTCAAAAAAGTATTTTTAGAAAAAATGTTTTATTAAAATCATTTAGGGTCGTTTGGGATAGCTTTTAAATGTGTTTTTAATGGTTATCAAAAACACTTTTAAAATCTATCCCAAACTGAAACGTGCCTGAATAGTCATCCTAAACTCTTCAGACAAGAGGAAATAATGAAAATAATATTTAGGGTAAAGTATATTTTTGGTTCCTAAGGTTTGAAGTTTGTATCTATTTAGTCTATGAGTTTTTAATTTGTGTTTCCTTCTTCTCTAAGTTTTGAGAAGTAAGGAATATTCGGTCTTTGAATTTCATTTTGTAATCATCAGTATACAAAATTTTTATACTAATCAATAGAAAACTTATTAACAACGATGAAATTATTCTATTTCTCAAAACTCGGAGACGGATTAGATATAAATTAAAAATTGAGAGACAAAAAACGTATTTTATCTCCAAATTTATTAGAATGTCAAGTCTAGCTATCTCTCACGATTAATCCAGTAATCTCTCTTTTTTCTCACTTTTCTTCCATCCATCCCCCGACCACTTCATTAGAGAAAAGGGAAATAGAGAACAAAAAGTCGAGGAAGTGGTATGGCAAGAACAGTATAATAAGGGGCATTTTAGGGACCTTTTCATGATCACTTTGTTTCTTTCATTTTGTTCTTTTTTCATTACTAGATAATTACCACGTGCGTTGCATATAAATTAGAAATTCCATATTACTTTTCTTTACCTCTTTTTAATAATTTGAAATATTTTCACACGTTTTTTCTATTTTTTATAAAAAAATAATAATAAATAGGTATTAATATCCAGAATGCTTCAAATATTGTTATATACATTCAAATTAGAAAATTTCTTAATTTCAAATATGTTGAGATACATACTTATTCTTAATGTTTTTATGTATGTAAAGCACTTCAATTTTAATATATATAGTTAGAGAGAACATGCAAGAAGCTAATACTCCTTCTCTCAATAATTTTAAAATGTTTCATTTTATTACTTTTACTTTAATAATTAAATATCTCAAATTCATTTAATTTCTATTTACTCTAATAATAAAATATAACTAAATATATTAGATAGTTGTGATATTTCATCATTCATTCATTAATATAATTAATAAGTTAATATACACTATATATTTATTTTTAACTGATTAATTTTTTTTTTCTATTAAAACAAATATAACCACTCACTACAAAAAAAAAGTCAATTTGCGACTAGAAATTTGCGACCAAAAGGTCGTTTTTATTGTAGAATGCGACCAAAAAAGCGATTAACATGGTGGTGGCAAAAAATCTGGTCGGTCCTGAATTTGTGCGACTGGATAGTCACAAAAATACGACCAAGCATGTTTGGTCGCAAAAAAGTCAACATTATGAAAAACGACCAAATGGTCGCTTAAAAAAGTGACCATCTGGTCGTAATTTAAGTTGAAGACAAGTGACCAGTTGGTCACATGCAACAGTGACCACGTGGTCGTTTTTATAAGCGACCAAATGGTCACTTTTTGGACTCAGCCAAAATGCAACCAGATGGTCATTTTTTTAGAGATAAAATACGATCATCTGGTCGTAATGTAACTTGAAAAAAAGTGACCAGTTGGTCACATGAAGCAGTGACCACGTGGTCTTTTATAAGCGACCAAGTGGTCACTTTTGTACTCAGACAAAATGCGACCAGATGGTCGTTTATCTTAGGATAAATGCGACCATCTGGTCGTATTTAATAAATATTTTTTTATTTATTTAAATTACAATAATTAAAATTTAATTAATATTAAAATTTAATATTAATTAAATTAATTAGCTAATTAATTATTATTTATTTAATTAATTAATATTAAAATTTAATAACAAAAAATTGGAATGAAAATAAAATATATATAAATCAAATATTCAAAAACTGTTTTATACAGAAGAAAACATCCTAGAACTACTGCGGAGGGGCGGGGGTGGCGGAGGAGGCGTCGATGATGAATGGTCACCGTCTAGGGATCTGAAGTACGTGGCCAAAGATGTTGTGACCTGGGCCTTGACCCATGCCTGCATATCCGCCTCAATAGTAGCGACTCGAGAAACGAAGTCGTCGTGCATAGCGTCCATGTCCGTGTGAAGCTGCTGAACCTCCGTGCGCAGCTGCTGCTCAACCGGAGAAAGATCGGAGCTAGTGCTCGCTCCGCTCCGCTGAGGCCGTGGCACATCCGCGCAAAGGCGTCGCCCGTACTAGCCGAGCCCAGGAACTGATCCATCAAGCCGAACCCCTCCAGCAGCCTCCAAGAACACCTCTCTACGGTCGTCCTGAGTCGGTTACGAGTCCGGTGTGGGCAGCCGCTGACTCAACGACTCCGTGAAACGTTCCTAAACATTTAAAATTCAGATAATAAAATAGTTAATATATAAGTTAGGAAAAATTTTAAAGAAAAAAAATAATTGAAAAAATTAGTAAATACCTGAACTTCTTTCGCCTTATAGTCAACGAACATCCCGTCCTTCTTCGTGTGAAGAACGCGGTGTAGCTCATCGGGCGGGACAGGACGACCGTACTTCGCTTCCTAAAAATATTAGAGATTGAAGAAGAAAATAATAATAAATTAATAACTAATTGAAAAAAGAAAACAAGAAAAAAGTACGTAAAAAAAAAAAACTTACCAATCGATGATGGGTCCGGGCCCCGACTGTGTGTTTGGTGGGATTTTTCGCGTGGTTGGCCTTATTCCTCCTTGACACTGCCATGCCCTCAGGAGTGCTCAAGCTCGCGATAAGTAGCGCGTGGTCCTCCGGGCTCATCCACACGGGGCGGTTTGCTGCTTGCTTTCTGCGCGCCTGGTACATGAGGTCCTTGAATCGATCCAGGACGTGATTGTCCCATAAGGGGAACAATCTACCATCCGTGATATCGGGATCGATAACAAGAAACTTGCCCTGAAAAAATTGAAATAAAAAATTGTTAAAGTAATAAAGTAATAAATTTATTTCTATAAATTTTAAAATTAATTAATTATAAAAATAAATGATGTTTTTTACCTTCCAATTGTCGTACATTCGATGTTTCTTCGTCGTCAGAATCTTCTACCAGCGAAGGTCGCTGGATAGAGGCATGCTCTGGAGGACCTCGCGAAACCGTTTTGAAACGGTTGTATGCGGCTGTATTCTGCAAAAACATAAAATTATTTTGATATTAGAAACTAAAGCACTTTTAAAAATGTTTAAAGATTTAAAAAATAAGTAATTAAAACAATAAACAAAATTACTTACGTATCCCCTTCAATCCGAAGGGTAGAGTCTGCGGCCCGAGGAGGCTGCGTGCCTGAAGTGGAGGGTCCCGCTGGATCAGACCCTGATGCTCCCCCGGGAGTCCTACGCCAATCGTGGTGTTGTAGGCTGGGTCTCAGGGACTGCAACATCGAGAGGGCCAGCAAGTCCCGGCTCGTAACCGAAGAGGATGTTGTCCAACTCCTCTTTAGTCAGGTCCGCATCAGGGGCAGCGGCAGTAGGCGTCAGCGGAGTCGCCTCGTCAATCGTGTCATCAGGCTCGTCTGACTGGGGAGGACGTCGTCTGCCCGTCATAATCCTACAACTAAACTAAACTAATTTAATACTAATTAAGTAATTAAAATCATGAAATAAATTAAATTAATTAATTAATGAAATAATCTGAATTAAATTAATTAATGAAATAATTTGAATTAAACTAATTAATGAAATAATCTGAATTAAAGTGATTAAATAATGTAAATTAAAATAACATAAATTAATTAACTAATTTAAAATAAACTAATTAATTAATTTAAATTAAAGTAAATTAAAATTAGATTAATTGAACTAAAATGAAGTAATTAGAGTAAACTAAGTACTGAAGAATTAAACTAAAATTAATTAAATTAAAGTAAATTAAGTAATGAAAAATTAAACTAAATTAGATTAATTGAACTAAAATTAATTAAATTAAACTAACATTAATTAATTAAAACTAAAATAAACTAAACTAATTATTTAAATTAAAGTAAACTAAAATTAGCTTAAGTGAACTAAGTAATTAGTTAAAGTAAACTAAGTAATGAAGATTTCAACTATTAGATTAAATTAAACTAAAATTAATTAAATTTAACTAACATTAATTAATAAAAACTAAACTAATTAAACTAAATTAAAATTAGATTAATTGAACTAAAATTTATTAATTAATTAAAGTAAACGAAATTAGATTAATTAACCTTAAGTAAACTAAGTACTTAATTAAACTAAATTACATTAATTAAATTAACAACATTAAACTAAACTAATTAATTAATTAAAGTAAACTAAAATTAGATGAATTAAACTAAAGTAAACTAAGTAATTAATTACAATAAATTAGATTCAATAAACTACAATTAATGAAATTAACAAAATTAAACTAGCTAAAAACTAAAACTAAAACTAACTAAAAACTAAAACTAAACTAACTTAAAAACTTAAAATCTATACGAAAACTAACCTCGTAATAGAAACCGGGATTGGAGGTTTAGGCTTTTTAGGTTTAGACTAGGAACGGGGAATGGGAACGGGGAAAAAATAACGGGGGACGGAACGGGGGAGAGAGAGAAAAGAAAGAAAAAAGAGAAAGAAAAAGAGAAAGAAAAGGAAAAGGAAAAGGGAAACAGGGGAAAGGAAAACTGTGGGGATTTTAAATCAGATTTTGTGAACAAATGGTCGCAAATATGTAATCATGACCAGAAACGAAAGGTCGCGCGTGCTGGGGAAATTACGACCAGCTGGTCGCAGTTTTATACATATTTGCGACCACCTGGTAGCATTTATTGAAAAAGCGACCATCTGGTCGCCACGTTGCCATTATTCAGAACAACTGTCATATCACGAGTCCCATAAAAAATTACGACCAGATGGTCGCAATCGTGAAATTAACCCCAAAAATTACGACCAAAAGGTCGTAATATTTAAATTCACCGCCATAAATTTCATGAAAATTTAAATTTACCACTTAGATTTGCCACCATATGGTCGTAATTTAACTTATGTTTTTTGAAAAATATAATTCTACTTTTCCACAAATGCGACCAACTGGTCGCCTTTACCTTCTAAATTACTACCATGTGGTCACCGTTTGTGTTAAATTGCGACCACATGGTCGCAAATCTTAATATATATTTTTTTTATCATTCATTAAAGAAATAGTTTTAATAAATAAACACATACACAGTGAATAATAAAGTTACAAAATGTCTCATTCATCATCCTCAGTTTCTTTGGTCGTCGCTTCTTCTTCTATTTCTTCGTCGGATTCATCGTCTCAAAGAAGTCCGTCACATAAAGTCTTCTTCTTCTTCTTCTTCTTCTGTTTCTTCATCGGATTCATCGTCTCGAATAAATTCAGCATCAATGTCACGTGCGTGAGAAGTGGAAGCATTTGTATCATCATCATGCAATGTTATCGTTCCATCGTTCAAAGGACGAACAGTACTTACATTCTGACCATCGTCGATTGCACGACATCTTATCTCATCTTTTTGAAAAGCAACAGCTCCCTCTGCACCGTCGTCTTTCTCAGACAAGTTTTCTTCTACCTGTCTTGGTTTAACTTTACAAACAACTAACCAATCTGTCAGATCTCGTCTATTAATCGGATAGTTCAAGTAATAAACTTGAATCGCCTGTGAAGCGAGGACAAACCTATCAGCGGTGCGCATATGCTTAGACTTGTTTACCTCAACGATTTGTAAATGATCAAGCTTACGAACTCTGCCTCGTCTGGTTGTCTCGAACCAAGTGCAGTTGAACAGAACAATGCGTTTTAGCATCGGACTTGCGTATTGAATCTCAAGAATCTCATCGATTACTCCGAAGTAATCGTCTTCGTTTGTGCCGAATACATGACCTTTTATGCAAACACCACTGTTGTTTGTTGCCCTGTTAACTGAATGCGCCTTCGTTTGAAATCTGTAACCGTTACCGACATATCCAGTATACGACCTTGCAATCCGTCCAGGTCCCTTTGCCAAAGAAATTATGCGAGGATCATCTACCTGCAATGTAGGGGAGTCAACCTGTCATTGTTCACATACAGTAATGTTAGGAAGATAGTAATTTTTTCAACAAATTGCCACGGTTTTTTTGACAATTTAAAATAACTCATGTATGCACTGAACCAAGAACGAAACTCTTTGTCGATTATTGACCCCTCCTCAGCGGCTGTAAGACCAACTCGTGTCATTCGAACGTATAAGTTTAAAAATAATCTATATGTTACAAAAATAGTTAGCAAATAGTTTGTAATTGTTTATACGATGAAATAATGTTAACTTACGAACTCACTTTATGTAAGGCTCGATCTCTGCACAGTTGCATAACATGTATGTCTGCATTACGTGAAACTCAGAATCGGTCAACGGCCTACGCACTGATCTTCTAACTGTCATGCCAGGTTCCGTAAAAATCGGCAAGTTGTTTATGTCAACACCTTCAAGTAAATTTTCGACAATGTTTCGTTTCGCTGGTCGAAACTGCTCTGCAATGTGTTGGTCAAAGTAGTATGAACAAAATGTGGTAGTCTCTTGTGTCAGGTACGCACTAAAGATAGATCCTTATACTCTTGCTTTATTTCCGACCGTCTTTTTCAACCGACGTAAGTACCTGTGGGTAGGGTAGAATGTGTAGAAAACATTTACATTCGATATCACTGTACTATATACGTGTACATTACAAATTAACTGTGCTTACCTTTCAAATGGGTACATCCAGCGGTAATGTACCAGACCCACTAAGAATGCCTCGTATGGAAGATGCACTAGAAGATGCTCCATGGAGTCAAAAAAGTCAGGTGGGAACATTCGCTCCAACTTACAGAAAATAACAGCGATCTCTGAACTCATTGAAACGACAGTAGCTTCAGTCAGCTCTGTACATGTCAAGTCCCTGAAAAAAAACACTCAACTGTGCAAGCGGCTCCCAATGTCTATTCTCTACGAACGGTCTGAATGCGACCGGCATCAATCGTTGCATGAACACATGACAGTCGTGGCTTTTCATTTCGAACATGATATGCTTTTGACTGTCTATACACCGACTCAAATTTGAAACGTATCCGTCCGAGAATTTGATGGATTTGATACACTCAAATAATGTTTTATTTTCATCCGTCGTCAACATGTACTTTGCTTTTGCGTAATTATCATTGTCGTCAGGCTCCAACTCAGGACTGTGACATATCTCCCGTATATCATAACGTGCCTTCAGATTGTCCTTTGTTTTTCCCTGAACGTTCGAAATCGTATTGAAAATGTTGTCGAAAAAATTCTTCTCGATATGCATTACATCCAGATTGTGTCTAATCAGTAGATCTTCCCAATACGGTAGATCCTAAAAAATACTCCGCTTCTTCCAACCCGTGTTTTTCCCAGCCGCATTGTTTGCACTTCCTCCCCACTTCCTATAATCTTCCGCATCCCTATAGCATCTATACATTTGAAGAATCTCCCTTCCACTATATATTGTCAGGGTAGGGTATCGTTTTTAAGTAGAATTAAAAGAAATTTCTTCCAGGTTTAAATGCCGTTTGAAAACGGAAAGGTATGATTCAACGGTAAAAATCGAAGGTGACAATCAAACCAACAAGTTTTCCGATCGTTTCTAAGATAAAATGCATCTGTGTCTAGCATGCAATGTGGACATGCGTATTTCCCCGCCGTACTCCATCATTTAATAGGAGGAAATTGAGGTTCACACAATTAACTACACTGACTAAGGAAAGCAATAACAAAAGCTAAGCACATACTACAAAATGTATATGAAAGCCATTAAAGATCAACATACCTGACAACATTGAATACGCAGGGAAGTCACTGATCGTCCAGATTAACGCGGCGCGCATCAAGAAATTTTATTTCTTCGAAATGTCGTACGTCATAACACCGCTTCCACAACCTTTTCAACTCTGCAATAAGTGGTTGCAAATACACATCCGGGTTTTTTGGACTTTTCGCCCAGAATCATCCGTTAGAAAAATCACCGGGTCTCGTATGCACATCGAGGGAGACAAGTTATATGGGGTTACCATGACTGGCCAAACTGAATATTGTGCCTTGGATGCCCCGAACAGGTTAAAGCCATTCGTGCATAAGCCCAATCTGACGTTTCTCGGATCTTGTGCAAAATCCGGATGACAATTATTTAAATGCTTCCATGCCGCAGTATCTGAGGGATGTCTCATAACACCTTCATCCTGTGAATGCTCGTGATGCCATCTTATGTGTGAGGCTGTCACATTCGATGCATACAACCATTGCAGACGTGGGGTCAGCGGTAAATAGAACATGCTGGCGTACGGAATGAGGTTGCGTTTCCCTTGTTTATATCTTGGAAGAAAATAGAATTTTCAGTGATGCAGGTCCTCATCCACATCCCATTAAATCATGCATCCGTTCCGACACGAATCTATTTTCTCCACGGGTAAGCCAAGTCCCTCCACTAGCTTTTTCGTGTCGTACAAACTGTTGGGCATAATATTTTCTTCTGGAGCGCATCGACAAAACCACAATGCAATCGAATCAAATCCTCTAGCAGGTATGTTGTATTGCACCTTTATATTTAACAGTTCTGTAGCAGCAAGTTGACTTACCTGACACCCATCGTACAATGGTCGGCTGGCTGTCTCTAGCATCTCGTGCATCTTACGTGCATCTGGATTCATTTCCTCTTCAACAACCCGTTCATCTTTGTCTACATTGAAACTTTCACGGAAATTTTCATTGCCCCCATACCCCGTACCATCAAGTATCATTTGTTGCATCTGACTATACTGTTTTTCATCATTCCATTCTTCGGCAACAACCTCTACATTCGAGCTGCTACCTTCGTATCGTCCCGATTCATGTAATGCAGCGTCGAACATTTCCTGTGTTTCCCCCTGAAACACCCAGTGGTAATAATTATGCACAAATCCCCGACTATAAAGATGAACCTTCACATCTGTAACCGGTATGATTCTCCTATTGTCGCATTTCCTGCACGGGCAACGTAGCTTTCCACCATACTTTTCATAATAGACAGTTGTCATGCAAAACTCAACAAACTGTTCAATCCCGGCAACGAACTCATCGTTCAAATACCCATCTATCAAACGAACATACATCCACTCTCTCATTTTCTTTTTTCTTAATGATAACAAACAATGGGAGGAGGGGGTTTTATAATGGACTCCTCTGCTCATGTGCGATCAGATGGTAGTATTTTTTCTACCAACTGGTCGCATTTTCCCTCCAAAATTTCTTGCCATTTTCCTCATTGCCCCGGGTCACATCATGTGATAGAATTTACGACCACATGGTCATTTATTTTGGTGACCACTTGGTAGCTTTTCTCCCACCTGCCCTGGGTCACATCAAGTCACAGCATTTACGACCACATGGTCACTTATTTTGGTGACCACTTGGTAGCTTTTCTCCCACCAAATTGTTTATCTACCATTGGCCACTTAAAATCGCAATATTTGCGACCATCTGGTCACTTAACAATGTGACCACATGGTAGCTTCTCTCCCCCAAATGTTTAAGCTACCACTGGTCACTAAAGGTCACCACAATTGCGACCATATGGTCACTTTTAATTGTGACCACTTGGTAGCTTTTCTCCCGCTAAATTTACGCGCCTTTTTTTGCTACTAAATTATATCTCGTGTCACGTAATTGCAACCAAATGGTTGTCATTTTCAAGTGACCATATGGTCACTTTCTTCCCGCCAAAAATTCGTGCCATTTTTTATGACTACTTTTTTGCTTGGTCACAAAAAAGTGACCATATGGTCGTTTTAAGTCAAAGTTCACATTTACTACCATAGTGGTCGCCAAAAAAACTACCCAGTTCTTTGGTCGCAAATATCTGGTCGCAATTTAACAGTTTTTTTGTAGTGACTACTATAAAGGAATATTGTTTGTAGAAAATATTATAAATAAATATCATTTCATTAATTTTGATAAATTATTTATTTTCCAAAGAACTTAAATTTTTGAAAGTATATCTTCTAACTTTGAATTGTTTTCATTCTAATGATTCATTTTTTTTTCTTAGTTATCTATATCTTATTATGAATGTTTATAACAAATAATTATTATCATCATTTGAATTTAAATTCATTAGACAAAGTAAATTAGTTATTTTTTATAAGATAGCATAAAGAGCGGAAGACGATTTTTTTTAAATCTTCTCTGGAATAAACATTAAAGATTTAAAAAAAATCTGAGAAATAATTTAAATTAATCTCAAGAAATATTATGATAATAACATATAAAATTTATTGGGACACTATTTCTTTTAAAGAAAATATGGACTATGAAATCAAAATACAATTTCAAAAATCCAAATTCAACAACAACAACAACATCAAAAAATCTAGAGGAATGAGGAGAAGAAGACACTAATATTAGGCGAGCTCTCACTCTTCCTTTCTTCAAATTTCATAAACTAATTTATGTTCTTTAAGCTTCATTTTCTTCATACTCGAACATCACCAACACCAATCACCCACCAAAATTCACCAGGTCTTTCTCTAGTTTCGAGCCAATATCCATTCTTCAATTGCAAGTGCCACTTTAACCATCCAAAAAATTTCTCAACTTGTAGCTTTTCCTTGTCAAATGGATCACAAGTACCATAGATTTATACTAATAGCATCTACGTGGATTAAGAATACTAAAAAATAAAAAAATGTATGTTTAAGAGTGGGCAATTATTACTTATTATGCATTAATGGACATAATAACAAGTGTTAAGATTCTTTTGACATTCCAACATGAATATGCATAGGGATGGCAACGGGGAGGGGCGGGGTCGGGGATGCATTTCCCATCCCCTAACCCGCGGGGATTTTTAATCCCCATACCCTACCCTATCCCCTAATAAAAAAATCGGGGTCTGGTTCGGGGATTCCCCATTTTTAATTCTTATTTAAAAATGAAATATACATTTAAAATATACATTTTTAAGTAAAAAATAAAACATAATACTAACCATTTTATATTGTATTAGTTAATATAATCATATTTCACATATATTTTTCAATAAATAAAGATAAAAGTAAACAAAATATATAAGATATTCTTTAAAAATCGGGTTCGGGGTCGGGGACGGGGAATGTATGTTAGGAATGGTGTCCTAGAGCTTGTAATTATTTAATTATAATAATTTATTTCGAATAAATTAAATAAATAAACATAAGTTCTTTAAAATTATCTAGACTGATTCAATTGACGATATTAGGAATATATGGAAATATATAAATATCAAACATTCAAATAGTAAACCCTAAGTTACTCTTATGAAATCACGACTTAGTATGTGAGTCATACAAGAGGATTAAAGTCGAGATGAGTAACTTAAACGTGTCTACAGTAAACGGAAAACGTTTGGGAACCTTATCCTGGTAACACTGTTGATAACTTCGCATTTTGTTTATAGACAAATGATCGAATCCTAATCATTCATGTGGGAGACATGAAATGGAAGTATCATATGCAATGTTGATTGTATAAGACAGGACCACGATGTTCGATCAAATTTCTCATTAGTACCGTTTACGAGAAATAATCGAATATCAAACTAAGTTTATCAACTGTGATAGATCTCAATCCTGAGTGAGATGCAGACTCCTATTTGTGGAGTTATGTTCTTTGATTCACATAGTTGAGAGCGATCTGTAAGAACGCTCAATACACTCCTGTTTTGGGAACATGACTAGATAAGTAGCTGGGAACTCATTTTCACGAGATGGAATTCATAACTTTCCTATAAATTAACGGTATCAGTGCGATACCTAAACATTTTAGGAACTTTAGGAAACTCCCTTGATGTACTGATTCGAGACATGAACAAGTGACGTCACGACTTCTATTGATCACAGAAGTATCTTATCTCTAGTTCGACTAAAGATAAAGTTCATTGGAGAATCAGCGGGAACACAAGGATAAAGCGATAATTACAGGGGCAAAACGGCAAAAATTTATCCACCTGTAATTATGAGGGTTCCACGTGAAGGATAATATCACAGATATAAATAATGATAAACTAAATGGACATAACTCATCTATAGTGAGGGGAGTTCAGCTATGAATCTATAGTGGAATTATTCATAGTTAGATAATAAGTAATTAACTGATTATGTGTTAATCACTTAATTGACTAATTATTAAGCCCATGATCTATAGGTCCATCGGGTCCCTATGCTAGCCCAAATATCGTAGTCGCGAAATCAAGTAGAAGAAATGGAAATTTTAAGTAAAGTGAATTACTTAAAATAGGCAATATTAATTGTTTAAATATTGAGTATATTTAAACGGTAATTAATATAAACATTATTAATTGTTTAAATAATGAGTTTATTTAAACATGAAATTAATAATGAAATATTATTAATTAGATATTATTAATTATTTAAATATTGAGTATATTTAAATGGTAATTAATAATTTGAAATTAATTAACAATTATTAATTGTTTAAATAATAAATTTTATTTGAACGGAATTAATAATTAAAATTAATTAATTAATAATAAAATGTTATCAATAAAATTATTAATTAAATAATGAGTTTATTTAATGAAAATTAATAATTAAAATATTTATTATTAATTATTTAAATAATGAAAATTATTTAAATGAAAATTAATAATTAAATATAATTTGATAATATTTAGTCGGGAGAAAATACTAATATTATTAATTGTTTAAATAAAATATTTTATTTAAATGGTAATTAATTAAATAAATTAATTAAGTTGGACTTATTAATTTAGGAGAGAATTTCAAGCCCAATTGGATTAATGAACCCAATTGATATTGGCCCAAAATAATTAATTAAATAAATTGTATTTATTTATTATTTTATGATGATAATTTCGGCCATGCCATGTATTTTGAGGAGATAATTGTTTGAATTATATCCTAAAATAATTACATAGATTTATTTACCCAAGATAAATAAAATAAAGAAAATAAAATAATCTCCTATTTATCCATGGCATTTTCGAAATTGCTAGATAAAGGAAAGAGATAATCTTTTTTCTTTTTTGTATTTATCTCTATAGATTAATCCTAATGTGATTAGGATTCCTATTTTTCTATAAATAGGAGGGTTGGGTCATTCATAAATCACACAATTTAATTCCATAGAAAGTTGGAACTCTCTCTTCTTCCCTTCTTCTCCCCATAGCCGAAATTCCCTAGTCATTATTGGGAAGAAAATATTTTTCTTCTTCCCAATTTCTTCTTAAGTTCGATCCCACAATCGGATTTCGTTTGATCGATCGGGATATAGCGTAGAAGATCCGGTGCTGCTGAGGATTTGATGCTGTAAAGAAACCTCCAACCGATTCTCCATTAATCAGTCAATGTAAGTTCCGGTTTTAATTTTCGAAAATAAAGCATGAATCTACATGTTCTTCGTGTTTTTTTATCACAAATTGCATGATATTAATAGATCCTAAATTAAGTGTTAATTTGTGTCACTAAATAAATTCCGCTAATTTAGTAAATCATCCCTTCAATTGGTATCAGAGCGAATTTTAATTATCATTCTAAATTTGTGATTTTTCGAAAATTTTGGTGGGTTGCATAAAAATTGTTTTATGTATGTTTATATAAATTGTGTTATATAAATTGTGGAGGTTTGCTTATTGACTGTTTAGGTATTCTTGAGGCACTTAGGTTTTTAAATTTTAGTAGAAAATTTGTAAACCCTAATTTTAGGGTATAGGAAAAGTTTGTAATTTTCCCATACCAAGGAGAGCAAAATCGGCTACATCAAAGGGGAGGAAGAAAAGAAATTTTTTCTCCATCATTCATGATGCCCACGCCCAAGGAGAGAGAAAAGGTAAAGATATGGTAAGATATTTTATCATAATTATCTTGTTATCTCAATTTAAAAATTTAAATATTTAAGATAAGGATAAAATCTTTTTAAGATTATCTCCCTATCTTAAATTATGAATTTATTAATTGATATAAGATTACATGGAAAATATTTTCTTTATTTTTTTTTCCATTTAATTAAAAGATAATTATTTTAAAACAAGTATTTATGGAAATATTAAGGAGATAATATTTGCCCCATAAATACCCATGCCCACGCCTACACCATGGAGGAGAGAGAAAGTTGAAGCCTCAAGTTCTACAATGGAAGATTTAATTAAGTTGTAATTTTAATTTTCCGTTTTAGAAATAGTGCCAAGAATACCGGTCAATTTAGCTATTTATTATTTAAATTGTTTATATGTATGATATAATTGTTTTAAATAATGTTCATGCATAAAAGTATGTTATGTAGAAAATCCCACCATAGGTTGTATGATTTTATTAATTGTACATACATGCATCATGATATAATATGTGTTATTATATGCTAATGTATGTGAAGCATGCTATAATTTTATTTTATAAATGTTATTATCGAAAATTATATTCTAATTGTTTTAGAATTAAAAGCATGCTTATTTAGTTAAAATTCATAAGTTAAATCTAGTTTAAAAGTTGAATAGAAACTAAATGAATTATTTGTAATATGGAATTATTGTTTAAACAATTGGGCCAAAATCCATATAAGATAAACAAATAGAAACTTTTAATTAAGGGTTAATTAAAAATTAATAATTGAGATTAATAGAATTGAATGGATCTCCAGCGAAAGCTCGCCTAAGCGATGAGGTTTCATAAAGTTCCCCTAACACCGGAGCGCCTCTAACTGGGAGCGATCTGGGAGAAAAGTTCAAATTAATAAATCAAAATTATTAAGACGGCGCATAATGTGATTAGTTTAAATTAGGAAAAAATAATCACAATTATAAAATTAATCTAACCAATTTAAGAGTTAAAGTTGATTAGGTTAATTAAAACTTGGATTAATAAATTAGCCTGAATTAGTCTAAGTTATGAAAACCTAACTCAAAATATTAAGTGGGAGAAGGAAACATGTCAATGTATCATATGGTCTCCACTAATGGGCTCGAAACGTGAGATTTATACATGGCCTCTGTAACACTGCTGCAGGTGTTCATTCCCATAGGAAGGTTTATTGTATAAATCAATATCAAGTTGGGTCTCCCGAAAGGGATAAAGAATTTTAAATGCGGTTGAAGACTGAATCTACACTTCGTAGACACTCTTCAATTTTTATTTAAAAGACTAAATTGGTGGGTCACACTTAAAAAGAAATTTGATAAAGTTTGTTATCGAAATTCTTGACCAAATACGCGGTAAACAATGACATAGGAATATGAGTTATTCTGGAGTTGTCAATTGTTCGAGTGGCATCTCGTTTTAATGATGGTAACTGACCTATCATTCGACGACACTTCACCGGTATCATTAAAATATCGTGACATAGTAACATGTTTTAGGGCTTTTCTGTTCATTAATATGTTCGCATTCATGCATCATATTTAATTATATGTCGAAACTTTGAGTATTTGAATGTTGAATGCATGTTAGATTATTAAGATAAAGTTTATTTAAATTTCAATAATATAACATCTGTTTTAGTCACTATACTTGGAAAGAACAAACTGAACGATGAGAACTATGTTTCCTAGAAAAAGGAAATGAATAATTTAAGTAAAGCGGTTTACTTAAATAAACTGACAATATTAATTATTTAAATCATGAGTTTATTTAAATGGAAATTAATATCATTGTTATTAATTATTTAAATAATGTGTTTATTTAAATGGTAATTAATAATAAAATATTATTGATAAATAATTATTAATTATTTAGGTAATGTGTTTACCTAAATGGAAATTAATAATTAACATTTATTATTAATTTTAAATAACAGTGATTATTTAAAAGGATAATAGTAAATAACATATTTATTATTAATTTAAATAATTTCGATTATTTAAATAGAAAATAATAAATATTTATTTATTAATAATATACAAAATCGGAATATGATATTTTATTTAAATAATTGATTTATTGAAATAAATATCAAGAGTTAATAAATAAGATTTATTAATAAAGAAGAATCTATAATTGAATTAATGAATTCAATGGATTTTGGTTTAAATTATTTGAATAATTTATATACCAAAATTGACACATATATGATATTTTAGTAAATAATTGTTGAATTATTTTGTCTAAAATAAATATATAAAAGAATGTCTAACCAAAGACAAATTAAACAAAGAAAAAATTAGTTTTTCTTATTGTTGAATTATTGATTTTATGCACATAAAATCGGCACATAAGATAAATAAGAAATAAAATTTGATTTTATTCTTCGAATTTATCTTGTATTTATTTTGATAGTATTTCCTAAATTCAATTGGAAAACTGTTTTGCGTATAAATACAAACGTCTTGGTTATTCATTCAAAAGCTTCTAATTTCAATTTTCGAAATTGAAAACTTTTCTTCTTCCTATTTTCCTCGTAACCGATTTACAATAGTCTAAAAGGGAAGAAAATATTCTTTTTCCTAAAAACCATAGTTTTCTAATTTAGTTTAGTTATCAATTTGTTTTTTTTTTATTTTAAAACATGTAATAACTATTGGTTCTCATTTCGTATGCACCAAGTTTGGGAATATTTTAAATAAGAGTTATTTAGGTAGATATTCCTTTACAATTATATTACAAAGTTCCAAAGTGTGATTGGATGGTTATTCAAAATACTTAGTATAAAACAAATAAATTCCAAATCCAAATTCTAAACTCCGGAATATCTAAATGAGTTATAAAGGTTTAAAAAAAATGTTTAAATACTTAAGTCCAAAAATTACTTAAATAAGTTAGAGGGATTAATCTCTTAAAGATGGTTCTCAAGGAATTTGAGATGATAACCATATTAATCCACGAACTTATGGGATAAGTAAAATCAAACATCTTTGATTTATCAAAGATAACTAGACTTAAATATCACTAAAGTTGAACATTTAGATGTTAGAACTTAAGTGATAAGCAAACATTAAATCAATTTCTTATATTCCAAACATTCAGTTATTTAAAAGGATGTTTTAAAGGATACAAACTGATATGGAATAAACAAAATAGAAATTGAAAAACAATAACTAGTGAATAATTGGTTTCACAAATTATTAAAAGAAAAGTTCAGTAAATCAGTAATACTGAAAAGTTTAAACCATACTTAAGATAGAAAAGAATTACAATGATTTTATTTCACAATAAAACAAGTAGTTATTTAAAAGTTTAAATGCTTAAACTACTTGTAGAACTTTATTTGAGTGGGAGCGTCATAGTACGAACCAAAGGGACTTTTAGAAGTCCAAGTGAAACTCATTGACTTCAAAATCAATGAATAAAGTTCAAAAATAAATGAAATAAAACCGACACGAATTTTCAATAGTAGAGTTGAAAAGAGTCACTTATACTTATACATTATTTTTGAAATAATAACAAGTATAAAATTGTAATCATTAAACAAATGAAAGTAATGGAGAATTACTTTGTAGTGGGAGCTTCAAAATTTCGAGAATCCTAGAACCAATGTGACTAAATTAAAATTTACAAATAGTATGTTAGTGCACATAGATAAAATGGGAGATTTTATGAGTTGCACGAGCTCAAATTCGAACATGAATTTACTTCCATGTAAGAATTCGACAAACGACCTTTGCGAATTAAATATCAGATGAGTTAAGTATAAGTAAAATGAGTTTTTACTAACTAAACTCTAGATTCGCGTAATTACTAAGTCGTTAGTAAATGAAAGGTGGTTGAAGATGATAGTTTCAAATCAATAGTTAATAGAGTTTATTTTATGGCGATAAAATATGGAATCTATTACACTTAATGAAACTAACATCAGACAAAAGAAATACATACCAAACAGATGAAAACGTTACTGATAAAGCATTAAAATGACTACCATGGCTAAGTAGTTGATAGTCATCCAGTTTGACTGGAATTACAAGTCAAATCTCCAAAGATCTAGGACAAGTGGGAGATTGTTAGGAATGGTGTCCTAAAGCTTGTAATTATTTAATTATAATAATTTATTTCGAATAAATTAAATAAATAAACATAAGTTCTTTAAAATTATCTAGACTGATTCAATTGACGATATTAGGAATATATGGAAATATATAAATATCAAACATTCAAATAGTAAACCCTAAGTTACTCTTATGAAATCACGACTTAGTATGTGAGTCATACAAGAGGATTAAAGTCGAGATGAGTAACTTAAACGTGTCTACAGTAAACGGATAACGTTTGGGAACCTTATCCTGGTAACACTGTTGATAACTTCGCATTTTGTTTATAGACAAATGATCGAATCCTGATCATTCATGTGGGAGACATGAAATGGAAGTATCATATGCAATGTTGATTGTATAAGACAGGACCACGATGTTCGATCAAATTTCTCATTAGTACCGTTTACGAGAAATAATTGAATATCAAACTAAGTTTATCAACTGTGATAGATCTCAATCCTGAGTGAGATGCGGACTCCTATTTGTGGAGTTATGTTCTTTGATTCACATAGTTGAGAGCGATCTGTAAGAACGCTCAATACACTCCTGTTTTGGGAACATGACTAGATAAGTAGCTGGGAACTCATTTTCACGAGATGGAATTCATAACTTTCCTATAAATTAACTGGTATCGGTCGATACCTAAACATTTTAGGAACTTTAGGAAACTCCCTTGATGTACTGATTCGAGACATGAACAAGTGACGTCACGACTTCTATTGATCACAGAAGTATCTTATCTCTAGTTCGACTAAAGATAAAGTTCATTGGAGAATCAGCGGGAACACAAGGATAAAGCGGTAATTACAGGGGCAAAACTGATATGAAACCCTAGGAAATTGAAACAGAAACTCTTTGAAAGCACAAATAACCCCTAGATGCAAATCCTAAAACCCCGATGAACAATAAGGTAAAACCCATGGAATACAAGAAGAAGAAGATTTTTCCAATGATCTAATATCTTGAAATAAGAGAACTTGTTCTTATTTCAAGATCGAAACAATTCACAAACATACTAGATCAAATTATGCTTGAATGTTTCTAAAACATGCAACCTAGAACAAGGCTACAAAACTAAGCAATTTCGGCTAAGCAAAAAGCAATATTATTATCATGTTAAATCTTGGTCTTTAGGTTTACAAATGAGGCCTTTAAATAGGCAAAGAAACCCTAAAAATAAGCTATGAAATTCGGATTACAAGGAGCACAAAATCGCCCAAAACTTGCCTTATGTGAAATTGGCGATTTTGTGGAAAATCTTTTCTAGAGAATAATATCTTTCCTAATCCTTTCCAAACATATAAAATGAATATAAAAGACCTAAAACATGTCTAAATACATCATAAATTCGTTGGAACCATTTTGGGAACAAATATGGAAACTTTGGGAACAAATATGGAAAGTGGTCCAAATAAGGAAAGTTTGCAAAAGTGATGCAACTTTCCTATTTAGCTCTTCTCTTCATTTCTGATTGAACAAGTCTTCAATACTCTTCTTCAAAATGCATTTGGCATAGATTGAAGTTCATCAAGTCCTCTTTGTTTGCCTCCATGCTTGGATCTTCAAAGCTTGTCTTGACTTTGCTAATATAGGCTTGTAAATAGATGTTCAATGCTTCTCTTGATATTTGATCTTGTGATTGGTCCTTGAGCTATTTGTGACGTTCCATGATTCATATCATCCCCTCCCTCTTGAAAAGGATTCGTCCTCGAATCTAAAACATTACCTACATCACAATAACTCAAGTTAGTAACATAAATAAAAGCACCTAAAGCATACTTACCATAGAAATCAGATTTGTAAGCATCTTGATATCTTTCTAGTGCCTTGAATTGCCTAACTCCTCCCGGATCAAAAACCTTGAATTTCCATGCATCTCCCTCTTTGACATTTAATTTCATACCCTTGGTCCCACTTAGGTATTGAAGTATTTGTAGCTTCTTCTTAAATTCTGTCTCATAAAAAATAACAAGAGATCTAGCTACACTATTAGATAACATATCAGAACCCAAAGGACCATAGTCAATTTCATAAATTTTCTCATAACATGCTAACACAAACAACTCATATGTGTGTCCATACTGAAATCCTACATTCTTCTCAATCAAATGACAAGAATGTGTAACCATTGAATCATTCAAACAAGAATTATGTAAAACATTAAGCACATGATCAGAAGTAGTAAAAGTCTCAACAACTCTTTTAATTTGGGAATTATTAAACAAGTAAGTCTTAGCACAACATGCATAATTATCAATCAAATTCATTCGATGGTGCAAAAATTCAGAGTTGAGATCATTTTTATCAAACAAACAAGTGTTATGCATATTATAAAGAATAGGGTTAGGATACTTTACAATGGTTTCTTTTGCCCTATTTTCCATGCATTGAGTCTTGAGAGATCTTGATCTATTGAGTATGGCAGCCCTTGAAATGTGATCAACTTGATGTTCTATGCCTTGGATTGATGACAATTCACTAGGCATCTCATTAGGGAACATTTGTTTGAATTCTTGCAAAAACTCAACAAACATACTAGGCAAAGATGGGTTAAGTGTAAAACAAACCTCTTTGTACAAAAGTACAAATGTAGGTTGGTAGATTTCATTCCTAGCCTCACTTGATCTATCTTTCAAGCTCTCACTCTCTAATTCACTCTCTTTTTGCTCACTAAACTCAAATGTCTCACACTTTGTAATCTCAAAGCACTCGTTCTTTTCACTCTCATTACACTCTTTCTTTTCAAACTCACAACTCTCTTTGTTTTGAGCACTCATTTCTGTTTTATCACTCATCACTCTTTCTTTTGACTCAGTAATTTCTTTTGCACTCATCTCTCTTTCTTTCGGCTCACTTTTTTTGTCACAATTTTCATTATTTTCAAACATAGAACTCTTTTGTAGCTCACAAGTTTCCTCCACAAAAACATTAGCACGAATATCCTCTTTTATCTCCTCCATGCTAGCTTTGAAAACTTCCTTCGACTTTAAAAGTTCTCTTTCAATCATCTTGACCTTCTCTAAAATCAAATTTTCATTTTCCTCTACCAAGCCATAGGCAGCCCCATTCTTATCCATTAATGTACCATTTTCACCCATTTGATAAGAAGAAGTAGTATTGAAAATAGGTTTAGAAGCATACCGTGTATCTCTTCTTCTTTTGAGCCTCTTTTCTATCTTGATGGCATAGTGAACCATTTCATCCAACTCCACATATGTATACCCATTAAATTGGCCAGCAATCTCATAGTTTAATCCATTTAAGAACCATGCCATAGTCATCTCTTCATCTTCCTCAATATTTGCTCTAGTCATGAGATATTTAAACTCATTGTAGTACTCACAAACACTCATGTTTCCTTGTGTAAGATCTTCGAACTTTTGCACAAGGTGTAACGTCCTGTTATTTTGTGATAAAACAAAACTTTTATTTATTTTATTTCAATTTGAGTAATTAAAATTCATTTATTTATTATTAAATTAGAATTTAGTAATTTATTTCATTTTAATTCATTTTAATGGCTTTATTTATTTAAATACGTTTTAATGGTATTAATAATTATTAACGGGCCAATTAATAATTATTAATCACCATTGGGATAGTTTGAGATGTTCGGGAATCGTTTTTAAGCCAAAAGTCGAAAAAGGGCAAAATCGTAAATTTCCCAATTTGCAAAATATCTAAAAACACTATTCATTTGTCTTTAAAAACACAACTTTGACTCAAATTGACCAAAATCTTCATTCTTTTCCCCTCTCATTGCCATGAGCTTCAAAGACCAAAAGAGAATTTTTTATTTTTGTTCGTTTCTTGCCGGATCGACTTGATTCTCATTCCATTGGAAAGGTATCGGTCCTACGATCCTTTTCCACCTAGCCTTCGTACTTGCCACTCATGTTTTGTGGAGTTCTCGGTAAGTAAAGTTTCAAACCCTAAGCTCCAAATAGTGTTTTAATGGAGTTTTCATTGTTTTCTTTCGATTTCTTGCCGTGAAACTCGGTGTTTGTCAATTCGGGAGTAATTTTACGTGTTTTTGGAAACTATTTCATAACCCTAAAACCGAGTTTCAGTCGAAACCCTTTTCGTTTGAAATTTACCCTTTTGGGTTTGATTTTGGGTTAAAAATTAATGAATGAATGTTTATTTAAATTCAATTCGGGAAAGGGATTAATGTTCAAAAACCCTAATTATCGATACCCATTGAAATCGGGATTATCGAATTTGCTTAAAACCAACTCAAAACGTATTTAAATTGCCAAAAAGCCAAGGAGCCAAAACCGAGACCCCTTTTCTAGGGAGGGCCGAGAGCCTCCAAGGGGTAGGTTTGGTGGGTTTTTTCGTCTTTTTGCTTGTTTCATCGTTGTTTAATCGTTGGTTGGTATTTTATTAATTTTCGGGATATTAATCCTTTTGTAGGTGTTTTTGAACCGTTTGTTTGATCGCTCTTCCGGTGCTTAGGAGCGAGGTCATCTTTTAATTAAGGTGAGAATGATTAGAATTTAAAGTAACTATAGAAAGCAAATAAGTACGATGATTTGTAGAATCGGAAACTAAGATTAGAATCCAACCTAAGGTTAGAGGATGTGAGATAGTGCCTTAGGATTTGAAGTTAATCCTTTAAGCGAGAAACTTAGGATTTCTCGATGAAAACCTCGAATCTTAGAAGATTCTAAGTTAGATTAGTTTTGGAAGTTTAGAATCCTTGAAAGTTTAGGTTAATCGTTATATTTTTGACCTTTACTTTTATTATTGTTAGCGGAGTTCGATCGATATATCGTTCATCCGGGATTATATCTATTTTACTTTATGCCCTTTACTTTATGTTCTTTACTTTATGCCCTTTACTTTATGCTTGTTTCGGTTGCTTTATCATTTACATTTACTTTATTTACTTATGCAAGCATATGTAAACATATGCATAACATCTCGCATCATTGAAAAGAAGTTGAATTGTAAGTTGCAAACGCACATATTACTTCCTCATGTGGAGTTGAATTGTAAGTTGCGGACGTACATATTACTTCTCATGCATAGAAGTTGAATCGTAAGTTGCGAACGCACATATTACTTCCTCATGTGGAGTTGAATTGTAAGTTGCGGACGTACATATTACTTCTCATACATAGGGAGTTGAATCGTAAGTTGCGAACGCACATATTACTATCTTATGCGGAGTTGAATCGTAAGTTGCGGACGTACATATTACTTCCTCATGCATAAAAGAAATTGTGGAATCCTACGGGATGTCCTTATGCACTCGTGATTATGATTGATGATATAGAGAATCGAGATGTTATATGTTAAACAAAGTTTATTCGCTTTACTTTATTTGTCATAACAAGTTAATGTTTGAGAATTGACTACAAGTGTAGTAATGTCATATTTTGGAATTCATGGAATAGAATTACCTAGAGTTTGGAGGACTTTAGGAGTGTATTGTGTCAGTTTAATTGGACACAAATCGAAATGCGAGTTTGAGGTCTATCTTTACTTTTTATGCTTATTATTCTCACTGGGCTTAGTTTGTTAGCTCATGATATTACAACCAATTTCAGGTAATGCCTTGGCTAGAGGTCGAGGAGGAGGAGGTGGTGCTGCGTGATCGAGGGATGCTGACCTCGAGATGGACTAATGGATTTGTAAAGTTTATGTCTTATTTTGATGAACTTTAAGAATTTTAATGAATTGTATTTTTTATTTGGCTCCTAAGAGCCTAATGTTGATGTTTATATGATATACATATTTGAACTCCTGATCTTGGACTTAAAGTCCATGTGATTTTATTAGATTTGAACATTAGGATGTAAACAGGTTTTCGGCATGCCAATTTTCAAACAAAACCAAGCCAATTTTTCGTAAATTAAAAGACTTCCGCTGTTTTCTCTGAATTTAATTTATTTAAAAGTGACGGGTCGTCACACAAGGTCTCTTTGAAATCGGTCTGGTACAAATCGTTTCCTCATTATGTATTTGAGTTCACACCAAGTTTCAATTGGATCCTCCAAAGTTCTTCTTTGTCTATCATTCATCAATTGTTTCCACCATGTTAGTGCATAATCACAAAATTGAGTGGTTATAAGTTGTACCTTCTTTGAATCACTACATGGATGTTCTTCGAAACAAAGCTCCACATCTCTTTCCCATGTCAAGTAAACCTCTGGATTTGTTCTTCCTTGAAAAGTAGGTACCTTGAGCTTATCACCTCCTAAGCTTCTATGCTCTATCCCTCCATGATAAACCTCTCTATTTTGGCTTCGGGTATGTTCTACCTCTCGACATCTATTACTCCTCATTTGATCAAACCTTTCATGATACATTGCTGCAAGTAAACAAGTTAGTAATAAAAATAGGACCTCTCAATCACTCCCTAAGTGTTTACACTCGATGATGTTCATTCTCTCGTGTTTGCACTCAAAAACAGATTTTAGGGCCTAAATGTAACCTTGAACTATTAGCACACTTTAGCAACTATCAAACAACTAAGACACTAATGATATTTGTAAAAAGTATCAATAAAGAAATAAGAAACAATCAGCTTGGGTGGCTAGAGAAATAAAAGGACATATTTTTCAAATGGTGTATTTTTGTAACAAGGAAAGAATAAGAAAGAAAAACAAGCAAGAATAAACTTTCCTAAAAGAGAAAAATTTGAAATTAGACTTCCCTAAAGCAATTTGGATCAGAAAATATGACTTTCCTTAAGCAAGATATGCATATATTTGAATATGGGACAGATTTGAAACTTTCCTAAAAACAGTTTGTCTATTTATGGTAAGTTCTAGCTTTTTAGGAAATAAACAATTCTAGCACAAATCCTTTGTAATTTTCAGATTCAAGATGAAGATAGGATGAGTTTAAGATGAACTCTTCAAGAAAAATACGAACACAAACCACTTTTTTCTAGAAACTCAAACAAATCAAGCAAAAACAATTTTTTTTTTTCAATTTTCTGCACAATCCGACAGTCTGCGAAGATCTATATTTTTCTCAATCTTCCACTTTTTTTTTGACACATAACTATTCATAACAAATAAACATAACTCACAGATAAACACTTTTGTAGTTGATGACTTTCTAAGATTCTGAAAGTATCTATACAAAAAAGAGCAAAAACAGTAGCTAAAGAAGAAATTTCTGGAACAGATTTTTTTTTTTTTTTTTTTTGGAATTTTCGATGAACGAAGAACAAGCCTAAAAAATTGAAATAACAAGAAAGCAAGTAAGATAGAAATATTCTCTTGAGCCTAAGCTCTGATACCAAATGATATGAAACCCTAGGAAATTGAAATAGAAACCCTTTGAAAGCACAAAGAACCCCTAGATGCAAATCCTAAAACCCCGATGAACAATAAGGTAAAACCCATGGAATACAAGAAGAAGAAGATTTTTCCAATGATCTAATATCTTGAAATAAGAGAACTTGTTCTTATTTCAAGATCGAAACAATTCACAAACATACTAGATCAAATTATGCTTGAATGTTTCTAAAACATGCAACCTAGAACAAGGCTACAAAACTAAGCAATTTCGGCTAAGCAAAAAGCAATATTATTATCATGTTAAATCTTGGTCTTTAGGTTTACAAATGAGGCCTTTAAATAGGCAAAGAAACCCTAAAAATAAGCTATGAAATTCGGATTACAAGGAGCACAAAATCTGCCCAAAACTTGCCTTATGTGAAATTGGCAGATTTTGTGGAAAATCTTTTCTAGAGAATAATATCTTTCCTAATCCTTTCCAAACATATAAAATGAATATAAAAGACCTAAAACATGTCTAAATACATCATAAATTCGTTGGAACCATTTTGGGAACAAATATGGAAACTTTGGGAACAAATATGGAAAGTGGTCCAAATAAGGAAAGTTTGCAAAAGTGATGCAACTTTCCTAATTAGCTCTTCTCTTCATTTCTGATTGAACAAGTCTTCAATACTCTTCTTCAAAATGCATTTGGCATAGATTGAAGTTCATCAAGTCCTCTTTGTTTGCCTCCATGCTTGGATCTTCAAAGCTTGTCTTGACTTTGCTAATATAGGCTTGTAAATAGATGTTCAATGCTTCTCTTGATATTTGATCTTGTGATTGGTCCTTGAGCTATTTGTGACGTTTCATGATTCATATCAAAAACGGTAAATTTATCCACCTGTAATTATGAGGGTTCCACGTGAAGGATAATATCACAGATATAAATAATGATAAACTAAATGGACATAACTCATCTATAGTGAGGGGAGTTCAGCTATGAATCTATAGTGGAATTATTCATAGTTAGATAATAAGTAATTAACTGATTATGTGTTAATCACTTAATTGACTAATTATTAAGCCCATGATCTATAGGTCCATCGGGTCCCTATGCTAGCCCAAATATCGTAGTCGCGAAATCAAGTAGAAGAAATGGAAATTTTAAGTAAAGTGAATTACTTAAAATAGGCAATATTAATTGTTTAAATATTGAGTATATTTAAACGGTAATTAATATAAACATTATTAATTGTTTAAATAATGAGTTTATTTAAACATGAAATTAATAATGAAATATTAATAATTAGATATTATTAATTATTTAAATATTGAGTATATTTAAATGGTAATTAATAATTTGAAATTAATTAACAATTATTAATTGTTTAAATAATAAATTTTATTTGAACGGAATTAATAATTAAAATTAATTATTTAATAATAAAATGTTATCAATAAAATTATTAATTAAATAATGAGTTTATTTAATGAAAATTAATAATTAAAATATTTATTATTAATTATTTAAATAATGAAAATTATTTAAATGGAAATTAATAATTAAATATAATTTGATAATATTTAGTCGGGAGAAAATATTAATATTATTAATTGTTTAAATAAAATATTTTATTTAAATGGTAATTAATAAATAAATTAATTAAGTTGGACTTATTAATTTAAGAGAGAATTTCAAGCCCAATTGGATTAATGAACCCAATTGAAATTGGCCCAAAATAATTAATTAAATAAATTGTATTTATTTATTATTTTATGATGATAATTTCGGCCATGCCATGTATTTTGAGGAGATAATTGTTTGAATTATATCCTAAAATAATTACATAGATTTATTTACCCAAGATAAATAAAATAAAGAAATTAAAATAATCTCCTATTTATCCATGGCATTTTCGAAATTGCTAGATAAAGGAAAGAGATAATCTTTTTTCTTTTTTGTATTTATCTCTATAGATTAATCCTAATGTGATTAGGATTCCTATTTTTCTATAAATAGGAGGGTTGGGTCATTCATAAATCACACAATTTAATTCCATAGAAAGTTGGAACTCTCTCTTCTTCCCTTCTTCTCCCCATAGCCGAAATTCCCTAGTCATTATTGGGAAGAAAATATTTTTCTTCTTCCCAATTTCTTCTTAAGTTCGATCCCACAATCGGATTTCGTCTGATCAATCGGGATATAGCGTAGAAGATCCGGTGTTGCTAAGGATTTGATTCTGTAAAGAAACCTCCAACCGATTCTCCATTAATCAGTCAATGTAAGTTCCGGTTTTAATTTTCGAAAATAAAGCATGAATCTAAATGTTCGTCGTGTTTTTTATCACAAATTGCATGATATTAATAGATCCTGAATTAAGTGTTAATTTGTGTCACTAAATAAATTCCGCTAATTTAGTAAATCATCCCTTCAATGTATTCCCATACCCTTACCCTATAACAAATCAGGGGGGGGGGAGAATTTCTCACCCTAACCCTAACCCTAACCCTATAAAACGGGGAATCCCGCTCCTATAGGGTCGGGGCCCCGTGGGGCCCCTAACCCGCGGGGAATTTTGCCATCCCTAAATATGCATTAATTTACATTACAACCAATTTAAATATGGCTTCGGCCAATATTATTCTCTTTTCTTTTACTTTCAGTTTGTTTTTAATTTTGTGTTTTTAAAAAAAAAAAATCATTTATTATTATTATTATTTCTCTAAATTAATAGTGGACAATTACTCAATCGCATATTTTGTGATTTTAGAAATGAAGGAAGGGTATAGTCGTCTTAAAATATTTCTCCATGTTAGCCCTTTTTAATATAGTAGAGATTATATATGTTTAATAACTTATTTTTTTAATAGGATAGTTCATATTTTAAAATAATAATAAAAACATCTTTGAAATCTTAATCAATTTTTTTTTCTTTTTAATTTTAGTAAAAAATTTGAATAATTATTTTTGGAAATACAAAACAAAAAAAGTCCATGGTTATTAAAAAGCTTAAAAAAAATTATATCAAACCGCCCTTAATTTTTTATAGGTTTGAATGTAGATCTCTCAAAAAATTTTATAGTTTATATAAATATAATAGTTTTAAAAAATAATAAATTTAACAAAAAAGAATCTAAAATATTTACAAATCTGCTATTTTTATTGACCACGTTGATTTAAGTAGTATGATTACCGTCAATCAATATTTAAATTAATTATTCAATTATGTGTAGTTCAACATTTATCGCGTGTAATGATTATAATATATAATGGTGAATCGTTGCTTAAGTTGTTTTGAAAAAAAAATATTGTGTTTAGAAATAGTTTTTTAAGATACTATATTACATTAATATTGTTGAAAATTTTGTTACACATCGAAATTTATTTTTTAATTAGTATGTAAAGTCACTAAAAATATAAATATTATTATTATGATTAACTACTTCATTTATCAATTTCATAGCATTTTTAACAGGGTTTTACACTTTAAAATTACCCTTGATTTAATTAATTTTAAATTGAATTTTATTATACTTTAATTAGTTTTTATCTTATTGTGTAGGTATTCAAAAATAATGGCATAATAAAAGAAAAAGGAAGTAAAATCATGTTGTTGGCGGAAATTAGTTTAAGCAATACATCGCTGGAACAATGAAGAAGATATCATAATTTTGTAAAGTAACGCAGTGCTTGGAATTGAGGGAGGAGTCATTCGTCCGAATAAATGAAGGCAATACACAAAACAAGCGACGCATCACGTAGAAATGAGCTAATTTTCTAATCATTCTTGGAGAAACAACAAGTTTAGAGAGTAGTTTTTGGATATTGACAGCAATTTTCAAGCGATCAACACGAGTTCTTCTCAAATTTTTTTTGTTTAATATATTATGTTTTCCAGAATATTTATTTTGTTGAACTCTATGTTTATGGATAACTGATTTTCTTTTTCTTAAAGGATTGATGTACATACTCTATTTTTATTGTTTGAGTATTTATTTCTATTTTTATAGATAATTTTAAAATTTAATTTATGTTCTTATGTTCTTAACGCTTTTACTTTACTAGTCATTAATTAATTGAGTTTAACTTTAAAATCTAATGCTTAGGATAGGTGATTTTAGATTGGATCTTAGGAACATAACTGAAGATAGATTAGACTTAAGAAATTTAATCTTAATTTAGAAGTCTAAAATAATTTTGTGATTATACACTTTTAATTACTGAAATTGAATAAGGATATTGGTTTCTTATGTAATTGTGAATCTTGATTTGACTCTTGGGATAGGTGATTAAGGATTTTTGTTCTTGCCTTAAAGAATATGAAATTGTTCTTGACTAAACAAATATTATTTCTGTGCGGGGTTATTCTCACAGTTGAACACGTAACTACAGGTGCTTGGTTCTCGTGACTTTTGTTATCTGAAATAGAAAGAATAAGATCAAAAAGGGCAACGAGTGTAGTACCGGCCAAGGAGCCTCCGTCAATCAAGTTAGTGAGAGTGGATAAGGAGCCGCAAGAATTAGGTCTTGGTGTTTGTGCACTTACTTGATTTGATGGGTTAGTAGCTGTTATATACTCCTCGTATCATGGGCTTGCTTGGCCATGTTAGTTAGAATTAGGCTTTATTGGGCCTAAGGTTGGACCAATTTTGACTAGTTCGTTTTCACTATGGGTTTATTTCGAGCCTAGGCCATTTTCGGAATTGGCTTAGCTTATCCGACCCCACAAATGGGTGATTTTTATCCTTTATAGTTTTCCCCTATTTTTTGTGATGGAAATCGACTGTAATGACTTCGGACTTGTGACATTTTGTGCAGTTCGTCACAAACCATTTATATGGCTAGATACCCTTGTTCGACGAGACGATTGTTCAGGCTTCGTAAGTTATGACTTTTTGAAAACCTAATCAACCCGTTACAAGCATGTTAACAATTGCCACCCCTGGGGATCGTCAAATGCTTGACACCCATTGTGACTATAGGTCGCGTATCGTTTGCTTTAACTAGCATGTCTTTTCAGTTTTGAAAGGTTTTGCCTTCTTCCAAATTCTCAAATTGCTTATGCATTCCCACTTTTTTTTTGAAAACTTTGCTTTTAAGGATTCTGCCCCCTTTGATTCAAGGTCAGTTCTCTTGTCCTCCTTCTTCATTTGGTTAAGGATTCAAAATGGTTAGATCTAAGGAAGTTTTGCGAGTCAAAAGTTGCAGGACTACATGGGTTGTAGTTGACAATGATGATCTGGACGATAGGGTTTTTCGAGATAATTGACCTTCACCCTATGACTATTGTTAGCCTTTCTTCTCTTCTATTTCCTAGAGAGGTGGCTTAGGTCCTTCCTTTAGGGGTGAACCTAATGGTAATGGGGCGAACCTTGAGGTTCTTCTCATGTCCGACGTGCGAGATTCCCTTTCTACTGTGAGTGGGATAAGTTCCATTTTTGAGTTTGAGGCTTTTTTGGATGCCAAAGAGGAAGTCTCTTTTGCTATTCCCCTTGTGAAGGGGGACAACTCTGCCAATCTTTCCAGAGCCAATGCCCTAGGGCTGTCTAATCCTCCTCTCCTTGAGTCTGGACCCATGTAAAAGGGTAAGGAAAATGGTTCATCCAAGCGTAAAACGGTTGGTCCAGTCAAACCAAAGAAGAGTCATCCCAAATATTATAAGTTTGTGATGACGTAAGGTCATCTAGATAGTTTGATGGCAGAGTACAGAATCCCACTGGTGTTTGAGATGAGGCTTCCTAGTGCTTAATAGCGCGCTCACATTTCCCTTAAGGAAGGCTGGACTTCCTTTTACCCCAAGTGCTTTAAATGCGGGGTACGATTTCCTCTTCCTCCTTTTTTTTACCTGACTTTTTATAGGTTTCAAGATTTCCCTCTGATTGTTCATGCCGAACACTTTAAGTACTATAAACACTGTCATAGTTGTGATTTCGGGTTAACCATAGGGATGATTACGCCTTACTAGGGTATTCTGTTAAACTCCCAAGATAAACTGCACTTCATTCTTCAAAATCGTTCCTACTGTTGCTTGGTTGAGGAACAAAACTCTTGTAATAAGGACTGGAAAAACAAATTGTTCTTTACAGTTGCCCAATTTTTCCTTAGGGTCGTGCTCTTCCTACGACTTGGGAAAATTCAGGTGATGGGATAGGTCCCTCTCCTTTCTTCTTTTGTGGTTGAGTCTTCCTTTAGTATTACCAATGTTGTAAGCATCATTTCTACTTTGGTTATGTTTCGTCTCAATTGATAAATACCTTCTAAAATCAATTTCGTTGAGTGAGCTTTTGCGTTGTGAGTCTTTTGAGCGGTTCGACCCCTTCAACTGGGAAGATTTTGTTCATGAGTCTTGGATCACTTTGCAAGGTTGTGGGTTCCTTTAGAAGGGTTTGATCCTCTACCCCATCCTCTTAAGTGCTTCATGCAATTCTTACATTTTCTTTTCTGCTTATATGAGTTTGAACCCACAAAATTGGTTTTTGCAGGTTGTGGGTTCCTCCAGAAGGGAATGTTCATGAAGGAACTTGGTCCTATTCTGAATTCTAGGGACCCATTTGCTCGATATCCAACTTGCCGGATACAAAGAATAGGAAGGCCACAGTGGATGACGCTCAAGATCGAAAGTGAAAAGCAGTTGCTCAACCCGGTAAGGCCAACTTAAAGCGGCCTCATCCCAGGGGGACGCTAAGGTGAAGGAATAGAAATCACCAATCTCATTGTGGATCCTCCTACTCCCAAGAAAGAAAAAGATGGGAGGCTTGACGCTCTCGATAAGACTACATGAGAACTCACCTGGAAATGGTTTACATGGCAGCTAATGATCATTCCCTTTTGAGGGATTTTGATTTTCCTCCCTCTTCTTCCAAGAAGCCTGATTAGGAGAAGATTTCAACCTTTCAGAATTCGATTCCTCTCATGCTTGAACCTTTAATAGTACAATACTCTCCTGCTTCAACTCCAAACGCGGAGGCTGCTCAAATAGTAAGGACTTCTGCCCCGTGGTTAGAGTTTCTTCCTCGAGAAGGTCGCTCCTTGTCCTTAAGCCATTCATTACTCCAGGAGTGGAGTATGATTCTCATTCTCTTGCTAAACAGAGTATATTTCGCCATGTCTTTGATGCAGCGGGGTACTCGCCAGATTTAAAGAGGCTAGACCTCACTGCACTCTTCAATCATGATGATGGTAGTGAGTCAACGTTGAATCTCTCTCACCATTTCATGCTGGTAAGTTCTTTTTGACCTGCTAGAATCATACTTTCCTTATATATGCACATGTCATCTTCGATGTGCAAGTGGGGTTCAATATATTCGTAACCTTGAACCCCTCGCCTTAAATATCGAGCCCTCGAGCTCAAGGTTGCAAAATTAGAGGCAAAGTTGAACAGGATGCACTATAAGCAACATGGACTTGGTGATGGGGAACCCTTCCTTGACTTCGGAGATTGTTGGTCTGAAGGTCGAACTCCAAGATGCCTTGAAAAATAATTTGGAGTTGGAGACTAGCTCCAGGATTCTAAGAAGGAGAGTCAGGATCTTAGGGATTCTCTGGCTGGCGCCCTCTCAGACCATGATTTTAGTAAACGACTGCATGAGCTCAAGTCCATCGCCAAGACCAAAACTGAGAAGGACCTTCAAACCAGCAAGGATTCTATGAAAAAAGCCAAAGAGGAGCTAGCAGCTGCTGCTTCAAATGTTGCCTCTCTGGAATCCCAAGTGGAGGAGCTCAACTTTTTTAGGAACGAGTCGGAGTCCCTGAGGGAGGATCTTATTAAAGCCAAATCACTGATTGCAGAAGCTTCAAGCATCGATCTCTAGAATGGAAGGGACTTTGTCAACTCATATTATCTCCTAACCGTGCGAAGTAGCTTAGTCTGATCATCTATCCTGATATCATCGCTCTCCACGTCAAAATGTTGGATGAGATCGACGTGTCTAGAGCTGTTGCATATCAAGATGAGACTCTAGCTGATGGAACCCTCCAGTCCGATCACATGATAAATGGTGATGGTCGTTTTGATGTTGCTGCCCCGGATGACTTGCTCCTTCATCCTTTTTCTGATGTGCTTCAGGATCCTCTCTTGCCTTACAATACTCATATTGTGCGGGAAGTCTCGGATTGTGGGATACCCTTATTGAAAAAATTTCCTTTGTCTTTCATTCCAGCATGTATGACTATTGCAGTTTATGGATTATATTAAGTTATCAATTTTCTTACGCTTGTCTTATAAAATATGCGGTCCTAATTTCCTATGATTTTTGCTTCCAGAATCGACTTCACACCTTTGAATAATTTAAGGACTTTTACCCCCAAAGAGGGCTTTTTGTGTTTGGATGGACCAAGACTTTTGTCTTTATAAAGGGCTTTGTAATTTTGGACGGACCAAGACTTTTTCCTCTTTAGAGGTTTTGTGTGCTTAGACAGACCAAGACTTTTGCCTCTATAAAGGGCTTTATATTCATAGATGGACCAAGGTTTTTGAGTTCAAACAATGAACAACAGGGTTCACGATATTATCTTTCATATTTATACTCAAATGGACTTTACAGCCAATCTTGCTAAGGTGATCTAGTCTTCCTCGCTGTCGATGATCTCCATCGAACTGACTTTCCTCCTTGGCCTTGCTAAGGCGAGCTGCTTCTTCAGAGATTCGTTTTCCTCGACATACTTGTGAAGAAGGTTGTTAGAAGCCCTGAGGCATTACGATGCAGCTCTGAACCGTTCAGAAGGGTCGTAGCTTCCTAGGACGTTTTTGAAGACTTCCCATCATTGTTTGAAGGTATGGTACTCCCTCTCCGGTTGGTCAAGCTCTTCGTTAATCGCCCTCTAGTTCTGATTGATACTCTCAAGTTTGCCCCTTAGGGCTTCTTTTTCATATTTCTTTTCCTTATGCCTAGCGAAAAATTGATTTAGCCTGAAGTTGTCCTTTCTCAGGCATTTATTTTCGCAACTCAACACTCGATTGGTCGTTCTTAAAGTTGCAGTTGATCCCAACATTGTTTTTTCTGTGGTTGAGAAACTTAACCGCGCTTTCAAGTGTTCATTCCATTTTATAGTGATGGGGGAGAAGGATCTAGTCGAATGTCAAAGAATGACATTTAAGTCAATGTCATTTGTCACGTTAAACATCATGTCACAATGAGAGATTCACGTTGTTTTCAGAGTGATTCTCATTAACTCCCTTACAAGCTGTCATTTCGACGTCCTTTCGAATTTCCCCTTTCACTACAAGAAATGCAGTGATTGGCAACGTAATTTTTAGCGACGAAATGCACATCTATTTGAATTTAGCGACAAACTTAGAGACGAAATAGTTGATCACCAAAAAATTCATCGCTCGTTAATATTATCGACGAAACGTACGCTAATAGCGATAGAAAAATAATGGGACGCTAATAAAATGTTGACTATTTTAGCGACAAAATCGATCACTGAAGATAGAGACACAAAGGCTTACTATGTCTCTCTTTTAGAGCTCAGTTAGTCGCTAATATTAGCGACACAATTATTCGCTAATATTAGTGATGAATTGCATCTCTAAAACAGAGACGTATTGGTTCTCTAATAAAGTTAACTGATTGATTTTAGCGGCAAACTTCATCTCTAAATTAAGTATTAAAAATGATTTAAAAATCTTATAGAGACACATTGCGCCGCTATTTTAGCCATTTCTTTAAAAATTAAAATAAAAAAATAATTAAAAACAAAATAAATATATAATATCAAAACAAATATTTCACTAAATATTTTAATCCAAAAAAGTATCCCAAAATAAGATAATAAAATATAAAAAAAAACTACAGAGGGTTCGTATGCTCGAATCTGAACACTGAGAAGTAGACTCGGAGCCGACATCCCTATCCAGGTTCATCCACGCTGCGTTTCAGGCGCTAACTGATCATTTTGAGCCTAGACATGATCTTGGCGGGCTTGATTGCGCAGCTCGTTAGCTTCCATTTGTAGGCACAATGATTCGTTTTCTTGCCTCAAAGCCTCGGTCTCAACATGTAAAGAAGTCGAAGCACGCGACTGGTCTACATAAATGTCCCTCCCGTAAGCGCCAAGACTAGGGACTAAACCTTCGGGACGAACACCCTGGCTGCCCGAAGGAAAGCATCGCGATGGTTTTCTTGAGTAAGCTGAGACTCAGGAGTGGGCAATAACGAATCAGGATTTTCTTGAACTTTTCCCTACATAAGTTAATGAAAAATATAAGTAAGTAATTAAAAAAATATATTATTAAATAAATTAAAAAGCATGAAAAAAAATAAATTGATATGTAGGTCCCGCGCTCAATCATCCACATAAGTAAACCCATCGTGGCCCTTCGTGTGCAGATGGAGAAACAAATCAACCGAGTGTACCTCACTTCAATCCTGAGTATGTGAAAATTGTTAGGAATGGTGTCCTAGAACTTGTAATTATTTAATAAAAATAATTTATTAAGAATAAATTAAATAAATAAACATAAGTTCTTTATATTTATCTAGATTGATTCAATTAATGATATTAGGAATATATGGAAATATATAAATATCAAACATTCAAATAGTAAAACCCTAAGTCACTCTTATGAAATCACGACTTAGTATGTGAGTCATACGAGAGGATTAAAGTCGAGATGAGTAACTTAAAAGTGTCTACGGGTAAATGGATAACGTTTGGGAACCTTATCCTGGTAACATCGTGATAGCTCGCATTTTGTTTATAGACAAATGACAAATCCGGATCATTCATGTGGGAGACATGAAATGGAAGTATCACTGCAATGTTGATTGTATAAAGACAGGACCACGATGTTCGATCAAATTTCTCATTAGACCGTTTACGAGAAATAATCGAATATCAAACTAAGTTTATCAACCGTGATAGATCTCAATCCTGGGTGAAATGCGGACTCTATTTGTGGAGTTATGTTCTTTGATTCACATAGTTGAGAGCGATCGTAAGAACGTTCAATACACTCCTGTTTTGGGAACATGACTAGATAAGAGCCGGAACTCATTTTCACGAGATGGAATTCATAACTTTCCTATAAATTAACTGTACCATGCGGTACCTAAACATTTGGGGCTTTGGAGAAATTTAGGAAACTCCTTGATATACTTATTCGAGACATGAACAAGTGACGCCACGACTTCTATTGATCAGGGAGTATCTTATCTCTAGTTCGACTAAAGATAAAGTTCATTGGAGAATCATGGGGAACACAAGGATAAAGCGGTAATTTGGGGGGCAAAACGGTAAATTTATCCGCTGTAATTATGAGGGTTCCACGTGAAGGATAAATCAAGAATATAAATAATGATAAACTAAATGGACAATAACTCATCTATAGTGAAGGGAGTTAATGAATCTATAGTGGAATTATTCATAGTTAGATAATAAGTAATTAACGGATTTGTGTTAATCACTTAATTGACTAATTATTAAGCCCTGATCTATAGGTCCATCGGGTCCCTATGCTAGCCCAAATATCGTAGTCGCGAAATCAAGTAGAAGAAATGGAAATTTTAAGTAAAATGAATTACTTAAAATAGGCAATATTAATTGTTTAAATATTGAGTATATTAAAACGGTAATTAATATAAACATTATTATTTGTTTAAATAATGAGTTTATTTAAACATGAAATTAATAATGAAATATTATTAATTATACATTAGTAATTATTTAAATATTGAGTATATTTAAATGGTAATTAATAATTTGAAATTAATTAACAATTATTAAGTGTTTAAATAATTATATTTAAACGGAAATTAACATTTAAAATTAATTAAATTAATAATAAAATGTTGTCAGTAAAATTATTAATTAAATAATAAAAATATTAATTAAATAAGATTTATGGATATTAATAATTATACTATTTATTATTAATTATTTAAATAATAAAAATATTTAAATGGAAATTAATAATTAAATATAAATTGGATAATATTTAGTCGGGAGAAAATATTAATATTATTAATTGTTTAAATAAAATATTTTATTTAAATGGTAATTAATAAATAAATTAATTACGTTGGACTTATTAATTTAAGAGAGAATTTCAAGCCCAATTGGATTAATGAACCCATTGGAATTGGCCAAAATAATTAATTAAATAAATTGTATTTATTTATTATTTTATGATGATAAAATCGGCCATGACATGTATTTTGAGGAGATAATTGTTTGAATTATATCCTAAAATAATTACATAGATTTATTTACCCAAGATAAATAAAAATAAAGAAAATATAATAATCTGCTATTTATCCATGGCATTTTCGAAATTGCTAGATAAAGGAAAGGGATAATCTTTTTTCTTTTTGTATTTATCTCTATAGATTAATCCTAATGTGATTAGGATTCCTATTTTTCGATAAATATGAGGGTTGGGTCATTCATAAATCACACAATTTAATTCCATAGAAAGTTGGAACTCTCTCTTCTTCCCTTCTCCCCCCCATAGCCGAAATTCCCTAGTCATTATTAGGAAGAAAATATTTTTCTTCTTCCCAATTTTTTCTTAAGTTCGATCCCACAATCAGATTTCGTTTGATCGATCGGGATATAGCGTAGAAGATCCGGTGTTGCTAAGGATTTGATGCTGTAAAGAAACCTCCAACCGATTCTCCATATTTTACTCAATGTAAGTAAAGGGTTTTAATTTTCTTAAAACGAGCATGAATCTACATGTTTTTATCACAAATTGCATGATATTAATATATCCTAAATTAAGTGTTAATTTGTGTTACTAAATAAATTCCTCTAATTTAGTAAATCAACCTTTCAAAAATGAGAACAAGAAAAATAAAAAATGTGAAAAACATTAATTGAAAACATTAAATATATAAACGAAAGACTACAAGTACTTACCAATATTTTGTAATACTCGTCGTGGCTGCGAGTCCCACCTGTGTGCAAATTCGGATTCGCTAGTCGATTGGCTGAGTTGATTTGAGAGATGTGCAACTCCTCGGCAGTCTGACTATCCACTCGCAGCTTCAGACGAGCCTCCTCAGTCATCCACAAAAGCTTTTTAGATGGTTTACCCTTCGCTTTGTGCATGGTGTCCCTATAATGTTTCCCAACCATTTTACTCCAGGGTGGGTAAATAATCTCATAAGTGAGATGTGTAGGGATCATAAAGTGTGTTTGAAAAAAAAAAGTTTTAAATTTTTTATCAATTTAAAACACTATAAATAAAATAATTTATAAATTTATAAACTTTACCTTCCATGTCTAAAACCAACGTAGTTTGCAAACATCATAAATGTCCTTCCATTTCCCGAACTTGAGATTCTTCTTTAAAACATCCATGAAAACTCGGGAAACCTTACCCGATGGATGTAATCTATAAAAAAACACACAAACATATATAGGTTAAAAAGTAATTAATTAAAAAAAAATCATAATTTAAACAAAAAATATAAAGTGCACTCACTTCTTTCTCGCATCCTCAAGATGACCTCGTTGATAGGAACCTACTCAGCGACGGGGGTGTCTGATGCTGCTAATATGGTAGGGGCTGTGGGGATAGCTGTGTTGGATACATGTGTATCCCCTAATGCCGTTGCACTATCTGATGTATTAGAAGTATCAAACTCCTGTGAAAGGGGAGGATGACACCTCGATGTAGACATCTACGAAATAATTAACATACAATGAATTAAATAAATTAACGTGTTTTATAATTAATAATTAACATACTAATGAATTAAAATTTAATAAATAACATACAAATTAATTAATTAAATAAAATTAAATAATAAATATAAATACACTAAATTAAACAAATTAACATGTTATTTAATTAAGTTTTACCAATTAACATACTAATAAAATTAAAAATTAATAAATAACATACAAATTAATTAATTAACATTAAACTAATTAACACTAACTTTTAACAATTAACATACTAATGAATTAAAAATTAATAAATAACATACAAATTAATTAATTAATTAACATTAAACTAATTAACACTAAATTTTAAAAATTAACATACTAATGAATTAAACATTAATAAATAACATACAAATTAATTAATTAATTAACATTAAACTAATTAAAATTAAAATTTAAAAATTAACATAATAATGAATTAAAAATTAATAAATAACATACAAATTAATTAATTAATAAACATTAAACTAATTAACACTAAATTTTAACAATTAACATACTAATGAATTAAAAATTAATAAATAACATACAAATTAATTAAGAAATAAACATTAATCTAACTAACACTAAATTTTAACAATTAATTAAAAAATAATTAATAAAATATAAAGTAATTAATTAATTAACATTAATTTATTTAAAACTAAATTTGAACAATTAACATACTAATTCATTGAACATACTAATGAAATTAACATACTAATATAACTAAAGTTTGAGAATTAACATACTAATGAAATTAAAATTTAATATAATTAATTTAAATACACAAAGAACTTAACAATTAACATGAAATTTCATTTAACATGCTAATTACTTGAATTTAAAAAACTAAATAGAAAAGAAATTACCGTTCACCAACGTTTTCATGAGAAATTGAAAAAAGAAAAAAGAATTGAGAGAAAAGATTAGGCAAAGAAGAGAATAGAAGAGAGAAAAGAAGAGAGGAACGAGAGGGATAGAGAGAAGAGAAGAGAAAAGAAGAGAGAAAATGAGAGTGAGGAGGGAAGAGGGGTCTTTTTTTTTTTTTAACGACGAAATGAGTCGTTAAGGGAAATCAAAAGGCACCAGCTGGGCAAAAATCTCCAAAGCATAAGGCATTAATTTCACTTTAGTGACGAAATGTGTTGCTGAAGAACTTGAATTTTTTAATCAATCGCCTTTAATTTCAGTTTTAGCGATATAATTCATCGCTAATCTGAGTGAAAAATTCAAAATAGGCGCCTTTTCATTTCCCTTAGCGACGTAATGTGTCTCTATTATTGAAAAATATTCGTTGGAAAATTTGATTTCCACATAGCGAGACATTTCGTCGCTATAAGGGAAACTATCCGTATTGGTAATGATTACCCCATTAACGACGAAATGTGTCTCTATACATTGAATGTTCTGGAATCATATTTCCTTTTAGCGATGAACCGTGTCTTTATATAGTGAAGCTTCTGGAATCATAATTCCCCTTTAGCGATGAACTTCATCCCTAATATCCTTGTTTTTTTAATGTTCTTTTTGTTCCCTTACGAGTTTTACAATTCATTAATACTTTAATCATCATCTTCAAACTCATCGGTGTTGGATTTATAACTGTTGTCCTCAGTATTATCTTCTTCCTTCTCAAAATTGTTTAGGGGATTAATCATCAATAAAAGGAAGTTCAATATATAAGCCTACGAGATCAAACAACATTTCTGCTATGTCATTTAAAGGTCGAGAAGTTTCAGAGTTTATTCCTTCATCTATTTCATGACTCTGTACCTCTTTTTCTTGGAAAGCTACAAAATCCTCGCTATCTTTATTAGGAATACTTTCGTCAATGTGACACGGCCTCACTTTGCAAACCACAAACCAATCATTAAATTATCTAGAACACGGATAAGGCAGAAAATACGTTTGAATCGCTTGTTGTGCCAATACAAATAGATCATTTGTTCGCATGTGTTTTCTCTTATTTACCTTTAAAATCTGCACATGTGGTATCTTTCACATCCCACCTCAAAACATTATCTCAAACCACGTGCAGTTAAATAATACAGTATGCTTTACACTCCCTTCTGCATATTCAAGCTCAATAATTTCATCAATGACTCCAAAGAAATCCTTCACTGTTTCCAAAAACTTGACCCTTGATTCATACGCTGCTATGGTCTGTTGCTCTGCTCTATGAATGAGATTTTGTTTAAAATTTGTAGCCCTTCCCTAGATAACCAGAGTATGATTTGACAATTTTAGCATGTTCTTTTGCCAACACTACTATGTGATTTTTTGTAACTGGTGTCGCGGGAAAAGCAACTTGCATAATAGTGAACTTGGATTGAGAAATATTGCAGTTAATATGAACAAATATAACACGTAAGCATAAAACCATGAACGAAAGTCTCTGTCAATTATTATTCCCTCCCCGGCTGTATTAAGTCTAGGATTAGCCGGTCGTATGAATAACCTATTATTTAAAATAATATATTATGAACATGAAAAGCAATTAATATAACTGTTTGACGTGTTTATTTAGTTCATCCTTACTGGATATATGGTTCCACCTCCAGAAAATTACACAACATGTACGTATGTGCGATGTGATACTCTTCCTTGTTTAATAGTCTCCACACGGGCTTTCCAATAGGTCTCCCTAGTACTGTAAAAATAGATAAATCATTTGGATGGACTCAAAGAGGAAGTGAATCTTGAACAAAATTTCGCTTCACTGTTCTGTATTATTTTGTAATTCGTTGATCAAAGTAATATGAATAGAAGGTGGTCATCTCATGGATTTGGTATGCATCGTATATAGATCCTTCCACTCTAGCCTTGTTTCCTACAGTTCTTTTTAGCCTACGCAAATATCTGACATAAAAAGAATCAGTTACAATCAGTAATTTAGGACACAATAACAGTTAAATTATTTACCTTCCAAATGGATACATCCATCGACATTGAACTGGGCCTCCTAGATATGGCTCATATGGTATATGCACTGGTAAATGCTCCATCGAGTCGAAAAATGATAGTGGAAACATTTTCTCTAACTTACAAATTATGACAGCAATCTCACTACTCAATGACTCGACAGTGGCTTACGATAGCTCTGCACATGTTAACTCTCTAAAGAAAACACTTTATTGTGCCAATGGTTCCCAATGTTTCTGCTTAAGAAATGGTCTAAATGCAGCACACATAAGTCGTTGAATGAATACGTGACAATCATGACTTTTCATCCCAAACATAGCATGACTATGCACGTCAATGCACCTACTCAGATTTGATACATATCCGTCAGGAAAATTTAATCGATCACATCCACTCAAACAATCTTTTCTTCTGGTCCGCTGTTAGCATGCACTTTGCCTTCACGTAGTTTTTTCCAGTTTCATTCGCTCTAATTCAGGTCAATGACAGATTTCTCGAATCTCGTAACATGATCTCATATTGTCTTTCACTTTTTTTTGTATATTTAGAATCGTGTTGAAGACATTGTCGAAAACGTTCTTCTCAATATGCAGGACATCTAAGTTATGCCTGATTATTAAATATTTAAGATATGCAGGACATTTGTATATTTAAAACCGTGTTGAAGACATTGTCGAAAATGTTCTATTCGATATGCAGGACATCTAAGTTATGCCTAATTATTAAATCTCCCGAATACGGTAGCTCCTAGAAAATACTTCTTTTCTTCCAACCTGTATTTTTCCCTACCGTCTTATTCCATGTCTCACCACCAATCTCTGTAAAATTTCGCATGTCAAGTGCATCTAACTGTTGCAGTATTTGGTATCCATTTATAACTTCAAGAGGGCCTTCGTTTCTTACACTCCACACTTTATACCAGTCAGTTTTATTCGATCGAAATGAATGATCTAACAGTAAGAACATTCTATGGCAGTCAAACCAACACGTTTTTTAACCATGCACCAACGAGAAGGCACTAGTATCGTCAATGCAATGAGGGCATGCAAACTTTCCCGAAGTGCTCCACCCTAACGAACTTAGTTAGGGTAGTACATTCGTTACTTTGGGCGTAAACCATAAACTTTAATCTAATCTAAACAGTGAAAAAATTATAAAAGAATGAAAAAATTAATTTCAAACGAATTATTTTACAAACGTACCTAATAAAATTGAATATGTCGCGTAGTCACTTATCGTCCAAATAACTGCTGCTCGCATCACGAAATTTTATTTTTATGAAACATTAGACGTCACAACTTCTTCGTTCCAAAAACCGGAGCTCAGTAATTAATGGTTAGAGGTACACATCCAGCTTATGCTTTGAACTTTTCGGGTCTAGCACAGTTACGGTTAAGAAAATCACTGGATCTTTTATGCACATTGATGCAAGCAAGTTATACGGTGTCAACATTATTAGGAATGGTGTCTTAGAACTTGTAATTATTTAATAATAATAATTTATTTCGAATAAATCAAATAAATAAACAAAAGTTCTTTATATTATCTAGATTGATTCAATTGACGATATTAGGAATATATAGAAATATATTAATATCAAACATTCAAATAGTAAAACCCTAAGTTACTCTTATGAAATCACAACTTAGTATGTGAGTCATACAAGAGGATTAAAGTCGAGATGAGTAACTTAAAAGTGTCTACAGTAAATGGATAATGTTTGACAACTTTATCCTGGTAACACTGTTGATAGCTTCACATTTTGTTTATAGACATATGATCTAATCCTGATCATTCATGTGGGAAACATGAAATGGAAGTATCATATGCAATGTTGATTGTCTAAAACAGGATCACGATGTTTGATCAAATTTCTCATTAGTATCGTTTACGAGAAATGATCGAATATCAAACTAAGTTTATCAACCGTGATAGATCTCAATCCTGAGTGAAATGCAGACTCCTATTTATGGAGTTATGTTCTTTGATTCACATGGTTGAGAGCGATCTGTAAAAATGCTCAATATACTCCTGTTTTGGGAACATGGCTAGATAAGTAGCTGGGAACTCATTTACACAAGATGGAATTCATAAATTTCCTATAAATTAACGGTAATAATGCGATACCTAAACATTATAGAAACTTTAGGAAACTCCCTTGATGTACTGATTCGAGACATGAACAAGTGGCGCCACGACTTCTATTGATCACGGAAATACATTATCTCTAGTTCGACTAAAGATAAAGTTCAATGGAGAAACAGTGGGAACACAAGGATAAAGCGTTAATTACAGGGGCAAAACGGTAAATTTACCCGCCTGTAATTATAAGGGTTCCACGTGAAGGATAATATCACAGATATAAATAAAGATAAACTAAATGGACAGTAACTCATCTATAGTAAGGGGAGTTCAGCTATGAATCTATAGTGGAATAATTCATAGTTAGATAATAAGTAATTAACTGATTGTGTGTTAATCACTTAATTGACTAATTATTAAGCCCATGATCCATCGGGGCCCTACGATAGCTCAAATATCGTAGTCGCAAAATCAAGTAGAAGAAATGGAAATTTTAAGTAAAGTGAATTACTTAAAATAAGCAATATTAATTGTTTAAATATTAAGTATATTTAAACGGTAATTAATATAAACATTATTAATTGTTTAAATAATGAGTTTATTTAAAAAGGAAATTAATAATGAAATATTATTAATTAGACATTATTTATTATTTAAATATTGAGTATATTTAAATGGTAATTAATAATTTGCAATTAATTAACAATTATTAATGGTTTAAATAATTAATTTTATTTGAACGGAAATTAATAATTAAAATTAATTAATAAGTAATAAAATATTATCAATAAAATTATTAATTAAATAATGAGTCTATTTAATGGAAATTAATATTTTAAATATTTATTATTAATTATTTAAATGATGAAAAATATTTAAATAGAAATTAATAACTAAATATAATTTGATAATATTTAGTCGGGAGAAAATATTAATATTATTAATTGTTTAAATAAAATATTTTATTTAAATGGTAATTAATTAATTAAGTTGGACTTATTAATTTAAGAGAGAGTTTCAAGGGAAATGAACCCAAATGGAATTGGCCCAAAATAATTAATTAAATAAATGATTTATAATTATTTTATTATGATAAAATCGGCCATATATGTACTTTAGGGAAGAGTAATTGTTGAAATATCCTAAAATAATTACATAATTTATTTATCCAAGAAAATAAAAGAAAAGAAAAAAATATCTTATTTATCTATGTATTTTTTGAAAATAAAAGATAATGGAAAGATAATATCTTTTTCCTTTTTGTATTTATCTCCATAGATTAATGGGAAATTTCATTGGGTGGCAGATTTTTATGTAATATTTGTAAAAATATCAACTAAAAAAGTATTTGTAAATATAGCAATTTTTACAATGTTTATCAATGATAAACAGTGATTTATGTGTTTATCAGTGATAAACTTAGTGTAAAAATATATAATTTAATGTTTATCACTGATAAACCACATAAAAAAATTGATATATTTGCAAATATTTTTTTGAGCTTTCATTTTTACAAATATTACTACAAAAATTGCTAGATTTGCAAATGCCCCTAGATTAATCCTAATGTGATTAGGATTCCTATTTTCTTATAAATAGAAGGCATGGGTCATTGATAAATCACACAATTCAATTCAATAGAAAATTGGAACTCTCTCTTCCTCCTTCTCCCCCCCTTGGCCGATTTCCCTATAGTCCATTGGGAAGAAAATATTTTTTCTTCTTCCCAATTTCTTCTTAACTTCGATCCCACAATCGGGTTTCGTTTGATTGATCGGGATATAGCATAGAAGATCCGGTGTTGTTGAGGATTGATGCTATAAAGAAACCTCAAACCAATTCTCCATATTTTACTCAATGTAAGTTCCGGTTTGATTTTAATCTTAAAAAATATAAGCATGAATCTACATGTTTTTCACAAAATTGCATGATGTTAATAGACTCGTTATTAAATGTTAATAAATATACTAAATAAATTTCCGCTAGTTTTGTAAATCATCCCTTCAAGCATAACTAGCCACAATGAATATTGAGCTCTCAAAGCCGCCAAAAGGGTTAAACCTGTCACTAAATAAATCCGATCTTTTATGCACATCGATGGAGGCAAGTTAACGCCTCAGCATCAGAAGGATGTCTCATCACTCCATCATGCTAAGTGCTCGTCATGCCACCTCATGTGAGAAGCGGTGACTTCAACGGGTACATCCATTGCAGACGTTGTGTGATCGGTAAATAAAACATGTGAGTATGTGGAATAAGACCTTTTTTACCTTGTTTGTATATAATTGCATATTTTACACATATGATGACTTGCATCTGCACCCCAGAATATCTTACATCTGTTCAGACAACAATCTATCTTTTCTACCGGTAAACCGACACTAATTTCTTCGTTTCGTACAAACTCTGTGGTAATGTGTTGTTTATAGGAGCGCGCCAGTGAAACCATTTTGAAATCGAGTTGAATCCTCTTTTCAGGATGTGAAACTCTGCCTTGATATTCAATAGTTCGGTTGCAGCTACGAGTTGCGTGACATCACAACCAGTGTACAACATCTTACTCGCTGATTCTATCATTAGAAACATTCGTTCGGATCTGCGTTTAAATCTTCATTTAATAAATTATGAGGATCATTTCCTTGATAACTGCATCCATAAAAAACTATCTATTCTAACTTATTGTACTAATGTTCAACGCTTTCAAAACTTTCATTCACATTCGAATTAAACTGTGAAGCTACATCCTTCATTTCGAACTGACTCTCCCCTCGCTGCATTGAACATTTCTTCAAATTCTCTCTGATACACCCAATGATAATAATTATCTACGAAACCACGATTGTACAAGTGTAACTTCACATCATCTCTAGGTAATATTTTCTTATATCTACACTTTTTTGCATGGAAATCGTATCTTCTTTCCATAGTTATAAAAAATCCCAGTTGGTTGACAGAATTCAACAAACTCTTTGACCCCGGCTACAAATTGGTCATTGAGAACCCTTCAACCAAATAGAAGAACATCTACTCACGCATTTTCTCTCTCATGGAAATACGTTTTCATGCAATTTTCTTTTATGTGAAGTGATTTTGCACATCTATTTATAATTTTTCTGCTGTCTCTTCTAGTGACGAATTGTGTCTCTAATATGGAGAGAAGTATTCCCACCTTAAAACATTGGAGGGAAAATTTCCTGCCAAATTTAGCGACGAAATGTGTCTCTAAAAAAAGAATAAAAATTCAACAGCAACGGACTACGTTTCTGAATAAGGAGATAAATATTGATGTTTAAAATTGTAAAGTAGCGGCACATTTCGTTGCTACTATAGGGTCAAAATGTGTCATTATTCTAGCAGAAAGCTTCACTCCATTTCTTGAGACAAAACATTAACGATGGACTTTCATAAGAGGCTAAATAGCGATGCAGTTTGTCGCTAAAAGTTAAACTTAGCGGTAGCAATGTATTTCATTGCTAAATTAGCGTCCCATGTATTGTGTCACTAAAATTAGGTCGATAAATCCAATTTTTTGTATTATTTAAGCATACTATTGAATGCCTTTTAATCGTGTTCGAAGCTTCGTAGGTTATTGTATTTATAGTTGTTGTTCATGTGCGGGATGCTCGACACGTGTCATGATCCCCACCGAGTCTTGGCTTCTTTAAATAGGGGACCTGATTTTCTTATTTTTCCCATATTTCTCTCTTGAGATGCTCTTGAGTCTCCCACTCTCTCTATTGGTGATTCTGTTTAAGAGATCTATGGATTTTGTGGCTTCCATGCATGTTTCTCATTGTATCTTCTTTCTCTATCACGTTTGGCCACTGCCATTTGTCGCCTTTTGAGTGCAGTCTTAGATGTGATCTTCTTTGCCTTTTAGGTAAGCCAGGTTTCATTTGGCTTGGTTAGATGTGATCCTCTATGCCTCTGAGGGTCCTTTCAAGGTTGGATTTCCCCTTTTTGTCCTCTCCCTTCACGTCCCTTTGTTAGTCTCGACCTTTTGTTGCTTTAATGGAAGAGTTCGAATGAGTTCTAGTGAGGGGAACTTCTTGCTGTGGTTGAGTTTTGGTGTCCAGAGAGACTGCAACAAGCGTTTGAGCATATTTTCCCCTAACTCTCTTGATAGATCTCTAGCGGGGTCAGTCTTATGCAAAGCAAGTTCATTGGGGGAGAGGAAAGGCCATAGTTTAAAGCTTTTTCCTCTTCTTTTCTTCATGATCTTTCCATGTATTACCTGGATTTCACTTTGCGCCATAACTTGAGGTGCCAATGCAGCAATGAAGGACCTATTTTTGGCCCTTCTTAGGAGGGTCCTTGGAAGAGAAGAGAGTAATGCTCCCCCTTGGGAAACAAGCTTTCGACACAGTTTGGCGAATTTCCCTTACTGCCACGGTTATTGCCCTCGGCGTCACTTTGGCTGTTTGGTGTACTTTTCTGAGTCTAAATAGCGAGCCCCCATTTTTTATAGCATGTTGATCTTATATCTTCTTCGGCTAAGTTCCCAACTTATGGGTTTGAGCCTTGCTTGTTTATTATGAAATAAAAGTTGGATGTTTATAACTTCAACTCTTTGTGCTTTTTATTTCGGCTATTTTTATTTCTTTGTATTTTTCCTATGTGATTAAGGCTTAGTCCGCAGAGGATGTTCATTATTTTCCTAAGACATTAGGCTTGAGTCAGCAAAGGGCGCTTTATTCTTTTGCATAACAGATTAGAGCTTTGGTCCGCGGAGGGCGCTTTATTGTTTTTCCTAACGGATTAGGGCTTAAGTGATGCTCATGCTCAGTGAAGAAAAATCGAAGTATATTCATTTGAAAGGCTTTCTCGGCAAGTATTACATCGACTTCTGCAACCTTCTTTAAACATGATAAATCTTCCAAGTGAAGTATGTTCCAGACTCTAGGGATTGGATTGACGTGTATATCTTCAAGTCGATATTGTTAGGAATATGTCCTAGAACTTGTAATTATTTAATAAAGATACTTTATTTTGAATAAATTAAATAAATAAACTCAAGTTTTTTCTTTATCTATATTGATTCATTGACGATATAAAAATATGTGTACATATCTATATCAAACATTCAAATAGTAAAACTCAAAGTTACTATTATGAAATAATGACTAAGTATGTGAGTCATACGAGAGGATTAAAGTCAAGATGAGTAACTTAAAACTGTTGATAACTGACCTTTTTTATAGTAGGCAAATGATTTTATCCGGATCATTCATGTGGGTGACGTGAAATTGAAGTATCATATATAATGTTGATTGTATAAGATAGGACCACGATATTTGATCAATATCTCAATTGTATTGTTTACGAGAAATGATTGCATATCAAACTAAGTTTATCATAGTGATAGATCTCAATCCTAAGTGAAATGTGGACTCCTATTCATGGAGTTATGTTCTTTCATTCACATGGTTGAGATTGATCTGAATGAATGCTCCACATACTCCCGTTTTAGGAACATAACGAGATAATAGCTGGGACCACATTTACCCAAGATGGGATACATAACTTTCCTATAAATTCACGGTATCAAAGTGATACCTAATCATTTTAGGAACTTTAGGAAACTCCCTTGATGTACTAATTCGAGACATGGACAAGTGGAGCCACAACTTTTATGGATCATAAAAGTATTTTATATCTAATTTTACTGCAAATGATGTTCATTAGTGAATCAGCAGGAACACAAAGATAAATCGTTAATTACACGGGTAAAATTATAAATTTATCCCATCTATAATTATGAGTTTTTCACGTGAAAGATATACTACAGATATGATAAAAGATAAACTAATTGGACATAACTCATCTATAGTGAGGGGAGTTCAACTATGAATTAGTGGAATTATTCATAGTTAAATAATAACTAGTTGACTAATTATGAGTTAATCACTCAATAGGTTCATCAGGTCCCTGGACTAGCCCAAATAACGTTATAACAAAACAAGTCATTTGTTGAACTATTAAAGAAATAAAGAATTTAAGAAAATTAAGTTACTTAAATAGGCAATATTAATTGTTTAAATGTTGAATATATTTAAATGGTATTTAATAGAAACATTATTAATTGTTTATATAATGCGTTTATTTAAACAGAAAAATAATAATGAAAGATTATTAATAATAAAATATTATCAATCAGAATTATTAATTAATTAAATAATGAGTTTATTTAATGAAAAATTAATGGTCAATATATTAATTATTAGTTTTTTAAATAATGAAAAATTCTTTAAATGATAATTAATAATTAAATATTATTTTATGATAATTAGTTGGGAGAAAATATTAATATTATTAATTGCTTAAATAAAGTGTTTTATTTAAATGGTAATTAATAAATTAATTAATATTAAAATTTTATAATTAATTAAGTTTGACTTATTTAATTTAAGAGAGACTTTTTAGCCCAACTGAATTAATGAACCAAATTGAAAATGGCCCAATTAATTAATTAAATAAATTAGATTTATTGATTAACTAATGACATAATTTTTGGCCATATATGTAATTTTAAGGAAGATAATTGTTTGAATTATATCGTAAAAATATTTACATAGATCTATTTACCTAAAAAATGTAAATAAAAGAAAATTCAATTTTTCTCTTTATCGAATGCTAACTTTGGCCATGTGTAGATAAAGGAGAGAGAATGATCTTTTTATTTTATATATATCTCATGGAATTTTTCTTATTTGATTCGATATTCTATTTGCCTATAAATAGGAGGCTTGGGTTATTCATAAATCACTTCAATTCAATTCTTTAGAAATTGAAAATCTCCCTTCTTCTCTTCTTCCTTCATTGCCAATTTTACCTATATAAAATTGGAAGAAATTTTTTCTATTTCTTCTTAATTTCTACTAGTTCTATCTCACAATTGGGTTTTGTTAACATTCGTGGATATATATAGTCTAGAAGATCCGGTGTTGAAGGGTTTGTTTGTTGTAAACAAACCTCCAACCAATTCTCTATAATTTATTCAATGTAAGTAAAATTTATTGTTATTGAAAAAGCCTTAAACTTTAAGTCAAGGTTTAATCACAATTGCATGATATTAATAAATCCTTAATTAAATATTAATTAGTTTACTAAATAAAATTCCTTAGTAAAGTAGTCTCTTCACTCTCTTCTCCTCCTTTCCCTATATTGCCAATTTTTACATAGTATTTTAGAAAGAAAAAATATTTTTCTTTTTCTTAAATTTTCTTCCAGTTCGATCCCACAATCATGTTTCGTTAACGTTCGTGGATATAGTTTAGAAGATTCGGTGTTAAGGGTTGATGTTGTAGAGAAATCTCTAACCAATTCTCCATTATTTTCTCAATGTAAGTAAAATTTCGAAAACCTTAAGTTTTCAATTTAAGGTTTGATCAGAATTGCATGATATTAATGAATCCTGAATTAAATGTTAATTAGTTTACTAAATAAAATTCCTCTAATTTAATACACTAGTCCCTTCATATATGTCTCTGGATTTAACTCTTCGTTAACTCTGTACGGGCCATCCCAAGTTCGCCCTAACCTCCCCAATCCGGGCTCTTGGGTGTTCCAGAACACTGCCCTTAGAACTAGATCATTTATCTAGAAGGACCGCTGCTTCACTTTTCTATTGTTGTACTTTGCCAAATTTTGCTAGTAGTTCGTAAGGCAAAAAGTGCTTGATCTCTCTTTTCATCGACAAGGCCAAGGTCTTCTGCCATCATCCAATTGTTCTGATCTCTGTGGATCGAACTTCGGGTGGTCAGGATTATCATTTATGTGGGGATGGCTGTTTCATCCAGAATGCCATAGCGAAAGGTGTTTCACCTATTGAGATTCTTGGGGTGGTTCGATAGGCTCATTAGACTTCCGGCAGTTCATCTACCTATTTTCTCTTTCCTCATTCCAATATTTTCTTGAGAGAATTCGTTACTTTTTTTCAAGCTTCAGCCTGACCATTCGCTTGAGGGTATCGAGGTGTGGAGTATCTAAGTTCTACTTTTTTATCCGTGCAGTTATGATGACCATGGAGATTTCAAAGTGCGTGAAGATGTTTTTCATAGGAAGTTTTCAATTTTTCACTCTGTGATCATGGCAAGAGGCTCAACCTCGATCCATTTGAAAAAGTAGTCTATTGTGATGAGGAGGTAGTATTTCTGTCCTACGGTGGTTGGGAGCTTCCTTACAAAGTCTAACCTCCATTGCACGAATGGCCAAAAGGCCGAAATAGTTGTCAATTGTGCAAGGGGAGAGTGGTTGACTTTAGGGAATTCTCTGGCATTTGTCATATTTGACCATGAATTCCTTCGTATCTTTGAGCATAGCGGGGCCAGTAGTATACCTGCATCTTTTCCCTTTGAGTTAAGAACCATGACCCAACATGATTTCTGCAGTGACCGAGATGGAGTTTTTTCAACACATAAGAACTCACCTATTTTCCCAATCATTTTAAGTAAAGTTCGTCAAAAGACCTTCTGTACAAGTTTACAACTCTTCCCGGATAAGCGATTTCCAAGCGACTTGCATTCAGATTTTATGGGCTTCAAGCCTTTCCCGGGGGGGGAGCTTATCCATAAATAATTAATGATGAGGCTTCGCCAATCAAAATCATTTATTTGATTTTGTTCCTCTATTGGCATAGCCAGTCCGATCACACTCTCTCCACTCCCCCTATCTGTGATCATTCTTCTTGTCTCTGAAATAACAGCAGATCCAAGGTTGGCCAATGTGTCAGTGTGGCTATTTTCCATCCTTGGTATATCACAAATTTCGTACTCATCGAAATCCAGTAAACGGATTGGACCTTTTCCAGATACTTGATCTTCCTAGGATCCTTCACCTCGAAATTCCCATTGACTTGATTTACTATGAACTGGGAGTCGTTTCTAATGTTCAGAAGCTTAAGCCCCATTTTTTGGCTCCCCATCTATCAACACATCGTACTAAGCATATTTATTGTAGTTCCGGGATTGTAGTTGATGTCATACCCTCGTAGTTCTATAGTCATTTTCATGAGCCGTCCTAAGACGCCCTGCTTGTGAATGATCATTTTTAATGGGAAGGTTGTTCTTATGATGATCGGATACCCATGAAAATAGTGTTTTTAACTTCTAGGTTGCTACGATGAGTGTTAGTGCTAGTTTCTCCATAGTTGAGAACCTTGTCTCGGCATCTACCATGGTTTTCCTGACATAATAGACGGGTTGTTGAAGCTGACCATCTTCCCTTACCAGGGCAAAACTGACTACAACATCGCATACTGCTAGGTAAATTTTGAGTCTTTCCCCCTGGGTCGGCTTTGATAGTAGTGGTGGCGATAAGAGATAGTTTTTAAGCCCATCGAAGGCCTTTTAGCATTCTTCTCCCCAGTCAAATTATCTGCTTCTCTTTAATACTTTGAAGAACGGTAAGCACTTGTCTAAGGATCGTGAGATGAAGCATTTCAGGGCTTCTATGCATCCAGTTAACTTTTGTATCCCTTTCAGTCCATCTACTTGACACCAGATGACCCAAGAATTTTCCAACTGGAATGTCGAAGGTACATTTATTCGGATTCGACTTCATTTCGTACTTATTCAATACTGTGAAAGCTTGTTCCACATGCAGCGAGTGATCTTCCACTCATTCGAATTTTACCAGCATATCATCAATGTATACTTCCATCGTCTTCCCCAGTTGGTCTTTGAACATTTTGTTCATGATGTTCGGGTTTATACCCAAAATCATATGTAATTCAATTAAACTATAAATAAATAAAGGAATTATTAATTAGTAATGTTTACATTGTCATTTATTATTGTTTAATAAATGTAATCCATCATAAGATCGAGAGTCACTTATGATAACTTAAAGTGAGCATGTGATGCGGGAAGATTCACTTAAGTTGTAACTCAAATAGTCTGTGGTATATGAATAAATGTTAGGTGCCTTATTTCTAATAACACCACTAACACGGCCCACTTGTGAATTGGCACAAGTGATCTCATCTGGATCGCTCATGTAGAGACATGTGAGTAGGGGTACTGATGCAATATAGATTGTAGTAGACTAGACTAAGATATACTTACTATATTCTGGTAAAGTCGTTATAGAAAGACACTTTGTATATCAATCGGTTGATCATGTACAATTGATCTTAATCTTGAGTAGATTACGAACTCTTGCTCACAAAAGACAAACATTTTATTTGCATAGGTGAGAGTGACTCGATATAGTTCGCTCAATATGCCTCCCACTTTGGGATTGCATCTTGGTTATAGCTGGGAACATAATTACACAAGATTGGAATTCACTCTTTTCCTTATAGTAAAATAGATAAGTAGTTCCCTTATGGATTGATTAGGTGCTTGAATAGCGGAGCCCCATTTTCTCTGATCAAGGAAAAAGCAAAGACGCATAATGGAAATTATGTAAGGTTGTCCATTAGAAAATCAGTTGGGCTTAAAGAACAAGATGTATCATGGAGGTTAATCCGGTAAAATTACTTAGCCATGGATACGAACTACCTGTGAAGGATCAAAGTGTAGTAAATGATTTTAGTCCATGGACATAACTATGTCTATAGTACTAAAAGTGCAACTCTAGATATTTAGTGTAGTTATCTAGGAGTTAATGAATAAGAATTAATTGTACATGAACGCTCAACGCAATTATGTTTTAGGAACATAACAAGATAGTATCTGGGAACACAATTACACGAGATGGAATTCATAACTTTCCTATAAATTAACGGTATCAGTGTGATACCTAAACATTTTAGGAACTTTAGGAAACTCCCTTGATGTACTAATTCAAGACATGAACAAGTGGCACCACAAATTCTATTGATCACAGAAGTATATTATCTGTAGTTTGACTACAAATAATGTTCACTGGAGAATCAGCGGGAACACAAGGATAAAACCAGTAATTACAGTGGCAAAACTATAAACATAATCCACCTGTAATTATGAGGGTTCCACGTGAAGAATATGACATGGCTATAAATAAAATATAATCTAAATGGACATAACTCATCAATAATGAGGGGAGTTCAACTATGAATATACAATGGAATTATTCATAGTTAGATAATAAATAATTAACTGATTATGAGTTAATCACTTAATTGACTAATTATTAAGCCCATGATCTATAGGTCCATCAAGTCCCTACCCAATAATCATAGTCGCAAAATCACTTGAAGAAATGAATATAATTTATGTAAGATAAGTTACTTGAATAGACAATATTAATTATTTAAATATTGAGTATATTTAAATGATAATTAATATAAACATTATTAATTGTTTAAATAGTGAGTTTATTTAAACAGAAAATTAATAATAAAATATTATTAATTGTTTAAATATTGAGTATATTTAAAGGGTAATTAATAATTTGAAATTAATTTATAATTATTAATTGTTTAAATAATTAATTTTATTCGAACAAAAATTAATAACTAAATTTATAAATTAGTAATAAAATATTGTCAATTAGAATTATTAATTAATTAAATGATGAGTTTATTTAATGGAAATTAATAATTAAAATATTTAGTATTAATTTTTTAAGTAATTAAAATTATTTAAATAGAAATTAATAATTAAATATCATTTGATAATATTTAGACGGGAAAAAATATTAATAGTATTAATTGTTTAAATAAAATATTTTATTTAAAAAATAATTAATAAATATATTAATTAAGTTGGACTAATTAATTTAAGAGAGAGATTCTAGCCCAATTGGATTAATGAACCTAATTGAAATTAGCGCAAAATAATTAATTAAATAAATTAGATGTATTTATTAATTGTTATAAAAAAAAATTGGCCATATATATTTATTATTAGAAAAATAATTATTTGAATTATATCCTAAAATAATTACATAGATTTAATTACCCAAAATAAATCAAATAAAAGAAAATAAAATATTTTCTCATTTGTCTAAGGTATTTTCGAAAATACCAAGATAAAGGAAAGAGAAAATCTTTTTTCTTTTATATTTATCTCCGTAGAATTTTCCTTATTTGATTAGATATCCCATAAGCCTATAAATAGGAGGCTTGGGTCTTCGATAAAAGACACAACTCAATTCCTAGAAATTGAAATTCTCTCTTCCTCTCCTCCTCTAAACCTTGCCGATTTTAGGCTTTATTTTTAGGAAGAATTTTTTTGTTTCTTGTTCCTAATTTCTCTTAAAGTTCGATCCCACAATCGGGTTTTACTTGTTCGATTGGGATATAGCATAGATGATCTAATGTTGCTGAGGATTGATGCTGTAAAGAAACCTTCAACCATATCTCCATAAATTACTCAATGTAAGTAAAAGGGTTTTATTTTTAAAAAAACTAGCACGAATTTACATGTTTTTATCACAATTGCATGATGATTAATAAATCTTAAATTAATTATTAATTAGTTTACTAAATAAAATTCCACTAATTTAGTAAAGTAGTCCCTTCAAGATTAAATAGAGGAGTCTATTTAATTATTTAATTTGAGGTAGTCAAATTAAGGAAGAATAAATAAATAAAAGGAGTTTTATTTATTTAAATATTTAATAGAACTGTTATATTAAATAAAAAGGAAAATTAAAATGCCCAATATTTTCGTGGAGATGATGGTATGGGTGGGTGACATGCAACTTTGGTTTTTATTTAACCAAAAATATGCATTTTAGTTTATTTAAATGAGTAAGATATGGAATAATTAATTTAAATTAACATGGATTAATTTAAATTGTGATATGGGAATATCTTATTATGGAATAAGATATTATCTCTTAATTATTCAAAATATATTTTATAATATCCTTATTTAATTATTTGATGGGTTAGTTAAATCTAACAGACGTATCATTTTTATTTTATTTTTTAAACAGGGGTATGTGAAAATACCTTTATACCCATCATTCAACCCATAGTTAATCCTTAGTCAAAACTAACCTAACACTAGTTATTCTTTTTACCCAAGTAGTAACTTTTCCCTCTCCATCACAAACGACACTTGCCTCTGGAAGTCACCCCAAGATTTTTCATCTAACCCCAATTTTCACGTTGGCCAATTTTTCTTCATCCCCACCTGTTTTCGTCTGCCCTAACTTCTTTGGTTATCTTCTTCTGTCTAGTATATCTGTAAGAGTACGTCTTTGGACTTATGTTTGCTCCTACAAGATTTGATGAAAGAGAGTCAAACGTTGTTGTGATTACGACATGGAATCCGTTTGATGGAAGATCATTGACGGAGGGGATTTTTTTGGTGTTTTTATGTAATGAAATTGTAATTGGATTTAGAAAGAGTTTTTAATGTAATGAACTTGATACTAAATGTTTCTAAAAACTTTTGCGAGATTCGTGTTATTGTGGTTTTTAGAAGGAATTTTTGGATTTGATACTAGTTTGTAAAACTTTTGTGGGATTCAAATTGTTGTGGGATTTAGAAGGAATTTTTTACTATGATACTAGTTTATATGTTTATGAAAACTTTTGTATGTTTATAAATTTGATACTAGTTTTTATGTAATCAATTTACTCTTTTTTTACGCATTTAGAAGATAAAAAAGAAGTATAAGTTTGATAGCTTGCTTTAATTACAATTTACAACATCATATACAACCCTGTTATTGGAATGTTATAAATTTATGACCTCAGTTCAAATAAAAAGAAATGTATGAATTGTTGAGATGTTTATGACCCTATGTTAAAAAGTATTAATTTTCACCTCTTTATGACCCTCTGTTCAAAGCATCAACATGGGCTTTGTTGTGATGTTCCATTTAGTAATCTAGGAAATATTGAAGGATTCATAAAAATCTCCATTCAAGTTTTTTTTTAATCTCAGTATATTACGAGAATTATGAAAATCCCAGCTCGAAGACGTAATTGAAACAAAATGGAAGAAACAAGAAATCTTAAAACCAGAAAACTCTAAATTGAAGATGCACAAAGAAACAAATTTGTATTTTCGATTTCATTTTGCAACATAACCGAAGGATCGGGCTTGAAGAAAACGTTAATGGGTTAATCAGGATAAAATGGTATTCTCACATATCTCTTCTTATAAATATAAAATAAAAAATGATAGTTATGTTAGATTTAACATTTTTTTGTCCAGGAAATTTTAATGAGGGAAGTGCAGGGGTGAAAAAAATTAAATTGATATTTTAAGGGTGTAAATTGAAAAAGCCTGAAAGTGGAGGGGTCATTGGTGCATTTAACCCTTATTTGATAATTAAAAGATATTCAAAGATTTTCTGAAGCCTTAGTTTTCCTATAAATAGGAATATTGGGGTGACCTCAAAACATACAACTAAGAGAGGAAAAAAAGGCTCAAGAAAAATTCCTCATCCTTTCTCTCTCTGGCGATGCTAACCCCCTGTGGTCTAAGGGAAAAAATTTCTTTGCTTTTCCTTTTTCCAAAGAAGATATTGCCCCCACACCGATTCTCTTTTGAGCTTAGTGAGGAAGAACTTTTTGGTGGTCCCAGGATCGTAACCAAGAAAGACGAGAAAAAGTCAAACACTTCTCGACAAAGGTTAGTCTTCTATTTATGCATTAAGTTTTAGAATAATATTATACTGCAAGGAATTATCCTTGGAAATTCTGCGTAAGAACTCTTTTATAGAGGCCTCAATCCCAATAACTGGTATCAGAGCAGTCATTTTTCTATAATACTTTTCTAAAAAGATTTTGTTATGATGGGAAAAACTATTTTAAAAGGAGTTTTAAAATATATGGTTTGCGTTTTGGTTGAATTTGGAACTATTGGCATAGGTTTATTTTCTTTCTTAGAAATTTTGTAAATCCATTCGTTGGATATTGGATGTTTTAATCATATGGGGATATCGATCGAAATGACGAAGGAAAGAAAAGCGAGCTGAATCCTGATTGGTACTTAAGAAGTTGGTACCGCGAGCTACAGGCAAAGGATACCACCGTCGCGGCGGTGCTCGCTGCTTCTACCAACAAATTTTTTTTTTTAATTATCGTTTTTCGGGTGATCCTAGAGATGTTCGTGATGAAAGTTTTTTTCTATATTTACATATAGATTTTATTTTCATAGATTTGGCCAATATTTTCCCAACCAAAATTTCTTATTTATTATATTTAAATAGTATTAATTAATGCATAAAGTGTGTCATAAATAATTATTTCTATCATAAATGAGTAAATGTCATGATCATGCATCATTAATAGAGATGATTGATATTATGCTCATGCCTTGGGTAAATATAATTGTTATATTTATTGTGCTATAATTTTAACTAAGGGGTTAATTAGTAATTACTAGCAGCATGTTTTAGGTTTTAATTAAATTGGTCTTAAAGAGTTTAGCAACCATTTTTTGATTAATTGTTTAGTTGTAAATAGGATTTGAAACTAAAACCTAAAAGATAATGTGTCATTATTTTTAATTAAGAAGTTAATTAAAATTAATTGATGAAGTTGAGTTTATTAATTTAAATAGAACTCTGGCGAGAAAGTTATGCCTTAGATAAGAGGTTATTTAATCATTCCATTAACACATGACTCCTCTAACTGTGAGTGATATCTTATTAATAATTCACTTCATTAAGACGATGCATAATGTGTTAAGATATTAAAGGTAGCCTGGGTATATTTAAGTAAAATCCTTAGCTACCTATATTGAGTAGAAGAAGGACAAGTGACAACTAGCCCTGCAGTTTCCAAGTTGGAATCAATGTGTGAGATTCATATAGAGCTTCACTAGTGTTGGTAACTCTTCACTCATTCCCTCCAGAACGTATCTGTATGAATCAACACTCGAGTGATTCTCTTCGGGATAGGGTTTTTTAAAGCTTTGTGTAACGACCCGACCCAAAAATACCCGGATAAATAAGTAAATACATAACTCATTTGAAAATATAATTTAATCAGAGTAAAACCAAATAATAGAGGAAGCGTTTATTTGATAACCAAACAGATGTTCAAAACAAAACCTTTATTTTGGCACCATTTTAAATAATTAAAACAAATAAAATAAATGAAAATGTAAAAATCCATAAATAAACTGACAAAATAGTCAATAAAATGAAATATCCGAAAATAAAATAAAATGAGGAAATGACACATCCTAAGGGCTCTCAGTGTAGCACCATCCTCGTCAATTGCCATGGTTTCCAATATTATCAATGCTACCTTTAAAATAAAGTTTGTAGGGCATTCGAATACCGTGAGTTTTTAGCTCAGTAGATTAAATCCAAACTCAAATAAGCAAATTAAATTCAACACATAATCATATAATTATAATAACTTATGGATACTCGTCTATTTCCACCATTCATCAATAACTAGTAGGTACTTAGCCTACGAAGATTATAACCACAATGTAGGTACTTAGCCTACGTCACCTCTTTGTTATTGTTAAGATTGCATGGCATGCTACACGCTTGAAGATATGATCATGGTGCCTTATAAGCCACCACGATACGTGCCATAGCATCCATTATTAAATTACTATTAAATTTGCATATATGTATGATAGTGGGGTATAGGGCCACTCATGATACATGCCATACTATACGCTTGAAAATATGATCATAGTGGGGGTATAAGGTCACTCATGATACGTACCATAGTATACGCTCTAGAAATTTAATATATGTTAATTATTAGGTTAGTTTAACCTCAAACCACTACTAGGCCCTAATTATAGCACATGACCAACTAACGAACATAAATTAAATAAATACAATATTTGCAAATCAAACAAGAACATAATAACAATAATTAAAAACAACAACAACAACAATAATAATAATAATAATGATATTTAAAATCAATAATAATAATTAAAATTGATAATTCTTCTCCCGAAAATATCATAATAATCACTTAACAAACAAGCAATCACAGTGGATTCAATTTAACTTCTAAGTATGAATTAACCTACCTTAATCGCAGATTGAAGTAGCAAAAGCCCTCAAAATAAATCCAATAAAACTCCTAACGATGCCAAAAACCTGTATTGACATTAATTTAAAGTCAATTTATCGAGAACTAAGCTATCGGGACGAAAACCGGCTCAATTTGACCCTAATTAGGCCCTAAACCGGTCCAATTGAACCAAGTCCAGCCGATCCAGATGGACCGGTTCTTCTCCATAGAGGCAGCGCTGAAACGAACAGCAAAAAAAAAAAGCACGTAAGCTCACCTTCCCGGCGATGGCAGCGCCTGTAAGCGTGAGGTTTTGGGTTCGTTTTGGCGAAATTAACCGGGGAAGCGTCTTATAATCGAGTTAACGTGACCCAACATACAACAACTCGAAAATCAAAGATCCAAACTATGAACTCGAGTTTTTCCAGTGAGCAATTATCCAGAATCTGGCGAGGTCTTAAACGCAAGGAAAAGCCATGAAAAACGAACGTAAATTGGCTTGAAATCAATAGGAATTCTAAGGAAAAATCTAAAGGATGAGTTACCTAGAAAATTCTCGAATTAAACAAGAAAGTTCTCAATTTTTTGCGAAGAACATGATCTATTGCGGCTGCATCCAAAACAGACATGAGAAGCTTCAAATTCAGACACTAAATGAATGTTTAATGATGTTAGGAAGATGATTTAACGAAAGGAAAGACTAACCACGAATCACCTCGAAGATTCAACGAAGGAGAAGAATAATTTTGATGAAAACTTCTTAACGGCTATTGACGAGAGAGACGTGAGATCTTAGAGGATTTAGGTTTAGGGTTTTGAATAATATGAATGCATGAAGACTACCAAAAGACTATAATGCCCTTATTACGAAAATATAACTAAAGGACATAAGCGGTATCCAGGCCATATCTTTTTACTCGGGACTCGGAATTAAACGTAGTCAATGGCGTTGGATTCGTATCGACGCGACGGTTCGGGAAAATTAAAGATAATTTTATTTGGATCAAAATTGGTGAAAAGACTATAATGCCCTTGAGCGAAAATCCGGGTTGTTACACTTTGATATTTGACTCCCCCTTTGGTGACACTCATCAAAATAACTTTAAGCGATCTAAAACTTGGGTAACACTCAAAGGGACTCATTTAGAAAGACGCTTAAGAGTTTTGATGTTTGACTCTCCTTTTAGTGACACTTATCAAAATTAATATTTAAGTGATCTAGATGTTTCACCTGACCAAAACATGGTAACTAAAGGACTGCAGGATATGAGATACTCTGGGGATATTCATTAATTAAGAGGAGTCTCATTTTAGTGGGAGGGAACCTTGACCTACCTACGTAAGTATCGTTTCTGTCAAACTAATATACCATGGCATATAAATTGTGTTTAAAAGATTTTCATTCAATGTGCATTCATGATCACGTTTAATAGATGCCAAAAGTATGAATGAATGGATATGTAAAGTTATATAACTAAAGCATGTGTTTATTTATATACATAAAATTATATAGAACTCTTTAATTGCTATTCTTGCTATTGAAAAACTTAATGGTGAAAATTTTACGTGGAAAAACAACATCAATTACCATTCTGGCTATTCAGGATCTCAAATTCACCCTTCTAGTGGAATGTCCTCCAAAACCAACTACTAATGTCGCTTGAACGGTTCGAGAGGCTTATGATCACTGGATCAAGGCTAATGAGAAAGCTCGTATCTATATCTTGGCTGGACTTACTGAAGTCATAGCCAAAATACTTGAACCTCTGTCTATAATATATGAGATGGTGCAATCGGCACAAGAGATGTTTGGCAAGCCATCTGAGGAAGTCAATGTGACGACCTGACTCAATGTAAAATAAATAAATAAATAATAAAGGAACTCATTTCAATTTTATAGATAAAATCAATAAATGTGGAAGCCTCTTTTTTAAATCACAAATAAAATGATAAAAACAAAAAGTTTATTTATGGTGCCATTTTAAAGAATAAAAATTCTAAAATAAATAAAAAGAATGGGTTTAATAATAAAAATGAAATAACCCAAATAAATGAAAAATAATCAATAATAAAAATCCGAAAGAGAAATATGAAAATGAATAAGTCCTAAGGACTCCATGTGTAGCACTATCCTCGTCACACGCCTCGATTCCCAACATTATTATTGTTACCTGCAAAATTTAAATTTGCAAGGCATTCAAATAACGTGAGTTTTTAGCTTAGTAGATTAATTTCAACTTATATAAGTAAGCTAAATTGAAATCACATCATAGATATAAAATTCATGGATACTAGTCCAATTCCACAATTCATCATTTATTTGTAGGTAGTTAGCCTAATTAATTAGTAGGTACTTAGCCTCCAACAACCCTTTAATCCTTATTTAAATTAAATTATGCATATATGTATCATAGTGGGGGTATAGGGCTACTTATGATACGTGTCATACTATTCGCTTGAAAATATGATCATAGTAGGGTATAAGGCCACTCATGATACGTGGCATAGTATACGCTCTACAAATTTAATATAAGTTAATTAATAGGTTCAACCAGACTTGTAAAACTTAAAGGCTCTATTTATCACCTTTCGATTCATCAAACATAAATAATAATTAAACAATATTTGGAAGTCACAATAATCACATAATAATTCCAATAAAATTAGTAAATCATCTCCCAAGTCATACCATTAATCATAGACTATTTAAATATACAAAATAAATTCAATTTAACACTTTAAGAAGGAATTAACCTACCTTAATTGCAAATTGAGCAAGCAATCGAACTCGAAATAACGCCAAATAAAATCCTAGAGATGCCCAAGACCTGTGATAACATTTAATTAATGTCAATTTCACGAGAATCGGAGTAACGAAACAAAAAGTGGCTTAAATTGAGCCAAAATTGGCCTTGAACCGGCCAATTGGACCAAACTCAGACTGTCCAGTTGGACCAGTTCTTCTCCAATAATCCATTCGCAGTGCTGAAAGAGGAAAACGTTGCACGGCGTTTTCCTTGCTTGTTTTTATTTATTTTATTTTTTTATTTTTAAAAACCAAGGGAGTAGCTTACCCAATCTCGAAGGAAAACGCCCCCCCTCGTATCGGATCTAACGAAACTAATAACCCACGAAAAACAGCTTCAAAAATCGAGCAACTTATGAAGAAAATTTTTTAGATTCCGGCGACTATTAAAGCATATTCCGGCGAGGTTTAAAACTGAGGAACACACAAGAAAAACACGATCAATCATTTTGAAATTATAGGAAATCAAAAGGAAAACCCAATGGATGCACTCACCTCGCGTGAAAACGAAAGAAACCCGTTAATTCCTCAATTTTTTAATGAAGCAAAACCCTAACTCCGCAACCTAATAACCTGTCGAACAGCAAGGAAATTAACGTCCATTTTTCTTGAAAACAACCCAGAAACAATAATGAGACACAATAAAAGAAATCCAACAAAAAATTACCTAAGAAACAAAGAAAGGAAGGAATGATGTTTTCTTTGATTCTTGGCAATGTTCAAGAAACCCTAATGAAGCTCATTTCTGTTATACAAATGGCAGCCACTTGTGTCAAATAAAAGCCGGAAACGATAGAGAAACGTAAGGAATTCATCTCGTATGAGAAGAAGTTAAGAGACGTAGAATTTACCTTGAAGATTCGAACGTCAAATCATCGAAAAATGAAAGATGGTTGAGAGAGACAAAAGCATTTGACCTAGGTTTTTGTTCCATTTAATATATCAGGCTGCTCGCGAAATAACCGAAATAACCCCAGTTAAAAATATAATAAGAAAGGATAAAATAGGTATTTTGGTCATATATTTTCACTCGGGACTCGGAATTGAGCATAGTCAATTGCGTTGGACTCGTAATGACGTGACAGTTAATTATGATTCAAAATAAAATTATTTCGATTGAAATTGAAGAAAAGACAAAAATGCCCTTACCAAAATCTCGGGTTGTTACAATCTTCCCTACTTAAAAAGCTTTTCAAGCGTCACTGTCACTGAAATAAGAATGGATACTTTGTTGACATCTCATCCTTGCGCTCCCAAGTTGCTTCTTCAAACTTTTGATTTCTCCACAACACTTTAACTAGCTCAATCTCCCTGTTTCTCAAAGTTTTACATTCCTCAGCTAAAATTTGATCAGGTACCTCTTCATAAATCAAAGCCTTACTCAGACGAAGTGGCTCAAAATCGATCACACGAAACAGATCCGTAGTGCATTTTCTCAACATAGACACATGAAACACATTGTGAACTGCTGATAAAACTTGCGGCAATGCTAATCGATAAGCAACTGATCCCACTCGCTTTAATATCTCAAATGAACCAATAAAGTGAGGACTAAGCTTCCCTTTACGCCCAAACCGCATAACAACCTTCATCGGCGACACTTTCAAAAAGACATGATCTCCAACGATAAACTCTAAATCTCGTCGTCTAGTATCAGCATAACTGTTCTGTTTACTCTGAGCAGTCTTCATCCGTTCTCTGATCAAATCTACAGCATCACAAGTTAATCGTACTAACTCTAGTCCCAAAAGTTTTCTCTCATCAATTTCATCCCAATGCTGTTATTATATGCAAACTCAACCAGATTCACCCTCTCAGTCTGACCATCCGTCTGCGCATGAAAAATCGTGCTAAAAAACAACTGGGACCCTAAAGCTTTATGCAAACTCTTCTGGAACTTAGAAACAAAATGACTGTCTCAATCTAAAACTATCTCAATCGACACACCATGAAGTCAAACTATTTCCTTCAAATACATCTTAGCCCATTTTTCAACTGAATAGGTCGGTTTTCCAAGTAAAAAGTGAGCTGACTTGGTCAATTGGCCAACGATGACCTAAATAGTGGTAAAGCCTGAAACTGTACTAGGTAACCCGTTAATAAAGTCCATAGATATCTTCTCCTATTTCTACTCTGAGACACTCAATGGTTGAAGATAACATAGAGGTTTTTGTCTCAAAGCTGCTACCTGCTGGCAAACCAAACATCTACTAACAAATTTAACTACATCTCTCTTCATATTAGGCCACCAATAATGTTATTCAATACATCTTTATAGAACCTGGGTGTATTGAAGAGATAGAATTATGCACTTCATCTAATAACTCACTCCTAAGAGTAGTATCATATGAAACACATAATCGCCCACGAAATAGAAGTGTGTAATCAGTAGATATAGAGTAATCACTAACTCCTCCTGGCTAAACTTATTCTATTTGCTCAACCAACTCTGGATCTACTCTCTTAGAATCTATAATTCTCTGCCTCAAAGTCGACCTGACTGTAAACTGTGCCATCAACGCAATAACCTCAGAAGTCAACATTGATTGTTATCTAAGCTCGCTCCCAACCTTCTTGTAACTTAGGCTGTGTAACAACAAGTGCGGATGAATGAGCCGACTTTCTACTGAGAGCATCTGCTACAACATTTGGTTTGCTTAGATGATACTGAATATTGCAGTCATAATCTTTTACCAACTCTAACCATCTGTGTTGTCTCATATCAGCTCCTCTTAAGTGAAGAAGTAATTTAGACTTTGGTGATCAGTGAAAATCTGAATCTTCTTCCCATACAGATAATGTCTCCAAATCTTCAGAGCATGAATCACCGCTGCCAACTCTAAGTCATGAGTTGGATAATTTTGTTCATAATCCTTCAACTGTCGGGATGAACTGTCGGGATGCATAAGATATCACTTTCCCATGTTGCATTAGTACACACCCTAAACCTTTCTTAGACGCATCGGTGTAAACAGTAAGACCACCTAAATTATCTAGAACTGTCAACACTGGCGATAAAACCAATCTCCTCTTGAGTTCCTGAACAAACTGCATCCCAAACTAAACCTTTACCCTTACGGGTAAGCTGGGTCATCGATTACGCTATCTTAGAGAAATCTTGGATGAATCTTCTATAATAACCTGCAAGCCCTAAGAAGCTTCTAATCTCACCAACATTAGTTGGTTGAGGCCAATTACTAACTACTTCAACCTTGGAAGGATCTACCGCAATACCCTTCTATGAAACCACATGACTTAAGAATGCAACTTCTTTCAGCCAAAACTCACACTTCGAAAACTTTGCATACAACTGATTAGCTCATAAAACTTCCATCACCGTGATGAGATGCTAAACATGCTAATCTTCTGAGGCAGAATACACACAAATGTCATCGATAAATATGATCACAAAAGAATCCAAGTAATCTTTGAACACCGTGTTCATGAGATCCATGAATGCAGTAGGGGCGTTAATCAGTCCAAATGACATGACCACAAACTCGTAATGACCATACCAGGATCTGAATGTTGTCTTAGCTATGACTTCCTCCCTAATCCTCAACTGATGATAGCTAGATTGCAAATCGGTTTTAGAAAACACAGAAGCTCCTTGAAGTTGATCAAACAAATCATCAACCTGGGCAAAGGATATTTATTCTTCACAGTCACTTTATTCAACTCCTTATAATTGATGCACAAACGCATGGATCTATCCTTTTTCTTTACAAACAGAACAAGTGCACCCCACGGGGAAACACTAGGTCTGATGAATCCTAAGTTAAGTAACTCCTGCAACTGAGCCTTAAGCTCTTTCAACTCTGCTTGTGCCATTCGATATGGTGCTTTTGAAATTGGAGCGGTACCAAGTACCAACTCTATACAGAAGTCTAGATCTCTAACTAGAGGTAAACCAAGAAGCTCATTAGGAAATACATCTAGATAATCTCTAATTACTGGCACATACTTCAAACTAGTCTCCGTTTGACTGTTATCAACTACACTGGTCAGATAACCCCACGCTCCTTGAATCACAATTTTGTAGCCTTTAAAGCTGACACGACTTTTGGAGTTGATCCAGTAATAGAAACCTTAAATGTAAAATGAGAACCATAAGGCAATCTGAACTCAACTTCCCTTTTATCGCAAATAATATTAGCATGGTTGGCAGACAACCGATCCATGCCAAGTATAATATCGAAGTCATTAATACTGAGAACTATCAAAGCTACACTCAGTTGATGACCACACAATTCAATAGGACCAGATCTGACTTCTAGTTAGCTAACAACAACACTCCAGCGGGAGTGGATACAGATAACTCAAATCCTAACGGTTCTAGTCCAAACATAGCATGCCTCATAAAATCATCAGATATAAAAGAATGATTAAAACCGGAATCAAACAAAGCAAAAGCGAAATGGCCAAGAACAGATAGTGTACCTATCACAACAGCTCTAGAATCAGATGTCTCACCTCTAGTGGTGGCAAATACCTTACCTTTATGAGGGTCCTGACGTGGCGGAGCGGGAAGAGCCTTAGGAGCTGGCCTCTATTAAGTGGAGTCATTGTAGTAGGGCACTGGGAAGAAATATGTCCCAACTGATTGCAAGTAAAACACTTTATCTTTGTGCACTGACCAGTGTGATGCTTTGAATAATGGAGACACTGAGGATATAAGATGTACCTCGAAGCCTGAGCTGACCTATTGTGGTGTTGCTGATTGCCCTGATGTGAATGATTACCTTGAAACTGTCTCAAAGTTAAATTCTGTTTTTGATGGCCACGAAACTGATAAAAATTCCTCTTCTGCCCAGAACCCTGCCCCTGAGATGCCGGTTGCTGAATCTTAATAGAACTACCCTTATCCAGAAACAATGTGATACTGAGAGCTGTAGCATAAGTAGTTGGAAAATGAGCTTCCACACCTCCCTGGATGTCCTCTCTAATGCCCATAACAAAAGCTTCCACTTTCTTTGCTTGGGTATCAACGTGCTCAGGAGCAAAACGAGACAATCTGTCAAAGTCCCTCTCATACTCAGCAACGGATCTCGACCCTTGAGTCAAAGTCATCAATTCTTTCTTCATCTGATACTTATACGACTTGGGATAATACTTGTCAAAGAATCTCATTTTGAAAGTTTCCCAAGGTATAAGACCATCAAATCGATCAATTGATCTCACAATAGAATCCCACCAATAACGAGCTTCTTCTTTCAACATAGCATCCCCACAATGACCTTTTAGTCTCTCAGGAACATTAATCTCCTCAAAACTAGCCTCTATCTGATAAACCCACGCATCTGCAGCTGCGGGATCCATAGACTTCCCATCAAAAGTCTTGATTAAACTCTTATGAAGCATTGTAAGAAATCTCGCCTCAACAGTCATCTCAGATCGATTTGATACTGGCTCAGGTGCCTGTACTTGTGCTCTACTCATAGCCTATATAAGCATAGCAAACTGCTCGTCTGAGAAGGTCACGACAGGAGTTGGCACAACAAGAGCCGGTGCAACAGAAATTTGCTGGTTTTCCTGTTCTCCCTGAATCCCTTGTTCATTAACATTGACCTCATCCATTGGTGCAGCTCTTCTATGCTCATAAGTTTGCAAATGTGGAGGCATTCTGAATCACAAACAAAATCAAACCTCTTAGGGTTTATCATTATAAATATTTACTAGTCCACCAACATAATAATGTCATTATAATATAATCAGAATTATTAAATTCAAGGCATACCTGGCGCTGACGAGGTGCTACACTGGCCCTAAAGACTTTCTAATGTATGTAATACATACAGTCTTCAGAACCCTTAAACTTAGGGTTCTGATACCAACTGTGATGACTCGACTCAATGTAAAATAAATAAATAAATAATACAGGAACTCATTTCAATTTTATAGATAAAATTAGAGTAAAATCAATAAATGCGGAAGCCTCTTTATTAAATCAAAAATAAAATGATAAAAACAAAACATTTATTTATGACGCCATTTTAAAGAATAAAAATTCTAAAATAAATAAAAGAATAAGTTTAATAATAAAAATGAAATAACCCAAATAAATGAAAAATAATCAATAATGAAAATCTCAAAGAGAAATATGAATGAATAAGTTCTAAGGCCTCCATGTGTAGCACCATCCTCGTCACGCGCCTCGATTCCCAACATTATTATTGTTACCTACAAAATATAAATTTGCAGGGCATTCGAATACCGTGAGTTTTTAGCTTAGTAGATCAATTTCAACTTATATAAGTAAGCTAAATTGAAATCACATCATACATATAAAATTCATGGATACTAGTCCAATTCCACAATTAATCATTTATTAGTAGGTACTTAGCCTAATTAATTAGTAGGTACTTAGCCTACAACAACCCTTTAATCTTTATTTAAATTAAATTTGCATGTATGTATCATAGTGGGGCATAGGGTCACTCATAATACGTGCCATACTATACGCTTAAAAATATATGATCAAAGTGGGGTATAAGGCCACTCATGATACGTGCCATAGTATACGCTCTACAAATTTAATATAAGTTAATTAATAGGTTAAACCAAACTTGTAAAACCTAAAGGCTCTATTTATCACCTATCGATTAACCAAACATAATTAATAATTAAACAATATACGGAAGTCACAATAATCATATAATAATTCCAATAAAATTAGTAAATCATCTCCCAAGTCATACCATTAATCATAGACTATTTAAACATACAAAAGAAATTCAATTTAACATTTTAAGTAGGAATTAACCTACCTTAATTGTAAATTGAGCAAGCAATCAAACTCAAAATAACACCAAATAAAATCCTAAAGATGCCCAAGACCTGTGACAACATTTACTTAATGTCAATTTCACGAGAACCGGACTAACGGAACAAAAATTGGCTCAAATTGAGCCAAAATTGGCCTTGAACATTTGACCTAGGTTTTTGTTCCATTTATATAGTAGGCTGCTTGCAAAATGACCGAAATAACTCTAGTTAAAAATATAATAAGAAAGGATAAAATAGGTATTTTGGTCATATATTTTCACTCGGGACTCAGAATTGAGCGTAGTCAATTGCGTTGGACTTGTAACGATGTGACGATTAATAATAATTCAAAATAAAATTATTTTGATCGAAATTAAAGAAAAGACAAAAATGCCCTTACCAAAATCTCAGGTTGTTACAGTCAAACATGAGGCTCTCAAGTTCATCATGAATGCCCGCATGAAGGAAGGAACTTCAACATGTCCTTTACATGATGGTACATCTCAATGTGACTGAGATGAATGGTGGTACTATAGACGAGACTAGCCAGATCAGCATGATTCTTGAAACCCTTCCAGATAGCTTCTTAATGTTTAAAAGTAACTATATTTTGAAAAAGGTGGGCATGAACATGTCCCATATTCTTAATGGACTACCGACTTTTGAGAGTATATTGTTGAAAGGCAAGAAAATAAAAGTTGTGGAAGCAAATGTTGATACTGCTCATGGTGCCTCTAGCTCAGGTACTAAGAATAATAAGCAGATATTTTGGAAAAAGAAGTGTAAGGGAGCTACCAACCCTACCAAGAAATCCAAGAGAGGAAAAATTCCCAAAGGAAAGTGTTATCACTGTAATGGTGAAGGGCACTGGAAACAAAACTATCCTAAATTTCTAGAAGATAAGAAAAAATATAAAGATAGTAAATATTATTTATTCTTCTTGGAAACATTTAATGTTGAGGATTGTAAATCCACATGGATACTTGATTCAAGAGCCACTAATCACTTCTGCTCTTCTTATCAAGGAAGTAACTCTTGGAGGAAGATCAAGCCTGGAGAAGTGTCTCTATGGAATATCATAGGCCAGATGGTGGATGTTGAAGCTGTTGCTGATGTAAAGTTATCTTTTAGCAATAAACTATTTATTTTTGTGAACACTCTTTATTATATTCTTATTTTAAACCGGAACATAGTTTTTTTGGGTTGTTTTGTAAATAATCTTATGTCGTAGATTTCGGTATTAATAAAGTTGATATTTTCAAAGATGAAAACTTTATTTGTTAAGGATTAGAAGATAACAATTTATATATACTAAAACCATTAGTATGTGCAACGTTTTATAATACTGAGTAAATTATGGAATAATTAAAATATATGGAATATCATAATTTAAATTAATATGATTAATTTAAATGAGTAAGATATGGAATAATTAATTTAAATTAATATGGATTAATTTAAATTGTGATATGGGAATATCTTATTATAGAATAAAATATTATATGTTAATTATTCAAAATATATTTTATAATATCTTTATTTAATTATTTGATAACTAAAAGATATTCTAAGATTTTATTAGGCCTTAGTTTTCCTATAAATAGGAACTTTAGGGTGACCTCAATGCTGGGGTTTCTGCCCTAAATCTTATGTAATTTAATTAAACTATAAATAAATAAAGGAATTATTAATTAGTAATATTTACATTGTCATTTATTATTAGTTTAATAAATGTAATCCATTATAAGCTCCTGAGTTACTTATGATAACTTAAAGTGAGCATATGATGCGGGAAGATTCACTTAAGTGTAACTCAAATAGTCTGTGGTACATGAATAAAGGTTTGGGGCCTTATTTCTAGTAACACCACTAACACGGCCCACTTGTGAATTGGCACAAGTGATCTCATCTGGATCGCTCATGTAGAGACATATGAGTGGGGTGTTGCTGCAATAGAGATTGTAGTAGACTGGACTAAGATAAACTTATTGTCTTATGAGAAACCCATTACAAAAAGACACTTAGTTTATCAATCGGTTGATCATGTACAATTGATCTTAATCCTGAGTGGATTACGAACTCCTATTTGCAAGGGACAAACCTTTGATTTGCATAGGTGAGAGTGACTCGAATAGTTCGCTCACTAAGCCTCCCACTTTGGGGATTGCATCTTGCTTATAGTTGGGAACATAATTACACAAGATTTGAATTCACTCTTTTCCTTATTGGAAAATAGATAAGTAGTTCCCTTATGGGTTGATTCAGGGTACTTGAACAGCGGGGCACACATAATGGAGATTATGTAAGGTTGTTCACTAGAGAATCAATTGGGCTTAAGGAACAAGATGTATCATGGAGGTTAATACGGTGAATTACCTAGCCATGAATAGGAACTAGTTGTGAAGGATCAAAGTGTAGTTAATGATTATAGCCAATGGACATAACTATGTCTACAGTACTAAGAGTGCAACTCTAGATATTTAGTGAAGTTATCTAGGAGTTAATGAATGAAAATTAATTGATTAAAAGGAGTTTTAATCAAAGGTAATTTTGGATCATTGGAGCTTAGTCCTATAAGTCCATTAAGTCCTCGAGTTAACGCATGTAATTGAGAACATAAATTAATATGATTGATTTCTTTGGAAAAATGGAATTAAATAGAGGAGTCTATTTGATTAATTAAAAGAAATTAAATAGAGGAGTCTATTTAATTAATTATGAGAGATTAAATAGAAGATTCTATTTAATTAAATTAATTTTGAGTTGTCCAAAATTAATGGGGATTTAAATAGAAGAGTCTATTTAAATATTTACTTTGATATTGTCAAATTAAAGAGGAAATGAATAAAAGGAGTTTTATTTATTGGAATAAATAAAATGAGTTTTATTTATTTAATTATTTAACGGAATTGTTCCATTAAATAAAAAGGAAAATAAATTGCCCAATATTGTCATGTGATGAAGATAGGGGCGTGTGACCTATGGTGGGTCACACGCCACCTTGGTCAAAGAGTTGACTAAGTTTTGCATTTTATTTTATTTAAAATATATGAATATCTTATTTTAAATTAATATGATTAATTTAAAAGGAAGATATGGAATAATATATTTAAATTAATATTGATTAATTTAAATAAAAGATATGAGATATTTTATTATGGAATAAAATATCAAATATATTTTAGAATATCTTATTTAATTATTTAATAATTAAAAGATATTAAAAAGATTTTCTGAGGCCTTAGTTTTCCTATAAATAGGAACCTTTGGGTGACCCCAAAACACACAACTAAGAGAGTTAAAGTAAAAAGCTCATGAAAACTTTCTCTCCTCCCTCTCTTAGCCGCTGGCCACAGTGTGGTCAAAGGGAAGAATTTTTCTTTCCTTTTCCTTTTTCCAAAGGAGATAGTGTCCACACATTGATTCTCTGTTGTGCTTAGTGAGGAAGATCTTTTTGTGGTCCTGGATCGTAACTAGCCAAGAACGAGGAAGAGCCAGACACTTCTCTACAAGGGTTAGTATTTCTTTTATGCATTTAGATTTTGATTATATTATACTGCAAGGAAAGATCCTTGGGACTTTCGTTTGAGAACTCTTTTAGAGGCCTCAATCCTAACAATTGGTATCAGAGCAGTCTTATTAATATAATATTTTCAAAATTATATGATGGGAATCAAAACTATTTTAAAAGGAGTTTTAAAATTGTGGTTTTGCGATTTTGGTTGAATTAGGATTTATTGGGCTAGGTTTTTCTTTCCTAGAAACTTTGTAAACCTTTCATTGGGTATAGGAAAATTTGTAATCGTTTTAATCATATGGAGATATTGATCGAAACGATGGAGGAAAAAAAGGCAAACTGGATCCCGATCGGTACTGAAAAAGTCGATCGCGAGCTGTAGGTGGAAAGCACCACCACGGCTGCGGCGCTGCGCTCGGCTGCATCAACGGAAAAAAAAATTGTTTTGGGCGGCGACGCCTAGGGTTAAAATCCTACTAAAGCATGTGTTTATTTATTTACAGCAAATTATGTCAAATTATCTTATTGCAATTCTTGCTACTGAAAAATTGAATGGTGAAAATTTCGCCACTTGGAAAAACAATATCAATACCATTCTGGTTATTGAAGATCTCAAATTCACCCTTTTGGAGGAATGTCCTCCAGAACCGCTTGCTAATGGCGCTCGAACAGTTCGAGAAGCATATGATCGATGGATCAAGGCTAACGAGAAAGCTCATGTCTATATCTTGGCTGGACTTACCGAAGTCGTATCCAAGAAGCTTGAACCTCTGCCTACAGCATATGAGATGTTGCAATCGGCACAAGAGATGTTTGGCAAGCCATCTGAGCAAGTCAAACATGAGGCTCTCAAGTAAATCATGAATGCTCGCAAGAAGGAAGGAACTTCGGTTAGGGAACATGTCCTTAACATGATGGTCCATCTTAATGTGGCTGAGATGAATGGTGGAACTATAGACGAGACTAGCCAGATCAGCATGATTCTTGAAAACCTTCCAGATAGCTTCTTATCATTCAAGAGTAATTATATTTTGAATAAGGTGGGCATGAAGATGTCCCAAATTCTTAATGAGCTACAGACTTTCGAGTATATGTTGCTGAAAGGCAAGAAGACGAAAACTGTGGAAGCAAATGTTTCCTCTGCTCATGTTGCCTCTAGCTCGGGCACAAAGAATAAGAAGCCAAGGTTCTAGAAAAAGAAGGGTAAAGGAGCAAATAAGAAATCCAAGAGAGGAAAGGTTTACAAAGGAAAGTGCTATCACTGTAATGGTGAAGGGCACTGGAAGAGGAACTGTCCCAAGTTCCTAAAAGAGAAGAAAAATGACAAAAAAGGTAAATATGGTTTATTTTTCTTGGAAACCTTTAATGTGGAGGATTGTAAATCCACCTCGATACTTGATTCAGGAGCCACTAATCACTTCTACTCTTCTTATTAGGGAAGTAACTCTTGGAGAAAGATCAAGTCTGGAGAAGTGTCTCCGAGGAATAGCGTGGGGCAGATGATGGATGCAGAAGTTGTTGCTGATATAAAGTAATGTTTTAATAATAAAGTGTTTATTTTCCTAAACATTGTTTATTATGTTCTTGGTTTAAACCGGAACATAGTTTCTTTGGGTTGTATTCGTAAACAACATTATACCGTGGATTTCGGTATTGATAAAGTTGATATTTTAAACATGGAAACTTTATTTTTTCAGGAATAGAAGATAACAATGTATATATACTAACACCGTTAGTATGTGCAACACTTTATAATACTGAGTTGTTCTAGACTATAGAGTCTAAAACTAATAAAGGTAGAATTTCTAAAGATGAGACCCTTCTATGGCATCTAAGGCTTGGCCATATTAACCTCAATAGAATTCAAAGACTGGTCATGGACATTTAAGTAACTTAGAGCTTGGTACACTCCCAGTATGTGAATCCTGTATAGAGGGTAAAATGACCAAGCATCCTTTTTTCAGCTAAAGGAAATAAAGCCACAGAACCACTAGAGCTTATCCATTCAGACCTCTGTGGTCCGATGAATGTAAAAGCTAGAGGTGTATATCAGTATTATGTGTCTTTTATAGACAACTACTCAAGGTATGGGTACATTTACCTGTTGCAATTCAAGTCTGAAACTCTTGAGAAATTCTAGGAGTTTTAGGCTGAAGTTGAAAAGCAACTTGGTAAATCTATCAAGACACTTCGATCAGATCGTGTTGGGGAGTATATGGACTATGAGTTCAAAGACTACTTGATAGAAAATGGAATTACATCCCAACTTTCAGTACCTGGTGCACCTCAGCACAATGGTGTAGTTGAAAGAAGAAATAGAACCTTACTCGAAATGACGAGATCAATGATGAGCTATTAATCATTACCAGAATCTTTTTGGGGTTACGCATTAGAGACTGCGTTATACATCCTAAATAGGGTACCTTCTAAAAGTGTTTTAGAAACACCTATTGAGTTATGGTCGGGACCTAAAGTAAGCTTGCGTCACTTCCGAGTATGGGGATGTCCAGCACACGTGCTTGTTCGTAGGCTACCCTAAAGAGATGCGTGGTGGGTTGTTTTATAGTACTTAAGAGAATAAAGTATTTGTGTCAACAAATGCTACATTCTTGGAAGAGGACTATATAGAAAACCACAAATCTCCTAGTAAACTAGTACTAGAGGAGATGATTCCAAGTGAAACCACTAATGAGCCAATAATTGTTGTTGACTTGCCTATCTCTTCAAATAGGAAGAGAAATTCTAGTCAAATCTAGTTAAGTCCCCGTCGTAGTGGGAGGGCACCCAAATTGCCCTAACGATATTTGGGATTAACTCAGGTCAATGATGGCGGTATTGACCTGGAGGATCCATTGTCTTATAAGGAAGCAATGATGGATGTTGACAAAGAAAAATGGCTAAAAGCTATGGATCTTGAGATGGAGTCCATGTACTCCAACTCAGTCTGGGAACTTATAGATCAACTAGTTGACGTAAAACCCATTGGGTGCAAGTGGATCTACAAGAGGAATCGAGGAGCCGATGGGAAAGTGGAGACTTTCAAGGCTAGACTTGTAGCAAAAGGGTATTCTTAAAAGGAAGGGGTTAACTATGAAGAAACATTTTCCCCTGTTGCTATGTTAAAGTCTATTAGAACTATCCTATCCATTGCTGCACATTTCGATTATGAAATTTGGCAAATGGATGTCAAAACCACATTTATCAATGGGTATCTTGACGAGAGTATCTATATGCTCCAACCAGAAGGATTCCTTGTTCAAGGTGAAGGACAAAAAGTTTGTAAGTTGCTAAAATCTATTTATGGATTAAAGCAAGCTTCACGGTCTTGGAACAAGAGATTTGACACCACGGTCAAATCGTATGGCTTTGAGTAAAATGTTGATGAGTCTTATGTCTACAAGAAGATACTCAATAAAGATGTGGTTTTTCTCATTCTATACATTGACGATATCTTACTTATTGGGAATAATGTAAAGGTATTATTGGACCTTAAGAAATGGCTAGCTAACGAATTCCAAATGAAGGATTTGGGAGAGGCTCAATATGTTCTTGGTATCCAAATTTTAAGGAACCGAAAGAACAAGACGTTAGCGTTGTCTCAAACATCCTACATTGACAAAATAGTTGCCAAGTATGGGATGGATAAATCCAAGAAGGGAGTGCTATATTTCAGGCATGAGATTTATTTAACTAAGGACCAATGTCCTAAAACTCTTCAAAAAGTTAAGAGTATGAGACAGTATCCTTATGCATCAGCAGTTGGAAGTCTAATGTATGCGATGTTGTGTACTAGACAGGAAATTTGTTATGCAGTAGGGATAGTAAACTGTTACCAATCAAACTCTGGTTATGAACATAGGGTTGTAGTCAAGAATATTCTCAAGTATCTTCGGTGAACGAGAGAACATGTGCTAGTGTACGGTAAAGAGGATTTGATTCTCAAGGGGTACACGGATGTTGACTTCCAGGCAGATAAGGATTCTAGGAAATCCACGTCTGGTTTTCCTATAAATATGAACTTTAGGGTGACCCCAATGCTGGGGTTTCTGCCCTAAATCTTATGTAATCCAATTAAACTATAAATAAATAAAGGAATTATTAATTAGTAATATTTACATTGTCATTTATTATTAGTTTAATAAATGTAATCCATCATAAGATCCAGAGTTACTTATGATAACTTAAAGTGAGCATATGATGCGGGAAGATTCACTTAAGTGTAACTCAAATAGTCTGTGGTACATGAATAAAGGTTGGGTGCCTTATTTCTGGTAACACCACTAACATGGCCCACTTGTGAATTGGCACAAGTGATCTCATCTGGATCGCTCATATAGAGACATGTGAGTGGGGGTGTTGCTGCAATAGAGATTGTAGTAGACTGGACTAAGATAAACTTACTGTCTTCTAGGAAAGCCGTTACAGAAAGACACTTTGTTTATCAATCGGTTGATCATGTACAATTGATCTTAATCCTGAGTGGATTATGAACTCCTGTTTGCAAAGGACAAACCTTTGATTTGCATAGGTGAGAGTGACTCGATTAGTTCGCTCACTAAGCCTCCCACTTTAGGGATTGCATCTTGCTTATAGCTGGGAACGTAATTACACAAGATTGGAATTCACTCTTTTCCTTATTGGAAAATAGATAAGTAGTTCCCTTATAGGTTGATTTAGGGTACTTGAACAGCGGTGCCCCATGTTCCTCTTATCAAGGAAAAGGTTAAAGACACATAATGGAAGATTATGTAAGGTTGTTCATTAGAGAATCAATTGGGCTTAAGGAACAAGATATATCATGGAGGTTAATACGGTGAATTACCTAGGCATGGATACGAACTACTTGTGAAGGATCAAAGTGTAGTTGATGATTATAGCCAATGGACATAACTATGTCTATAGTACTAAGAATGCAACTCTAGATATTTAGTGGAGTTATCTAGGAGTTAATGAATGAGAATTAATTGATTAAAAGGAGTTTTAATCAAAGGTAATTCTGGATCATTGGAGCTTAGTCCTATAGGTCCATTAAGTCCTCCGAACTAATGCATGTAATTGAGAATATAAATTAATATGATTGATTTCCTTGGAAAAATGGAATTAAATAAATGAGTCTATTTGATTAATTAAAAGAAATTAAATAGAGGAGTCTATTTAATTGTTTAATTAATGGTGGAATTAAATAGAGGAGTCTATTTAATTAATTATGAGAGATTAAATAGAAGAGTCTATTTAATTAAATTAATTTTGAGTTGTCCAAAATTAATGGGGATTTAAATAGATGAGTCTATTTAAATATTTAATTTGAGATTGTCAAATTAAAGAGGAAATAAATAAAAGAAGTTTTATTTATTTAATTATTTAACGGAATTGTTTCATTAAATAAAAAAGAAAATAAAATGCCCAATATTATCATGAGATGATGATAGGGGTGTGTGACCCATGGTGGGGTCACACGCCACCTTGGTCAAAGAGTTGACTAAGTTTTGCATTTTATTTTATTTAAAATATATGAATATCGATGATCAAAAAAAAAATATATATATATATATATGAATATCTTATTTTAAATTACTGTGATTAATTTAAATGGGAAGATATGGAATAATATATTTAAATTAATATTGATTAATTTAAATAAAAGATATGAGATATTTTATTATGGAATAAAATATAATATCTTTATTATTCAAATATATTTTAGAATATCTTATTTAATTATTTAATAATTAAAATATATTCAAAAGATTTTTTGAGGAGTTTTCCTATAAATAGGAACCTTGGGGTGACCCCCAAAACACACAATTAAAAGAGCAAAAGAAAAAGCTCAGGAAATTCCTCTTCTTTCTCTCTCTTAGCCACCGCCCATAGGGTGATTGGGAAGAAAATTTCTTCTTCCCATTTTTCCTTTTTCCAAAGGAGATAGTTCCCACGCACCGATTCTCTTATGTGCTTAGTGAGGAAGTACTTTTTGGTGGTCCCGGGATCGTAACTATCCAAGAAGGAGGAAGAGCCAGACACTTCTCTACAAGAGTTAGTCTTCTGTTTATGCATTTATATTTTGAACATATTATACTGCAAGGAAAGATCCATGGGACTTCAGCTTGAGAACTCTTTTAGAGGTCTCAATCCCAACACCCAAAACATACAACTAAGAAAGTAAAAGAAAAGACTCAAGAAAAATTTATCCTCCTCTCTCTCTGCCGTCGCCGACCCCCTATGGTCTAAGGGAAGAATTTTTTCTTCCATTTTCCTTTTCCCAAAGAGAATAGTGCTCACGCACCGATTCTCTTTTGTGCTTTGTGAGGAATAACTTTTTGGTGGTCCCAGGATCGTAACCAAGTAAGACGAGGAAGAGCCAGACACTTCTCAACAATGGTTAGTCTTCTATTTTTGTATTTTTTTTTAGAATAATATTATACCGCAAAGAAATATCCTTGAGAATTCAGCTTGAGAACTCTTTTATAAAGGCCTCAATCCCAACACACGAGACGCTTGTAAGTTGCTCTAGCATTCTTTAGTTTGAATGACATAACCTTATAGCAATAAGTCCCGATGTTGATTATAAATGATGCCTTTTCTTGATCCTTCAGGTTCATCAGTATTTTGTTGTATCCGGAGAAGACATCCATGAAGCTTAACAGTTCATATCCTACGATTGTGTCAATGAGTTGATCTATTTTAGGTAATGAAAATGAGTCCTTCGGACAGACCTTGTTGAAGTCTGTGAAGTCTATGCATTCTCTCCATTTCTCATTCTTTTCTTTACCAAGACTACGTTCACTAGCCATTCTGGATATTTCACTTTTCCTATGAATCTTGCTTGTAGTAGCTTCTTCGCCTCTTCGTTGATGATCTCGTTTCGCTCGGGAGCAAACTTTCGTCTTTTTTACCCAATAGAAGGCTGAATTGGATCAACTTTGAGGTTGTGAGTCATGACTCCAGGACAGATCTCTGACATGTTTGTATGATACCACGCCAAGGTCTTCTAGTGTTTCCTCAAGAACTCAGTCAACTCGGTTTTCAAACTTCTCTCTAACATTTTCCCTAATCTTGTGGTATTCTCCTGGTTTCTAGGGTGGACTTGAATCTCTTCATACTCTTCTTTGGGGGCTTCTGGTCGCAAGTAAATGGAATACAGTTCTTTGGCCGAATCCCGCATTTGTAGGTTCTATTATTGACATTGGGCTTTCAGTTTCACAACTTCGACCAAGCAAGACCTTGAAGTCGGTTGGTCCCCTTTCATGATCCTGACTCCCAGACTAGGGGTACTTTAGCATCTGATGAAGCATTGATGGGTGAGATCCCATCTCAATGAGCCAGGTTCTTCTCAATAATGCGTTATACCTTGAACTTGTATCGATAAAGTGAAATAGTGGCATCAGATTCGTATCCTCCCACTAGAACCTGTAGTTTAATGGTCCCAGAGTATTTAGTTGATGTTCCGTTAAACCCCACCAGCTTCTGGGTGTTAGAGGTCAGATCTGACTCTTTTAGTTTCATGCTTCTAAAGTCAATCATGTACAGTATGTTGATTGAGGAACCCTGGTTAATCAAGATCCTGCTAGCAATATGGGTTCCGATGGATAATAAGATGACCAGAGCGTCGTTGTGTGGGAGATGAACATCTTCTAGGTCCCTTAGGGAATACCAGGACGAGGTATTAGGACAAGGATTCAACTCGATAAACCGAGATTCTAGATTATATCTACACCGTTTTGTGGGCATTGATTAACTCTCTGGTGCAGTGGATTGAACCTATCATTTTCTCATTATGTGCGTCAACCGGGGCTACCAACCTTTAGTCATTCCTGCTATTTTGGTTTTCTTTCCTTCCTGATGAACCTAATCCGCTGATCCGATCTATTTCTCAGGCTATGATCTTGCAGTTCTCGGTGCTGTGCTTGTTCGTTTTATTGAACTTGTAGTATAACTCTCCCTCTTTAGGCCGTTGGTCAGGTCATACCTTAGCTTTTTGTTTCTTAGAGTAATTCCTCTTCAAAAAGAGTTTTCTGCGACTTTTGTTTGCGTGATTCGCTCTGAACTTCCCTTCCACAAGTTCTTTATTCTTCTCCAAACTGATTTCCTATCGGGTTCTTTTTTTTTCTTTTTTCCACCTATCATAATGCTTCCTCTCTTCTCTTCTCCTCTTTTTTTTCTAACCCTCTTTTTTTCTTCCACACTTCTGCTTTTTTCAATCCTACCCTCTGTAACTCCCATACCACCTTTTCGAACTTCTCTTGTGAGATTTTTACTACTACACATTCTAGCACCTCTTTCATGGTCGTAGGTCTTCTTTTGTTGAAGGACCTCCATAAAGGGTGATTTAGATGTATTGGAGAATGTGGTAGCAGCTTCCGAATCGTTGAAATCCAGAACCTTCAGTATGACCTTTCTAAATCTGAAGATAAATTCCTTTAGAGGCTCTCCCTCTCCCATTAGATTGTCATATAAGTCGTGGTTCATTTTAGCGAACTATTGACTGATGCTATTTTCACTTAGAAAGTCGAGGTCAGATTTGAGAAGGTTTCAATGGATCGTTTAGCTAGACCGTTGAACCACATCAGGGGTGATCCTTTCAGGCTTTTTGGGAAGAGCTTATATATCATTTCATCCAAGCTAACAATGGGTACACAAGTGGATTCCAACATATTCACAAAATACACTATGTGCTCCACCAGGATCCTCGGTTCCATCTTCCATTTCAAACTTTAAGAGAATGAAATTACGGGTGCTCAACCGACAGGACTTCTTTCCCAAAGGGGGAATCCTCTTACTCTCGTATGTGAACCACTGGTCTCATTACATTTTCTTTGGTGAGTTTGGGCACTTTCAAGTGCTTAAAGTACTTTTTGGTGTTTCGGCAGACCAGTTGAGTCTCACCTATGTTCCGAGTCATCCTCTCCTTATTCCGACTGGCTGAAATCGTCTCATTCTCCATTCTGCTTCCGAAGAGGTGTTTTGCTTCAAGTTTTTTGGCGCGCTTCAACCTCTTTTTGGGCAAAACCTCGCTTACTCGAGGCCCAACTTATTTGAGAGATGAATCACATTAAGAAATGTTATTTCCCCACCGTCGGGCCATGAGCTTGTCCTTCAAATCAGTTTTGGATGGTTGGGTCTTTTTTTCCCTTTTCGGTGGTGGTGGCCTTCCAGCGTCATCGCATGACTTGTGATTTACCAGCCTTGGGCCTAGAAGGCCCTCCCTCGTCATCGTTAGGGGCTTTAGATTTCTCCCCATTTCTCTGAAGCTTTGTTTCTTCTTCGTCTCCCAGACAAATAGAGCTTTGGTCTTCCTCACTTCTTTTATCAGCGTTTTGTTGAGTTTTATCAGTTTTTTGTATTTCGTTGCTGGAATAATCACAATTTGTTGTACAACCTCCACATTGTTATTTCAACCTTCGTCATCTTCTTCTTGAAGCTTTTGTGAAACTTCATCATCGTGCAGCTCGCTAACCGTGTTACTAGTTGGGTTGTCATACTCAGGTAGTAGGGTTATCACGTGAATATCAAGATTTTATCAAAAATTGTTCAATGAACAGCCTCACGGTGGGCGCCAAACTGTGCGGTATGATTCGCACAGTTGAACACGTGATGACACGTGCTTGATTCTCGCGACTCCTGTGATCTAAAATAGAAAGAATACGGTCAGAAAGACATTGGTGTGGTACCGGCCATGGACCCTCGAACAATCAAGTTAGTGAGAGTGGATAGGGAGCCACAAGAATTACATCATCGAGTTTGTGCACTTACTTGATTTGATGGGTTATCAGATCTTATATAATCCTCGTGTTGTGGGCTTGCTTGACTGTGCTAGTCGGAACTATGCTTTATTGGGCCCAAGGTCAACCTAGTTCTGGCTGGTTCGTTTCCACTGTGGGTTCTTTTCGGGCCTCAGCCCTTTGCGGAACTGGTTCAGCTTATTCGTCCCACAGATGGGCAATTTTTCCCTCTACAATTTCCATAAATTAAAGTAGTGAAATCATTCCTCTAAGACCTTTTTCATTATTTAAATAAATTTTTACATTTAGTTTTGTTTATTCTTATTTGTTTATGATTATTAATAATTCACTAATCATTAATTTACGATTTCTAAATAAAATTGAGTTAGTCATGTATTAGTACTTAGGTAGACTTAATTCTTTTTCCCCAGGATGACAAAAACCTTTGTTTTATTACTAGATTAAAATTTGACTTCATACGCTTGTGGATAACTGATATTTTCACCAACACATATAGTAATAGAAATACATATCCTATCAGTCAGATTATTATTATTAGGGTAAAGTACTCATTTGGTCCCTGAATTTTAGAGCTCGTGGCTATTTTGTCCCTACGTTTTTAATTTGTGTCTAAGTAGTCCCTGAGTTTTGGATATTGTATCTATTTGGTCTCTACATTTCAATTTGTGTCTATTTAGTCCCTAAGTTTTAAATATTGTGTCTATTTTGTCCCTGAGTTTTCAAGTTGTGTCTAAATGGTCATTGGATTATTAGAAATAAGTTTAATTCTTCCTTAATTTATTAACTCATTAACATAATGTCGACTTAATGGTGACGTAAAATGTTTAATTGATCAAAATACTAACATGAGATTAATAATTATGTCAAATTTTAGGCCTAGATTTATGAAAGATTTAATCCTATCTTCGTATTTTGACCAATTAAACATGTTATGTTAGCGTAAAGTCAATAATCTGGTAAGAAGTTAACGAATACGTTAAATTAAGAACCAATTAAACTTATTTCTAATAGTTCTTAAAATTTAGGGACCAAATAGACACAGTATCCAAAACTCATGGACCATTTAGACACAAATTGAAAACGCATGGACCAAATAGACACAACATCTAAAACTCATGAACCACTTAGACACAAATTGAAAACGCAGGGACCAAATAGACATGACCTTTTAAACTCAGGGACTAAAATGGTACTTTACCATTATTATTATTATTTTAAAAAATAAATAATAAAAAAGGGGTGGGGTCGAGAGGCTATCTTTGAGCAAAATAACGTCCAAAAAACACATATCCATACAATGAGTCGAAGCCAACTTTTATTCAGAAAAGAGCACTTTGGGTATGGGTCCAAAGTAGGGTTTATCACACACGACAACGACAAACCTCTTCAACATTTTTTTTTCTTTTCTTTTTTGCTTTGCCAAATGTTGTTGATGAACAAAAAGGAGCCCTTCCTCTCTCTCTCTCTCTCTCTCATAATATAATTTTAAACAAAAGCTACTAAAAAGAGACAAATGGAAGATATAAAATCTTTACAGATAGAGAGAGAAAGAGATTTTGATGATATAATCCTCATATATTATTGATTTTGGTAAAATATATAATTCTCATATATTATTGATTATGACAAAACATTTATAAGACCCTATAATTTTTAAGGGAAATTTCAGAATAGTAACAGATTTTGATAAAAATAATTAAAATATATCATCATTTAAAATTATTTATAAATATAGTAATTTTTACCGTATCAATTATTACCATGATTAATATATAAATCAGTCATTTGTTATAAAAATATGTAATTAAATGCTGACCGATTCAAAACTTACTATATTTACAAATAATTTTAAACCATGATATTTTTTAAGGGTAAAATGCAAATGAGACCCCTGTAGTTTTTTCCAAATGCACGAACACCCTATGTGGTTTGAAAATGAAAATCACACCCTTGTGGTTCCAAATTTTTTCAGTCAGACCCTCCCCTTCAATGCTAATAATTTTCTTTTAGACATAACTTCTTCGTTTGAACTCTGATTTGGATGATTCAAGATATTTTGGAATCCTCATTTTAGGCTCTACATAATAGTCACTTCGAAACTTTAAAATCATTAATAAATAAAAGAGATTATTAACATCAAAATACTAGGTATGATTAACACTGTTAAATCTTTTGTTTATTGATAATTTAGAAGGTTTTGAGTGACCATAGCGTAGATACCGAAATGAGGATTCTAAAACATCTTGAACCAACCAAATCGGAGTTCAAACAAAAAAGTTATGATTAAAAGAAAATTAATGACATTAAACGGGAGGTTGAAAAAGTTTAGAACCACAAGGGAGTGATTTATCATTTTTAAACCAGAGAGGGTGTTCGTGCATTTCAATAAAACCACAGGAGTCTCATTTGCATTTTACCTTTTTTATAAATACTACAAAAAGATTAACTAGATTTATAACCATTCCTAATTTTATACACCGCTCATGATTAAAAAAATAATACTTATACCTCCGTAGGTTTTTTTTTTTTTTACCAAAACCACCATAGTTTCAAAATTTTAAAATTACACATCTTTCATCTGAACGCAATTAAATAGTTAAGGAATTTGTTTAAAAAGATAGTTAAGGATTGGATCAACTTTTTATTTTATTATTCTGTCTTTTTCTCTCTTTTATCTTTGAGGTTCATGAAAATTAGAGGAAACGAAATAAGAATGAGAGAATAAAAATATAATTAATAAAATCAAATAAAAAAACAGTTTGCACAACCATTAACTATTTAACAATATAAGAGGGTATAATTTTAAAAATACTATGGTATAATTTTTTTTTCTAATAGAAGTGATGTGTTTATATTTAAACAAAACTACAATGATTTTATTTAAATTTTACCCGATAAAATTTTCCGTATTTACTAAGAAAAAATACCCTTCAAACAATCAAATAGTAAGAAAAAGAAAGAAAGAAAAAAAAATAATATATATATATATATAAAAGTCTATCGCTTTCAAGACTCCAACCTTATCAGTTATTTTAAAGAGTTATTAATACGTTGAAAGAGATTTTTGCTATTGAAGATAGAGATAGACATCTCTCTTTATTAATAAAAAATAAATATTTGGGAGGTTTGAAAATATAAAAATATAAATGTTATTAAATTAAGAAATACTGTAGCTTTTGTAACAGAATATTTATTGCTATCCACAATAATTAAAAAAAGAGAAAAAAACAATTTGAGGTCCACATCTTTAAAGCCACAAAAATTGCCCCATTTCTCAAGTCAATGAGAAATGCTCTTTCTCTCACATATATGAATGCCTTCACTTCTCTTGTCTATACTTTCTTTCTTTCCTCATAAATTTTTGTAAAAACAAAACCATGTACCAAAGTACTTATGTTCAATTTATGGACATATATAGAGCACTAATGTTCCTATTATTTCTCTCTCTCTCTCTCCTCTCTCTCTCTCAAATTCTCCCAGTTCTATATATATTTTAACTTTTAAAAAGAGTTTACATACAATGTTTTATTAAAAAAAATGTATTCAATTATTGTTTTTAAATACAAGTATAGTCTCTATATGTGAAATAATAATAAGAGTAGCCTCTATAAATGTTTCATGCGTACTTTCATTTATTTCATTTAATTCTTCAAACTTATAAGGTTCAATTAAACGGTAATATAAAATTATGTGGAGTAGATATGATATTTTCAATACGTCAAGGTTGCATATATATAAAAAAATTTTATATAAATTAAAAAGGGAGGCTCTAATCTTTAAATTTATACGAGGGAATACTGATGTATAATCGATTAAATTATATTTAGATTGATTCATAGATATACAAAGTTGAGATAGTATAATGTCACTTCCCAATTTATTGATTTCATTAAATAATTAATATTGGGGATTAAATCGAATAATTTTATAAAATGGAGTGAAAGCTAACAGGAAGTCATTAAAGAAGAAAATAATAATAATATAATATTTAACTTTATTTTATACATCCTAAAATATTTCTTTTTTACCATTTTACACTAGCTTCAAGACAACTATGTTATGAAGATTAGATCACACTAGATTGCCTCGATTGGAAAAGGTCTTGAAGTTTAGACCATATTAAAATACAAATAAAAATATTATAATATTTAGAGATACCCTAATCTTAAGTTGTTGGAATGCGATCAAAATCTCACATTGGTTAGGGAAGGTGATGATCATGGGTGTATAAGAGTAATGACACATCTCCATTGGTTTGGGCTCTTGGGTGATATCAAAAGCAAAATCATAAAAGCCTAAACCCAAACTGGACAATATCATACCAATGTGGAGTTGTGGGGGCCCTTTGTCTCTTAATGAGTAGTATCAGAGTCATGCCCCGATCATAACCATGTGAATGGAATCTTCGAGCCCAATTCGTGGTGGACAAGACGTGGGCTCCAAAGAAAGAGAGCTAGCTTGGATAGAGTGGACGGATGGAGGGGAGGCGGTGAATATTTTGTTCTAGGGGGGATTGTTGGAGAGCGAATAAATTCCCACATTGGTTATGGAAGGGAATGATCATGAGTGTATAAGAGGAATAACCACATCTCCATTGACATGAGGTCTTTTAGGCAAGGCCGGTAATAAGATAATAGGGGTCCGGTGCGAAAATGAAATTTTGGACCCTTACTGTATAATTTTAAATATATAATAAATTTAAAAAATATACATAAAAAATATAACATTATTAACTTCAATCGAATAATGAATATTTAAAAATGGGCTAAATTATATAAAATGTCCCGAACCTACGGAGTTTGTTTTAATTTTCCCCTGATGGCTGACGTTTTAAAAGTTTCAATTTTACCCTCAATCTTTTAACTTATTTCAAAAATACCCTTTGTTAGCAATTTTCGTTAAGTTTTTACATAAATTTAAATGTAATGGGAAAAATTGGAAACTTTTAAAATATCCAGTGGCAAAATTGAAACCTACTACATTTAATATATTTGTCCTCTCTAACGTTTAAAATTTTCGTAAAATTTAATGAAAATTTGCTAACAAATGGTATTTTTGAAATAAATTGGATTGAGGGTAAAATTGAAACTTTTAAAACGTTAGGGGTAAAATTGAAACAAAACTCATAGGTTATGGACATTTTGTATAATTTAACCTAAAAGACATAATATAATTCAAAATTTCATTTAAAAAGTGACATTCTTCTTAATATTTAGATGCAAAATCATCTACTAATTTTTTGATATCAATGTCATCTAAAGTTTTACTCTCAATTGATATCAATCCGATCCATTGACTCTCTTTTGTGACATGCTTGACCGTAAATAAAGATTTGAACAACTTCAAGTTTTAATACTTCATTTTATATATTCTTTTTAATAATATGAGTTCTTAATTTATTTATTTTTAAAAACTCTTTTTTATATACATGTGTAAAAAAGATGCTAGAAATTTAAATTTATTACAAATCGTTAGAACACAGAAATTTTAATTTTATAATGATAAAATTAAGTTCTAAAGAAATAAAAAAATTAAAAATTAAAGTAAGAACTAATAAAAAAACAATTAAGAGGATACAAAGAAATAAAATATAGATTTTGAAATAATTAAAAATATTAAAGTAAACTAAAAAAAATCAATAATCTTAGTTTTTTTTAATAGAGTTGGGGGGCCTGACTGAACATGGCCAGGGTCGGCTTGCTTTTGGGTGAAACCGAAAGTAAGGTCATGCGAGCCTAGGCCCAAAGTTGACAATATCATACCAATTTGGAGATTGTGGAGGCCTGTTTATCCCCTAACAAGTGGTATCAAAGTCATGCCCCGATCCTAACCATGTGGATGGATTCCTCAAATGTCGAACAAAGTAAGGAGCCTTGGAGACCCGATCCGTGGTGGTCTCTATCGGACAGACGGTGCGCTCCAGAGATAGAGGTTGGCCTGATAAAGTGGCAGATGGAGGGGAGGCTCAGTAGTACTTTATTCTAGGGGATGATTGTTAGAGTGTAAACAAAATCCCACATCAGCTAGGGAAAAAGATGATCATGGGTGTCTAAGGGGAAAGACACATCTCTATTGGTTTGAGGCCTCTTGGGTGAAACCAAAAGTCAAACCATGTAAGATTAGGTCTAAAGTGGATACACTACAACACATGTGGGAAATCACGAAATTAGAAATTATTTAGTTAATAATTATTAGGGGTGAATGAAAAAACCGGAAAAATAAACCGGACCGAAACCGTAAAAAACTGAACCATCCCGATTTCCATTATTCAAAAACCGAACCGAACCAGCTTCTAAAAAACAAATAAAAATCTCATACCCCTTCCCTATTTCCACTTAATTTTTATTTATTTGTTTTATTTTATATATTTAACCTAATTTTTTCAATTAAGTTTTTGTTTATGTTTGATTTTGTTTTGTTTCATCCTTCAATGTTGGAGGATTTTTTTTTAAAATAAATGAAAACTTCCTATACTAGAAAAATCGAAAACCGAAATGGCAAAAACCGTTCAAAATCGGACCAATTTCTATTATAAACCGAACCGGTCCAGTTTTTTAAAATTAATTGAAAAACCGAACCGAACCGAACCGATTTCACCCCTAATAATTATCACTAAATTAGACATTATTTACAACACATGGCATCGGTATTTCCCTAAATTAGAAGTTATTTTGTTAATATTACCGACGCCAGGTCGGTAGTAGTCTAGCATGATGAAACGTGTGTTTCATTTAAACGCTGTAGCATTACCAACGCCATGTCGGGCTTCGGTAATACCCAAAAACTTAAAACTCCCAAATCTGCTAAGAACGAACAGTTCCCTTTTCTTATATGATATTATATAATATTATATTAATGTGGAGTTGTGAAAACCTGTTGTCCTTTAATATAAAGCTATTATATTTAGATGTAGCAATATTAATTAAAAATTAAACTAAGACGTATGGATCAGAAGAAAAATAGAAAATAAACTCAATATTGGAAAAATATTATTTTATTGATGAATACATTTAAAAGATATATATAAAATTGGTAATTTGGGGATTTTATTGATTTTGGGTTAAAGTAACGTGTATAAATTTAATATTAAAAATTTATAATTAAAATTAAAAATGAATGGTACTGAGAAAACTGTTTGCATGGCAGGCCTGAGATTCCTTTCCAAGTGGGACCCTTTTATCCTACAAATATATCTATATATATCAAAAGGGGTCCATTTGCTGCATGTGATGCTGGCAACTTGATAAAACCCAACCACACTGTTCCAAACGGCTCTACCCTTATTTTTATTGTCCCCTCTTTATTTACCTTTCTCCCATTCTCTTCTCTTCCACATTGAATTTTATCTTTTAAATATTATATCGAGAGGATTCGAAGCTTCGATCTTATAGTATTAAATATTGATGTGTTATTGGTTAATTAAATTATGGTTAAGTTGATCTCTCGAGAAATTGTTAAATATGACTGGGTAATATGGTCTCTTTATTTATTATTATTTCATATGTAATTTTAGTAGGAGAGATAGAAGAAAAAAAATTACAGTTATTATTGTCTTCTTCATGGGTTTTTTAACTCTCCTCTCGAGAAATTATTGAATATGAATGTAAATAATATGGTTATTTAATAAGAAAGGGAAAGATTTCTCTCTCTTTAATAAATTCTACCGTTCTCTCTTTTCTTCTTTCTCCATCTTCTTTTTCCTATTCCAAAAAATACTAATCTTTAGAACAGAATAACATTAATTCTCTATCACTCCACTTAATTTTCTGATTTGGTTTTCTTTTCCTGGAAAATTATTATCTTTTGATGGAAACCAACTCGATTAATCTTCTGATCTGATTTTTTTGTCAGGAAAAGGGTACTTTTTGAAAAACATTAAGTTTTTTAGATTTGGAATCTCTTGAACACGATTATTGGACTGTAACTAGTTTCATTTCGTCCTTTTTATTTACTTTTTTATCCTAATCCTACTATTTATTATTAAAATAATTACACTAATAACCACTTTAAATCACCATAATCTAGGTTTAACAATTGTTTATTATTAATATCAAAAATACCTAAAAAACGCCATTTATAGTGGTGATCAAGTAGTTTCCAATTTTATAGTTTATCATCTTACCCTTTTATCTCTCCTGATGACCATATCATATTATTTACATATCAATTAATTTATAGTTTTATTTTTTTAATTTTGAATTAAAAATCAATCTCATTGATTGAGGTTCTAAATTATAAATTAGAACTCTAATTAAGTGGAAAAAAAAATCACAAGTTTCTTTTACTGTATCTTTTCATAAATTATACAAAGTAATGTATTTTCTACTCTCTTTTTCTTTTTTCATGAATTTAAGTATTTTTCAACTATTATATTCATGTAGAAAATTATAATTTCCAAATTACTTTTTCCTTTTCCTTTATTCTCAAATTATTTTAAATGATATACAGAGAGAGGAGAGATAAAGATTGACGACGGTAATTTTCCCACTTAACAAAAGAATTATGATCAATTATGTAGTACAATATATATAAATATGAATGCTGTTCTACCTTAAATAGTAAAAAAATTAATAATTGAAATAATTATATCTATAATATTAATGATACTGTAATAATTGTAATGATATTAAATATGTAATAGTGGGTACTAGGACAAGTATGCTAATTTTTTTTAAAAGACAAATTAGAAAAAGGTGGTGGAATCATATTTAATGTCTCACACACCAATCTTGAATATATTTTAAATATGTCAACCCGAACATAATTCAACTAATTAGATATCTACTTTCTTCTATAAGATTGAAGGTTTGATTCACATCTCCTTCAATTTGATGTAATATCTTTAAAAAAAATATTATAACACATATTTCACTTGCAAATACATGTATATGTCTTTAATTATGTAGACAAATTTATTTTTGACTAAATTATTTGAAAATCTATTGAGATAATTTTTTATTTTTTTTAGATATTTATTTTAGATATTACTCTAGAGATAATTTTAAAAATAATAAAATAATATCTATTAAATTACAGATCATATGTTAATTATTTTTTACATACCTGTCTAATTTATTTTACTACCCCAATCTAATTGAGGTTCTTAAAACTATTATTTTTAGGTTGGCTTGTAGTTCATATATTTTATCATTCTTATAACTACTCAGTATTCTAATTACATTGTTTAAATATTCATTTTTATTAATGAAAGATGATAACTTAAATCGGAAAATAAATTGATGTTAGTAAAAAAAACTTAATAGGTATTAGTCCATTTCAATATTTAATAAAAATAAAGCATACATAAAAAAAGGTTCATAAATCTATGTCAATTGTTTTTTTTTTTTAATTCATTTCATACACTAACAGTAACAACCAGTAAGATTTAATTATAATACATAATTTTTCAAAAGTATACTAACACAATAAAAAAAAAAAAACAAACAAACAAACTACTGATAACATAAAAAAACGAAAAAATTAAGGAAATTTCATTGAGTAATTGAATTTTTTTGATATTTATAAATCTAGTAGTTTTAAAAAGTGTGCAAATATAGCATTTTAAAAAAAACTTTAGTCGAGTGAATTAAAAAATTCAGTGATAACTTGAAGGTAATCAATAATTACATGTACAAAATATCATTTGATATGGTGAATCAGTGATTACTTATGCGAAAATTAGTAATTACTTACGAAAACTAGTGTCAATTTTGTAATATTTTAGGCGTGACTTTGAGTTTTTTACTATTTTTACAAATAACTTGGGCTGCTATTTTTATAAATATTGAATACTTTTCAACTATTGTGCAAGAGCCCAAAAAAATATGTATACTTTAAAAACAAAAATCTTATTTAACTTTTTTATTAATAGAAAATCTTTCATCATTCTTCTTCTTCATTTTGGAGGAGATTATTCTACAAGAGCACGTCCCTTATGAAATTTTTTTTTTAAACAGACTAGTTGTAAAACTAACCCAATAAAGTTAAATTATTTTTACCTGAAAACAGTAAAAAAAACTCAAAATATACCTAAGAATTTTACAGTATTACCCATTAATAATAAATGTCAATGTTAATCATTAATTAACTACATTCTATTTAATCCATAATGATTTATTTTTGTGTCAATTACAAGTCATCAGGGCCGTTGTTGGCATGGTGCAACTGGTGCAATAAAACAGGGCCCCGAGCTTTGGGGCCCCAAATATAGAATTAAAAATTTAGTATCAGTAATATATAAATGAAAATTTATTCTAAGTCGTATTGGCTGATCTTCTCCTTACAATATCTTTATATGTTCTCCGCCATTATGAGTTGAGTTCAATCCCAACATAAGTTTAAAGTTCAATTTTTATATATTTTTTTATACTACTTTGATAATTTTATGCTATTTTTTTATTATATTTTTTTTATTGATATTGTGTTTTAATAAAAATAATTTTTTTATGTATATATTTTTATAATTTTTCATATTAGGGATTATATGATCGGGGCCTAAATTTATATATCGTACTGGACCTTTATTTTTGTAGGAACGACTTTGCAACTCATCTAATCTACTATATTATTCATTTAAAAATTTCAATAAAAATCATCTCGAGCAGTAGATTTTTAATATATGTTTCTATTTATTTTATTATTTTTAATTTTTTTTATTTAAATAGCAGATTTTTTTCCAATAATTTGTTGAAATCTAAACAATAAATTATTGAAACCACAAATTGATCATCAAAATAACAATTAACTTATAATAAAATTAGAGTTTTAATTTTTAAAACTCATTTAGATGATAATTATTCAGATAAATATTTAAAATAGATAATGTTAAAAACCAATGGTACATCTATTTCAAAAATTTATAAAACGTATTTTTTTTTTTAATAATTGTTTTATATAAATAATAATATATATTTTTGCTAATTTTGTAATTCCTTTTATTCTCAATCACTGATATGACATTCAATATATCATTTGTATAGTATGTTTATTTACTCCAAACTAACACAGTATCATTTTCACTTTCTTAACCTTAATAAAAAAAAATTAACTTAATTCTTAATAATAAGTCAATGAACCATATAAACAATAATATACACCGATTTGCTATGATTGATCGTCAATTATTTTTAATCAACTATTACTAAAATAGCCAGTTAAAACATAGTCCAATAATAAAGGTATATATTTCTTTCATCAAAGAGAGTGTGGTTCGATCCCCACCAAAATATTGTATTAAAAAATGGTTACTAATACTATAGTAAAAAAATATTGATGTATTACTTTTATTAAGTCAGTAAATTATTAACTAAATTCCTAAAATAATATGATTATATCAATCCATTGTTATTTTAATGATAATTAAATTATTTTAAAACGGAAGCTACTCAGTTCATGTATTAAAAAATAAAATTAAAAAAACTTAGCTATTGATTATTTAGAAGGAGCTCTTCCCGACTTTCCTAGGCCATTTATTTTGTTAGATAAAATATATCAGTATGATCCATGTATTTATTAAAAAATAGTCTTATATCTATCATCCATTAGTGTGTTTTAACCAATAAGAACGACAGGTAGAAAAGTCTGGAAGGAACTTCTCTTAACCAATCAATACCCAATATTTATAAAACTAATAAGAATTTTTAGAAAGTATTAATTTAGTGATCAATATTATTTGATAGTTATGTATTTTCATTTATAATTTTCTTATTATATTTATATCTCTTGACTTGAAATGCTTAAATAAAATATTCTGGAGAGAGATCTAAAATAAATTTGTGGAGAGATATAGAATTTATACAGAGAGAGAGGGAGTGGAGTTATGAGTGAGAGAGGTATGTGAGTAATTTTAAGTTTACCAAATTATAATTTCATGAGTTTTTGAAAAATCACCATATTTATAATTTATTTAATAACTTACAAATATTTTATTAATACATAATACTACTTGAAAATTTTTAAAAAATAGAAATAAAAGTGAATATAATAAACCAAACAGTTTTGAAAATTTACAAAAACATCATAAAAAACAAATTACAATAACACTAAAAAAACGTCTTTTTTTTTTTTGGTTGTAACTCCATTCGCTCTCCAAACCCCAAACTTATTTATTTTTTAGTCCAAAAAAAATAAATAAATTATAAATAAAAAAAAAAACATATAATCTCGCTGACTCTATTCTACAATTTCTCAACTCCCCCACCTCTCACCCTCACCCTCTTTCTTTTCTCACACCATTTTTTTTTTCACAAGTAATTCTGTGAGTGTGTGTAAAAATATATTCATAATTTGGATTGCTCCATCACCCGACCCGACCGACCCGCTTACCCGTCCGATAACCCTTTCAATCTAACTCAATCCATGTAAACATTCTTTGTCTTTGTCTTACCTTGTTCTTCTCACTCTGCTGCACTCACTGAAGCCGGTTTGCTAGCAACAATCTCATAATTCCCGCCCCCTTCGTCTTCTTCCTCTTCATCTTCTTCATCATCATCGTCATCTTCATCATCGTCATCTCTATCTTTATCGTCCCGATCCATCTCCTCATTGGAATCGGGACGAGTAATCTCCTGTTGTGGAGGCCATTGTTGTTCGGGTCGAACCATCAATGGTTGCTGTTGCTGCTGTTGCAAAAGTAATGGTCTGGAAGAACCAATCATATTGTTATCAACCTTGTTGATTTTCTCCTTATGTATAGCATCGAGGAGGTCGAAATAAGGGCAAGTCTTGGAATCTTCACGCCTCATTTTCTTGCTTTCTTTAACTTTCTTGAAATATTTGTTGATGTTTTCCCATTTCTCTTTGCATCTCTTTGCATTTCTGTTATACCCAATTTTCTTCATGGCTGATGATATTTCTTCCCATAACGGCCCTTTCGGTCCGTTTTCTTGATACTTAGCTTCAAGATTTGTTCTTAATTGGATCAATGCTTGAACTTCCACTTTTGGCCATCTTGATGAACTCGCTGCTGGACTCATATTGTAATTCTCTCCTCCATTATGATCTATTTGCATTTCATTATTATTATTCCCCACTTTTTGTGGTACGAGAATCTGGAGAGTTGATACCGGTTGTGGTGGTGTCGGTGTCGGTTGCGGTTGTGGAGCTGGTGCTGGTGTCGGTGTTGGTGTTTGCGTTGGCATTGGTGTGTCCATTTGCTGTTGTGATGGCGGTGGTGGTGGCGGCGGTGTTCGTGTCTGTTGTGATGGGTTGTTGTGTTGTCCATCGGTTATCTTTTGCAAGAAGGATGTAATAGCAGCATCTTTAGCAGCAGCCATTGATCTCTCTTGAGCTAAAATCTCTCTCTCCTTATTGATTTTCGACATTTCTTGCATCCGCCAAGCTTCTTCTCTCACAACTCTCTCATGTTCCCTTTTCTCAATAGCTTCCAAGAATCTCCTTTGCATTTCCTCTTGCTTTTGAATCACCTCCCTCATCAACCTCTCGAAAAAGTCCTTCCATTTCCTCTTCCTCTTCCTCCCTCTCGACGCCTCGAGTTCCTCGTCCGACGACGTCGAAGAAGACGACGACGTCGAGTTCGAGATCAGATCCGCTTCAATATTATGAAAAGTCACAGCCGCTGCTGCCGCCGCTGCTGTGGTCGTAGGCATGTCCGAGACATTGGTTTGAAAGGGAGTAGAAATTACATTGGCAGGGTTCGACAACAGCGGAGCAGCAGCGGAAACAACAGCAGGCGGTTGTTGAAGTTGAATTGTGGGGTTTGGTTGTGAGAAAGATATATTCATCAAGTGGGGTAGGGCTGTTGTTGTGGATGGAACAGTAGAGGGAATGTGGGAGGAGATGACGGAAGTTTGCGGCGGGATCGTTATCGGGGCAGCTGATTTAGGTGGATGAGAGTGAAAACTAGGAGGAGGAAGAGGAAGAGGAAGAGGTTGAGAATTAGGAGGGTGAGTATCCAGAGCTTCTAATTGTTCAAAAAATTTATAAGTTTTGCTGTCTGGTTTCCCACTTCTCACATCTTTGGTTCTTTTATGATATTTGTAAACATTCTCAAATTTCTCTTTGCATTTCTTTGCACTTCGATGATAACCAAGCTCCCCTAATTTCCTGAATTTTTTAAAAAACAAAATTGAAAATTCAAGCAAACAAACAAAAAAACAGTAATTGAAAAAAATTATTGCATGTATAAAAAAAAAAATTAAAATTGAGCCTAAAAAAAAAACAAGAAGAAGAATTTAGCTAATTTTTCAACTTCAAAGCTTGATTGATTATGTTTATGATTCTGTAAAATGTGATTTTATCAGTGGATGTAACAGATGGAAGTGAGAATGTTTTCTACTTCAATCGGTTTTCTTATTTTCTGTGCAATAATTGGAGAGAATTTTTTATTTTTTTTAAAAAAAAAGGAAAAAAAAAAAAGGAAATGCTGGAAATTTTTTTGAACAAACTCATTTACTGATTACTGCAACTACGTACCAAATTACACTGATTCCTAAAATCTGTTATATGAATTTCAGTGACACTGAAATTTTAAAATTAAAATAAAAATTGAATGGAAAAAAAATAAAAATCACTCACTTAAAGGATAAGTGAAAATGATTGAACAAAAATTGCTGCCGACAAAGGAAAATTAAAATTCAAAAAAAAAAAATGAAGATGAAATTCAAAACCAGATAGATCTTTGAATTGGAAGGGAGAAAAAAAAAAAAAAGGAGTGAGAGATTTATTGAGAAACCTGGAAACTTGTTCCCACAAAGGACCTTTAACGCTTGCATCACGAAAAGCAACGTCCATCTCGGAGCGTATCTTCAAGAGTGCTAAAGTCTCTTGTCTTGGCCATCTATTACCACCAAAACTTCTCTCTCCCTCTTCTCTCCCTATTCTTATATCTTCTTCACCTGAATTCTCCTCCCCCGCTACCGTTCCCGATACCGATACCGATACAGAACCGACGGCATCGTGTCGATGAGCCGTTTCCGATGCTGTATCCCCGGAGAGAGTAGTGGTTGCTGAGTCGCCCAGCATAGATTGATAGAGAGAGAGAGAGAGAGAGACTAGCTTTGGGACGCTCCTTAAGGGAAAAAATAAAAAAGCTAATTACAGCTGAAATGATACCCGGGCCGGGGTGGAAAAATAAATAAAAATAATTATAGAGAGAAAAAAAAATAGAGAGAGAAAGAAAAGGAAAAAAAAAATGAAAAAGAAGCTGTTTTTGAGGTGAATTCTGCAAAGGGGTTTTATGAAGACGAGCGTATGGTGAATTTATTGTTTATTTTCTGTGCTGACTCAATCTCAAAAATTTGTTTTTTTTTTCTTATTATTTATTAAAGATAATACTTATAAACTCACTCGTAAGTATGCGTTTATATTCACCATCATATGTGCTAGTTCTCATTAGACAAAATATAGTAGTATATATTTCACGAATAAATATGCGGGTCCTATTATTATATTGATCCAATCAAAACATAACAACTATGAAGGAGAGTATGAGTTCATAGTTACCGATAAGTATGAGAGTATTGTTTTTTATTTATATATATATATATTTTTTTTTAGCTGCGGAATCTTTGGTCTTTATAGTTTTAATTTAATATTATTGTTGGTATTATTTTAAAACCTGCCACCTGGGTTTTCAATCTCTTTCTCAGTAATAATAAAAGTGGCACAGAAAGTTATATATAAATGGGAAATAAAGAAATAAAAAAAAGAAGTATATATTTTTATTTAGTAAAAAGATAATAAATATTACAGAGATTTTTGAACAGCTTGCACATACAGACAATAATGATAATAAGTTGGTTTTTGTCTGTCCAGCTAAATTTAGCTAAAAGCCGGCCCATGTAACCTCACTTTTTTCCCCCAAAAATATGAAATAATAATATTTTTTTTCATTTTTTAATTAAAAAAATAATAACTGATTAAATTTATGATAACGTAGGGTTTTATATAATAAAATAGAATGAAAAAAAATAATAATGGAGAATTACATCAACTTTTTGTAAATTTACTTAAATATCATATTCTTTTAATTCACTAAATTATTGAACTAGTTAACTAAATAAATAAAGTATTTATTTTACATATATATTATTTTTATTTTGAGTTAAATAATTTTCATCTATATGAGTTTTTAGAAACTGAAATTTTCATTTTATTACAAATTAATTATTATCAATTTAATCTTAATTCATTAATTTATTGATTTGAGTTCAATGAATTAGTGAACAAAAATCTAAATTACATATCTAAAATTTTTATTTGAGAAAACTTTTGAAAATTTAAATGGGTACTCATGGTCTAAAATTAATTAAATTAAGTATTTTATATGTGGCATTTTACAATTAGACTTATTTATTGATATTTTTAAAAATGATATTTAAAAAAAAAATTTTAAACACATTTAATATATAATAAATTTGTTAAAATCGTAAACACTAAATAAAATTTAAATAATAATTGAAGTTTATTTTAAAATATTTTAAGTAGAAACATAAAAAAAAACAATACTAATATTGATCCTTCAATGATACAAGTTTTTCTTAATATAAAATGAATTTATTAATTTAATGAAAATCATTAATTAATTAATGAAAGTAAAAAGTAATATCATTAAAAAAAATCAAATTTTTATTATTTTGAGAGTAAGGCAAAAAAAAAGTGATATTGGCTGTATTTTTTTTTAATGGGTTTAAAAGTAGTTGAAAAAGTTGTGAAAGGAAATGACAATTCTACCCCCAAACATGAATCCATTGACCTTTAATCATTGATCGCTAATCTAAGTGTATATTTTATTTTAGATCGGCATATTAGTGATCTGTGATTGTCTGGGTAAATTTCAGTATATTTTATACATTGAGTAACTATCGTATTGTCCATAATACCCTTGATTGGTTTACAAAATTACATGGATATTTTAATTTTAAAAAATGTAACCTATTTAAAATAAATAAATAAAGTTTGCTTTCATTTTTCAACTTGATGGGTGGGATTGTGGTTCTCTACAACGTGGCCTACGGAGGGGCCTACCCCTGATTGGGACAAATGGTAGTTTGACAAGATTTTGCTTTTCTTCATAATTCAAAAATTAAAAGGAAAAAAAAACAGAATCAAAATAATTTTTATAAACATTGATTTTTTTTTTTTGACGAAGAAATAAAAATTAAAAAAATATTTATTTATTGTGGGATCCATTGTTGTTTAAGCCAGTTAGATGTAGGTCAATTTTATTAGGCAAAGCCATTTATGAGTAGAAGTAAATGGTGGCCAATTCAGTTGGGTTCAACCCTACCATATTAAATAACAAATAAAAAATAAAATAAGACAAAAATAAAATCAATGGTTCTGATCGCTTGATCATTACAATAGAATTTATAATTTGAGCATCATATATCTCAGGTAGATTGCTAAATTACAAAATTAGCCCACTTAAAAGTGCAAATCACACTCATGTGATTTATCTAATTTCAAAATAATATTTTTATTGATTATAAACATTTTTAAATATCTCTATAGTTCATAAAATTACAAATTACACCTCTCAACAACACGTGGCATTTATAAAATTAATGTATATAAAATATTAATACGCACACATCTATTAATAATTTATTATTATTTTAATGAAATTAAAGTACGTGACTGATGTTGAATAAACGTCTCAAATTCATTAAAATTAACTAATAGAAGAGTGTGTTTTTTTTTTGTTATATATTACATTAAATTGGGAAAGTGGATTCTTGAACTTTCGACTTCATGAGAAAGGAGTAGATATCTAACCAATTGAGCTATGTTTATGTTGGTAGAAATGTGATTTTTAAAACCATATACATGTGATTTATAAATCAGACAAACCATATTGTATAATTATTTACTAGCAATACATGTATAGCAATGTTTTTTTTTCATAATATTTTCAAAATGAATTAATCACATTTAGAACCTCTCATTAGGGTAAAGTTTCAATTTGACAATGACTACGGCTATAATCTGATAAGGTTGTTTGAAAAATGTTAAGAAACATTTTGTCAGAATTTATTATTTGCATGAGTTCATGGGATATATGATTAATAAATTTTCTTCTTTTGGAAAGAGAGAGGAAAATGTCTTCACATCATAAGTTAATACGTTTTATGCTTAAGATGTTAAAATATGCTTGTACGTATATCATATGTTTAAGGACTCAAAAGTTGTTGAAGAATAGAATTTCCAATATTCTTGAGATTTTTTAAAAGAAATTTAAAAAAAATTAGAGAAATTTTACTACATGACACTTTATGAATAAATATTTTTAAAAATATTAAATGTTATGAATTTTATAAAATAATACATTTTTTTAGAAATGTGTGGGTTCGGTTCCAAACTTATTTTTTGAGTCCATGAAGAAAAATTATATTATTGAAAATTTTCAAAACTTTTAACTGTTTTTTAAAATATCAATTCTTAAAATGCTATTCTTAAAAAAAATACTTTTGAAGGATCAATGATTTATCTTTAAAAAATGTTCCTTGTACGAATTTTGAAATTATTTAAAATAGATCCACTATTTATTTCAAGAGTGATCATATACAAATTTTATGCATAATCAAAAGACAATTAATATTTCTTAAAAAGAGTAGAAGTATATGTGAACAAAATTCAATAATATTTCATGTTCATTGTAAAGACAGCACATTAGCTTACCTCTTCTACTGATATAATTGCTGTCAAAGTAAGAAAGTTAGAAAGCTAACTATTCATCATTAGTTAGCTGTTTTTAGTTAGAAGAGGTTATGAAGTTAAAAATTAGTTCTTGAAGTTTGTTAGAAATGATTGATTTATTTACTATTTGTACCTTACTCTCTATAAAAGAGTATTGTATTCTTTGATCATCAATTAATGAAAAATACATCTCTTATGATCATCTTGAACTCCCTATCTCTACTTTCATATGGTATCAGCCTAAATCTGATCCTCTCTCCCTCTACTCTGTAATCATTCCTCTCATGGCGTCATCATCAACCTCTGAAGAAACTGATGTGGCAACCACTCTCTCTGACGGTCTTGTCAATCTTTGAAATTGCACAAAAATAGTGAAGTTTGGCGATGATAATTTCCTAATATGGAAACTTCAGATCTTGATAGCCATTGAAGGTCAAGGACTAAAAGAGTTCATTGATCAAAAGTATGTATCTCCCTCCAAATATGTCTTACCTGCTGGACAAACCACAAGATCATTGAATCCTGAGTTTACAAAATGGAAATTACAAGAAAAACTTCTTTCTTCTTGGCTTCTTGGCTCCATGACAGAAAGTCATTCTTATAGAAGTGATTGATTGTTCAACATCTGTAGAAATCTGGGTTTGTATTACATCCTTGTTTGCAACAGAAAATATGGCTAAAGTGATGCAGTTCAAGTCAAGAATGCAGACTTTAAAGAAAGATGGGTTATCTCTCAAAGAATATCTTGTCAAAATGAAATCTTTAGTAAATTCTCTATCATCTGTTGGTCATAAAGTTTCAACCCAAGATCATATCATGTGTATTCTTTAAGGCCTGGGGGGTTGAACTTGATTTCTAAAACCACAAAACAAACCATTCAAGAAGTCACTGCTTTTCTGATGTCTCATGAAATAAGATTAGATAGAAATGTGTGCATAGTGAAGGTTTTGTACCTTCTGTCAATCTAACAACTCATAATCAAGAAACTAAGGATAATGGAGGAAGAACATGTACTAATCAGAAGAATGGTAACACTACCTATAATGACAATCGTGGAAAAGGAAGAGGGCGCGGAAGCAAGAACTGGTATACAAATAACATACCACAATGTCAAATGTGTGGCAGATTTGGCCACATCTCTCCTAAGTGCTATTTCAGATTTGATCCAAATCACCATGGCCCTAGTCAAAATCCAAATCAATCTGTGAATCCTCAAATGCCACAGATCAACAACAATGGAAATCACATGACATCATATATGGCTTCTCAGATTGCTACTAATGATACCAATTGGTTTCTAGACTCAGGGGCTATAAATCATGTGACTAATGATCTTGCAAATCTGAACATTGGAAGTGAATACTTAGGAAATGGTAAGATACATGTTGGAAATGGTACTGGTTTATCAATTCTCCATACATGTTCAACTTTTCTCTCCTCTTCTAAATGTTCTAAACTTTTTTTGCTAAACAATATGCTTCATGTCCTACAAATAACCAAAAACCCATTACAAAAAAACTGTCAAAATGCGACCAGAACTTTGCGACCAAACAAAAGTGGTAGTTTTTTGGTGACCACCTGGTCACTTTTTTTGAAGGTTGACTCTAAGTGACCATCTGGTCACTTTTTTGCGACCAAAAGCAGAAGTAGTCATAAAAAATGGCCCGAAATTATGGCGCGAAAGAAGCGACAAATTGGTCACCTCCAAAAACGACCAACTGGTCGCATGTTTGTGACTAAAAATATGACTTGGTAGCAAAAAATGGCGCGTAATTTTGGAGGGAAGAAAGCTACCAAGTGGTCACAATTAAAAGTGACTAAATGGTCGCAATTATGGTGACCTTTAGTGAGCAGTGGTAGCTTAAAATTGGAGGGAAGAAAGCTACCAAGTGGTCACAATTAAAAGTGACTAAATAGTCGCAATTTTGGTGACTTAAATAAGCAGTGGTAGCTTAAAAATTTGGCGGGAATTAAGCTACCACGTGGTCACATTAAGAAGTGACTAGATGGTCGCAAATGTTGTGATTTTATGTAACCAGTAATATATAAATAATTTGGTGGGATAAAAGCTACCAAGTGGTCACCAAAAAAAGTGACCATGTGGTCGTAAATTTTGACTTGATGTGACCCGGGTCAGTGAAGAAAATGGCTGGAAATTTTGGCGGGAAAATGCAACCAGGTGGTAGCAAAAATACTACCATCTGGTCGCAAATGAGCAGAGAGTCCATTATAAAAACCCCTTCACCCATTGTTTGTTAGCATTAAGAAAAAAGAAAATGAGAGCGTGGATGTATGTTCGTTTGATAGACGGGTATTTGAACAATGAGTTCGTGGCCGGGGTTGAACAGTTTGTTGAGTTTTGTATGACAACTGTCTATTATGAAAAGTATGGTGGAAAGCTACTCTGCCCGTGCAGGAAATGCGACAATAGGAGAATCATACCGGTTACAGATTTGAAGGTGCATCTTTATAGTCGGGGATTTGTGCAGAATTATTATCACTGGGTGTTTCAGGGGGAAACCAAGGAAATGTTCGACGCTGCATTACAGGAATCGAGACGATACAAAGGTAGCAGCTCGAATGTAGAGGTCGTTGACGAAGAACGGAATGATGAACAACATTATAGTCAGATGCAGCAAATGATACTTGATGGTGCGGGGTATGGGGGCAATGAAAATTTCCGTGAAAGTTTAAATGTAGACGAAGATGAACGGGTTGTAGAATAGGAAATTAATCTGGAAGCACGTAAGATGCACGAGATGCTAAAGATAGCCAGCCGACCATTGTACGATGGATGTGAGGTAAGTCAACTTGCTGCTGCTACAGAACTTTTAAATATAAAGGCGCAGTACAACATACTTGGTAGAGGACTTGATGCGATTGCATCGTGGTTTCGTCGATGCGCTCCAGAAAAAAATAATATGCCCCACGCTTTTATGCGACACGAAAAAGCTAGTGGGGGGATTTGGATTACCCGGTGGAGAAAATAGATTCGTGTCAAAACAGATGCATGATTTCTGGGATGTGGATGAGGACTGCATCATTGCAAATTCTGTTTTCTTCAAGATACAAACAAGGGAAACGCAGCCTGATTCCGAACGCCCACATGTTCTATTTACCGCTGACCCCACGTCTGCAACGGTTGTATGCATGGGATGTGACAGCCTTGCACATGAGATGGCATCACGAGCATTCACATGATGAAGGTGTTATGAGACATCCCTCAGATGCTGCGGCATAGAAGCATTTAAATAGTTGTCATCCGGATTTTGCACAAGATCCGAGAAACGTTAGATTGGGCTTATTCACAGATGGCTTTAACCCGTTCGGGGCATCCGGGGCACAATATTCAGTTTGGCCAGTCATGGTAACCCCGTATAACTTGCCTCCCTCGATGTGCATGTGAGACCCGATGATTTTTCTAACAGTGATCGTACCTGGGCCGAAAAGTCCAAAACTGAAATTGGATGTGTATTTGCAACCACTTATTGCAGAGTTGAAAAGGTTGTGGACTGACGGTGTTATGACGTACGACATTTCGAAGAAACAAAATTTCTTGATGCGCGCCGCGTTAATCTGAACGATCAGTGACTTCCCTGCGTATTCAATGTTGTCAGGTATGTTGATCTTTAATTGCTTTCATATACATTTTTAAGTATGTGTTTAGCTTTTGTTATTGCTTTCCTTAGTCAGTGTAGTTAATTGTGTGAACCTCAATCTCCTCCTCTTAAAGGATGGAGTACGGCGGGGAAATACGCATGTCCACATTGCATGCTAGACACAGATGTATTTTATCTCAGAAATGGTCGGAAAACTTGTTGGTTTGATTGTCACCGTCGATTTTTACCGTTGAATCATACTTTCCGTTCAAACGACATTGACTGGAAGAAGGGTCGACGAGTAAGAAACGATACCCCCCCAACAATGTATAGTGGAAGGGAGATTCTTCACGGTATAGATGCTATAGGGATGCAGAAGATTACAATGGACGGTGCAGAGAGTGCAAATAATGCTGCTGGGAAAAACACGGGTTGGAATAAGCGGAGTATTTTTTGGGATCTACCGTATTGGGAAAATCTACTGATTAGACACAATCTGGATGTAATGCATATCAAGAAGAATTTCTTCGACAACATTTTCAATACGATTTTGAACGTTCCGGGAAAAATGAAGGACAATCTGAAGGCACGTTATGATATACGGGAGATATGTCACCATCCTAAGTTGGAGCCTGATGACAATGATAATTACGCAAAAGCAAAGTACATGTTGACGACGGATGAAAAAAAACATTATTTGAGTGGATCAAATCCATCAAATTCCCGGACGGATACGTTTCGAATTTGAGTCAGTGTATAGACAATCAAAAGCATATCATGTTCGGGATGAAAAGCCATGACTGTCATGTGTTCATGCAACGATTGATGTCAGTCGCGTTCAGACCGTTCCTAGAGAATAGACATTGGGAGCCGCTTGCACAGTTGAGTGTTTTTTTCAGGGACTTGACATGTACAGAGCTGATTGAATCTACTGTCGCTTCAATGAGTTCAGAGATCGCTGTTATTATCTGTAAGTTGGAGCGAATGTTCCCACCTGGCTTTTTTGACTCCATGAAGCATCTTCCGGTGCATTTTCCATACGAGGCATTCTTAGGGGGTCTGGTACATTACCGTTGGATGTACCCATTTGAAAGGTAAGCACAGTTAATTTGTAATGTACACGTATAAAGTACAGTGATATCGAATGTAAATGTTTTCTACACATTCTACCCTACCCACAGGTACTTACGTCGGTTGAAAAAGACGGTCGAAAATAAAGCAAGAGTAGAAGGATCTATCTGTAGTGCGTACCTGACACAAGAGACTACCACATTTTGTTCATACTACTTTGACCAACACATTGCAGAGCAGTTTCGACCAGCGAAACGAAACATTGTCGAAAATTTACTTGAAGATGTTGACATAAACGACTTGCCGATTTTTACGGAACCTGGCATGACAGTTGGAAGATCAGTGCGTAGGCCGTTGACCGATTCTGAGTTTCACGTAATGCAGACATACGTGTTATGCAACTGTGCAGAGATCGAGCCTTACATAGAGTGAGTTCGTAAGTTAACATTATTTGCTAACTATTTTTGTAACATACAAATTATTTCTAAACTTATACATTCGAATGACACGAGTTGGTCTTACAGCCGCTGAGGAGGGGTCAATAATCGACAAAGAGTTTCATTCTTGGTTCAGTGCATACGTGAGTTATTTTAAATTGTAAAAAAAAACCGTGGCAATTTGTTGAAAAAATTACTATCTTCCTAAGATTACTGTATGTGAAAAATGACAGGTTGACTCCCCTACATTACCGGTAGATGATCCTCGCATAATTTCTTTGGCAAAGGGACCTGGACGGATTGCAAGGTCGTATACTGGATACGTCGGTAACGGTTACAGATTTCAAACGAAGGCGCATTCAGTTAATAGGGCAACAAACAACAGTGGTGTTTGCATAAAAGGTCATGTATTCGGCACAAACGAAGATGATTACTTCGGAGTAATCGATGAGATTCTTGAGATTCAATACGCAAGTCCGACGCTAAAACGCCTTGTTCTGTTCAACTGCACTTGGTTCGAGACAACCAGACAAGGCGGAGTCCGTAAGCTTGATCATTTACAAATCGTTAAGGTAAACAAGTCTAAGCATATGCGCACCGCTGATAGGTTTGTCCTCGCTTCACAGGAGATTCAAGTTTATTATCTGAACTATCCGATTAATAGACGAGATCTGACAAATTGGTTAGTTGTTTGTAAAGTTAAACCACTACAAGTAGAAGAAAACTTGTCTGAGAAAGACGACGGTGCAGAGGGAGTTGTTGCTTTTCAAGAAGATGAGATAAGATGTTGTGCAATCGATGATGGTCAGAATGCAAGTACTGTTCGTCATTTGAACGATGGAACGATAACATTGCATGATGATGATACAAATGCTTCCACTTCTCACGCACGTGACATTGATGCTGAATTTATTCGAGACGATGAATCCGATGAAGAAATAGAAGAAGAAGAAGAAGAAGACTTATGTGACGAACTTCTTTGAGACGATGAATCTGACGAAGAAATAGAAGAAGAAGCGACGACCGAAGAAACTGAGGATGATGAATGAGACATTTCGTAAGTTTATTATTCACTGTGTATGTGTTTATTTATTAAAACTATTTCTTTAATGAATGATAAAAAAATATATATATTAAGATTTGCGACCATGTGGTCGCAATTTAACACAAACGGTGACCACATGGTAGTAATTTAGAAGGTAAAGGCGACCAGTTGGTCGCATTTGTGCAAAAGTAGAATTATATTTTTCAAAAAACATAAGTGAAATTACGACCATATGGTCGCAAATCTGAGCGGTAAATTTAAATTTTCATGAAATTTATGGCGGTGAATTTAAATATTACGACCTTCTGGTCGCAATTTTTGGCGGTAAATTTCACGATTGCGACCATCTGGTCGCAATTTTTAATGGGACTCGTGATATGACAGTTGTTCTGGTAATGGCAACGTGGCGACCAGATGATCGATTTTTCAATAAATGCTACCAGGTGGTCGCAAATATGTATAAAACTGCGACCAAATGGTTGTAATTTCCCCAGCACGTGCGACCTTTCGTTTCTGGTCATGATTACATATTTGCGACCATTTGGTCGCAAAATCTGATTTAAAATCCCCGCAGTTTTCCTTTCCCCCCTTTCCCTTTTCCTTTTCTTTCTCTTTTTTCTTTCTTTTCTCTCTTTCCCACGTTCCGTCCCCCGTTATTTTTTCCCAGTTCCCATTCCCATTCCCCGTTCCTACTCTAAACCTAAAAACCCTAAACCTCCAATCCCGGTTTCTATTACGAGGTTAGTTTTCGTATAGATTTTAAGTTTTTAAGTTAGTTTTAGTTTTTAGTTAGTTTTAGTTTTAGTTTTTAGTTAGTTTTAGTTTAACTTTAAATTTAGTTTACTTAGTTTTAATTAATTAGTTTAGTTTAATTTTGTTAATTTCATTAATTGTAGTTTATTGAATCTAATTTAGTGTAATTAATTACTTAGTTTACTTTAGTTTAATTCATCTAATTTTAGTTTACTTTAATTAATTAATTAGTTTAGTTTAATGTTGTTAATTTAATTAATTTTAGTTTAATTAATGTAATTTAGTTTAATTAAGTACTTAGTTTACTTAAGGTTAATTAATCTAATTTCGTTTACTTTAATTAATTAATAAATTTTAGTTCAATTAATCTAATTTTAATTTAGTTTAACTTAATTAATTAGTTTAGTTTTTATTAATTAATGTTAGTTAAATTTAATTAATTTTAGTTTAATTTAATCTAATAGTTGAAATCTTCATTACTTAGTTTACTTTAATTAATTAATTAGTTCACTTAAGCTAATTTTAGTTTACTTTAATTTAATTAATTAGTTTAGTTTATTTTAGTTTTAATTAATTAATGTTAGTTTAATTTAATTAATTTTAGTTCAATTAATCTAATTTTGTTTAATTCTTCACTACTTAATTTACTTTAATTTAATTAATTTTAGTTTAATTCTTCACTACTTAGTTTACTTTAATTACTTCATTTTAGTTCAATTAATCTAATTTTAATTTACTTTAATTCAAATTAATTAATTAGTTTATTTTAAATTAGTTAATTAATTTATGTTATTTTAATTTACATTATTTAATCACTTTACTTTAGATTATTTCATTAATTAATTTAATTCAGATTATTTCATTAATTAATTAATTTAATTTATTTCATTATTTTAATTACTTAATTAGTATTAAATTAGTTTAGTTTAGTTGTAGGATTATGACGGGCAAACGACGTCCTCCTCAGTCAGACAAGCCTGACGACACGATTGACGAGGCGACTCCGCAGACGCCTCTTGCCGCTGCCCTTGATGCGGACCTGACTACAGAGAAGTTGGACATCATCCTCTTCGGTTACGAGCCGGGATTTGCTGGCCCTCTCGATGTTGCAGTCTCTGAGACCCAACCTGCGACACCATAATTGGCGCAGGACTCACAGGCCACGACTCCCGGGGGAGCATCAGGGTCTGCATCAGGGTCTGATCCAGCGGGACCCTCCACTTCAGGCACCAGCCTCCTCGGGCCGCAGACTCTACCCTTCGGATTAAAGGGGATACGTAAGTAATTTTGTTTATTGTTTTAATTACTTCTTTTTTAAATCTTTAAACATTTTTAAAAGCGCTTTTTTTTTCTTGTTACCTAATAGTTTCTAATATCAAAATAATTTTATGTTTTTGCAGAGTACAGCCGCATACAACCATTTCAAAAAGGTTTTACGAGGTCCTCCAGGGCATGCCTCTTCCCAGCGACCTTCGCTGGCAGAAGATTCCGACGACGGAGAAACGTCGGATGTACATCAATTGGAAGGTAAAAAACATCATTTATTTTTATAATTAATTAATTTTGAAATTTATAGAAATAAATTTATTACTTTAACAATTTTTTATTTTAATTTTTTCAGGGCAAGTTTCCTGTTATCAATCCCGATATCACGGACGGTAGATTGTTCCCCCTATGGGACAATCACGTCCGGGATCGATTAAAGGACCTCATGTACCGGGTGCGCAGAAAGCAAGCAGCAAACCGTCCTGTGTGGATGAGCCCGGAGGACCACGCGCGGCTTATCGCGAGCTTGAGCACTCCCGAGGGCATGGTAGTGTCAAGGAGGAATAAGGCCAACCGTGTGAAGAATCCTACCAAACACACAGTCGGGGCCCGGACCCACGACGAGCACCATCGTCAATTGGTAAGGTTTTTTTTTTTTTTTACGTACTTTTTTTTGTTTTCTTTTTTCAATTAGTTATTAATTTATTATTTTTTCTTCTTCAATCTCTAATATTTTTAGGAAGCGAAGCACGATCGTCCTGTCTCCCCCGATGAGTTGCACCGCGTTCTTCACACGAAGAAGGATGGGACGTTCGCCGACGATAAGGCGAAAGAAGTTCAGGTATTTAATAATTTTTTCAATTATTTTTTTTTCTTTAAAATTTTTCCTAACTTATATATTAACTATTTTATTGTCTAAATTTTAAACGTTTAGGAACGTTTCACGGAGTCATTGAGTCAGTGGTTGCCCACACCAGACTAGCAACCGACTCAGGACGACTGTAGAGAGGCGTTCTTGGAGGCTGCTGGAGGGGTTCGGCCTGATGGATCAGTTCCTGGGCTCGGCTCGTACGGGCGACGCCTTTACGTGGATGTGCCCCTGCCTCAGCGGAGCGAAGCAAGCACTAGCTCCGGCCCTTCTCCGGTTGAGCAGCAGCTGCGCGCGAAGGTTCACCAGCTTCACACGGACATGGACACTATGCGCGACAACTGCGTTTCTCAAGTCGCTGCGATTGAGGAGGATATGTAGGCACGGGTCGAGGCCCCGGTCACAGCATCTTTGGCCGCGTACTTCAGATCCCTAGACGACAGCCATTCATCATCGACACCTCCTCCGCCACCCCCCGCCCCTCCGCAGTAGTTCTAGGATGTTTATTCTGTATAAAACATTTTTTGAATATTTGATTTATATATATTTTATTTTCATTCCAATTTTTGTTATTAAATTTTAATATTAATTAAATTAATAAATAATAATTAATTAAATAATTAATTTAATTAATATTAAATTTTAATATTAATTAAATTTTAATTATTGTAATTTAAATAAATAAAAAATATATTTATTAAATACGACCAGATGGTTGCATTTATCCTAAGATAAACGACCATCTGGTCGCATTTTGTCTGAGTACAAAAGTGACCACTTGGTCGCTTATAAAAGACCACGTGGTCACTGCTTCATGTGACCAACTGGTCACTTTTTTTCAAGTTACATTACGACCAGATGGTCGTATTTTATCCCTAAAAAACGACCATCTGGTCGCATTTTGGCTGAGTCCAAAAGTGACCGTTTGGTCGCTTATAAAAACGACCACGTGGTCACTGTTGCATGTGACCAACTGGTCACTTGTCTTCAACTTAAATTACGACCAGATGGTCACTTTTTTAAGCGACCATTTGGTCGTTTTTTCAAAATGTTGACTTTTTTGCGACCAAACATGCTTGGTCGTATTTTTGTGACTATCCAGTTGCACAATTTCAGGACCGACCATCTTTTTTGCCACCATCATGTTGGTCGCTTTTTTAGTCGCATTCTACAATAAAAACGGCCTTTTGATCGCAAATTTCTTGTCGCAAACTGACTTTTTTTTTTTGTAGTGACCTAATCTGTATTAGTCAATTTACAAAAAAAATAAAATAAAAAAATGTATACTTTGAGTTTCATCCTTTTGTTTGTTTTGTGAAGGACAAAACCAATGGCAAGGTTCTACTTTAGGGGGATCTTCATGAAGGACTTTATAGGTTCAATTTGCAAACGCATCATCCCAACTTTACTAAATCACAACCTGTCAAAGCCTTCCTATTCAACTCTGTCTCTTCAAGATCTATTGTCAATCAAACAACATTAGCTACTTCTTCTAATACATGTAATTATTTTGAAATCTGGCATAGAAGATTGGGCCATGTGAACCCTGTTATTATAAAACATGCTCTTCAACTTTGTAATACATCTATTCCATCAAATAATTTTTTTTTTGTCATTCCTGTCCACTTGCTAAGAGTCACAAACTTCCTTTTTCTGATTCAACAACCACATATACTGCACCTTTACAACTTGTCACATCTGATTTATGGGGTCCTTCCCATATTACATCTCAAAATCTTCATAAGTATTACATTTGCTTTGTTGATGTATACTCTAGATATACTTGGATCTACTTTTTACAAGTAAACTCTGAAGCATTGCAAGCCTTTATTCAATTCAAATGTTGAAAACCTTCTAAACACCAAAATTAAAATGCTTCAAACTGATTAAGGGGTGAGTTTAGAGCTCTTACTCCTATTCTAAAGAGTCATGGCATATTACATAAACTCACATGTCCCCACACTTCTGATCAAAATGGTATTATAGAAAGGAAACATAGACATATAGTAGAATCTGGTTTAGCCATGTTATCTCAAGCCTCTTTACCTATGCAAATGTAAGAGTGGAAGTTTCTTACACACCAAAAGGAGATATGTTACTGTCTCAATCTAAGTATTTCTCTGATTTATTAAATAAGATAAAGATGCTTGATGCTAATTCAATTTTTATACCTATGCTCAGCAATTCAGTACTATCTACTAGAGGAAGTGAAGATTTTCCTGATGTTACTCTATATAGGGTGTAATTGGTTCCTTGCAGTATACAACTATCACCAGACCTGATATATCCTACTTTGTCAATAAATTGTGTCAATTCATGCACAAGCCAAAACTGATTCACTGGAATGCAGTCAAGAGGCTGCTGAGGTATATCAAAGGTACTCTTATAATCATGGTATTTTCTTCGCCAAACCAAACAAATTGAATCTCCAAGCCTATGTTGATGCAGACTGGGCATCTGATCCAGATGACAGGAAATCAACCTCAGGCTTTTGTGTCTTTCTTGGAGGCAATCCGATTTCATAGTCATCACGAAAGTAACATACAATTTCTCGTTCAAGTACTGAGGCAGATTTTCATAATGTTGCTCATGCTTCTGCAGAACTCATTTGGTTACAAACTTTACTTGAGGAACTCAAGATCAATACTACACTTTCTCCAATCCTTTGGTGTGATATTATGAGCACAATCCATCTCAATGCCAATCCAATCTTACATTATAGGACTAAACATGTGGAAATAGAAATCTATTTTGTAAGGGATTTAGTGATAAAGAAGAAGCTTTGTGTTCAACATCTTCCAGCTAGTGAATAGGTAGCAGACATTCTTACCAAGCCACTGTCTCATTCTTCCTTTCTCAAGTGGTGTCCTCGATTAAAGGTTCTATCAGCATCAGACATTGGCTTGAGGGGGGATGTAAAGACAGCACACTAGCTTACCTCTTCTATTGATATATTTGCTGTCGAAGTAAGGAAGTTAGAAAGCTAACTATTCATCATTAGTTAGCTGTTTTAAGTTAGAATAGGTTATGAAGTTAAAAATCAGTTCTTGAAGTTTGTTAGTAATGATTGATTTATTTACTATTTGTACCTTACTCTCTATAAAAGAGTATTGTATTCTTTGATCATCAATTAATGAAAAGTACATCTCTTATGATCATCTTGAACTCCCTCTCTCTACTTTCATATTCATATACCGATATTCATAGTTTATTCAAATATATCAAAATTAAATTAATAAGAATTTAAATATTTGTGAATTAATAAATTAAAATATACATCATACCATTAATATAAACTATAATTTAATATATCACATCATTATTTTAACATGTTCTTTACTTTGATAAATAAATTAATCATAAAATAAATTCTCGTTTCAGTATCATATTTAATGAGATTTAAACCTATAATTTTGAGGGAAATTTATTAAGTAGCAGAATTATCTGTAATATTTGTAAATATAATATTTAAAAAAAAATCGCATGTATAGCAATTAAAAAAAAAAAAACTCTCATTCATGGGAATTAGTTAAATAATTGATGCCTTATATAAGGTAATCAATGATTACAAACACGAAATATTTAATAAATATAAGAATGTTACATAATTAACAATCATATAATCACCTATGTGGTGGATTTAGTTATATATTGGATTTACGTGTGCAACATCCCCAAATTTTAGAGGTGTTAGTATCCACTTATTGATGCGCGTCTATGTATCTAATATAGTTTTATTTACAAATAAATCTAAAAAAATATATTGACAATGACTAGAATTTTAAGAAACATATATTAAAAATGAGTGCCATACAATAGGTTTTATTTCTTTCTTTTTTTTTTTTTAGCAAAGTTCCTAACAGTTAAAAAAAAAAACTTTATATACTTATGCACATCACCAACATGAATCAAAAGAAATTAAAAAGTTAATCGCGATTATTTGTATTATTAATTATAATAAATGATTGAATGGATATATAAATAGACAATACACAATTATTTAAAATTTAGTATAAAGTTTAATGTCTATAATTCTAATACTAAAACTTTTTATCATTTTTAACCCTATTAAAAAATATTTCATACGTTTAATACGTTAGAAAATTCGTGCGACACTCAGATTTTTTTTTACTAATTATAATAAATGAATGAATTGATATATAAATAGGCAATACAATTATTTAAAATTTAGTATAAAGTTTAATGTCTATAATTCTATAGAATTTATCTCAAATAACATAAATTTGCATATTAATCACTAAAATGTCAGAACATTTTAAAAATGACTTAAATAACATAATTATAGTTCAATAAATTTATTGAACTATTTTTTATGGGTATTTTAATAACTTTGTTTGTTTTTCGCTTTTTTAAGAGTTCAATAATTTATCAAACTATTTGATTTTTTTTATTATTTTCAATTAATTTATTAGGTTTTTTTTTTATTTTTTTAGTTCAATAAATTTATTGAACTATAATTATGATATTTGAATAATTTTTGAAAAGTTCTGACATTTCAATAATTAGTGTATAAAAATATGATATTTTAATAATTGTCCCATAATTCGAACACTACAACTTTTTATCATTTGTTAAAAAATATTTCATATGTTTACTAAGTTAGAAAATTCGTGCAACACTCGAATTTTTTTTACTAATTATAATAAATGAATGAATTGATATATAAATAGACAATACATTATTTAAAATTTAGTATAAAGTTTTATTTAATTACAAAGATACATCTTTACTCTACCTAGTAAGGATATGAGGATGCTAGTTTGTATTTTTCATCCTTAGCATAACATTGATTTATTTAATTAATACCATAATGTATGAGTTTTTAGAAAATTCATTAAATTTATTTTTCTTATATCACATTAAAAATATCAATAAGAAAACAAATAAAAAAATGATTTTAAATAAAATATTGTAGGCATAATATTTAGTTGGTAAGTTAAATAATACCTATTTGGATATGGTTTTCTTATCTCTCTTTCATTATTGATATTTTTTTAAATAATAATAATTAGAAAGTTCAATAACATAATTTTTTAATACCAATTATAATGGGAGAAAATATTAAAACTTGCAATCAATTGATTGAGTGAATATACAATTAATGAGTTAAAAAACAAGTGGATTATTGGACATAAAAACAATAATGTAAGTGTGAGGTGGGACCAAATTTGAATGCAGTAGCTATAGAGCTCCAAATTCAATGCTAAAAATCATCAAACAAACAATTTCTATGTGGAACTATGTCTAGACACTATCATTAGGTTCACAAAAACTAAAAGTTCCAAAAGAATATGAGAAAGCTTTGTATTGGGCATTTTAGGTCAACAAAAAGATGAGAAATTATATACATTTTTACAAAAAAATTATAATCATGTCATAGACAAAACTTCTCAATCACTTTGAATTTTTTTATGCTTCTACATCTTCCTCTTCCTTTTATCAATCTTATCCTTGAGAAAGCTTTTTAGAAAACCATGGTTGTTTTGATTTTGAAGAGATATATGAACTTCATTAGGGCTGGCTAGAACCAAGTTAAAAGTGTATATATAGGGGGAAAATCTACTTTAGGGAGGCCCTTTACTTTTATTTTTAATTTGAAATTGAAAGTTAGGAACTTGTTTCATTACTACATTAATTTATGATTTTATTTTTGTTTGCTTTTCATGCTTAGAAAGTAATATATATATTTATTACATGCATGTTTTAGAAGAGTGGTAAAATGAGACTACTTTTTTTTCAAGTAAAGGACGCCAAAACGGTGAAAGAAAAGAAAACCAACAAGAGGCTAAGTGGTAAAATGAGACTACTTTCAAAGAGAGAATAGTATGGATGTTTGTTAAGAGTAGCGAGAGAAAGATGCATATTTAAAAAGGGGTTTTTTTTGTAAAATTTTGAATATTTTTTCATATTGAGATCCATCAATCTCAAACCGAGATTAGTCTAGTCTTGAACTGAGATGGATGGAAATCTCAATATAAGAAATAACATTTTCAAAATATTTGTTATTTTAAAATTACTCATAAAAAAAGTGTAAACTATTGAAATTTCCCTATAAAAAATTACCCTGACAGAGAATCACATATGCACTAAACATATGATGATAATGATAATGGTAAATCATACCTTTATAATTTATTCAATTGGTAAATCACACTATTGTGTTTTAAAAATAATTTTATGCCAGACAAAAATCTTTCTACTAGTTAGATTTAATGAAATTGAGATACGTATTTCTTTAATGTCTATCACATGTTGCATAATTCTATTAAAAATAACTAAAAAAAATCAATATATGACTGAAAATTGTAGATTTTATATTTTGTTAATAACATTGATTATTTTAAAAACTAGTCCAATCTATGATATATATTTTTTAATTATTTTTAGTGGAATTGGAACACGCGGTTGATATAGAATAAGCATATGTCTCTATTTTATTAAACTAATTAGTAGAGGGACGTATTTTTAAATTTTATAAACCATGTAAGTACAGAAAATCATTTTTAAACCATAAGGATTTTGATTTATTAATAAGACAAACTATAGGGGTGTGATTTACAATTACTCGTAAATAATATGCGTAGATTTAGGAATTAGTGAATGAAAATGTATGAAGTGAGCTAATTAATGAATAAAACTATAGACATGAATAATAAGGATATTTTGAGATTTTTAAATAACTATTTTTTGTAAAAATATTTTTATTAAAAGTATTGAGTACTTGATAATAAATAAATTTATTATTTTAGCTTCATAATTTTAAAATTGCTTTTAATTCAGTTAAAAGTGCTTTTAATTCTTTAATTGGATGGTTTCATAATTTAATAAGTAATATTATAATTACCAGATTATTACAAAATGACACATCTAAAAATAAGTGATTTTGAAGTAAATATATATCTATATATAGTTTTTCAAAAAGTACTTGTAAATACTTTTAATTTTTCTCAAAAACATTTTAAAATTAATGTTGAAAATAAATATTGAGAAGAACAAAATACTTTTAATCATGAAAATGTATTTATGATCCTAACAAAAATATTCTAAAATTACACGCCCTAAACTAAATTGATTAATTCATAAAATAGTAGTGTAGAAGGTAAAAATCGCTCTATGAAAGGGCTTGACATAAGAGGGGCCTAAAAAAACTCTCGAGCCGGACAGATCAGTGAAAATGCTACCATTTAGCAATGCCCCAATCAAGCCCACTGAAAATTATGCCTAATTCAAAGTAGCACGGTTAAGAAGCCCACGGGTCCAATCTTCGACAGTTATAAAAGACAAAGAAATCAACCCAATGAGATATGCACTAAAATAAAGACCTAAATTTCTTGTTGTGCCGTTCCTATTTCACTACGGTTGAGAAAAGAAAAACTATCCAAAGGTCTAAGGTAGGTTAAAAATCTAGACAAGAAACCACACAGCGAGACAAAAACACATCATTGTGTGCATCATCAACTAGGCGACCTAGCCAAACAAAGTTAAAACCAAAGCCAAAAGACTTTGAAGAACCACTCGGGCTGACGAAGGTTTGCCAAAATATGTTCTGCAGGAAAAAGGATGAGAGTAAAGACGAAAAACTCAAGTATAGCTTGGCATCGACCAAAGCGATAGATGCCTGAGAAGGTACACAATGACAATCTCAAAAAGGAAAACTTAATTGAAGAAAATATAATGATAGATCTCGTGGAAAAGAAAAAGGGTTCTTATCGCTATCCTAGAACCAGAAGACTCACCGTTTGTCAAATAAGTGTGGTCAGTTAGGCAACCGTGAAATTTCAACATTGTGAAGTTTGAAATGTATGATAGAACCAGAGACCTAATGGAACATATGGCCCATTTCATAAACATGATTGATCCATCTATGTTCAGATTTCCAACTTGGATGCCATGATATGCAAGCTCTTTACAATAAGCTTAAAAGGATTACCCCTAATGTGGTTCAATGGTTTGACTAAAAACTCGATAGAAACCTTTTTCAAACTGACTTCTGCTTTTCTGAGTCGGTATAGCATCAGTCAAAAGTTTGCTAAGACAAATCATGATCTGTATGACATACTAATGGGAGAAAAATAATTATTAAATTAATTCATCTTACGATTCTGAAAGGTTAAACTAGAAGTCCCAAACTACAACGATGGAGAAGCTGCAATAGATATTTCCATCGCTCTCCACCCAAATCACTTCTTATGGAGGTCATTCAATAAAAAAAGACCTATGACCATGAAGAAGGCCTTAGAATGAGCAGTTGTGAGAATTTTACTAGAATAGTAAAAAATGGTGGATCGAGAACACAAAAGAGAAGTAGGAAAGAAGATGGATATACAAGTTTTGATGATGAAGTGAGGAGAGAGATTGGAGAAAGGAATGTGTGAGAAGGAACATAACAAAAAAAATGAAAAGACAAGAAGAAAAAGAAACTTGAAAGAAAATCTTGTTGGGGAAAGCTGGAAGAATAATAACCTAAACCTTAAGCGCATTGCATATGCTGAAGCGGTAAAACACTCTTTTCGAAGAGGGAGAGATAAAAGGCCAAAGAATGATCGAAATCAGTACAAACGAGATGAGGAGATCTATTTGTGATGACCCGACTCTTTTAAATAATTTAAATTAGAAGACATAGTGGAAGTCTTTATATTTTAAGAAAATTGGCGTGGTTATGTTTGAAAATTGGCTAGCCAAAACCTGTTTACATCTTAATTTCAAAATCTAAAGAAAAAAACAAGGAACTTCAAGTTCCTAATCAGGAGTTCAAAAGACTTATAATCATAAAAGACAATAAGCTCTTATGAGCCATTTACAAATATACAAATCCAAAATATGTGTAAAATTCACAAAACATAGTCCATGGACTTTAAATCAACCTAGTCCATCTCGAGGTCATCATCCCTCGATCACGCAGCACTATCTCCTCTCCCACGACCTCTAGCCGGGGCATTACCTGAAATTTTTGTAATATCATGAGCTAACAACTAAGCCTAGTGAGAATAAACAAAATAAAAAGTAAAGTTAGACCCCAAACCCGTATCCGGATTCGTGTCCAAGAACATACTTACTCTTTGCTATCAAACCATTCAAAGAGTTTATATCAAGTGTTCCACTTTTACTTACCAATTCTCCCAAATACGAGATCTTCCAATTTGTTGAGAATCTAGTTCTCTTACATATGTATCACATAATAATTATGCAAGGTTCAATACGCCCTTGTATTCTCTCATTATCCAATTCAATCTCATTCCTTTTTCCTATAGGACTTGGCTATACATCAATTTCATTTCTTCTCTCTAGAAAAGTATGTCTTACATAATCCTTTTTATAGTTCTCTAATCTCTAGAAAACTAACTTTCATAATCATAATCTCCATAGGATGATAATACTAGGCCACGTAGTCTAACTCTCATCCATTAACTTGTTATAACATAAATAAGAAAAGTAAATAAACTTTACATAAATATAACATCTCGATCCTTTAACCACGATAATATACATGAAGGTAATGAGGACATCCCGTAGGATTCGTATTCACCCTTTATGCATGAATGAAGATAATGAGGACATCCCGTAGGATCCCCATTCAACCTTATGAATGAAGAAAGTAATGAGGACATCCCGTAGGATCCAACATTCAACCTTCTTTTCTTTCTCACTTTCTTTTCTTTTTCTCTGAAGGCGATGCGAACATTCCCTGTAGGGTCTAACATTCTCCCTTCTTTTCTTTCTCACTTTCTTTTCTTTTTCTCTGAAGGTGATGCGGACATTCCCCGTAGGGTCCAACATTCTCCCTTTATTTTCTTTCTTATTTATCCTTTTTTCAATAATGCAAGATGTTATGGTGCAATATGTTATGGTGCGAGATGTTATGATATGCTCGAAAAAGTAAATAAACGTAAAGTGCGAATATTAAAGTAGCCGAAACAAGCATAAAGTAAAGGGGCATAAAGTCAAAGACATAAAGTAAAAGGAACATAGATGTCCTTATGCATAAAGTAAATAGATAGGAATTCCGGATGAACATTAAGTAGTTTGAACTTCTGATACTTTAAATAAAGTAGATCTTATCTTAAATAAGTAATCTACACTTCCAAGGAATCCAAATTTCCAACTAAAATCCAAAGTTCTATTATCGAATTCCTTTAACCATTCTATCTAAAAGTTTGGATCTTTTAATTTCCAATGATCCATTTTTAATCTCCGAAACGATTCTAACTTAGAACTTTCTAAAGTTCAATGTTTCGCTCGAAAAACTCCAAAGTTCTCACTCAAAGAACTAGTTCCTAATCCTAAGGGCACTAGCTCACTTTCTTTTACTCTTAGATTCGAATCCTAATCTTAACCTCCGATTCTACAAACCGTTCTACTTATAAATCCTATTTATTCTCACCTTAGCCAATAGTTTTGCTTCAAGTCTCCGAAGCACAATAAATCAACGATCCGAAACACCTACAATTTAAAAGTATATCTAACGATCATTAATAAATCAAACATCAATCAATTAACATCTAAAATTACTTATTCTCACCTTAGCCAATAGTTTTGCTTCAAGTCTCCGAAGCACAATAAATCAACGATCCGAAACACCTACAATTTAAAAGTATATCTAACGATCATTAATAAATCAAACATCAATCAATTAATATCTAAAAGCTCAAAACGACGAAAAACCCTATAAACCCCACTATGAGGCTCTCGGGCCCCCCTTGAAAAGTGGGTCTCAGGTTTGGTTTTCCGGCTTTTAGGTACTTTAGAGGTGTTTCGAGTTGGTTTTAAGCAATTTCAAAGTTCCCTATTTCAATGGGTAACGATGATTCGGGTTTTTGAACAATAATCGATTCCCCGAATTTAATTTCAATAAACATCATATCAATAAAAGTAAACCCCAAAACAACCCCCACGAAGTAAAATTCAAATGGGAAGGGCTTCGAATGAAACTCGGTTTTAGGGTTTAGGGAAAGTTGTCAAAATTACTAAAAACAACTCCCGTAATAAAAGTCATCGAGTTTAACGACAAGAAATCGAAGATTAAAAAGGAAAACTCCATTAAAACACTATTTGGAGCTTAGGGTTTGAACTTTAACTTATCTTGAAGTCCTTAGAACACGGATGGAAAGCACGATTGCTAGGTGGAGAAGAATCCTAGGACCGAAGGCTTTCCGATGCAACCGAAATCGAGCCGATCCGTCGAGAAACGAACGAAACCCAAAAAATTCCCCCACACCATGAGAGCCACAGTTTTGAAAAGGAAAGGAAATGAATTTTGGTCAACTTTTGGTCAATGAATTGTTTTTAAAGATGAAGGAATAGTATTTTGATATTTTAGGAATTTTTGAAATGACGGTTACGTCCTTTAATGACTTTTGACTTCTAAATCGAAACCCGAAACTCTTAAATTAATCTAAAGGTGTTTAATAATTATTAATTGGCCTATTAATAATTATTAATGTCACCGAAGTGAATTTAAAGTATTAAAACGATTAAAATGAATTTCGGGCGAAATTAACTACTAAAATCGAAATTACTACTTTCAAATTAACCTTAAATACTTTAATTAAAATAAATAAATAATAAATAAAAAAAATCATTTCAAAATAACGGGATGTTACATATTACAAGTTCCATAAAACAAGCAAGCACAAGACCAAAGATTTCAAAGTCGTGGCCAAAGAGATCGATCCTCTCTGTGAACAAAGTTTGCCACGAGAAAACGAGAACTATAAGAAAAAAGATGTCGAACGTCTGGCATCTTTTATCATAATACACAACAAAGAGCTCGAATATCTCATTCACTTTTCAAGTAAAGATCTGGAAGATGTCTGAATTCCTCACAATGAATCCTTAGTAATCTCCCTGTTGATCACAACTTATACTATCAATATATACCGCCCTTCAAAGCTATGAAGTTGAAAGAAGAGGATCTAACTCCAACTACGCAAAAGCTGTTAGGTTTTAATGATAATCTAGGATGATAAAGCTTCCGATTCAAGTCTAATGAGCCAATAAAATCACTCCATTTCACATGGTTGATACCCTTTTGAGGTATAATGCCTTCTTGAAAGGCATTGGCTCCATGATATGAAGGCTCTATCTTTCACCTTACACAGGAAACTGAAATACCCAACTTAGGGGTGAGAAATTGGTTTCGGTTTCAGTTTTAGACGAAAATCGAAACCGATTTTGTTAAAAATAAATAATAAAAAACAAAGAAGTAAAAGAAAGCATATACTAAAAAGAAATCAATAGGCTGAAACAAAAGAAGATAAGAAGGAAATCGTCTCATTCGATCATTTGCAGATTAATTCAATCTTCATTTGACATCTGCATGTCGTGGTCATAAATCCTTACTCGTAGTTAACATCAGACTCATGATCATTGTCTCAGTCTAATTCTTCCATATCTCATAATCTTTCTAAAGCTCGCTAATCAATCACCCTCTTTGGCTCATAGAAAAGTTCCTCATCTTGTTTCTCAAACTCAATCAATTCTTCAATATTCATAGAGGACTGCTACTTGGTGCTTAGCTCTTCTTCTTATGGAGAGCTATCTGGAAAGAAATTGAAGTCATATAAGGTTGAATTAAAAAAAATGGGAGAAATCACGAGGAGCAAAGATTTTGTGGGCTTTCAAAGTGTCTTCCAACACACAGTTATGAATCTTTTGGTAGGTTCACACCAGTTGGATTTTCTAAATGAAATCGAAGAGATCATTATGAACTTTAGCTAACATAACTTTCATGCTCTCAAACTGGGTCGGTGTACTTTTTTGGAGCAGGCTTTAGAGGTTCAATGATGGTAGAGAAATAAGACTAGGACAATTAAAAACTCATGTCATGCATTCTTTATCAATCACTCCACTAAGGTTTTTGACTTCATCATGATTATCAAATTCATACTCCAGCTAACTCACATTGACCCTTGATTAAATTGGGAAAAATCAGGAAACTTCCTAAAGCAATGAATTTAACACATTTTTCTAAAAGAGATCTGCACAATAAAAGCCCCAGGTAACTTTCCATGCAGTATAATATAAATCTAAACTACAAATCATAAATGCTTAAATTTGAAGAGAAACATCTCCTCGTTCTTCGTTGGTGACGATCCTAGGACCACCAAAAAAATCTTCCTCACTGTGCATAAAGAAGAACGGCGCGGGGAACGATCCTTCTAAGGAAAATAAAATTTTCTGAGCCTTTTCTCACCTCTTAACTTGTGTATTTGGTTTATAAAACTCTTCCCTATTTATAGGGGAAGATTAAGATCTCAAAAAATATTCAAATCTTAGAAATCAAATATAAATTAATTATCAATATAATAGGATATTACACTTTAATATTTAAATTATTCATATTCATATAACTATATTATTTGTTTTCATGTCTAAACATTTAAATTAATCTAATAGATATTTACAACTAATAAAATATTTTATTAAATAAAAATATGATGACATCTTTATCATATGGACGTGTGAGCTCAATCCATCTAGCACGCATGCCCCACTTCTTTATCTCGAGCTTGGACCTCTACGCCTGGGCCATTTTATAAGTGATTGGCCATTTTAAACTTCATCTTTAATTAATAGACCCAGTCTATTAATTAATTAAATAGAACTCTTCTATTTATTTTACCTTTAATTTGACAACTTCAAATTAATTAATTAAATAACACTCTTCTATTTTACTTGACTTTAGAATTAATTTGACAAATTCAAATTATTTTTTAATTTTATTTTCTAAATGAATGAATTAATTATTGTTCTCACTAACATGCATTAGCTTGGGGACTTAATGGACCTATAGCACTAAGCTCCAATGATCCCAAAATAAATAATTTACAACTCAAAAAATTTACTTTATTCTCATTCATTAACTCATGGGTAACTCTACTTAATGCTGAGAGTTGCACTCTTTTTCCTATTGACATAATTATGTTCATTGGATATAATCATTAACTACACTTTGATCATTCACAAGCAGTTCATATTCGTATCTAAGTAATTTATCGATTTAACCTCTGTGATAAATCTTGTTCCTTAAGCTCCAAGTAATTCTCTAATGGACAACCTTACATAATCTCAATTATACATTTGGCTAGTTCCTTGATCAGAGGAATATAGGGCCCTGTTGTTCAAGCTATGAATAAGTCAATAAAGAAACTACTAATATATTTTTCTAATAAAGAACAATAGTGAATTACAATATTGAGTAACTACGTTTCCAGCTATCTACAAGATTCAATCTTCAAAGTGGGAAGCATATTGAGCAAACTATATCGAGTCACTCTCACCCATGCAAATCAAAGGTTTGTCTCTTGCAAACTGAAGTTTATAATTTACTCAGGGTTTAGATCAATTGTACATGACCAACCAATTGATATACGAAGTATCTCTCCCACGGTTATACAAGGAGAAAATAAGTATATCTGAGTCTCGTCTACTATAATCTCTATTGTAGCAACACCGCCACTCACATGTCTCCACATAAATGATCTAGATAAGATCACTTGGACCACTTTACAAGTGTGCTCTGTTAGTGGTGTTCCCATAATAAGGCACCCAATTTCTATTCATAATACCATAGACTTTTTGAGTTTCAACTAGAGTGAATCTTCTGCATCCAATGCTTATTTTAAGTTGTCATAAGTAACTATGGATCTTATGATGGATAACATTCATTATAAAACAATAGATGATACATGTAAATGTTAAAATTAAAATTAATCCTTTATTTATTTATTTATTTATACTTTTACGCATTACATAAGATTAGGGCAGACGATGATCATCCCCACAATCCAAAGAGAAACTAGTAACCAGTAAAGAGAAAACAATTTCATGATGAAAGAAGCCTTGAACTTCTGAGAAGAAAAAAAAGAGTAGGAACTTGTTCATATATACAACTATCAGCAAAGTTAGACCAAGCACTTCAAAAACCGAGTAAAGCAACGATCATTAAAGATTAACTATTTCGTTCTAAGGAAGGTGTTCCAAAACATCCAAGAAGTTGGGGCCTACTTAGGAATGAGCATATAAGGTGACAGAAGAAGTAAAGCCCAAAACTTAGGGACTTGAAGATTGAAATGGTGAGCTAGTTCCCATGGAACGGATTGCACCTAAGGCTCTACCATGCCTGACAAAGGGGCTCTAAAGATGAACAAAATAGTTATTCGTTGTATCAATCAAAGAATGTAATCGATTTTTTCCTAGCTCTATTACAATTAATGACAATTATTTTTTCTCTCTTTGGAACCATGGCCCCAAATCCTAATTTACTTAGGTAAAAATATCCTCTACGGATCAAAAGTCATATTTACTCAAGCTAAGATATCCTCTACGGATTAAAATCCTATTTACTTAGGAAAACATATCCTCCACGGATTAAAACCTTCTTTACTTGGACGAGGAGTATGATGACATATTTGAATTTCCTATTAAAAAAAATAGGCTGAAACATCCGCTACAAACAAAAAAACTTTGAAAACATTCATGCATTTAATTTCAAGCAGATAATATAGCCTCAAATTCTCTGTTTATTAAGAAAATTGGTGTAGCAGAAGCCCACAAATTAGGAGCTCAGCTTAAGCATACAACAAAGTTAAGTTAAAATAATGCGAAGACTCTCAAGAAGCGGAATTTTTGTGCAACAAGAACCAAGAAAAATTGAAAGGCAATTGAAAGTGAAATTCCAGGTGTAGAAATGGAATATACAACCGTCGGCCTAAAGAGAAGGAGAAGTTTTTTTTTTTTTTTTACTTCTCTCTTTCTCAATTTCATCTCTATATCTTCAATCTAAGAGCGAGCCAAGAGAGATAAATCAATAGAGCTACTCTTTTTTATGACATGTTGCAATCGACAGAAAGGATAGCAAGTTGGTTGATGAAGGAGAAGAAAGCATTAAGCCTTCCTCCCTCCCTATTGCATATTTGTTCTAAAAAACGAGACCTCTACAGAGAACTTCGATAAATTGCACAAGGGACATTTTGATTATATTCCCAGCAGATAGAAAGTTGCACTAGCCTTCTCACCAAACCTCATCATGTCCATAACCTCATCTGGTTTGATTAGACTCCAAAACGGGGAACTCTATCTTCCAAAGCATATTCCCTTGAAATCATCCCTAAAAACTAAGATTACTTCTATTTCCTAATGGACCAAAAGGTGAGAATTCTCCCCATCAGGGATATTTCAAGAAACTCCATCTAAGGCTTTATTCCCAACATCTAGGTCAATAGTCTCTCTCATTACGAGCCTCCTACTAGATGCTCTAGAAACTTTCTCATCCCTAGCCATTATTGAAAAAACTCAAATAAGAAAAAGATAAAGGTGAAGGGACTACTTTACTAAATTAATGGAATTTCATTTAGTAAACTAATTAACAATTAATTTCGGATCTATTAATCATCATGCAATTGTGATGAAAACATGTAAATTCATGCTTGTTTTTCAAAAATTAAAACATTTTACTTACATTGAGTATTTATAGAGAATTGATTGGAGGTTTCTTTACACCATCAATCCTCAACAACACCAGATCTTTTAAGCTATATCTCAATCGAACAAGCAAAACCCGATTGTGGGATCGAACTTTAGAAGAAATTAAGAAGAAGAAAAAGAATTGTCTTCCTAAAAATAAAGCCAAAAATGGGCAAGGCCGAGGGTAGGAGAGAAAGAGAGAATTTCAACTTCTAGGAATTGAATTGTGTAATTTATTAATGACCCAAGCCCCCTATTTATAGGCTAATGGAAAATCTAATCACATTAGGAATATTCCATGGAGATAAATATAAAAGAAAAAAGATTTTCTCTTTCCTTTATCTTGGTATTTTCGAAAATACCTTAGATAAATAGGAGAATATTTATATTTCCTTTTATTTAATTTATCTTGGGTAAATAAATCTATATAACTATTTTAGAATATAATTCAAATAATTAATTTTCTAATAATTAATATATATGGCCAAAATTATTGCATAATAATTAATAAATAAATTTAATTTGATTAATTAATTATTTTGGGCCAATTTCAATTGGGTTCATTAATCCAATCAGGCTAGAAACTCTCTCTTGAATTAATAAGTTCAACTTAATTAATTCATTTATTAATTACCATTTAAATAAAATACTTTATTTAAACAATTAATAATATTAATATTTTCTCCCGACTAAATATTATCAAATGATATTTAATTATTAATTTCTATTTAAATAATTTTCATTATTAAAACAATTAATAATAAATATTTTAATTATTAATTTCCATTAAATAAACTCATTATTTAATTAATTAATAACTATAATTGACAATATTTTATTATTAATTAATTTATTAATTTTCGTTCAAAAAAATTAATTATTTAAACAATTAGTAATTATAAATTAATTTCAAATTATTAATTACCATTTAAATATACTCAATATTTAAACAATTAATAATCTTTCATTATTCATTTTCTGTTTAAATAAACTCATTATTTAGACAATTAATAGTGTTTATATTGATTATCATTTAAATATACTCAATATTTAAACAATTAATATTGCCTATTTAAGTAACTTATCTTACTTGAATTATATTCATTTCTTCAAATTGATTTCGCGACTACGATATTTGGGCTAGCATAGGGACTTGATGAACCTATAGATCATGGGCTTAATAATTAGTCAATTAAGTGATTAACTCATAAACAATTAATTACTTATTATCTAACTATGAATAATTCCACAATAGATTCATAGTTGAACTCCCATCACTATAGATGAGTTATGTCCATTTAGTTTATCTATAATTTATATTTGTAATGTATCTTTTACGTGGAACCCTCATAATTTGTAACGTCCCATTACTTTTGAGGTAATTTATTTATTTTATTTTATTTTAATTAAAGTATTTAAGGTATTTAATTTTAGTCATTTGAACTTTAGTAGTTATTCGTTTACGTTTTAGTTCCTTTAACTTTCAAAAAAGATCAAAATCGTCCCTGAACTTTCCAAATCGTTTCGTTTTCGTCCTTCCGTCCATTTTTCCGTCTGGTCATTAACGGAGGCTGATGTGGCATGCTGACGTGGCTTTTTTTAATACTATTTTAATATATTTTTCAATTTTTTTTAATCTCTCTCTTCCTTTTCTCTCTCCTCTCCCCCTTTCTCTCTCCTCCATGGTCATCTACTTCCAACTCTTTCATGGAGACCTACAACGTTCAGAAGAAAAGACGAAAGCAGGGGCATCCATTATCGTTTTGGCCTTCGAGTTCTCCATACACGAACCAAGAGGTTGTTGGACCAAACTACCTTCATGGGTAGCTCTAAATCCATCATGCGAACCTTCCTGAACAGACGAAACATGCTAAGAACCAACAGAATCGAAAACGCCATTGATGCCTCCATGAACAACCTTGGAAGGAGATAAAATGGTAACTTGCAAACCAGCGGGTTTTAGGCCACAAGGCCTTAATGAAAGAGGCTCAAAACCATCAGACGAAGAGGATATAACACGTTGTTGCAGCCCATACTCAAACAAACGCGAATTACCTAAAAAACCGCCATTGAAGCGTTAATCTCAGATCTGCGGATCTGACCTGTTTCCACGTCACTTTCCCTTCGTTCCTCACCAGAAACCATCGACTTGGCTTCCTCTTCCATCATTAATGAACGAAACTTGAAGATATCCCCTCCCTCGGCCAGATCTAAAAATCTCAAAAAGGACCTACATGAAATCTGCCCAGAAAGCTGGTGAAGAAGATGACCATGGAGGAGAGAGAAAGGGGGAGAAGATGTGGAAGAAGATGACCATGGAGGGGAAGAAGATTATGAAATTGGTTTTGCTCAAGAGGGGAAGAAGATGACCATGGAGGAGAGAGAAAGGGGGAGAGGAGAGAGAAAAGGAAGAGAGAGATTAAAAAATTGAAAAATATATATTAAAATATTATTAAAAAAAGCCACGTCAGCATGCCACATCAGCCTCCGTTAATGACCAGACGGAAAAATGGACAAAAGGACGAAAACGAAACGATTTGGAAAGTTCAGGGACGATTTTGATCTTTTTTGAAAGTTCAGGGACGAAAACGAAACCAGATGTAAAGTTCAGGGACGAAAATGGTATTTTACCCTTTATTTATTTATTTTATTTTATTTAATTAAAGAATTTAAGGTTAGTTTAATTTTAGTAATTTAGAATTTAGTAGTTAATTTCGTTCGAAACCCTTTTTAGTTCCTTTATTACCTTAAATTAGTTTCGGTTGTATTAATAATTATTAACGAGCCAATTAATAATTATTCATCACCTTTTGACTAGTTTAAGATCTTCGGGTTTCGTTTTATAAGTTAAATCATTTAAAAGGATGTAAGCGTAATTTTCTGATTTCTTAAATATATCAAATTACTATTCATTCATCTCTTTAAAAGTCAAAATTAGACAAAAAAAAATCTTATTCTTCTTCTCTTCTTTCCCTTCTTGGCCAAGGCTCTCACTCTCCTTCCATTTCTGTAATGTCCCATGTTTTCGGTAAGTTTTAAGTTAATTAAATATTATTTTTCTTATTATAATATTTATTGGAATTAAGGTAAATGATGGTAATTAATATTTAAATTTTTTTTCAGGAATTTAATATAATTACTTTTTCATTAATTGGAGATAAAGGAATTAAAAACTAATAAAAAAAAGGAAAAAAGGCGTGAAAGGGAAAGAGGAGAAAAAGAAAAAAAAAGATTTGGACTTTCATTCTCTCTTGAACGTGAAAGAAGAATATAGAGGCTTCAAGGTAGGGTTTTCTCCCTTTTTCATCTTCATCTTTCTTGCACCAATCCTTGAGATCTCAGGTTGATTGTTTCACATATTCTTTGTATTTAGGTGTGGATTGTAGTAAGCTTTTTCTTTGGTGGAGATTTAGTGAAGTTTGAAGGAATTCTCACCAAATTTGAGATCAATGTAATGGAACTTCTTCCTTTAAATTTCTGGAATTTGGTTTAAATTATGTTTAAAAACCCTTCAATTTATTGGAATACCATTCTTTTCCTTCAAATTTCCTATTTGCCTTCAATTCCATTCAAAAACCTATAAACCCTAATTCCATCTTCTTTTGAAAACCCATCACCCCTTATTTGTAAAACCTTTTGAGATATCGAAAAAGACATGTCGAACCGAGCCGCACCGCCGCCACGACACGGGGGGCAGCAGCAGCCCTAGGCTGCTGCTACCGATGCCATGATGGGGGAGGGGGGGCTATTTTTCGGCTCTCCCTTTTCGTCTCATGTCATCGCGTGTGTTCGTATTTATTTTCTTTATTTTAGTTAGAATTTAAAGATAGATTTTTAAGTAGATAAGTTTTGTTTCAGGTTCTTAAGATACAAAGAAAAGGGGAGTTCAAAGTGTGGAATTTTAGCTTGAAAAAGGTGAGTAGAACTTGTAAAGATTAGAATAGTTTCTTGTTTGTGTTTTCTTTAGTTTAATAGTTGATATCTGATTTTGGGCATGAAGTTGTGAATAGTTTTATGCATATTAATGAAGTTTGGGGCTGTTTATAATGGTATTAATATATGGATTTAAGAAAGTGAAAAATTGGGACTAAGTATGCTTAATTTGACTATCGACATCGAGTTTTGTCTAAACTATTTTCTTATGGTAATTGATTTTGTGATTGGATGTTTAAGCATGATTTTGGATGTTTAAAGTGTTTTAATATTGCTGGTTGTGTATACCATAGTGAAGGATTAGTGCCCATTAAGTCGATATTTTAAGCCTAGGTGGTTAGATCCTCTTTGCTTTTGTCTCTAAATCATTGGTGGTTATTCTTTTATGTGTAGAGCCGTTATGATGCTGGAAATTAGTTAGAGATTTATAAATTTTAGATTGTCCGAAAAAGGAGCGAAACTACACTAGTTTAGGCTAGTTTCGTTTCTAGATTTGGAAACTGTTGGGAGTTGTCGAAAGTGATTCCAAAGTAGTATTTTGGGTTATTTTGGAACATTTTAGCGTGGTTTAAAAGGGAATTTTCCAGAATTTAATTTTAGGAAAATTTGGCCTAAAAAGATAGTTTTTGTGAAAATTGAGCTTAGGCTTTTTTAGCATCATGGTTAGTGATGTTGTAGGATCATATTACTTAAATACCACGGGTAATATGGTAGTAGGTTCGAATTAAGAAAAGGCCTTGCTTAATGAAGAATATTGCCGTTAAGGGAGATTATACGGTTGTGCACAACTCTATAGTACTTAACTGGGCATGTTCATTCCATCCGTACAATGGAAAATAATATTTTCTCTTAAGGATTTAAATTGTGAAAAGATTGTTTAAATTCCTTAATGAGCGTAGTCTCTCTTTGTTTGCGGACAAAGAGGAGATTAGAGGTATTAGTGGAAGTTTTAAATCGAAAAGTTTTAAAATAAGAAAAGTGCATTTAAAGCTATTTCGAGGGTGTTATCTTGTTAATTTGAGGATTAAGAGATACACGTATGTATTGGAATGTTGTGATTAGATTTCGAGTGTTTGAAGTAAGTGAATTTTCAGAAGTCGATAAGGTTGATTATGGACTTAAAGTCTTAGGAAACCTCTCATGGCATTATTCCTTTTTTTTTTTTTACATTATTCTACTCATTGAGAGTAGCCTCATGATGCTACAACTATTTTTTTTCAGGTAAATGAAAGAAGAAACTCGGTGGCTTATGATGTTCGAGGTGGGTGATCGGTTGGCATGGATTTGCACGCCGGCGAGATTTACCTTTATTTCTGTTTAGTTTTTTGGGATTTGATATGGATCATGTTTTGTTTTGTTGAACTAAGTGAAGTAGCTCAATTTTAGTTTGAGCCTTTTTCTTTGATAACGCTTTAATGATTGTCTTTGGTTTAAATGACTTTATGTTTTAAATTAAATCGATCGGTTGTGAACGTTTTAATGATTTGTATTAAGTGAGCAAAACTCTGATTTGATAATTAATTGCTTCCGCTGTCTTTATATCATGAATTCCACGTGTTTTGGGATTTTGAAAATTTCGGGTTGTTACAATTTCTCTTTGGCTTTTCTTCGTTACATGGTGGATCGTCGTAATTTTAGTTGCATTGAAAAATCCTCGGTCCAAGGATCATTTCTAACCTATCAATTGGGTTTTTCCTCCATTTTCTAAACGCCTCAAGATATGACAAAGTTTCTAAAATTAGCTTCAAATAGTGTTTTAATGGAGTCTAAGATTGAAATCATCGATTTCTTGCCGAGAAACTCGAAGATTTCAATCGAGGAAGTCATTTTAGGCAATTTTAGAAACTTTCCCTAACCCTAAAACCGAGTTCTAGTCAAAAACCCGTTTCGTTTGTTTTTCTCTCACTTGGTCTTAGCTAGGATGTTTAGTTTGTTATTGTTCTGTGTTTTACTTAATTTTTCGGGAATTGATTATTATGAAAAACCCTAAATTACGGTTACCCATTGATATTACGAACCTCTAAAGTACTCAAAACCGACCTGAAACGCCTCTAAAAATGCATAAAAGTCAGAAAACCGAACTCGAACCCTTTTTCCCTTGTATGGCCAAGAGCTCCATTGGGCCTATTTCACCATTTTTTGTCGTTTTATGCATTTAGATGTCGTTTGCTTGATTTACGGTTAACTAATGATTATTAGGTGTATTTTATTTGTAGGAGTGTGATTGCTCGCGTGGGTTTGATCTCGACACTTTGGGAAGGTTGACTACAAATCCAAGGTGAGTTTAAAATGGAAGTTAGTATTTTTATGAATTAAGTTTCGTTACGATATTTTTAATCGAGGTTAAGTGATAAAACTAACTTCTAGAAGTTAATACTTTGGTTTGTGACTTTAGACTCAGAAGTTAGTGGAGTGATTTTGGAGTTTTAGTGATTTTGGGAGGAAAAGTAAATTTGAGTATATTTGGAAGTCTCGTTTGATGAAATTGGAAGTTTAGATGAAGTTGGAGAGTTTAGGATATTGTGAGTGGCTTGGGAGTCAAAGTAGCTTAGAAGTTGCACTGGAGAGTTAACTCATGTAATTCAAGTGGACTATGTTTTTTAGTAGCTTAGTAGAATTTTATTTACATTATCTAACTTACTAGGGAACTGTATGACTTGTGATATGGTAAGACCGTACGTGGTAGTATGTTGATGTTGATCCATACGGTAACACATTACGATGACTTGTGATATGGTAAGACCGTACGTGGTAGTATGTTGATGTTGATCCATACGGCAACATATTACGATGACTTGTGATATGGTAAGACTGTACGTGGCAGTACGTTGATGTTGATTCATACGGTAACACGTTACGATGACTTGTGATATGGTAAGACCGTACGTGGTAGTATGTTGAGGTTGATCCATACGGTAACACGTTACGATGACTTGTGATATGGTAAGACCGTACGTGGTAGTATGTTGATGTTGATCCATATGGTAACACGTTACGATGACACTTGATATGGTAAGACCGTACGTGGTAGTATGTTGATGTTGATTCATACGGTAACACGTTACGATGAAACTTGTTATGGTAGCAAAGAAAGTTTGAGTTACAATTATTTATATACATTAGAATTGTTTAGAAAGACTTAGTAATAGTTAGTCTTTTACTCCAAGTCTCTATTTCATTACTTTACGGGATTAAAAGTCTGTTTATGGGAAGTTATATTACAATTGTATGATTGTGTGGAAATTGAAAGTGTGGAATGGGTAGTAAAGAGCAATTTAGGCCTTTGGACACAATTTCCGGTATGGAATTTGGTTCATAGGATTACTTGCTTTCATTTTACTCTCACTAGCATTTTTATGCTAATGTTGCTACACTTACAATTTTTCAGGTAAATCTCGTCGTAAGGGATGTGGTAGAGGAGGTGGCGCCATTTGACTTGTCGTGATGATGGATGGACAGGAACATGGACTCATTTTGGTTTAGCATTCTTGAAATGCATGTAAATATTTTATCATCTTTCATACTTTATGTTTTGAACTCGGAAGAGCATTTGTTTAAAATTGTAAATGTCTTATGGTTTTAAAGCTCTTTTACTAGTTTAAATCATAGTTCGGAATGCGCATTCCATTTTTATAGCTTTCTCTGAATTGGGCCAATGTAAACACGTTTTGGATATTTGATTTTTAAACGAACCCATGCCCTTTTTTTAAAAAAACCAAGTCTTCAGCTGTGACTTTGAAATTATAGAATTTAACAGAAATCGGTTCGTTACATAATTACAAGCGGATTATGTTTACCGTTTTTCCCGGTAATTAGCGTTTTATCCTTGTGTTCCTGCTGATTCTCCAATGAACATTATTTGTAGCCAAACTACATATAATATACTTATGTGATCAATAAAAGTCGTGGCACCACTTGTTTATGTCTTGAATCAGTACATCAAGAGAATTTCCTAAAGTTCCTAAAATATTTTGGTATCGCACCGATACCGTTAATTTATAGGAAAGTAATGAATTCCATCTCGTGTAAATGTGTTCCCAGCTATTATCTTGTTATGTTCCCAAAACAGGAGTATATTGAGCGTTCATATCAGATCGCTCTCAATCATGTGAATCTAAGAACATAACTCCATGAATATGAGTCTACATTTCAATCAGAATTGAGATTTATCACGGTTGATAAACTTAGTTTGATATTCGATCATTTCTCCTAAACGGTACTAATGAGATATTGATAAAATATAGTGGTTCTATCTTATACAATCAGCATTGCATATGATACTTCCATTTCATGTCACCCACATGATTGATCAGGATTAGATCATTTGTCTAGATACAAAATGACCCGCTATAAAAAGTGCTACCAGGATAAGGTTCTCAAATATTATCCATTTACTGTAGACACTTTAAGTTACTCATCTCGACTTTAATTCTCTCGTATGACTCACATATTAGTTGTAATTTCACTTCAAAAAAACTGTCAAAATGCGACTAGAAATTTGCGACCAAACAAAAGTGGTAGTTTTTTGGTGACCACCTGGTCACTTTTTTTGAAGGTTGACTCTAAGTGACCATCTGGTCACTTTTTTTGCGACCAGATTGCGACCAAAAGCAGAAGTAGTCATAAAAAATGGCGCGAAAGAAGCGACCAATTGGTCACCTACAAAAACGACCAACTGGTCGCATGTTTGTGACTAAAAAGATGACTTGGTAGAAAAAAATGGCGCGTAATTTTGGAAGGAAGAAAGCTACCAAGTGGTCACAATTTAAAGTGACTATATGGTTGTAATTTTGGTGACCTTTAGTGAGCAGTGGTAGCTTAAAATTGGAGGGAAAAAAGCTACCAAGTGGTCACAATTAAAAATGACTAAATAGTCGCAATTTTGGTGACCTTTAGTGAGCAGTGGTAGCTTAAAAATGGAGGGAAGAAAGCTACCAAGTGGTCACAATTAAAAGTGACTAAATGGTCGCAATTTTGGTGACCTTTAGTGACCAGTGGTAGCTTAAAAATTTGGCGGGAATTAAGCTACCACGTGGTCCCATTAAGAAGTGACCAGATGGTCCCAAATGTTGTGATTTTATGTGACCAGTAATATATAAATAATTTGGTGGGATAAAAGCTACCAAGTGGTCACCAAAAAAGGTGACCATATGGTCGTAAATTCTGACTTGATGTGACCCGGGGCAGTGAGGAAATGGAGGGAAATTTTGGCGGTAAAAGGCGACCAGGTGGTAGCAAAAATACTACCATCTGGTCGCAAATGAGCAGAGTAGTCCATTATAAAAACCCCTCCACTCATTGTTTGTTAGCATTAAGAGAAAAGAAAATGAGAGAGTGGATGTATGTTCGTTTGATAGACGGGTATTTGAAGGATGAGTTCGTGGCCGGGGTTGAACAGTTTGTTGAGTTTTGCATGACAACTGTCTATTATGAAAAGTATGGTGGAAAGCTACATTGCCCGTGCAGGAAATGCGACAATAGGAGAATCATACCGGTTACAGATTTGAAGGTGCATCTTTATAGTCAGGGATTTGTGCAGAATTATTATCATTGGGTGTTTCAGGGGGAAACCAAGGAAATGTTCGACACTGCATTACAGGAATCGAGACGATACGAAGGTCGCAGCTCGAATGTAGAGGTTGTTGACGAAGAACATAATGATGAACAACATTATAGTCAGATGCAGCAAATGATACTTGATGGTGCGGGGTATGGGGGCAATGAAAATTTCCGAGAAAGTTTAAACGTAGACGAAGATGAACGGGTTGTAGAAGAGGAAATGAATCCGGAAGCACGTAAGATGCACGAGATGCTAAAGACAGCCAGCCGACCATTGTACGATGGGTGTGAGGTAAGTCAACTTGCTGCTGCTACAGAACTTTCAAATATAAAGGCGCGGTACAACATACCTGGTAGAGGATTTGATGCAATTGCATCGTGGTTTCGTCGATGCGCTCCAGAAGAAAATAATATGCCCCACAGTTTGTACGACACGAAAAAGCTAGTGGAAGGACTTGGATTACCCGTGGAGAAAATAGATTCGTGTCAAAACGGATGTATGATTTACTGGGATGTGGATGAGGACCTGCATCATTGCAAATTCTGTTTTCTTCCAAGATACAAACAAGGGAAACGCAGCCTGATTCCGAACGCCCGCATGTTCTATTTACCGCTGACCCCACATCTGCAACGGTTGTATGTTTCGGATGTGACAGCCTCGCACATGAGATGGCATCACGAGCATTCAAAGGATGAAGGTGTTATGAGACATCCCTCAGATGCTGCGGCATGGAAGCATTTAAATAATTGTCATCCGGATTTTGCACAAGATCCGAAAAACGTCAGATTGGGCTTATGCACGGATGGCTTTAACCCGTTCGGGGCATCCGGGGGCACGATATTCAGTATTGCCAGTCATGGTAACCCCATATAACTTGCCTCCCTCGATGTGCATGCGAGACCCGGTGATTTTTCTAACAGTGATCGTACCTGGGCCGAAAAGTCCAAAACTGAAACTGGATGTGTATTTGCAACCACTTATTGCAGAGTTGGAAAGGTTGTGGACTGACGGTGTTATGATGTACGACATTTCGAAGAAACAAAATTTCTTGATGCGCGCCACGTTAATCTGGACGATCAGTGACTTCCCTGGGTATTCAATGTTGTCAGGTATGTTGATCTTTAATTGCTTTCATATATATTTTTGAGTTTGTGTTTAGCTTTTGTTATTGCTTTCCTTAGTCAGTGTAGTTAATTGTGTGAACCTCAATCTCCTCCTCTTAAAGGATGGAGTACGGCGGGGAAATACGCATGTCCACATTGCATGCTAGACACAGATGCATTTTATCTCAGAAACGGTCGGAAAACTTGTTGGTTTGATTGTCACCGTCGATTTTTGCTGTTGAATCACACTTTTCGTTCAAACGGCAGTGACTGGAAGAAGGGTGGACGAGTAAGAAAACAAACCCCCCCGACCATGTATAGTTGAAGAAAGATTCTTCACGGTATAGATGCTATAGGGATGCAGAAGATTACAGTGGAAGGTGCAGAGAGTGCAAACAATGCGGCTGGGAAAAACACGGGTTGGAAGAAACGGAGTATTTTTTGGGACTACCGTATTGGGAAGATCTACTGATTAGACACAATCTGGATGTAATGGATATCGAGAAGAATTTCTTCGACAACATTTTCAATACGATTTTGAACGTTCCGGGAAAAACGAAGGACAATCTGAAGGCACGTTATGATATATGGGAGATATGTCACCGTCCTGAGTTGAAGCCTGACGACAATGATAATTACGCAAAAGCAAAGTACATGTTGACAACAGATGAAAAGAAAACATTATTTGAGTGGATCAAATCCATCAAATTCCCAGACGGATACGTTTCAAATTTGAGTCGGTGTATAGACAATAAAAAACATATCATGTTCGGCATGAAAAGCCACGACTGCCAGTTATTCATGCAACAATTGATGCCCGTCGCGTTTAGACCGTTCCTAGAGAATAGACATTGGGAGCCGCTTGCACAGTTGAGTGTTTTTTTCAGGGACTTGACATGTACAGAGCTGACGGAAGCTACTTTCGCTTCAATGAGTTCAGAGATCGCTGTTATTATTTGTAAGTTTGAGGGAATGTTCCCACCTGGCTTTTTTGACTCCATGAAGCATCTTCCAGTGCATCTTCCATACGAGGCATTCTTAGGGGGTCCGGTACATTACCACTGGATGTACCCATTTGAAAGGTAAGCACAGTTATTTTGTAATGTACGCGTATAAATTAGTACAGTTATCGAATGTAAATTATGTTTTGTACCCACAGGTACTTACGTCGGTTGAAAAAGATGGTTGAAAATAGATCACGAGTAGAAGGATCTATCTGTAGTGCGTACCTGACGCAAGAGACTACCACATTTTGTTCATACTACTTTGATCAACACATTGCAGAGCAGTTTCGACCAGCGAAATGAAACATTGTCAAAAATTTACTTGAAAGTGTTGCATAAACGACTTGCCGATTTTTACGGAACCTGGCATGACAGTTGGAAGATCAGTGCGTAGGCCGTTGACCAATTCTGAGTAACACGTAATGCAGACATACGTGTTATGCAACTGCGAAGAGATCGAGCCTTACATAGAGTGAGTTTGTAACTTAACATTATTTCATCGCATAAACAAACTATTTGCTAACTATTTTTGTAACATATAGATTATTTCTAAACGTATATGTTCGAATGACACGAGTTGGTCTCACAGACGCTGAGGAAGGGTCAATAATCGACAAAGAGTTTCATTCTTGGTTCAGTTGCATACGTGACTTATTTTAAATTGTCAAAAAAAACCGTGGCATTTTGTTGAAAAAATTACTATCTTCCTAACATTACTGTATGTGAACAATGACACAGGTTGACTCCCTTACATTACCGGTGGATGATCCTCACATCATTTTTTTGGCAAAGGGACCTGGACAGATAGCAGGGTCGTATGATGGATACGTCAGTAATGGTTACAGATTTCAAACGAAGGCACATTCAGTGAACAGGGCAACAAACAACAGTGGTGTTTGCATCAAAGGTCACGTGTTCAGCACAAACGAAGACGATTACTTCTGAGTAATCGATGAGATTCTTGAGATTCAATACGCAAGTCCGATGCTAAAACGCATTGTTCTGTTCAACTGCACATGGTTCGAGACAACCAGACGAGGCGGAGTCCGTAAGATTGATCATTTACAAATCGTTGAGGTAAACAAGTCTAAGCATATGCGCACCGCTGATAGGTTTGTCCTGGCTTCACAGGCGATTCAAGTTTATTTCCTGAACTATCCGATTAATAGACGAGATCTGACAGATTGGTTAGTTGTTTGTTAAGTTAAACCACGCCAGGTAGAAGAAAACTTATCCGAGAAAGATGACCATGCAGAGGAAGCTGTTGCTTTTCAAGAAGATGAGATAAGATGTCGTGCAATCGACGATGGTAAGAATGCAAGTATTGTTCGTCTTTTGAACGATGGAACGATAACATTGCATGATGATGATACAAATGCTTCCACTTCTCACGCACGTGACATTGATGCTGAATTTATTGGAGACGATAAATCCGATGAAGAAACAGAAGAAGAAGAAGACTTTATGTGAGGGACTTCTTGGAACTTCTTGGAGACGATGAATCCGACGAAGAAATAGAAGAAGAAGAAGAAGAAGCGACGACGGAAGAAACTGAGGATGATGAATGAGACATTTTGTAACTTTATGATTCACTGTGTATGTGTTTATTACAACTATTTCTTTAATGAATGATAAAAAAAAGTATATATATATATTAATATTTGCGACCAGCTGGTCGCATTTTAACACAGAAGGTGACCACATGGTAGTAATTTAGAAGTGAATTACGACCAGTTGGTCGCAAAACTCAAACGGAATTCTAAAATGTCCATGCAATTTTTTGGCGGTTTAATTTCATAAGTGCAACCATCTGGTCGCAAATCTTAGCGGTAAATTTAAATTTTCATGAAATTTATGGCCGTTAATTTAAGTATTACGACCATTTGGTCACAATCCTTGGCGGTGAATTTCATTATTGCGACCAGATGGTCGCAATTGTTGATGGGACTCGTGATATGACAGTTGTTCTGGATAATGGTAAAGTGGCGACCAGATGGTCGCTTTTTCAATAAATGCTACCAAGTGGTCGCAAATATCTCTAAAAATGCGACCAGGTGGTCGTAATTTCCCTAGCACGCGCGGACTTTCGTTTCTGGTCATGATTACATATTTGCGACCATTTGGTCACAAACTGATTTAAATTCAGATCAGTTTCCTTCCCCCGTTTCCTTTTCCCTTTTCTTTCTCTTTTTCTTTCTCTTTTTTCTTTCTTTTCTCTCTTTCCCCCGTTCCGTTCCCCGTTATTTTTTCCCCGTTCCTACTCTAAACCTAAAAACCCTAAACCTCCAATCTCGGTTTCTATTACGAGGTTAGTTTTCGTATAGATTTTAAGTTTTAAGTTAGTTTTTAGTTAGTTTTAGTTTATGTTTAAATTTAGTTTACTTAGTTTTAATTAATTAGTTTAGTTTAATTTTGTTAATTTCATTAATAGTAGTTTAATGAATCTAATTTAGTGTAATTAATTACTTAGTTTACTTTAGTTTAATTCATCTAATTTTAGTTTACTTTAATTAATTAATTAGTTTAGTTTAATGTTGTTAATTTCATTAATTTTAGTTTAATTAATGTAATTTAGTTTAATTAAGTACTTAGTTTACTTAAGGTTAATTAATCTAATTTCGTTTACTTTAATTAATTAATAAATTTTAGTTCAATTAATCTAATTTTAGTTCACTTTAATTTAATTAATTAGTTTAGTTTATTTTAGTTTTAATTATTTAATGTTAGTTTAATTTAATTAATTTTAGTTCAATTAATCTAATTTAGTTTAATTCTTCATTACTTAATTTACTTTACTTTAATTAATTTTAGTTTAATTCTTCACTACTTAGTTTACTTTAATTACTTCATTTTAGTTCAAATCATCTAATTTTAATTTACTTTAATTCAAATTAATTAATTAGTTTATTTTAAATTATTTAATTAATTTATGTTAGTTTAATTTACATTATTTAATCAATTTAATTAGATTATTTCATTAATTAATTAAGTTAATTTATTTCAATAGTTTAATTACGTAATTAGTATTAAATTAGTTTAGTTTGGTTGTAGGATTATGACGGGCAGACGACGTCCTCCCCAGTCAGACGAGCCTGACGACGCGACTCCACAGTCGCCTACTGCCGCTGCCCCTGATGCGGACCTGACTATAGAGAAGTTGGACAGCCTCCTCTTCAATTACGAGCCGGGACTTGCTGCCTCGCTCGATGATGCAGTCTCTGAGACCCAGCCTGCGACACCACTATTGCCGCAGGACTCATCAGGGTCTACATCAGGGTCGGATCCAGCTGGCCCCTCCACTTCAGGCACGCAGCCTCCTCGGGCCGCAGACTCTACCCTTCGGATTGAAGGGGATACGTAAGTAATTTTGTTTATTGTTTTAATTACTTAATTTTTAAATCTTTAAACTTTTTTAAAAGTGTTTTTTCTAAAGTTAACTAATTGTTTCTAATATCACAATATTTTTATGTTTTTGTAGAGTACAGCCGCATACAACCGTTTCAAAAAGGTTTCAAGAGGTCCTCCAGAGCATGCCTCTATCCAGCTACCTTCGCTGGCAGAAGATTCCTACGACGGAGAAACGTCGGATGTACAACAATTGGAAGGTAAAAAACATCATTTATTTTTATAATTAATTAATTTTGAAATTTATAGAAATAAATTTATTACTTTAACAATTTTTTATTTCAATTTTTTCAGGGCAAGTTTACTGTTATAGATCCTGATATCACGGACGGTAGATTGTTCCCCCTATGGGACAATCACGTCCTGGGATTGATTCAAGGACCTCATGTAACAGCGCCAAGAAAAGCAAGCGACGAAACGCCCCGTGTGGATGAGCCCTGAGGACCACGCGTGGCTTGTCGTGAGCTTGAGCACTCCCGAGGGCATGACAGTGTCAAGGAGGAATAAGGCCAACTGCACGAAGAATCTCACCAAACACACAGCCGGGGCCTGGACCCACGACGAGCACCATCGTCGATTGGTAAGTTTTTTTTGGTCGTTTTCTTACGTACTTTTTTCTTGTTTTCTTTTTTCAATTAGTTATTAATTTATTATGTTTTCTTCTTCAATCTTTAATATTTTTAGGAAGCGAAGCACGGTCGCCATGTCCCGCCCAATGAGCTGCACCGCGTTCTTCACACGAAGAAGGACGGGACGGGACGTTCGTCGACGATAAGGCGAAAGCGATTCGGTATTTAATAATTTTTTCAATTATTATTTTTTCTTTAAAATTTTTCCTAACTTATATATTAACTATTTTATTTTCCGAATTTTAAATGTTTAGGACGTTTCCACGGGTCGTTGAGTCGTGGTTGCCCACCGGACTCGTGACCTACTCAGGAAGAAAGGGGGGTGGTGTTAGGGAGGGGCTTGCGGGGGGTTCGGCCTGATGGATCGGGTTTCCATTGTTCTGCAGGGAAGCTCGTTACGTGGATGTGCCCCGGCCTCACGGAGGGCGACAGCGAGCACTAGCTCCTTCTTAAGCGGCTCGGTCTAGCATGGACCAGGACTTCGTTTCTCGAAGTCGCGGATTGAAGGGGACATGCGAGGCCTGGGTCGAGGCCTAGGTCACGAAGGTTTTGGCCTGCGCGCATACTGGTCCCTGGGCGGCGGGCCATTCATCATCGAGCTCCTCCGCCACCCCGCCTCCTGTAGGTAGTTCTAGGATGCTTTTGTCGTATTAAAACGTTTTTTTTTTAATATTTGATATATATATATATATTATTTTAATTCCAATTTTTTGTTATTAAATTTTAATATTAATTAAATAAATAAATAATAATTAATTAACTAATTATTGTAATTTAAATAAATAAAAAAATATTTATTAAATACGAACGGGTAGCATTTACCATAAGGTAAACGACCAATCCGGTTGCATTTGTCGGAGGATCAAAAGGGACATATGTGGCTGGATATAAAAGACGCACGTGGGACCCGCTTTTGTTTTTTACCAATCGGCACTTTTTCCCAACTTAAATTACAACCAGGATGGTCGTATTTTTCACAAACAAACGAACCATCCGGGTGACGCTTGGGAGTAAAAAAGTGACCATTTGGTCGCTAATAAAATGACCACGGGGCCATCGCTTCATGTGACCAACCTGGTCACTTATCTTCAACTTTAATTAACCCGTTAGATGGTCACTTTTCCAGACCCGTCGGTTTTTAAAATGTTACGTTTTGCGACCAACCATGGTTGGTGGTTATTTTGATACTATAATGGAAAAGTCCAAAGCTGAACAACTTTTTACCTCCACCTTGTTGGTCACTCTTTCAGTCGCATTCTTCTATATAAACGACCAGTTGGTCGTAAATTGCCTTTTTTTTGTAGTGTTTCATAAGAGTAACTTAGGGTTTTACTATTTGAATGTTTAATATTAATATATTTCCATATATTCCTTATATCATTCATTGAATTAATATAGATAATAAAAAAGAATTTATGTTTATTTATTTAATTTATTCAAAATAAATTATCTTTATTAAATAATTACAAGTTCTAGGACACCATTCCTAACAAAAGAACTAACCTCAAATAGGAGAGACGACTTTATTCAAACTTCACATAATCACCATAGAAAGATATCGTAGGTGGCATTATGACAGGGAGAACAAGAGAGAGAAAATTTCAAGAGATCACAAAAAAAAACATAATTGAAGATCCGCATTATTTAAACATAAAAAAATAAGGCCACGATTGGGCCACTTGACAATCATCAAGCGACCCTGGGTTCATGATCGTTGGAAGAGGGATCTTAAACCACAAAAAACATTTTCAATTTAAAAGAAATGTCAGCGAAACAATTTCCCTAGGATTCTTTAACAAAAAAAGTCGAAAATAGACGGCGAAATGCATATTTTGCCGGCTTTTGTTTACATAAGTGCTGGCGAAAGTGGAGATTTTGTGCAATGCTTACAATACCGACGAAATTCTTCATTTCGTCAGTATTTTCAGTATTCTTACCAGTGAATGCCATTTTGGCAGTAATGCCCTATTTTTTTTGTAGTGGGAAGCGAGTCGATTGATATTTCAAAAACTCACAACTCATGAGGTTCCAAATGGTCATCTCATATCTGATGGGTTAGAACGCATTTGATAAATGGCGTCTCTGAGCGATAGAACCCTTCAATTACTTCTCGAATTAAAAAACTCTAGCACGGAAAGTAGGGGAAAATTGTGGAGGAAAAAATGGCTCATTGAAAGGGCTTGACATAAGAGGAAGGTCCAAAAGCAAATATCGAGCTGAACAGATCAGTGAAAGCGCTACCATTAGCAATGGCCGAATCAAGTCCACCGAAAATTAAGCTTAGTACAGACAATCACAGTCAAGGAGCCCACGATCCAATCTTTGATAGCTTTATAAGAAATGGAAATCCATCCAATGAGGTGTGCACTAAAATCAAGACCTAAATTCCTTGTTGCGTTGTTTTCTATTCTACGTTCATTCTATAGGGAACTAACTTGGTCATCGAAGGCTTCTTGGCCATATCACACTGGTGCCTTTCGACTTAAATTCGTTCGCATTTCAGGAATTCAAAGTAGCAAAAAGAACTACATATCAGCACATGCTCAATTATGAAATCAACCACTACATGTAGCAAGAGAAATTATGTAATTAGTATAAATATTTTAAATGGTAACTGTTGAAGTAAAAATAATGTAGATTTTTGTATCCTACTTTTTTTTCCTTTTTATTTTTATTTTTTTTAAATTCCAAATAATTTAAAATTTTCAAGTTATAAACAAAGGAAAAATGGGAGATGATTATTAGATTTTTGAGAAATTAATAAACCAAGCATCCTTACTTATTGTAATGTATTATGAAATAAAATTAAAAGAGTATAAATTTAAGGATTTAAGAGGTTTATCGATTCATTTTGACCTCCTTACATTAATGGTAGAATTATTGTTTGCGATAATTAATGGTAGAATTATCAATGAAAATACTCACTAGTATTAATCTAATTTAAATAAAGAAATATTAATCTACTACATATAAAGTGATTGTAGATTTGAGTCTTCAATCAACAAAAAAGTGTTATACTTATAAATACTACATAAAAATTTAGTATGGATTGAAATTATCCTAATTTAAATAATATCAATTTCTTTTAAAATACGTGTAAAATTTCACCCTTTTTAAAACTTTCTTATTAACTTAGCCAAGAGTTTTGTTAAATGAAAATTATCAACCACATCTTTATTAAAAGGAAAAAAATTTTGCCAACACGAGCTTAACTCAAGTAGTTAGACAACTACTCTCTTCCCAATATGTCGAATGTTCGAATATGCTATCCCCCAATTTAATTTAATATCTCAAAAGCATTAAAATATATATCAACCACAGCCAGCTATGTTTGTTGCTTGTTGCATTGGCTTGCAAGATAAGAAAAAAGGGGAAAAGTCACCCATATAATTACATTGCTTGTATTTACAATTTAGACTCAAGATTTTAACCCTAGACTTTGATTCTCATGTTAAGTGATCAGTGGTTATTTGCTGGCAACAACATTAAAAAAATATACTTGTCTTTATTTATAGAGAGAGAAGGATAGATGCCTTACAGAACAGCTTCCTCTAATATAGCTGGTGAAGATACCCTTTCACCCACTATGCCCCCACTTCTTTTGTATTTACAGCCTAGCTACTTCCACTTCTCTCATAGTATATATATATATATATATATATATTTTAAATGGTAAATCTAATACATTTTAAAAATATTTATAAATATAAAGAAAAATGAGCATATGAATCCGTGATTAAATTGATTTAAACATTTTTTTAAAATAATTTAATTATTGATTCAGTGTGATATATGATAATCAATTTATTTTTCTAACTACTGATTTATTTATTTTAATGATTAAGTTAGCATGTGAATCAATGAATAAACATAGTCAAATTTACTATATTTATAAATAGTTTAATAAATTAATATTTTTTTTAAGAAAAAATACAATATTTATAAATACTATATTAAATTCTGCTATCATCCAAATTTCCGCATATATAAATGTATGTATATGTATGTGTATTTGTATAAATACATTTAATGAAGGGATGGATACTAGAGAGCTATAATATCTTTACAAAGGCAATCACATGGCACAAAGAGATTGGTAGTTGAAGAATTAAGTCATAATTTCACTATATAGTTGACTTTGTGGTGTATATCTCCATATCTAATACTTTATTTACCATGCCTTTTTTTATGGTTGATTAATAATAATATTCACAAGGGTGTGGATCACCACTCAACAAAACTTGTAATGGTTTTTTTTCATATTTATTTTTATCTGTGCTTTGATTCAAACCATGTCAAAATATTGAAAATTGTGATTTTGTTTTATTTAAACCCTAAAGTTATTTAACGAGTAGAGAACTCAATTTAGGTAAATCCTAATTTTTAATCTATTTGATAATCTTTTCATTTTTGTTTCATTTTTTAATTTTAAAAATATTAATTTTTAATTTTTTTTTAAAATTATATCGGTTTGAAGTTTTTAAGTTTAGTGTTTTTTTTTAATCTTTTTAACAAAAAAATAAAAATAAAAACTAATTAATTATCAAACAATTCTGTAATTGTCAAAAACTAAAAACATAAATAAAAAATTAAAAACAAAATGATTATCAAATTGACTTTAGATTTCTTTTGTATTAACGAAGAATTAGGATTGCAGACTTAAAAAAAAATTATGTAAGAAGAAATATCAATTTCATATTGAGGAGACTTTTAAATACTAAAAAAAATAAAGAGTAATTATCCTATTGGGTCTTTATCACATGAAACTTAAGGTGGGTAAGTCTCTTAATTTTTACCCCACTATGTGACACACACTGTGGTCCACTAAAGTTGAGAGTGATCAACCGAAAGAATTCAACTTGTCCAAGTTGTTCATCTTTAGAGGGGAAAAAAAACTTTCATATCGAAGTAGGCTTAATTTGAGGTTCATATAATTTCCTTGCTTCATAACTTGACTACTCATGAAATGGGCATAGGTGTGTACATATAGTTGGAAGAAATTACACTAAAAATGATTCAATCTTAATTTTAAATATAGTAAACATTTAATATATTTTTTAAAATAGTACTTTTTATTTTTTATTTTCATTAAAAAAAAAATCTTATATTGAAGAATGGCAAATCTCATTGTTGTTTTTTTAGGAGGGTGATTGAGATACAGTTATGAATTAAAATTCACTAATTTTTTTAAGTTTAATTGTTTTTTAATTTATAAATTTAATGATTTTCTTTCACTGAATTAAATTAATGTTAAAATATATTATTTTTTAAATTTGTAATATTTAAGGGGTAAAATGTAAATGAGACCCATGTGGTTTTGGCCAAATGTATGAACACTCCTTATGGTTTGAAAATGGCAAATCACACTCATGTAGTTCTAAATTATGTCAATAAGACATCTCCCCTTCAACGTCATTAACTTTTTTTAGTCATAACTTTTTTATTTGAACTCTAATTTGAATTATTCAACATGTTTTGAAATCCGCGTTTCGAGCTCTATGTCATAGTCATTTCAAAATTTTCAATAAATGAAAGAGTTTATTATTATCAAAATATCAGGTATGATTGAAGCTATAATTGGAATTATAGGCTAGGGGTTGTGATTTACCATTTTTAAACTACATGAGTTGTTCATGCATTTGACCAACCGCAGGGGTATTTTTTTTACAGTTTACCCTATTTTATAATATAACTATTAAAAATGTCATTTTGGAAAGGGGCTCTTGCACATATATAGAATAATCATGCCAAATATTTTTAAAAATGGCAGCTCAAAAACTTATTTGTAAATATAGAAAAAAATACTCAAATTCGAGCATATAATATTTCAAAATTATCACTAGTTTTGGGTATTTCTACTCATGTACTCCCTGATTTAGCACATATGTAATAATTGATTTTGCCGATTCTATGTATTAATTGATGTTACATGCATATTTAATCATTGATTACCTAATAAATTATCACTGATTACCTTATAAGTTATCATTTATATCTTCGATTCACATAAATGAGGTTTTTAAAAAAATGTTATATTTATAAATACTTTTTAAAAATATATATACAAATATAGTAGAAAATTTTGTTACCCAATGAATTTTTTTTTTTTTAATTTTCTATTTTAAAAACAAGATTGGTTAAGTAACCATTTTCTATATACTTTTTTAATTTTTATGAAATCATAGCTAAATTTTAAAAGTTAAATATTCATCTGATAATTATGTTTTAAATTTTCATGTTCTTAGAAATTAAACCTATTTACCAATAATAATTTTATCTAGTTTTCGAACTTTTTTTAAAAATATTTTAAAATTTTAGTTACATTTTGAAAGAAAAAAATAGATAAAATTTTGAAAGCTGGTTAACGATTTTCAAAATGTAGTTTGTAAAATTAAGATATGGTAATTTAAAAAAAAAAAAAAAAAAAAAAGGAAAAGAAAAAATAGAAGTAATTTATTTTTATTTTTTGATTTGTCTATGATCTCTATAAAAGAAATAAAAAAAAAAGGTTGCTAAAAATATTTACTTTTATTACAAACTGAAAACAAAAAAGGGTTAAACAAATTATTATTTTCCACTTTCTAAAAAAATTGAAACATTAAACAAATTTTTAAAAAAAGTGGTGATTTGAATTTTGAATAACTTGCTTTATAAGTTTTTAGAATTTGAATATGGTTGTTACAAAATATTTTCATAAGAAAATCATATTATACAAGATTATTTATTAAAAAAAAAGTAATTAATCAAACAACTCTTAATTAATTTTTACACAATTGTATATAATACACATTCAATATTTACAATTAAAAAAAACATATTAATACCCAAACCACAAAACAATAAAGAGATATCTATTTTTTTTTTTTCATAAAATTCATTTACAAAATCCAATTTAGAAATTAAGAAAAAAAAGATTTTTTTTTAACATGGAGACAAAAGGTTTACTTCACATGGGTTGGGCATGTGATGTGAATGTACACTTACATCTTCTGTCTGTCTACCATGTGGATTAACCCCTTATTCATCTGGCACCAGCTCATCTTTCCCTTCCCACCCAAGTTGATTCTCTCTCTCTCTCTCTCTCTCTCTCAAATTTCACATTTTTTTTTAATTCTAGTTTTCCTCCCTTTACTTTAGCATAATTATTTTTAAACCTCATAAACTTCGGAGAATTAGGGTTAGCATAGGCACCACATATTCCTAAATTAGCCCCACAACTAAACAATTTAATTGAGTTTCAACCCATTCACATGCTTGGATTTTAACCATTTATTTTTCATCTTCTTTGTCCTTTTTTTATTCGTTTTTCATGTCTTGATTTATATACTTTTGTAGGGTTGAACTTTTCAAATTAATTCAATTGTGTAATAAAAAAAAATTATGATTTAAATTCTCCAACTATCAATGACTTTGACATCACATGTGTGAAAACAAGACATGTTAAGTAAAAGAAGCTATTGGGATTATAAAAATCACAAGTCATTATGATAACAAGTAGATTCCTTAATTAATCACCTTTATTTATTGGGGGAATTACTATACCTAGCATAAAAAAAAGTCATTATTTATATAGTATAATTTTAAGAAAATTACCATAATAGTATACGAGATTTATTTCAATAAATTATTAAGCATTTGACTTTAATTTTTACTATTTTATATTTTGTTTTGGACTGAATAATAGTATTTATTAGTTTAATTTTGATAATTATTTCTATTTTCAATAATTTATTAATTTAGTTTTTATAAAATTTGTTATTTGAGATAAAATATTTATGTTTATATATTTTCAAATCATTTTTTTATTTCCAAAAGATAAGTTTGCATATTACTTAATGAGCGTATATTGATTTTACAAATATAAAAAAGATTTTACAAAATATACTTTACTTAAAGGGGGAGTGGGAAGCAAAGAGTAAATTGCAAGGCATCAAAGCCATGTGCTGGGATTTCTTGCATTAATAGTGTGTTTTAATGCTGAAATGGCACTTTTCAAATTAAGTTTTTTTTTTTTTAAATTAAAAATAAAATTAATAAATGCACACACACTCACACATATACACATTGAATTGCTGCAAAATTGTGCATCATTGGAACATGAAAGCATGTGCTTACAAAGTGACTTTTTATGGTGTGTTTGGCTTAATTAATTAAAAATATTCTAAATTAATCATATAGTTTAAGAGCTTAATCAACTTATCAAGGGAATGATTACCCAAAAACTTATAAAGTACAAAGTTAATTAAGAGGTACATTTTTTAATGGGCCCCATGTGGGCCCAGTGATAGCACTCAATAAAAAAAAGCCCATTTTCAGCATGTAAAGGATGGCAGGCCCCCCATGTGCCCACAAAAACATCAAACTTAAAATGGGAAAAGGAAAGTACCAATCTTTAAATTTTTTAAGGGATTTTTTTTTTTCAAATTTTAAAATTAACCTTTATTATTATTTTAATTAAAGTAAAATTAAAAAAAAAAAAAAAAAAAAAAAAAAAAAAAACCCTCATGTCAACTTCCTTGCTTTTGCCGTCTGTTACTCATGTCCACATCTCTGACGTTGAGAGACCCAAATGGATAACAGGATAAGCCTTTGCCATTAGATTTTTTTTTTTTTTTTTTTAAATATAAAGGTTTGTTTGGTAACGCTGTTTGTTATCATCCAAACGGACCACAAAGGGCCAAAATCTTAAACCTTAGTTGTGTTAACTAATTCTACCTTGAGATTAGATTAAACTTTTTTAGCTCAGCAAAGGGAATGACTGACTGATTTTATTTTCATTCACACCCCATTTTCTTTCTTTTGCCAAAAAAGTTGTTTGAAGTAGATGAAGGAAAGGAGAGGATACCCCTCCCTTTCACTCACACAAAGCTTTTATTCTTTCAACTTTCTTTTCAATGATCATGATTGGGCCTCAGTTTGGGTCACATGGGCCCATGAGCCTACATCTAATCAATCCACTCCTCCCAATTGAATTTGAGGAATTTCATGGCTCTTAAAATTTGAAACATTTACATATTTATCATTTTTTAAAATATTAAAAAAAAAAAAAGGTTTAATGAATATTTATAACTACTAAATTACTTTTATCTTTCTTTTACCATCAATCAACTTCTTAAATTATTTCTTCCTATTTATCTCTTTGTTCCGGTCACCGTTGCCGCCATCTCTTCCATCTCCGTGGTCATCGCCATCGTGACTAAGTTTCCAGCAAGAATTACCCAATTCAAACACCATCACAAAATTATCAATTTTTCGGCAAGAACTTCATCCCCAAACTTAAATGTGACAAAACCTGAAGCTTCAAAATTGTTTTCCCCTTTTATCCGATGAGATTTCGAAGTTTTTCGATGAGATCTCAAACCCTAGACTTTTTTGGTTCCAACAAGAACTAAACCAAAACCATCACAAAAACATTGATATTTTTTTTTTACCATAACTCATCCACAAAATCACACTTGACGAAACTAGAAGCTTCCAACTTGTTTTCCATGTTTTTTCAACGAGAATTCAAAGTTTTCTGGCAAGATCTCTCCCGATTTCACAAAACAATATATCGGTATTGATAAATCAGTGAAAGTGTATCATATCACGGAAAATTGTTGATAGTCAATCATTGATAATATTTTATGGTATCACTCATATACTATAGTTGGTATACTATTACTAATTTGGTAAATAAATGACTTATTACTTGCATGAAATAAGAGTGTTTACAATATTTTTTTAGATTTGTAAACACCCCTATTTTTTTTATATCATTAATTTGTTGTGTACAAGAATTTAATCTGTACTGGAATGATTTTCAATTTTTGACCTTATCAAACAGCAGAGAATTCTTTTGATGGAGACAAGAATATTACTTCATATGACTTTGGGCTTTTTCAAAGAGAGAACATTGGAATAAGTTCTAAAGAGATGGAAGTTGAGCCCAATGAAAGTAGGAAGAAACCAATATTAAATCACTTTCTTATCAATACCCACTTTTGTTTTAATTTGAAGATCATAATATTTCAACAACTTAATCGTAAAGCTAAAAGGCTCCTTAAAATGTAATTTTTAGAAAAAAGAATCAATTCTCCGCGTCAAAGAAATATAAGAAAAAATTATGATTATAATATACCTTAATACTTCATATATCCATATAAAACTTATTAATCATAATCACATCTGATTATTTCTATGTGTCATTTCTCCAAAAAAAGAAGAAGAAGAATATTTTAATTTTTCAATATTTAGCTACGAGAGTCGGGCAATTTCACAAAATATATATAATATTGAAGGAGGAGCAAATACTTAACCACTTGAATTATATTTGGGTTAATGACAATTGAGATGTTAGGTTAGGGAAATTTACCTACCTTAAATTGCTCAAAATGAGTCCAAATAAACAAAACAAGGGTGAAATTTATATATATATATATAAGTGAAGACAGAAAAGCCCAAAACCCATAAATTAAAGTCCAAATCATTCTCATATCCAAAGCCCAAGTCAAACCATGGAATTGACCAAATCTTATTATGTAAATTGGTTTGGACATGAATTGTGAAATAGATAAGAAAGTGGGGGTGATTTCCTTAACATTAAGGAGGCGGTGGTTTTTGATATGGTGCGCAAGCCGAGAGCATTTGAGCATGTTATAAATGGATTGTAATTGGAGTTAGGGTTTGTGTGAAATAATTTGCGCGGTGGCTCAAATTTCTTTTTATCCGGTTTGTTCATAATGAGAATAAAATAAAGAGGGGGTAACCATTTGAGTGGTTCTCAAACTTATGTATAATTGTGAGCAATTATATACTATTTTATTATTCTCATTAATATAATCTTCAACTTCGTAGTGGAACATGCAGAGTCTGCAGAAGACAGCACGCACTACAAGAAACTGTCGGATTAGCGACAGACAGCTAACGATGAAAAGCTGTACGTCCCAAGATAACGACGGAATGCATCGCCCATTCAAGAGTTGACTTTCAGCGATGCATTCCATAGCCTATTAGGTTGGAAAAATTGGGCGGGAGGAAGTTCTTTACAATGGGCGAGCGAATTCGTCGCTATATTTGGCGCCATAATTTCCTGTGAAAACTATGGGCGATGCACTTCGTCGTTAAAACTGGCGCGAAATTTCCGGTAAAAAGGGACGACAGATTCCATTGTCCTCTAATAAGGCGGGAAAGCTTCCCGCCAAGGTGACGATAAAATCCGTCGTCCCATAATGTGGAGGGAAAATTTCCCGCTATAGGGAATAACGAATTCCGTCGCTCCTTTACAGTTTATAAATGAAGTGTTGATCAATCAGATTTATTCATCATCAAAAACACTGTTTTACTTCTTTTTCCGATTTTATTTGTATATTATCTTTCAAAATGGGTGAATGGATGTATGTTCATCTTTTAGAAGGCTATTTGAACGATCAGTTTGTAGCAGAGGTTGAAGAATTTGTAGAGTTTTGTGAAAGTACCGATGATTATGATCGTAATGGAAAAATGATACGATGTCCGTGCAGAAAGTGTAAAAATAAGAAGTTATTTTCTTCATTTGATGTGAAAAAACACTTTTATAGTTGTGGGTTTGTGGAGAATTATTACAAATGGGTTTATCAAGGGGAATCTGACGATCAGTATAATGCGGCATTGGAGCGAGCCGTGTTCTACCAAGGAAGCAGCTCAAATGTTGTACCGAATTTGGAAGAAGATCGTGATGAAAGACAGCAAGAGTATGGACAGATGCAACATATGATATACGAAGGTACGTTTAATCATACTCACGACGATAATCAAACTATTCTAGAAAAGGAAGAAATGAATCCAGAAGCGCAATGAATGTATCATATGCTCGAATCAGCAAGTATGCCTTGTACCCGGGTTGTGATGTCAGTCAACTGGCTGCAGCTACAGAGCTTCTAAATATAAAATCGCCATATCATATTTTAGAGAGAGGTTTTAATTCGATTGCACAATGGTTTCATCGTTGCGCTCCTGCGAACAATACTCTACCAGAAAGTTTATACGACATGAAAAAATTAGTGAAGTTGCCTATTGAGAAGATTGATTGTTGCCCGAACGGATGCATGATATTCTGGGGTGATGGAGATTTGGGTCTTCATAATTGTAAATTCTGTTTCCATCCGAGATATAAACAAGGTAAATGCACTTTCATTCCATATACTCGTATGTTTTATTTACCGATCACTCCTCGACTTCAACGATTGTATGCATCGGAAGTCACAGCTTCTCATATGAGATGGCATTACGAGCATTCTCAAGAGGATGGTCATATGAAACATCCATCTAATGCTGACGCGTGGAAGCATTTGGATCATTGTCATTAGGAATTTGCAAGTGAGATTAGAAATGTGAGATTTGGGTTATATACTGACGGTTTTAACCCGTTCAGCGCTTCTGGTGCACAATACTCTCTATGGCCTGTTATGTTGACACCTTATAATCTCCCTTCATTGATGTGTATGAAAGATCCTATTATATTCTTAACGGTTACCATACCAGGTCCAAAGAGTCCAAAACAAAGGTTAGATATCTACCTTTAACCTCTTATGGTTGGGCGCTGACTAATTTGTGGAATAATGGAGCGTTGACTTATAATGTATCGAGAAAATAAAATTTATGTATGAAAGCCGCAGTAATTTGGACGATCAGTGACTTCCCGACATATTCAATGTTATATGGTAAGCACGATAGCTTATTAATTATAAATTATTTTCATTGCATAATAATATGTATAATTAATACCGTAGGTTGGAGCACATCCGGAAAGTTTACTTGTCCTTATTTGCATTATTGACACTGGAGCTTTCTCTTTGAAACATGGATGGAAAACTTATTGGTTCGATTGTCACATAAGATTTTTATCTAGTGATCATTCGTTTCGATCAAACAAGACAGATTGGTATAAGGGTCATAATGCACGCAACCAAGGCCCGCCCCAAGTTTTCAGCGGAATTGAAATATTACACGGGTTAGATTCTATTGGCATGAAAAAAATTACTGAGATAGGTGCTGAGGTTTCAAACAAGGCCGCTGGTAAAAACAATGGATGGAAGAAACAAACTATATTTTTGGATTTACCGTATTAGGGAGATTTACTAATCAGGCACAACTTGGATTAATTGTATTAATTAAACTTGATAACTGTTACTATATTAGATTATGTGAAAAATTGTAGGTTAAAAAGTAAAAGTTGTTTTGTTTAATTATTGTTGGAACAATAGTGGAATTTGAACAGTAATCGAACTTTTATAAATCGAAACTCATTACAACAACAAAATGATCAGTAATAACAAGTAAATAATAAAACAGAAACGAAGGACAACGTTACTGTATAATGCTTCAAAGCACGGGCAAGGCCGTTGTCCTGAAGTCGATATTGCCCCGCTCAGGTTATTTGTGGTTCGACGACAATTCGGCTCGGCAGAATTCGATGAAACGTTCTTGAATTCAACAACCAGAGATTCAAGAACCCGGCAGAACACCTCTAGAACAACTCTCAAACACTTGACAGAAAATGAAGAATGATGAATGGAAGAGAGAAAACAGAAAAGTAGTGGTGTGAATTAGAGTGAAGAATTCGTCTCTATTTATAGGGAGACGATTCTGTAACTCCAAAACAAAAATTAATTCTGGATTAAATTCCAGAATTAAATCTGTTTCTGTAACAGCTGGCCAGAAACGGTAACGTTGCCTGAAACGTCCGCCGACGAATGGTAACGGCTTATTGTTGCCGGTAACGGCAAAGACCATTAAAACCTGCTATTACACTTTCTGAAATTCAAAAAGAAATTAAATAAATAATCTTTAAATAAAAATAATATTATTTAATCAAGATATTCGGACGGGCCCGGCCAGGTCTCGAACGGACCGGACCGGTCCGGGTCGGGTCGTGACATGCAGGCGGGAGGGCGGTGCGCACGCATGTGGACTGAAGCTCATTGGGTGTGCGTTCGGCCCTCGTAAAATCTGTGGAACCCCAAAGGGCCCAACCCAATGTAAGTGTAGGATATATAAAGTGATGTTAGATTTGTGATCTTTCCAATGTGAGACAAAGTGAATTTTTCACTTTCCCACAAATCACAACTTCAACTTTTCTCTCTACACTTCCTCTTACTTTCACTCTTAAATTTTATACTTTATTATGTATAAAATCCAACAATTATTACATAAGACTACAATAATTCTAGAACTATGACTCTTATTTCTTTTAAAGATTATTTATAAATAGCTATAATTTATTATCAATTTTCTTTAACTTTAAAAACAAGTGCAACACACATAACGTTTAATTAGTATACATTAAAAACCTAGCAAAGTAAAGTCAAAAGGGCCAGTTATTCATAAACCCAAATTTGACTACCCTTAATGCTGCACCGACGGTGGGGATTTCATCCAATGAAATATGAAGGGTTTCCTTGCTATATATATTCAGGTTGTTGATTTTCTACCAAATCTCACAAACTCACAGATTGAACAACACGAGAAGAAAATGAGAGAAAACAAGAATCCAACTAAAAGGATAAGACACAATCATGAACTTGTATTATTGAATTGACAATATCTCAATGCTCACAAAAAATTCTCACTTTAAAATTATAGTACACTCAATGATCATTCCAATAACTCTCTCTCTAACTTTCTTAAGTTTCTTCTATTTATATTAGTGCACTATCGAAGCTAGAATGCACTTCCTTTTCTTGCTATCATAATCCATGCTCATTCTATGAAGAGCTCAAGATAGATTCTTCAAACTAATTCTGTTAGTTAGTTGTAATTGAGCTTCAAGACATTGCCAGCTAGGATCTTTATTTCTAATTGTATTATTACAAATCTCCACCACGATTGCAATTGAAGATCCTATTCTAATGTAGCTTCTACTAGTAGATCACCATCCCTTTTCTGCCATAAGCATATTCAGACATTTATGAAATTTCTCTTTTGGTAAAGCTTTTGTCAAAGCATCAGTAACATTGTCATTTGATGCCACCTCTCCCAGCTTGATACTTTCTTCAGCAAGGACATCTCTGATGAAGTGATATCTTATGTCAATGTGCTTTGTCCTTTCATGATAAGTGTTATTCTTTGAAAGGCACAATGCACTTTGGCTGTCACATAGTATTTTAGTAGCTTCTTCTACATTGCACAACAATTCAATCATCAATCTTCTTAGCCAGAGAGCTTCCTTATTGCTTCTGTTGCAGTTATATATTCAGACTCTGTGGTGGATAGAGCTACCACTGATTGTAGTGAAGATTTCCAGCTTATGGTGTTCCCATATGTCATGAACACAAAACCAGTCAAGGATCTTCTCCTATCCAGACCTGCTGCATAATCAGCATCAATATATCCTGTGAGAATTCCTCCTCATTTCTGTTCTTTACTGACTCCACCATAGATCAAACCATAGCTGCTAGTACCCTTTAGGTATCTCATCATCCAGTTTATAGCATTCCAGTGAATGCTCCCCGAATTTGCCATGTATCTACTCACCATACTTATTCTATGGGCTAGATCAGGTCGTGTACAAACCATTATATACATGATGCTGCCCACAATATTTGCATAAGGGATATTAGCCATATATGCCTTCTCTTCTTTAGTTTCTGGTGATTGGTCTTTTGACAATTTGAAATGCTGGCCCAAGGGGATTGACACTGGTTTGGCCTCTTCCATGTTGAATCTTTTGAACATGTTCTCTATATACTTTTGTTGTGACAAGAACAAAAGCCTGTTTCTTCTATTCTTCTTTATCTCAATACCCAGAATTTTCTTTGCCTCACCAAGATCCTTCATTTCAAACTGGGTTTGTAGTCTTTCTTTTTAATTTTCTAACTCAGTCATAGATTTGCTGGCTAGGAGCATATCATCAACATACAAATATTGATGATATTAACTCTTAAATACCAAAAATTAGACAAAATTCATCATTTTTCTTCTCTTCTTCTCCTTGGGGCCGAGAGCATCATCCTTGGAGTTCCAAATTTTGTGTTTTCTTTGATTCTTGCCAGATCGTTATAATTTCGGTTGCGTTGGATAGCCACGGGCCCGAGCATCATTTCCAACCTAACAATCGAGCTTTCCATCCGTTTTCTTAAGGCCTTAAGGTATGACAAAGTTTCTAACCTAAGCTTCAAATAGTGCTTTAATGGAGTTTTTGGTTTTAATCTTCTTTTTCGTGCCGAGAAACTCGAAGATTTCAATCGAGGGAATCGTTTTAGGTGATTTTAGAAACTTACCCTAACCCTAAAATCGAGTTTGACCCGGAAACCCTTTCAATTTGATTTTCCCTTATTTGATGATAATTAGGGTATTTCAAATGCTATGTTTTTGTGTTTTACTTAATCTTTCGAGATTGATATATTGTCCAAAACCCTAATTTAAGATTACCCATTGTTGGTACCAATCTCCAAAATGCCCGAAACCAACCCAAAACACCTCTAAAAATGCTTAAACCCAAAACACCTTGGGCCGTGGGCCTCTTGGCATTATTCCCAGGTTGTTTTGTCCTTTATTTTAGTAACGTGATGATCGTTGTTCTATTCGGTTAATTAATATACTTTACGTGTATTTGAATTATAGGTTTCGTGCATCGATCGTGAAATCGGTCTACCGGTAATTTAGAGTTGACTTCTTTTATAAGGTGAGTTTAAAACGGTTGTGATTACTTTTATGTTTTCGGATTGCATGACGATCATGTTTGATCGGGGTTAAGAGGGTTATTAGATTTTAGAGCTTATCCAAGATTGGATGTAGTTGGGAGATAAGGAAAATGCATAAGGAAAGAAATTAGTAAACTTTTGGTGTGTTTAAAGTGAGTTGTTTATTGTGGATTAAGTTGTTTTCTCAAGGAGAATTATGTTTCCGGAATTTGGAGAAGAGTATTAGATTACTCCGTTGATTTGAGTGGTCATAAGATAGTTAAAGGAAACGTGGGAGAGAAATCATCATGTGGGTTTGAGCTAGTTTAATAATTATAGCGATGAGATTCGCTAACTAGTACTACCAAAGGGGAGTAGTACGTGTGTGTGGTATGCGTTGTAGGCGCGGTATGCGTGGTATGTGTGGTAGGCTTGGTGTGCGTGGTATGTGTGGTAGGCGTGGTGTGCGTGGTATGTGTGGTAACTAAAAACGAATCATCATGTGGTATGTATGGTAGGCGTGGTATTATGATTGGTGACAATGTGGTCACGGCGTGGTAATATGATTGGTGACAATTGGTCACGACGTGGTAATGTGATTGGTGACAATGTAGTCACGGTGTGGTAACGTGATTGGTGACAATGTGGTCACGGTGTGGTATGTGATTAGTGACAATGTGGTCACGGTGTGGTATAGAATGGTGACAATGTGGTCATGGTTTGAAATGTGAAATGTGACAAAGTGGTCACAATGAGAATGGAAATTTACATTTTTATTTACTTTGTTATGCTTTAGTACTAATTAGTTGTTTTAGTACTTTATTTACGAGTTTGAATGTTTACTTTTCAAAGTTACAATACAGTAGAATGGGATTGTTTTCTTATGCATAGTACTTGGGAGTATAGAATGGGTAGCAAAGAGCACGATAGAATTTTTGACACATTTTCCGATATGGAATTCGGTCCATAGAAGTGCTTGCATCCATCTTATTCTCACTAGCATTCTTATGCTAATGTTGCTACACTTAAACTTTGTCAGGTAATACTTGTGGGAGAGGATGAGGTCATGAAGGTGGTGCTGCTTGATCCCGAGCGGATGGCTTTTGGGACATGGACATACGTGTATATTTTGGGGCATTCTATGAATGCTATGTTGTTAGTCTTTAAACTTGTATTTTGTGGCTCATGAGAGCCTAAGATGTGTTGTACATATTATCGAGTCTACTTTCTCTGATTTGGTTATAAACTGGAGTAGGAACTTCTGTTGTTTTAAATTCTCTAATTTGGGCTTATGTAAACAGGTTTAGGGAGTTCATATTTTAAATGGATCCACGCCAAACTTTTATAAAATCTAGTCTTCCGCTGTTTTGCTTATGATTTAAAGATTTGAGAAAATTCGAGTCTTTACATAATTAGTATGCAGATTTATGCTATTTGAGACAAATTCTTTAATTAATTATTCGTTTGATTCCTAATTCCTATTTAGCAGAACAACCCGCTAATATAGTTATTAATAAAATAAAATAAAATATTTTATTTTATCAGATTTAATTAAAAAAAATTAAAAATTACTTCTATGTTAGTAATTAAAGATATAGACATATCTATTTTAAACATTTGAGTTAACTGCTACTTTGATTTTTTAAAATTAAAAAAATTATACATACAAAATTTAAATTTTTAAATTTTACCCCTTTTAAGTTTTTTCTTTTAATGGAGAACTATATAAATTAAAAATTATAGTGATATTTAATTTTATTTTAGAAAAATTACTAAACCAGCTCAATAAATTGAATAATTTTAAAATGGGGTAATTGATATATTATTGAAATTAGTAAACAATTTAAAGTTTTATGAAATAAAATATTCTTATCTTTCTATTATAATAAACTTTTTTATGATGTATAGATAAAATGAAAAAGATATTTTATATCCTTTTATTTTCTTCAAGTCTATTACATGTGTGTGGAATGAAAAGAGAATAAAAGAAAATCATAGCAAAATGGGCGGGGTTTTTTTCAATTAAAAAAATCACCGCTTTTCAATTATGTTTAACTTCGTTCCTTCCCTTCGTTAATGTTTGGACACGTGTCAGTTTATAAGGCACCAGCCATATTATTGCCTGCACTCCGAATAATTTCTCGTTCCATAGACAAGTTAGAGAGAAATCCCTTAGGTGACGCGTCAGCCTTTTTTCGGGAATAGCCATCGAATGTTGAAGCAAGTTAAAGAAATGGTGGGCTGATTGTTGAAATTTCAGATGACGTGCAAGGATTATTTTATCTTCATGGTTTTGCTTGAGTTGGCTGTTGGAATTGATCGTGAGTAATTTAGTGACAAAGAAAGACAATAGGGGGACTAGGAGACGTGGTAGCTAAACAACGCAAAAAAAGAGTTTTGGGGCACCTTTTTCAAGTGGTCACTTTATTAAAATCCCTTATGAATTCTACATCAAATTGCTGCCCCTGCCCTTATGAACCTCCTTGCCGTGAGCCACTATGTGGTGAAGCCCATGTCAAATGTTGTTTTTAGTATATATATTTAATCATATATATATTAAAACCCATCCTCCTTGAGACTCTTAAAACCGTGAGCCTTTATTTATCATTCCCGGGATGTTTTGTCTTTTAATTTGTGCACGTGTCAGTTGTTTGCTCGTTTAGTTAAATTAATATTTTTTTGATATATTAATTGTAGGTGTTGATAACTGTTTCACTTGATTGATCCTCCAGTGCTTAGAACTTTGTCTACTTTACCAAGGTGAGTTTAAAGTATTGGTTCATAGCTTTATGTTTCGGATTGCATGACGATATTGTTTGATCGAGTTTAAGATTCTCCACTTGTTTTAAGGTTATAAGTTGTTGGATGGTGAATTGAACTTTGGGAGTGAGTTTTGAACTAGTTATGAGTTACTGAGTTCTTGGAGTTTTAACCCATTCGGCGCTTCTGGTGCATAATACTCTCTATGACCTGTTATGTTGACACCTCATAATCTCTCTCCACTGATGTGTATGAAACATTATGTTATATTCTTAACAGTTATCGTACCGGGTCCAAATAGTCCAAAACAAAGGTTAGATATCTACCTCCAACCTCTTATTGTGGAGCTGACTAATTTGTAGAATAATGGAGCGTTGACTTACGATGTATCGAGAAAATAAAATTTATGTACGAGAGCCGCAATAATTTGGACGATAAGTGACTTCCCGGCATATTCAATGTTATCTGGTAAGCATGATAGCTTATTAATTATAAATTATTTTCATTGCATAATAATATGTATAATTAATTTAAACTTACAGTAGGTTGGAGCATAACCGGATCTTCCTCATTGCATGATTGACACTGGAGCTTTCTCTTTGAAACTTGAACGGAAAACTTGTTGGTTCGATTGTCACAAAAGATTTTTACCGAGCAACCATTTATTTCGATCAAACAAGACAGATTGGTATAAGAGTCGTAATGCACGCAACCAACGCCCGCCCCGAGTTTTCAGCGGAATCGAAATATTACACGGGTTAGATTCTATTGACATGAAGAAAATTACTAAGATAGGTGCTGAGGTTGCAAACAAAGCCGCTGGTAAAAACAGTGGATGGAAGAAACGAATTATATTTTGGGATTTACCGTATTGGGGAGATTTACTAATCAGGCACAACTTGGATGTCCTGCACATCGAAAAGAACGTGTTCGACAATGTCTTCAATACAGTTTTAAATGTGCCAAATAAGACGAAAGACAACCTGAAGGCATAGTATGACATCCAAGAAATATGTCGTTGCCCTGAGTTGGAGTTGAATAAAGATGGGCACTACGCCATGGCCAAGTACATGTTAAATATAGAAGATAAGAAATTACTGTTTGAATGGATGCGATCGATTAAGTTCCCTGATGGTTACGTTTCTAATCTCTCGAGATGCATTGACGTGCAGTGTCATACTGTTTTCGGAATGAAAAGTCACGATTGTCACGTTTTCATGCAACGATTGATGCCTGTTGCATTCATACCGTTCCTTGAACAGAAACATTGGGAATCGTTGGCGCAGTTAAGTGTATTTTTTAGAGATTTGACATGCGCATATTTAACACAAGAGACAATCAAATCATTAAACCGAGAGATTCCAGTTATAATATGCAAACTGGAGCGAATGTTTCCACCTGGATTTTCCGATTCGATGAAGCATCTTCCTGTTCATCAACCGTATGAGGCACTACTTGGCGGCCCTATTCAATACAGATGGATGTACCCGTTTGAAAGGTTAAATATAATATGTTAATTACCCTTTTAATATATTTAAATATATATGATGAAGTTTTATATTTACTTTACTGCACAGATTCTATATATTAGCATAGATTGAAGAAAAATGTTGGAGATAAAGCACGAGTGGAAGGATCGATTTGTAATGCGTACCTGATACACGAGACAACTACATTCTGTTCCTATTACTTTGATCAACATATCGCCTACCAGTTTCGCCTAGTGAACCGTAACGTGGTTGACAATCTTCTAGAAGGTGTAGACTTGAACGACCTGGATATGTTTATCATACCAGGCAAGGGTTTAGGAATATCTATGAGGAGAAACTTAAGTGATGAGGAGTACCATGTCGTCCAGACTTATTTATTATGCAACTGTGCGGAAGTAGAGCCATTTATTGAGTAAGTTATTCTAATTCATGAAGTTTTGTTTTGTTCAACATGAATAATTTTGTTTAAATTTTAAATAATTCATACATTTTCTGTAGATTATTTGTGAATTCATGTGTATGACCATCGCATCCTCGTATTACTGAATCAGAAGAAAGGAGCATCATCGATAAACATTTTCGTTCCGGGTTTTACAATTACGTTGACAATACCACAATTCCGATCGCAGATCAACGTATAATATAGATCGCAAGAGGTCCATCCAAAATTGCAAGATCTTACACCGGTTATCTCGTGCAAGGTTACAGATTTCAAACCAAAGCTCATTCAGTGAACCAAGCAACAAACAATAGTGGCGTATATATAAAGGGTCAAGTGTTCTGGAATAATGCAGAGGATTTCTATGGAATCATTGATGAGATTATTGAGCTTCAATTTGCAGGTCCAAGTCTTAAACGTACAAACGTTTTTAACTGCACATGGTTTGAAACAACGCGACGAGGTGGAATTTGAAATAATATCAGTCTTAAAATTGTTGAGGTGAACCGGACAAAATACATGCACACCCAGATCATTTTGTTTTGGCACAACAAGCAATTCAGGTTTACTACTTAAATTATCCCGCTCATCGTTGAGATTTATCTGATTGGTTAGTTGTCTGTAAAGTAAGACCGATGATAATAGATGACAGCCTCCCTGATAAAAATAGTGATAATTACGTTGCATTCCAGAAGGATGAAGTGCAAAATCGTGAAATCGATGAAGGTATTATTTCTGACACTGTGCGTCCGTTGAATGCTGCATCAGAGACACTTTTTGATGAAGGGAATGTGTATGTTCCACCTCAAAATGACAAAGATTCTTCTCCAGATGAAACAAACGAAGAAGAAACTGAAGAAGACATCATCGATTCAAAAAAGACGAATGATTCAGATGACGATGATTGAAGTGTTTATTTGTAACGGGGGAATAATTGAATGTTAAAAAAAATACATAGAGTAACGACGCATGACATCATTAAAATAAAGATGGAATGCATCGTTAATTGCACAGAACAGAACGTTGGCAGAAAATTTTCTAAATCTTGGAATGAGATTAACGACGCATGTCATTCTTAACCTCAGAGATGGATTGAATATAACGAAGCAATGCTTCGTTAATTGTACAGAATGTTGGGAGAAAGTTTTCTAAGTCTTGGAATGAGATTAACGACGCATGTCATCGTTAACCTCAGAAATGGATTGAATATAACGATGCAATGCATCGTTAATTGTACAAAACAGAACGTTGGGAGAAATTTTTTTAAGTGTCAGAATGAGATTAACGACGCATGTCATCGTTAACCTCAAAGACGGAAAGCATCGTTAACCTATTGTAGCAGATAGATTTTTTGTAACTGTTCATATTCACGGACGACGGAATGCATCGCTAATTGCAATTAATAAGGCGCGAAGATAAAAAATTTCACGAAAATTGTGGTGCAAAAGGGTGATGCATCCGTCGCCCACAAATATGAAAAGTCACCTTGACTTTATTTGAAGTTGACTCATAACGACGCTTTCCGTCGTCTACATGCAATGAGTGATGAATTACGTCGTGTTGTTCATCTGGATAAGAACATAGACGACGTTCTTCATAGCGTGAACGATGGATTCCGTCGTTACCAAAACATGCACGACAAATTTTTATGTGATTAACGATGTAATTCGTCTTTAATTCACGTATAAAACAGCACTGTGGCTGCCATTTTCACCATTTCTCCTTCCCTTTTTCTTCTTTTCTCTCAACTCCACTTCTTCTTCCTTCAATTCCCTCAGTCAATTACTTCCCATTTCTTTACAAATTCTTCCTCTCTCTCAAAACCTCCATCCTTGGAACGAATTGGAGTAAGTTTCGTCAAATTCAATATATTTTTTTAAGGAATTAGTTTAAATTTGTAATTAGCATGTTCTTAGTATGTTAATTAGTTAATTTAGTTTGAAATTGGTTGATTTTAATTTAATTTTTTGTAATTTGGATAATGTATGTAATTTTATGTAATTAGGATGTATGTAATTAGTTAAATTTATTTTATAATATGTAATTATTTTATAATGTATGTAATTAGTATGTTTTAATTTAATTATAGAGAATTTGCCTACAATAACACTTTTATTAAGGTTATTGTCTTAAATAGCTTAAGTTTTAAAAAATCCCTCAAATGACATTTTTTAGCCCTCGTCGGAGGTTTTGTATCTCGCCAGAAAATCTAGAGAAAAGTCATTCATTCTCTCCGTTTAGATTGGTATTTTCTTAGGGTTCGTATTATTATAATTTCAATGTTGTTTTCAAGTTAAATACAAGCTAATTTGCCAATGTTTTCATGGTTTTTCATCGGGTTTAGAGGTCGCCGGAGTTGGGGTTCGTTTCACTGGAAATACGAGAAAATCTATATGGAATCTCTCCGTTTCCTTTGGTAATACCATTGTATTCGTTTTATTTTAGTCTCATTATTGTTTCTGAGTTTTTTTCAAGCTAAATGGACATTAATTTCCTTACTTTTCGTCAGAAAATGAGCTCACCAGTTTCTGGAAAACGCCTCGCCAGATTCTGGAATTTTTTCGTGGTCGTTCATCATGTTTTGGGACTTGTTTACTATGGGTCTTCATTCTAATCAATTCTCTTAGATTCTATTTAACTTTCCCGCCTCTTTTTGTTTGAAACCATCGCCGTCGTGGGAGGTGAGTCGTGCGTTCTTTTTCTTTCCCTTGTTTTTTTTCGTTTTTGAGCTACTGTGTTTTTTTTTAAAGTCACACCTTGGCTGTTGGAGAAGAGACGGTCCAGTTGGACCGGCTAGGCTGGTTCAACTGAACCGGTTCAGTTGGTCCAACTGGTTCAGTGGCTATTTTAGCTCAATTTGAGTCGGTTTTTGTCCCGTTAGCCCTGCTCTCGTTAAATTGACCTTAAATTAATATTATTTCAGGTACTGGACATCATTAGGAGTCTCTTTGGATTTATTTCGAGGTTGTTTGCTTATTCAAATTTTGATTAAGGTAGGTTAATTCCTACTTAGAAGTTAAATTAAATTTCTTATGCATGCTTGTTTATGGTGTGATTGTTAGGATAATTTTGGGAGATGATTTATTGATTGTAAATGTCATTATGTGCTCGTTTGATTTGCAAATATTGTTTATGTTTGGTTTATGATCGTTAATTGATTTTATATAATAATTAGAGCCTTTAAGTTAAATAAACCCATTTTAATTACATATGTTGTGATTGGTTTACTAAATGGTTTATTGTATTATTATTATTTTGTTAATTTGATGTTATTAATAAAAATTAGACATATAAATTAAATATTATAAATTGATGCTTGAATGTTTATTAATAAAATTTGATGTTTAAATTAATTAATACTAATAATTTATAACCGTTTAATAATCATTTTTAAATGATTTATTAATGCTTCAATTAATTAATACTAAAACGGGATAACCAATGGAAGTAGTAAGAAACAATTAAGATAATTTTAATTTTAATTCAATAAATTATTGAATAGAATAAGTTCACATAATTAACATATTAAATGGAATAATTTAGTGAATTAAAGGAAATAATTTAGTGGATTAAATTATTATGTACATTTGGGATACCTAATATTGATTTTAATTCAACAACTTAGTGAAATAAAGGGAATAATTTAGTGAATTAAATTATAATATTCAATAATTTAGTGAATTAAAGGTAATAATTTAGTGAATTAAATTATAATGTACATTTGAGATACCTGATATTAATTTTAATTCAATAAGTTATCGAATTAAATGGAATTATTTATTGAATTAAATTACTATATACAATTGAGATATTTGATATTGATTTTTTCACTCTTTATTTTTGTTTTTGTGTTTTGGGGTTCTGATCTCTAGAGTCCAGAAGATAGATGAGATGATGTTTTTGAGCTAGCAAATAGAAAATGTGATGACCCGACTCTTTTTAAATTCATTTAAATATAAACACAGCGGAAGTCTTTATATTTTAAGAAAAATGACGTGGTTATGTTTGAAAGTTGGCTAGCCAAAACCTGTTTACATCTTAAATTCTGAAATCTAAAAATACAAGGAACATTAAGTTCCTATCCAGGAGTTCAAAAGAGTTATAAACATAAAAGTAAAGACGAAAAGCTCTTAAGAGCTATATACAAATGTACAAATCCCAAAATGCATAAAATTCACAAAAACTAAGTCCATGGACTTTTACAACACCTAGTCCATCTCAAGGTCATCATCCATCGATCATGCAGCACCAGCTCCTCTCCCACGACCTCTAGCACGAGCATTACCTGAAATTGGTTGTAATATCATGAGCAAACAACAAAGCCCAATGAGAATAATAAGAATAAAAAGTAAAGTTAGACCTCAAACCCGTATTTTGATTTGTATCCAATTTGTCTTACAATAATCCTTCCTAAAGTTCTCTAAACTCTAGGTGATTCCATGATCTATAATCTTTGGAGGATGATAATACTAGCACACGTAGTCTAATTCTCATCCATTAACTTGTTACGACATATATAAGAAAATTAAATAAACTTTACACAAACATAACATCTTAATTTTTTATCCATGATATATATTTCCATCGATAATATGCATGAAGGTAATGAGGACATCCCGTAGGATTCGCATTCGCCCTTTATGCATGAATGAAGGTAATGTGGAACTTCCCGTAGGATCCACATTCTCCCTTATGAATGAAGAAGGTAATGTGGGCACTTCCCGTAGGATCCATCATTCTCCCTTCTTTTCTTTCTCACTTTCTTTTCTTTTTCTCTGAAGGTAATGTGAACTTCCCGTAGGATTCATCATTCTCCCTTCTTTTCTTTTTCACTTTCTTTTCTTTTTCTCTGAATGTAATGTGAACTTCCCGTAGGATTCATCATTCTCCCTTCTTTTTCTTTTTCACTTTCTTTTCTTTTTCTCTGAAGATAATGTGAACTTCCCGTAGGATTCATCATTCTCCCTTCTTTTCTTTTTCATTTCAATGATGCGAGATGTTATGGTATGCTCGCAAAAGTAAATAAACGTAAATATGAATGTTAAAGTAGCTGAACAAGCACAAAGTAAAGGGGCATAAAGTATAAGACATAAGGTAAATAGATAGGAATTTCCGGAAGAACGATAAGTAAATCGAACTCCCGACACATTAATAAAAGTAGATCTTATCTTAAACAAATAATCTACTCTTTCAAGGATCCTAAACCTCCAAATAAAACATCCAAGGTTCTATTAACCATTCTATCTAAAAGTTTGGATCCTCTAACTTCCAATGATCCATCCTAAGCTTTGAAACGAATCTAACTTAGAACTTCCTAAGTTTCAATGTTTTCCTCGAGAAACTCCTAAGTTCTCACTCAAAGAACTAGCTCCTAATCCTAAGGTCACTAGCTCACTTTCCACTATTTTAGATTCGAATCTTAATCTTAGCTTCCAATCCTACAAATCATTATACTTATTCGCTTTCTAAAGTTACTTTAAATCCTAACTATTCTCACCTTAGTCGAAGAGGTTTCGCTCCAAACCTCCAGTAAGGTGATCAAATCAATGGTCCAAAAACACCTACAAATCATTATATCTAACAATCAATAATTACCAAATAACAATCAAATGACATCTAAAAGCATAAAACGACGAAAAACCCCACAAATTCCCAAAGGGTGCTCTCGGCCAAAACAAGGAAAATAGGCCTCGGGTTTGGTTTTCCGACTTTTATGCAATTTAGAGGTGTTTTGGGTTGATTTCAAGTACTTTGGTAATTCCCGATTTCAATGGGTAACGATAAACCAGGTTTTTGGACAATATGTAATTTACCGAATTTAATTACAATAAACAATATATCAACAAAAATAAACCCTAAAACAACCCCCACATTGTAAATTTCAAACGGGAAGGGCTTCGACTGAAACTCGGTTTTAGGGTTATAGGATTGTTTCCAAAAACACTTAAAACAACCCCCGTACTTAAAATCATCGAGTTTCCCGGTAAGAAATCGAAGAATCAAAGAGAAAACTCCATTAAAACACTATTTGGAGCTTAGGGTTTGAAGTTTAACTTACCGAGAAGTCCGTAGATCACGGGTGGAAATCACGATTGTTGGGTGGAAATGAATCGTAGGACCGATACCTTTCCAATGGAACGAGAATCGAAGCGATCCGACGAGAAACGAACGAAACTCAAAATTTGGGAAATGGAAAAGGATGCTCACGGCTTGGAGAAGGAGAAAGGAAGAAGATGAAGAGAAAAATCTGGTCAATTGAAGTCAAAGACATAATTTATTAAGAGGTGAATAGAGTTTTGATAGTTTTTAAGAACTTAGAAATGACGGTTGCGTCCTTTTTATGACTTTTGACTTATAAATCGAAACCCGAAGTTCTTAAACTATCCCAATGGTGATTAATAATTATTAATTGGCCCGTTAATAATTATTAATGCTATTAAAACGAAATTAAACTAAAAAGGTAATTTAAAAAAATTTAAACCGAAATAAACTACTAATTTCTAAATTACCGATTCTAAAATAAACTTTAAATGCTTAAATTAAAATAAATAAATAAATTTTTTTTATCACAAAAATAACGGGACGTTACAGAAAATGATGTGGTGGATGTGATTGTTAGTGTTGACATTTTGATTTTATCTAGGTCTTTCTTATGAATTTGTCTTTTTCCTTTAAAAATGGCTTGTTAGTTTAATCAAAGCTTGCTTCTCTTCGTTTCCTCTTTAGCTTGTAATATGTTTTTAATGCTCCCATTCAACATCTTATATTTTTAGTTATGATTTAAATTCAATAAGTTATTGAATTAAATGGATTAATTTATTGAATTAGTTTATGTTGTACGATTCAATAATTTATACCATGTCAATCACTAAATTATTGAATAAAATTTCTTCTTAATGTTTATAAACTCTGTCATTTTAGTTTTTAAAACATTTTTTTATTAAAAAAAAAGTTTTTAAAGCAATTTATCATCCTAGATCTTTCTTTTTGTGTCAATTTAGTTTTTAATTATACAATTCAATAATCTACACCGTGTTGTTCACTAAGTTATTGAATTAAACTTATTTGTTTTATTTTCCAGCATGTTTCATTGAGCTTTTTATTTTGCAGTGTTGCTTTTACAAATGCTAAGCTATATGTAAATTGGAGAAAAAGATAGGGAAGAAAAAAAATTGAAGAGCAACCTAACGAGAGTCATACATGAAGATGCCATTTTTTTTGCTTTCAAACTTACAAGGGAAACCTATATTATATGAAATACCCTTATATTGAATTTAATTCAATAAGTTATTGTATTAAATGGTATAATGTATTGAATTAAAAGGAATAATTTAGTGAAATAAAAATGACTCGTCAGTTTCATCGATATCACAGATAGCTTCGCTTTGTTTCCTCTTTAGCTTGTAATATAGTGTTAATGTTTTTATTCAATATCTTATCTTTTTAGTTATGATTTTAATTCAATAAATTACTGAATTAAATGAGTTAATTTATTGAATTAGTTTATGTTGTACAATTCAATAATCTATACCGTATTGTTCACTAAGTTATTGAATAAACTTTCTTCATAAAATTTGTAAACTTTGTCATTTTAATTTTTAAAATAGTTTTTCATCCCAAATCCCTTTTTGTGTCAATTTAGTTTTTCATTGTACAATTCAATAATTTATACAGTATTGTTCACTAAATTATTGAATTAAACTTCTTTGTTTTATTTTGCAACATAGTTCATTGAGATTTTTATTTTGCACGGTTGATTTACAATGCTTTACATGTGCTAAAGTATATGTGAATTGGAGAATAAGACAAGAAAGAAAAAAAAGTGAAGAGAGGCCTAACGAGATTCGATCATGAAGATGTCATTTTTTTAAATTCTTTTTTGTGTTTGTTATAAATTTTAATGCATTATTGATGATGTATATAGATGTAAATGGATCTTGGTGTTGAGATTTACAATTCAATTATTTATTACGTTGAATTCAATAAATTATTGAATTAAAATATTGATACTATCTTACAACTACATGAAAATATTATTTTGTATTTCAAGTTTATAATCACTACTATTGGTTGTTGATGTTGCATACTAGTGTAAATGAATGTTGTTTTTATTTGCAGAAAGCTTGAGATTTTATGTTTTTTTATGGGCAAAATCAAAACCGCTATTCAATAATTTATTAACTTCAATAACTTATTGAATTAAAATTAATATGAGGTATCTCAATTATATGTAGTAATTTAATTTAATAATTATCGATGAAGGGGGAAATTTTATTGAATTAATAAAACTCAAATTTTAATTCACTAAATTATTGACTAAGGGGGAAAATTTAGTGAATAAATAAAGTTTGATTTTAATTCACTAATTAGTGAATAAGAGAACATATTTAGTGAATTAATAAATGAGTGGCATTTTTGTAAATTTAATGAAAAAAATTAATTTTGTTATATTAGAAAAATGTTATCTGAGAAATTATGAAAATGAGGTGCTATATGGGGAATTAACTTTATAAAATATGTCATTTGAGTCCATGCCCCTATTTATGTAATTAGTTAGTTTTAATTAATTACATGTAATTAGTTATAATGTATGTAATTAATTAATTTTATCTTAATTATGTGTAATTCGTATATAATGTATGTAATTCGTATGTAAATAGTTAGTTTTAATTAAGTAAATATATGTAATTAGTTACAATGTATGTAATTAGTTAATTTTATTTTAATTATGTAATATGAAATTAGTATTTAATTATATAATTACTTAATTATAATGTAATTAGAGTATAAAGTTTATAGTTTAGAATTTTAATTAGTTAAATTATTGTATTGTAGGTCATGCCTCCCCGTAGACGCCCTCCAGTACCTTCTGACACACCTGGTGCCAGCAGCTCAAAGAGTTAGCCCCCTCTTGAGGAGGAGGATGTCCGTCTCGAGGATACCCCTGACACGATCATTCAATAGGAGGATAGCTACCCGGCGCAGGAGTCTGTGGAGATTTCTATTTTCGAGAGGATTCGCCTGACGTTGCGGCCAATAAGTTTTGTTTAATTTTTATTTCTATTTCATTAATTATTTATTATTTACAAAATCTAACTTTTAAATTTTTTTCTTTCATTTCAATAGGTTACATCCATCACGGAGAGACTCGTCGAAATTTACGGAGGTATTGAAGATGCTTTCGGTTCGGGGACACCCTCACTGGCACAGCGTCTCTACTCCGCACAAGATGCGGATGTTCGAAGCTTGGAAGGTAAACATATTCAAAATTTTATATTTATTATTCATTCATTCGTTTATAATATTTCTAAAACTTACAGTTATTTTGATATGAATCATGGAACGTCACAAATATCTCAAGGATCAATCTCAAGATCAAAATTCAAGACAAGCATAAAACATTCATTACAAGCCTACATGAGAAAAGTCAAGACAAGATTTGAAGATCTGAGCATGGAGGCAATGGAAGAGGACTTGATGAACTTTAATCTATGGAAAATACATGTTGAAGAAGAGTATTGAAGACTTGTTCAATCAGAAATGAAGAGAAGAGCAAATTAGGAAAGTTGCATCACTTTTGCAAACTTTCCTTATTTGGACCACTTTCCATATTTGTTCCCGAACTTGCCATATATGATGTCCACGAATTTACAATGTATTTGGACATGTTTTAGGTCTTTATTTATCAGTTTTAATGCTTAGAATAGTTTAGGAATGATATAATATCTTCTAGGGTAAAACTTTCCTAAAATGCACCAAATGCACTTAAGGAAAGATTTAGCAGATTTTGTGCCTCCTTGTAATCCGAATTTCCTTGTTGTTTTTAGGGTTTCTTTGGCTATTTAAAGCCTCATTTGTAACCCTAAATATGAAGAATTACTATGATAGAAAATAGCTTTGTTTTGCTTATTGCTTGGTTGATTTTACCTTGCATTTTGTAGCCTTGTTCTAGGTTGCATGTTTTAGAAACATTCAAGCATAACATGATCTATTGTGTTTGTGAATTGTTTCTATCTTGAAATAAGAACAAGTTCTCTTATTTCAAGATATTAGATCATTGGAATAATCTTCTTCTTCTTGTATTCCATGGGTTTTACCTTATTGTTCATCAGGGTTTTAGGATTTGCATCTAGGGATTCTTTGTCTTCAAAGGGTTTCTATTTCAATTTTCTAGGGTTTTATATCATTTGGTATCAGAGCTTAGGCTCAAGGGAAGATTTCTATCTTACTTGCTTTCTTGTTGTTTTAATTTTTATTGTCTAGGTCGTTCATCGAAAATTCCAGAAAAAAAAAAAATCATTGTTCCAGAATTTCCATATTTAGCTACTGTTTTTGTTATTTTTAGTATAGTTGTAGTCCGAATCTCAGAAAGTCATCAACTAAAAACGTCTTTATCTTTCTGTCGTGAATATTTGTTATTCAGAAAAGTGTGTAAAAAAAAAAGTGGAAGATTGAGAAAAATATAGATCTTCGCAGACTGTCGGATTGTGCAGAAAATTGAAAAAAAAAAGTGTTTTTTTTGCTTGATTTGTTTGAGTTTCTGGAAAAACGTGGTTAGTGTTCTTATTGTTCTTAAAGACTTCATCTTAAACTCATCATTTATGCATCTTGAATCCAAAAATTGCAAAGGATTTGTGCTAGAATTGTTTATTTCCTAAAAAGCTAGAACTTACCATAAATAGCCAAAACAGTTTTAGGAAAGTATCAATTCTGTCTTATATTCGAATATATGCATATCTTGCTCAATTAAAGTGATATTTTCTGATTCAAACTACTTTAGGAAGGTCTTAATTCGAACTTTTCTCTTATAGGAAAGTTTATTCTTGCTATTTTCTTGCTTATTCTTTCCTTGTCACAATTATACACCATTTGCAAAATTTGTCTTTTTTTTTTCTTTATCCACCCAAGCTGATTGTTTCTTATTTCTTTATTGTTACATTTTACAAATTTCAATAGAATCTTTGTTGTTTGATAGTTGCTAAAGTGTGCTAAAAGTTCAAGGTTACATTTAGGGTCTAATATATGTTTTTTGAGTGCAAACACGAGAGAACAAACATCATCGAGTGTAAACACTTAGGGAGTGATTGAGAGGTCCTATTTTTATTATTAACCTTTTTATTTGCAGCAATGTATCATGAAAGGTTTGATCAAATGAGAAGTAAGAGATTTCAAGAGGTAGAACAGACCCGGAGCCAAAATAGAGAGGTTTATCATGGAGGGATGGAGCATAGAAGCTTAAGAGGTGATAAGCTCAAGTTAAATACTTTCTATGGGAGTTCTAATCAAGAGGAATACTTGCAATGGGAGACGGAAACCGAGCATTTCTTTGATTACAACAATTATAGTGAGGAAAGAAAGGTAATGCTTGCTATTTCCAATTTCACTAATAATGCTCATGTTTGGTGGTCTCAATTGAAAGTGAAACTAAGGAGGGAGAGGAAACGACCAATAGAAACATGGTATGATCTTAAGTGCCATATGAGAAAGAAATTTGTTTCAAGACAACATCAAGAGCATCTTGTGCAAATGTTGGATAAGCTAATTAAAGGATGTAAAAGTGTGGATGAATACTACATGGAGATGGAGTTGCTCAAGGCTAGGGCTAATGTGGAGGAAGATGAGGAGTCTACTATTGTAAGGTTCTTCAATGGATTGAATAGAGATATTGCTTGTCAAGTGGAGTTACAACAATTTGAGGAGTTAGGAGAGTTAGTGTATTTTGCCAATAAGGTTGAAAGAAAAATCAATAGAAGAAGAGATACACGGTATGCTTCTAAACCTATTTCCCATACTACTTCTTCTTATCAATTGGGTCAAAAGGGTATATTAATGGATGATAATGGAGCTGCGAATGGCTTGGTAGAAGAAAATAAAAGATTGATTTTAGAGTAAGTTAAGATGATTGAAAGAGAGCTTTTAAAATCGAAGGAAATTTTCAATGCTAGCATGGAGGAGATAAAAAAGGATATTCGTGCTAATGTTTTTGTGGAGGAAACTTGTGAGCTACAAAAGAGTTCTATGTTTGAAAGTAATGAAAACTGTGACAAAAAGAGTGAGCCGAAAGAAAGAGAGATGAGTGCAAAAGAAATTAGTGAGTTAAAAGAAAGAGAGATGAATGATAAAAAATAAATGAGTGCTCAAAACAAAGAGAGTTGTGAGTTTGAAAAGAAAGAGTGTAATGAGAGTGAAAAGAACGAGTGCTTTGAGATTATAAAGTGTGAGACATTTGAGTTTAGTGAGCAAAAAGAGAGTGAAATAGAGAGTGAGAGCTTGAAAGTTAGATCAAGTGAGGCTAGGAATGAAATCTACCAACCTACATTTGTACTTTTGTACAAAGAGGTTTGTTTTACACTTAACCCATCTTTGCCTAGTTTGTTTGTTGAGTTTTTGCAGGAATTCAAACGAATGTTCCCTAATGAGATGCCTAGTGAATTGTCATCAATCCAAGGCATAGAACATCAAGTTGATCACATTTCAAGGGCTGCCATACTCAATAGATCAAGATCTCTCAAGACTCAATGCATGGAAAATAGGGCAAAAGAAACCATTGTAAAGTATCCTAACCCTATTCTTTATAATATGCATAACACTTGTTTGTTTGATAAAAATGATCTCAACTCTGAATTTTTGCACCATCGAATGAATTTCATTGATAATTATGCATGTTGTGCTAAGACTTACTTGCTTAATAATTCCCAAATTAAAAGAGTTGTTGAGACTTTTACTACTTCTGATCATGTGCTTAATGTTTTACATAATTCTTGTTGGAATGATTCACTGGTTACACATTCTTGTCATTTGATTGAGAAGAATGTAGGATTTCAGTATGGATACACATATGAGTTGTTTGTGTTACCATGTTATGAGAAAATTTATGAAATTGACTATGGTCCTTTCGGTTCTAATATGTTATCTAATAGTGTAGCTAGATCTCTTGTTATTTTTTATGAGACATAATTTAAGAAGAAGCTACAAATACTTCAATACCTAAGTGGGACCAAGGGTATGCAATTAAATGTCAAAGAGGGAGATGCATGGAAATTCAAGGTTTTTGATCCGGGAGGAGTTAGGCAATTCAAGGCACTAGAAAGATATCAAGATGCTTACAAATCTGATTTCCAAGGTAAGTATACTTTAGGTGCTTTTATTTAGTTACTAACTTGAGTTATTGTGATGTAGGTAATGTTTAAGTTTCGAGGACGAATCCTTTTCAAGAGGGAGGGGATGATATGAATCATGGAACATCACAAATATCTCAAGGATCAATCTCAAAATCAAAATTCAAGACAAGCATAAAACATTCATTACAAGCCTACATGAGAAAAGTCAAGACAAGATTTGAAGATCTGAGCATGGAGGCAATGGAAGAGGACTTGATAAACTTTAATCTATGGAAAATACATGTTGAAGAAGAGTATTGAAGACTTGTTCAATCAGAAATGAAGAGAAGAGCAAATTAGGAAAGTTGCATCACTTTTGCAAACTTTCCTTATTTGGACCACTTTCCATATTTGTTCCCGAACTTGCCATATATGATGTCCACGAATTTACAATGTATTTGGACATGTTTTAGGTCTTTATTTATCAGTTTTAATGCTTAGAATAGTTTAGGAATGATATAATATCTTCTAGGGCAAAACTTTCCTAAAATGCACCAAATGCACTTAAGGAAAGATTTGGCAGATTTTGTGCCTCCTTGTAATCCGAATTTCCTTGTTGTTTTTAGGGTTTCTTTGGCTATTTGAAGCCTTATTTGTAACCCTAAATATGAAGAATTAATATGATAGAAAATAGCTTTGTTTTGCTTATTGCTTGGTTGATTTTACCTTGCATTTTGTAGCCTTGTTCTAGGTTGCATGTTTTAGAAACATTCAAGCATAACTTGATCTATTGTGTTTGTGAATTGTTTCGATCTTGAAATAAGAACAAGTTCTCTTATTTCAAGATATTAGATCATTGGAATAATCTTCTTCTTCTTGTATTCCATGGGTTTTACCTTATTGTTCATCGGGGTTTTAGGATTTGCATCTAGGGGTTCTTTGTCTTCAAAGGGTTTCTATTTCAATTTTCTAGGGTTTCATATCATATTTTTTTTCACCAATATTTTGATATTCCAGCTGAGCTGACCGACGAGGACATATACGCTCCCTGAAATCATCAGGTCGGCGTTCGGTACAGAGACGCTGGCTACAATATTCGCCGCGACCCCTGCCAATAAAAGGTCCGCCCACATTTCCGTAGAGGACTTGGTGGAAATCTTGGCGCGTACTCAGACGCCGGAGGCCCAACGCATTTCTGCGATCAATAGTGCCAACCGGAACGCTAACTCGTCGAAGCACATTGCAGGGTCACTCTCGACATACGAGCACAAGAAACGACTTGTAAGTTATTTTCTGTAATAATTAACTTTTACTTTATTTTAATTATTCATTATTTATTAATTTTTTAACTTTCGCAGGAATAAAAATTGGGTCGTCTGGTTTATGCTGCTGAGGTGTTTGTCCATCTTCACACCAAAGGTGGAGATAAGCAGACTTTTGTCAACGATAAGGCAAGAGAGAAAGCGGTAAGTGTTAATTATTATTTATTCATTTTTCAAATTTATTGATTTTTAGTATTTTAGCAAATGAAATTATTTGGTCTTTTTTTCAGGCTCGTTACGAAATTATTCTCGTTGATCGGTTACTGAGTTCCGATACTCTACAGACACAGGAGGATATCGAGTCGGCTTTTCTCGAGGCAGTGTGTAAAGACTCGAATTTTCTCAAATCTTTAAGTCAGAAGCAAACTGCGGAAGACTGAATTTTATAAATAAAAAAATTAGCGTGGAACCGTTTAAAATATGGACTATCAAAACCTGTTTTCATGGGCCCAATTCAGAGAAAGTAGAAACAAAGAAGTACGTACTTCATTTTATCACAAAATCAAAGAAAATAGACTCGATAACATATTCAACAAGTCTTAGGCTCTCATGAGCCACAAAATACAATTTTAAAGACTATGACATAAATGATTTCATCTAGCATTCGTAGAATGCCCCAAAATATACATATACAGTCCATGTCCCGAAAGCCATCCACTCGTGATCAAGCAACACCATCTCCTCCACCTCGTACCCTACTATAAATATTACCTGAAAAGTTTAAGTGTAGCAACATTAGCAAAAATGCTAGTGAGAATAAGATGGATGCAAGCACTTCTATGGACCGAATTCCATATCGGAAAATGTGTCCAAAATTCCTATCGTGCTCTTTGCTACCCATTCTATACTCCCAAGTACTTTGCATAAGAAAACAATCTCATTCTACTGTATCGTAACTTCGAAAAGTAAACATTCAAGCTCGTAAATAAAGTACTAAAACAACTAAATAGTACTAAAGCATAACAAAGTAAATAATAATGTAAATTTCTATCATTTATATCATTCCACATGTTATTTCACATTGTGACCACATCGTCACATTTCACAATTCAAACCGTGACCACTTGTCACCATTCACATTTCACACTGTGACCACATTGTCACCATTCACATTTCACACTGTGACCACATTGTCACCATTCACATACCACACCGTGACCACATTGTCACCAATCACAAACCATGTCGTGACCACATTGTCACTAATCACAAACCACGCCGTGACCACATTGTCACTAATCACATTACCACACATACCACATGATGATTCGTTACCACGCATACCACACCACACGTACTACATCCCTTTGGTAGTACTAATTAGCGAATCCCATCGCTACTATAATTGTCAATTTAGCTCAAAACCACAAGATGGTTTCTCCCAAGTTTCCTTTAACTATCTTATAACCACTCAAATCAACAGAGTATTCTAATACTCTTCTCCCATTTCCAGAAACATAATTCTCCTTGAGAATACAACTTAATCCACAATTAAACCACTCACTTTAAACACACTGTAAGTTTACTAATTTCTTTCCTTATGCACTTTCCTTATCTCCCAACTATATCCAATCAGGGATAAACCCTAAAAAATAATAACTCTCTTAACCTTGATCAAACATAATCGTCATGCAACCCGAAAACCTAAAATAATCACAACCATTTTAAACTCATCTTATAATTGAAGTCAACTTCTAATCGCCGGTTGACCAAAATCACGATCGATGCACAAAACCTATAATTAAAATACACCTAAAGTATATTAAATTAACAAAATGAACAACGATCGTCACATTATTAAAATAAAAGACAAAACAGCCCGAGAATGCTCCCAAGAAGCCCACGGCCCAAGGGGAAGAGAGAAAAGGAGTTGGTTTTCCGGATTTTAAGCACTTTAAAGGTGTTTTGAGTTGGTTTCGGGTACTTTGGAGGTTGGTACCATCAATGGGTAAATGTGATTTAGGGTTTAGGACAAAAGTTCAATCCCGAACGATAAAGAAAAACCTAACATTTGAAAAACCCTAAGCATCATCAAATATGAGAAAAACTAAAAGAAATGGCTTTTGGCTCAAACCCGATTCTAGGGTTTATGGAAAGTTCTAAATATACATAAACAACTTTCTCGATCTAGATCTCCGAGTTCCCGGGCAAGAAATGGAAGATTTCAACCAGAAACACCATTAAAACACTATTTGAAGCTTAGGGTTTGAAGTTTAACTTATCGAGAAGTCTGTAGATCATGGGTGGAAGGCACGATTGTTAGGTGGAAAGGAATCCTAGACTCGAGGGCTTTCCGATGCAACCGAAATCGAGTCGATCCGTCGAGAAACGAAGAAAAACCAAAATCCCCCCAAACCCTCCTTGAACTCACGGCATTGGGAGAGAAATGAGAGAAGAAAATGGTCAACTTTGAGTCAATTGGTTTATTTAATGATGAATGAATAGTATTTTGATATTTTTAAGAAATTTGGAAATGACGGTTGCGTCCTTTAATGACTCTTGACTTATAAATCGAAACTCGAAGCTCTTAAATTAATCTAAAGGTGATTAATAATTATTAATTGGCCTATTAATAATTATTAATGTCACCGAAGCGAAATTTAAAGTATTAAAACGATTAAAAAGAATTTCGGACTAAAATAACTACTAAAATCAAAATCACTACTTTTAAATTAACCTTAAATACTTTAATTAAAATAAAATTCACTTTAAAATAATGGGACGTTACACAGTAGGAGGCAGACGTCTAGATGGTACTGTTTCTGGACTCGGCAACTTCGGACCTGTCATTTACGCCGATCAGCCACGGTCTTCCTAGACAGCTCGTTCAAGCGAGGCTGCCGAGCTTTACAAGAGCAACAAGACTCTAAGGGTTGAGACTGCAGAGCTTCAGGAGAGCAACAATAGGCTCAAGGTGGAGGTGACAGGGATTACGGCTCGACTCCATGAGTCCGAGCGGTCTAGGCTCACTACAAAAAAACTGTCAAAATGCGACCAGAAATTTGCGACAAAAAAAAAGTGGTAGTTTTCTGGTGACCACCTAGTCACTTTCTTTGAAGGTTGACTCTAAGTGACCATCTGGTCACTTTTTTTGCGACCAAATTGCGACCAAAAGTAGAAGTAGTCATAAAAAATGGCGCGAAATTATGGCGCAAAAGAAGCGACCACTTGGTCACCTAACAAAACGACCATTTGGTCGCATTTTTGTGACTAAAATATGCCTTGGTAGCAAAAAATGACGCGTAATTTTGGAGGGAAAAAAGCTACCAAGTGGTCACAATTAAAAGTGACCACCTGGTCGCAATTTTTGTGACCTTTATTGAGCAGTGGTAGCTTAAAATTGGAGGGAAAAAAGCTACCAAGTGGTCACAATTAAAAGTGACCACCTGGTCGCAATTTTTGTAACCTTTATTAAGCAGTGGTAGCTTAAAATTGGAGGGAAAAAAGCTACCAAGTGGTCACAATTAAAAGTGACCCCCTGGTCGCAATTTTTGTGACCTTTATTGAGCAGTGGTAGCTTAAAATTTTGGCGGGAATTAAGCTACCATATGGTCACATTAGAAAGTGACCGGATGGTCGCAAATTCTGTGATTTTATATGACCAATAATTTATAAATAACTAGTTTTTTAACACGTGCGATGCACGTAGAATTTTTAATCTTATTTTACAATTCATCTTTATATTTTAAGAGTTTTATGTGTATTAGTTAAATGTTTGTTAATCAATTTTTAAATTATATTTATTTTATGAACAAATAAAATCTTTAATGATTGTTGATTTTTTCCCACTGTATTTATGGGGTAAAATAGATAAAGTAAAAGGAAAATTACATTATAAACTTACGAAAGAAAAAATAAAAATAAGAATAGATGATTGAAAAAATTACCAATAATTCCAAAATTTCAAGATGTGGTTAATTTTATTGATTACATTTCTTAACAATAATAATAATGTCAATTAAATAAAAATTATTCACTTTCAATTAATATAAAACTCTTCAAGATCAAGAAGCTATCTAAACGCCTTTAGATTTTTCTAAAATTTGTGTAGAGTAAATAATAATATTTAACCTCGTCTTGAAATATCTGAATTTCATACAAAAAGAGAACAATAATATTGTACAGAGAAGAATTATATGTTCCTTAAACCTCTAGTTGAATCTAGTCCTTTTGACTCTTTTTTGTTCAAGTAAAGCATTTACAATTATGAATAAAGCAATAGACCAAACTTAAAATCAAAAGATGATGAAATACGATGAAAATGAAATTAACCTTTTTTTTTTAATTATAAGAAAGATTCCTCTTGATTTCAACTTTGACATGTTTATATCGAATTCTGCAGTGGAATTACTTCAAATGAATATGTGGATGCAAATTATATATAAATATGTACATCTTCAATAGTCTATTTGGTTCCCTTCTAGCACTTTCTATCTTGAAAAACAAGAATAAAATTATCTATATCTATTAAAAAAAAACTCTTAAATAGAATCAAATAGTTCCAAATCAAGAATTACAAAAATTTATCTCGAAAATCATGAAGAAAAATATCAATAAATATAACAACATGGAAACAAGAGTTCCCGTCATATGTAAATATCAGAAAGTAACCCAATATAAAAAAAAAGTATATAAATGTTAATATTTGCGACCAGGTGGTCGAAATTTCACAAAACAGGTGACCACATGGTAGTAATTTAGAAGGGAAAGGCGACCAAATGGTCGCATTTTAGGGTTTAGGGTTTAGGGTTTTTTAGGGTTTAGGGTAGTAATTTTGGAGAGAAAGGCGACCAAATGGTCGCATTTTTGGAAAAGTATAATTATATATTTTTTTAAATATAAGTGAAATTGCGACCATATGGTCGCAAATCTGGGCGGTAAGTTTAAATTTTCATGAAATTAATGGCGGTGAATTTAAACAATATGACCATCTGGTCGCAATATTTGGCGGTGAATTTCATTATTGCGACCAGATGGTCGTAATTTTGATGGGACTCGTGATATGACAGCTGGGCGACCAAATGGTCGCTTTTTCAATAAATGCTACCATTTGGTCGCAAATATCTCTGAAAATGCGACCATTTGGTCGCCATTTTCCCCAGCACGCGCAACCTTTCGTTTCTTGTCATAATTACATATTTGCGACCATTTGGTCGCAAAATCTGATTTAAATTCCAATCAGTTTTCCTTTCCCCCGTTTCTTCTTTTCTTCCTTTCTCTTTTTCTTCCTCTCTTTTTGTTCTTTTCTCTCTTTCCCCTCTCCCGTTCCCCATTATTTCTTCCCGTTCCCATTCCCATTCTTACTCTAAACCTAAAACCCTCAACCCCCAATCCCAGTTTCGATTACGAGGTTAGTTTTCGTATCAAATTGAAGTTTAGTTTAAGAATTTAGTTTACTTAGTTTTAGTTTTTAGTTTTTAATTAAGTAGTTTAGTTTAGTTTTGTTAATTTAATTAGTTTTAGTTTAATGAATCTAAATTTGTGTAATCAATTACTTAGTTTACTTTTGTTTAATTCATAGCATTTTAGTTTACATTAACTAATTAATTAGTTTACTTTAATTTTGTTACTTTATGTAATTTTAGTTTAATTAATCTAATAGTTTAATTAATCTAACTTAGTTTACTTTAATTCAATTTAAGTAGTAATTAATTTAATTACTTAATCTAATTTAGTTTAATTACTTATTTAGTTTATTTAAGATAGTTTACTTTAATTTAATAAAATTAAACTAAATTAATTTATAATTACACTAGTTTAACTTTTAATTTTAGTTTAATTAATGTAATTTAGATTACTTTAATTAAATCAATTAATTTAAAGTAGGGTAATTAATTCAAATAGTTTAACTTCAATTATACTTAAGTAGTTTAAATTAATGAATTACACTAATTTAATTAATTAATTTTAGTTTAATTATTAAATAAAAATTGTTTAATTACTTAATTTTAGTTAAATTTGATTAAAGTAAAATACAATTAGATTAATTAATTAGAATAATTTTGTTTAAGTATTCTAATCAATTAATTTGAAATAAAGTAAATTAAAATTAGATTAATTGAACTAAAATTAATTCAATTAAACTTAAGATTGATTAATTAAAACTAAAATAAACTAATCAATTAATTTGAAATAAAGTAAATTAAAATTAGATTAATTGAACTAAAATTAATTCAATTAAACTTAAGATTGATTAATTAAAACTAAAATAAACTAATCAATTAATTTGAATTAAAGTAAATTAAAATTAGATTAATTGAACTAAAATTAATTCAATTAAACTTAAGATTAATTAATTAAAACTAAAATAAACTAATCAATTAATTTGAATTAAAGTAAATTAAAATTAGATTAATTGAACTAAAACTAATTCAATTAAACTTAAGATTAATTAATTAAAACTAAAATAAACTAATCAATTAATTTGAATTAAAGTAAATTAAAATTAGATTAATTGAACTAAAATTAATTCAATTAAACTTAAGATTAATTAATTAAAACTAAAATAAACTAATCAATTAATTTGAAATAAAGTAAATTAAAATTAGAGTAATTGAACTAAAATTAATTCAATTAAACTTAAGATTGATTAATTAAAAATAAAATAAACTAATCAATTAATTTGAAATAAAGTAAATTAAAATTAGATTAATTGAACTAAAATTAATTCAATTAAACTTAAGATTAATTAATTAAAACTAAAATAAACTAAACAATTAATTTGAATTAAAGTAAATTAAAATTAGATTAATTGAACTAAAATTAATTCAATTAAACTTAAGATTCATTAATTAAAACTAAAATAAACTAATCAATTAATTTGAATTAAAGTAAATTAAAATTAGATTAATTGAAACTAAATTTAATTGAATTTTAGTTTAATTCAATTAATTTTAGTTCAATTAATCTAATTTTACTTTATTTCAAATTAAATGATTAGTTTATTTTAGTTTTAATTAATTAATCTTAAGTTTAATTGAATTAATTTTAGTTCAATTAATCTAATTTTAATTTACTTTCATTCAAATTAATTTGATTAGTTTATTTTAAATTATTTACTTAATTTATGTTAGTTTAATTTACATTATTTCATTAATTAATTAATTAAATAAACTAATCAATATTTTACTTACGTAATTAGTATTAAATTAGTTTATTTTGGTTGTAGGATTATGACGGGCAGACGACGTCCTCCCCAGTCAGACGAGCCTGATGACGCGGGTGACGAGGGATCTCCGCAGACGCCTACTGGCGCTGCCCCTGATGCGGACCTGACTACGGAGGAGTTGGACATCCTCTTTCGTTACGAGACGGGACTTGCTACCACGCTCGATGATGTAGTCCCTGAGACCGAGTCTGCGACACCACGATTGCCGCAGGACTCCCTTGCCACGACTCCGGGCTTAGCATCAGGGTCTGCATCAGGGTATGCGTCCGGGTTTGCATCAGGGTCGGATCCAGCTGGCCCCTCAACTTCATGCACGCAGCCGTCTTGGGCCGCAGACTCTACCCTTCGGATTGAAGGGGATACGTAAGTAATTTTGTTTACTATTTTTCAAAGTGTTTTTTATTCCTTTTAACTAATAGTTTCTAATATATAGCACAATAATTTTTTTTGATTTTGCAGACTACAGCTGCATACAACCGTTTCAAAACGGTTTCGCGAGGTCCTCCAGAGCATGCCTCTACCCAGCGACCTTCGCTGGACGAAGATTCCGATGATGCAGGAACGTCGGATGTACGACAATTGGAAGGTAAAACCATCATTCATTTTCATAATTAATTAATTTTGAAATTTATAGAAATAAATTTATTACTTTAACAATTTTTTATTTCAATTTTTTCAGGGCAAGTTTCCTGTTATTGATCCCGATATCACCGACGGTAGATTGTTCCCCCTATGGGACAGTCACGTCCAGGATCGATTCAAGGACCTCATGTTCCGGGCGCACAGAAAGCAAGCGAAGAAACCGCCCCGTGTGGATGAGCCCTGGAGGACCACGCGCGGCTCCGCGAGCTTGAGCACTCTTGAGGGCAAGGCGGTGTCAAGCAGGAATAAGGCCAACCGCGCGAAGAATCCCACCAAACACACAACAGGGCGCGGACCCACGACGAGCACCATCGTCGATTGGTATGTTTTTTTTTCGTCGTTTTCTTACTTACGTACTTTTTTCTCGTTTTCTTTTTTCAATTACTTATTAATTTATTATGTTTTATTCTTCACTCTTTAATTTTTTAGGAAGCGAAGCACGGCGCCCCGTCCCGACCGATGAGCTGCACTGAGTTCTTCACACGAAGAAGGACGGGACGTTCGTCGACGATAAGGCGAAAGCAGTTCAGGTATTTAATAATTTTTTCAATTATTATTTTTTCTTTAAAATTTTTCCTGCCTTATATATTAACCATTTTATTTTCTGAATTTTAAATGTTTAGGAACGTTTCACGGAGTCCTTGACTCAACGGTTGCCCACACCAGACTCGCAACCGACTCAGGAGGACCGTATAGAGGCGTTCTTGGAGGCTACTGGAGGGGTTCGGCCTGATGGGTCAATTCCTGGGTTCGGCTCGTACGGGCGATGCCTTTATGCAGATGTGCCCCGACCTCAGCGGAGCGGAGCGAGCACTAGCTCCGGCCCTTCTCCGGCTGAGCAGCAGCTGCTCGCGGACATGGAGGCTATGCACGAGGACTTCGTTACTCGAGTCGCTACTATTGAGGCCGACATGCAGGCACGAGTCGAGGCCCAGGTCATATTCGCTTTGGCCGCGTACTTCAGATCTCTAGGCGGCGGCCCTTCATCATCGACGCCTCCTCCCCCACCCCCCGCCCCTCCGCAGTAGTTCTAGGATTCTTTCGACTGTATAAAACGTTTTTTTAATATTTGATATATATATTTTTTATTTTAATTCCAATTTTTTTTTATGAAATTTTAATATTAATTAAATAAATAATTAATAATTAATAAATAATTAATAATTAATTAATAATTAATAATTAATAATTAATTAACTAATTATTGAAATTTAAATTTTAAAAAAAAATTCTTATATGCGACCAGATGGTCACTTTAAAAGCGACCATCTGGTCGTATTTTTACTTAGTTTAAAAGTGACCATTTGGTCACATAAATATGACCATTTGGTCACTTTTTTATGTGACCATTTGGTCACTTATCTTTCACATAAATTACGACCAGATGGTCACTTTTTAGGCGACCATCTGGTCGTATTTTAACTGAGCCTAAAAGTGACCATTTGGTCACATAAAATACGACCATTTGGTCACTTTTTATGTGACCAAATGGTCACTTCTATTGAAGATAAATTACGACCATATGGTCACTTTTAAGGCGACCATCTGGTCGCATTTTTAAAAGGTTGACTTTTTTGCGACAAAAAATTTTTGGTCGTATATTTGTGACTATCCAGTCGCACAAATTCCGGACCGACCAGCTTTTTGGCCACCACTTAGTTGGTCGCATTTTTGGTCGCATTTTAGGTAAAAAACGACCATTTGGTCGCAATTTCGTGGTCGCAAATTGACAGTTTTTTTGTAGTGGCTTGAGTTCGAGAGGTCGATGAAGGCAACAATGGATATCTCCATGGCGCAGATGCGTAACAATGGTTCTTTGACTTCTGGTTTTGCTTGGCCTCCTCCCGATCCTCCTATTGATTAGGCTTTAGGGTTTTTACATTATTTTTTATTATTTTGGGATTTTAATATTATTTATATAATATTCTTTTTTTATTAATATTTATTTTATTTTTTATTAAATTTAATTTCCAATTCACAATAACATATAATTAAATTTTAAAAAAAAACATTGAAAGGACGACGCATTCCGTCGTTCGACTCAAAGATCACTTTGACTTACCTAACGACGAATTGCGTTGTTGTAGTTAATCTGTATCTTTGACTTATTAACGACCCATTGTGTCGTTATGGTCAACACATGGACGACGCATCCCGTCGTTCTTTTCAAAGATCACTTTGACTTAAATAACCACGCATTGCGTCGTTGTAGTCAACGGTTACTTTGACTATTATAACGACGCATTCCATCGTCCAGTTTCTGGTCAACAAAAGCCAACGTTGGAACACTTTTCCTTCGTTGATGCATTACGTCATTATTTTTGTCTAACGATGAAAAAAATAACGTCAGGTCATTCCATCGTTAATTCCATTGTTAATTATAGCTAACGACAAAAATAGGCTCGTTTCGTCGCTATTTACCCGTCGCTATTTCACAGTTTTCTTGTTGAAATGCTTACATTCTTGTCATAACTCGTACAAATGACTTTGAACCGGATTTATGTTTACACTTAAGTTTGACAACATTTGTCTCTTAAGTGATCTATAATGAATGAAATAGTTAATTGATTTCTTAAAATCAAACATATGTATGTGGAAAAGTATGAGCTAGTTTAAACATGAAAGATATGAAGTTGGTATGCACGGTTCGACTCGATTATTTTTTTCATAATTATTCAACTGAACTGAGTACATCTGTTTTGTTTAAAAAAGAGAACCAAATTGTTAAATGAAATATACTGAACCAGCTCTCGATCCGAATTGATGGTTTAGCTTAATCGATTCAATTTGTCGGTTTTGGGCAACAACATTTAAACATCAACATGGAGAGGAAATAAAAAAAAATGTTTAAATTTCTAACTTTCGAACGTTATTTCCACCAAAATCAAGGGTAAAGATCAAACAGAGAGGAAGAAAGCCTCTTTCAACAGTCTTCTAAGAACACCTAAAAATGGAATAGAGGGTTTAGCAAGAGTTTTACTTCAAAGTTCAAACAAAGAAGCGTACATCCCAAAATAAAAAATTTTAAATTTATGATATTGAAAAAGATAAAAGAGGGGCTTTAAATGGTATTGAAACTTATTAATTACCAATGGCAACTCAATGTCTTGTGAGGCCTTAAGCGACTCATGTCATATGAGATATTAGGCAAAAATTCAAATGATGTACTCTTTTTAACTAAAAAAATGAAATTTAATATAAATTTTATAATTTATAATTTTTTATATATATCATTTTTTTCTTTCTTTTTTATATTCGAAATTATGTATGGTGGTTATTTTTCAATTAAATTTCTAAAAATTTCTTTTTTTAGCATCCCCAAATTAAAGTACCCTTAGGCTTTTAAGTCGAACCATCGTGAAACATACAATATTCAAACTAATATTTTTTTTCTTATACAAGTAAATTAGTACTATTAAATATGCATATTATAAAACAAAATGTAATATAATAAAATGAGGCCTTAGGCAATCACCTCACTTACCTATACCTTTAGTTGGCCTTGTAAGTAAGAAGAGGTAGAAAAAAATTAATATACTTGGAGTTTTTTTTAATCATCACTTACATGTATGATTTAGTTCGGTTTTTATATGGTTTTTAAATACAAAAAATGGAACAAGACCAGTACATAAGATTTTTGACTCTTGCAAACCAAACAAACCATTGATTCTAATATTTATTTCCAATATTTTTTAACACCCCTAACCCTAACTACAACTTAGAGTACGTAATATCTCTCATCCCATAATTCAGGCGAAAAAAAAAACTTGATTTACGCCTATTTCACAATAGAAGTAAATAGTTTGGAGGGAAGTTAGGAATAGACGCGCCAAAATTCATACCTTAATTAAAATTTGGATGTCACAGACGGGGTTTTCGCGACTCGGAGGAGCAGACATCCTCTAACAAGTATTCGCTTAGAAAAAAGTGTGAGAGTCGCCACCAACCATGATAACGGTCATGTGATTTGTCATCTAAATTAGTAATGTGAAAATGGTCTGTGAAAATATATAGGGAAAAAGACACTTTTGGTCCCTGAGTTTTCAATTTGTTTACCATTTGGGTCCTGAGTTTTAAAAACCGACGTTTTAGTCCCTGAGTTTTCATTTTGTTTACCATTTAGTCCCTGTTGTAAAAAATCTGTTAAATATTTAACAGAATAGTGACGTGGCATTAAAATATTTGTTTAATATATATTTTATTGCTTACGTGGCATATTTAAATGAGGTGGCATGTTATATGAATTTTATAATAATAATTTTAATTTATATATTTTAGATTAATCATCTGTAAAAATAATGAGAACCACCACCGGAATTCTCCATCTTCGGTTTATCCTTACACCTTCTTCTCCATTTCTCTCTCCGATCTCATCCTCTGTGTCGCCTTCCTTTCCCTATCTCCATTGTTTTATAGCAAACCAAGTTGCTTGCATCTTTTTTAGGTAACTATACATGGTGACTACTCCATCACAGCAAACCAGACAATGATTCCCTTCATCTATTGTCAATAAAACCAAGTGATGAAAAATCATCCATGGAAGCCTCACAATCATCTCCAGTTCTTCACAGATCTTGATTCGAAAGCAGATTCTAGATTATATGTGCGAATCATCCTACCCATGTGTTAAAATCGAATATAGTTTCATACGAGATCAAATATTGAGATGATTTGGAGCGATTTAAAGCTTCTAATCCAACCATATTGTGACACTTACGATTCATATTCGAGAATTTGTACGGTGGTGTAAGGTTTTACAGATCGGTGAGATACAAAAGCTCGTGTTGCCATCTTTCTTGATTGAAGAACACCTCCAGATCTTAAACACAAAACCCAAATTTCAAACTAATGGTTTGAAATCGATTTGCAAGCACATAAGGAATTTCTAGTTCTAAAAAAAAATCACCATATGTTCTTAATCCTTTTAGAATTTCTGACTGCCTTGACCACGAACCAAGCTCTTTCCTTTAATTTTAGAATTTAATTTATTTTTTCTCTTTCATAATTTTGCATTTAAAATTAGATTCATTAAGTAGCTATGCAGAAAATGAAATCCCACAAATTGTGAATGAATATTCGTGATGAGACTCAAGTTTGAGGGGTTAAGGTTTATTTTAACGACGGTGAGTTTGAGTTTCATGGATTGTGGTTTGAGTTTACTACCATGGCTGCTTAGTCGGTGATGATGAGTTCCATCAGAGACGAAGAGGGGGGAAGGGGAAAGAGATAGATACTTTAAAATATATAAATAAAATATTAATGTAAAACTAATTAAATATGTCACATCATTTAAAATTTGCCACATAAGTCAATATAATACATATAAATTTATTAAAATAATGACACATTAGCATTCTGTTAAATATTTAACAGATTTTTGACAGCAAGTATCAAATGGTAAACAAAATGAAAACTCAGGGGCTAAAACGTCGTTTTTAAAACTCAGGGACCAAATGGTAAACAAATTGAAAACTCAGGGACCAAAAGTGTCTTTTTCCCAAATATATAATTTGGGTTGAAGGTCGGTTGTGTGCAGGGAATGTATTAGCATCCTACAACACCCATAAAAAACGGTTGTCGAGTTTTATTTCACGTTATCTTAATTATTATTATTTTTAAATAAGGTCCTTTGATTATTTTTTTTTAACATTAGTTTAATTATTTTAAAATAAATGTCTCATTTAATCTTTCCTTAACTTCCTCACCTAAAGAAATTGAGAGTTGTTACTTTCCCAAAATCCCATCAAAGGAATTGCATTTATATTTTAAAATGTTTTTATTAAATAGTACTTTTTTTAATTAAAACAAAAATCAATATAATGTTTATGTGTATTATTGTTTTAGGGTTTCTGTACACAAGCTGAGAATTTTGATCAACACATTACTCAGCCATCACAATTGTGACGATTTACACACATTCATCAAAACTCTCAATAAGCATATTACTCTTCCCTAAAAAATAATTTTATAGTAATAATTTTGTGATTAAAAAAATAGAATCTCGAAGTATTGGTATAACAAGCCAATTAAAAGGTAACAATTATTCCAATTTAACGTTTCAACTTGAAAAATTCATAACTTTTTAACCAAAATATGTTTTGGCTTGATTATTTCTCCTATATACTCTTCATTAATCTATAATTGAGAGATAACATCCAAATGCATTAATTTTATGAAGAAAAAAAAAATCAAAATTCCTATATAAGAAACATCAACCACAATTTTTATAAAAATATTTTTGCAGAATTTGTACTGACTTTAATAAATCATATCGTTTTTTATACTAAGCCAAATGATGTGAATCTTGTTTCTAGATCCTTTATCAATCTAGTTTCAAGAAAAATAAACATTAACTGTGGATCTCAGATAGTAACTACTGAAAAATTCCGTAATAGAAAACACTCTAGTTTTTCCCGAAACTATAATCATATTTGAATCTTATACTTCAAAACTTTATAACTTTTAAACCATAAATTGAAATTAATTGATACTTTTTAGAAAATTTCATTAGGTGGCAGATTTTTATGTAATATTTGTAAAAATATCAACTCAAAAAAGTATTTGGAAATATAGCAATTTTTATCATATTTATCAATGATTAATAGTGATTTATGTGTTTATCAATGATAAACTTTGTATAAAAATATGTAATTCAATGTTTATCTCTGATAAGCCCGATCAAAATTTGCTATATTTACAAATATTTTTTTAAGCTTTTATTTTTACAAATATTACTAAAAAAATTGCTAGATTTGCAAATGCCCCATACTTTTTTCTATAGCTTTTTATATAGTCTTTTTTCAAATAACAGTGATCAATGTATACAACTCACATTTCAGTTGAATGACAATGTAAATAATGAAATGGTGTGTATTTTTTTTTTCTAACAAATGAATAACGTACAACATATATAGTCGAATACAGTAATCAAATCAATCCTAATTCTAAGGCTAAGAATGCGTGATCCCACCATTTGTGGGATTTGATCTGTATAAATAAGGAATGACAGCTAAGGTAATATATTACAAGAATATTTCATAATACTTCTCCTCAAGTTGGAGAGTGAATATCATGAAGTCCCAACTTTTTACGCAATGTCACAAATTGATCCTTTCCTAATTCTTTTGTGAAGACATCTTGTAACATCCCCAAAATTCCCAAAACATGGAAATTCACATAATAACAGCGGAGGCAATAAATTCAACGAAAACTCATTTATTTCAACTTTATAAACGAAATTGTTCTCAGTTTAATCGAACTTATTTAAAATACTAAAATTCATTTCATTGTTTTGAAGTATAAACCAGTAGTAATGCAACTCAGTAAAACAAATAAAATCCAAACGTATTGCAAAATACGATAAAACTCAAAATGAATCAGTATCAACCCACATAGACAACTACTAGAAACAAATAAATATTGTCGGCGGTGTAAATCCACTCCAACCATCCACTGCTCACAAATCCATCAGTGCCCGTTTTTCTTCTTCTTTTTACCTGAAAAAAATGTGTAGCATCATGAGGCTACGCCTAATGAGTAGCAAAATTTAAAAGAAAATATATGCCATGAAAAGGTTCCTAAATTCATTAGGTCCGTTAACGACCTCACAACTCCCAATAAATTCTCTCAACTCCAAAGATTTCAACTTTACACAATGCCTTAACTCAATTATTGTTCGTAAACAAAAGTGAGTTTCGCGCTCAAAAGCATCAAACACGTGTTTCCACGATTCAATCTTTTGAGGTATTCTTCTTGTGTGTTTGCAAGACACACAAGAGAACCTACTTGTATATTCTTTCCCATTGATCAAATGGAATAAACCTGCCCCATTAAGTGATATTATGTTGTGCACAACTATAACTATCTGCTTAATGGCATATTCTTCACTAAGTAAAGCCCTACTTAGTGCGAACCTCCAACCATATTGTTTAAGGCGCCAAAACAATATGATTTACATTAAAACATCACTACCAGGATGTTTTAATAAGCCTAGGTCCAGTTTATAGTCTAGAAAACTCGTTTCCGCTAAAACTGACTTTTACGTGGCTTAAACTCACAAATTCGAATTTCTTGAAAAATAACCTTTTCCCAAACTTATCATGAGCTAAAATCACCCAAGATTACTAGCCCAACTCAAAAAGATATCTCCCAACGAATTTTCACTAAAAAGAGCAAAACTAGTCTAAACTAGTATAGTTTTACTCTATTTTCGGTCACTAGATGGTGATCTATTTTTCTAAGAAAAATAAGCAGCAATTAACTACTAATTCCACTTCCATAAACATTCTAATACCTTTAGAAATCTCCCAAAAATATCTCATAAACAAATTTGCACAAAAAAGTGTATTTCTAAGCTAGTTTCGATCCTTCTTGGGCACTAATCCTCTAAATCATATCTCAATTCCAGCAGCTCAATAGGTCTTAAGAAATAAATAAAATCATACTAACTAACATAAAAAAGTCTATAGTTGATCACAATTGATTTATACAACTACTGAGAAAAATTACTCCTTAAAAATGCATGTTTTCGCCTTTTTTGACATTCTTTAAATTCCAAATCTTAACACACTTAAGTTCAGCCCAAAAACATAATATTCATGCTTAAAAGTATCCTTAAAACTCCAAAATCATATTAGCATATATCTTTTTAATGAAAAATAAAAACAACGCATGAAACAATTATTGTTTAACTAATTCTACTCACTTTCAAGCAAAATTTTAAGCTCTTGAATTCTCTTTTTTTCAAGAACTTCCATAACCTTGAATCGGATCTTGGATGAAAACTCCTCAATTCTTCTTCAAAACTTCTTCAAAAAATTACCAACACGAATCACATCTAATATGACGAGAAATCGAGCAAAAAATAATTAAATTAAAAAAAAAATTGGGAGATCCGAATGGTTTTTGGATCATAACTCTTTATTCAGATCTTGGATTTCTTTGAAACTAATCTAAATAGAAAGATAACAAAAAACCGATCAAAATGTACTACTTGTGCAAATCGGAGTTCGGATGAGAGAGTTATGGCAAAAATACTATTGGGAACTTCATGTGGGCGAAAATTGGAGAAAATGAGGGCTGATTTTCGGATTAGGGAAGAAGAGGATGATTTTAGGGTTTAATCCTGATTTCAATTAATTACGAAAATGCCACTGCATTAAAACGATCATAACTCATTAACCGGGACTCCAAATGATGGTCTGTCAGTTGCATTGGAATTGTAATAATGAGACTATCAACATAATGTAAAAATATTAAATTAAAATTGTGGTTTTAATTTTGAGGTTTGGGAAATTATCAAAATACCCTTACGGGATAACGAGATATTTCATATCCAAGTTATCAATCCAACCTCATTAATATCATTTGAGAAAATAATATTAATTTCATTTTTTTATAGTTTTACTTGACAACGGGTTGTTACACATCTGCAAGCTGGAGGCGAGTAGGAACGTAGAAGGGACTAATCAAACCAGCTTATAATTTTTCTTTAACTATGTGACAATCTATTTCAATATGTTTGGTACGTTCGTGGAAAAAAGGATTAGCTACAATATGTAAAGCCGCTTGGTTATCACAATGTAGTGGTGTCGGAATTATTTGTGGAACCTTCAAATCTTGTAAAATATAACACAACCAAGTTAAATCTAAGCATGTGTTCACCATAGCTTGGTATTCAGCCTCAGCTGAGGACAGGAAACATTAGTTTGCTTCTTGGATTTCCATGAAATGAATGAATCCCCAAGGAATATACAAAAACCTGTAACTGATCTTTTTGTTGTGCGAAAACCTGACCAATCAAAATCACAAAAAGCTTTTAGTGTTAGATCATTGCTTGAAGATAGCAATATACCTTGTCCAGGACTACCTTTTATGTACTTTAGTATTCGTAAGGTTGCATCCCAATGAAGCTTTCAAAGTTCTTGCATGAATTGGCTCAATACTCGAACGGAGTATGCTATATATGGTCTTCTAACAGTGAGATATATTAGTCTCCCAACCAGTCTTCTATACTTAGTTGGATCATTAACTAATGCACCTTCTGTGGGGTTGAGTTTCAAATTTTGTTCCATTGGAAATCTTTCTGGGCGTGCACCTGTAAGTCCAGAATCTTGCAAAATATCAAGATCATACTTTCTTTGTGACATGAATATACCTTTTTCTGGATCGAGAAAATTCAATACCCAAAAAATACTTCAAGTCTCCAAGATCCTTAATGCGAAAGTGCTTTAAAGGAAATTCTTTGAGTCGTGTAATTTCTTGAATATCATTACCTGTCAAAAGAATGTCATCGACATATATAAGCACAACAGTTATTGAAATACCTCGAGCTTTTATGAAAAAGGAATAGTCTGCTTTCGACTGTTATAAACCGGCCTTTTGAATCGTGTCAGAGAATGTAGAAAACCAGTTTCTTGAGGCTTGTTTGAGCCCGTAAAGGAACTTGTTGAGACGACATACAATATTCTCCCCCTGTCATTCAAGGCCCTGTGGTGGCTCCATATAGACAATTTCATGTAAGTCACCATGAAGAAAAGCATTTTGGACATCTAATTGGTGTGTGAACCAATTACGAGCAATAGCAACAGCTAAAAGTCAACGAAGTGTAGTGAATTTTGCCATGGGAGAGAATGTTTCCTGATAATCAATGCCTTCTACTTGGTTATAACCTTTAGCAACTAGGCGAGCCTTGTAGCGTTCAATAGTCCCATCAAACTTGTACTTAGTTTTATAAACCCATTTGTATCCAACGGGCTTGTGTCCTAAAGGAAGAGATACAAGACTCTATGTGTTATTTTGTCACAAGGCCATCAATTCTACATTCATGGCTTCTCGCCAGTGTGGGTGAAGAATAGCTTGGGCATAAGACGAAGGCTTTGTATATCTATAATAGTAGCTAGAAATGCACAATGAGGTAGAAAAATGCAAGAATATGAAAGATAGTGAGAGAGAGGATACCTTGTACTTGGTGGTGGACTTGACGTTGAAGCAGGATGATTAACATGGGATGATAACAAATAGTCTTTATGTCATGTCGGAGTGTGTTTTGGATGGGTCGAATGTCGTATTAGAGGGATATTGGGGGCTAATGCAGGATGAGGTGGACTTGGAATCGTCTCAGTGAAAGGATGTAGTGGTTCAAAAGAGGTTGTTGGATCAGTTGAGAGCGGAGGGAAAATGTCACTTTCTACTATTTTAGAGGGTTGGACTATGAGAGGTGGCATGTGGCTTGGTATGTGAAGGGAAATAGTATGTAGCACTGTGTCATTGTGGGGTGCGGTTGAATCAATGGAGAAATGAAAAATGGCCTCATTAAACTTGACATCATGGCTTACAAAGTACTGTTTATTGGCCAAGTTATAAAGTTTGTATCCTTTGTGGCCAGTAGGGTATCCAACAAATATACAACGTGTGGCACGGGGGTCAAATTTTTTGGTAGGATGAACGACAGTAGCATAACATAAACAACCAAAGACTTTTAAATTATCAAAGGTTTGTGGTCTATGATATAATACTTCAAAAGGTGATTTGTTTGACAATAACGATGATGGCAATTTATTGATTAAGTAAACGGCAATTAAAATGCAATCGCCCCAAAAATTTAGTGGTAAATGAGATTGGAAAAGTCCATGTGCATCAGACTTATCATATTTGTGTGACAATAACGGTGATGGCAATCTATTGTGTGTCAGATTTGTTTTGCATAAGAAATGTCCATGTGCATCGTGTAAAATCATGAATAATGCTAAGAAAAAAACGTGTCCTTGAGTTTGTGGGAACTTTATGCGGACCCCAAATATCACAATGTAACAAGTCAAATGGAGCATGAGTTGAAATTGAATTTAATGGAAAAGGAATTCGTGTTTGTTTAGCCATAGGACAAACGGTACAATTATTATCATGAAAAACATTACTAGTGTTATAAATTCAAGAGTTATGGATGCCATTTCCTAACTCATTTGTGTTACGTGTAACATTAAATTAAGAAACTCTCCCATTTAATATGGTGGGAGTTTTGTGTTCCGCATGACCTATAAATAGCTAAGGTCTTGAGAAAGAAAATCCACCAATAAAAGCTTTAAAAGCATCTTATACAATACTCTCTTCTCTACTCTTTCTTTGTGTTTAAATCTCTTTTAAGGTAGTGTTCTTCTTTTAATATTTCCTTAGTTTTATAACACGTTATCAGCACGAGTCTCTACCATATATTTTACTAAAGTTTCTTTTTCCACTTTTACTTCGATTTTATTAAAGGTAATTACTCAATGCATGTTAAATTATTGGTAAATTAATTAGTTATGTAATTCTTACAAAGTGGCTGATTTATATTTCTTAAGTGAAATAATTTTTTTATTTCTAGTTATCTCAATTAGTTTTACTATATTATGGAATAATAATTTTACTCATAAAATTAAATTTTTGTTATTCTACTCATGTACGTATATCAAAATTTTATTCATTTAAAATTTGTATTTATGAGTTGATTTAAATTATTACTATTATTCACCCATATTATTTAAGTCACTTTTGATAGAGTAGGTATTAAATACCTTATCATACATTGTTTTAATTACTTCAAAATTGAAGTTATGAGGAGAAAATATTACTGATGATGATATGTTAGAGAAAACATTCTCAACTTTTCATGCCTCGAATATGCTCCTACATGCCTCCTTGGGCTAAATCTAGCTAAGGTCAAGAGAGGGGATTTAAAAAATATTCTGAGTTAATCTCATGCCTCCTTGGGCTAAATTGAATAATGAGCTTTTGTTGAAAAATCATGAATCTTGACCAACTGGTTCAACACCATTCCCTGAAGTGAATGCTGTGATATCTAATAATAAATGTCAAGATCATTTTTGTGATCGTGGTTGTGGTCGTGGTAAAGGGAGAAATAATTTCTCTCATCGTGATGGTTATAATGCTAATCCTTCCAATTTTAAGAAAACCACACATAAGGAAGAAAAAGGAAAAGCTCCACAAAATAAGACTTTTTAAAATAGAGAAAGTCAATGCTTTAGATGTGAAAGGCCACTGGGCTCGTATTTGTCGTACGTCTAAACATTTAGTTGACCTTTATCAGGCCTCACTAAATGAAAAGAGGAAAGTTGTGGAAGCAAACTTTGCATATCGAGATGATGATTCATTTGATCCCCTTGACATAACACATTTAGATGTTGGTGATTTTCTTGAATATCCTGATGAAAGGATTAATAGTGTTGGAGAAGAAGGCAACACATCAACTGCTCATCAGAATGCTTAACAAATATTTATTTTATTTTCTTTATATGTTTTTAATCTTAATGTGTTTATTATTATTTTTTTCACAATAAAGACTTATAGTAATAATATTTTCTTAATGAAGAAACATGAGCAATTCTTATATTATGGCTGATTCCAAGATCAATAATGAAGATATATGCTTAGCAGATAGTGCAACAACACATACCATACTTAAAAGTAGAAAATATTTTATGAATTTGACAATGTTGAAAGAAAATGTCAATACAATATCACGTTCTGCAAACCTAATTGAAGGTTATGGAAAGGCTCTTTTGATATTGCCTAATGGAACAAAATTTACTATAAATGATGCTTTGTTCTCCAGTAAATCAAAAAGAAATTTACTGAGTTTTAAAGATATACGTAGTAATGGATATCATATTAAGACTATCAATGAAAATAATATTGAATATCTCTATATTACATATATTGTCTCCAATGCAAAACGTATATTGGAAAAATTACCTGTTTTTTCCTCTGGTTTGTACTATGCATATATTCATCCAATTGAGACATATGCAATGGTGAACCTGAAGTTCACTAATCCAGACATGTTTAGTGTTTGACATGATCGACTAGGTCATCTTGGATCGATAATGATGGGAAAAATAATTGAGAATTCACAAGGGCATCCATTGAAAAACCAGAAGATTTTTCAATCTAATGAATTCTCATGTGTGGCTTGCTCTCAAGGGAAATTAATAATAAGACCATCACCAGTTAAAGTTGCAAGTGAATCTCCAACATTTTTAGAACGAATTCATGGTGATATATGTGGACCTATTAATCCCCCAATTAGACCATTTAGATATTTTATGGTTTTAATTGATGCATCCACTAGATGGTCACATGTTTGTTTATTATCATCTCAAAATCTTGCCTTTGCAAGATTATTGGCTCAAACAATTAAATTAAGAGCTCAATTTCCTGATTATGCAATCAAGAAAATCCGTCTTGATAATGTTGGTGAATTTACATCTGAGGCATTTAATAATTATTGTTTATCCATTAGGATAATTATTGAGCATCCTATAGCTCACATTCATACACAAAATGGTTTAGCTGAATCATTTATCAAACGCCTCCAATTGATTGCTAGACCATTGCTTATGAGAGCAAAGCTCCCTATATCTGTATGGGGTCATGCTATTTTACATGCTGCTAAAATAGCACGCATTAGACCAACATCTTATAAAAAAATTCTCACCATTGCAATTGGTTTATGGCCAGAAGCCAAATATTTTCCATTTGAGAATTTTTGGTTGTGCAGTGTATGTTCCAATTGCTCCACTATAACGTACTAAAATGGGTCCTCAAAGGAGGTTGGGAATATATGTTGGGTATGAATCCCCTTCAATTATCAAATATCTTGAACCCTTGACGGGTGATTTATTTACTGCACGATTTTCTAATTCTCACTTTGATGAGATAAATTTTCCAACATTAGGAGGAGAAATTAAGAAGTTGGAAAAAGAAATAACATGGAATGCATCATTATTGTCTCATTTAGATCCTCGTTCAGATAAATCTAAACAAGAAGTGCAGAAAATTATTCATTTACAAAATATAGCAAATCAGCTACCAGATGCATTTATAGATGCAAATAAAGTGACAAAATCACATATATCAGCTGTAAATGTTCCATCACAGATTGATATTCCAAAGGGACAAATTTTGAATGTTACAGCTAGTGAGTCTAAGTCACGCCTGAAGCGTGGAAGGCCAATAGGTTCCAAAGATAAAAATCCTCGAAAAAGAAAAGGATTTGATAATCAAAATGACTCAGTTGTTGAAGTAGAGGTTCCTGAAGTAACCTTGGACATAAATAGTCCTAAAGATCTAGATAATGATCAAAAACCCGAGAATGGTGAAATTTCAATTAATTATGTCACAATGGGAAAAAGATGGAGTCGAGTAAATATAGTTATAGACAACATTTTTATCTATAATATTGTTCTAGATATTACCTCAGAAAGTGAGGATTGTGAACCAAAATCTGTCAAAGATTGTCGACATAGAAAAGATTGGCCTAAGTGGAAAGAAGCAATTCAAATAGAACTAGACTCACTTCAAAACATGAAGTCTTTGGTGAAGGGATGATTTACTAAATTAGCGGAAATTTATTTAGTAAACTTATTAATATTTAATAACGGATCTATTAACATCATGCAATTTGTGATAAAAACATGTAGATTCATGCTTTAAATTTTCGAAAATTAAAATCAGAACTTACATTGAGTAAAATATGGAGAATTGGTTGGAGGTTTCTTTACGGCATCAAATCCTCAACAACACCGGATCTTCTATGCTATATCCTGATCGAAAAAACGAAACCCGATTGTGGGATTGAACTTAAGAAGAAAATGGGAAGAAGAAAAAAAATATTTTTCTTCTCAATATCAAGAGGGAAAATCGATCAAGGGGGAGAAGGAGGAAGAGAGAATTCTAAATTTCTTAGGAATTGAATTGTGTTTTTTATGGGAATCATAATCACATTAGGATTAATCCATGGAGATAAATACAAAAAGAAAAAAGATTTATCTCTTTCCTTTATCTTGGTATTTCTAAAATGCCATAGATAAATAAGAGAATATTTTCTTTCTTTATTTTATTTATCTTGGGTAATTAAATCTATATAATTATTATAGGATATAATTCAATTAATTATCTCCTCCAAATTATCTATGATGGCCAAAATTAATAATAAATAATTAATAAATCAAATTTATTTAATTAATTATTTTGGGCCAATTGCAATTGGGTTCATTAATCCAATTGGGTTTGAAACTCTCTCTTAAATTAATAAGTCCAACTTAATTAATTTATTTACTAATTACCATGTAAATAAAATATTTTATTTAAACAATTAATAATATTAATATTTTCTCCCGACTAAATATTATCAAATTATATTTAATTATTAATTTCCATTTAAATAATTTTCATTATTTAAATAATTAATAATAAATATTTTAATTATTAATTTCCATTAAATAAACTCATTATTTAATTAATAACTTTATTGATAATATTTTATTATTAATTAATTAATTTTAATTATTAATTTCCGTTCAAATAAAATTAATTATTTAAACAATTAATAATTGTCAATTAGTTTCATATTATTAATTACCATTTAAATATACTCAATATTTAAATAATTAATAATGTCTGATTAATAATATTTCATTATTAATTTTCTGTTTAAATAAACTCATTATTTAAACAATTAATAATGTTTATATTAATTACCGTTTAAATATACTCAATATTTAAACAATTAATATTGCCTATTTTAAGTAATTCACTTTACTTAAAATTTCCATTTCTTCTACTTGATTTCGAGACTATGATATTTGGGCTAGCATAGGGACCCGATGGACCTATAGATCATGGGCTTAATAATTAGTCAATTAAGTGATTAACACATAATCAGTAAATTACTTATTATCTAACTATGAATAATTCCACAATAGATGCATAGCTGAACTCCCCTCACTATAGATGAGTTATTGTCCATTTAGTTCATCATTTATATCTGTGATATTATCCTTCACGTGGAACACTCATAATTATAGATGGATAAGGTTTACTATTTTGCCCCTGTAATTACCGCTTTATCCTTGTGTTCCCGCTGATTCTCCAATGAAGATTATCTTTAGTCGAACTATAGATAATATACTTCTGTGATCAATAGAAGTCGTGGCGCCACTTGTTCATGTCTCGAATCAGTACATCAAGGGAGCTTCCTAAAGTTCCTAGAATGGTTAGGTATCGCACTGATACCATTAATTCTTTAAGAAAGTTATAAATTTCATCTCGTGTAAATGAGATCCCAGCTACTTATCTAGCCATGTTCCCAAAACAGAAGTGTATTGAGCGTTCTTACAGATCGCTCTCAACCATGTGAATCAAAGAACATAACTCCATAAATAGAAGTCCGCATTTCACTCAGGATTAAGATCTATCACGGTTGATAAACTTAGTTTGATATTCGATCATTTCTAGTAAATGGTACTAATGAGAAATTTGATTGAACATCTTGGTCATGTCTTATACAATCAGCATGGTATATGATACTTCCATTTCATGTCTCCCACATGAATGATCAGGATTAGATCATTTGTCTATAAACAAAATGCGAAGCTATCAATAGTGTTACCAGGATAAGGTTCCCAAACGTTATCCATTTACCGTAGACACTTTTAAGTTACTCATCTCGACTTTAATCCTCTCGTATGATTCACATACTAAGTCGTGATTTCATAAGAGTGACTTAGGGTTTTACTATTTGAATGTTTGATATTTATATATTTCCATATATTCCTAATATCTTCAATTGAATCAATGTAGATAATAAAGAACTTATGTTTATTTATTTAATTTATTCGAAATAAATTATTTTTATTAAATAATTACAAGTTCTAGGACACCATTCCTAACATTTGGACCAATAGCACAAACACCTAAAGGTGTTAAACCAGTTGGTTATAAATGGGTTTTTGTGAGAGAAAAAAATGAAAATAATGAGGCCACTAGGTATAAAGTACGCCTTGTAGCACAAGGTTTTTCACAAAGACTTGGTGTTGATTATGAAGAAACATATTCCCCTGTGGTGGATGCAATTACACTAAGATATCTTATAAGCCTAGCTGTGTATGAAAGACTTGACATACATCTAATGGATGTAGTCACAACATATTTATATGGCTCTCTTGATAATGATATCTATATGAAAATCCCTGAAGGATTTGTGACGACCCGTCATTTTAAATAGATTAAAATCAGAGAAAACAGCGGAAGTCTTTTATTTTAAGAAAAAATGGCGTGATTATGTTTGAAAATAGGCTAGCCAAAAACCTGTTTACATCTTAAATTCAAACATCTAAAATCACAAGGAACATTAAGTTCCATCCAGGAGTTTAAAAATGATCATAATCATAAAAAGACAACCATAAGCTCTTATGAGCTATATACAAAGTCCAAATCATCGAAATAACATAAATTTCACAAATCAACCATGTACATGGATTTTTACATAACTCAAAGTCCATCTCGAAAATCATCATCCTCTCGATCAAGCGCGCACCAGCTCCTCTTCACGATCCCAAACATTACCTGAAATGTTTGTAATATCATGAGCTAACAACTTAAGCCCAGTGAGAATAATAAGAATAAAAAGTAAGAATAGACCTCAAACTTGCATTCGATTTGAGTCCATAAACATACTTACTCTTTGTTATCTTCAATTCAAAGAGTTTATGATAAAGTGTTCCACTTTACTTACCAATTCTCCAATGTTATTGTGGAACTACATTCCAAATATTCCTGGTATGATATCGTAAAATGCGTATAGCATTTATATCTCATTCCATACATACCTTATACTATGTATAAGGTTTACTTTAAATTCTTATTCTTTCAAAGGATGATATTAATTAGCACACTTAGTCTAATTGTTCATCCATAAACTTATTATAACATAAAGTAAGAAAAGTAAATGACTTTGCATAAAATATAACATCTCGACTCTCTTTCTCATCTTTCATATGCATAAAAGTAATGAGTACATCCATAGGATACGCATTTGCCATTTATGCATGTAATGAAGGTAATGTGGATTTTTACAAACTATCCACCCTTATCCTTATGTATGAAGGTAATGTGGGAATCCACTCATCCACCATTCACCTTATGCATGATGAAGGTAATGTGGGAATCCACTCATCCACCATTCAACCTTATGCATGAAGGTAACGTGGGTATCCACTCATCCACCGTTCCTTTCATTCTTTTCATTCTTTTCATTCTTTTCATTCTTTTCTTTTCTCTTTTCAATGATGCGAGATGTTATGGTATAATAAATAATGGTGCAAAATGTTATGCATATGCTTGCATATGCTTGTACAAATAAATAAAGTAAAGTACGATTATTAAATAACCGAAACAAGCATAAAATAAAGCGACATAAAGTAAAGAACATAAAGTAAAGGGCGTAAAGTAAAACATAAAGTAAAAATAACTAGGAATCAAGGCATAACGATATGTAAATCGAATTCCATTAACAATAATGAAAGTAAAGGTCAAACATAACGATTATTCTAACCTTCCAGGATTCTAAACTTCCAATGAATCCGAGGTTTTATCAACCGGTCCTTTATCAAAGTCTTGGATCCTATAACTTCCAATTATCCAAACTTAGTTTCACATCGAACCTAACTTAGAATTTCTAAGATTCAAGTCTTTTCTTGAGAATTTCTAAGTTCTCACTTAAAGGATTAACTCTTAATCCTAAGGGCACTAACTCACAACCCTCTAATCTTAGGTTCGGATTCTAATCTTAGTTTCAAACTCTTCAAACCATCAAACTTGTCTGCTTTCTATAGTTACTTTAAATACTAACTATTCTCACCTTAGCCAAATAATTCCAAATCTCCAATTTCCACGAGACAACCACCGAGCAATTGCACCTACAATTCATCAATTGCACAACATATTACAACTCATAACTAAAATGCGAACAAGTGTGCAATTTCGGGTGAATAGTGATTTCGGATGAATAGTGTCTCGGGTGAATAGTGTTTTCGGGTGAATAGTGTTTTTCGAAAATCCGGGCTCAAAATCGTCATTTTTCATGATAGAAATTCATGATTTCAACTTCAAATCTCATTTATAATCAAAAACGAACAAAACCACCTAAAAAGTTTTGAAAACTTACTTTTTGGGACTTCCCTAAGGGAACGAGAAACGGCAAAAGGTTAGGTTGGAAAGAAAGCCCACGTCCCGAGCAATCCAACGCAACTGACCTCATCGAAAACGGTTGAGAAATGAAGAAAGGCCAAGCAAATTTTCTCTCCCACCATTGATGACCCACGGCCAGAGGAAGAAGAAAAAAAAGATGAAGAGAAAAGTTGTCTTGGTCAATCTTGGTCAAAGAGAATATAAAGAAGAAAATGGAATAGTGAAATGATATTTTTAGGAACTTTGGAAATGACGGTTGCGTCCTTTTATGACTTTTGACTTACGAATCGAAACCCGATGCTCTTAAATAAATCTAAAGGTGATTAATAATTATTAATTGGCCTATTAATAATTATTAATGTCACCGAAACGAATTTAGAGCATTAAAACGATTAAAACGAATTTCGGTCGAAATTAACTACTAAAATCGAAATTACAAAATAATAATTAAACTAAATACTTAAATTGAAATAAATAAATAAATAAATAAATAAAATAAATAAATAAATAAAATTCACTTCAAAATAACGGGACGTTACAGGATTTAAGATGCCAGAAACATATAATTCAACTTCTCGAGAAGTATATTCAATTAAATTGCAAAGATCTTTATATGGACTAAAATAATTCGGACGAATGTGGTATAAACGTCTAAGTGAATATTTGTTGAAAGAAGGCTATAAAAATAGTCATATTAGTCCATGTGTATTTATAAAGAAATCACAATCAGGATTTATCATTATTGTTGTATATGTTGATGATTTAAATATTATTGGGACTCCTGAAGAGCTTCCAATGGCAATAAATTATCTTAAACAAGAATTTGAGATGAAAGATCTCGGAAGAACAAAGTTTTGCCTTGGTTTGCAAATTAAGCATTTATCAGATGGAATTTTTATTCATCAATCAACTTATACAGAAAAGATATTGAAAATATTTTACATGGATAAAGCACATCCATTAAGCACTCCAATGGTAGTGCGTTCACTTGACGTGAAAAAAGATCTTTTTAGACCTCAAGAAGATAATGAAGAAATTTTTGGTCCTGAAGTACCATATCTTAGTGCAATAGGTGCACTTATGTATCTTGCTAATAATACAACACCAGATATAAAATTTTCAGTAAACTTGTTAGCTAGATATAGTTCTTCTCCAACGAGAAGACATTGGAATGGAATTAAACATATATTTCGTTACCTTCGAGGAACAATTGACATGGGTTTATTTTATTCTAACAAATCCATGCTAAGGTTATGTAGATGCAGGTTATTTATCTGATCCACATAGAGCTAGATCTCAAACAGGTTATTTATTCACATGTGGAGGAACTGCTATATCATGGCGATTTGTGAAACAGACTATAACAACCACCTCTTCAAATCATGCTGAAATTCTTGCCCTTCATGAAGCCAGCCGAGAATGTGTATGGCTAAGATCAGTTACTCAACACATTCGTGAGACATGTGGTTTATCACCCAACAAAGAAAGTCCAACAACACTATATGAGGATAATACTGCATGTATAGCACAAATAAAGGAGGGATATATTAAATGAGACAGGACGAAGCATATTTCACCAAACTCTTTTTCATACATGATCTTGAAAGAAATGGTGATATAAATGTCCAGCAAATCAGTTCCAAAGATAACCTGGCAGATTTATTTACATAGGCACTACCTATAACAACATTTGAAAAGTTAGTGTAGACTATAGGAATGCGGCGGCTTAGAGACCTCAAGTGATATACCCATGAGGGGGAGTAAATATTATACTGCACTCTTTTTTCCTTGACTATGGTTTTGTCCCATTGGGTTTTCCAAGCAAGGCTTTTAACGAGGCAATTATTACTATAAGAATTATGTACTCTTTTTCCTTCACTAGGATAGTTTTTCCCACGGGGTTTTTACCTAGTAAGGTTTTAACAAGACATATTCTTTGTGTGGTGGCATCCAAGGGGAGTGTTATAAATTCAAGAGTTATGGATGCCACTTCCAAACTCATTTGTGTTACGTGTAACATTAAATTAAGAAACTCTTCCATTTAATATGGTGGGAGTTTTGTGTTCCTCATGACCTATAAATAGCTAAGGTCTTGAGAAAGAAAATACAACAACAAAAGCTTTAAAAGCATCTTATATACTCTCTTCTCTACTCTTTCTTTGTGTCTAAATCTCTTTTAAGGTAGTGTTCTTCTCTTAATATTTCCTTAGTTTTATAACAACTAGAAGGCAATAAAGGAGAAACCAGGCGAGAGAAAGAAGGATGCCCAAGACGCAAGTGCCATAGATTTGGATTGTGAGAGACTTGGTTTAAGACTGGTGTCCTTTGCAGTAGGGACATGTAATAAAGACCATTGTGTTGCTTACCCTAGCCAATCATCTTCCTCGTAGCCAAGTCCTGTAAAACACAAAAAGTGAGAAATAAAATTAAACAGCAATTCAAGGAAGTGGTTAGTTTGCTTGCAGATATCAGATTTAAATGAAAATAGGGGACACATAAAACATTGTCTAAAGATATCTTAGAATTAAATGGCACTATGCCTTTCGAAGTAATTGATGTTGAAGCTCCGGTGGGTAGATTAATAATAGATATTAATGAGGGTTGTGTTTGAGTAAAAATGGTTGTATCAGAAATCATGTGATTTGTAGCTCCACTATCAAGAATCCAAGGTTTTGTGAATTTAGAATTGACTAAAGCATTGGGAAATTGAAACAAACCTGTGGCATTTGCATAAGCATGGATATTACCAGTAGCATGGTGTTGATTCATCATAGACATGGCATGAGCAAGTCGTTGGAGTTGTTCTTTAGAAAATCCATGTAATGATTTGGAATTATGATGAGTAGTTTGTATGACAGAGGCATCCATGTCTTGCTGAGATTCATTATTTTTCGATTGTGACGACTCAATTGCATGGGCAACGGGATAAATGTTATGTCTGTTTTCCCGAACACCACGTTGTTGTTGGGCATGATTTGGTCGATTACTTTGTGTACCAAACTTTTTTTGGCCCCATGTTCCATTTTTGTATTTGCATCGATCCTCGGTATGACCCTTCTTATCACAGTATTTGCAATGAAATTTTAGAGTTTGACAATTATCGATTGTATGACCTGTTCGATTACAGTGGTCACAATACTTGTCTTTGGGGATATTTGAGTAGTTGTTTGATCGACCATGTACTACAACAAAAATCGAATTTTTTTCATTTGTTTCCGATGTCATTTGTTGTTGTGGTTCATCTTGAATGACTAGTGAGTAGGCCTAACGAACATTTGGCAACAGAACGGCTTCATCATGAGAATATTGGTTGAAACGTTATTGCAGGTGTCATTAAGTCCCATAAGAAACTGCATCAGCCAATCTTCTTCTCTTTGATCACAATGTTCCTTCATTTGATTCCATGTGGGAAGAGATCGATAAGTATCTAATTCATCCCAAAGTCCCTTGATTTTTGTGAAATAGGATGAAACTGTCAATGTTCCTTGTGAAAGAGATGCCAAGGCTTTTTGAATTTGATAAATTGTTAGTGCGTTTCTTTGCGAGAATTGATCTTTAAAGTCTTCCCAAACTTGTTGAGAGGTCTTCGTGTGAACCACTCATTTGGCGATAGAGATGGCAAAATTCCCCGCTGGTTAGGGGCCCCGACGCTATAGGGGCGGGGAATCCCCGCTGGTTAGGGGCTCCGACGCTATAGGGGCGGGGAATCCCCGCTTTATAGGGTTAGGGTTAGGGGGGAATTTTTCCAAATTTGTTTTAGGGTTAGGGGATGAGAACACATTCCCCGCCCCCGCCTCGCCCCCGACCCTGAACCCGATATTTTAAAAATATATATAAAATATGGTTATATTAACTTATAAATTATAAAATGTTTAATATTATGTTTTCTTTTTATCTAAAAAATGTATATTTTAAATATATATATTCTTTTTTTATATTTTTTTTAAATAAGAATTAAAATATAAAAAAAGGAATTTTCCACGCGGGGAACCCAATCCCTGAACGGAGATTCCCCGAACCCGCCCCGATTATTTGATTAGGGGATAGGGTAGGGTGTGGGGATTTAAAATCCCCACGGGTTAAGGGATGAGAATTGCATCCCCGACCCCGCCCCGCCCCGTTGCCATCCCTATTTGGCGAGATCTGACTCAACGAAATGAGTGAACCATGATAGAATCATGCGTTGCATTGATTCCAGAGAGTGTATTCATTTGGATGTTCTTCTTCATTTGGTGGTCTAATTGATCCATTAATAAATCCAATTTTTTTTTGGCTATGAGAGCATGGATTACAACTTTACTCCATGATGGATAATTGGCTCCATCTAATTTTTTTGCAACAAGCATTTGCCCAGGCTGATCTGAATGATGGACGGAGTATGGGTGTTCACACAGAGATTTCGATATGGTGAAATGAATGCGGAATAAATGATTTGTATTTATGATTTGGAGTAGTTACAATCTCTAATAAATGCTCCTCTAATTCTTTCTCAAATGTATGAACTTTGACTCGAGGGTCAATCGACGTATTCTCGGATCAAATGGTTGGTTGGATGAAAATCTTCTATCTTGAACACTATAGTTCTTCGGGCTTGTAGGATCTTGATCTTCAAAGAATTTATCTTCGAATAATCCTTCAAGTCGTCTTGGATCTCTATAGTCTTCAAGTTGATCGATCTTCAATTTTCAATCTTCGAATTCCTCAGAGTCTTCAGTCTTCGAATTCTTCAGATTGTCTTGGATCTTCGGGTTCTTCGAATCGTCTTGGATGTTCAGAGTCTTCGAGGTTATCTTGGATCGTCAAAGCCTTCTTTAGTCTTCTCCTTCTCCAAAGTTGTCCTTGAATTATGAATGGCCTACTCTATTTATAGAGTTTTCAATGGGCCTTTTGGTGGGCTGGGTTTAATTTGATAATGGGCTTGAGTGCCACATGGCACAATTTGGTTGGTCAAGCTTATATTATCAAATGACCATTGAAATAGACACGTGGCGTCATCTTGTTTGCCGATTTTGTGTCTTTTATTTTAAAATAGAGCTACGTGTCAAATTACGATTAGTCTCTATTTAATGACATGTAAGATTATCATAATTTAGATAATTACGTGGCGAATTGTAATTGGTTGAATTTTCTCCTTCTACAAATGCCCCATTTTCGAGATTTATGCACGAGTTTGTTCATGGATGAATCTTGAAAATATTTTACAATCAAAATTTGTGATCAATTGTTTTGTCAAGTATCAAAAATTGAATTTATTTGACACCTTTTTTTTTAATTTAAATTCCATAAATTTGATGGAATAATGATTTTTTTTTTTTTTTTAGAAGATAAATTTTGAATTTGAAATTGGCTAAGTTGCTAACCATAATTTGAGATTTGCAAATTAATTTTACCTCTTTAAATTTTTTTTTTTTATGAAATATAATTTATGCAAATTTGAAATTTGAATCTTGGATGAATTTTGATTCCATAGAGTTTAGGATTGACTTTTAATTGAAATTAATATTCCCTTTTGAATTTTTTTTTTAGAAGGAATAATATTTCAATCATGAATACCCATATTTGAATTAGAGGGATCTTACCAAGAATATAACCCCTCTTTTTTTTTAACCTATTTATTTTAATCAATTGTATTTTAGAGGCGTCCATCATCCGCCGCGGAACGTTGGTGAAAACTTCAAGGTTACCAGGTAAGATTTAAACGCTTCCTTCTTCGGTGTGAAATTTATGGTCTTTTCTAAAGTGTTTCTCTTCTCTACTCTTGAATCAAAAAAAATTTGTTGTTCCATTGATAATCGCCATTTTTTTTTAATTGGTTAAGCAGGCTTTCAAATGTCCCAAGTTTGACTGTCCACCGCCATGTCTTCTTTTGCAAGCTGTAGTGCATGCAACTATGTGCCCTTTTTTTTTTTTTTTTTTTATCTGACACATTTTATAAAAAAGAAAGAAAAAAATTTGCTACTAAGTTTGGTATTGTTGCTCTGAGTACTGATTGTACTATATAAATATTATGTGGTCATTTGATTGAATGTATCTAATCTTGTATGTATTTACATTTGATCGAATGCCTCAGTTTGCTATGGCCAATGTAATCACGCGAATATTGTTGGCCTGAGTATATGAAAAATACTATTTGGAATGTATCCCTTTTTCTGTTATCTCAATCTTTTTTTTTTTTTAATTTTGATTTTTTTTTTCAGGAATTGCATTTTTTTTAATATCAAATCTCTTATATTTGCGACATTGCGGCTTCAAAATTTTATCGGGAGAGGATTCTAATCAAACTCTCTTGAAGAAAAGGTATGCAACTATAAACATTTGTTATTGCATATGTATTTTTTTTTTTTTGTTTTTTTTTTTACAACATGATTATTCTTGATCTCCGACGGCGATGCCTCCACGTTAGCGATATCAATATCTTCTTTACAGTTATGACACTCCCAATGATTGGCGGTGGTCACCTCGTTTACAGTGATGACACTCCCAATTTTACCGGCGGTGGTCACCTCAATTACAGTGATGACACTCCCAATTTTACCGGCGGTGGTCACCTCAATTACAGTGATGACACTCCCAATTTTACCGGCGGTGGTCACCTCAATTACAGTGATGACACTCCCAATTTTACCGGCGGTGGTCACCTCCTTCAAGTTTAGATGGCAATCGATCCTTTTACAGTGATGACACTCCTATTTTTACCGGCGGTGGTCACCTCGTTTACAGTGATGACACTCCCAATTTTACCGGCGGTGGTCACCTCAATTACAATCAATCTTGATATCTAACGGATAATGCCCCCAAGTCTTTTAGTGATGACATTTTCAGACGATGACGATGATCACCTTCTTTTTTTTTTTTTTTTAATTCTTACTTCTTTTTTTTTTTTTTGAAGGAATTGCATCATGATGTACTTTAGAGAACACATCAGCTCTAGAAAGAAGTATTTAGTCATTTTGAAGAATCAAGACCAGCCTATTAAAGATGGAGTTATGATACTGGTGGGTGAACCAAAACATGGTGAATTCGCAAAGAAATGGCCGTACATGGATAATTCAAGCTCTTTGAAAAACTGGTCCGTAGAGAGGCCCTCAGATCATGATCTTTCTTCTACCATATGGGTTTTACAGTCCTCAATACATAAAAAAACATTATAATGAAGAACCAGAACTAACATTGGGTCGTCGGATGATTTCTGGTAACGTTCGTTGGGGTCCTCATTTAAAGATTTATGGAGAATTCTTCTATATTAAGCTTTATTGGGAATGGCTGGAAATGATTCTTGCTCGAAATGGAGAGGTTCTACATAAAGCTCGTCTGTTTGATGCTGTAATTGCATCCCTTTATTCATATGATCGCAACAGTGATGTCGTTCGAGCTTTTTGTGAAGCATGGTGTCCTTCTACAAATACGCTTCATACTTCCGCTGGAGAATTATCCATTTCTTTATGGGATTTATGGAAGTTCGGCGGTCTTTCTATAAGAGGGAGGTTCTACGAGGAGGTCATTCCTTGTTGTGAAGAGTTGACAACTTATCTTGAACCAGAGGGTCGTAGCTTTAGAACTTGTGAGTATCTTTTTACTGCCTATTATCACCTCGTACATTTGGAGGAAGATCATTCTAAAGTTCCCGTCGGATCATGGATTGCTTTTTGGTTCAAGGGGAAATCAATATATCCAAAACCTCCTACTCGAAAAGCCAAGAAGACAGCTCGTCCCCGATCAACACATAATTCAGATAGCTTCTCTTATAAAAAACGTGATTGGATTAATGAAGAAGAGGACTTATTTCATCGTCTCGGTATTGAAGATGAATTTAAAGAACATACTTATTTGGCTGCCTTTCTTTCTTGTTGGTTGTGTGTATTTGTGTTTCCTTTTGAAGGCATTAATCATGTTCGACCAGAAGTCTTCAAAGCTGCCAACTTTATGGCTGAGGGCATTTGTTTCAGTCTTGCTATCCCAGTTTTGGCCTCATGGATTAGGCCAGATTTCTAATGTTGTTCATTTAGCAGGGCGTTTCGAGGCTTGCTTTCCAGTTCATTATGTTTATGGTTGGTTAGCTCATTATTTCGATACTTATTATAAAGTTCCGAATAAAGTGAAAGGTCCAATGATGGTTAATTATTCTGGTGAAGGCGGTGCCAAATATTTTACCGACGTTGCAGCTCGTAGTTTAATCCATAAAGGTGAATCAATAGCGTGGCATGTAAACCTTTATTTCAGAAACAAGGGTGGACTTTTACCTGACGACCATCTTTTGACACCTATAGATTCCTCGTACTTTATAAGCATTCGATCATGCTATTTATCATCGCGGTGTGGGAATTCATTAACTGTAGAATCTTACAGTCCTTGTCAATTTAGTCGATAATTTGGGCTTTATCAAGACATACCTGACGATTTAGAGAAAAATAAGCCTCCGATTAATTTAGATAATGTCTTGCATCTTTGGAGGATTTGTGTGCAAACTAAAACGTTATCCCAAGTATATTTTCCTGCACGAAGTTCAAATCCTCATGTCCAGGTTACTCAACGCTTTTTAAATTGGTGGTCTCGTAAGCATGGGAATTATCTTGAGAATGGCATACAGATTTTGTTGATGAATGCTATTCTTCCTCCCTCTAAACCCAAACGACCGAGAGATGTTTCAAAGGATAATGGAGGTAAACAAATTTGTCTTCTTGCAACGGATATAGTACAACCACAAGTCTTCGAGGATAAGAGTGAAAGTCATAGTAGTAATGCAAATCACCACTGGAAAAGGGCTAAGAAGATGAAGGGGCCCTCTCTTTCGCATGATGACTTTTTTTATGGCGTTCCCAGTGCTTCAAATATTCCTAACCAAGCTGTTGATTTGGTAAATTAATTTTATCCTTCTTTACTTATTTCTTTTCCTTTTTTTTTAACCTTATTTATCATCTGCTTTTTTTTCTAGCTCCCTTGTGACGATTTCGTTAAGGAAATCCAACAGGAATGCAGTGATCAATCGTTTATAAGTCCTGATGTATTCGATGATGTTGTTGCTCGTGTTCAAACTCCTAAGTCCTTAAATAAAGGCGAAGTTGAAGAACAAAATCGAAAGAAGTTTGTTTGTACCGCGACTTCAGAAATGTCTAATTTTTGTGCAGATGATATGATTTCTAACTTTAGGCGTCAGGCTGCTTTGGCAATGTGGGAGAGTGTCCAACAAAAACTCATTCGTACGCCTTTTGATAGAGTTCCTCTTCTTGAACAGGAAGTACACAAGATATTTTCTGCTATTTCTGAGTATAATATGATTGATTTAATGCCTCTTCAGAATATTGTGAACGAGTACTTTCAGAAAGTTCTAAAATATAACGATTTGCAGTCATCATTATCGTCGCAATTGACTACAGAAGATCGAGATCGTCAGCTTGCAGAACTTAGAGTTTGCTTGGAGCAAATATCATCCGATGAGACTGATCGAAAGACAAAGCGGTGTGCATTTCAAGAGCGCTCAATAAAAATTCTTTCGAAGATTGGAGAGCTGGAAGCAGAGTTGAAGACCTTGAGAGGTGAGAATAAAGAGATTGAACGATTAATGCTCGAGGATGAGGGAATTTCAAATGATCAGATATCTGAGGCTGCTAAAGTACATGGTAAAATCAACATTATCGAAAACACCCCTACAGTTAGTGATGTAGATGTCAAGACCTTAGAGTTGCTTTGTCAATTACTGGATGGTGCTCGACAAAAGTTGAAAGACTACCAATGGCTTCCTTGAGTTTTCTTTCTTTGTCTTTGATTTTCAGGATTTGTTGACATTTATTGTTTTGTATTTTCCTTCTCGTTATGATTGAACTGTTTATCTCCCTTTTATTTATTGCTTTCAGTTGGATGGACTATTTATTCCCCCTTTATCATTTTTGAATGAACTTTGTAGTTTCCTCAAGTTGTGTATGTTTCTTTTAATAACTCAAAAACAAGTTATAATGAGAGATTTATTTGATTGATTGACTGAACTTAATTTTGATTAAGTTGTCTACATACTTTTTTTTTTGGTTAACTGAACTCAAAGTTTCCTTTAAGCTGCCTACGTACCCTTTATATGAATAGGGATCAAGTCGAACGTAGTTCAAATACGATTTTTTTTTTTTTGGGTTAACTGAACTCAAAGTTTCCTTTAAGCTGCCTACGTACCCTTTATATGAATAGGGATCAAGTCGAGCGTAGTTCAAGTACAATATCATGCAGTTTAGGCTCTTACGATTAGGAGCTTTACAATTTAAGCATAATATCTTTTAAGAAACTTGCCGTTGATCGGGCCAATCCGTAGTCCATCTTTATCAACTATCTTGTATGCTCCATTTGTGTAGACTTCCTTCACAACATAGGGTCCATCCCATTTGGACGTGAACTTGTTCCCTGTATGTCGAGTTGTGATGATGGGTCTTCGAACTGAAAGTACAAGATCGCCAACTTGAAAAGATCGAGGTCGTACTCTTTTGTTGAAAGCTTTAGACATGCGTGCTTGATAACATTCTAAAGATTGTTGTGCATCAAGCCTCTTTTCATCCAGTGCTTCTAACTCTTGAAGACGTATCTTAGCATTTTCTTCCTCAGTTAGTCCTTCTTGAATTGCCATGCGTAAGGATGGGATCTCTCTTTCTAATGGGAGGACAGCTTCCACTCCATAAACAAGAGAATAAGGTGTAGCTTGAGTAGGAGTGCGGTAAGTAGTTCTGTATGCCCACAATGCTTCTCCAATCCTCTCTTGCCAATCTCTTTTCGTCTTTGAGACCACTTTCTTCAACAAGTTGCACAATGTTTTATTAAATGCCTCCGCCAAACCATTTCTTGCGGACATTGTACATGGAAGAATTGTATTGCTTGAAGCCAAACTTTTCGCATAATTTATCAATCCAACTATTGGAAAATTGTTTCCCATTATCCGTCACAATATAGCGAGGAATTCCATATCGATAAATGATATGGGTGCTAATAAAGTCTACTACATGTTCTTTCTTTGCTTCTTTTAACGGGATTGCTTCGGCCCATTTTGAGAAGTAATCAGTTCCGGCGAGAATATAAGAATGTCCCGCTGATGACTTAGGTGTTATTGGTCCAACAAGATCAAGTCCCTATGCTTCAAAAGGCCAAGAAGCCACAGTAGGATGTAATGGCTCTGGAGGTTGATGTATAAAGTTAGCATGGAATTGACAAGCTTCACATCTTTTTGCATATTGCATTGAATCTTGAACCATCGTAGGCCAATAATATCCTGTTCTTTTCAATTGATAATGGAGTTTTGGGCCTGATTGATGAGCACCACAAACGCCTGAATGAGCTTCTTCCAATGCTTGAATTGATTCTTCTTTTCCAAGACACCGAAGGAAAAGTCCTTCATATGATCGACGATAGAGTGTATCTTTATAATAGATAAAACGAGCTGCTCTTCTTCGTATTTCACTCTTCTGACGAGGGTTTGTAGGGAGACTTCCATGCTCAAGATAATCAATGATGGGTTGCCGCCAATCTTCCTCTTCATTGACATAAACCGATATCATATTTGCTTCTTGAAGATTATTTTCAACAGGGGGCATGATCCATCTTCGATAGAGAGGAATATTTAAGATTTCATCCTCAGAAATTGTGAGCGATGCCAGATTTGCCAAGGCGTCTGCTTTATTATTTTCTAACCTTGGGACATGCTCCAGGCTTACACTTTCAAATTTTTCTAATAAAGTCTTAGCAAGATTGAAGTAAGGTATCAAGTCCTCATGTTTCACATCATACTCTAATAATAATTGATTAATTACCAACTTAGAGTCACCGTAGATGTCCACATGTGTTATCCAGATCTCTAATGCCATTTGAAGACCAATGATGAGCGCTTGATACTCAGCAACATTATTAGAACACAATTCAGCAAATGCAAAACTATATGGTAGCATGTGCTGTTCGGGTGAAATGAAAATTACACCTGCTCCCTCCCCATTTCTTCGTGATGCTCCATTAAAATACATAGTCCAAGGATCAGTGGTTTCAACGTACAAGACTTCTTCATCAGGTAAATTTTCAGATAACTTCCAATCTGATGGGGCTGGATGATCTGCTAGAAAATCTGCTATTGCCTACCCCTTAACCGCCTTTTGTGGAACATAGACAATGTCATATTGTTGAAGCAAAATTGCCCATTTTGCTAGTCTTTCAGAGATAACAGGTCTCGATAAGATGTATTTAATCGGGTCTGCTTTTCCCACCAAGTGCACTGTGAAAGCTTGCATGTAATGCCTCAATTTATCAATAGCGAAAAAGAGTGAAAGGCACATTTTTTTGATTGGAGAGTAGTTTAATTCGGCTCCAGTCAAAGTTCTGCTCAAATAATAGAGTGCTTGTTCTTTACCTTTTTCACTTTCTTGCGCAGCAATATATAAGATCAAAGGTTTTCCTCTTATAGGCGCACCTAAAACTGGAGGATTAAGCAAATATTTCTTTATGCTATCAAAAGCATTTTGACATGCTTTATCCCATTCAAACCTTGTATCTTTCTTCATCAATCTTTGGAAAGGTTGACAACGACCCGCTAAATTTGAGATAAATCTTCTAATATAAGCTAAAAGTCCCTGGAGACTCTTTAACTGTTGCAAGTTTTGAGGTTCTGGCATCCTTTGGATAGCATCAATTTTTGATTGATCAATCTCGATTCCTCGATGTCTTCAATGAAGCCAAGAAATTTTCCTGAAGTCACACCAAATGCACATTTGAGGGGATTCATCTTTAACTGATATTTTCTTAAGCGGTCAAAGACTGTTTTCAAATCCTGTAAATGATTTGCCCTTTCTTTGGATTTGACGACCAAATCATCTACGTAGCATTCAACATGTTTGTGTAACATATCATCAAAAATTCTTTGCATAGCACGTTGATAAGTGGCTCCAGGCATTCTTGATCCAAATGGCATTACTTTATAGCAATATATTCCCTTTGGAGTGCGAAATGCGATCATTTCTTCGTCTTCAAGAGCCATTCGGATTTGGTTATACCCTGATGAGCCATCCATGAAGGATAAAGTTTCATGACCTGTGGTAGCGTCCACCATAATTTCTGTGATGGGCAACGGAAAATCGTCTTTTGGACATGCTTTATTCAGATCACGAAAATCAACACAAACACGAAGTTGTCCATTTTTCTTCTTCACAGGAACAATATTCGCTATCCATGTTGGGTATTGTACTTCGCGAATAAATCCAGCTTCAATCAACTTGTTGACCTCTATTTCAATTTGAGGAATAAGTTCTGGTCGGGAGCGACGTTGTGTTTGCTTAACTGGTCGATATCCTTGTTTAATCGTAAGATGATGGACTGCAATTTTTGGGTCAAGTCCGAGCATTTCTTTGTATGACCAAGCAAAGACATCTTTATATTCCGTCAACAATTTTATGTAATCGCCTTCTTCTTGTTGATAGAGCAACGCGCTTAGAAATGTTACACGAGGCGCTTCCATCGTACCAAGGTTTATCTCCTTAAGTTCGTCAACAGTTGATTGGCTCCCATCTTCTAATGTTATTGGAGCTTCATCAGCATCCTCCTCAGAAGCCTCTGAGTCTGAAGTCTCTTCAATAGTAATATGATGGCAAGTAACATTATCTTCTGCATAATTCTCATCATAATCTTCTTTTGTTGGATTGATAGAGATAATGAAATGTCGCTTCACTCTTAAAGGACCCTCTGTATTTATTAAGACGGAGGCTTTTCTCTTCATTCGTGAGGGAATGACACTTTGAATTTCTTTCATATCATCTACTCCAACCAATTGTTTCTCTTTCAAGGGTTTCACTTTACTTTCACGTGACATGCGATGAAAGACCAAATTTTGTCCCTTATTTTCTTCATTTGTCATAGATACACTTAATCTTTGAAAAACTGAAGAACGAGTTGAAGTATGATGTTGATCCTTCTCATCTTTTCTAGATGCACTCAATCTTTCGAAGACAGATGGACGAGTAGTTTGAACTTCAAGGCGATCAAAGACAGAGATCCTTTTACTAACTTCATTCTCTTCTTGTGAATCGTCAATTTCTTCTGTCGAGATATAATGCATATCTTCAACTCTTTCTTTCCCCTTCCTAGTTATACGAATTGGTTCTGAGTTTGTATAACCAATTCTAGCATTGGAATGAGATACAGCATAACCTTTCTTCAAAAGGTTCTTTTGTGTTTCAGAGAGTCCTGGTCTTTCATTATCAGAGATCTTTAAACTTTCCAGCCTCTTGGTGCAAGTTGTAAAGTCATATCCAGCATTTGCTAGAAGTTTGTATGCCTTAGGATCATACACGCCTTCAATCCGTTCATTAGGACTATAAGTATCTTTGTTGATTACCTTCTCGTCAATATATTCCACCGATGAATTCTTGACTCTTTGGTTTGTCATCCTTGTGAGAGGTATGGTAAAACTTTCTTTCAAGATTTTAACATCTTCAACTTTTACCTTTATTGAGCACTCGGTGAATGGTGATTGACCCTTCTTCCTTCGGGATAAAGGGATATATCTCAAAATAGGAGAAGGTGAAGGTTGTAAAGGTTTTTCTCTTGGGGAATCTTGAACCTTAGGAGTATTTATACTTGCCTCAAATGTTTCTTCCATCGACTTTACTTCCACTTCTTTAGGACTTTCAATCATAGGAATCTCCGTGCGTATAATCTCTTTCCACTACATCACTTTGTGTATAAAATTTTGCATCTGCAAAGTGAGATTCTGCTTCTGTGAAGGGATTAGTATCAGCCTCAACTTTCTTCACACCGTCTTGATGAAACTTGAAACATTGGTGTAAACTGGAAGTTATTACCCCATTTCCATGGATCCAAGGTCGACCTAATAACAACTTATAGGTGGTCTTAGAATCAATGACATGAAATATGGTATTAGCTTTTAAATCCCCGATGATGAGTTCTAAGCGAATCATGCCTATTGCTCGTTGTCCCCCTTGGTTAAAACCTTGGATCATTAAACGGCTTTTTGACAATTCCTCCATTGTGATGCCTAATTGTTTCATTGTGGATTTAGGCATTATATTAACTGCTGAGCCATTATCGATAAGAATTCGACTAATTCTTTGCTCACGGAGATATCCTGAAACAAATAAAGGTCTATTGTAAGGCTTTGAACCCAATAGTAAATTTTCATCTGTGAAGGCAATAGATGTACAACATGAGGTACATGTATATGTTCGAGAATTCAGAGATTGAGAAGCTTCAGAACCTTCATCAGAACCTTTTAGTGCTTCAATAAGATTGTGTTTCACCTGTTGTGGAAGTAAAAACAGATCATTTAGCGTGAAAGAAGATAGATCATTCAAATTTGTCACATCTTGAGCCTTATCTATAGAATGATCATCACCACTGAGTATGTTAACTGTATTACAAGCAACAGTTTCACAAACTTCGTCTTCAATATCATCAAAGAAATCCTGTGGGAAGAATTCTTTCAAGAGTAATTTTCGTCGCGGAAGAATAATATCTTTGCTTTCTTCCACCACGAATTTAGGCTTCTTACTCTCCTTCTTCCTTGATTGCTTATTCTTCTTTCCACGCTTTATTTTGGATGGAAGGGATTTCTTCTCAATACGACGTTGTTTCCGTTGCTTTCGACGGGTTACAAGAGTCCATCCGACTTCATCTTCATTCTCTTCAGGCTTCATTTCCTCTTGCAGACTGGTCTTCTCGATTTTAGATTTGAACCAAACAACAACTGGTTCAAAAGTTCCAAACTGAATTAAGGTTGCTTCTAGATTTTGCAAATTTGGATCATTTGTAGTTGATGCTACCGCAGTATGATTTGACTGAGCAACCTCATCAAGATCCAACTTAATTTTTCTTTCTTGAGCCAACCTTAAGATTATTTCTTTTAAGACAAAGCACTTCTCCACCGGATGACTAACGACTCGGTGGAATTTACAATAATTGGGCTCATTTGTTCTTCCCATTTGTTCAGGTCTTTTGCATTCTGGAAGTTCAATGAGTTGATTCTTGAGTAATTGCTCTAACATGTCAGGGATGTCAGAATCAGGAAAGGGGTAGATCTTTTCTTGTCTTTCCTTCAGAGTTAGACGACGCTTCTCATTTCCTTGTCGTCTTTCATCCATTTTCTCTTTTCCTTTTGGAGGAAACTTAAATGGGGTTGTGTTGACAACCATGGAATCTCTGGTGGAGATTTTTGGAGCTTTTTCTATCTTGACTTCCTTCTTATCTTTTCTGAAATCAGGGACGAAAGTTTCCTTATTTCCCCTACTAGCAATGCTTAGTTCCATATCCTGAGTGCGAGTTGCTAGTTCTTCAAAAGTGCGGGGTTTTATACCTTGCAGGATATAAAGTAATCCCCAGTGCATGCCTTGAATACACATCTCTACAGCAGATATTTCTGTGAGACGGTCTTTAAAATCGAGACTCAAAGTTCTCCAGCGGTTGATGTATTCAACAACAGGCTCATCCTTTCTTTGTTTTGCATTGGTAAGCTCCATCATACTAACCGTTCGCCTTGTGCTATAAAAGCGATTCAGGAATTCTTTTTCTAATTCTTCCCAACTATCAATGGATTCAGGCTCCAAGTCAGTATACCGGTCAAAAGCATTTCCCTTCAGCGTTCGGACAAATTGCTTGACCAGAAAATCTCCCCGAGTACCAGCATTTTCACACGTTTCAACGAAATGGGCGATATGTTGCTTTGGATTACCCTTTCCATCGAACTGTTGGAATTTCGGTGGCTGGTAGCCAATCGGCATTCTCAAAGTATCAATCCTTTTGGTGTATGGCTTAGAATATAGAAGAGAATTCTGAGACGGCCCTCCATATTGAGATCTAATGGAGTTCGTTATCATATCTTGGAGTTGTTGGACCGATAATGAAGCAATTGAAGTAGAGTGTTGAGGTTGGTGATTTTCTTGAACATCCTTCCTTTTATCTTCAAAAATCTTCACATGTGAAGGATTATGACTTGATTCAGCTACATCATGATGTTCCAACTTATTCATAAGAAAAGCAATCTTCGAGTCTCGTTCATCGACTGCTTTTGTCAGCATAAAAATTCTCTTCTCCATATCAGCCATTTTGTCTTCGATACTACCGGTATCGCCTATCATGACAGACATAATCTCAGCATTTGTTTGATCAGTAGGTCCTTTGATATTTTCAAGAGGATGAGAAGATATATCTTCAGTTTCACGATAAAAAAGAGGGTTACCTTGGATGTTAACATTCTCTTCATGATCAGGTACTTCCAGTTGCTTCTTCATTTTGCTCTCAAGAACCGAGAGATTGGATTTCCGTGATAATCGAAGATCTTTGGAACGATTACGAGTGATAGGACCCAATTGAGAGTCACTTGAAGTGGTCTTTGAAGATATCTTCTTAGATGCCATAGTTTTCTTGATGTATGAATGAAAAAGAGATGAGAGGTAGAGATGGTCCCACCGGGCGTGCCAATTTGTTCACACAGAGATTTCGATATGGTGAAATGAATGCGGAATAAATGATTTGTATTTATGATTTGGAGTAGTTACAATCTCTAATAAATGCTCCTCTGATTCTTTCTCAAATGTATGAATTTCGACTCGAGGGTCAATCGACGTATTCTCGCTGATCAAATGGTTGGTTGGATGAAAATCTTCTATCTTGAACACTATAGTTCTTCGGGCTTGTAGGATCTTGATCTTCAAAGAATTTATCTTCGAATAATCCTTCAAGTCGTCTTGGATCTCTATAGTCTTCAAGTTGATCGATCTTCAATTTTCAATCTTCAAATTCCTCAGAGTCTTCAGTCTTCGAATTCTTCAGATTGTCTTGGATCTTCGTGTTTTTCGAATCGTCTTGGATGTTCAGAGTCTTCGAGGTTATCTTGGATCGCCAGAGCCTTCTTTAGTCTTCTCCTTCTCCAAAGTTGTCCTTGAATTATGAATGGCCTACTCTATTTATAGAGTTTTCAATGGGCCTTTTGGTGGGCTGGGTTTAATTTGATAATGGGCCTGAGTGCCACAAGACACAATTTGGTTAGTCAAGCTTATATTATCAAATGACCATTGAAATAGACACGTGGCGTCATCTTGTTTGTCGATTTTGTGTCTTTTATTTTAAAATAGAGATACGTGTCAAATTACGATTGTTCTCTATTTAATGACATGTAAGATTATCATAATTTAGATAATTACGTGGCGAATTGTAATTGGTTGAATTTTCTCTTTCTACAATGGGTTTGAGGAATCCATAGAGTTGGTGGTGTCAGATTTTGTTGGTAGTGTTTTGCTTGTATCTGCCATTGAAAAAGAAAGGAAAAAAATTTCAAAAATTATTCACCAAGATGCTTACTATGATACCATGTAAATAATGAAATGGTGTGTATATTTTTCTTTCTAACAAATAAATAACATACAACATATATAGTCAAATACAGAAATCAAATCAACCCTAATTTTAAGGTTAAGAATGTGTGATCTATCATTTGTGGGATTTGATCGGTACAAATAAGGAATGACAACTAAAGTAATATATTACAAGAATATTTTGTAATAGACAACTAACCACATTTTAAAGAAGAAAAGATTACCTTGAGTTTGGTCAGATATACTATTGTTTCTAAGATATGGGATGAGAGAGATTTGGGAGGGAGAGAATGAGATGAGGATTTTGCTATGTGGTTTTCTCTCATTTCTCCTCCCTTTTTCCTATATCCTCGTTCTCCTCCTTTTTTTTTTATTCTTCATTATGTGTTCTATGAGTAATTTATTTATAGCCAAATGGAGATAAATAAGATATAGGAGATAATTTTTTTTGATAATTCCAATTATTTTCAAAATAATTACCTCCAATCAAATCAATTAATTTTTTAAACATTGATCTTAATTTATCCCAAATGTCATTTCTTTGGTTACTTCAAACTTGTTTTAAAATCAATTATTTTATCTCCCAATCTCTATCATCAATCATAAACCACAATTTCAATTTTTTGTCTTTTAAAATTGAAAATCGTTTTCTCTATAAAATTTAAAATAAAATTCGTCTTTATCTTTTGAAATTAAAAATATCTTTTTAAAACAATAAAATTTCAATTTCCTTCCATTTCATTTTTTTATTCTGAATAATTTAACTGTTGATAAATAAATTTAACTTAAACAAAATACGATATCTACATCAGTCATCGAAGTTCACGGTTTAAATTAACATATCCGGTTGAGGCATATGATCTATCACATCCCCTAATTTAAGGAAGAAAAAAAAATATTCTCTTTGCTATGCATCCATTTCAAATCCTTAATATATAAAAGGAGGGAACTTTGAGAAACATTTTTGGACTATAATGCCCTTTTTAAAATCTTCAAATTACTAACCTACCATTATATATACCATTTTCAAATGTCTTAATTACTAAATGTGCCATTACATATTTATATTCCACTTTCTATTTAATGAGCATTTAAATTTTTTAGACAATTATACCCTTTTAATAATTAAAAAAAATAAACAAAATGCTTTTTTTTTATTAGGTTCAATTATAATACTTTCATTAAAAATAATAAATGGGTATTTTATTTTTAAATTCATGTTAATTGAAACTATATTTTAAATAAGTGGATAAACTAAAGTTATATATACAAAATTAATAACATTTTGTAAATTTATAAAATATTATTTATTAAAAATAATATATTTATTCAACTTAAATACATTACAGTTCATTAAAAAAAGTGAAGGAAGTAGACTATTTGCAATGCAAATGTTAATTTATAGACCTTGAGAAGTTAATATCTTAATAATTTTGGGAAAAAAATGTTTTTAAACTTTTTTCATCCTTCATATTATCCTTAAAATTACAAAACATTTCACTCATGGGTTTAATATTTAAAACCAATTTAAGAAGATTACTACGAATAAAATATTATAAATTGATTTTATTACTTCTCCATTTTTAGGTTTTTTGTCTTTTTTTGTTTTCTTTAAATTACAAAAAATATCATTCCATACTTTTAATGTTTAAAAATAAATAAATGTTATGAAAAAAAAATTCTTCGGTATTTGTTATTGATCGACAATAGTAATACTTCAAATAAATGATTTATTAATAGCATATTATAATTTAATTTCAAAAAATAACTAAAAAATAAAACACAATTTGTAATATAAAAAAAGTGAAGAAAAAAATTTAGAACAAAACATAATTTCTTGACTTAGTAAGGGTATATTATTTAATAATATTTAAATAAAATTATTTTTATAGAGAAATTAAAAAAAGAACAGAAAACTTCAATGACAAAAGCACATATACACCACTATTTCAACAAAATATAATTTCTGAAATTATAATTCAAACTAGAATAAATAATTTAGAAATAAAAAAATTGACTAAAAAAAATTATAGATAGTTGACACCACTATTTCAACAAAATATAATTTCTGGAATTATAATTCAAACTATAATAAATAATTTTGAAATAAGCAAACCGACTAAAAAAAATTATAGATAGTTGAAACAAAATGTTCATTAACTTGATTTGGTAGTGTAACATAAACAATTTCTATTTTTTTTTTTTAATCATAGAGAAATTATTAACGTGCACCGCACGTGGTAAAATACTAGTAAATTAAAAACCATAGAAGACAGCCACGCCACGACCAAAAAAAAAAAATAGTTTGGAGGGAAGTTGGAAATGGAATGCAAAGAGGCGCCAAAATAATACCTTAATTAAAATCTCTCATCAAATTTTGGAAATTTCACATTTCTCGCAATCTTTCTCTCTCTTTCCTTCCGTTCAATTTCTCTAATTCATCTCTTTCTCAACGGTAAAAAGCTTTTATTCCTTTCCAGATTTCTCTCCACAATTCTTACGATTCAATCCAATCATTCACAGGTTCGCTTTACTCTCTCTCTCTCTCTCTCTCTCTTGCAATTTCAATAATTTTGAGTTTTTTTTCTTCTCGTAATCGTCGTCTCAAAACCCTAGGTTTTAGTGACGATTGCTCTTCCGACTGTTCATTTTTCTTTATCTGTTAATTTCTTTGTTTGTTTGCCGAGAAAATTGTTGTTGCATTTGGCTAATTTTGACAGTGAAAAATTAGAGGTGATTACGTTCTGGTTATGGATTATGGAAATCGTGAGTGAATTGCTTTGATTTACGTATGGTCATCATATATGTTTGAGGTTCTGCCTGAATTCTTTTTGATAGAAAGGTTCTGCCTGAATCCTTAATAGAAGATTATACGAATTTATGAACCTTATTGAGATCAATCTGAAATTTATTGGTTATTTTACTACCTTTTTTTCTTTCTGATGTTCAATAATTTGCTAGTTATCGACATTCGATTCAGCATGTCTAAAACTGTTGGAATGTACTTTCCTGTCAATTCATTTTTAAAACCATGATATGATAACTGTAGTCTTTTCCTTATACCGCTAATTATATAAAATATAGTAGTATTCAAGCTCGCCGCTTTGTATATATAAAAACATGTATAGCTTTCTGTATTCATATTCTGCAAGATTTTTCATAGACTATTTGAACCTTTTTTTTGTTAATGCACATTATGTTCCCCCATCCCAGTCATATCACACCTTGTGTTCTTTGCATATCTTTATTATTAGCCTCTTTATCAATCTATTTTGATTTTGTATCAATGTTGAATTTGATTACATCCTTTTCTTCTTATAGTTCAATTTTCATCATGATCCAATCCAGTAATCTTATCGGGTGTAAGCTGAAGGATGTCGAGGTCTATTGAAGTAGAAAAGGACTGTTAGGTACAAAGATTGGGACTCCGTTTCTTTCTTTCTTTCTTTTACTATATTTGGCTTAGTAACGATTGAACAATGCTTATTTTGTATTTTATTCTGCCGTTGTGAATAATTTGCCCCAAGTGTGTGCTAACTCTGTTTCCATTGTGATTCTTTTCATTTTTGCACTAAAAATAACTCACAACATGACAACATAGTTCTATTTTTGGCCTAAAATGTTTGTTATAACTTTGTTGTCGTGTTGATATAACTCTGGTCATGATCCAGTAATCTTAACTTGTCGTATGAGAGTATTTCAATGGAAATATTTTGTAGCAGCACATTTTTATTTTAGCCCTTCCTATAGTGCCATTGCTAAAATCTCCTTACTACTCTTACTTTTGAAACTTTACCCTTGGATTAATTTCTTCATTTTAAGTGTTGTCTCATTCATTGTCTCTTGCTTTGAAGTTCACTTCTTGCATACTTCAATGCTTGAAGAATAGTATTTTTAGTATGGACATGAATTGGAGCTGGAATGAAATATTAATTGAATCCTGATGTTGATGCAATGACATTGTGATCATAGAATCATGATTCTTAAGTATTGGAACTTCGTAAACTAACTTCTCACATTAGCTGTCTGCACTCGATTTAGAGTCAAGAGTTATGCAATGGCTGAAAAAAGTTCCTCTCATTTTCAGTGCTTGTAACTTCGTTCAGTTTTGTATCCGGCTTTCTTCGGTTCAATCTTTCCATGCAAATTTCACTGGGCATGTTGCCATTTACATTGATTTTTCATTTTATATTCTTATTGGTGATAGTGATAGTGATCGATGCATCTTGCCAATTTTAACCTGTAATCTATGAAGGCTCTGAAATGTTAAACTTAGTGGAAAGAACAGACGTTGGCAAGTATTGAAGAATGGCTCTGTTTCGAGCATTGAATTGTGGATAATTATGAGAATATCATCAATAGGATAGAGACTACATCTCCCATTTATGGATTAAAAAATTCAATTGGGTAATTGTTTTCTCTGCCGTTGGGCTAACATGTGGTGATTTTTCATCACACGTTAGACCAAGAATAAATAAAAAATGTAGATCAATAAGTTAGCTGGTATTCTTCTTTGGCAGTCAGTGAACCTTTCTGTTACCCTCGTTTTCCTTTCCTTTCCTTTCTTTTCTGTTACCCTTGCTTCTACCTTCTGCTGTTTGCATAAAAAGTCAGCTATTGTGTTTATCCATTTTTCAACTTGGCCAGTTTGCTTGCTGGAAAGTGCAATCTAGCCATCAAAGGTCGGGGTGCCCGAGATTCCTGATCAAATCCTCTGACGCATACGAAGCCTGCGATATATTCAAATTTATGAAATGCGCTCATTGCGGATACTCTATACAGCCAGCACACTGAGGTAGATGTGATGATATTTAAATGTATAAAATGAAAATTTAGATATTTTGATCACTAACGTCGTTTTTTTTTTACGCTTTTAAAATTTCTAAATTATTTATGTGAAACGATACATTATTGAGCCAATAAATCAACTCAAGGTTAAAGTATTACAAAAAAATATTATAATTGATCCAATATCATATTTACAAAAAATTCTTAAGTTGGATGTAAACAAATACAGTTTGTAATAATAACTGAACCCTCACAGTGATCTAAATCTTAACCTTCTCCTGAAAAATTCTTTAATTTCTTTCTAACCAAATCTCCCAAATAATGACTTTAACATATATCTCTCTCAAAGGTTGATGAATGCAATTTCCATAACACTGAAGGCACCACCTGAGATGGAAAATATCCATAACGATCCATAGACTTTGGCCAAAGGGCAATAAAGGTAAGTGTCAGATGTGTCTCTACACTCTGATAACATAAACTTAAACAAGTAGGGGAAAGATAACTATCTAGAATTCTTCTCTCAATGATCACACTGGCCGTGTCGATACCTCCCAAAACCCAATTTCATTGAAAAAAGTGGATTTTTTAAGGACATCCAATCTTCCTGATGATTTCAGAAAGACTTTTGTCCATGAGAGTATCCTTCTTCGTAAGATGGAGATTATAAGAAGCTAGGTCATTATTGCTTACATTCCAGCATAAGCACAATCCATCTTGAACATGCAAAATTTGCATGAGCAAAGAAAGTCAAGGTGTTTCTTTGGACTGTTCTTAAAGGGGGTCTCAATGTTGATGATAGACGGCAAACCAGAATTCCGAAGTATGACCCATCCCCTAATAGATGTGCTCTTTGTGAGAAGGATAGTGAAACTGCTAATCACATCTTCCTTCATTGTACCTTCACTGCAGATTTGTGAAACAACCTCAATAATACGTTCAAGATTTATGGTCCCCTTTCCCTTGATGCTTTGTCCACTGTCCATGGTTTTCTGTGTGGAAACTACTTTAAGGGTGAGGCTAAGGTTGGCTTAATGGTGTGCGTGCTATCCTTTAGCTTATTTGGTGGGGAAGAAACATAGTCTTCAATGATGATAACAAGGACTCTACGATTTCATGGGATTTGGTGGTTCTCTTCTCCATGCCTCCTTGTGAAGCTCTTTCTAAAGAAGTTTTGTAACTTTTCTTCTTCTTATATTGCCCTTAACTGGATGAACTTCTTTGTACCTTTTCTGGGGCTTTTTTTGTACATTTTATTATGAAATTGTCTCTTAAAAAAAAGAAAACAAAATTCTCACAACTTCAAGTCTCGGTTCCAATAGTCTTCCATAGAGTCCTTGTTATCACTAAGAGATGAATCTGGGAAAATGGGATTCCAAAACCCATTTAGTATGTAAAAGCTCATATTCTTATTATTGCTGATTTTTTTTTAACATTCACCAGATTTCCATCACTGTTAGATGAATTTCTAGGGTTAGTGCCTTTTTTTCCCTCAAGTGGTAAAAAAATAAATCAGTGTCCTATTAATACTAGAAACAATCACCAGTGTCCTATTAATACTAGAAACAATAGGCTGCTGTATCGAACCTTGTTTCAAATGAAAACACCAAAACTATTAAGGGTTCGTTTGGTACCTGAGAGTGTTTAGAGTGAAACTTTTAAAGATAAATATTAATGAAGTGTTTCATCTAAAAACTCTTGAATATACTAAAAGATATTCCAAAAATACCTAATTTGTGATTCTTCCAAAAATGTTTATAAACAAGTATTTCACTTAAAATATTTCACTCAAGTGTTTTTAGGTGAAACACTAAATTAGTATTTCTTTTAAAATATTTAACTCAAAACATTTTTAGGAGAAGTTATACCAAATGAAGCCTAAGAGACCAATGCTCTATTTTTCTCTATAAGATTCTCAATACCTAGCCATCCAACTTGTTAATGGATTTTAACCTTAGTAGCCATTTGGAAGATAGACATGTAAATTAAGGCTCTAAGTTGTTTGGAATTTTGGAGATATTATCCAACTCATGATCCACATATGCCCAAAAAATGAATTTTCTCACCTTATTTCTACCAATATCCTTTTTTTTCCCATTATGAAGATTGAGAGAATTAGTCGAGATGCGCGTAAATTGACCCAAACACTCACGGTATCAAAAAAAAAAATGATTGAGAGAATTAGTAACCACGATGAGACTGTGTAGCCTGTTAGGGAAATGAGAAAGGCACAAAAAAGCCTCTCTCATTTTACTATTATTTTTTAAAAAAAAAATAGTTAAATGTAAGGGTTATTATATCTAAATAAGTATAATTTTTCAAAAAATAATTTTATATGTATGTTAAATATTTTTTTAGGCAAATTTATTTTTTATGTAATTCAATTTTGACTATTAGATTTATTATTATGGTGATTATTTTTTTTTTTTTAAAAAAAACGGGGTTATTTTTTACACCATATAAAATTCAAGGGTGCAAATTATTATTTTTTTCTAATATTTTTCGCATAAAATTATTGAATTTAAAACTAAAATATTTTAATTAAAAAAATCAATACCTAAATAAAATATTAGCTATTAAAAATTAAATTTAAAATATTAAAACCATATCTACAAAACCTAAATATATAAATCATCATCCTCAAAATTTGATTTTAATATTTTCTAGATCCGCCCTGATACTACCTAAGAATAAGTCCTAAAAATACTTGATTATACTAAAATGTGTTTTTTAAGAAAATAATTGATTTGTGATTCTTCCAAAAATGTTTATAAACAAATATTTAACTTAAAATACTTCACTCAAGTGTTTTTAAATGAAACACTTAATTAGTATTTCTTTTAATTTTTTTTTAACTCAAAACGTTTTTAGGGGAAGTTATACCAAACGGATCATAAGTCATTTGTTAAGTTCATATGAGTCCAAATCTCCCCAATCCAAATCTTAAATTTCAATACAACATTAGGGTGGGGCTAGGCTACTAATAACATTTGTCACTATAAATATATCTCAATCCAAAATGTTGTCTTGTTGGACGAAGATTATATATATATTTCACCTTTTAAACACTTTTGATGACTGACCCATTTTGAAGGAAAAAAATTGTGTTGAAAAAATCGTAGTTTTTTTAAAGTTTATTAATTGTGATTAGTAATTTTAAATACAGGATAACTTAAACTATAATAAACCACCTAAAATGTTCATTCAAAACATTTTGAAAACAAAAGGATTGTTTGAGAATCATGTATAAAAATAAGGATTAATTACACTATAAACCCAGGAAAATATGTGTACTAAGAAATTATAAATACAGGATAACTGACCCATTTTGAAGGAAAAAAATTTTTGAAAAAATCGTCCTTTTTTCTTTAAAGTTTATTAATTGTGATTAGTAATTTTAAATACAAGATAATTTCAAACTATTAATATATTGGTACCATTTCCTAAAATTACGTTCTGATTTAATTTTCACTTTTGTTTTTGAAAACAAAAGGATTGTCTTTGATAACTTCATGTGATAATCAAATAAGGTTCCTCAATTACACTTAAACTCCCTGGAAAATTGTATCCCAATTGAATTATGAATCTGAACAATTTAAGCCTTATATGGTAGTGATTTCAAATTCTTCTCCTTTTTATGAAACCCTATCATTAAACCTTAGCATACATACCTTCGAGAACTCTTTGTCAAACATATCTCAAGTTAATATGGGTTTCTTCATCAATAATTTGTTTTTGGGATTCAAAAGGGGTGGGGATTAATGATTTGCTTTATATATACGTTCAAGTGATTTAATTTTCACTTTTTTGTTCTTGATATTCACAATTCTGGGAGTTGGGAAGGCGACTTTTCGGACGGTTGACTCGGTCTATATGAGACTGGAGAACGAATTTTCCTGGATTCTATCAAAGCTTCCCATGCTTAAGATTTATCCTCATTGAATTATGTGTTTGTGGAATTGGGCGTCAAATGAATGCAATGAAAGATATGATAAACGCCACTTAATATCTGTTTTTTTATTCTTGTCCTTTTTACTCACGTAGTTTAATAAATATAAAGATCTTTGTTTAATATTATTAAACTATAGATTTTTTTTTTGTTTTTTAACATATATAAACATGTTGAATTAATCGACTTTTTGTTCATTTCCTGGATTTTACTGGTTTAACAAATATAAATTTGTTTAGGGTTTAGATGTTAAACTAACAGTGATTTTGTTGAAGACTAAAAGGAAAATACTTGCCTCCTGACTTGTCAAGAGAAGATCTCCTGATCCCATTATGTGTCCTTTTCAGTTGGTTAAAAAGTAAATCAGTGGGTCCCATGAAAATAATAAAAATAAATATTAATTATTTTTTAACTAATAAAAATGGAGATCAGGAGGAGATCCTCCTGAGTTAAGTATTCTCCAGACAAAATTATTGAAGGTTTGGTTTATTTACTACATCTTTTTATTCTTTGGTTTAACAAATATAAATTTATCAATTTAAGAAATATAAGCCAGATAAAATAACCATATTATGTTTAATAATGTTAAACTATGTATTTTTTATTGGTTTTTAACAAAAATAACTCTTACGCTAACCATTGTTTTTTCGTTTTTTAAATTTTGTAGCATCAATGGCGTCACTTGGAGGAATATTGAAGATGAAAGGAGTTTGAAGGAGATTCCTTTTTATTTAATTTATTTAGTTTTTAATTTGTCTACACAATTTAAAGGATTTAATATTTCCTTAAATATTGCATGATTTAAGGAAAATTAAATTGAGGGTATTTTTTTCATTTAACATTTTAATGTGATGTTAGTTGACCATATCTGTAATAAAAGTAGTGCCACCAACTTTATTTTTTTAAATATGCTCATCCTTTTGATTTTGAAAATAACCTCAAAAATAATTATTTATATTTAATAAGTTGAGAAAGTTATTTTAAAAAAAAAAAAACTTGTTTAACGAATAAATAAGTATTTTTTTAAAAGTTATTTTTTTTTTTATAAAGCTAGTTTTTAGAACAAAAACAATTCTTTTATTATTTTTGTGTTTTCTATATTCATAGGCATTAATTGCATTTTGAAATATATATTGAGTTAAATATAAAATAATAGTAAACAATTTTTAAGTATTAGTGTTGAAAAATAATTTACATATTTTTTAAAAAATTTCAACCGTTTTAATTAATATTTCTTCAAAAGTTTTTTAGGAAATGTTAATATTCGACTTGCACCGTACAAGTTGAAGCGGATCAGGGCTATTCAATACAAATCGTTCGTTTCCATTAATAAAATTAAGAATAGTTCAAATTGTAGTCGTTTCTTTCTTTCGATTCAATAATTTTTAAGAAATTTCTAAATTATGTTCTACACCGAATTGACTACTTATAATTGTCAATTTTAAAAAAAATGAGGAATGGCAGTGCGAAATAAGTTGGTAGCGAATAAAAAATTTAGTTTCAAAAGTGGTGGTGGTGGTGTTTTTTTTTTTAAAAAAAAAATTTGATTGTTGTTGTCTGATTCCATTGATTTAAATACTTCAATTAAATCTACTAATAATCTCTTCTATTAAAGAATGATGTTAATTTTGTAGAAAATTGATGCTAATATGATCTTATATGTCTAAGATAGCTTTATGTGGGGTAAAACAAATATTTCTAAACGAGATTGACAAATTCAATTCCATGGACTAACTTAAAACTTTATAAAATATAAGAATTTAATTGACATAAATTATAAATATTGTGCAATCATATAATCTACCTCCCTTCGTGACAATTAAGGGCCCGTTTGGGATAAGATTTATTTATTTTAATTTTTTTTAGATAGGTTTTAAAAGTATTTTTTAATCGATATCAAAAACATTTTTAAACACTTTCAAAAGTTATCCCGAACGTACACTAAATGTTAGGACGATTGATTTTTTTTACCATGCATGCATAAAGTTCCACATTTTTTAGGTGAATGAAACTATATTCTTTAGTTGAACTGTCTAAGAATTTAAGATGATTTGTGTTTGTATATAGGTTAAAGTTATTGAGTTTAAATTTTTATCGCTATTATTTTTATTCTAGATATTAAAGCCGAAGACTAATAATAGAAGAAGGGTACCTCTCCAAAAGCATTGTTGAATTTCCTCTGTCGTTAAGCCTAAGACAATTTCTTTTTGTAATTAGTACTTCTCATCTTAAACTGTAGAATTCAGCAGAAACTAGAATGATATATTCTTACCCTTGAATATTGTCGATACCGATGTTCCGAAGTAGACCATTCGTCTAGGTAAATTCCATAGCCATGCCCTTGGAACATTAATAGGATTCACACTAGAACTGTGATCCGCAAACATCTGCAAGTTTTGAATAAAATGTTAAAATATAATCTCTGTCATGGTATCATTAACCACCTCTAATCATTTATTTATTTATTTATTTAAAGAAAAGCATCTGTGTTTCATTGACATACTTATTGGAAATTATATGATATGTGATCTTAGTATATATTCTTTTTGGAAGGGTACATAAACTTCCTCATTTATTTGGTACTGCCCTTCCCCATTTAAAAAGTATTGATTCATTTTTGATAATGTATTTTGCAACTAAAACATTATAGGGGCTAGCTAAATTCATGACTTCTGATTTAAGATGCATTCTAAGGCTCCTGTTCCTTGATATAACCTCAAAACGAAGTTTTGAGGATTTCAATTTCCAACTTGAGGATTTCAACTTTTCTAAGCATATTAGTGCACGCCGTGACTTACCTCGTTAACTTGAAAGTATGTTCCATTGAGAGGAAAGCTCCCTCGCATAGCAGTTTTGCAAGGTACCTGTGATTGTGCAAGTGGGATGTTAAAAAGTTGTAGCAGTTAGAAGTATATCTCATTATATTGAAATCACGTTAATGTTCATGTACTTTACCAGGAGTGTTCCTCTGACAGTTTGAGAATCAGCTTCTCTTCTACTACTACATGTAAAGCACGTTTCTTGATAGCATTGTCTGTTCGGGGCTTGGGATCCACAACTCTGTTCTGGTGGTTGGATTGAATCTGCTGTTTCACCTACAGATGTTTGTAGTAGATTAAAAAAAATTCACTCTTTTCTGTTTAGATAGATAATCTTCCAGGAATGACGAAAAAATTAATGGATAACTTGCTTTCTAGATTTCTTTTTATTTAAAAAAAAAACATGCACATGGACAACAAGAGAGAGAAAAATCAAAGATGTTAAAAGGGTAGGAAAATGTTGTAGTGCTAACTACTGCTTACCTGGTGTCCATATTGCTAGAAGGTATGGGCTTGGATCATCAGGTTGTCTTATTTCCATCTGTATATATTATAAAATAATCATGAATTTGTAATTATCCGTTGAGTATAACGGTGTCAATCATAAGATGGGAATTGGCTTACCCCGTTCAAGAGAGGATGTGAATCTGGAAGTTCATACCTACATCATATAAAGAGCAGTGTTAAGACTTAAGTTTGTTTGGTATTGAGAACTGCATTTGTACTTCAAATAAAGTTTCTTTAATGTCATGAATTTGGTATACAAAAGTTTTCTATTAAGGGAGGATGGATACCTCTTATCAATGATAATTTGAGTACTGATCTAATAAATTCTTCCAACCTAAAATTGCTTCTATGGTTTCTAGAATCATGTAGATTACAGTTAAAGTTTACAATCTTCATCTTTACATCTTTACAATTTAAAAGCAGAGTGTTCTAGTTTGACACATTCTATATTCTCTCTCTCTTAATGATTCGATATGTCTTAGTGGACCTCGACAACTTTTTCCTATTGTGTAAGTAAGGGTATTGTTTCTTTCCCCATGGGCATTTTGGTTTTTCATTGCATCTTCTTATGTCTCTCCATGAAAGCTCCTTCTTACGAGAAAAAGAGTTACAAAATTCTTGATGAGTTTTGAATATCTTGAGTTTTTCTTTGCCTATTTGTTAGTCTTATTTTAATCTTTGAGAATTATTTGGTGGGATTGCTGATGATAGTAGGAAAATATTGTTGGAAAGTGGGCTTTTATATAGTTATTTTGAATTTTGTGAATAGTGAGTGATAGAAGAATAATTGAGCATGCTAAACATAACCTCTGATTCTCTTAAATTGTGTTTATTATGGATTGGGAATAGTAAACAGAGATCAGATTATTTATGTTATATTATTTAATTGGAGTTTTGTTTAACTTATTAATTACTTTTATACCTCTATTTTTAAAGAAATGGACAAACAAGAAAACAACTTACACACGATGCTCTGTTCGTAGCCTGCTCACATTCTTCAATTTTGCCGTTGGGAGAGAGGCAACCTCTGGATTCAGAGCAACTAAAGCTTTGGACATGTCACCTTCTGGGATGTAGTTTTGTAAAGTTGTTTTGAACTCTTCTAAGCTCAGCTTGATGGTAGGAATTTCATCAGAATCATCGTAAAACGAATCTTCAATGTCACTTATATATATCTCATTGAGTTCTTGTTCAGGTGTCGCCGGCACTTCAACTATTGGTTCACACTTGCTAGTACCCAAGGCATTTTCTGTAAATGTGCTTGTTTCAGCTGGAAGAATTGGCAAGGGACGACTGATTACTACAGCTGGCTGTTTCTCAGCTGCAATTGGAATGGTTGAACTCACAACGCGCTTTTCATCTGGTCCTGGCAGAGCAAGCCGTGCACTGCACTAAATACAGTTCAGGTTTTAGTTTGTGTATGGACAAATCATTGGAGATTGTTTGAGAATAAATAATTCTTCGCTCATGAACATCCATTTCACAAAATAATTCCCTTTTTCTTTAATATATCTTATATTAGTGAGGTCTAAATTGTCAATATATTAGTGAGGTCTAATTGTCAATAGTAAAAAAATTTGGGAGTATCATGAAAGAGCTTATTTACCAAAACCTAAAAAAAATGTGTGGGTACTCTCCTAAGACATCTTAATTTTTTGAAAAACTCTTTTATTTCTTCTTAGCCCGATGCACCAAATAATTGCAAAGAAGCCAGTTTGCCAAATACATCCTACCTTTCTTTTAAAAGAGGATTAAGAACAATCTTACCATAACACTAACAATCTTTGTTGGGCACCCATTTTATTTAAAAAGTGCTGGAAAAACTCTGCCACACTAACCTTGCAAAGTTACAAGACCACAAAATATGACTACAAATCCTTCGCATCCTACTTGCAAAGACAAAACCAGTGAGGATGTGGGAGAGATTTACAAGAACGAAGAATTCAAAAAACTCTTTTATCTTGTTCACCATCTCTCAAAATCAATCCCTTAGAGATGGAAAGTAACAATAATAAGACCTACCATTCCCTATCTCAGATGTTCTTTAGAAATGAAAGTTAAAGGGAGAGTTAGGCCCTCTCCTCCCCAAGATAGAAACAATCGGGACATTCCTTGTAGTAGATAAAGAATAAAGAGAGCGATATTTAACCTGGAGGAGGTTATCTTCCACACAAGCGTCCTCCCAAAACCGGATACAATTTTCATTATCTACTTTCCAATTCATGAAATTGAGAAAATTATGATAGTTAGATATAGTATTCCAAGGGCTTCTACCAGTTCCATGACTAACCATCTCTGTCATTGGTGTGAAAGTCATATCTACTAGCAACAACCTAGTGCCATAGACTTTGTGGTTAAGAAAGAAAGCCTCACAATCATTTAGAAAGAAGAGTCATATTCTAATATAAGTTCCCAATTCCCAAACCGTCTTTTTCTTTAATCTTGAGACATCTTTCCATATAACCAGATAAATGAGACCCACCCACCCCCTTCATCTTCTTCTTTCCAATGAAAATTTCTCATGATCTCTTCCATACTACTTCTAAGTTCTAACCAAGTTGGGAAGACGAAAAATTGAAAGGAAATATTGAGTTCCACTCAAGATTGAATCGTTGTTAACTTGCTCCCTTTACAAAGTATCCCTTCTAAGGGGCCAACCTTCTCACTTCTCAAGTATTGGGTTCCAAAAGGTTGACCATGCAACAAAGGTATCTTCAAGTAGTTCTTTCACAACCCACCAAAGAAGCCTACCATCATTTCTTTCAAAAATTTCAAAGATCCCGTTAATGTTATGGAAATAATCCTCCCTCTCAGAACAAGAAGATAATTGGATTGTTTGCGAACTAAAGATGGAACGCTCAACCTTGACCCTACCCACCTCAAAGCCCTTTTATGAAACCCCTCTCTACCACTCATCTACATTCTAATAATATTTTTTTTATAGAAAGATGAACTTTCATTAATCAAAGAGGACAAAAAAAGTATAAATACAAGAGGATGAAGAATCTTCAAAAGCATAAGAAAAGACAAAAAGTAAAAACTTAAAGGAAAAAAATTTCATTTATAGAATATGGAATGTAAAGGAAAATTAAAGTCTAAATGATTTACAACTCTTGCCCAACTAAGGATCCGAACAAAATTAGTATCCCATAAATAATTCCAAAATTTAGAATCACCATGAAAATATAAGAATTGCATTATGAACAAATACTCCACAACAAAAAAAAAAACCCTACACATTTCCTAAAAAAAAAATCTCTTTTTGGAGGCTCTTGAACACAAAAAAAATCCAAAACAAAAAATCTCGATCGTTTATGAAGGAACCCAACTTAAATCAAATTGTGAAAGAAGTTTAGACCAAAGTTTGACCGTGTAATCACAAAGCAGAAACATATGTGAAGTAGATTCATAATTCCGATCGATAATATAAAGAAATTATGTGGAGATAAAGAAGAAAGCACATACAAGATTGCAAAACATCCCTGGTAATGAATTTACTTAAATAGCAAGTCTAAAGAAAGAAATGGATATTAGGTAGTGAACTCGTGAGCCAAATGGAGTTAAAATGCCAAAAAGAGACTGAAGATCGGTTATTTGTAAGAAATGAAAATAAACACTAACTGAAGAAAGAACATGAAGGATGAAGTGAACAAAAAAGGCAATTAGGGGAAGAAGAGGTGGAGAACTGAGAAACAAGGCCTAGAAGAATGGTGAATTCTTAGAATTTCTCATATTTGAGATTTAAAAAAAAAAAGATCCAAACTCGAAGACTTAGTATGGAGATTATAAATAGAGAAAATGGAAGCCAAACACTTAGAAGTGATGAAGTAAAGAAGAGGAAAAGAGACTGAAAGAGTAGAATAAAAAATCCACCCAACCTCACAAAAGCGAATATTTAGACCATTACCAAGAATAATTTAGAACCCAAGGAAGAAGAAGGGACACCTTGAAATGGATTTTCAAGGATTGTGTAGTCTTTGCAACCTTGATTCAGAAGATCTAAATCATATCATGTGGACGTGCAAGTTTTCGAGACTCATTTGGCAAAGGCTCTTCCAAACCTTTAGATTATCTTGGGTGAACAACGTTTCTCTTCACCAATCTTTGGAAGAATTGATCACCCCCCCCCAAATGCTAAAGGGAATTGTTTGTGGATTGCGGGATGTTGTGCAATTGTATAGGGCATTTGGCTTGAAAGGAACAAAAGAATTTTTAGGGACGAAGTAAGATCTTCGGAGTATGTTTGGGAGTTGGCACACGTAAATGCTTCTTTTTGGGTGTCAACGTCAAAACACTTTTGTAATTATTCGCTAGGTCAAATTATAAATAGTTGGCTCGCATACTTGTAATTAGGTGGCGGTGTGGGTTCTTTTGGTTTTGGGGTATACGGTATACCTTGTTTTTGTGGCTTTTGGTCGGTTATGCCACTTTTATATTGTATTTATTCTCGTTTTTCTTTCATTTACCAATGAAATGGCCTTTTGAGGTGTTTTTATCAAAAAAAAAAAAAAAAAAAAAAAGGGACCCAATTTTGACAATAAAAGAATTCTAATCAAAGCTAAAAGACCCATACTTGCTTTCAATAAGAGAAGCCCAAAAAGAGTTTGGATAGAATAAAAAAAACCACCAAATCCATTTTTCAAGCAAAGCATTTTTTTTTAACTCAAGATTTTCAATGCCCAAACCTCCCAAAAGTTTTGTTTGCAAACACCAGTTAACAAGATGGAATCTTTACCCTTCTCCAGTTTCATCCCAAATAAAGTTTATGAAAATTATTTCCAAAGTCGAAACCATTTTTTTGGGCATTTTAAAAAGAGAAAAATAGTGATAGGCAAATTTTGAAGAACATAAGAGATTAAAGTGAGCCTCCCACCCCTTATAAATACAAGCCTTTCTCAAACCATCAAGTCTAGAAGTAATTTTATCAACAATGAGCAACCAGAAAGAAAGGGAAGAAGGATTCCCCACTAAAGGAAGTCCTAAGTATCTGTTAGGCCCCTCCCAGGTACAAAACCAACTAGCAAGATGCGAAATTCTGGATTCATCAACATTGTTTTTAAGAATTGAACTTTTAGCAAGATTGATTATCAAACCAGACATTACCTAAAAAGCTTAACCACGTCCAAAAGATTGAAAAGGGAGGAGTCATTATTAGCCACACAAAAAGATGGTATCATCTTCAAATTGAAGCTGAGATAAATCTAAATCTGATGCCCAATGTGAAAGTAATCAAATGAGACAAGACATCCCTCACTAGATTGAAAAGAGAAGGAGAAGGGGGTCTCCTTGTCAAAGGCCACATGAAGCTTCGACAAAACCCATTGGACTAAAAAATTGAGATCCAACCCCTCCAATTCAATCCTAAATCTTTATTATGGAAAACTGAATCTAAAAAACCCCCGTTCTACAAGGTCAAGAGGAGGAGAAGGGGGTGGGGTCCCCTTGATGCTTTCTTAAGTCTCTCATCCAAGATCTTAGATATGATCTTATAAATACTTGTAACAATAATAATAGTTCTGAAATCCAAATAATAATTGCTCTCTTTCTAAGGGATCAAACACGCCGTATCACAATCACCTTCTTTTAAGCCACTTGATCTTCAATATTTGCCTCCACTTGCTACTTCCCGTCACTCTAATTCCCTCCTCGTCGCCTCACTAAACTGACCATTTCCCTCTAAATAGGCACTCCTCTGTAAACAAAATTAGTTCTTCCTCTCCATCCTATCTACTTTTCTCTATTACTGTCCTAGAGGATTTTTGCCAATTGATATCAGGAAGAAAACAGAAAGAGAAATAAAGAAATATTAATTTGCTTCCATTACTGAAACAGTGTTGATGAAAATATATAATATTTCATATTCATAACCTAAAGTTAAAGGGGTAATTTTGAAAGAACAACATGCTAAAGAGTACTTCCGTAATCTTCAATTCAACAGTGGGTATATATGATAATTTGCTAGAAGGAAATGACAAACCTACCTTGCAAAAGCACTTGCAAAGTGTTTGCATTCTCCTCTCATAGGACATGCATTGCAATTTGGCTTACTCTTTGTGCAGAACACCTGATGGCACAAATTCAAATTAACAATGAATTTCTGTGGACAAATTGAATCTTCTATGCATATACATGTGATGATATACCAAAGTGTATGAGTAAATGGATGTGATACCTTCCCAAATGTAATTAACTGGTAATGTAGCTCATACCTGTACAATAGACACTTGTCAATTATAAATTCAGTTGAATGCAAAACTAAATTCAATCCAATAAATTTATTGCTTATTTTTTTTAAATCTTTAAAAAATATAAATGACTGTTGAGGAGAATTACAGTGTTCGTTGGTCGAGTTTGCATAATCTTGGCCATAGATATTTTTGAATGGACTCCAGCACTGGGTACCTGCCAAGAATGGTGATTTAGCAGTTTAAAGTTATGGATAAGATAACTGACCATTCATCAGTCCATTTATACTTACAGCTCTAGAAGGTGTAGCTGAAGTGACTCAGGTAGTGGCTTGAGAGGTACCCATCCAAGTCGAACAGCTATTCTTCCAACATTTGTGTCAACCTATGTAGAAAGCAAATTTAGCATTCTATCAGAAAAGATTTCCCCTACACCTATTAAGTTAATAAATAATTGATCTGTAAAAAGAACTAACTGGGAAGGCAAGATGACGAAGTGTTAATAGACGGACACACTCCACACTTTTCAAACCCAATCCTCGCACACTGAGTAGATAATCCCTGCAGCAGAATTTTTTTTTTTTTAATAAATAATATCAAATAAAGGACCTGCATAAGCAGCAAGTTTTATTTCATTATCTTACTATAACTGATACAAGTTGAAATGCCATACTTTGTTTTATCAGGAGGAACATCCCTTAACCATTCAAGATCAATGCTCCCATGTTCACTTACCAACCGATTCAAAAAACCCTGCAAAATAAATAATTCTATGATGAAACGAGTAGTTTTATCAATAGTTGTAATAGCCAGTCTTGGAAAAAAATTTCTTTAAAGACTGTTACATGCATGTACCTTGATTCGTTCAGCTAGCATATTGTTCATACCCCGCTCCTTGATAGCATCAGAAATCTCATGAACATTGGCTAATCTAATCGCTTCATAGTCAATTGAATCCATCGTATCTTTGGTTTTCTCTTTTATAAGTCCATTAATCTCCACCTGCTTTCTTAAACTATCCCAATCGACTGTATTCTTTTTATCATCATTGACCTTTCTTCTTTTTACGTTTTCAGTCCTAACATCTCCATCATTATTTGCAAAGTTAATTTGATTGCGCTCTCTCGGCATTCTATCTTCATGATTAAGTGACTTTTCTCTGTGTGCAGGGACATGTAAGGCATTGCCAAGGGTACTTGTCTGCTGCATTTTGGCTGGTGCAACTGATTCTTTGGAAGGACCTGTAACCAATGCACTTTCTAATGAGAAAGTCTTGTTTCTCGCACATGAACCGTAGTTGTCTAAATGGAGATTTTGTCCACAATGTGATTCCGACTGAATACCAATACCCTGCAGGTGCAACGAGTACTTACTGGCAGATTCACCATGCTCCATTCTGGCTGTTTCTTGGGATCTTACTTGTTCATTTTCTTCGGCTCTTGTTTTACCCAGAGTTTCTGCAAGTTCCTCAATGTTTAAGCTATGAAAAGTGTGATTCTTTTCTATAGAGGATCCAGATGCAGTTGAAGGCCCAGAAGATATAGTATCTTCACTAAATGCTTCACGACCCTCTACCTCACAGTCAGGAGTCATGTGCAAGTGACTGTTAGAAGATTGTACTTGCTCTTCTTGGTTTCCAATATTGATTAGGAAATCAAATAAAGAATGGCCATGGAGATCATCAATTTCCTTCCATTCTGATGTTAGTGAATCTTGTTTTCCATCTGGTAATTGCCCGTGTCTATGACCTGGGACTTTATCTAAAGTTGAACTATCCAAGTCACTTAAAGATTTTTGTGACATCGTTGTTGTCGCCGTTGGTTTGGTGTTCATGAAATTCGAAAAATTAATGCTGCCGGAATTGTAACTGACTATAGGATCTTCTGCCTCTGAATTGGATCCAGAACATGATCTGGCCCCTTCACTGATTTGTGTGATTGTGGAGGAGTCAAAGGAATCTTGTGAGGATATGACTTCTTCCTCCACAATTTCCACAATCCCCGAGTTTTCTTTGTGATTATGATGGTTCATTGAAATCTGGGGCATTGCAAATCTTGGTACAAGTCCATCCCATCTAATTGAATTCTCCGGATATAGTTGACAAGTTGTCGATTCATTAGTCACTATGCTCATTCCTATTTCACCCTGAGTTTTATTTTTACTGGTAGATTTTACAGGAAATCGTGCTGCAAGAGACATGAAAGCAGAGCTGCAAAGAGATGTTAAAAGAGTTATCAGCTTACAAGTATTATTATAATTACTAGTTTGGCAAGGTCACTTGCAAGTTGCAAGTTGCAAGTAATTTTCTTAAAAGATAATGTGGATGTAGAGTTATATCACAAATAACAAGTCTACCTTGAAAGATGGTCCGAAACATTCTGGGTAAGGAAAACTCCTATAACTGAATCAACAACTGATCCTTTCCATTGTGAGAATCTTCTATCTCCTGTGAAGAGTAATTCATTATTAATATAAAAGTAATTTGCAGGTGAATAATATAAGTAACTGCCGGTACTTTTTTATATATTTGTTTTCACAAGTGATGTTAAAACTTACCACTACGATCTATTTATACTTTCTCTTGAAATTTTCAATTTCATTTTAAATAATCTTCAGTTCTGAAGTTTGAGCAGATGATATTTTTCAGTCAAGAATGTCATTCTTACAGTTTATAAGTTCTTATTTGGCTTCTTTCATGTCAATTAGCCTTTTTTTTAGGGAGGGGGGATAAAATTGGTGGGAAGTTGAGAATTGAACCTTGCACGAGGTGCATTCTTGCAATGAATGAATCAGCTCGACCACGAAAAACTTTTCGTTCCTCTTCCCACCACTTCTCCTTACCTTTCTCATGATCTTCAAGGCGCTCGATTCCTTCCTTACCCATCAATAAGTTCCAAATTCTCTCTGTCTCTAAGTCGAGTTCAACTCTTGGCCGTGACTTTCGTTTCTTTATATATTCAGACTCCACATATGGAATTACTGCACCGCTTCCTTTATATGGAACAATAGCATTTTGCTCACCCCTGTTGATTCTTTCATTCTCATTGAGATTGAGATCCTTCAGTTGGCGACTGATCTCATACACTAGTAGACCTACATCAATATAAACAGACTACAATCACTACTTCATGGAAAGATGAATACCTCTTTTGAAGAATTTAGTACTTACCTGTTGTTTTATCAGGGAGTGTCTGAAAGCCAAACGAGTAGTCCTGTTCTTGTACTTTCTTTGTCGCCAACGAACCTAATTTTGATAGGATGGGTTGGTCAGCCTGCCTTTTCTTCAACAAGATATCATCTGAATGTCTGCATGCATACTCTTGTTCTGAGGCTTTAAGATGAGGAAATGGCTGAAGCCCATTGCATTTTTTAACAGTGGTCAATGAGTCATAACTAATGATCTTAGCCAACTCATTAATCTTACACCTCCTATCAACTTTTGGATGTGGTTCATGTGAGATAGGTTGCCTTTGAAATTTATTTCCATAGACCACTGAGTTAAGGTATCTGTCGGCACTAATTTCTTTAGTCAAATTATTTTGTCTTTCTGTGCTTTGATTACTTCTATTATGTTGACTTAGCATAGCCTGCATTTGTGCAATAAATCCAACTGGATTGCTAGAATTGAAACTTCTCGTATCAAGTTGATTTGAGCAACCTTCTTCTGCTTTGAAAGTAGAATACCTTTTGTAAAGGGTTGCATAGAGTCCAGGCTCAAATTCCTTTCCTGGAATTTCTAAAGATCCTACGTCTAAACTGCCACCTTGTCTATAACATCCATCCGTTTGAGTTACCTTTTGACACAACAACGAAGAGTCCAGTGCATTTTTCGAGCACAAGTGTGTGTTGTGAGTTGTATGTGAGTGTCCTCTCTTTGAACCCCTTGCTTCATTGGTATTACACAGAAGTATTGGTACTGTTTGAGAACATGTAGAGCCCTGCAAGCCTTGATTGACAAATTGCTCGGTTCCATCTGCATGGATATGTTGCTGAGCAGATGCGTAACCATAATTGAATCCATTTTGATATTGATCTGCATTTCTCTGATCTATGATTCTTCTATCATTAAGCAAATTTCCTGCATTAAAGTATGTTGATTTGCATGACGGGTCTGCAGCAGACACCCTTTCAGATTGTGATCTGAATGGGGTCATCATTTGATTCATATCAGCAATGTTACCTTGTATGGATGGTTGCACAGTTTCAGCCATCATTCCATCCTGGTGGATGACATGAACGTCTGAATTTGCACTACAAACATCATTACTTTGGGTGCACAAGTCTGTAATGTTTGGTCTTGTACTGTAAAAAATGTTCCCCATATTCCCCTCTTGTACATCCTTCCCATCATGTTTCTTTACCAGGTCTTCCTCTCCAGTTTTTTCCCTGTCAAACTTTAATGTCCTCCTGCAGGAGATTGTTTTAGGTGCAGTGCTCAAATCTTTAATCTTTTCCACATTTACATGTGGAGTAGCTGATTCTTTGATGCCCTTCTTCCGGACATACTTCCTCTTTACTGATGGGGTTTCCTTAGTATCCTTAGGTTTCACAGATTTAGAAGATCTTTTGGGTTTTCTTTCAGTAATAACCTTGGGCCTATGTTTTCTCCTCTTAGGTGTCTTCTGCTCTGGTGTTTTGTTCAGATCAATTACTTGACCACTTCCCTTCTCCAACTCTTTTATTTCTCCTTCTCGTATAGGAATGTCAGCAGATAAAGTCTCCGTGAGATCTTTCAAGAGTTCGTCGTGTCGTTTTTTACTTGCTTCATCTAGTATAATTGTGACCAGATTCTCCTGTGTTTCCTCGTAAAGACTTAAACTTTTATCCACTGGAAAACTCAGAATATTAGATTTCTCTTCTGAGAATGCCGTTGGTTTAAGTTGTCTTCTTTTTGGTGGTTTCTGCACTGGTGTCTTATTCAGATCTATTTCTAGATTCCTCTGCTTCTCTGAGTTCTTCGTTGCTTTCCATGGGGTAGAATTGATAGCACATGATGAGTCCACAATGCTTTGTAAAAGTTCATCACATTGTTTATGAGGTGCATCATCTTGCAACATTCTAATGAAGTCAAAATCACCCGCCTTTGCCAAACTTGAACTTTCATCTCTTGCAAGAAAAGGAAATGTGGAAATATGACCATTTCCAAAATTGGCCAACTGGTGTGTGATTGGTGATGTCTGGATCGAGTTGGGAAGAAATGACATGTGGTTGGTTTGTGTTAATGATGCTGAGTTCATATTATAATTGGGTTGATACACGGGGAATCCACCTGCAACATTTCAAAGAAAACAATTTCATTACTCATCAGTTGGATCGAAAACAAAAGGATTTTTTCCTGAAGTTTTTAACACAATAGTTATGATACCCAATGCAGTAATAAAACCAACTAGAGGAAACCATTTATTTAGTTGTTTTAAAAGGCTACGTCTAGTGAAATGGATAGAAAAATAACTCATTCTCTAAAAACTGAAGTCCACTTTTGTATGCAATGTTATTACAACATGAATTCTAATAATTTAGTTCATTACTACTACCTTTAAGGCTTAAAAATACATCGAAGACAATTTAGTCAATTCCAACAGTGATAAACGAGGTGATATTTATCTAAGAAAGTGACAATTAAAAGATAGTAAGAATTAATTTCAATATTTTTATACAATAATCGTCTACAAATATACTTGATCTGATATTAAAAAAAAAATTATTCAAATCGAGGCTTATGCCTCATACCGTCTTAAGGTTTAAGTCTCGCCTCGCCTCTCCAAGGAAAAAAGCTCAACATTTTAAAACACTTAAGAGAAATGGATGAAGTAACCCAATAAGATTGAATATCATTTTCTTCCATGTGACTGAAGAAAACAAGAGCCCTGAATGTTTCTTAAATATTCAAGTACCACTTTCGAAAAATCTCGAGTGTTGAATCTTAGCTAGAATCTCATTTCAATATGTAATCCACCTAATTTAATCTCTCATTTATTTATATTTAATACAGTCACAAAGAAGCTGAATTTATGGGATTGATCGATAGATAAATGTTACGAACCTGAATAAAGATGATTTGTTTCTGGGCAATAAATCTTCCACATAAAACTCCCCATTACTGGTCAATCCCAGAATTCAAGTTCATTGCTTTCAATTCATAAACCGCCCGTTAAAACAACTACCAATTCTCCAAATCTCTGAAAATTCAAGCAATCTGTTCAAATTCAAACAAAAACAACACAAATTTTTGTTTCAAAATGGAATCAGTAAACAACAGTAAAGAGTAATTGTAAATTCATACTTTAAATAAACAAATTGCTGAATCATTCAGTTGAGAATTGAAAAACGTACGAGAAGGTGGTTGTAGAAAGCATTTCTCTGTGGAATTGTAAAACTGAGGAAAGTAAAATTGTTATTTTTTTTTTTAATAATGCTTGAAAAGATTCCGGTGATCGGAAAGGCAGAGGTCTGGCGGTGGGGAGAGAGAGAATATTTGCATTGATATTGATGAGAAAGGAAACGTGAAAAATAATATACAAAGGGAGGAATGCCTGATTAGCAAACAAGACTCTCAATATAGAAACAAAAATTAATTTGATTTATATCCCCCGTGATTTATATATAACGTCAATATCCGACTGGTGGAGAAATTCTTCAATGGGACGAGAGCAATGAGGGCTCCCATCTCAACTTGCCACACGTGTCCTCTTTATAAGAAAAAGAAAGGTTTCCTCTCTGAGGGTAGTAAGAAAGAGCCAATTCAGCATGATGAAATCAATGGCTCAATTGAGGGGACCAGGTTCGACCGGTCACCTCGTTCATCATGATTATTCTAAACTAAAATTGTTAAGACATGGTGAGTTCCTTCCTTGACAATTTATAGTTTAAAGGAGAAGAATAGGCTCCATTCCCCAGGAGATGATCTTTTAGCGGAAACGGAAAAAAAATAGAAGCATGGTGTTGGAGAATGTAAAAGAATCCTCTAGTTTGATTCATGTTGTACAGTCAATACAAGAGGAGCTAAAAGGGGGGTTATGTCTCCTCTGGAAGAATAATGTGACGGTGACTATTGTTAAAAACGCCTCCTTTTTTTAGGTTTGTGAACATAAGACCGGTGAAGTATGGAGCTTTTTGGGTGTTTATGCAAGTACACAGGATGATGAAAGAGAACAACAATTTTTAGCTATTAAAAGGAGACTTCAAATGGGAAGTAACAAAGTTATGTTAGTTGGTGACTTCAATGATCTCCTATTGAAGGAGGAAAAACTGGGTGGTATCCCTAGAACAACTCAAAGTCTGAGACTATTTAGAAATTTCATTTCTGAGAATGAGTTACAAGACTTGGGTTTCTTTGGATATCCTTTTACATGGATTAATAGTGAAGATGCAGGGGCTTTGATTCAAGAACGCTTGGATAGGTGCCTAGTGACAGCCGTCTGGCTTGTTATATATCCTAATTCCTGTGTCAAACACCTAGATTCTTATGGCTCTGATCACCGGATGATAATGGTTGTTACATAAGTGGAAGTGAAGAAAAGCAGAGCTTATTTTAAGTATGACCAACGGTGGGGAAGAGACGAAAAATGTAAGGAAGCCATTCAGAGACTCTGGAGGTATGACTGTGTTGGTAGTAAAACTTTTCAGTTCGTAGAGAAAATAAAAGAAACAAGAAAAAGGATTTTAAAGTGGAAAAAAAATACATCTAGAGTTCTAAAGGTAGTTTGTTGGAGGCCAAATCTGAACTGATTAAAGCTCAGAATGAGGCGGTTTCGGACATGGTGAAGATTCGTTTTTAGGAGAAGAAATTGCGGGAGGAAACAACGAACGAAAAGCACTTCTGGAGAATTAATTCCAGAATTCTCTTGTTGAAGGGAGAGATAAAAATACGTCTTTATCCATTCCAAAGTGAAACTCCATTGAAGGTTTAATTCTTTAAGGGTTTGGAGGACGATTGTGGTCGGTGGCAAGAGGGGGATAAGCAAATTGCAGAGATATGTATTAAATATTTTGTAAACCTCTTCAAGACTTCTAGTCCTCTAAACTTGGGGGCAAGTCTGAGGGCCATCTCACCTAGAATGCAAGAGAAGGATAACATTCATCTATCAGGAGGAAGAGATAACTCGAGCTATGTTTCAGATTTATCCAAATAAATCTTTAGGACCTGGCGGGATGACTGCGGGTTTTTATAAGGACCATTCAGAATTGGTGAAACAGGATGTCTTCCAGATTGTTATGCTGAGAAAGCTGAATCATACGAATATCACCCTTATCTCGAAAATCAAGTGTCCTACAAATATGAGGCAATTTAGACCAAATTTTTTTGTGTAAATGTGGCTTATAAAGTGATTTCAAGGTTTTGTGTAATAGATTGAAACGAATTCTTCCATCAATTATAAGTGACTGTTAAACTGCCTTTGTGGGTGGAAGATTGATTCCTGATAATATTCTCATTGCACATGAGATTCGACATTCCATGAAGAATAAGAGGAAAGACAAAGTCTACAATCTTGGAAAGGTTAGATATGACTAAATCTTATGATAAGGCTGGAATGGCATTACATTGAGGCTATCATGCTTAAAATGGGGTTTTGTTCGCAATGGGTAAGCTGGATTATAGAATGTGTTTCATCAACGTCTTTTAGCTTGAATATTAATGACAAACTGCATGGTTTTTTCAAGCCTCTCAAAGGGGAATTCGTCATGGTGATCCGTTATCTCCGTATTTGTTCATTATCTTTTCGGAAGGGCTTGGCAGTCTGTTGGAATTAGCATTGGTGAAAAATAGAATACATGGCTTTCAAACAGGAACAACATGTCCCCTGATTTCTAATCTCTTGTTTGCGGATGACTCCTTGTTATTCTGTAGAGCTCAGCTTGAGGAAGTTCAAGAAGTTAAAGGAATTTTAAAAAGTTATGGTGATGCTTCATGGCAAGAGGTGAATGTGTAGAAAAGTAGCTTGGTTTTTAGCAAAAACACTCCAGACTCTGTCAGAAGAGAGGTGGTTGCTGAGTTAATCATTAATCCAGATAATCCGTTTGGAAAATACCTGGGTTGGAATTCGGTAATTCAAAGATGAAAGTTTTTCAGGACATTAGGGATCAAGTTGAACGAAGAGTGCAAAGTAGGCTGAACAATTTTTGTCCAATACCTGGAAGGAAGTATGAATCAAAGCAGTTGCTCTTGAAATACCGATCTACGCAATGAATTGTTTTAAACTCCCTATTAAAATGTGCAAGAATATTAATTCGATTCTAGTGAAGTTCTGGTGGTAGAACAAGGTGGAAAAAAGAAGAATTCATTGGGGTCGTTGTCTAAAGACCGGGGAGGTTTAAATGTGAAAGATTTACAAAACTTCGATGTGAGTCTTTTGGAAGCAAGTCTGGAATTTAATTGAAAATATGAACTCCTTCTTAGCAAAAGTTCTTAAGACTAAATACTTCAGAGATTCCAGCTTTCTTGAGGCAAATCTGGGTAATAGGGCATCATGGGGTTGGAGAAGCATCATGGAAGGAAGAAACATGTTGGTGAAAGGTCTTCATTGGCGAGTTGGAAATGGGCAATCCATTCAGATATGGGACGATCTTTGGCTTCCACAACTATATTCTTTTCTTCTAATATTTGTAAAAATATCAACTCCAAAAAATATTTATAAATATAGTAATTTTTATCATGTTTATCAATGATAAACACTAATTTATGTGTTTATCAATGATAAACATAGTGTAAAAATATATAATTCAATGTTTATCATTGATAAACCCGATCAAAATTTGCTATATTTGTAAATATTTTTTTTAACTTTTATTTTTATAAATATTATTAAAAAAAAATTACTAGATTTGCAAATGACCTTTTATAATTTTGGATTTTGTTTAACGGAGTTTAAGGTTCTGTCGTTAATGTTACTGCATTTATTGCATTTTGATGACACATGGTGGTTAGTTAATTTAGCTAACTACAATATTGAAATGACTTTTTAACCCTTTACATTTACATTTTTTACTATTTAAGAATGATTGAGAGTTTGATAGATAAAAAAAATGATTGAGAGATAATTGTATAGTTACATTTTTTTCATGTAGGAAATTGTATGAATCATGTGATAGATACACCCTCCAACTTTCAATTTGAGTAATCGTCCTCGTAAATTTATAATATATTAAAAATGAACCTATAAAATTTTAATTTTATAAATTACCTCTATAAATTTTTAATTAATTTACTAATTATTATTATTAAAAAAAAAAAAAAAAAACTATGGGGATGGGTCCCCAAAAGGCCCTGTCTTGCCCCAACCTCATCATTGACTCCAATCCCAAAACCCGAGCGGGGCACTCCAATAATACCTTTCTCTGCTCCATTGATATTAGAGATGTATTTCTTGTCTCTACTTATGGTTTTTTAGGGTCTAAATTTAACAATTTGAAGAACTTTTTTGTAAAATTAAATTTTCATAGATCTTATTTTAACACTTCATAAAGTTTAGGGATCAATTGTTCCAATTGAAAGTTCGAAGAGGTAATAACGCCAAACCCTGAACTCCAGGGATTTTTTCTCTCATTATACATATACATAAATGGAAGGGTGAAGATGGTACACTCAATTGAGTGTGATAATATATATTTCTACTACTAAGTTAAACTTCCATTGATAAACTATGGAGATAACTTCTAACGATCAATTTTTATAACGTTAAAGTATTACTGATGGAAGGTAAGTATGATTTTTGTAATTTAACTAAGTATCAGTTCAAATAAATAAGGAACATACCTTCTTACGTCTAATTACTATAATTAGTATTTTTTACATGTACCTCATTTATTTGAATGCTTACTTCAGTAAATTATAAAACTCATTTTTACCATACGTAAGTAGTACTTTAACGATATAATTTCATAGAAAAACAATTATTATATTATCATTTTAATAATAGAATAAGCCATATGTGTATAAATGATGATATAGAAGCTAGATTTATTATTATGTGTGTTATTGCAGGTTAAACTCTGATTTGATGATTTCGGAGATAATTTTTAACAATCATTTTTTATAATTTGTAGTGTTTAAAACTTATGGAAGATAAGTATGATTTTTGTAAATTAGCGAAGTATGTGTTCAAATAAATGAGAAACACGTGAAAGGGATTAAACGACTTTCTTACGTCTAGTTACTATAATTAGTCTTTTTACGTGTCCCCCATTTATTTGAATACTTAGTTCACTAAATTATAAGACATTTTTACCTTCCATAAATAGTATTTAAATGTTATAGTTTTATAAAAAAGAAATTCTCACTTTATTATATGTGTGTCTCATTACTCGGTTAAACTCCAATTTGATGATTGTGGAGATAACTTCTAATAAAATATCTATATTTATAACGTTTAAATATAACTTATGAAAGGTAACTTATGAAAGGTAAGTGTGATTTTTGTAATTTAGGGAAGTCTGCATTCAAATAAGTAAGGACCACGTGAAAAGGATTACTTGACTTTCTTACTTGTAGTTACTATATTTTGATATGATTTACGTGCTTCTCAATTATTTGAATACTTAATTAGTGAAATTACAAAAATCATATTTACCTTCCATAAGTAGTTCTTTGTCGTTATAAATTTAAAAAAAAAATTATAACTGAATTAAATTAAATTAAAATGAAAAATAAGTTATCTTTTAATAAAGGAATAATTTAGCACAAGTTATATTTATTATGTGTATTATTACGACATTAAACTCTTGCTAATTGTAGAGAGTATAATTTTAGGTAAATATGATTTTTGAAATTTAGTGAAGTAAGCATTCAAATTAAATGAGGAATACGTGAGAAGAGCTAAATGACTTTCTTACGTATAGTTACTTGATTTAGTCCTTTTTATGCGTTCATCATTTATTTGAATAGTTACATAGTTAAATTACAAAAATCATATTCATGTGCAAAAAATTATCACTTAATTAAATTAAAATGAAATAAGTTATATTTTTTTTAATTAAAAAATAAGCCGTTTGTATAAACGAGAACATACAAGTTAGCTTTATCATTAAAGTCTTACCACTAGTTTAAATTCCATTAATAATTGTGGAGATATCTTTTAACGATAATTTCTTCTTTTTTTTATAGAAAAAATTATAACATATTACTTATGGAAGGTATATATGATTTTTGTAATTTAACAAAATAAGTATTCAATTAAATGAGGAACACGTGACAAAGGACTAAATGACGCCTTCTTACGTCTAATTACTATAATTAGTTCTTTTTACGCGTTCCTCATTTATTTGAATACTTATTTCCCCAAATTATAAAAAACATATTTAGTTGCCATAAATTGTATTTAAAAGTTATAATTTATAGAAAAAAAGTTGTACCGAATTAAATTTAAATGAAATAAGTTGTCAATTCAATAAAAGAATAAGATATATTTTTAAACAATAACATAAAAGTTAGATTTATTATTGAAACTTATATGAAAGAAAGATGGCATACTTTCATCTAAAATTGAAGAAAAATCCGAATGAATTTTATATAACGGTTGTAGGAAAGTTCATACAATCAATCTAATTATAATTAGACAAAGAAAAATCTAGAAAAAAACAATTCAAACCATAAAAAAAAAATCGAAATATCAATTCACACCCTTAAATTTTATAAAATTTGTCTCAAATAGCATAACTCTTTATATTAATTATTAAAATATCCGAACTTTTTAAAAATTACTCATTAGCATAATTATAGTTCAATAAATTATTAAATTATAATTCAATAATTTATTGAACTATACTTTGTTACTTTTCATGGGTATTTTCAATGATTTTTTTTTGTTTTTTGTCTTTTAAATTCAAGTTCAATAATTTATCGAACTATTTTATTATTTTTCATTATTGTTTTCAATGATTTTGTTGGTTTTTTTACTTTTTTTTTAGTTCAATAAATTATTAAACATGCTATTTGAGTAATTTTTAAAATGTTCCGACATTGTAATAATTAGTATGAAAAGATATGTTATTTCAGTAATTGTTCCTAAATTTTACATGGTGTATTTAAACCCCAACAACTTACCTAATCAATTTAAAGCCTAAATTTTAATAAGTGGTTCAATTTATATCTATACCTTAACAAAACTATAAAATTGCTCAAAATTAAGTTGGTAAACAACCAAAAGATCAAATTAATAAAACATATCTAACCTAATCAACAAATGCTCAATCTCAACTATAAAAAATTTAAAAAAAAAAAAAAAATCAAACCTGAGTTACCTGACACTAAAGTAGTCAAAATCTAGCCATAAATTTACAATAGTAAGAAAGTGAGGGTTTAAATCTGACACCAACCTATATTTATTAGAAATACTATTTTTAAAATATTTTAAAACATTTACAATTTTTGAAATTAATCATGAAAAATGCAGATTTGTAATGAAAAAAAAGGCCTAATACTCCTAATTATGTCTCGTTTTTAAAACTTTTGGATCAATATCCTCCAACTCATTCAGATTGTTTCAAAAAAGAAAATTAGAATTATAAATAAATCCAATTTGATAAAATATCAAACTATTTGGTATATAAAAGTAAGAAAAAGAAATACTTCTAATTCGGTCAATGTAGTCAGCGTAAACGGTTTTTCCGAACCCCTAATCGGTTTTCTGATTGTTCAATTTTCGAACCGGCCATTTAATCGGTTCAATCCTAACTAAATCGAATTGATCTTAAAAAAGTAATTGTTTGGGCAAAATCGAAAATTTTTAAATTACCTATATTTTATTAATCACTAAAATTAATAGTAAAAATATTAATCACAAGTCGAATTGATAATTTACATGTTTTAAGAGAATAAAATATATAAATATATAAAGTAGAAAAGAAAGTGGAATTTTAATTCTAAAAAATGATTTAAAAATTAACCTAGGAGCATTTAGATTTCAAACTATTCTTTGAATTTAGAATAGTTTAACAAATCCTTACTACTCATTAAAATTTATGAGTTTAAGAAAACAAAACCTGAGGTTATTAAACATATCTAACAAATATAGGTTTAGACTAATGAAGCCTAACCCGTTCCATCCACCCCTTATCAAATAATCCTCTTAGTGAAAAAATTAAAAATAAATTTGAGGGTTTTTAATTTTTAGAAGTGAAGCTCAAAATATGATTAAGATTAAAAAAAATTGGAACAAATGAATTAAATAAATATTTTAATTTTTAAATATGATAAAATGTAAATGATACCCCTGTGATTTTGGTCAAATGCAATTACTAGGGGTGAAAGAAAAAACCGAAAAACCGAAAACCGGAAAAATAAACCAGGCCGAAATCGTAAAAAACCGAACCGTCCCGGTTTCCATAATTCAAAAAAACCGAACCGGCTAAAACCGGAATCAAGCCAGGGCTAATAAAAAACAAGTAAAAATCTCATACCCCTTCCCTATTTCCCCCTCATTTTTATTTATTTATTTTATTTTATATATTTATTTATCACTTTATTTTAATTTATATTTTATATATTTATTAATCTAATTTTTTCAACTAAGTTTTTGTTTATGTTTGATTTTTTTTTGTTTCCTCCTTCAATGTTAGAGGATTTTTTTAAAAACTAAATGCAAATGGACTATACTAGAAAAACCGAAAACCGAACCGGCAAAAACCGTTAAAAACCGGGCCGGTTCCTATTATAAACCGAACCGGTCCGGTTTTTAAAATTAATTGAAAAACCGGACCGAACCGAACCGGTTTCACCCCTAGCAATTACACCCTCTATAGTTGAAAATTTGAACGCTTATCTTATGGTTCCAAAATTATGTAATTTGAACTATCCTTACCAACTCTGTTAACTTTCTTTGCTATAACTTATTAGTTTGAACTTTGATTTGAGGGCGAGAACAAAAAGTTTCTCTGATAATACCTTTTCTCTACTCGATCTATTGATATTATAGATATATTTCTTGTCTCTACATATGATGTAACGCCCCGTTACGAGAAAGTTAAAAATGAATATTATTTTAAAAATAATGTTAATCAGGCTCGATCGATTAATTAGAATAGAAATACCGTGTTATTTCAACAAGGGTATTATGGTAATATTTCCCGAAAAACCTCGAAATTCAAACCTTGTGATTTGACTAATATTTTGATATGAAATTGATCGTCTCGATGTCAAGATTCCAACGCAACTGACGGTTCATCATTCCGAGACCCGAAGATCAAGTTATGGACGTTTTAAGGTGAGTGGCAATTTCGTAATTATGGTAACTCGAGATTTTAACCTAAGAGATGACTTCTCATTACCAATTTTCAGAATTCATTCTCTCCTTCTCTTCCTCATAGTCACGCCGCCACCATCAAAGAAGAGAAAGAAATTTTCCGCCTCGTTTTTTCGTTTCATTCTTCGATTGATCGTGATTCGGGTTTTGAATTCAAGCGTATTGGGAATCAATTTTGGACACAAAAGTAACGAAAACTCTCTTCCTCTTTTTCTTCTTGTTTCCGTGAGCCTAGGGATAGTAATTGATGAGTTTTCATCAATTTTGTTAATTAGGAGATCGTTGTAATCGCATGGAATCGAGAAGGGAGAATCAGAAGCCTTTTTCACGAATTTCGTTTGGCGGGTAAGCATTCATGATTGATTTATCAATCATTAAAATTCTGAAAATTAATCATTTATATTTCCATGAATACCAAGAACCCTAACCTTTGATCCAACCTCCATAGTTTCCAAATTTTCCAAACCTTGGCCAAACACCCAATCGATTTTGATTACCGATCCTAATACCTAGAACCATCAAGATTGATCACCATAGCTATGAAACCGCGACCCGAAGGCCATGACCAGCCGCGGCCCACACACCACCCACTCCCCCAACTATAGCCCAGTTCCCTTTGTCGTTTGTTTTCCGTTCTTTGATCCATCGAACCCCAAATCTTTTGTATAATTTTAGGATATTTTAATTTTTATTTTAAGTTATTTAGGACCTTCGTTTCAGGTCTGATTCATCAAGGGAAGTAGCGTTAATTTTCGGACTTAAGCGATATCGAGGTGAGTTAACGGTTTATTTGTTGGTGGGGTTTTAGAGAAATCTAAAGCTCTTACCGTAGATTTTATGATTCAATATATTTAAATATAATATTCTGGAGTTTTAGGAAGTGATTGCATGTTGGAAACACCGAAAAATCATTTGGTGAAACAATTTTTCGGTTAGAACTAGTTTAGTCGTTTTTCGGCAATTTTTGATGTTTTTCGATTCTATTTGATTCTGATTAATTTGGGAGTTAATTCTGTAATATTATGGAGTATTTTATGAAGATTTTGCATGATATTTGAGTTGAGAATGATTAAGATCGAATTGTTAGTTTTGACGGTTTTTCGGCAGTTTTATCGTATTGATGTACTTGCATGCTTTATTTAGATTCATTGAGTTGCTGTATTTTAATTGTGTTTGCTGATTGTGAATGAACATTATCAAGAGGATAATGTAAAGAGATTGTGGAATGATAACTTGACAGGTATGTTAAACTAATATGAGGTTACGAGCTCATACTTAGTAAAAATAGTTATGAGAGTGAGCTCATAACGACTAATGGACGTTGCTCGTATGAATGGTCCATTAGGGGATTAGTTATGGTTACGACTGTAACTAAGTGCCTAAGAAAGGTTTGTAGTCCCGAGAGACCGCCTTCTTAGTGGATGGTTTGAAAGATTGATTGATTGTGTCATGTTAATTTAGAGTTGGCTTATGTTTTGGATTGGGATATGTATTGGGAGGATTATTATGAATGTTGGTCTTGGATATGGAATTAGTTATTAATTGCCTAGTCATGTAAAGAGATTGAATGTGAGGTTTAAGTGATGTTTTGTGTGAAAGAGACATTGAAGAGTGTTGAGTGTTGGGACTCGGTATAAGTTGTTAGAGATTATTTAAAACTTTACCTTCGTTTAGATCGTTTTCTCACTGGTTTTAGCCTCACAGTGCTATCTGTGGTTTCTTTTCAGGTAACAATGGACCGAGAGGTGGCGGTTGATGAAGTGGAAGAGATGAGAGTTCATGTCATGGTGGCTAGCCAAATGCATCTTTAATTTCATTGAGATTAAGAATAAAGTATTCGAATTTTATTGACTATATTTTGTTTTATGAGATTTGAGACTCATGTTAGTTTTGAAACATTTTGTTATTTGATTTAGCTCATTGTTTTTGTTTCAAAGATTGTAACTCCGGAGTTGTTGATTTTATTTAATTGACTATTTGGTTGAGGATTTTCATATTTTTCAATAAATGTCATTTATTGAGTCTTCCGCTGCATTAACTATGTTTGTTTTAAACTCTGAAAAGTCGGGTCTTTACATATGATTTTTTAGGGTCTAATTTAACAATTTAAAAAAATAATTTGTCAAATTAAATTGGGGTCATTTGTTCAAATTAAAAGTTCAAGAGGTGGTAATGATCATAAACCCTATAGTTCAGGGGTGATTTTTTTTTTCTTCAACATATATATTTATACACACATAATGTAAGTATTTATAACTTCTAAGTATTATTAATGGTAGGTAAGTATGACTTTTATAATTTAACGAAGTATCCGTTCAAATAAATAAGGTTCATGTGAAAGAGACTAAACGACCTTCTTACAAATAGTTACTATAATTAGTCTTTTTTACATATTCCTCATTTATTTAAATGCTTAGTTCGCTAAATTATAAAACTCATTTTTTACCTTATATAAGTAGTACTTAAATGTTATAATTTTAAAGAAAAAAATTATCACTTAATTCAATTAAAATGAAATGAAATATCAGTTTAATAAAAGAATAAGCCATCTGTGTAAATGACAATATAGATGTTTGATTTATTATGTGTGTTATTACTAGTTTAGTTTAAACTCAGATTTGATGATTGTGGAGATAATTTTTAAATATCATTTTTTATAAATAAAAATTGGCAACGTTCAAAACTTATGGAATGTAAGTATGATTTTTGTAATTTAGCAAAGTATGCGTTCAAATAAATAAGGAACACGTGAAAGGGACTAAACGAAATTTTTATGTCCAATAACTATAATTAGTCTTCTTTACGTGTTCCGTATTTATTTGAATACTTAGTTCGCTAAATTATAAGACTCATTTTTACCTTCCATAATTAGTATTTAAATGTTATAATTTTATAAAAAATAAATTATCACTTGATTAAATTAAACTGAAATAAATAATATTTTTAATAAAAGAATAAGCTATTTGTATTATCACTTTATTATACGTGTCTTACTATGCGGTAGAACTCTAATTTTATGATTGTGGAGATAAGTTTTAACAAATATATATATATATATATATATATATATATGTAAAAGTTTATAATGTTTAAGAATAACTTATGGAAGGTAAGTATGATTTTTGTAATTTAGCGAAGTATGCATTCATATAAATAAGGAACATGTGAAAAGGATTATATGACTTCTTACCTGTAGTTACTATATTTTGATACGTTTTACGTGTTTCTCATAAATTTGAATACTTAATTAGTAAAATTACAAAAAATCGTATTTACCTTCCATAAGTAGTACTTCAACGTTATAAATTTAGGGAAAAAAAAATTATCACTGAATTAAATTAAAATGGAATAAGTTATCTTTTTAATAAAGGAATAAATGATAAATTTGGGTAAAATACTATTTTAGTCCTGAACTTTCACTCAGGTTTCATTTTCGTCGCTAAACTTTTAAAAGTTATAATTTTCATCCCTGGACTTTACGATTCGTTTCGTTTTGGTCCCTCCATATGTGTTTTTTCATCTAGAACACTACCAGAGGGCTCATGTGGCGTGTAATTGATGATGTGACATTATATAAATATACAAAGGGGTTAAATGACGTGGAAAAACGAATATACAGTGACGTTTAAGACTAAAATTAAGGAGAAAAATATGAAGTTAACCTCCTTATATATTCGTTTTTCCATGATATTTAACCTCACAGTATATTTCTATAATGTCACATTATCAATTACAATGCCACATAAACCCTTCATTAGTGTCCTAGACGGAAAAACAAAGATGGAAGGACTAAAATGAAACAAATTGTAAAGTTCAAGGATGAAAAATGCAACTTTTGAAAGTTCAGAGACGAAAATGAAACTGAAGTGAAAGTTCAGGGACCAAAATGGTATTTTACCCTAGATTTATTATATGTGTATTATTACGAGATTAAACTCTGGTCTGCTAACCGTGGAGATAACTTTTAACGAACATTATATATATAGTTTATAACAAGTATAACTTATTTTAGGTAAGTATGGTTTTTGAAATTTTAGCGCAGCATTCAAATTAAATGAGGAATACATGAAAAGGTCTAAATGACTTTCTTATGTATAGTTACTTTGATTTAGTCATTTTTATGTGTTTCTCATTTATTTGAATAGTTACTTCGCATAATTACAAAATCATATTCACCTCCCATAGGTATTATTCAAATTTTTAAAATTTATTGAAAACTTTATCACTTAATTAAATTATTATATTTTTTTATTAAATAATAAGCCACCTATATAAACGAGAACATACAAGTTAGGTTTATCAATTAAGTCTTACCACTAGATTAAACTCCATTGATAATTGTGGAGATAACTCTTAACGATCATTTTCTTTAATTTAAAAATTATTACGTATTACTTATAGAAGGTAAATATGATTTTTGTAATTTAGAAAAATAAGTATTCAATTAAATGAGCAACACGTGAAAAAGAACTAAATGAGGCCTTATTACGTCTTGTTACTATAATTAATTCTTCTTACACGTTCCTTGAATACTTATTTCGCTAAATTATAAAAATCATGTCGGCAGTATTTTGAACATTATAGTTTATTGAAAAAAAGTCATACCGAATTAGATTAAAAAAATTTGTCTTTTAGATATCTTTACATACAATATCACAAAAGTTAGATTTATTATCGAAACTTATATAAAAGAAAGATGACATACTTTCATCTAAAATTCAAGAAAAAAATCGAATGAATTTTATACAACAGTTGTAGAAAGTTCATAAAATCTATCTAATTATAATTAGACAAAGAAAGATATAGAAAAAAACAAACAATTCAAACCATAAATAAAAATATAAGAAATATCAATTCACAAGCTTAAACTCTACGTGTGTTTAAACCCTAACTTTATCTAATTAAATTTAAACCCTGAACTTTAATTTAAGTGATTCAATTTATATTTATATCTAAAAAAACTATAAAATAACTCAAAATTTAGTTAGTAAATCACCAAAAGATAAAAGTAACAAAACATATGTAACATAATCACAAAAATGCTCTGGGTGTAAATGGGATGGGATGGGGTGTGGTGTAAATGGGGCGGGGCGGGACCCCATTTACACCCCGCCCCACTCCAATGAACTTTATCCCCTGCCCCAAACCCCTCCCTGTTTATTAAACAGGTATGGGGGTGGGGCAGGGGCTAAACGGGCAGGAGAAAATTGTTAAAAATGCATGATTTCGTATACATTTTTATTAAAATTCAATTTTTTTTCAATGGTAATAGTGCATAAAAATAAACAAATAAAACTATCCATCATAATCCATATCAAAATAAACATAGGAAAATTAAATTACAAAACAAAAAGTAGCTAAACGGGGCGGGGCGGGGTGTAAACGGGAGGAAAAAGATTTCCCTGCCCCGTACCCCGCCCCATTTATTAGGCGGGTTTGGCGGGGTTGGGGCGGGGAAGTGGTGTCGGGGTTTTAGCTTTCACCACTAATTTCAACTATAAAAAATGACACAAAAAATTCAAAACTGACACTAAAATAGTCAAATCTTGCCATAGATTTTAAATAGTAAAAAGTGAGTGTTTAAACTTGACACCAAAATATTTCATTAGCCTAACCTATATTTGTTAGTTATATCATTTTGGAAATATTTCAAAACATTTGCTATTTTTGAAATTAATCATAAAAAAAATATCATCGGTTGAAATTTCTTATTAAAATAAAGGTAAACTGTAAATAAGACCCCTGCAGTTTTGGTCAAATGCATGAACACCCCCTGTAGTTTAAAAGTGGTAAATCACACCCTTGTAGTTTTCAAATTATGCCAATGATTTAGATGATTCAAAATGTTTTAGAATCCTCATTTTGGACTTTATCAGTAAACAAAGGGTTAGTGACTTCAATCATTTTGAATCTTTTAATGATGATAAAATCTTTTATTTTTTTCATAATTTTGAAATTTTGAAGTGACCGTAACGTAGAACACGAAATGAGGATTTCAAAATATCTTGAATCATCCAAATCGGAGTTTAAACAAAGAAGTTATGACTAAAATAAAGTTAATGATGTTTGAGGGGAGGGGTCTCATTGACATTAATTTGGAATTATAAGGGTGTGATTTTCCATTTCTAAAATACAGAGGTATTCATACATTTGACCAAAACCAAAATGGTCTCATTTGCATATTACCCTTAAAATAAATCCTAAAACTCCCACTTATGTCTCGGGAAAACTGGGTATATAGCTCAAATTCTAAAACGCTAAAGCATAATGAGCCTGAAAGAAATAAATAAAACAAAAGGACCCAAGTGAATTTTCAAATGAAAATAAAATGAAAAAGATGAAAATGTACAATATAAGATTTGATACTGTACTTTATCAATCTGGGTTTCTAAAAAGATTGTCTTCTTCGATGGATAATGAGTTTTACATCATGACCTCTGTTCGAGATCCGATGATGCCCATGCTTTTTGTTTCTGCTTCCGTTTCTATTCCAAATCCGCCATCATATCTCAATTTCAAAACTTAGATGTCGGAGAATAGAAGAGAAAAGAGGGAGATGAGGACAAGAGAGACGAGGAAGAAAATAGATGGGAAAATAGAGAGATGTTAAACCTTAAACTTTTTGATTTTAATAAACTTGAAAGAAAGCTTGATTAACACAAAAAGTTTAATTTAAAACAGATGCTTAAGACGTTATAATAGAGAAAGCTTAGCAGTACGAAAATGACAGAGCGTAAAAGACTGTTATGATAGTGCGCTCGATGCAAGGTACCAAGACAGAATTATAACGAGAGGGAAAAAGATCGACACAATGATATGATTAACGTGAGAAACCTCCAACTGGTAAAAACTCACGGAGCCTCGCCCAGAAAAAGTCCACTAGAATCGTTAATCGTTCAATACAAATATAAATAAAAAAGCACAAATAAAAAGAACTCCCTTCTTTGTTTTTGTCTTTGATTTCTCCTTGCAACGACGACGTCTACAATGGATTCGATCACAAGCTCCCCTTGTGGCGATTTGATTCAAGAACCTTTCGTTCTTGTTTTGATCATACCACAAGCTCCCCTTGCGGATTTAGACCAAGGAACTCCCTTCCTTGATGTGTGAGTAAGACGACTTCTTCCTCCCGAAGAATCAAATCACTCTCCAAAAAATTACAATATAAAATATTTTAATGATAAACCTTATAAAATGCACTCTCACATAAATAATATAATAAGCACAATAGGCTAATAAAAGTGAGAGCAAATATGAAAAGCTTGGGTGAATCTAGCTAAAAGAGAAGCCTTCAATTTATAGGCAACACTTTGAATCTTCAAATAAGGAAATCTGGAAATCGGAAATCTGCCAGCTATAACCATTGCAACATCTTCGGCTCGAATTAAGGAGTGATGAAATTATTCTCATTTAAACCAAAGATTTTCCATTTCAAAAATCTTCCATAAGAGGTTGCTGCTAGCTGTTCAAAATGTCAATTCTATGCAAGAAGACAACTAAGAGATTCCAATCAATCAATTAATCAAATCACATATTGGTGATTTGGAGATTTGAATAAACACACCTTATATGAGTAAATTAATAGCCAAGGAATCACCAAAACAAAATAGGTTTTTGTCAAATTAAATTGCCAACCATTTAAATCAAATAAAAAGGAAAAAGTACATTTATATTTTCCAACAAGAGATGAGGAAGAGAATAAAAGTTGATTTCAGATATGTCATCATGATTTTTGTCTCATGCCATAGAATTTGATGAAGAGAATAGAAGAGAAAAGAGAGAGATGGGGAAGAAAAGAATCTAATCTTGAATGGAATTTTGCGTTTAAAAAAAAGAGAGAGAAAGAAATAAAAAAGAAAAAGAAATAATAAACACAAAAAAGGAGAGAGAATGTAAAGAAGAGAGAGAGACATTTAATGAAAGGAAGGTAAATTAGGTATATTTAAAAATATGATTCTCTAAAAAGGCTATAATACATAAGAAATTTTAAAGGCTAGAAAAACATAGGGTATAGCCATTTTAAGCTATATGTTAGATTATCCCATTATGTCTCTCATTTTTAAAACTTTTTGTGCCGATCTCATCACCTAGCTAATTCAAATTGTTTCAAAAAAGAAAATTAAAATTATAAATAAATCCAATTAGATAAATATCAAGTTATTTGGTAAATAATAGTAAAAAAAAAAAAGAAGGGTTAAATGCACCACTTACCCCTGCACTTTCAAGTTTTTTTTAATTTACACCCTTGGATTATCAATTTAACTCTATTTTCCATTTTCCGTTAAAAACAATGTTAAACTTAACCGTTTTTATTTTTTTATTTGGTAAATATCAAGTTATTTGGTATACAAAAGTAAAAAAAAAAAGGGTTAAATGCACCACTGACTCCTGCACTTTCAAGTTTTTTTAATTTACACCCCTGAATTATCAATTTAACTTTTTTCACCCCTACATTTTCTATTTTCCATTTTCTGATTGTTCAGTTTTCGAACCGGCCATTTATTCAATTCAATCAATTAATTGTTCCGAAAAAAGTACATTGTCTGGGCAATTCAAAGGGATGAATAAAAAAATTCATTACTATTAAATTCAGAATAATAAGTTTTAGATTACCTATACTTTATTAATCACTAAAATTAATAATAAAAATATAAATCACGGGTCAAATTAATAATTTACTTAAAATATATAAATAAATACAAGGAGAAAATAAAGTGGAAGTTTTGTTCAAAAAAATGATTTAAAAATTAACTCGGTCATATTTATATATCAAACTGTTTTTATAGTTTCGAATAGTTTAACAAACCCTCACTTTTTAATTTAAAATTTATGAGTTTAAACAAATAAAATATGAGATATTAAACATATCTAATAAAATAGGTTAGACTAATGAAACCAAATCCGTTCTACCCACCTTTTTACCAAATAATATTCTTAGTGAATAAATTAAAACTAAAAATTTAAATGGATACAACCCTTAAGTTTGAGGGTCTTTTTTAAAAAAAAAATTAAGCTCAAAATTTGACTAAGATTTAAAAAAAGTTGGGATAAATAATTAATCAATAAATTACATTTTAAAAAATGCAAAATGTAAATAATATCCATGTGGTTTGGGTCAAATACAAACACACACTCCTATAGTTAAAAATGACAATTTCATATCAACGCTGTTAATTTTCTTTTAGTCATAATTTTTTCGTTTGAACTCTGATTTGGATGATTCAAGATGTTCTTGAATTCTCGTTTCAAGCTCTATGTTATGGTCACTTTAAAACTTCGAATTCATCAGTAAATAAAATGATTTATGAGTTCAATCATACCTAATGTTTTGATCAAGATAACTCTTTTATTTACAGATAATTTCAAATTTTCAAAGTGATCATAACGTGAAACTCGAAATGAGGATTCTAAAACATTTTGAATCATCTAAATCAAAGTTCAAACGAAACAAGTATGATTAAAAAAAAGTTAACGACATTAGTAGAGGAGGGTCAAATTGCATAATTTTATAACCATAAGCGTATAAATTTTCATTTTTACTTTCAACGGGAAGCACAACGGTCTTATTTATATTTTACCCCTTTAAAAAATAGAAGATAAAAAATCAAATTTATCATCCAACGATGGATATTAACAACGGGGTTTGGGTTGGAGGATAATTTAACTGGGGGGTGAAAATAAAAAAGCTTTATCCTTGTTTAGGCGTACAAAATGGTCCCAAAGTTAATGAAAAAAAAAATGGAAATATTTATGAATGAATTTAACATGACTTTCCGGCGGTCCCTTTTGTGATAGGGACGAATTCAGTACACGGAAAACCACATTAATCTTCATCTTTTTAAATTTTTTTTCCGTACTTAAATCATGTGTTGATTCTTGATGGATCGGACGATTGATTTAATTTAATTCTTTTAGCGATCACATCATTTTGGATCCAATGATTTTCCAAACTCAAATGAATAAAATTTAGCTACTTTTAAAATGAATATTTTTTAAATAATGGTAGGTTATTAAAGAAATTAGAAAACGTTCCACATTTTTAAACATTTTAGCAATCGTGATAGAACTAATGTTGTATACCTTTGAATATGAGTTGGCGTGCACTAATTAAATACACTTATGTTCATGTTTATGTTTCATTAGCTCATGTTTACGAGTTTAATTCAAATGTACAATAATTTTTTAATTTCTTTAATAACTTAAAATTATTTTATTTAAGTAAATCTCGTTGAAAGTAGCCAATCATACCTAAAGTGAAAAGATTAAAATAATACATATAAAAAAATTAGTAACTTTAATTTTAGACTATGTGGTTTATTGGTTGACTATTTAAAAAAAGGATTGGAAGTTTTATTCAAATGTAATAAGTTAGTTTGGATTGGACGTTGTTTTGAAAGTAATTTTATGTTTTTCAGAATAAAATAATGTATATTTATATAGTTTTCTGATAAAAAAATTCTCAACTTCTTTAAGGGGTGTTTAGAGTGCAGGTGTTGTGTATGGGAATGGGCTTTTAAGCCCATTCCAATATTTGGTAACCCTCATTTTATTGGTGGTCTTTGGCATTTTATTCCCATTATTAATATTAGTTTTGGCAATTGGCATTTTATTCCCATCACTAATGTCACTATTGGTATTTGGGAGAGAGAATTAGGTTTGTTCAAAGTTCAGGTGATGTGACTACTTTGTTTTTTTATTTAATTTTTAATTCATAATCACAAAATTTAATTTAAGTTTTTTTTTTTTAAACAACAATTTAATTTAAGTTTTAAAACTTAAAGCTACACAGTTTTCACTGTCACTTTTTTTAAAAAAATCACCACCACAGAAGTTCTATTTTTATTTTAATATCTTTGTTTACTTTTAAATTAATTTTTGTCTTTTTCCTTAATTATAAAGATGTTTTTTTTTACAGATGCTTTAAATTATAAGTCTTTTTCTTTAATTATAAAGATGTTCTATTCTCTAAATAACACATTATGTATCTCAAACGTATCTGTATCATATTTTTTTGAAAAATTGACATATCGTCGTATCTGTATCGGATCATATCCGTATCACGTATTTGGATCCATGCTCTTAGCCAAGGGCTAATAAAAAATTGAAAACATAATAATAATAATAATGTTTCATCAATTTTATTTTATTTTATTTAATGAAATAATATTTAAAAGGAAATTAAAAAAATTCAAACTTATAAATAAATATAGTTGATAATTTTAATTTAATTTAATTTAATATTATTAATTAATTTTTTCAAATTTTTAATTAAATTTTATATAATAATTAAATAAAATAACAAATCATATTCCTTCCTACAAAAACAATAATCATATTCCCATAAACCAAATTCTATCACACTCCAAACACAGTCATCATATTCTCAGGCATTTGAATCTCATTCCAGCACACTCCAAACACAGGCATCAAATTCCATCCATTTTATTTCATACTACTTATTCCCAGACATCTAATTCTCAGGCATTCAATTCCGATTCCCGCACTCCAAAGGCCCCCTAAAAGTTTTAATTGATAATTTATTTCTTTTTCAGAAAATTACATTATTTTTTAATTTAAAAATATAGATTTTTCATTATTACTTTAATTATATAAATATCTGACCATTCAAAAAAAAGTAGGAGTAATTTTGAAAAGAAAAAAAAAAGTATAGAAAATAACTTTCTAAGAATTGTGGTTCAATTTTTTAGCATAGTAATATTCTATCATTCAACTGGTTTTAAAAAAATAAATTTTGATTTTTTCCTTTACATAAATTTCATTTCACTCTAATAGAGAAAGTATTCTATTTCAGTAAAAAAAAATAGTCCGAGAAATCTCACATCACATTTTTTTCTTTTGTAAAAAAAATAAAAATAAAATAAAAAAATATTGATATTTTTTAAAATAGTAAAAGTTTTGAAAATGTTAAAAAATAACATTTTTTAGATTGAGATTTTGAGAAATGCTAAAAAAATGTCACTGGTTAAGATTTCTCTTTTTAAAAACTATAGATGGTAAAATAGATAGTGTATTATTGGTGGAAATGGTGTGATCAAACTAGATGGTGGTGGATGACATACAAGTGCCCATGATCAATAAGTAATAGTAGTTATGAGTGAATGTCGTGTCCTACGAGGATAGTTAAAGATAAACTATTTTCATGTATTAAAGAGTCATAAATTATGCTTAATATAAAATCAGTGAAACAAAAAGAGTAAATGGATCCAACACTTGGTGTAGATCAGAGAGTGTAAAGACCCGACTCTTTATTTTGAAAATAAAACATAAATGATGCAAGCGAAAGACTTTAAATCAATTAAACTTGTAAATCAATGGAAATAACCATTCATCATTCCAAAAGTGAACTAAAAATCCATAATCATTTCCAAATATGGGGTGTGTATCTCTTTTATCATAAAACAAAGGGTAAAATGCACCAATGACCCTTGCATTTTTATGATTTTTTAATTTACACCCCTACACTTTCAATTTGTCTTTTTTCACCCCTACACTCCTACACTTTAAGTATTCCAACTTCCGTCCAATTGAAAAGTTAAATCTAACAGCCAACATATTTTTATTTTTTTATAATTTATTTGATTTGTGAAATGACCAATTTCCCCCAAATTTGACCTTACTAACAAAACTAACCACTGTAAAAAAAAAAAAACCTTAGCCAAAATCTCTAGAAAATTAGGGCTTTATGCACCTTCTCTTCTTCTTCTTTGACAACATCAATTCGTCTTAGACAGTTCTTCTGGGTGTTATCAAGAGCGTCGAGAAGAAAGATCCTAGTGGAGCCAAAGTCACACCAAATCTGTTGTCAAGAAGAAGTAAGCCTTCCATGATTTGTCGTCAAATCTTGTCCCTGCTAATTGAGAAACAATCTTTACATTTACTTCACAAGTATTTTGAAGAAAATGATATTTCGTTAGAATGGAGACCTGTTCCCAAGTAAAATGCTAAGAAAATTATGTTACCCCACCCTAGCTTCTACTTGTGCAACTGTCAATGACGAATTGATGTTGACGAAGGAGAAAAGAAGGTTTTCTTTTTACTATTGAGTGGTTAGTTTTGTTACTAAGATTAAATTTGAGGAAAATTGGTCATTTCACAAATCAAATAAATTATAAAAGAAAAAAAATGTTGGCTGTTAGATTTAACATTTCAATTGGACGGAAATTGGAATATTTGAAGTGTAGGGGTGAAAAAAACTAAATTGAAAGTGTAGGAGTGTAAATTAAAAATTCATGAAAGTGCAGGGGTCATTGGTGCATTTTACCTTAAAACAAATTCAAAAGTTCAAAGTTCAACAAATTCTACAAATTCAAAGTAAAATGTTCAAGTATAAATAAACACTCTCATGAGCTCAACAAACTAAGTTAAAAGTAGTAAATAAACATAAATGTCCATGGACTCATAAAACCACTCTAGTCCATCTCGTCATCACCATCCCTAGAGATCAAGCTACACCAACTCCACGGTCACGACTGCAACTCTGTCTTGTACCGAAAAAGTAGTATCATTAGCAAAAACGCACTTAATGAAGATAAACTGAAAATAAAGTAACTTTAGATCTCAAATCCAAATCCGGATTTGCGTCCAATAAACCTACTAACTCTTGACTACCCAAAACATACTTCAAAACGAATCAATATAACAAATCCCAAGTTACATGATATCTAAAACAAAAGGTAGTCAAGTCACCCTAGCTCATAATTCCATAATCAAAATCAATGCCTCATATAATTACATCTCCCAAAGTTTAAACAAGTACATGCTAAGTTCACGTAGCATCAACATTACTTATTTAATATATTCATGTGAATAATGATAAATAATGTAAATTCATGCAGCCTCATCAATATCTCACCCAATAATAAAGGTGTTACCAGTTCGGTTCTTGACAAAAACCAGAACTAAATGGGTAAACAATTAACAAAAAAGATGGAACTGGAACCAGTTTAGAATCGAACCGGTTTCTGGTTCGGTTCTGGTTCCTCATCGGTCTCAATCGATCCGGTTCCAGTTCCGGTTCAATTCGGGTAGGACAGTGAGTTTGCTTCAAATAATTCATATAAAGTCCAAAAATCATAAAATTTATTCCTATTATAGAAACCAATCCAAAATCATATATTTCACAAATAATTCAATTCAAACTCATAAAATCCTTCCTCAAAATTCATATATATGTCGATGTTCATCCAATCTAAAATCATATATATCACAAATAAATCAATCCAAACAATATTTGGTTCCTATATTTTTGTTTTTATATTTAATTATATGCATATCGGTTCGGTTCTGGTTCCTTATCGATTCTAACTTCAAAAACTAGAACCGAACTGTTAGCTTATCGGTTCTTACAAAGGAGAACCGAACAGGAACCACATGCACAAGTTTCAATTCGGTTCCATGCATTTCCGGTTCCTCTTGCACCCCTACCCAACAATATGCAAAGTACACACTGCCTTTACATTTCTCTTAATTTCATTCAATAGTATGCAAAGTACACGCAAAGAACACTTCCACATGTGAATAACGACAGATGATGCAAGTACATGTAGCCTATGCATGATCCCGTTATCTCACCCAAAGACAAGCAAAGTACATACAACCTTTACAACCCTCATATATATGTATCATAGCAAATCATGAATAATACCAAATAATGAAAGCTCCCACAAACTAAACATCATCTCATTATTCATCACCTTATTCTTGCAAAGTTCACACAGCTTTTACATTCCTCATGATACATATATAGCAAAACAACGAATAATAACAAACAATGCAAGCACATGCAGTCTATGCATTATCTCACTATTATGCTTTCATATAATCATGTGTGATATAATAAACAAAGCCACACGGTACATTAAACGTAAACAGAGTCCCAAGGTACAGTAAACATAAACAGATTCTCAAAGTGCAATAAACTTAAACACAGCCCCATATAAGCATTAAAGTAAATAGGTTCCCAAGAACAAGAAATAGACCAAAGTCTCATGACTTCTATTATTTCAATCAAATTTCCATAATCTGCAAATCCATGACATCTCACAATTCCATGCTCAAACATAATCTTATAAATCCCAATCATCAAAATATAAATACGATAACTCAGAAAATCTCAAGTGAATATTAAAAGTAACAATTCTAGCATAAGTCAAGTATCCAACTTCAAACCCAAAATTCACCTGAGGTAATAACCCAAACTATACTCCCAAATCCTATTCCATTATATTAACTATGCTCGTATTCTCTTATTTCTAAAATTAAACTCATCTCCTGAATCATACGAATCGTTCATGCATTTTGGTTCCTAACTTTACCGTAAATTCTTTTTATCCTCACATTTGAGCAATAAAGTAAAGTAACAACAAGAAAATTCTCCTCCAATGGAATCAAGCACCACCTACAAGTGAAATTTAACTAAAAATATTCAATTAAACCAAACAAACATCAAACGAAATAATTAAAAGCAAAAAGAACAAAACAACCTTTTAACAATTTTTAAGGGAAGATGGTTTAAGTTTCTTTTGAGGGAATGAGAAGTAAAACTAAGCTCAAGAGTAAGAGATATGACATACAAATTTAAGAGAAAAAGAAAAAGAAATGGAATCTCAAGTTCCACTAACTTAGATATTGATATTTCATATCAAGAACACTAAAACAAACATATCTCAGAAAAACGAAGAGTGTGATATCTTACGGGTTCAAAACAGAGTTTGGATGAAGAAGTTATGACGAAAATACTTTAAAATTTAAACAAAACTCTAAGAAAAGAAAAAAAAAAGATGATTTTGGCCAAGTCTACATTCAAAGGTTTTTGGTTTTTCAAATTAGCTTGGTACTTGATAAAATTAAAATAATATGATAAACTAAAGAGAAGAAAAAGAATAGAGAGAAAAGATAAGAGAGGAAAACGGTATAAGCCGAAGACTACATTGTGATTTGCTTCTTATGAATCTCAAGTCTATTACATTGTTTATATAGAAAACCTAACCTAGATAAATAAGGAAAATATAATCTAAATAGAAAAAGATAAACTTAATATGAAAATATAATTATCATAAGAAATAAGATAAATAAGAAAAATATACGTAAGAGAATAAACTAAATTGGAAAATATTTTTTGTCAAATCGTCGTTGTGGCCACAAACACTCGTTTATACAAAACCGACCATTGCCAAACTCGTATACCCTCATTCAAGTTGGAGCATGGAGGTCACGAAATGCCCAATTTGTAAAATATGATCGAAAAAGAAGGTTCTTGTTCAAGAGCTTGGAGAAAAAAATTGTTTCTGATGAAACGTCTTAATTCATCATTGACTGAAAGGACTCTTCTTGAGTTCCTTTCATGGTCATTTTTATCATTGACCGAAAGGACTCTTCTTGAGTTCATTTCATGGTCGTTTTCATCATAAGAACTCTTTTTGAGTTCTTGTCTTCGGTTATGGTTCTATTGAGGAACCTCAATTTGTTCTTTACACAAATATTGTTGTTTATCAAACGTTTATCATCATCGTTTCAATCAAGAAACAATTTTTTTTCATAACAAGGAAGAAGATGAAATTTGGGTTTTGGGCCATAAACACTACATAGGCGGCATAAAAATCTGGGATTGAAGGGAAATCACAAAATTGGCTATGACTAAGGATATGATTGTGGAAGATGGTCTAAATTTGATATGATTGTGGTGGGAATTGTGACTAGAGGATTCAATAATGTTAAAGGGAAAAGTGAAAGAATAGAGAGGAAAAGAATAAGCGGGGTAAAACAATATAAACTTTAAAGACTACATATAATTTTCTTTATTATGAATCTCAAGTCTATTACATTGTTTATATTTAAAACCTAACCTAGATAAATAAAGAAAATATAACCTAAATATAAAAAGATAAACTTAATAGGAAAAGATAATTATCATAAGAAATAAAATAAATAAGAAAAATATATCTAAGAGAATAAACTAAATAGGAAAATATTTTCTGTCGAATCGTCGTCGCGGCCACAAACACTCATTTATGGAAATGGATTTATTAGTATGCCTTATGCTATTATTTCTCTGATAAATTTGTGATTAAATTTCAGAGTGGGATTTTGTTTATTGTTGATATTTGAAGTGGCTCTATTATTATAGAATTGTTAAATGGTTTGGAGTAGTTATGCCAGTTTATGATTTTGATAATGGTTCGAAGTTGTTCTGCTGGCTTACTTCTAATTTGTTACTCGGATAATTATGTAATCGTTCCTATTTGCATATAATTATGGGAGGAATGATAAGATAATACATCGACAATGTGTACTTTCATTGTTTGGTATTATTCATTTTTGTGATTAATATATATGTATCATGAGTAATGTAAAGACCGCGTGTACTTGGCATGAACGAGGGGATGAATAATGAGATAATGTTTAGTTTGCGTGTACTTTGTATACTATTGAGTGGGATAACGAGATAATGTTGAGATTGCGTGTACTTGCATTTTTTGTCACTATTCACACATGGAAGTTTTATTTATGAGAAATATAAAGATTTCGTGTACTTTGCATACTTTTGGATGAGATAATGAGAAATGTAAAGACTGCATGTACTTTGCATACTATTGGGTGAGATAATGAGATAATGTTGAGTTTGTATGTACTTGCATTATTTGTCATTATTCACATGTTGATATTTTAAATAAGTAATCTTGAGATTGCGTGTACTTAGCATGTACATGTTTAAAGTTTTGGGAGATGTAATGTTAATTGTGAGTTTGATTATGTGTAACATTGTCATGAGCTTGGTTGTGACTTGACTACTTGTTGGTATTAGAAGATTATATGTTATTGGAAGATGTTATGAGGAGTTATCTTGATGTCATGATTGGGGTAGTCAAGAGTTAGCATGTTTGTTGGACACAAATCTCGATTCGGATTTGGAACCTAAACTTACTTTTCTTTATGTTTTATCTTCACTAGGTGTTTTCACTCATGATATTACACTTTCAGGTGCGAGACGAGATTGTGGTCACTGTCGTGGAGATGATGCTGCTTGATTCATGGTGATGGTGCTGGAGATGGACTAGTGGTCGTTTTAAAGTTCATGGACTAATTTTATATTATTATTGAAACTTGGTCTGTAAGCTCTTTTGAGCACTTTTTACACTTGAACCTATTTTATGTTTTAATTTATGAACTTGACAACTTTATGGATTTTGAAACTCCTTATTTATGATGAAAATGGATGTGCATCCCAGTTTACAAAATTATGGGTTTTACCCAAAACTGGTTATCAAGTGTTTAGTACTTAAAAAGTCTTTCGCTTGCGTTTATTATGATTTATTTTGAAAATAAAAAGCCGGTCTTTACAGTTTTCGTCATATTAGTAGTAAAAAAAATATCTCATCGGTATTATACAATAAGTTCTTTTATTATTATAGCTAACGGAAAAGTAACCATATAAACCAAATATATATATATTTTACAAAAAATCAATAATTAAATTTTAACATTTTGAAACTCGATAACCAATTAAACTTATTTCGTTAAAATTATGGGTTAAATTATAACATTTTTAAGTGACCAAAATAGAAACTAGACCTAAAATTCAGAGGAGAAAAGTGTAATTTATCCTATATTTTTTAATAACACTTTTACTTGTGAAATGCCTAATAAATATAAAAAAATGACAAAATAATTTAAAACATTTCATCTTTAAAAATTAATTTTCCAAGTAATTTTTTATTTTTCAATTTTCAATTTTATATAATAAGAAATAAAAATGGTTTCTAAGCAAATTTCCTTTAAAAATAAAAGATAAAATGAGAAACAAGTAATAAATATAAAATATGGTTATATTTTTCTTATAAAATTGTTAGGACCTATTTCTCAGATTTAATAAAATGAATTCGTATGCTTATATTGGGATTAACTAATCAGAATCAAATCTAAGGGTTTCGTGTGTTATAACACTGACTGCTCGACAGAACCAAAAATACAGCAGGGTGTAAATATACAGTTCAATTATGCAGAAACTTAAATCTCGAAAATAAGCGTTGGAACGTTTGAAGCAGAGACAGAGAGCAGTAAGACAGGATTATAAAGAAACGGAAAAAGATCGACACGATGATGTGATTAACGTGAGAAACCTCCACTGGTAAAAACTCACGGGGCCAAGTCCAGAACAAATCCACTAGAATTAATTAGTCGTTCAATACAAGAATGTAAACCGAAAAGCACAAATTAAAAGAACTCCCTTATTTGTTTGTCTTTGGTTATTCTTCGCAACGACTTCGTCTACAATGGATTATCACAAGCTCCCCTTGTGAGAAAGACGTCCCGAACAAGATCCCCTTGTACAAAACTTTCACGAGAAACTCCCTTCCTCGATTTGAAGTTGTAGGACTTCTTTTCTCAAGAATCCTTCAACTTGAAGCTTTGTTGAATGAAGATGATTGAGTCACTTTGATGCACACTTATCAAACAAAATCTTGCCACAACAATAACGCCAATAACAGAACCAAGATTCAGAATTAAAAATCTTGATTTCAGACCAAGCAGCAGCTCATAAGTTATAACCTTTTTCGAACAAAACTGAAAGGAAGTGTCGTTGGAAGGGCCAGCTAATTAACAACTAATTTAGCACAAACAATCCCTAAAATAAAGCAATCAATTACCTGGAGATTTTTCCTGAAAAAATGCAATCAGAAAGCTGGACAAATAAAGGTATTTCGTGGGTTTGCAAGAGAGATGGAGAGAGATATGCAATGGAATCAAATAAAAGGAAGTTTAGAAATTTAGGGAGGAGAAGGGGGATTTATAAAATCTGTCTTTTCATTTAAGGATAAAAAGAATTAAAATGATTTTCTTTTTATTTATGATAAAATAAAATGCCAAAACTAAAGGTTAAGAAAAATCCTTTTAAGATAATTTTTTCAACAAAAATAATGAAACAAAATAACATACAAATTTCTCATTATCAAATCCTTTTACAAATTATTCATTTATTTTCATACTTAAAAATTAATGCCTTGGAAATAAACCAAGGTTGGAATCATTCCATATTGGTCATACATATCTAATGGAAAGTGCGTGGTTTGGAACTTAGATAATAAATCAATAGAAAAATAAAATAAAAATAAAATAGCTGTTTGGCTAAGGATGAGGACAAATTTGTATTGGTGGTTGATTTGAAATGTTGGGGAAAGCAAAAAGGAGATTTGCTTTAGAACGTTCGTACGAGATTTAAAAGGTTTGAAAAAATTACACAAACCACCTCTAAACAACCCTGAATTCTGTTAAATTTTAAAATTAAACCTAAAAAATTAATAAGTTATCCCTTTTAAATTGTTGATTAATTAATTATTTTAATAAAATCTCTACAGGGCTAGGTTCGGGAGGGCCCCTATCCGTCACTTAACACATCCTTGACCCTTCCCGAAATCGTCACAATGGCGGAGATGAGGATTTCTTCTTCATCTCATCCATTCCCACCCGACGAGGGAAGTATTACTCGTCTCTAGGACAAAAGCGGATTTATTAAAGTGAGAGAAATTTTTTATTGGAAAAAAATTAAGTATGAATTTAAATATTTAATGTATTTTATATATTTTGCCGCCCCGTTTTTTAAAAGAAAATAGTTTTATATAGTTTTTGCCCCTTCCTCTAAAAATAATCCTTAATCTATCCCTGCTCTAGTGTGGTTGTTAGGGTCTAATTTAACAATAAAAAAATATTGTTTATCCCATTAAAATTTTATGGATCCAATTTTAATGGTTGATAAAATTTCTAGGGTCAATTATTTAAATTAAAAATATAACAACCAGTATAACTCAAGAGTAATTTATAGAGTTTATCCCAAGTATTTTAACACGTGATCATCGTGTAAGGACCACCGCACTCTTGTTTATATTTTTATTCATTTTTTTTTCTAGTTGAGTCAAACTACATATTCCAACAAATCCGACCATAGTTAATGGGATTGAGTTGAGACTCAACCTCTTCTCGGGTCGGGGCCGGAGGTTCGAAAAGCCTATTTAAAAGTTAATGTTTGAATATTTGAAAACTTGGAATGTTCAATTTACCTTGGGCCAATTCAAAAAAAGTATTAAGCCCCATGGGCCATGAGCTAGCATAACGAATACAGAAATGGTCATAAATATACTATTTATAAAAAATATTTTCTTAAATGTTGATCTGGTAAATATTTACAAATCTGATTTATTTATGAGTAAAAATATCAAAATAACCACATTTGAGTGCACCTTTTTTCTGGTAGCTATACTTTTTATTTTATTTTTTTAACCACATCTAATTATAAGAAGACAGAAATACCCTTAATATCAAATTACACACTCTCTCCTCCTTCCCTTACCGTCCATTCCTTTTTTTTTTAATATTAACATAACTCTTTCTATTTTTATTATTATTATTTTAAAAATATTTCCCCCCTCCATACCCCCCCTTCTTCTATGTATTAGATTGTCTCCCTCCATCCCTCGTTTTTTTTCCTCATTTCTTCTTCTCTCTCCCTCATTTCTTTATCCATTCTCTATCATTTTCTTTCAAACCTCCATTGATTCTCTCCTTCTTTCTCTTTCTTTTTAAAAAATATACCATTTTTATCTTCTACAAATGTTCATCCACAAATTTCCTACATTTTTTTTTAATTTACTATCTCTCTCCTTAATTTCTTCTCATTCTCGTTTTTTTCATAAATATTTTTCCCATTTTTGGTTCCAAATCTCAAAGATCTAAACCAAAAATAGCACGGATTTAACGAAAAGTATTATTTTTTCTTTAGTTTTTTTTATATTTTTCTCATTTTTGTCCTTTGTTGTTTTATGTAATATACGTAATTTCTTAATAGTGTTTTCTGTGATACATGTGTTAGGGGAAAACGAGTCACCACAACTCTACATTGGTATGATATTGTCCACTTTTGGCATAAGCCCGCATGGCTTTGCTTTTGGTTTCACCCAAAAGGCCTCATACCAATGGAGATGTGTCATTCCCCTTATATACTCATGATCATTCCCTTCCCTAACCGATGTGAGAATTTGTTCGCTCCCAACAATCCTCCCTTCAAACAAATTCACCGAGCCTCCCCTCCATCCGTCTACTCTATCCAGGCCAACTCTCTCTCCGGAGCTCACCGCCTGTCCAATAGAGCCCACCATGAATCGGGTTTCCGAGACTCCTCACTTTGTTCAGCACCCGAGGATTCCACCCACATCGTTAGGGTCGGGGCATGGCTATGATACCACTTGTTAGGGGATAACCGGGCTGCCACAACTCCACATTGGTATGATATTGTCCACTTTGGGCTTAGGCTCGCATGGTTTTGCTTTTGGTTTCACCTAAAAGGCCTCATACCAATGGGGATGTGCCCTCCCCCTTATATACTCATGATCATTCTCTTCCCTAACCGATGTGAGAATTTGTTCGCTCCCAACAACATGTAATATATGCAATGCACATTTTTTTGTTTATGTTTCAAGGTGGTATTTCTCTAAATGTAGTTTTTTTTGTAATATACATAACTGTTTTTGTTGTTCGTTCTATTTCTGTTTGCTTAATATACAGTCTATAATATACATAATATACACTTTTTTGTGGTCTGTTTAAATACAGTCTCTAATAAACGTAATTAAGTATGTTTTTTGTACATTAAGTATTATGTAATTAACACTATTTCATTTTTTATTTGCAGATTACATCTATTACGTGCATCCACACATTTCTCAAATGCACTTACAATGCGAAAGACGATATACCCAATATACCAAATGTACAAAACACTTTTCATGAGAGGAAAATCTAAAAAAATGAATTAAAATCAAAGTATGTAGTATAAAATCAAAACATTAAAAAATTACAAAAAATACTAAATACACTATGAACACTATATTGAATATACTAAAAATTGGTGGAAGAAAAAATGCATTGGGAAAGAAAAAATTGCATTGGAAAAGAAAAAATGTCAGACTACACGTACTATACGTGTTAGAGGTGTCAGACTATACTGCTATACGAAAAGGACAAAATTGGTATATTAAAAAATTGAATAGTAAAAGTGGCTACCTAAAACTTTTTTTTTAAAAAAGGTGGCTACTTTGGTATTTTTTTTATCCAAAAAGTGGCTATTTTGATTTTTCACCCTTTATTTATTGATTTTACTAATATTTAATAATTGTATTCTTCCAATGATACCCTTTTGACATATGACAAATAATTTTATTGTATATTTATTGGATGAGCATTAAGTTTTTAGACAAACAATTTTACATTGAATACTACTTTCCTTATTTACTATTTTTAACTAATGATTTATAAAAGGGTTAAATGCACCCCCTGCATTTTCAACCTTTTTTAATTCACACCCCCGGAATGTCAATTTAGATTTTTTCACCCTTACACTTTCTACTTTCCAATTCCAGGGTAATGTGAAAGTACTTTTTTACCCATTACTTTACCCTCCTTAGTCAAATTCTTCTCCGTCACCTCCCCATTTAACTGCGGACATCACCGATTTCATCACCACCATCTCATATTCGGGGGCAACGCTGTACCTTTTTCTTCCTTCTCAAGACAATAAAAATGGCGGTAATGAAAGCAAGTATAAAATCCTGACGATAACAACACCAATTCAATTGATGATGATGGTGTTGTATGGGATTCCCTTGATGATAATTGTTTATCTGATTCTAAATTAGAAGAAGGAGAAGAGTGGTTTGGAGTACGACTCATGCGGTGGTGGAATGAAAAGTACTGAAATCTAATAGGCATTGTTGGAGCAGGTGAAGTTAGAATTGGATTTGTTGTTATTTCAGCTGGGGGAGAAATCACAACCAGGTTTCCAATCGGTGAAGATGGGTCGTAGTTGTGGTCATCAGTTCATGAGGCGGTGAGCGATTCATGATGGGATTATTTATCAAAGCAAGAATGTTAGGAGAAAGTGAAAGAAGAAGAGAAGGCGACGGGGGACTTCCTAAAGGTGAAATTCCCACTTGGTGAAGATGGCAATGACTTCACCGCCATTTGATAGGCTGATTGGTTTCAATATTCACACCACTTATTTCCAAGAAGAGTTAGATGGCGAGAAACCGGTGAAATTGACGATGAAACGGGTGGCGGAGGTGACGTAGAAGAGGACTTTAACTTAGGATGTAAAGCTATGGGTAAAAAAGTATTTTCACATGGCCCTAAAAATAAATAATAATTAATTAATTAATTAAAGACTGTTAGTTTTAACACTTTTTTGGACAGAAATTGGAAAGTAAAAAGTGTAGGGGAGAAAAAATCTAAATTGATATTCCAGTGGTGTAATTTGAAAAAGCTTGAAAGTGCAGTGGCCATTGGTGCATTTAACCCTTTATAAAACAACCCATCCCTTTATTTTACTTTTTTTATTGGAATATTTTCTAAAATACATTTCTATATATACTATTTATATTTAATTTCAAACACTTTTCGATATTCTTATAGGAAAAAATAAAAAAGTTTCTTCGGTCTGCTTTCAATTAGAAATGTTTTTTTTTTACTTTTTATGTATGGTTTTTTCTCTTATATTTTTTCACTTGGTATGAAATATAAATTTATATATTTTTTTCATATTTATATTGTACATTAAATATTTTCTATCATATTGTACAATATATTTTTAATTAAACTTTTAATATTATAATATATGTATATATATATATATTATTTTTATATTTAAATTGTATATTCACTATTTACTGTCGCATCTTGTTAGGTATATTTGGAATATTTTTCTTAAAACTTTACTTATCTACCATGTATATTAAACTGAATTATTAATCAATTTACAATTGTATATTAATAATTTACTATCACATCTCGATAGAAAAATCATAAAAATTTAATTAGAAATTAATAAAAAAATACACAAATGTTTTATAAGCAGAAAAATTCTTAGCACATCTAAAATATACATTGGTTGTTGTTTTTTTTTTTTTTTTTTTAAAAATAATATACATGGTTCTTTTACCCAATATATATTGGTTCTAGAGGTTGAAAAGGAAGAAAAAAAGTCATAATTCTTGCTCTCCATCATTCATAAGAGAAATTATTTAGAGAGGCCGCCTCCTGAATGTGCGACACGTGTCTCATTAATTTCTTTTTTTTACCTGCAGCAAATCAAATGAAACGGAAGGGTGAAGTGCTTTTCTAGATTTTTATGTTTCTTTAATTTTTCTTTTCCTTGAACTGCCAGGTGGAAGATTTTGCTTTATAAGAAAAAGTAGAAGAAACTTGTATGAAATGACTTTTTTTTATTTCACATCCTGCAATCACTTAAAAAAAATGACATAATTTTTTTTTTATTCAACTTTCGATCTTGAAATTAACCTTCACAGTAAATAATTTTTTTGTGAAGGTTAATTTTCTTCCTTATTTTATTTTAAATTAATTTTTATATACTATCGATGTGAAGGTTAATTTTCTTCCTCAATTTATTTTATTTTAAATAAAATTTAAAATTACGTTTTTATTGATGATATAGAAATATGCACTAAGTAATTATTTTAAAAATATTAAATTTAAATCGATATCGTATTTTTAAAAACATATTACACTTCTACTCTTCTATAATTATAATCTCAAATTTTACTCTTTATTTATTAATATTAATATATTTTATATTAAAATTACACTTCTACTATTTTATAATTATAATTTCAAAATTACTCTTTTTTATTAATTTGATATTTTAAAAATATTACTTAGTGTATTTTTCTATTTCTATTTATGAAAATTAGTTGACAGGTAAAAAAATTAAAATTTAATTTAATTTAAAATAAAATAAATTGAGGAAGAAAATTAACCTTCACAAAAAATAACATTTTTATACTTTCAGAAGATATTATTTACTTTGAAGTTTATATTCAAGATCAAAAAATTAAATTAAAAAAGAAAAAGAAAACTTATGTAATTTTTTTTTAAAATAATGCAAGATGTGAATTAAAAAAGTAAGGTAAAAAAAAAGCCTCCACCCCTCTTGAAGGAAAAAAAAAAACACTTCACTGTTCCGTTTCCCTCCGTTTCATTTAATTTGCTGCAGGTAAAAAAAAGAAATTAATGCGACACGTGTCGCACATTCAGGAGGCCGCCCCAATGAGGCGGCCTCTCTGAATAATTTCTCCATTCATACGCCCCTATAATGTGGGCAAATGGCCCAAACAAAACAATTACATGATAAATATTAAATGAATATAAGGAATACATGTTTCCATGCATAAATCTTCCCCTTTCCATTTTTAATTTTATAAAATCCTCTCTCTCCAATTAAAGTTGTGTTTAAAAAATCATAAATACAAAGGGTATTTTCGTACATGTATAAAGTATGACATCATCAAATAGACTATTTCTGTAAATATTTTAGAAACTCAACATGTAAGTAAATATTATCGATAAATAGTATACATAAGTATTTGTCCCTAAAAAATAAGTCTAAAAGATCTTACTATCCCATCTAGTTTAAATTATTCGCCAACAAAAGTATAACTCATTTCGTTAGGCACTCACTTTCTTCTTGTCGGAGGTTCTTGTCTCCTCTACCTCAATTTGATGAAATATCTAAAAAAAATGATTGACGCCATAAACCCTTTTATTTATTGACATTTTCATAATTTTGAATTGACCATTAAAAAGAGCTAAAAATGAGGATTCCAAAACATGTTGAATTATTCAAATCAGATTTCAAACTAAAAAATTATGGCTAATGGAAAGTTAAACGACATTGGAGGTGAGAGGTCTCATTGACATAATTTGAAACTACGTGGGTGTAATTTATCACTTTTAACCATAGGACTGTTCATATATTTGACCAAAACCACAAGAATCTTATTTTTATTTATTCAAAAAATATATAAGAACAAAATTCAATAATTTCTTTTTAAAAAATATCAATATCATTTACTTTAATAATTTTAGATTATATTATAATGTTATTTGAACCATACAAAACTTTTAAACTTCAAAAAATTAAAAGAAAAAATATTCAAAAGGTTAACTTAATAATATGAGTTTCAAAATTTAAAATTAATTAAAACAATTTTTTATTTTTATAAAAACATAATAATAATAATTATTATTATAGAGTGGGTGAGCCTAAACTAGATTCGAAGACTGAATACCATGTCTCGATCTAAAGCCCAACTAAATGGTCAAGCCAAAACTCTATCTAATAGGGGTGAATATGGGCGGGGTCGAGGTATCCCATTTATACTCTGATCCCATTTAAGTAAAGAAAGGGCACTCCGAGTCCTGCCCCATTTAAAATTTATCCTGACCCCACCCCATTTAATTTTCAGGTCAGGGAGGCATTTGGGTATAAATGGATTTGTGGTGTAATTGGAGTTGGGTTTTGTAAATGACGTTGGGTTATAAATGGGTTTTGAAAAAAAAAATGAACGAGAATGGTATTGGTATTGGTATGGAAAGAAAAAGGAAAAAAAGAAAAAGAAAGAATAATCGTGGTGCGTCCCAATTGCCTCGACCGTACCCCGTTTATTAAACAGGGCATAATTTCTCACCGCGACTTTGATTACACAGTTAAATGGGGCAGGGCGGGGTGACGGGGTAGCGGGGTACATGTTCACCCTGAATCTAATACACCAAATTCATGGGATAGGTCATGTAACATTTTTAGGTTAATGAAGTTTGGGCCTAAAAAAGTTTTGGTCAAACTCATGATAGGTTGAATGGAGATTTATATTAATTATTCAAATAATTTAATAAACATGACGCGTATTTTAAAGGATTTTTTTTATATGAAAGTTGGTTGTGTAATTCAAACTCAGGATTACTATTTACAATTTGAAATATCTTGTAAGATTTCAATTGAACCTTTTATTAAATTTTATAAATTCATAACTTAGTTTGATACTTGAAATTAAATATGTGATATTTTTGAACTAATAAAAACTTATGTGCATTGCACATGTTTAAAAAAACAGTTTATGTAGAGGGTAAGAATCATATGATGAAGAGGGCCCACTTGAGAAAGGCCTAAAATTCAGGACCAAACACTCAAAGATCGGCCCACGGAGAGAATATGTGGTATGGTCTGCCCAAGGAGAAGCGAGTCTCATGACCGAGCTGCCGAGAACAAGCCCGAACTTTTGAAGTGTGACTAAAAACTGAAGCAGAAAATCAAGGAATCCAACCTATTTAACGATAGGTCATCCGCATGATCCCCTCAGAAGATCTCACGCAGCCCACTAATATCAGGCCCATGAAAATAGCTATAAAAGACGCCTGGAAAGAAGAAAATAGGTAATGTAATTTTAATCGGAGAACCATACGTATATCCATTAACTTTTGCCTCCAACTCTATTGACTTGTTCGTCCAAGTCTATTTGGCAGGCACCACACCAACATCTTCTTTCTCCCTTTATTTCAGGAACTTGGAGGTGCGAAGAAGACAAATGCACGTGAGAAGTACGTGACTGATAATAGACGGAAATTACACTCTATGCCCATGCCCATCGTGGGGCCTACGTATACATATTTGTCACAACGTAATTGCGACGCGGAGCGTCAACATTCAATTTATGGGCCTCTTTCGTAAAAGAGAAAAAATTACACTCTGCAGTTTGATGCCCATCGTGGGGACTACGTAAATTGGAAAGTATTTTGGTTTGTGGCGACTCCAAATTCGGGTGTGATTGGTCACCTAATTACTAAAAATTGTCTACGAAAAACCAGATTGGGTTCGGGCGTCATTTATGCATAGGGAAGGTACTAGCATCCTACAACATTCATTTAAAAAAACGGTTACCCTAATTTTATCTTATACTATCTAATTTTAAATTATTGGTCCTTAATTAAACTAATTGGTGAAAAATTGATTTTAATTTATAAAAACAAATGTTTCATTTAAATCTTTTCTTAACATCAAGAATGATGTAAGTTCAAAGATTAATTGAGCGGGGTTATGACCATTAATTGAACAAATATCGGAATTGGGGGTTCCTCACCTAGAGAAATTGAGAGTCGTTACTTCTCAAAATCTCATCATCGGGTTTGTATTTATATTTTAAAATATTTTAACTATTTTTTATTCAAAATACTCTTTTTTAATTTTAAAATAACAACTCTGATATTTAGATTAATGACAAATATTTTAAAAAAAATGATTGAAGTTAAAGAAATTTTTATTATTCACTTTGCAATCTGATCAAATATTTTATTTAAAAAAAAAAGTTTTAAATAACATACTAAGATATTACGAATATATAGCCATTTTGGGACTGTTTGATTTTTAAAAAGTAATTAACATTTTTATATGACAAAAATTAAAAGAATGCATGCAGTATGAAAAAGAAAAAAAAAGCAGAAAGTATGAAAAGAATCTAAGCTAAAGTTTGTTTATAATAATATTATATAATCCCAAAATCAAAACCCACAATGTCAGCATTTGAATTTATTAAAACATGAAGCAATAGAGAAAAGGAAATAATGAAATTCATATAGCATTATTCTATAAAATATGATATATTGATAAAGAAACCAAAATCTTATTGCTGCAACCTAATCATTTACCGGTGACCTTTTTGAAGTCCACGCTCAGTGTTTTGACGGTATGAATAATGAAAAAATGACCTTTTTGAAGTCCACGCTCAGTGTTTTGACGATATGAATAATGAAAAAAAGGAATCGAAGTGTGGTCTTCGATTGCAAGCCAACCAAATGAATCGTATCTCAATTAATCGAAAGAAAATTTAAAACACAAGAATAAGATAAGCGTAGAATCCTTCTTCTTTTTCTTTCTACCGTTCCCTATTCTAAGAGTGAGGGGTCCTATTTATAGCCAAAATCAGAGTTATTTAAAATAGGTTGAGATAAACTTATGATAATAGTAGATAATTTTTAGAGATTAACTCAATCTAAATCAAATAATATCTCTACAAATTTATTTAAATCTATCCCAAATCATATTTATCTTTGACCATTTCAAATTAATTTAAAAATTAGCTACCTTATCTCTACAATAATTTAAAAAAAAAAAAATTTAAAATAACAACTTTTAAAATAAATAAAATCGAAAATTATTTTATATTTAAAATTAAAAGCCAATTTTATTTTTGAAATAAAAACCGTCTTTATCATTTAAATTTAAAACAAAATTAAAATCTAATTATTTTTAAAATATAAGGATCAATTTTATTTTTGAGAATAAAATTATCTTCATTTTTAAAACAATCAAATTTTATTTTTTATTTCAATTTTATTTATTTTAAAAATAAAAATTAATAAATTTGGCCTGGACAAAATACGGTATCTACAATATTCGCGCAGGATCTCTACTAAAGTAAAACAAACGCAACAACATTAAGAACATGAGAAGTAGAGAACTCCCCACGAACAAAAATCCAATAGAGGGCAAGAATGATACCACATAAGACAAAGCTTCGCGGTGTGAAGAGACCGCTTGCGAGAACGAGTGTTTGATAGTAGCAATGTGAGAACCGTTAATAAAATAACTCTACAATAAGCAAGAACTCTTCATGGCTGAAATGAGGAAGCACATGGATGGAGGCTTTTGGAAAAGGGGTATCAAGCCGGAACAATGGGTCCAAAACACCCGAAGACGACAATTAGGTCAAATATGCCAGGACTTTGTTTGTCAACTGGTGAACTGCCTAATAAGCGAAGGTTGACTGTGGCGCAAAAACAAAAGTGACATGTGAATGAGACACAATATCGTTCATGAACACATCGAACACAGTTCTCGGATCAAGATTGGACCACTATGGAATCAACAGAACGAATTTCAGCCAAGAAAAGGCTCAGCCAGGAGGGTGTTAAGATCGTGGAAGAAGCTAGAGATGAGAAAGACGCGTATCAGCGGGCGACAGATTAAAAAAGGAGACAAAGGGACAAATATGGGTGCTGAGACTCACTTGTTGGGCTCTCCTCATAATCTATTTTTCTCGAAGAGCGCTCCCAATCATAGTTTGAACTGTATGAGGCTAAGATGATTGAAGAAAATATTATGTGGTGATTCGGAACCAAAAGCGACCGGAATACAATCAATGTTAGGGCCCCAGGAGAATCCCCATTCTCCCCATACAATTTATCATTGTTTTATATGAATTCTCAATATTTGTATGTTGTATTTAGAAAACAGGGGATTCAACTTTCATTAACGAATCCCGTCAGAAATTCAAACACAATTTAACTTTCTATAAATTTTCTTTCATTGCTCTTAACTTATGGGTTGAATCTTTTATTTGATTGCAGTTAATGCTTTTTTTCTTCCTCCTCATGTTCTTTTTTTTTCTTCATAGGCTACTAATGTTATTTCAGTAGCTGTATCAGCTTACTTAGTCGAAAGCTTTTGGGTACATATATTTAGTTACTGCATTAAATTTGGTATCAAATTCTCACACTTCCGAGCATAATCAATTCTCGATATTGAAATTTATGCAGATATAGCCTTAGAAATGTCGAGTACCTCCTATGGACAAAAACAGTAGGAGCTCCTGGTTCAATAGAAACAACTGAAAACTATGTGATGATGAAAGTGTTAGGAATGGTGTCCTAGAACTTGTAATTATTTAATAAATATAATTTGTTTTGAATAAATTAAAGAAGAATAAATATAAGCAAGGTCCAAATAAAAAAGGAAAAGGTCCTATGGTTCGCCCAAAGAAGAACAAGGCTAAGATCAAGTGTTATAACTGTCAGAAAAAAGGTCATTATGCTCGTGAGTGTACTGAACCCAAGAAGGTATCAACTTTCAATTCATTTAAGATTAGTTCTTTTTATGAAAGTAGATTATATGTTTCTAGCTCTATTTTTTTAACCGATTCTCATCCTTCGTGAACTGTTGACTCAGGAGCCACGGACCATGTAGCCAAAGAGCGTGGACTCTACGTGGAATTTCGTCGGATTCCATAAGGTGCAAAATGGTTATATGTTGGAAATAATGCAAGAATACCTGTGAAAGAGATTGGTTACTGCAAATTGAATATGCAGAATGGACGCACACTGTTTCTGCATGACGTTTTATATGCACCTGACATACGACGAAATTTAGTTTCTGTATCTGTTCTTCTAAGACTAGGTTTTACTTTCGTTATGTTTGGTACTAAACTACTTTTAAGTTTGAACAACGTACACTATGGCTGTGGTTATTTAATGAATGGTTTTATTATGTTAGATGTTGTTGATATGATATCTGATAATTTAGCTAGTTTCTCCCTTATTACATCATCTGTTGATGCGAATGTTGACATTATTATGTGGCATGCTAGATTAGGTCATATAGGTCAACATAGGATAGCTAGACTAACTAAAGAGGGTTTGTTAGGCCAAATAGATAGGGTCGAACTGCCAACATATGATAGTTGTCTAGCGGGAAAAATGGCAAGAAAACCATTTGGTAAAGGAACTAGAGCTGAAATTCCATTACAATTAATTCATTTTGATATTTGTGGGCCAATGAATGTGAAGGCACGACATGGGGGTGAATACTTTATCGCTTTTATAGATGATTTCACACGTTTTGGTCATGTCTATTTGATTTTCCACAAGTCTGAAGCATTAGAGTGTTTTAGAAAATTTGTTACCTTAGTGGAAAATCAATTAGATAAAAAGGTTAAGTCTTTAAGGACAGACCGTGGACGTGAATATTTGTCTAACGAGTTTAAACAAATGTGTGAACAAAAAGGAATACATAGGCAACTAACCATTCCCTGAACCCCACAATAGAATGAGGTTGCTGAAAGGAGAAATAGAACTCTTTTAGAAATTGTTAGGTCAATGATGGCGCAAGCAAAATTGCCAATCACTTTTTGGGGTGATGCCTTATTGACTGCTACTTATATTCTTTATCGTGTACCTTCAAAATCTGTTACTTCTACACCCTATGAATTATGGACTGGCAGAAAACCAGACCTTAGTGGTTTGAGACCATAGGGATGTGCTGCTTATGTTCATGAGCCGTCACATCAACATGGAAAACTAGGTCCAAGAGGTAAAAAAATTATTTTTATACGATACTCAGAAACCTCAAAAGGGTACGTTTTCATCGGAGAACAAGCAAGTGGGAGTATAACAGAATTCGAATCACGTAATGCTACATTCTTGAAAAATAATTTTCCATCAAGAGGTGTGATTAATCAGAAGACATCTCTTTATGAATTAAATATTCTAAATAGTTTGATTTCATCAAACGAATTGAGTGATACTCCTAATTAGTTATCAACAGTATCTCATCCAAGTGGGAGAAATTTGAACAATCTGTGAGATTCAAAAGAACCATAAATAACCTGTGATTTAGAACCACAAATAATGCGTAGTAATCGTGATAGAATTCCAAAACGTCATTATGATGATGAAATTTTCATGATTACGCCTCAAGACGATGAAGAGCCGAATAATGTTCAAGAGGCTCTTCAAAGTTCTAATAAGGATAAATGGATAAATGCAATGGAAGAAGAAATGGAGTCAATGAAGTCAAATAGTGTTTGGGAACTAGTTGATCTTCCTAAAGGACGCAAAGCAATTGGTAACAAGTGGATTCCTAAAATCAAACGTAAAGCTGATGGCTCTATCGAAAGATATAAGGCCAGACTTGTAGCCAAATGTTACACACAACAAAAAAGAATTGATTATGAAGAGACATTCTCTCCTATTGTGAGGTTTACCTCTATTCATCTCATCCTAGCAATAGTTGCAAGTTTAGATTTGGAATTACATCAAATGGATGTTAAAACAACATTTCTAAACGGTGAATTGAAAGAAAAAATATACATGCAAAAACCCATTGGTTTTGTTGCCAAAGGGCAAGAACAAAAGGTGTGTAAATTAATGAGATCAATTTATGGCCTGAAACAATCTTCCAGATAGTGGTACATTAGATTTCATCAAGTTATCACCATATATGATTTTCATATGATTGATCAGGACCACTGTGTGTATGTCAAAACACATAAAGATAAGTTTGTGATTCTTTCATTATATGTGGATGACATACTGTTGGTTGGGAAAGACAAGGAGTATGTATTAGCCATTAAAGAATGACTATCATCAAACTTTCAAATGAAAGATACGGGTGAAACAACTTATATACTTGGAGTCAAGATTGAAAGAGATCGCTCCAAAAGGATGTTAGCCTTGTCACAAGGTCAATACATGAAGAAAATCCTTGAGAGATTTAAAATGCAAGACTGCAAACCTATTGATACTCCCATTGCAAAAGGCGAAAGCTTAAGTCAAAGATTGTGTCCAAAGACTCCATATGAAATAGAACAAATGCGAAAAGTTCTTTATTCAAGTGCTATTGGAAGCCTAATGTATGCCATGATGTGTACAAGACCAGATATATGCTTTGTCGTGGGTATGGTAAGTAGATACCAGTCAAATCCAGGATAAACCCATTGGAAAGCTGTAAAAAGAATTCCCCGGTACCTTAAGGGCACCATGGATTACTCACTATGTTATCAAAGAAACTATCCAAAGTTAGAAGGCTACATAGATGATGATTGGGGAGGGGACATCGACGAAAGAAAATCCACCTCTGGATATGTGTTCTTACTAAATAGTGGACCAATATCGTGGAGTAGTAAAAAGCAGACCTGTATAGCCTTATCTACAATGGAAGCTGACTTTGTTGCCCTATCATCAGCAGTACAAGAAGCAGTATGACTTAAGAGATTCTTAAGTCACTTGGGTTTCATTGAAATTACGTCTAACTCAGTGTTAGTGAATTGCGATAGTCAAGCTGGTATAACATTCACAAAGGATCCCAAGTATCATTCTAAGACAAAACACATCGATACAAAATACAATTTTGTGAGAGATAAAGTTACACAGAAAGAAGTGAATGTGCAATATATATCTACGCGGGATATGGTTACAGATCTTTTTACAAAGCCCATACCTAGAGACGTTTTTTATGGCCATATTAAATCTCTAGGCTTGCATAGAATTTAATTTCACATGACATGAAAATTGTATTTCTGATTTATTTTGGTTATGAAATAAAATTTTTTTTTTTTTTTTTTTCAAATTTTCATACATAGAATGTTTAGTACATTAAACAAAAAGTATGTCTGATAGTAGATTGACCTTCTCACATAGGTAGTCACTTATATGACTTAGTGTCGGATAGAAATGAGATATTTTAAGTAATATTCTTGTTAATTGATAGCAACACTATGAGAGCATATGCTTAACCTAGATATCACCTTGATAAAGAATCAAGATGAGATTATATTTATAATCGAAGGTGAATAGATCTCACTATTCACCTAACTGTCTATGAGCCTGATGGAAGTCATGCAGTCATAAGTTGATAAAGTAGAGTTGTGGACTCAAATTAGATATTAAGTATATCTGAACTATCATCTGTACAGTATAAATTGAGACATACACTCCAATGAGAATGGAGAATAATACTGTATCATGTGTTTCATACCACATGTGCTAAACGACCTAAATGGGTAATAGAAGTTAGATCTCTACTTCTTAATAATGTGAGACCCATAAGACTAAGAAGTCTTACAAGTACCCTTAAGATCTTTGACTAAAATCTTGAAGTTTCTCTACGATTTATCTATCTTGGAAAGTTACCAATGGTCATGAAAGATTCAATCTAATGGGACTTATCTAGAGAGCAATCGTTCTGGGATGGAAATTTTTTGAGGAAAAGAGAAGATTATTTTAAGTGTCACATCATATTGTATTCACCGGTCGACCAATTGTATTTTTTGTAATATAATTTTGAATACAAAGATAATATTTTAAAAGAGATTTGGAATTACAAATGTGACTAAATGATCTAGGGAACTACATCAGACACTCTACATAATACACTGTTGAGTTACATTACACACTTAACCGTTGTAAAGTAACAAGCTCTCAAATTGAAAGTATGATGGTCGCACGGCCTATTTTCTTGTATGATTTAGATGCTGATGAAAGAGAATATGTTTCTCCTTTATTGATGAGTGATAGAATTTCTCATTCAAAATGGAACAATGTTAGAGGTACGCCCATGATGGGTAACCATAATGTGCGAGTGGGAGATGAAGGCAGTTGCTAGACAACTGCCTCATGGCAGTTTTATGGATTTGCCTTGGCAGTTCCATATCTGCCAAGATATGAGAAGTTTTTCCCATATCAACAATAACGTGAAAAATAGAACTGAGATGATAAAGAATTCTCTCTGTCTTAAAACTCAATATCATCACTCAGAAGAAAAGAAAAGGATCTAGGCTGTGGATAACAAAGCAAGTCCACTCGGTGATTAGCTTTCGATCGATACTTCTCATACTCTGGTTTCTTGTGTTTTTTCGTTGCGTGTCTACAATAGATTAGTCCTGTAATTTACGAAACCTACACTATCGAAATAATCTGATCTAGAAATGGGTCATTACATAAAATCAACTACACAAAAATCCATAATCTAGTAATAAAAACATTGAATATCAACCCAAAAAACATTCCATCCTAGTCACAATAAGAAATAGAAAAAAAAATAAAACATAGACGCCCCTACTCCAATTTAACCCTAAATTATTCAATATAGACACTAATAATCAATAATTATTTAATGTAATGAGTTTAAAAACCGAGTTTCATATTTTTGGACATATAACTTTTTTTATGAATTATTTAATAAATAAATAATGGAAAAGTATGAAAAGTAGCGAAAAATCCGAAATATTCCAAAATTTTCCAGATTCCTTATTAGTGATGCTTAACTACTAGAAAAATTTTCATGGCGATCGAAGCATCCTAGATATAATTTCATTGAAGACATCGAACCCGTGTCATGTCGGCGTGCTGGGGTAGCGAAAAACTTTTTTTGTCATTTGGGGTACCCCATGATGGATCCATGTATAGGATAATGTAATGAGTTTAAAAACCGAGTTTCATATTTTTTGATTGCATAACTTTTTTTTTCATGAATTATTTAATAAATAAATAATGGAAAATTATGAAAAATAACAAAAAAATTCAAAATTTGCCAGGAGTCTTTATTAGTGATGCTTAACTACCAGAAAAATTTGCATGGCGATCAGAGCATTCTAGATATGATTTCATTTGAGAAATCGAGCCCGTATCATGTTGGCGTGTCCGGATAACTTTTTTTTTTGTCATTTTGGGTACCCCGTGATGGATCCATGTCTAGAATGATGTAATGAGTTTAAAAACCGGGTTTCAAATTTTTTGTACACATAACTTTTTTTTTTGAATTATTTAATAAATAAATAATGACAAAAAAATGAAAATAGCGAAAGAAATCCGAAAAATAGCGAAAAAATAAAAAATGACAAGAGGGTCGTCGGCATGTAAATCCATGCCAACCATTCCAATCGCCACCAACGTCCTCAGTTGCCAGTTTTCTTCTTCTTTTTACTTAAACAAAGTAATTATAGCATCATGAGGCTACGCCCAATGAAAAATACTATAAATTTAATAATGCATGAGAAGTTTCTAAGTTCATTAAGTCCAAAATCGGCCTCGCTGACTTCCAAACAATTCACTCAAACTACCCAAATACATCACTTAACCCAATGCGTTAAATCTTCTCTTTATTCGCAAACAAAGAGAGATTTCGCTAGAAAATGATTAAACACACTTTTTCACAATTTAAACTTTTCGAAATATTCTTCTTATGCATTTGCAAAGTACATAAGTGAACCTTCAATTTATTGTTTTTCATGTAAACATATGACATGAACCTGCCCCGTTAAGTGTTATTTAAGTCATGCATAACTAAATAATCCCCCTAATGACATATTCTTTATTAAGTAAAGCCTTACTTAATGAAAACCTCCAACCATATTACCCAAAACATTCGAAGCAATATGATTTATAAGCATCGTTACCCAAGATGGTTTATAAACCTAAGTTTAGTTTTTCGCCTAGAAACTCAGTTTCTTCCCAAAAACTCACTTTTCAAGGCTTAAATTTAAATTTTTAAAATTCTGAAAGTACGTCTCATTATCAGCCTTAGAAAAAACTAAAAACACCCAAGAACGCTTTTAGAACACTCATAACGATCACCAAAAAATTACCCAACACTAAAGGGAAAAACTAGCCTAAACTAGTCTAGTCTACCTTACCTATTTGGGCAAAAATCCATTAATTATAAATAAATTCCAGCAATATAACACTTAAATAAATTCTAAAATCATTCTAAAACATCAAATAACATCCAAGAAAAATCCACAAGTTAGTTTCTCAAAGTATGGATCAAACTAGCATTAAGGCGTGGTTAAAAATCCAACTTTTCCCTTACTTTAAACTAAAAATCCTGCACTTTAATTTCAGCAAAAACGCCTTTAAACATGCCTAAAATCATCTTATATCACCCTAGATCAGAAGTAAAATTCTTAATTAATGAAAAGAAACAATGCATAAAAATTATCAAATACTTAGCAATTCCTACTCACCTTGTATTCTTGTGTTTTAAAGAACTCAAACAATTCTTCTCCAAGAACTTCCTCTACCTGATACAAGTATCTAACTTAATTAAACTATTATAAAACGCATAATTTAAATATACTAATCGACTACAAGCGACGTGAAATGACACAACACGAAGAACAAGCAGAACAGCCCCAAATGGGGCTGTTCAGCGTCGGGTAGCAGTAGGCTTAGGGGTTGATGCTGCCTCTTTTGTGGTGATGGTGGCAGCTGCACGGGGTGATTTCCGGCATTCCATTAGGTGGTATTTTCATTTGGCAAATGGGTTTTGCAAGAAGAATATAGAAATAGGGCATCTAGGGTTTGAAGGGTTCTTGAAGGATAAGTGAAAATTGAAGGTACGAATGAAGAAAATAATGAGTTTGATGAAGTTTAAATTCAAGAACATTAAATTCCAGAAATTTAAAAAGGGGAAATCCATTAACTTGAACCCAATTTTTGAGGAAAACTCTCCAATTCTTCACCAATCTTCCACCAAATGATTCCAATTTTGAACCACACCTAATGTGACGAAAACACAAGCAAAAATTGATCAAATTTTTTCCTAAGAACCCCATAATCGCGTCGGCTAGAAGGAGAAAAGAAAGAAGGAGAAACCTACCTTTCTATCTCTGTTTCTTGAATGATACGTAACTAAGTTCGTTCCCTTTTTTTTTTTTTTCTTTTCTTAAAACCAAATAAATGAACTTTATTTTATTTAATTCCTAAAAAAGGAAATTAAATCAAATAAATATCATATATATTTTCAAGATATAACAATATTATTTATTTAAATAAATTTTATTTTTCTTAAAAAAAAAAGAAACACGTATCGGGTAACGGGTCGTTACAATCCGACCACCTAAAAAGACTTTTCGTCCCTGAAAAGTATTCTGCTTAAAAAATAGGTGGGGATACGTCGCACGCATCTGCTCTTATGCTCCCAGGTGGCCTCCTTGTGCGTTTGATTCCTCCAAAGAACCTTAACCAAATCATGGTTTTGTTCCTCAAAACTTGTTATCTAGCCAAAATCTCAACTGGTTGTTCCTCAAAAGATAAATTTGCATTCAATTGAACCGGCTCATAATCTATTACATGAGATGGGCCAGCTATGTATTTTCGAAGCATAGAGACAAGAAATACATTGTGAACCCCTGATAAAGCTGGTGGCAAAGCCAACCTATAGGCCAAAGTCCCAATTTTCTCCAACACCTCGAAAGGTCCAATGAACCTCAGGCTTAATTTTCCTTTCTTTACAAACCTCATAACTCCCTTCATCGAAGATATCTTCAGAAAAACATGATCACCATAGAGAACTCAAGATCGGTCTTCCTCACATAAGCATAACTCTTCTCCTTATCCTAGGAAATCTTCATCATCTCTCTGATCAGCTTAACTGACTTATTTTTCATCTGCACCAAGTAAGGTCCCAAAAGTTTCTTTTCTTCAACTTCATCCCAATGAACTGGAGATCTACACTTCCTTCCATACAATGCTTCAAAAGGTGTCATCTTAATCATAGCCTGGAAATTGTTGTTATAAGCAAACTCTACCAAGTATAGTTTCTCATTCCAATTGCCTCCAAAATCTAGCACACATACTCTAAGCATATCCTTCAAGATCTGGTTTACTCTCACAGACTGCCCATCTGTTTGAGGGTGAAATGCGGTACTAAACAATAACTTAGTATCCATGGCACTATGCAAACTCCTCCAAAACTTTGACACAAACCTCGTGTCACGATCTGATACAATTTTCACTGGAACTCCATGTAACCTCACATTTTCCTTCAAATACAACTTTGCCCAAGTCTCTATGAATAAGTGGACTTCTCAGGTAAAAAGTGTGCAAATTTTGTCAGTCTATCCACAATAACCAAGATAGCATTATATTGCTTCTGAGTCCTAGGCAGACCACAGATAAAATCCATAGTAATTTCCTCCCATTTCCATTCTCGTACACTCAAAGGTTTCAAGTGATATATGAACTTTTCCTCAAAACTTTTACATGTTGACACACACAACATCTACTCAAAAATTCCATTACATCCTTCTTCATTCCAAGCCACTAATAATGTACTTTTAGGTCATGGTACATTTTGGTAGTTCCAGGATGAATAGAACATATCGAGTTGTGAGCTTCTACCAATACTTCTTTTCTCAGACCCTCATCGATTGGCACAAACACCGTCTGAACCATAAGTAAAATGCTCAGGTAATCAAGTGTCAACATATAAAATGTAACCCCTGAGACTTTCATCGGTTTTTTGTCCCTCAATAATCCTCTGCCTCAACAATGGTGTCACAGTCAATCTGGTCATGCTAACAGTCACCTCAAAAGTAAGTAACTCAAACTCTACCTTATTCATCTCCCACTGAAGTCTAGGATGCCTAGTAATCAAATATGCACTATGAGCTAACTTTCTACTCAAGGCATCTGCCACTATATTCGCCTTTCCAAGATGATATTGTATGTTCTAGTCATAATCCTTAACCAACTCCAACGACCTATGATGTCTCATATTCAATTCCTCCTGAGTGAAGAAATATTTGAGACTCTTGTGATTAGTGAAGATAATGGTTTTCTCACCATAAAGGTAGTGTCTCCTAATATTAAAGGCATGATTCACAGCTGCTAACTCTAAGTCATGGGTAGGATATTTCTTCTCATGCTCCTTTAACTGTCTAGAAGCATAGGCTACTACCTTGCCATGTTGCATTAACACACAACCCAACCCTTTCTTTGAGGCATCACTATAAATGGTCAAACCTCCTGACTCATCTGGAGTTATCAAAACTGAAGCTGGAATCAATATATTCTTGAGTTCTTTAAAATTCTTCTCACACTCATCATCCCAAACATATGCAACACCTTTTCTAGTTAACTTTGTCATAGGTGAGACAATCTTCGTGAAGTCTTGCACAAACATTCGATAATAACTAGCTAAACCTAGAAAGCTATGAATCTCAGCCACGTTAGTAGGTGGGGGCCAACTACTATCTGCTTCTATTTTGGAAGGGTCCACAAATATTCCTTTATCAAACACTACATGTCCCAGAAATGCAACTTTATCAAGCCAAAACTCACACTTACTAAACTTGGCATAAAGTTTCTCATTTCACAATATAGTCAACACAATCCTCAAATGTTCAGCATGTAATTCTCTAGTCTTTGAATACACTAAGATATCATCTATGAACACTAACACAAACATATCTAGGTAGTTCTAAAACACGGTATGCAACAAGTACATAAAAGCAGCTGATGCATTTGTCAAACTAAAGGACGTCACTATAAACTCAAAGTGTCCATATCTAACCCTGAAAGTAGTCTTAGGTACATCCTCATCTCTAATTCTCAACTGGTGATAACCTAAACGGAGATAGATCTTTGAGAACACAGTAGCTCCCTTAATTTGATAAAACAGATCTTCTATTTTAGGCAAAGGGAACTTGTTCTTAATAGTTACATTGTTAAGATCTCGGTAATCTATACAAAGTCTCATAGTACCATCCTTCTTCTTCATAAATAAAATTGGAGCTCCCCAAGGTGAAACATTAGGACGTATGAAACCCAAATCTAATAACTCATGCAGTTGAGTTTTCAACTCTTTCAATTCAGTTGGGGCCATCCTATAAGGTGTTTTAACAAAGCGGTTGTTCTAGAAATGTCATCTATCTGGAAATCTAGCTGTCTAACTGGAGGCAACCTAGGAAACTCATCAAGAAAGACATCTGTAAACTCTCTCACCACAGATACTGATTTCTTCGATGGTTGTGACTGCATTGACCAAATAAGTCGAAGCCTATTTCTCAACTAACTTTTTAGCATGTAACACCGATATGACTACAAGTGTTACCTTTCTATTAAATCCCTTAAACCTAAACTCAGTCCTACATGGAACCCTTAAACTTCACCTCATGGCATAATTGGCTTTCAACTAATCCATCCCCAAAATTACATTAAAATCACTCATAAGAAAGACAGTTAAAATAGCAGCCACACACTTCCCTAATATGCATAAACCATCAGTTTCTACCTTCCTATTCACAGATATAGTCAAGCCTACTGAAGTAGAAATAAATAATCCATATTCTAAGGGTAAAGTTTCAAACTCAGCATGCTCAACAAAATCAGCAGATATAAAAGAATGACTCGCTCCTGAGTTAAATAATATAAAAACAGATTGATCAAAGAAGGATAATGTACATGTCACCACATTTCCTGCTGCCTCAGCATCAGTATTTATTGTAGCAAACAACTTTCTCTTTTGTACATTCTGCTTAGGCTGATTCTGCTCAACTAGCTTGTTCTGTTTTAGTTTACACTCAGAAGAAATGTGCCCCTCCTACTGACATGTATAATACCTACGAGGTGTAGAACAATAACCTTGGTGTCTCTATTTGCAGTTCTTACATTATGGCATCTGCCTCTATTGGTTACCACCTTGAAACTATTTGCACTGCTGTGTCTGATTCTTGTTCCCCCTTAATTAAACAGTTTCTAACTTTGTTCACCTTCAACTTTGCCCCACTGCAGTCTCAGTGGTTCCTTCACCACCTCTTTGCCCCTACTATTAGGATCAAGAGCAATGGCCTTCTGTAGAGCTGAAGCATAATCAACTGGCCCAATCACCTCGAGCTGTCCCTTAAGATTTGCATCCAAAGCCATTATAAAGCTTTGCATTCTCAACTCAGTTGTAGCCACCTGATACTCTGAAAACCTTGAGAGCCTATCAAACTCTCTCTCAAACTCCAGCATAGATCTCCCATTTTTCTTCAGCGTCAAAAAACTCGACCTCTTTCTTATTTCGAATCATCTAATAATAGTACTTTTCATAAAACAACTCTTTGAACTTTTCCCAAGTCAAAGGCACACTCTGACCCAGTGTCTTGACAATGTTCTCCCACCAATACAAAGCATCATAATAAGGGCTCTGATACCAACTGTAACATCCCAAATTTCCCAAAACATGGAAAATACTTAAACAAGAGCAGAAGCATAATATATAAAACAAATGTGCTCTTTTCATTTAAATCAAAATAGACAAGGTTCACATTTTTTATCGCGATCTTATTTCAAAAACTAAATTCACCACACTTTTACTTATTTCAAATCAAATGGATTTATCAAATCCATAAAAAACACAATCTATCTAAAATATAAAAGTAGCAATAACAAAATCATTCAAGTTCAAATTCTCATACCAACAGTTAAGTTTCGAATAAAATGACAAGAGGGTTGCCGGCGTGTAAATTCATGCCAACTATTCCACTCGCCATTAACGTCATTAGTTGCTAGTTTTCTTCTTCTTTTTACCTAAAAAATAATTGCAGCATCATGAGGCTATGCTCAATGAGTAGAAAAATACTAAAAATTTAACAATGCCATGAGTTTTAAAGAATTCAAACACTTCTTTTCCGAGAACTTCCTCTACCTGATAGAAGTATCCAACTTAATTAAACTATCATAAAACACATAATTTAAATATACTAATCGACTACAAGCGACGTGAAACGACACGACACGGAGAATAAGCGGAACAACCCCTTTTAATGGGGTTGTTTCAACGTCGAGTAGCAGCAACTTTAGGGGCTGATGCTGCCTCTTTTGCGGTGGTGGCGGCGGCTCCACGAGGTGTTTTCAGTATTCCATTAGGTGATATTTTCATTTGGCAGATGGGTTTTGCAAGAAGAATATAGAACTAGGGTTTGAAGGGTTCTTGAAGGATAAATGAAAATTGAAAGTATGGATGAAGAAAACAATGAGTTTGATGAAATTTAAATTCAAGAACATTAAATTTTAGAAATTTAAAAAGAGGAAATCAATTACCTTGAACCCAATTTTTGAGGAAAACTCTGATTCTAACCTCAAACCAAACCTAATACGACGAAGAAACAAGCAAAATTTGATCAAAAAATTTGCTCAGGAACCCCATAATGACGTCAGCTAGAAGGAGAAAAGGAAGAAGAGAAACCTACCTTTTTGTCTCTGTCTCTTGAATGATACGTGATTACGGTCTTTCCCCTTTTTTTCTTTTTCTTAAAACCAAATAAATGAATTTTATTTTATTTAATTCCTGAAAAAGGATATTAAATCAAATAAATAGCATATATATTTCCAAGATGTAACAATCTTATTTATTCAAATAATATTTTATTTATAAAAAAAATACGTACCGGGTAACGGGTCGTTACAGCAGTTCAGTAAAATGATCTAGTTTGTATAACAAAATTGTAAGAAGCCACAATGTAGATGCCTATAAGGAGTGATCCAAACTATTGGTATATGACTTTCAAAAGGTGAGAATTTTATAAATATATTGGTTTTGTATGTAGTGAGAATATACATTGCTTATTTTTAATATTATAGTAAATGACAATTTTTTGTTTCAATTTTAGCAATGGTCCTGTGTAAAATTCAACTTTTAAGTTTGATATAAAATATTCTAATGAAATAACTGTACACAATTTCACAACCATTAAATATGATATCTTTAAAGGAAAAAATCAATTTACACCCCTCAACTTTACATATTGTGTCAATTTAAACCCTAAATTTTTAATTGAATCAATTTACAAGTGAATCAATTTAAAACCAAAAAACTATAAAATTAATCAAAATTCAATTACTAAATCACCGAATGATAAAAATAACATAACATTTATGACCTAATCATAAAAACGCCCAATCTCAACTATGAAAAAACTCAAATCCTAGCTAGCTACCAATTTAAACGGTACAAAAAGGTTCAAACTCAACACCAAAACGGTCAAATTTAGTCATAAAAAATATTTAACATAAATATAAAATTAATTTTTTTAAAAATAACTTTATTTAGATATAAAAACGATTACGTCTAACTAAAAAATGTCTAAAATAATAGTATGTTTACTAACAAATGGTGTAAATTGATTACATTGAAAATTTAGTGTTTAAATTGATATACCACGTAAAGTTCAAGGGTGTAAATTGATTTTTTCCCAATCTTAAATATATATAATTTATACATTGTTATTAAAAGTGAATTTGTCAATATATTTAGATTTATTGTTTTTTTTAATATAAGATTGATGCTATAATGTCCAAATAATTAAAGAAGAATGTGAATGTATTTTTTGGCACTATATAATTATAATTTAATTAGTTAAATAAAATTCTTATTACATTATAAATTTAAATTTATTATGTTCATAATATATACAATTATTTCAATATATGAAAATTACTTTTTAAAAATACATATATATGTCGACACTTGAAATCTGAATCCTTAACCAAACACATATTCTTCAATTCACAATCTTATTTATGAATTATGAATAATTAATTAAACACATATTTTAAAATTTTTATTGCAATTCTAAATTTAAATCTGCAGGTTTCAGAACCAATGAATTTGGAAAATACAAACCAAACTGACCTTTATTTTTTTAAAAAGTCTAAGGCCTCGTTTAGCATTGATTTTTTCCCAATCTTAAATATATATAATTTATACATTGTTATTAAAAACGAATTTGTCAATATATTTAGAGTTATTGTTTTTTTTAATATAAGATTGATGCTATAATGTCCAAATAATTAAAGAAGAATGTGAATGTGTTTTTTGGCACTATATAATTATAATTTAATTAGTTGAATAAAATTCTTATTACATTATAAATTTAAATTTATTATGTTCATAATATATACAATTATTTCAATATATGAAAATTACTTTTTAAAAAATACATATATAGTTCGACATTTGAAATCTGAATCCTTAACCAAACACATATTCTTCGACTCACAATCTTATTTTTGAATTATGAATAACTAATTAAACACATATTTTAAAATTTTTATTTCAATTCTAAATTTTAAATCTGTAAACACCGTTTCAGAACCAATGAATTTAGAAAATACAAACCAAACTGACCTTTATTTTTTTTAAAAAGTCTAAGGCCTCGTTTAGCATTGATTTTAGTCAACTTTTTACATAATTTAAACTGTTTTGTCTACTTGGTAAAATCAAATCTCATAAAAAAATTTAAAAATCTAATTAGTTGTCTTGCTCCTAAAATATCTCCCATTATCTTTGTTCACGGTTCCAAATACGTTCTAAATCCAAATCCTTTTTAAAGTAAATTAACAAAATTTGAAATTGATTTGTAAATATTTTTTTATACACAATAAATATATTATATTTGAAATAAAATTTTAAAATAACTATCATGTAATAGTTATATCATTATAAAAATAAATAAATATTTTATATCATATAGATAATTTTTTTTTAAATAGACATTATCTATTTAGTTTTTTTATTAAAATTTTCTTATATAGTTTTATATCATTTTTTATGTTTTTATTATTAGATAAATTGTTTTAATGAATTCTTGTAGTTAAATTAATGTAAATATTTGTGTTGTGGGTGAAATTATATCAGTACAAGTGGAATTTCTAAACTTGTTCAAAGAATGCACAATCGACATGTCTACGTCACCTGGACAGATAATGCTACGTCACCTATGAGGCTACGTCTACATCTCCTGGGAGGCTACGTCTACGTCACCTAGGAAGGTACGTCTACATAGTCCCGAGAGTCTACGTCTACGTCATCTAATAAGACTATGTATCAAAGACCAAGAAACTATATTATATTGATATCCAATCAAACGATGACATGTGGCATGACCAACAAGCGACACGTCGTTGGGAAGCAACACGTGGCCCAATCCCGACGCGACACGTGGCACGATGATGTCATCAAACTCCTCTCATATAAATAGGAGGAGAAATTCATTCATCAGGTGACTAATTTCTACTACAATTCTCTCTGGCACACTAGCTTTGCTTGCACTGACTTAAGCATCGGAGGGTGTTAGGCCGACACCACACCGGTGCTCTCTTTGTTTCCTGTGCAGGTACTAACAGTGCTCGTCAACTACTCAGCACATCACCTACGCAGCACCTTCAGTGCAGCGCATTACATCCGACTCGTCCCATACTTTCAGTTCATTGCTTACGTGGAAGCTATCCATTTTTTAGCAACAACATTTGGCGCCGTGTGTGGGAAAGAGTATATAACTAAGTGCTCTACCAACGAGGATGAGTCGAAGAAGTCAACACGGTGATGATGTAGATGACGGTGAAAACCGTAACCCTCGAATACGAGATATCAAACTCGTAGCAATAGAGAACGACGACAACAAGAAGATGAAAATCCAGAATTGGTAAAGGTTGCACCCGTGCCAGACAGAAGGGTAGATGCATTGGAAGAGCAAGTTCGAGGTGTGAATAGGGATCTTGCAAAAGTACTAGAGATACTCACACAAAGGACAGATCACCAAACCCCTATTGACAACCATGATCAACGATCAAAGAGATAAAAAGAAAAACAGCCTATAGAAGTTGTTGCAGAGTCACGGAATCATGAGAAGGGTGGTTCGAAGGGAAGTCGAGACTACATACTCGAGACAATTCCCCTTCTTCCAATAAGTCTTCTCCCAAGAGGCATCCAAGTTTGAAAGGAAGGTATGACCTTAGAGAAGTGCTCAATGAAAAAAGAAAAGCACAAACTAGTATAGTGAAGTCCACTGCTGAAAGTTCACAGCCTTGGACACCAGAGCTAAAGAAACTCCAAGACAAGCTTGGACATATGAAGAAAGAGTATCGAGGAAAGGCTCCTCTTGTGTTAGAAGATCTCCTTAAGCAAACTGAACCACCATTCACTGATGACATCATGGAGGTAGAGCTTCCAACTAAGTTCAAAATGCCAACTATGGCAACTTATGTTGGTACAAAGGATCCAGTTGAGCATGTTGATACATTTCGGACCTGGATGGAGCTCCAGGGAGTCCAAGATGCTATCAAATGCAAGGCATTCCCTCTTACACTAGGGGGGGTCTGCACAAGGGTGGTATAGGAAGCTCAAGCCAAGATCTATCTCTTCATTTAAAGACCTTACTCGGTCTTTTGTAACTCAATTCCTCGGCGGAAGAGATAATAAAAAGCCAGCCACACACCTTTTGACTGTGCATCAGAAGTCGGGAGAAAGTCTTTGAGACTATGTGGTAAGATTTAACAGCGAAGCATTGAAAGTTGAAGGATACAGCGATGACATAGCTCTAACTGCAATGATGGCTGGACTGAAAGATGAAAAGTTTTTGTGGTCTCTGGGAAAGAAGACTCCCGCTACATATACAGAACTCATCGCAAGAGCACAAAAATACATGAGTGCTGGAGAATTGCTTAGTGCAAGGAGAGCTCTAGAGGAAGGGGGTAGTAGCAAGCATTTAGAATATAAAAGAAAGGAACGAACGGAAGATAATACCCAGTTGGGGATGATAAGAGAAAGAAGACGGAAGATCGACTTGATAAACAAAGTCTTCCTTCTAATAAGTTCAAGAAGTACACCCCCACCACCATACCAGCAGAGCAGCTACTCATGGAAATCCAAGATAAGAACTTGGTTAGGTGGCCGTCAAGGATGAAGGCGGGATCTAACAAAAGAAATAAAGACAGGTATTGTCTTTTCCACAAGGATCATGGTCATACCACCTCCGACTCTTTTGACCTCAAGGAGGAAATAGAAGCTTTAATTCAAAGAGGATACTTAAAGGAGTTTGTGATGAGGAGGGAAGAAGGACAACGCGAAGCTAGACCCGAACGAAAAGACCAAGACCGAGGTGGTAAAAAATCCTTAGGTGGTGACATAAGAACTATTTTTGGTGGATCAGCTGGTGGAGAGTCGAGTAGAAAAAGAAAGGCGAGCGCTCGAGAAGCGAGTCACGCCCCACCCAGATTCAAGGTCTTTTCTACTTCTACAATGCCTGTTCAAAAAACAAAAATAGATTTTGATGAAGAAGAAGTGGTTGATATCCATCAGCCTCACAATGATGCCCTGGTGGTGGTAATTATTGTGGCTAACTTAAGAGTACATCGGGTTTTGGTCGATAGAGGTAGCTCGGTAGACGTACTCTCTCAGTGCTTTTCAAAAATTAGGACTTGGAAGAGAAAAATTGAAAAGAAATCCAGCACCCTTGGTGGGATTTGGAGGAGAGCAGGTCATCCCTGAAGGAAGTATTGAATTGCCAGTCACTTTCAGAGAAGAGCCCAACACTATCACTAAAATGGTAGAATTCGTAGTGGTCGAGCACCCATCAGTTTACAATATCATATTAGGGAGACCTACTATCCATGCTCTCAGGGCCGTACCTTCGACTTACCATCAAATGATGAAGTTCCCTACTTCAAGCGGAGTAGGGGTAGTTAAAGGGGAGCAAAAGGTCTCCCGAGAGTGTTATTACACAGTTATGAAGGTTGCTACACCAGTAAACATGATCGCGGTAGAACAAACTGAGGAAGAGGTGCAGTTCGCAACGGCCTTCCCGGCTGAAGAAGCGGAGCAACCTCCCTTAGTAGTATCGCCGAAAGAGTTCGAACAAAGAGCAATGCCAATAGAAGACATGGAGTCTATCCCGCTTCTAAATGAAGAAAGTTTGTCAAAATCGGGACAAGACTGGGGGAAGAACAGAGAGAGAAACTGATCAATTTCTTGAAAGAAAACATCGATGTTTTTGCTTGGAGCCATGACGATATACCTGGCATTGACCCAAAGATCATGGTTCATCGTCTGAATGTTGATCATACTTATCGACCTGTTAGACAAAAATGTAGAGTGTTCGACCAGGTCAGGAATGATGCTATAACTAAAAAGGTAGGAAAACTTTTAAAAGCTGATTTTATCTATGATGTGCATTATCCGGATTGGCTCTCTAATGTGGTGTTAGTCAAAAAAGCTAACTGAAAATGGCGGGTATGCATAGATTTTACCGACCTCAACAAAGCATGCCCAAAGGATAGTTTTCCTCTACCTCGAATTGATCAACTGGTGGATGCAACAGTTGACATGGGATGATGACTTTCATGGACGCATACTAAGGTTACAATCAGATTAAAATGTAGGAGTATGACCAAGAGAAGACGTCGTTTGTAACAAGTCAGGGCTTGTATTGCTACAAAGTCATGCCATTTGGGTTAAAGAATGTTGGGGCAACCTATCAAAGAATGGTAAATAAAATGTTTGCAAACCAGATAGGAAGAAATATGGACGTATATGTGGACGACATGTTAGTCAAGAGTCATCAAGCTGATCAACACATCTCTGACCTAGCTAAATCATTTGAGGTTTTGAGAAAGTATCGAATGAGACTCAACCCAGAAAAATGTGCGTTTGGGGTAATTTCAGGCAAATTCCTCGGCTTTATGGTTCATCAAAGAGGAATAGAAGCAAACCCTGACAAATTACAAGCTGTCCTGGACATGGAATTCCCAAAGAACCTTAAGCAGCTGCAAAGTCTTAATGGCAAAATAGCTGCGCTGAACAGATTTATATCTAGGGCAACTGATAAATGTTTACCTTTCTTCAAGATTCTTCAGAAGGGATGCAAGTTTGAATGGACGGAGGAGTGTGAACGTGCTTTCCAAGAGCTGAAACAATATATGAGCTCCGCACCTTTACTCTCCAAGCCCGTCATAGGTGAATAATTATTGCTATACTTGGCAGTGTTTGAGACAGCAGTAAGTTCAACCTTAATAAGAGAAGAAGGTGGAGTCCAACTACCTATCTACTACACCAGCAAAGCTATGCTGGATGCTGAGACTCGGTACCCTCGAATGGAAAAATTGGCACTGGCCTTAATAACTTCAGCTCGAAGGTTGAGGTCATACTTTCAAGCACATGGGATAGTAGTTCTGACAAATCACCCCCTAAGACAAGTTTTGCAGAAGCCAGGGACGTCAGGTCGTTTGATGAAGTGGGCAGTTGAACTTAGTGAGTACGATATTGAGTACAAGCCCAAAATTGCAGTTAAAGGACAAGTTGTAGCTGATTTCATAGCAGAGCTCACACCAGAAAAAGAAGAGTCATTTCCTACTCAGATAGAAGTACTTGGTCCAGATAAAGAACTCATCATTCCACAAAGAGAAGAGTCTGTTTGGACACTCTATGTGGATGGGTCTTCCAATATGAAAGGCTGCGGAGCTGGTCTAATCTTAGTCTCACCGGACCAAGCTCACATTGAGTATGCTTTGAGGTTTGGTTTTAAAGCTTCCAACAATGAGGCTGAGTATGAAGCCCTTCTAGCCGGATTGCGCTTGGCAAGAAAAGTAGGGGTGAATCGTATCAAAGTGTTTAGCGACTCTCAATTGGTTATCAATCAGATAACAACCAAATATCAGACCAAGGGAGAAAGAATGGCTGCCTATCTAGCCAAGGTGAAAAATCTTCTTTGCACTTTTGAGTGGTGGGAGGTAAATCAAATACCACGTTCGCAAAACTCTAATGCTGATTCATTAGCACGTTTGGCATCCGCTTACGAGACTGAGTTAAGTCGTACGGTACCTGTAGAGTTTCTACCCAGCTCAAGCATAGATGATTTAGATGCCATGGATATTGAGCAATCATTGTAGTCGTCCACCCCTTCCTGGATGGATCCCATCATAAAATTTTTAAGAGATGGGGAGTTTCCTGTTGACAAAGCTGAAGCAAGACGACTTCAGCGCCAAGCAACACACTATATCTTAAAAGGAGATGTTTTATATAAGAGAGGTTTCTCTCTACCTCTACTCAGATGCCTTATACCCGAGGAGGCAGACTACGTTATGAAAGAGATTCATGAGGGAGTGTGTGGTAACCATTCAGGAGGAAGGTCGTTAGCTCACAAAATTGTAAGGCAAGGGTATTACTGGCCCACCTTGCATAAAGATGCCAAGTGGTTCTGTCAAAGGTGTGACCAATGTCATTGTTTTGCTGTGATCCTAAGACAACCACCTGAATATCTAACAAATATCACAAGTCCTTGGCCATTTGCTCAGTGGGGGGTTGACTTAATAGGACCACTTCCTCAAGGAAAAGGTCAGACTAAATTTGCTATTGTAGCTGTGGATTATTTCACTAAGTGGGCTGAAGTTGAAGCCTTAGCTACAATAACCGAATGTAAAACTATCGACTTTATGTGGAGGAGTATAATATGCAGGTTTGGTATTCCTTATGCCATTGTCTCTGATAATGGGAAACGATTTGATAACGAGAAGTTCAAGTCTTGGTGTTCAGAGCTTTGTATTAAGCACTTCAAGTCCTCTCCTGCACATCCTCAAGCTAATGGTCAAGTGGAAGCAGTGAATAAAATTATCAAAAAGAACTTAAAGACCAAACTAGAAGGGTTGAAGGGGCTCTGGGCAGAAGAGTTGCCTAATGTGTTATGGGCATACATAACAACAATTAGGACTTCTACAGGTGAGACTCCTTTCTCACTTGCGTTTGGAGCAGAAGCGGTTATGCCAGTTGAAATAGGTCTCATCCCCAAGAGTACAACATTTCAATCTAGAGACAAATGAAGAATGTCTAAGGTTAAGCCTTGATCTCCTTGAAGAGCATAGGGAGACTTCCCGTCTCCGTGTTGCTGAGTATAAAAATCGGGTGGCATAATACTACAACTCTCGAGTCAAACCACGCAGTTTCAAAGTGAATGACCATGTTCTCAGAAAAGTGCTGCCAAATACAAAGGACCCAAATAGAAGCAACTTGGGATTTAAGGTTTAGGACCAACTTGGGAAGGACTATACAAGGTCACTGAGATTGTGAGACCAGGTACTTACAGACTGAAAGACCTCAACTACAGGGCATTACACCATCCATGGAATGCAGAGCACCTCAAGACCTTCTATCAATGATTTCTTTACAATTTCATTTTCGTTCAAGTTATTTCTATAACAATTTCAATTCATTGTAATTTCATTCCAATAAATGAAATAAGAACGTACATTTTCAACTTCATAAATTTATTTGTGATGAGAAGAATCAATGAGGCATAAGCAGAGGCTACCACCAAGTATGAATTTAAGCCGCGCATAGAACAAGCTACGTCAATAACTCGCAAACTCAAGTAACACTTTAAGTTTTAAAGTGACACTTGAGTGGGGGCCTACTACTACTACTTTACTTACTACATGCACTACCACTACCACTACGCATTACGCTGCCACACCAACAAGACTGAGCAACTAGCACAATAGAAATTAAGTTCATCAAAATTCTAAGTTCATTCTAAGTGCAGGGCTACGTAGCCACACTTGATTGATAAAACTTAGAAAGAACGAAAATTTAAGTTTATCAAAATTCTAAGTTCATTCTAAGTGCAGGGCTACGTAGCCACACTTGATTGATAAAACTTAGACAAAACTAAAAACTTAAGTTCACTAAAAATTCTAAGTGCAAGGCTACATTGCCATAAATGATCGACAAGACTTAGAAAATAAAAATTAAGTTGGTTAAAAATTCTAAGTTGATTCTAAGTGCAGGGCTACGTAGCCTCGCTTGATTGACAAAACTTAGAAAAACCAAAAACTTAAGTTCACTAAAAATTCTAAGTTCATTCATAATGCAAGGTTACATAGTCATGTATGATTGACGAGATTTAGAAAATAAATAAAACCGAGAAATGAAGGCAACGTAAGATGAATTATTATTTCAGGGTAACAAATAAGAAGATGTAAAGCAACATAAGTTCAGAGATATCCTAAACAAAATGGGAAAGCATGTTAAAAGAAAATAATTCTACCTATATGGAACTAAAAAGGAACACAAATAAAAGCTAAACAAGTTCATCAGTGGACATGCCTCACGAAACACGATAAAACTAAATCAGAAAAAAGCATCATGCAGAGTCACCCAAAATTTCAATGTCGACATCATCACCGTGGCGCGTGGCGTGAGAAGGAGGGAGAAGGTTAAAACGCTCCCTAACAAAATTAAGGTTTAAATCTGGAAATCTTTCAGCAACTTCATCAAGTGTTGCATCGATGCCAAGACTAAAAAGGTAAACCTCCGGGTCTACATCCTGATTAGTAGCTTTAAACATGGAGATCAACTCAGCTTTATCCTCAGTTTTAGCTTTGAGTTCGCTAAAATTAAGCAAGGTTTTTTTGTGCCTGGTTGAAATTTGATCTAAGATTCTCTTCGCTTCGGCTAGTTCACTCTTCAGCTTCTCCTTTTCAACACGCTCTACTTCCAGTAATCAAGAATTATCAGATGAATTTCCTTCGTGAAGTTTCATCGCTTCTTGAAGACGGGAAATCTATCTCCCTTCTTGAACACATACCATGTTCATCCTAGCTCCAGACTAACGAAGACAAAGTATGTTTTTTAGTCACCTGAGTAAGAAAAAAAATGATAAAATAAAAGAGTGCATACCATTAAGTAATCCTCAACAGCCAATTCAGCTAATTCCTTAGTGGGCATGGAACGTGAATAATCTCGATCAAGCAACAAAACAGTTTGAAATTTTGAGCTGATCAATCCAACATCTTTCTCAAAAGACTCGTCATTCTCACCATAGTAAATGCAGTCGGGATTGGTAAAAAGGTGTCGAACTTCATGGTGAGAAGAAGGACCCGCACCCAAGTTCGGAACTGTAGTTGTGCAACTCACGAATACGCTTTTCAACTGAAGCTTCAAGAAGGTCAGATTGTTTTTTAGTTACTTTCTTTGGAGCCCGACTAGAGCCATCTACGCATTTCTGACGTTTTCTATCGTCAATGTACTTACGAGCTCCCTCACCTGTCATATCTGAAGCAATAACAAGGTGTCAGACTTATGATATGTTATGATGCAATGTTTAAAAAAAAATATGTGTATACATATAGCAAAGACTCACTGATTTCCTTAACGATAGGTTGAGCAAGGCCAGAAGCGACGAGTGATTGATCTGAAAGAATGATGAAAGGTTCACGTTGATCAATTGGAACACTTAAGATTCGATTAATTATCTCCTTAGTTGAGTCCCTTAGCGGTGCAACCTTCCAATCTCTCACTGCAACACAATGGAGGAAAGAATAAAAATCAAAAGGTATGAAAAACAGTTCAGTGAAAAAGTCCTATCGAAAACCTACCAGAAAACCTGAATGACTTTGGCACACGGTGAGTACGATTATTTTTAGGAGCTTCTGCCAACCAGTCACGACCAATAAAGAACCATTTACTTTTCCAATTTCTTGAAATTGAAGGTTTCTACTACTCGATTTTTTCGAAAGTTTAAGTAGTAGATAAACTTATCCTTAGGAAGATTCTTCAATCGATAAAGAGCATACACAGTCTTATAAGTTAATCTTTCTCCACCGCTATGAAGATGCCAAAGAACCTAGAATCCAAGTACAACAATCCATCCGTTTGGCCCAAGCTGGGCAGGTGCTAGCCCAGCCAAAGCCAAAACTCTCTGGGGGAAGTGATGGAGAGAAAGTCTGACCCCACAATCGAACATTTTCAAATAAAAACCTACTTCTCCATCAGGAGGGCGATGGATCACTTCTCCCTCACCAGGGCATCTAAGACTAACAGATAAGGGAATGTCGTAAATCGCTCTAATGCGTTCTAAGTGCCCTACAGTAATGGTAGAAGGATAAGAATCCATCTCAATATCTTGAGAAGAAGGAGAATCATCATCACTAGCACTTTGGTTGGAAACATCATAGGTACTTGAATCAGTCTCTGAACTTGACCCCCCAGAATCCTCCTCGCTCACCGACTGATAACTAAACTCTTCGCTCGACATCCTAAAAGGAAAATGATTCTACTTAGCTACTGTTGAAACAACTACCTAGATACAAGTCTTGAGTATACATAAAAAAGGTATGCTAAGAGGAAGACCGTGACGTACCTGAAAAGAGAGGTGGTCTATGGTCCTTTAATGAAGCTACACAATATGCAATCCCTCAATCGCACCTACAAAAGAGCATGGAAAATATATGTTAAAGCGATAGAGGGATATTTGAAAAAAAAAAAAACCAACCGGGTAAAAAGTCAACGGTCAACGGGTCAAAAAGTCAACAGTCGACGGGTCACAGGTCACGGGTCAACAGGTCAAAAGACGGGGTCATACAATTTTTTACAAGTCTAAGACAAGTTACAAATGACAAGGCGTTGATGACAAAGCCCTATTGACATAGCTCTTATGACAAAGCCCTATTGACAAAGCCCCGATGACAACGCCCTATTGACAATGCTCGAAATGACAACGCCTGAAACAACAAATGAAGACCGCGTCTGAGTCAAAAAAAAAAAAGTCAACTGGTCAATGTTGACTAGTCAACAAGCGGGTTTGCATTTGACCCACGGATCGATCCGCAGGTCACAGCTTTAAATAAATAAAAAAATTGAAAATTGAAAATTTTGAAAATCAGTCTGCTGTGTCAGAAAAAAAAAATTGCACAACCTGCTGCATGCGTCAGGTTGTGAAAAGCAACTTTTTTTTTTTTTTTTCACTTTTTCTTTCAAATCTCTTTTTATTTTACTTTAAAAAATTCTTAATCCTTCTCATACTTATTTTCTTTTACCAATTCATCACACTAATGTATAAAACTCTAATTCAATTTTATTTTAAGAAATTTCTATTCTTAAATTCAAAGGGGGAATATGTACCTGATGATTGATTCGACGTTTAACCACGGTGTTCTACCACTTTGAGCCTGTGAGATCGCGAATTTGTGAGAAGGAAAATGTGAGAAGGAAAAGAGAAGAAAATTTGGAAACTCACCAAGTCTCCAAGTTGTGAGTTATGGGAAATACTAGGACTCTTATTTATAGAGATTTTTGATAATATCTCTAAGATTTGATATTATCAGTAAGATTTGATATTATCTCTAAGAGTTATTATATCTTAACCATTGGATCAAAGCGACGGCTGAGATTACGTCACATATGAAATTTTCAAATCATAGCCCAACCAATATAAGAAACCCAAGAAAAGATCAATCATGATTATGGTTTTACAAAAAATTATTATTTTTTGCGAGACAGAAAATTTCAAGCTATCAAGCCCCGACACTTGTAAAATTTTCAGAAACTGATAGAAGAAAAAATTCCACCCTGAATCAATACTCCCAAGCAATAGTGAACTCACGTCTCAACTCAGCTCGGGAGTAGGGGGCCACTGTTGTGGGTGAAATTATATCAGTAAATGTGGAATTTCTAAACTTGTTCAAAGAATGTACAATCGACATGTCTACGTCACCTGGACAGATAATGCTACGTCACCTATGAGGCTACAACTACATCGTCTGGGAGGCCACGTCTACGTCGCCTGGGAGGCTACGTCTACGTCACCTAGGAAGGTACGTCTACATAGTCCCGAGAGTCTACGTCTACGTCATCTAATAAGACTACGTATCAAAGACCAATAAACTACATTATATTGATATCCAATCAAACGATGACATGTGGCATGACCAACAAGCGACACGTCGTTGGGAAGCAACACGTGGCCCAATCCCGACGCGACACGTGGCACAATGATGTCATCAAACTCCTCTCATATAAATAGGAGGAGAAATTCATTCATTAGGTGACTAATTTCTACTACAATTCTCTCTGGCACACTAGCTCTGCTTGCACTGACTTAAGCATCGGAGGGTGTTAAGCCGGCACCACACCGGTGCTCTCTTTGTTTCCTGTGCAGGTACGAACAGTGCTCGTCAACTACTCAGCACATCACCTACGCAGCACCTTCAGTGCAGCACATTACATCCAACTCGTCCCATACTTTCAGTTCGTTGCTTACGTGGAAGCTATCCATTTTTTAGCAACAACAATTTGAATTAACACTAATTAATAATTTGTTAAACAGTAATTTTCTATATAAGGAAAATACTTGTCTCCTGATAAATCAGGAGGATCTCCTCCTATATCTAGTTTCTATTGGTTAAAAGTAAAATGGTGGGCTCATATAATTAATAAAAATATATATCAATTATTTTTTTATAATTTTTAACCAATGAGAATAGAGATGAGGAGGATCCTCCTGATTTACGAGGAGGTAAATATTCTCCTTAATTTAAATAAATACTACTCTACAATTCCCATACTGTACAGAAATTCCAGAATATCGAACTTATCAATGTCATCTCATCTCTGCTCCGCCTCTGCGTCTGGCTTCTCCGTATATTGTCTCCATTTTTGAAACTATTCAAAGCTTTGGCTGTGAGTTCTTAGCGTTTCATCTTGTTTTCTTTATTTGAATCTTTGTTGTCTCTTAAATAAGCTTACGAAGCTCTGATAGCTTTTTTTTTTTTTTCTGCTTCCCTCAATTCATTAGAAAATTGCATTGCCCAATGATGGATAAAACTCAATTTGTAGAACAATTACGTTGATTTTTTTATTTCTGGCCTTTGCCCTCATCCACAACTCTCTCTAATATTGACAGGAGAATATAAATTAATGGATTTGTTTTCTCTTGTCGAATTTCGACTATCATTTAATGATGAATTTTTTTTTTTTTTGAGATATTACATCAAATAGTGGGAGGGAAGGCTGAACCTTCGACCTTATTGTGTTGTGGTTGAATATGTGTTGAGGCCAATGATTAAAATTTAATGTAAATATTTTAATGATCACTTATAGTGATGAGATCTGAGGGCATCTTGCAAATAGTCAATGTTTTGAATCATGGATATGGTTTTTCATACTGATTTTTCTTTGTTTTGCACAATTTATCTTTGAATTTGTCAATTAGTTTACGCTTATCGTAATCGTAATCATTTTCCCCGATGTGTTACTGATGATGGTAAAACTTAAAAAATTTGAGTTCTGCCCATTTTTTTGGATTAAGTTATGCTTTTATTCAGGCACATAAATGTTGGCACCACCTATAGAAATAATTTCAAAACTGAAAACTTTTTCATAGCCATCTCAGATTTTTGTCTCAAATAACTATTGGTTTTGGTGTTCACTCTAAACTCTTTATTTAGCCTTGTCTATTAAGTGTTCATTTGGGATAACTTTTGGAAGTGTTTTAAAGTGTTTTTGATGACCATTGAAAAAACACTTTGAAAATGTACATTTAAATGGGCCCTAAATCATTTAAATGTACATTTTTTTATTTGGTGATTTCCAATGTAGTATATGGATGAGTTGGTACTGAAGTGAAATGTCCTGTTTGCTTCTTTCCTTTGTGCTTCTGAAAATTACATTTTCCCTGGCCCAATGATGGAGAACTCCTCTTAGAGCGGTAACATTGATCTTCATGACAAGCCTTTGCCACTAACCACTCATCTCTCTCTCTCTCTCTCTCTCTCTCTCTCTCTCTCTCTATCTATCTATCTCTATCTATATCTGTCTATCTCTGTCTCTCTCTTTCTCTTAGTTGGTTAAGGGTTAGAGCTATAATGAAATCTATCTCTAGCTATCAATCTCAGTCTGTCTCTATGTGTTCTCTGGCCTTTTTTTTTTTTTTTTTTTTTTTTTTTTTATCTATCTAACTATCTATTATCTATCTATGTACTATCTATATTTGTCGACCTGTTTCTTTCTTTTCTTAAAAGAGTTGGTTGAAGGTGTGTAGAGGCTAGTAATGAAAGTCATATGCTTAGCCATCAATGATAAGTTGTAGCTATGAGATCTGAGGGCATCTTTTAAATGCTTAATCTTGCGACTTTGCTCGAGTTTGTTTGTTCTATGCTGTTTTTAAAAAAAATTGTTTTGCTGTCTGTGAGTAAAATTATTTGATAATTGAGTTTTTTTTTTGGCACTTTTGGTTTATCTGTTTTATTTTTTCTCGTAACGCATTAAGAAGTCATAATTCCTTGATATATTTGTCTTCAATTTTAACGTCTCTTTTATTTCTGCTGTTCTTATCATGGAAGTATCTTCTTGGTAGATTGCATTGCGTTTGAATGGATTTCTATAAGTTAACTTTCTTGTATTAGCATTTAACTGTTAGCTCAATCATTTTCAATTTAGCATTAAATCCTTTAAGTTATAATGGGTTTGTTTTCTCATCAATGATCTACTTGATTCTCCTGATATTACATGGCTCGAATTTCATTTTGATTGCTTTGGTGTCTAGATTATTGAGTGCAATATTTGCCTTTCGGAGCAATTACGTTTATTTTTACTATTTGCCTTCGCTCTCATCCTCAAACTGTCGTTGTCTTCTATTCTGAATTGTTCATGTTTGATGTTAAGTTGTGGATTTAAGTTCTCTGTTATTCGTTTAGTTATTATATTTTTTCGGTATCAAATAGGGTGGCAGAATCTGTGTTTTTTTCTCTCTATATGATGAAGTCAGAATTCCATTTTGCTATATTTATCTTCAATTTTAAAAGCTTTCTTTTTGTTTGGTTCTGTTCATTTTGATAAATAGCATGGAGTGTTAAGCTTTGGTAATAGCTTATCTTGTAGTTCCTTTTGAAAATCACCTCTACCGAACGAAGGAAAACTCATACCGAGTGTGAAGACCCAATAGTCCCTGAAATTTCATCAATTAAATCCTTTATCCAAAATCATGAGTTGAATTCTCAATTCTAAAATTAAACATTAAAATTAATTGTGATAGATAGATGAATATGCATAAACAATCATGATACATAATATTAAATTTAGTATTATCTCAATATGAAAAATCGATAAATTTAATTTTAGATTAAGTTTAATTTCAATATAAAAAAATCATCCTATATAATTTAAAATTAAATGACAAAAATAGTATCCGAGTGGTAGAAAGTACTCTATTTCTACAATACGAGAGATTCTTTTTAACAAATAGATAATTCATAATTTATAATTATAGTGGAGAATTTTTTTTAATTCAATAATACCCTTAATTTCAGTAAATCTATAAACTATATTTAATCCTCCATTTTAAAATAACACATCAAATATTAATTGAGATAAATAAATAGATATTTAGCTAAAAAAAATAATTTTTAATTTAATATATTAAAAATTAAGAAATATTATTTGAGATGTGGATAATAGTTTAATTTTTTGGAATATTTTTTTAAAAAATAAAACATGCTTTCCAAAAATGTGGTGTTTTCAAATAAGATTCCTGATGGTTTTTGTCAAATACATGAACGCCTTTTGTGGTTTGAAAATGCCAAATCATATCCATGTAGTTCTAAATTATTTCAATGAGACCACTTCTCATCAATGTCATTAATTTTCTTTTAGTCATATCTTCTTCGTTTGATCTTCAATTTGGATGAATCAAGATGTTTTGGAATCCTTATTTTGGGCTCTACGTTATGGGTAGTTCAAAATTTTCAAAATCATCAGTAACCAAAAGCGTTAATGGTGTAAACATATATAGTATTTTGATGATAATAAACTCTTTATTTATTAATGATTTTGATTTTTTGAAGTAATCATGACATAGAGTTCGAAACGAGGATTTCAACACATCTTGAAACATCCAAATCGGAGTTCAATCAAAGAAGTTATGATTAAAAGAACATTTATGGTGTTGAAGGGGAGGGGTCTCATTGGAACTATAGGGATATGATTTGTCATTTTCAAACCACAGGGGTATTCATGCATTTGGCAAAAAGCACAGGGGTTCTTATTTGCATTTTACCATTTTCAAAAATGATATTTTAAGAATTGATATTTTCAAAAATAGCAAAAGTTTTGAAATTTTCAAAAATGGCATTTTTTAGATAGAGATCCACCAATCTCAGATTAAGATTGGTCTAATCTCAATGTGAGAAATGTCATTTTTTAAATATGTAAAACCATTTTCTATTTTTAAAATTAATCATAAAAAAGGGTCATTGGTTGAAATTTCTCTTTAAAAATGGTAAGAGTTATTCAAATTTTTTAAAAACACTTTTTTTTTAATCTTTCACCGGTCATTAATTTAGTAAAGGAAAATATAATTAATAAAGAGTAAACTACAAATAAGACTCTTGTGGTTTTTGTCAAATGCATGAACACCCCTTGTGATTTAAAAATGGTACATCACACCTCTGTAGTTTCCATATCATGCCAACCCCCTCCCTACAACGTTGTTAATTTTGTTTTAGTCATAACTTCTTCGTTTGAACTCTGATTTAGATGATTCAAAATGTTTTGGAATCCTCATTTCGAGATCTACGTTATGGTCACTTCAAAACTTCTAAATCATCGGTAAATAAAAGGGTTAATGACTTCAATCATACATAATATTTTGATAATCATAAACTCTTTTATTTATTGACAATTTCAAAGTTTTGAAATGACAGTAACATAGAGATAAAATTGAAGATTCCAAAACATTTTTAATAATCCAAATTGAAGTTCAAACGAAAAAGTTATGACTAAAACAAAATTAACGGTGTTGGAGGGAGAGAGTCTCATTGGCACAATATGGAAACTATAAGGGTGTGATTTGCCATTTATAAACCACATGGGGTGTTCATGCATTTTGATCAAAACTATAAGGGTGTCATTTTCATTTTACCCATTAAGAAATATATTGTAGAGGGTAAATACTTCATATAAATATAACACTGTATCAAGCTCGGGCTTTACAAGGTTTGGACATTTGGCCACCGAAAGTCCCAACCTAAATAAATGATTTGTAGTTAGCGGCCCATTGAGCTCCAACCGAGCCTATGAGGGAGTAATCCTAGTCCAGACTAGCACGGTCAACGGGCCAGGGTCAAAGCATTTACCGACTAATTTGGTACAAAGCTAGACTTTATACCAAATTAAGTATGCACTAAAACCAAGACCTAGTATTCCTTACTGCGTTGCTTCCATTTTCACGTTCAATATTATCGAACTGAACTTGACTGTCGTAGGTTCTTGGCTGGTACCACATTCAATACCTTTCGACGAATATTATCCTCTTATCTCAAGCAATCAGGCAAGCAAGAGGAAAGTGAGTGCCATCAAGTGCTCAACTGTAGAAATCCACCCCTAAATGAGATTTGTCAAAAAAAAAAAAACTTTAACTAAAAAAAAAATTTAATTTTTAATTTAATTTTTTGAAATATAAAACAACAATGAGATTTTTCATCATAAAAAAAATTATTGAAATTTATTTATTAATTTTATGAAAGTAAACAGAGTTATTTTTAAATAAATAAATTTTTACTATTTTTTTTTCAAATAAAGAGGATTAAATAGCTATTGGGTGTAATTTCTATGATTAAAAATGATATTTTAAATTATAATTTACAAAATTATATTTTACTTTTCATGCTTATTTGTTTTTATTTAATAAAACTATATGATAAAATTGTAATGTAACCAATTCAATGATTAACTTTATCTAAATAGTAAAGAATTTTACTTACCATATTATGAAGATTATCTAATTATAAAGGAATATTAGATACACTCAATTTTAAAAAAAAATAATAATATATGATAAAATAAATTAAAAAATATCATGGTGGGTCAATAGACTAGTATATTAAAACAAAGATTGTTGATGCTGGATGTGTGGGATATTTTTCGGGTGGATCTCTCTCACACGGTCGAGCACGCTGTGTCGTGTGCTGAATCTCTCGACGGCGTAGCAACCTGAGATAAAAAGAAATTAAACATCAGAAGGGCACCAGTGTGGTACCGCCCAAGAACCTTCCGACGATCAAGTTAGGTAGTGGTAGGTAAGAAGCAGCTTGCGCCGCAAGATAGTATTAGAGCTTTCTCAATGATAGGATCGAGAGTCCCAAGTTAGGTCAAGTTTGTATGTGTTACCTGATTTGATAGGTCAAATCATCTTTTATAGTGCCTTGATCGTAGGCTCCTCGGCCGGGCTAGTGCAGGACTAGGCTTAGTGGGCTTTCGTTTGGCCCATGAATGAACAACTCCCTCAGATGGTGGTTCAGATGGGCCTGACCCCATGTGAACCGGCCCGATATGTGTGCGACCAGTATGAGGGCTATTTTTGCCCTTTACACTGGATAAGTGAGTATCACCTTTAGATGGAATAAGATTTTTTCTAAAACGTAGTTTTGTACCTCATGTGGGCATGATTTGGAAGATCCAAAACAAAACAAAAATGTTATTTGCTAGCGAGAAATTATTATAATGCATATTAAATAATCCTAATAAAGAAATTAGCATTTTCTATATTGTAGTAAAATTTTATATTAAATAAATAGTAGTGTCATTGGATCATATCAGAATCATTTTAAAATTATTTTACCCATTTATTTATTCAGAAATATCATATAAATCCATTCAATAATTATTCACAATTAAATTTAAGTGCAATTACTGAAATAACATATTTTTATAGGCTAATTTTTATTTGTCGGGTTTATGTCAATTTCGTCCCTAAGCTTTCAAAAGTGTCACAAATGTCCTTATCGTTTGATATTGTTAGTCTAAATCGTCTTGTCATGAATGAAACATGTTAAAAATAACAGAATCGTCCACTTATATTACATTGTTTGTTTCATATTTACCATGTAGATAAAAACATCACATTTCTCATCTTTTCCCCCACATAAACGTTAATTATATACAAACTAATTTCCCCTTATTTTCAATGTCTGTCTTTCAACTAACATCATAATATGATATTTTTAACTACGTGACAAATACAAAACGAAAAATGTAATCAACATGGAAGATTAAGTTATATTTAACTTGTTTCTTTCATGGTAAGGACAATTTAAATTTACAATATCAAATGATAGGAGCGTTTGTGACGCTTTTGAAAGCATAAAAACGGAATTGACACAAACTAAAAAGGATAGGGATAACATGTAACGTCTTGGTCTTTTCAGGTAATAACAAACTATTTAATTTTAAAAGAATTAGAATTTTAAATTGTGGATAAAGGTTTGAATATTTATAATAATTTAGCTTTAATAAGTTAGGGATTGTGGAGTTCAATTTTTTTTTATGGTGAATAGAAGTTCTTTAATTAACAAGCTAAATTAACCTTTCTTTTTAAAATGGAATTAGATGTTAATTTCATTTTACTAGAAAATGTGCAATTTTATTGTTGTTGGGCTTAACTCTTGATTGGGCCAAGTGGAGCCATTACCCAATGGGTTTCCTTTCAACCTTTTAGGGCTTGCTCCGACCATTTCTTTTCCTTTTATTTTGGGACAAATATAGATGTGTACTGTAACAGCCTAAAATTTCCCAAAATGTGGAAAACACATAAACACTAGCGGAAGCATTAAAAACATCAAATCATTGTTCTTCTCTTTAAAATCAAGTCTCGAAATACATTCACAATACCGATCGGTTTTATTTTAAACCATAAAATCATTGAAACCGTAATCAATTCCCATTAATATTGTCAAAAAAAATATTCAAACATAGCTAAAGCAACATCATTTATTTCAAATAAAAACAAGACATGATTCATTCCCAAGTTCCTAAAAAGTAAAGAGAAGAATAAATTCGCCGGTGTGTAAATCCATGCCAACAAGACCACCCGCCTCGAACGTCATCAGCCACCAACTTTCTTATTTCCTTTACCTGAAAAAAATATTGTAGCATCATGAGGCTACACCCAATGAGTAGAATAATGTTAAAAATAAAATAATACCATGAGAGGTTTCCTAAGTCTTTAAGTCCATTATCGGGCTCACTGACTTCCAAATATTCTCTCACACCAAAATCACACGAAACTTTCACAACATTCCAATACTTCTCTTAATCTACAAATTAAGAGATAACTCAATTGAAACAGTTTTAAACACTCTTTTCTCAATTTAAAACTTTTCTATAAAAACTTCCTATCAATACCTCTAATCTCCTCTTTGTCCGCAAACAAAAAGAGATTTCAATCGAAAAGGATTTAAACCTTTTGACATAAAAATCTTATCAATACCTCTAATCTCCTCTTTTTCCGCAAACAAAGAGAGACTACGCTTGAGAAGGATTTTAAACACTCTTTTTCACAATTTAAAACCTTCTGAGAATACTCTTTTCTATTGTACAGATGGAATGAACCTGCCCCGTTAAGTGTTATTAAAGTCATGCACAACTAAAATAATCTCCCTTAACGATATATTCTTCATTAAGCAAGGCCTTGCTTAATGCGAACCTACCACCATATTATCCAAGGTATTCAAAGTAATATGATAAAATAAACATCACTACTCAAGATGTTTAACAAGCCAAACTTAACTTTCCACCTAGAAATTTTGTTTCCCTACAAAAACGCTCTTTTCTAGGCCTAATTTTCATAATTTTAAATTCTGGAAATTCACTTTAATGTTGATCTTAGAACGACCTAAAAATCACTCAAAAATCCACTTTGGATCAATTCTAACAACTCCCCAAACAAATCACAAGTCAAGAAACGAAACTAGCCTAAACTAGTGTAATTTCGCTCCTTTTTCGAACATTGAAAGTCTAATACTTTCTAACAAAAATCCAGGGGCATAACGGATCTATTAGAATTCCCAAAGTCACCCATAAACATCCAAAAATACACTACATTCGATATGGAGTTCGATTATTAAATAATTAACCACCTAGGCTAATATTATCGACTTAGTGGGCACTAAACAGTCAACTGTGATATTCACAATCAGCAAGGTTTAATCCTGTTAAAACACTAAAAAAACATATTTAAACATCCAAACAAGTCATGCAAATACATAATTTCAGTTTCGCCGAAAGTCGATATTGATACTCAAGATATGCATTCTTTACTTCCAAATTTTTGCATGCTTTTAATCCAAATTCTTATATCATACATTCAGCCCCAAAACCTCTTTAGCATTCATTTATTCATCCATTTAAATGCCCAAAATCAGAGGTTAAACTTTTAAAGAAAAAGAAAACACAATAATGAAACTATGTTAAATTTAACAAATTCTACTCACCTTTCAATTTGTTTTTTTTACAAAAATTAAACTTCCTTTTTCTAAATACTTTAAGAACCTAGAATCCAATCTTGAATGGAAACCCTCCAATTCTTCCCAAAACTTCACCAATGACTTCACCACCATAACCATACCTATCACGACGAAGAGAGGAAGAAAAATCTATCAAAAGTCAAAGAAACTATAACCAACCCAAATGATTTTTGGATTATAACTCTTTAAACAGTAATCGTATTACTACAAAACCAATGGTAATGGAAAGATAACGGAAAAACTATTAGAATGGATTACTTACTTGCACAAATCAGAGTACGGATGAGGAAGTTATGGCGAAAATACTTCAGGAGATGATGTTTAGGCAAAAATTGGAGAATTGAGGATAATAAGGGGTTGAATTTCGGCTAAAGGAAGAAGAAGAAGTAGGTTTTAGGGTTCAATCCCGATTTCCATTATTTATGAAAATGTCACTATGTAAAAAAGTCATAACTCATTCATCTGGACTCAGAACGACGAGCCGTCAGTTGCGTTGGAATCGTAATAGCGAGAGGATCAACATCATCTAAAAATATTAAATTAAACTTGTGTTTTAATTTGAGGTTCGGAAAATTACCAAAATACCCTTACGAGATAACGAAATATTTCTCATTCAATTTATGATCCAATCTCATTAATATCATTTGAGAAAGTAAAATAAATTTCTAAACTTATTTTATTTATAGTCTTACTTGGTAACGGGTCGTTACATATACTATTTACTTATAATATTTACTTAAATATTGAGTTTCTAAAATATTTACAAAAATAGTCTATTTGATGATGTCATACTTTATACATGTATAAAAATGCCCTATGTGTTTATGATTTTTTAAACACAACTTTAATTGGAGAGAGAGGATGTTGTCAAATTAAAAATGGAAAGAGGAAGATTTATGGAAACATGTATTTCTTATATTAATTTAACATTTATCATATAAGTGTTTTGTTTAGGTCATTTACCTATTTTTGAGGGGATGTATGAATGATGGAAGGCAAAAATTATGACTTGTTTTTACCCTTTTAACCTCTAGAACAAGTATATATTGAGTAAAAGAACCATGTATATTTCTTTTATAAAAGAAAACAACAACCAATATATATCTTGAATGTGCTAAGAATTTTCTTTATTATAAAAACAATTGTGTATTATATATTAATTGCTAATTAAATTTAATTTATGATTTTCTATCAAGATGTGATAGTAAACTGTTAATATACATTGTAAATTGATTACTATATCAGTTTAATATATATGGTAGATAAGTGATGTATAAAAATAAGTTTTAATAATAAAATGTAACTAAACAAGATGCGACAGTAAATAGTGAATATACAATGTAAATATAAAATGATAATATATATAAAATTTAATTAAATATATATGGTAAATAAATTAGTTTTGAGAATGAAATAAAAAATGTACCGTACAATATGATAGAAGATATATATATATATATATTGATTACATGAAAGAAGATATTTAATGTACAATATAAATATGAAAAATTTTAAATTTATATTTCATACCTAGGTGAAAAAAATATAAGGGAAAAAACCGTACACAAATAGTAAAAAAAAAAAAAAAACCATTTCTATACTTTTTTAATAGGTATGAAATATAAATTTTATACCTTTTCATATTTATATTTTACATTAAATATTTTCTATCATATTGTACGGTATATTTTCAAGTTCATACTCAAAACTAATTTGTACATTATTTATTTACCATCTATATTTAATTAAATTGTATACAATATATAACTAGGGAGAAAAATCCATATAGCCACTTTTGTAGTCCAAAGTAAACAAATAGCTACAATTGGGAGAAGTTAATGGACTAGCCATTTGACGCACACGTGGAGATAAATTTGAGAGGCAAATTACCAGAAAACCCTCAGAACAAGTAAGGCTATAATGGAAGAATGGGTATTGCAGGCAACCTAACATGCACGGTATACTTGCTGTCACTTCAGTCATCATTATATTTTTTTTTAAAAAAAAGAAATTAAATAACAGTGCCATTAAACCAAATCTCCCCATTTTCTCTGATACACTATACCCATTTCCTCTCCATTTCTCGTCCTGCAACCGCTAGAAATCGCCTTTGCAAAGAAGAAAACCGCCATTATCATTTTATAAAAAGGTATGTTTTGTAATGGGAAGTTTCAATACAGTATTCCTTCTTCTCTTTTCCTTAAAAAATCAATACAACTATTGTGTATATTACAAAACTATACATTTATTAGATCTATAACTTAAATTTACTATATTGGAACGACAATGAAATGAATGGCCATCCTCATTCTTCTTTCATACGCCACACCGATTCCTAATTTTTCGTTCTCCATTTTTTCTCTTTGTAGAATTGCTGCAAACCACCAATCGGGAGAGGAAAACCGCAAGACCCTTTTATAAAACAGGTCAGGGTTTTGTCCGGGAGGGTTGTGACGTTATTTTTTTTCTATTTTATTTCCTTAAACATTGCTTGTGTTGATTAAAAATGGCAAAAATGGTGAATACTCGAGGATAGGGCGAAGAATCTGGGGCCTCCATATAAAGAGGCATATACTAGAACGTTCGAATCAGCTAACCCAAAAGTGAAGCAAGTTGCTCGGAAGAAAAGGACGAAGACTGGTACGTGGGGCAGAGGCAAAGAAGAAGAAAGTTAAGGTTGGGGAAACGTCGAGTCCTTTGAAAGAAACTGAAACGACAACCCAGACAATGGTTGGTGAGGCACTTATAAGTGCATGTGTTGATGTTGGTATCATGTTTTCTGGAATGAAATATTGTTTTTAGGACATGTGCGATGAATAGTGTGTATAGTGTGTATATTCGTATCAAATATGAAGTGTGACTGTATGCTAAAGTAATATTTGGCCAAGTTAAGATAAAGTGATGCTTTTATGGTAAAGGTAGGTTGTAACACGTCCTGTGTCATCGCAAACTTAGTTGATATATTGCGTATAGTACGTATAGTGTGATGTTGTATAATTCTTCCTCTCATCTCAATTACAATAGTGACGTTAGTTATTTGATAATATACGTACTATACATAGTGTACATATACCTATTCCTTATAATATACATCTTTTACAAGTGCATGTATTGAGGCTGGTATCATGTTTGCTGAAATGAATGTTGTTTTTAGGACATGTGCGTTGAATATTGTGTATAGTGAGTATATTTATATCCTCTATGTGGTTAATATGAAGTGTGCAACACATGCCTTTGCAAGTGTGAGATGGAATGTTACGTCAAAGTGTGTACATTACGTACATTACGTATATTGTGATGCTGACTATTGAGCGTTAATTACGTATAATAACAATCAACATGTATGTGTAGACTGCGTATATTATGTATAATTTCACACTCTCATTTTCATATACGCAAGTTCACCACCAGATTGTGGTGTTGTCTCCATTTCAGTTGTGTTAAAGGGTAGACAAACGCATAGTACATATATTGTGTTAATCGTTCGTCGCCTATTATATCAATTGAACTTCATGGGCGCCAGCTTACGATGCAGTCTCCATTTCATGTGTGTAAAGGTTGTCTTTCTTTGTTAATGCAATGAAATGCTTTCATCTCTCTGCTTAAAAGAAAATGAGATGACATGTTGCGTCTATTGAGTGTATATTATGTATAATAACAAGTATCCTGTATAGTATGTATATTGTGATGTTATCTTTTTAGTGTATATTACGTATATTGTATGTACTATACACTCATTAGACAACATGACAATAAACGCTTATTAGACAACATCTCAATATATGCCATATACACTTAATGACGCAACACACCATCTCATTTCTACACTTGGAGTGATTACTGTTGCATCCTACATTTACATTGTATTAGCAAAGAAAGGCAACCCTTACACACATGAACTGGAGATAGGCTCACAACCTGATCCCTGTTGCAATAATCCTATGCCCAAAACATGGTAAACACAATATACTCAATATACGTATGTGTACATGTTTACAAAAAAAACCTAAACCCCAAAATCCAAACCTAATCCTTAAAATCGAAAAACCTGAACAACTTGTAATGTAGTCTCCATTTCATGTGTGTAAGAGTTGTCTTTCTTTGCTAATGCAATAGAATTTTTCCAACTTCATGTTTGTTTTGTAAATGGAGGATGCAACACGTGTCATTGCAAGTGAAAAAATGAGATGGCATGGTGCGTCTATTGAGTGTATATTACGTATAATAACAAGTAACACGTGAATTACATATATTGTGATGTTGTTTATTGAGTGTATATTACTTATAATGACAAGTAACATGTATGTGTATATTATACATGATTTGGAGATATGAGTGCTTTCCTAATGCTGCAAAATCCTAAATAACACGGTAACAATAAAAGACAATATACTCACTATACATGAGTAGTACAATCGAAATGGCCAATTTATCTATTAAAATTGCACTATACATACTATACATGCTCTGTCCATTGATAACTTACACAACGTCGAAATGTAGATGACATCTCCAAATCATGTATAACGTGTATATTATTGTTATCACAATGCATGTTATACATGACAATACACATACTATAACTGAGTAATGCAATCCAAATAGATAAATTGTCTACTGAATCGCTAAAAATTTACACAATGCCAAAATATAGATAATATTTCCAAATCCTGTATAGCCTATATATTATAGTTATCACAACACACGTTATACATGAGTAGTCACGGGGTATATTGTGTATATTGGAAGTTCGTACATTGTCTGTTGCTTGTTCCCTGTTTATGTATGGTGTGTATAATGTCATGTATATTATATTTGGACATGAAAACATATACATGCACTACTTAGTATAGTGTGTATATTGTCATGTGTAGCATGCGTTGTGGTAATTATAATATACGTGTTATACAGGATTTGGAGATGAAAATATATACATGCACTACTCATGTATAATGTGTATATATAGCATGCAATCGTGGTAACTATAATATACAAGCTATACATAATTTGAAGATATCATCTGTATTTCAGTGTTGTGAAAGTTTTTAGTGGACGGTTCATGTATAGTGTCATGTATAGCATGTATTGTGGTATTTATAATATACATATACTACATAGAATTTGGAGATGAAAACATATACATCCACAAATCAAATATAGTGTGTATAGTGTCATGTATAACATGCATTGTGTTACCGGTAATATACATGTTATACCGGATTTGGAGATGAAAACATATACATGCACTACTTAAGTATAGATTGTATAGTTTCATGTATAGCATACATTGTGGTAACTATTGTTGACTTTCTAAGCCAATTAATCTTATTCTTATTTTGATGATAACAAACGTGTTTTTATTATTAATCAATTTTCTGTGTTTTGATAGTCCATTGTGTAGAGAAAATTATAACGAGTCCAACGCAATTGGAATCGACTCAATCGGACTTCAAACGAGCAAGATATTAATTTTAGAAGATTGGAATTAAATTAATTATTTCATCCGGATCATATATGGCGAGTTCATCTTATGTTTCATGCGCTCAAATTATCAGCCGTCAGATCAGATTTTATATTGAGATGGAAGGGTCAGATTTATTCAAATCTTGAATTAAATGAAAAAGAAAAGTCAGATTTATTACAGCCGTCAGATCTCCTTACCTTTTGAATCAGTGGCTCAGATCTTCTCAGATTTACAAATTATATATATTCGAATTAAAAAAAAAAAAAAAAAAAAAAAGGGGAAAAACCGGAGCCGCACGATCACGCCACCGCCTCGCATCCACGGCTGCCAATCGTCCACGTCGCCCAAGGCCCCTGCGCACGCTGACGTCTGCGGGCTCCACCTGTCCCCCACTATTCTGCCTCCGCCTCTCTCTCTTTGACACGTGGCAGCTTGTCTTTCCAATAAAGCAGATTTGCTTTTTAATGATGCAGCGAAATGTCCAATATGCCCCTGGTCTTTTGGTCAATGCCCTCTATGTCCTGACCATTACTTTATCACTTGGCTGACCGATTTTTAAATCTCTTCACAACGGTCATCTGCCCAGAATGCCCCTGCTGCCCGGGTTTCTATTTATATTATTATTATTATTAAATTCAAAATCAGATTTGCTACAGCCAATGACGTTTCGCCACGTGGATTCCACTACTCTCTTTTCAGAAGCAATGATTACACTATTATGGGAGATTACTACTTTGCCCCTCCTGATTTAAATTTGTATGAAGACTTCAAAGGCTATATTCGTCATTTCGCGCCCTTCTTGATCAACCTCATTTCTGGAAATTTACAGTCCAAAAATGACAGTTTTCTTCCTCACTTTTTTGACAAAAATGGTGCCTCTCATTTCCTCAATTCACACCATTGAAGTCAAATAATATTTATGAAGGTGGATGGAATAGTAACTTTTTATTGGCTATAAAAGGAGCTCGAAAATGACAGTTTTTACACACCAAAATTAGAAGCTAATCTTCATTGCTAAGATCAAAAGCTCTCCATTTTCAGTCATCTTTTTTAGCCTTCTTGTGAGCGAAAATTTGTGTATTTCTAGCCATTCTTGAGGGCTAATTTGTTGAGATTTTTATCTCTTATTGTGAGCAAAAATTCTTGTAATACTTATCCTTTGTGAGGATTTACTATTTGTAAAAGGTTTTACTCTTAAACCTTAGTAAAAAGAGTGATAGATAACGGTTGTCCTTGCTCCGTGGAAAGGGTCGTTGTTCGGGTTTGATCTTGATCCCGTAAAAGGATTGGGTTCTACTTTGCTCCCGGAAAAAGTAATAAATTCCCGAGAGGCGCTCGGGGAGTGGACTAGGCCGGATTTTGGCCGAACCACTATACATCTTGGTGTCATTTCTCTAACCCTATCCTCTTTACTTATTGCACTAATATAAATTGCTAAATATTTATTGTGCATCTTTATTAGGGATCATTGAATAACAATAATTGGAAATTAAATTTATGCTTGACATATTTATTGTTTGAATTAAATTGAGAAATTATTGGTTGTTAGAAATTAATTGTGATTTAATATTTCCAAGTATTTATCATATTTGTTTACTTTGCTAAAAAGAATTCTAAGTATAAAATTTATTTATATTGATTAAATTTAAAAAGTGTAATTGTTTTGTTAATCTTAAATTTTGAATTGATTGAAAAAGTTTTATAAATTTTTAATAAACCCTATTCACCCCCCCCTCTAGGGTTGCCTTAGATCCTAACAATTGGTATCAAAGCAAGGTGCTCAAAATTTTTATTGAAAATTTGTTTTAAAAAGCTTAATTGCTTGAGCTATGGCAACACATAATTTTAATCCCTTTGGTGATAGTCAATCAATTAATAAGCCTCCTTATTTTAATGGTTCAAATTATAGCTATTGGAAGAATAGAATGCAATTTTTCTTAATATCTATTGATGTTGAATTATGGGATATTATTGAACAAGGTTTTAATCAACCTATTAAAATTGTTGAAAATATTAGTTCCCCTAAGCCAATGAACGAATGGTCTAAAGAAGAAAAGAAAGCATATGGTTTGAATGCTAAAGCTATAAATTGCTTATTTTGTGCTTTAAATGAAATTGAATACAATAGAGTTTCTATTTGTAAAACCGCTAAGGAAATTTGGCATAAACTTGAAATTACTCATGAGGGAACCGATCAAGTCAAAGAAACTAAAATTGACATGTTAGTACATAGTTATGAATTATTTAAAATTGATGATAACGAATCAATTTCGGATATGTTCATTAGATTTACTAACATTGTGAATTCTTTGGAAGGACTTGGAAAATCTTATTCTAACATTGAAAAGGTGAAGAAAATTCTTTGGGCTCTACCAAAGCAATGGGAACCAAAAGTCACCGCCATCCAAGAAGCTAAAGATTTGAAAATTCTCTCCATGGATGAATTAATTGGGTCTCTTATGACTCATGAGATCAAAATCAAGAAAAACATGGAAGATGATAAAAAGAAGAAAGAAAGAAGCATTGCTCTCAAGTCTACTTTTGTGGAAGAAGATTCCGAAAATGATGAAAGTATTGATGATGAAGATATGGCTTATCTATCAAGAAGATTCAAAAGTTTCTTAAAGAAGAAGAAGCAATTCAAAAAGAATTTCACCAATCAAAGAGAATCAAATGGTGAAAAGAGCAAGAAAGATGAAATCATTTGTTATGAATGCAAGAAGCCCGGTCACATTAGGACCGATTGTCCTCTTCTCAAATCATCCAAGAAATTAAAGAAAGCTATGAAAGCTACATGGGATGATAGTGATGAAAGTGAAAATGAAAAAGAAGAAGAAGTTGCAAATATGTGCTTTATGGCACATAGTGACAATGATGAAGAAGATGAAAATGAGGTACATCTTAACTCTTCTTCTTACATTGAACTATTGAATGAATTTGAATGCATGCAACAAAGTTTTGAGAAAATTACTAAAAAGTATGGTGTGCTTTCCAAGAAACATGTAGATTTATCAAATGAAAATAAATCTTTAATTGAAAATTTTGATTCTTTGGAAAATGCATCTAGTAATAAAATTCATGTCTCATGTGAAGAAAAGAATGCTTTACTTGATAAAATTAAATTTCTTGAACATGACATTTTTGAAAAGAATGAGCTTATTATTGTCATTAAAGAAAAAGAGACTAATCTTTTGAAACAACTTGATGAAGCTAATGATAATATTAAAAAGTTTACCATAGGTGCTCAAACTCTTGATAAAATGATTAATATGGGTAAACCTAATAAAGAGAAAAAGGGTATTGGATACATGGATGAAATTTCTACTCCTTCATCTTCTAAATCCATCTTTGTTAAAGAAACCCCTTGTATGAAAAATGATAAATTGCCTATGATGCCTAAACTTGAAAATGCTAAATCTTTTGTGCATAAGGATAAAAAGGCTAATGTTACATGTATGGTACAAAGTATTAAAAATGTTAAAATTGATTTTCCTAAATCAAAGTTTGTACCTACTTGTCATTATTGTGGTATGAAAGGTCATATTAGACCAAACTGCTTTAAATTGAAAAATGGTCATACTACACATTCTAAGAGGAACACATATCATAAATCAAAGTTCCAAAATAATTTTAAGAAAAAGCATGTGCATAGATTCTTTGTAAAAGATCCATCATTGCATGATGTCGTTTGCTTTTCTTGTGGAAATTATGGACATAAAGCTTATTCATGTCATTTTCATAAATATAGTGGTTCAAATATTTCAAGATCAAATGTTTTGAAAATAAAGAAAATTTGGATTCCAAAATATGAAAATGCTAACCGATATGGACCCAAACAAGTATGGGTACCAAAAGATCAAACATGAATTCCTATTCTATGTAGGAATGTTCGAAAATATCAAAGAAGAACAAGTGGTACTTAGATAGTGGATGCTCAAGACATATGACGGGTGATCATTCCAAGTTTTCCACACTTACCAAGAAAGAAGGTGGACTAGTAACCTTCGGTGATAACAAGAAAGGAAAGATCATTGGTAAAGGAAGTGTCGGTAACGATTCCTCTTCCTTAATAGAAAATGTTTTATTAGTAGATGGTCTTAAACATGATTTATTAAGTATTAGTCAAATGTGTGATAAAGGTTATGAAGTATCATTTAATAAAAAGCATTGTTTTATAAAAGATGTGTGTGATAACAAAGTTTTATTTATTGGAAATAGAGATGCAAATGTTTACACTATTGATATAAATGCATGCTCTTTAAATGAAAAATGCCTATCCGTTTTAAATGATGATTCTTGGCTATGGCATAGAAGATTAGGTCACACAAGCATGAAATTAATTTCAAATATTTCTAAAAAGTGTTTGGTAAGAGGTTTGCCAAAATTAAAATTTGAAAAAGATAAAATTTGTGATGCTTGTCAAATGGGTAAACAAATAAAATCTTCTTTTAAATCTAAAAATGATATTTCCACTACTAGACCCTTACAACTTTTACACATGGATTTATTTGGCCCTTCAAGAACTTCTAGTTTTGGAGGAAATTATTATGCTTTTGTAATTGTTGATGATTACTCTCGTTTTACATGGGTTTTGTTTTTAAAGCATAAAGATGAAGCTTTGAAAAAGTTTATTAATTTTACAAAAAGAGTTCAAAATGAAAAAGGGTTTTTGATTTCTCAAATAAGAAGTGATCATGGTGGAGAATTTGAAAATATTGCCTTTGAAAATTTTTGTAATGAAAATGGTTATACTCATAATTTCTCCTCTCCTAGAACTCCTCAACAAAACGGTGTAGTTGAACGGAAAAATCGCTCTTTGCAAGAATTAGCTAGATCTATGTTAAATGAATATGGTCTTCCTAAATATTTTTGGGCAGAAGCCGTAAACACCGCTTGCTATGTTTTAAATAGAGTTTTAATAAGAAAATTTTTGGATAAAACTCCCTATGAATTATGGAATGGAAAAAGCCCTATTGTAAGTTATTTTAAAGTTTTTGGTTGCAAATGTTTTATTCTAAATAATAAGGAAAATCTTGGTAAATTTGATTCTAAAACCGATATTGGTATTTTCCTTGGTTATTCATCAACTAGTAAAGCTTATAGAGTTTTTAATAAAAGAACTTTAGTTATTGAGGAAACTATGCATGTTGTTTTTGATGAATCTCTTCATGGTGATGTTAATATTATTAATGATTCTCTTGATACTAACGCTTTAGAAAAGAATCTTAATGATTTGCAAATTAGTGATAAAAGCATTGAAGCTACTTCAAGTGAGCAAGTTGAAAATTCAAATGAAAATGCTTCACAATCTTTGCCTAAGGAATGGAGATATGCTACACACCATCCAACCGATTTAATTATTGGTGATCCAACTCAAGGTGTAAGAACTCGTTCCTCTCTTAATATGTTTAATAATCTTGCGTTTGTTTCTCAAATTGAACCAAAAAGTTTTGAAGATGCTCAATTTGATGAATATTGGTTATTTGCTATGCAAGAAGAATTAAATCAATTTGAAAGAAATAAAGTTTGGGAATTAGTCCCTAGACCTCAAAATAATTCTATTATTGGTACTAAATGGGTTTTTAGAAATAAACTTGATGAAAATGGAAATATTATTAGAAATAAAGCTAGATTAGTTGCAAAAGGTTATTGTCAAGAAGAAGGAATTGATTATGATGAAACTTTTGCACCGGTTGCTAGATTAGAAGCAATTCGAATGTTACTTGCTTTTGCTTCTCATAAAAATTTCATTTTATATCAAATGGATGTAAAAAGTGCTTTTCTAAATGGTTATATTATGGAAGAAGTTTATGTTGATCAACCTCCCGGTTTTGAAAACTTTGAATTTCCAAATCATGTTTTTAAATTGAAAAAGGCACTTTATGGTTTGAAACAAGCTCCAAGAGCTTGGTATGAAAGATTAAGTAAATTCTTGATTGATAATGATTTTAAAATGGGTAAAATTGATACCACTCTTTTTATTAAAATCAAAGATAATGATATGTTAGTAGTTCAAATTTATGTTGATGATATTATTTTTGGTTCTACTAATCCTTCTTTGTGTGAAGATTTTTCTAAAGTTATGCATAATGAGTTTGAAATGAGTATGATGGGAGAACTTAGTTTCTTTCTTGGACTTCAAATCAAACAACTCAAAGATGGAATTTTCATAAATCAAGAAAAATACACAAAGGAATTATTGAAACGATTCAAGCTTAATGAGGGAAAAATTGCAAAGACTCCTATGAGTACAACAACTAAGCTTGACAAAGATGAAAAAGGTAAAAATGTGGATGTCAAATCATATCGAGGTATGATTGGTTCTTTACTTTATTTAACGGCAAGTAGACCCGATATTATGTTTAGTGTTTGTCTATGTGCTAGATTTCAATCTTGTCCTAAAGAATCACACTTGCATGCCGTAAAAAGAATATTTAAATATTTACTTGGAACATGTAATTTAGGCTTATGGTATCCTAGAAATGTTGAATTTAATTTAGTTGGATATTCCGATGCCGATTATGCTGGAAGTTTACTTGATAGAAAAAGTACTAGTGGCACTTGTCAATTTCTCAGTAGTTCATTAGTTTCATGGTTTAGTAAAAAGAAAAACTTCGTAGCTTTATCTACTACCGAAGCGGAATATATAGCCGTTGCTAGTTGATGTGCACAAATTCTATGGATGAAACAAACTTTATGTGATTATGGTTTAACTTTTGAAAAAGTACCCATTCTTTGTAACAACTCAAGTGCTATTAATTTAACTAAAAATCCAATACATCATTCTAGAACAAAGCACATTGATATTAGACATCATTTCATAAGAGAACATGTGCAAAATGGATCTATTATTCTCGATTTTGTTAACTCTTGTGATCAATTTGCGGATATATTTACTAAGCCTTTGAATGAAGAAAGCTTTTGCAAAAATAGGCTTGCTCTTGGAATATTAAGGTATGATACTTCTAAATAATTTGAATTTTATGCAATTATTTAGGGGGAGCTTGAAAATTAAAATTAAAATCTTATTTTGATGAAACTTTTGGAATTAAATATACTTATTGAATATTACTTTTTTTGATTGATTCCAAAAGGGGGAGAAAATTGATAAGGAAAATGACACTTCTCTTGCTTAAATTAAAAATATTTTTTAAGGGGAAGAATTTATTTAGGGGGAGTATTTCACATACTATATTGAACATCTATTGAATACTTATACTCTTACTCTTTCATTTTCCCTTATGGTTTGTCATCATCAAAAAGGGGGAGATTGTTGACTTTCTAAGCCAATTAATCTTATTCTTATTTTGATGATAACAAACGTGTTTTTATTATTAAAATAAGAATAAGATTAATTGGCTTAGAAAGTCAACAATCTCCCCCTTTTTGATGATGACAAACCATAAGGGAAACGTGTTTTTATTATTAATCTCCCCTTGTTGACTTTCTAAGCCAATTAATCTTATTCTTATTTTGATGATAACAAACGTGTTTTTATTATTAATCAATTTTCTGTGTTTTGATAGTCCATTGTGTAGAGAAAATTATAACGAGTCCAACGCAATTGGAATCGACTCAATCGGACTTCAAACGAGCAAGATATTAATTTTAGAAGATTGGAATTAAATTAATTATTTCATCCGGATCATATATGGCGAGTTCATCTTATGTTTCATGCGCTCAAATTATCAGCCGTCAGATCAGATTTTATATTGAGATGGAAGGGTCAGATTTATTCAAATCTTGAATTAAATGAAAAAGAAAAGTCAGATTTATTACAGCCGTCAGATCTCCTTACCTTTTGAATCAGTGGCTCAGATCTTCTCAGATTTACAAATTATATATATTCGAATTAAAAAAAAAAAAAAAAAAGGAGGAAAAACCGGAGCCGCACGATCACGCCACCGCCTCGCATCCACGGCTGCCAATCGTCCACGTCGCCCAAGGCCCCTGCGCACGCTGACGTCTGCGGGCTCCACCTGTCCCCCACTATTCTGCCTCCGCCTCTCTCTCTTTGACACGTGGCATCTTGTCTTTCCAATAAAGCAGATTTGCTTTTTAATGATGCAGCGAAATGTCCAATATGCCCCTGGTCTTTTGGTCAATGCCCTCTATGTCCTGACCATTACTTTATCACTTGGCTGACCGATTTTTAAATCTCTTCACAACCTGGTCATCCGCCCGAAATGCCCCTTGCGCCCAGGTTTCTATTTATATTATTATTATTATTAAATTCAAAATCGATTTGCTCTGACCAATGACTTTTCGCCACGTGGATTCCACTACTCTCTTTTCGAAGCAATGATTACACTATTATGGGAGATTACTACTTTGCCCCTCCTGATTTAAATTTGTATGAAGACTTCAAAGGCTATATTCGTCATTTCGCGCCCTTCTTGATCAACCTCATTTCCGAAAATTTACGGTCCAAAAATGACAGTTTTCTTCCTCACTTTTTTGACAAAAATGGTGCCTCTCATTTCCTCAATTCACACCATTGAAGTCAAATAATATTTATGAAGGTGGATGGAATAGTAACTTTTTATTGGCTATAAAAGGAGCTCGAAAATGACAGTTTTACACACCAAAATTAGAAGCTAATCTTCATTGCTAAGATCAAAAGCTCTCCATTTTCGAGTCATCTTTTTGAGCCTTCTTGTGAGCGAAAATTTGTGTATTTCTAGCCATTCTTGAGGGCTAATTTGTTGAGATTTTTATCTCTTATTGTGAGCAAAAATTCTTGTAATACTTATCCTTTGTGAGGATTTACTATTTGTAAAAGGTTTTACTCTTAAACCTTAGTAAAAAGAGTGATAGATAACGGTTGTCCTTGCTCCGTGGAAAGGGTCGTTGTTCGGGTTTGATCTTGATCCCGTAAAAGGATTGGGTTCTACTTTGCTCCCAGGAAAAGTAATAAATTCCCAGAGGCGCTCGGGGAGTGGACTAGGCCGGATTTTGGCCGAACCACTATACATCTTGGTGTCATTTCTCTAACCCTATCCTCTTTACTTATTGCACTAATATAAATTGCTAAATATTTATTGTGCATCTTTATTAGGGATCATTGAATAACAATAATTGGAAATTAAATTTATGCTTGACATATTTATTGTTTGAATTAAATTGAGAAATTATTGGTTGTTAGAAATTAATTGTGATTTAATATTTCCAAGTATTTATCATATTTGTTTACTTTGCTAAAAAGAATTCTAAGTATAAAATTTATTTATATTGATTAAATTTAAAAAGTGTAATTGTTTTGTTAATCTTAAATTTTGAATTGATTGAAAAAGTTTTATAAATTTTTAATAAACCCTATTCACCCCCCCCCCCTCTAGGGTTGCCTTAGATCCTAACAACTATAATATACATGTTATACAGAATTTTGAGATGTCATTTATATTTTGACGTTGTGTAAGTTTTCAATGGACAGTACCTGTATAATGTGTATATATAGCATGGATTGTGGTAACGAGAATATACAAGTTATATAGAATTTGGAGATATATTGTCATGTATAGCATGCGTTGTGGTAACTATAATATACGTGTTATACAGGATTTGGAGATGAAAACATATACATGCACTATTCATGTATAATGTGTATATATAGCATGCAATTGTGGTAACTATAATATACAGGTTATACATGATTTGAAGATATCATCTATATTTCGGTGTTGTGTAAGTTTTAGTTGACGGTTCATGTATAGTGTGTATATTACAATTTCAATGGATAAATTGACTATCAGGACTGCACTACATAAGTATAGTGTGCATATTTTTATATATAGTATGCATTGTGATAGTAAAATATGCACGCTATACAAGATATGTATAGTGTGTATAATACAATTTCAATAGACAAATTATTCATCTCGACTGCACTGCTCATGTATCGTTTGTATATTGTCCTTTATTGCTACTATGTTGTTTAGGATTTTGTAGCATCCGGAAGCACTCATTCTTTACATCGAGGTTCACAGGATATATTGTGTATATTGGAAGTTCGTACATTGTCTGTTTTCCATTCCCTGTTCATTTGTAGTGTGTATAATGTCTTGAATAGTATGCATGAAAATGAAAACATATACATGGATTACTTAAGTATAGTGTGTATAGTGTTAGTATAGCATGCATTGTGGTAACTATAAACATACATGCTATACATGATTTGGAGATGAAGACATATAAATGCACTATTCAAGTATAGTGTGTATAGTGTCATGTATAGCATGCATTGTAACTACTATAATATTCACGCTATACATGATTTGAAGATAAAATATATACATACACCGTCAGGTTTAGTGTGTATAGTGTCATGTATAGCATGCATCGTGGTAACTGTAATATATATGCTATACAGGTTTTGGAGATGAAACATAAATATGCACAACTCAAGTATAGTGTGTATAGTGTGATGTATAACATGCATTATGGTAACTATGATATACATGCTATACGAGATATGTATAGTGTGAGTTTTCAGTGGACAGTATAAGTTTTAAGTGGACATTATATTGTGTATATTGCGATTTCAGTGGACAATTGGTATACGCTGACCGTATAGTGCGTATATTGCTTGAAGTCGTTAAAAATGTGCGTGAAGGGTACATATATGGTGTGAGATATATATGAAACGTAGTTACTTTCCGTATCCCACTTCCCATTTCTTTTCGTCTCAATTTTTAATAATTCCATGATAACCTAGAAAAATGAGTGAACAAGAAAAATACATGAAACTTATTCCCCATTGGTTTTTATATCGAGATATGAGTGTAGGGTAAAAATAGAAACTTACAATGAAGCTAGTCATAAAAAGATTACAGCCACACAAAAATGAAAGGGTAAACTGTGAAAATAGCCAAATTTTGACCCAAATAACAATTATTAGCCACATAATAGAAAATCTCTAAATAATAGCCACAACCAATGCGTTAGCAGAGGAAAAATACCAAAAAGCCTTACCAAATCTGAAAATCAAAATTGTTGCTCCTGTGGATCTCGATATACGAGGGCTGCCTGTTAGATCTGTCTAATCAGTTATGGGAAAATGCACGCTGCCGATGTCGGAGGAATTGAGATGGTATATGGCCACTACTTTATCAAATCTTTCATCTTCTTCTTCCCTTTCCCATTCTAACTACTCTTTGACTCCATCTTCTTTATCCTTTCTTTTACATTTTCGTTCTTCAGCAAACAAAAAGGTGGATTTTTTTTCTCTCTATTTCCTATTCGAGGTTTGAATGTTGATCATGTATGTTTAATGATTTTGCATGTGCATATTGAAAACAGTCCTTTCATCTTCTCCCTTCATTTTCAATTAGAACTCCCTCTTTCCACGTCCTTTTTCTCATTTCATTTCGTTTTTTTTTCTTCAAGAAACAAAAAAAGTGGGTTTTTTTTCATTCTTTTTCGTTGCTTTTCTTCTCATGGTGTGAAACTCTAAATTTTTCTAGTTTTCATTGTTCCCTACATTGCGTGGCTATTTTTGAAGGTTTTTCTGATTTTGCATGATCGATGGGGCTGTTTTTTAAGGTTTTTCTGATTTTGAATGATCAATGAGGGCTATTTTTGAAGGTTTTTCTGAGTTTCCATTATCAATGGGGGCTATTTTTGAAGGTTTTTCTGAGTTTGCATGATCAATATTTGGGGCTTTTTTTTAAAACAAAATTCACTGCATTTCAGATCTGGATTTGATACATTAGTTTAATCTATCTTCAGTCTTTGATCTGATCCTTCACTGATGTTTGGTATAAATCGTATTGCGAGTATAATTCATATTGTCTGGTATAATTCATTATGCGAGTATAATTCGTATTATTTTTTAAACTATTTTATGTTCTATTTTTTTTATGTTAAACTTAGGAATAATTTATATATAATGGTACTGTGAGTGATACCTTACGTTCTCACATCTATTAATTATATGTCATTTGGTATAGTTAGTGTTGTTGATATTTTAATTTAATCTATCTTCAGTCTCTGATCAGATCCTTCATTAATGTTTGGTATAAATCGTATTGCGAGTATAATTCGTATTGTCTGGTATAATTCGTTATACGAGTATAATTCGTATTAAGCTTTAACCTAGAGGGGAATGAGGTTGATTTCACTCTTGCAGACTTCGCTCTCATAACAGGATTGGATTGTAGAGAAATCAAGTACATTAACATTGAAAAACTCCCCCTCATATCTTTTGAAATCAATATATATTGCTTCTTTTTTTATGAATTATAAAACACGTTTAGGGTATATTGCTACTTTAATAAACTAGCTATTGGTGGTATTGGTTTCCCATATATATGTATTCGTTTATAAGAAAAAATTGGTTGTTTTTTATATTATCTGTGACATAGTTATAATAGCTTATGCCATAAAACTACTGGTACATATGGTATCTTAAATATATATTCACTGACTATACTAATTATACTCTTAGTATGGTATACTTTATTCAATAAAATGCTTCTCTTAACAAATTATACAACACGTTTCACTTTTTATCAACTAGCTCTTAATGGTATCAATTTTGCAGGTGTATGTACTCGTTTATACGAGAAATACTGGTTGTTTTTATATTATCTATTACATATTTATAATGCATAAAAAAAACTATACTAACTATACTCACAATATTCATAGCTCACGATGTGTCTTGTATAGTGTGTATCTTAATATATATTTACTAACTATACTAACCATACTCATATCTCGATTTGTAATGACATAACTTGAGAATGTGTCATGTACAATGTGTATCTTAATATATGTTTATTAATTATACTAACCATACTCACCACACTGCATGTGCGTTATAAAGTCAGAGGGTACATTAGTATTAACAATACACATTGTTCTCGTGACCAGGGAACAAACTTGATTGGCTTGGTTACGTGGCCAAAGGGACATAGTCAAAAGAAGAGGTCGATACAAGGGCACCAACCAATTAGAGAGGGAGAGGGGCTGGAGGAGTATCGCTAAAAAAGAAGGGGATGAATGAAAATAAGACTAGTAACGACGAAGAATTACATGGCGCCCTTGAAAAACTTTATTTACCTAAACTAAACACTGAACATATGACTTTATTTTATTTGTTTCTGTTGAACTTATTATGGTAATTTAATATGACTTGCTGGTATATCGTGAACTATAATAGTTTGAGTACAAATTAATTGAGGCAGAAATACTGATAACAAATATTCTAAAATTCATAAGGCATGAATCATATAGTACTTTATGTACTTTGAGTATATGCAATGCATATAATACATAAAGTACCACATGATACATTAGTTTGAATACTGTTTGATCGATACCAATATAAAGTACCTGATGACACGCTCTACAATTCATTCATGTCAATCATAAATCATTTGGTACTTAAAGTACTATGTGTAAGTTAAGATACATCGTACCTAAAGTACCATCTGATATATTAACAACGATACATTTATATATGGTTTAAAATTTTTGAACCATAGAGAGCATGGTACGATTAGTACTTTATGTATACACATTATCACGACTAGTACACCTCCCAACCAACAAAGTACACATAGGTACTTGATAATTTGATCCAACATTAATATACGAAAATGTATCAGATAAAGATACAATTTGTACTTTATGTCTAGCCGAAAGTATACGTAGTACCAATTACACATTTGCAAGTGTTATATCCTATATCATTTAACGTAATTTGAAAATACATTGTTGAACATATGTGATAAATTAAATACCCTACAACCAACCATTCACCAAGAAAAAAAATAATCACAATGATAACAAAACAAGACTACTCATTAATATATTATCTAATAGACAATATATATTTAATTTGTACTTAAAATTTTACTCAAATCTGATATTCGCATATACAAAAACAGTCTGCTACATCTTCATACATCATGATGTGTTTATACTTGATAGTCAATTATTACAAAGAGAGTACAATCCGTACTATCGGGGTATACACTTATACAAAAACAGTCTGCTACTTCTTCATGCTCATGATGTGTTTACATTTGATGTTCAAATATAACAAAAAGAGTACAACTCGTACTGCAAGTATAATGTATTGTACACAATATATAAAATACTGCAAAAAGTGTACTCATGAAGATCTTCAAATATCTCAGTGCGTTGTTCAATATATTCCCTCAGTTTCTTAATACCACGAATGACATGAATATCGATAAGTTTACAAGAAAACCCAACAAAGTTATTGTTTTCATCCCAATAACCACTGTATTTCACAATAACTTCAATATGATCCATTCTTACATATACCTACAAATGCAGGTAAATAGAAGCAAAATGTTAACAAAGGCTGTGAACACATACTATCGAGAGAAAAACTCAAAAAATGTATCATTTTCGTAAAAATGACATAACACATGAATGCTTTTGAACAATAGAAACAAAATCACCTTTGAATAACCAATCTACACATGAAGATGTACCATTTTCGTATAAAGAATGAGCTAAGAAATGAAAGAAGAAAATGAAGAAACTGAGAATATGGAAGTTTGGCTAAAAGTTGGTAACTTTCTGATGGGTCAAATCTGATATTAAAATATAAAAAAGAGGAGGAATGCACTTTTCGAAAAAAGGAAAAGAAAATACAAAGCTTCCTTGAGAAGGTATTGGTAGGTTGAAGAACCATTGGTTAATTGATCCATTATCTGTTGGGCAGCCACCTACATCATGTCCAACAATACCTGAAAGTAGAAAAAGAAAATAGCTTATGATTACTTATGAGGGTATAAACGGAATATACAAAAAATATCTTCATCAAGTGGCCAAAAATTGATTTATAAAAACATGTGGCCATTTTTCGTTTGAGGTATATGAATTATGGCTATTCTCTTAATTATCTCAAAATGAAAGGGGGAATTTTTTTTTTTTTTTAAAAAAAAGAAAAAGAATAGTACTCTATTAGGAAAAGTAAGAAGCTTCCATGGTAAGGATCCTTGGGCAGCCACGTGTGGGTCAGCTGTTCAGCATGGGAAAAGGTGAAGGAGCTAGGGGAAAGAAAAGAAGAAAGCTAGTACAACATGCAATCATGACTGCAAGGGTAAATTGGGTATATTGGAAATAGTGCATAAGAAAGGTGACTATTGTATAATAAATTGAAAAAGGTGGCTACTCGGTCACCATCACCATCATCATCCGGCTCGCGGTCTAAAGGTCGGCCCGAAAGTCAACGTTTGACGGGCCGGATCGGCTCAACTCGTTAAATGTTTGGATTGGATATGAGCCTCCCTTTTTTTGAACGAGCCGGCTCGTGGGCCGGCTCGTTTGAGCCTCCATAGGGCCGATCCAATGAGCCGGCTCAAGCTCGGCCCAAATAAAGCTCGGAATATTATTTATTATTTAAATAAAATTTTATATGATTACCAATTTAAAAATTAAAGATAAAAAATAATAATATACCTTCTTTATTTTTATATTATATGCCCGAAAAGCGCATCACTATAATATAAGTTGAGAAAAATGCATATGATTGACAAATGAATGCGTGCCAACCTAGTTGGGATGTACTTACATTGTAGTGATACACTTTCTTATCAAATATTCATATATGAAATAATTAATAAAAATATATATTTATTAAAGTTGATACTTTTGTCTAATTATTAAATAAGATAAAATAAAATAGTTAAATTATTTAACGGATAAAATTAAACAATTTTTGTTTTCTTGCTGTTCAAAATAATAAGTTTAATATATTGATTTTTTCACTCTCTTTTGCTATTTAAAATAATAAGTTTAATATGTTAATTTGTTAACACTTAATTTTTCGTAAAAAATGATTCAAAAGTTATGCACCATTAGTTTTTGAGATAATGTAATAAAAAAAAAGAACTCATTTGATAGGTCGAGCTTAACTCGCTCAAATGAGCCAGGTCCAAGCTCGGCTCGATGAGCCTAGCCCATGAACCGAGCCGCGAGCCTTAAAATTTTATATTCTCGCTCGACCAAAAGTATAGGCTTGTTGAGCTCGAGCCCGAGCCGAGCCTGAGCCTTCTAATGTTTGGACCGAGCCGGCTCGAGGGATTCCATGGATGCGTGGAAGAAGAACGATTGGGATTGTTAAAGCTCAAGGCTTTCTGGCAATGAGAGTTTTAATCCTCTTGCTTCTGGGGTTGATCATGGAGTATCTAATTGTTGCAGATGGGAAGTGCAACGCCATCACTGGAAGTGTGTTGGAGCTTTCACTTGGTGACCAGATTGTTTTCTGAATGCTTCTTCGTTTCAACCACATGAAGAATTGAAAAGCCTCAACCTATCTTACAATTGGTTCTCTGGTTTGGTTGAAGCTGAAGGTACTTTTATTGTTTAGGTTTAATTACAAATTTAGTCCGGGTCTATGTCAATTTACTGTTTTAAAAGTTTCAATTACGGTTTGATTACAAATTTAGTCCGGGTCTATGCCGTTTACTATGTATGCCGTTTAGTATCTTTAAGGAATTCTTCTGTAGCTTCCTTCTGATTAAACTTTAACTTGAATTATTTTGCCTTTTTTGTGGTAACTTCTATTTGCAGACTTGAGAAACCTGAGAGTATTGGATCTAAGCAATAACAAATTCAATGGCACCCTACCAATATTAGGTACTTAACATCAATTTCATCTGCTATCCTTCAAAATGCTTAATACTTGATATAAAAGGTTTACAAGGGATAAAAGGGGCTATGAAATGTAAGAACAATCAGTGGGTTGCTTGATTCTGGAATTAGGTTTGAAATCCCATCATTAGTTTAGGCAAAGTTACATAGTACTTTGCCCTTCTGCCAAGCTAATTGCTGGATTTTAGTAGATTTTTAGCTCAACTGGAAGTATTCATTATACATTCTTCTGCCTTGGCATGGAGGGAATAGTATATATTAACTATCTCACTTTTCGTATAAGTTTTTCCTTCTCAATCTGTTCTATACCCAAGAATTCTTGGTCACTGAATTATGATTAATATGTGAAATTCAACTTGGTGATATGTCATTTCGTTAATCAAAGTAATTAAACACCATGAAAAAAAATTGTGAGTAGATTTTCAAGTTTGACATTAAGAAGAATACTTTTTAAGTTCAAACCTTCAACCTTATGAAAGGAAGTACAGTTAAGTTCAGATTGACACTTTAAATATACTTACAAATACGAGGACAACGAACATGAACAAAATAAAACCACCTCTCACGCCAGTGTGGGTTGATACAAAGAATTATAGCAATCCCCAACAATATTACAACATATGTTACACCAAAACTCCAATAGAATGCTTCCAAATCAATGATTGTTTCATCTTCTTCCGACTGACTGTCTGGTGGTACCATTCGATTTGAGCAACTTTTTCCAATAAATTGTCCACAAAGATGAGAATTACCAAAATAACTACTCGGAGGATATGTTTGAAAGTGTGGTGATATAGGGATCATGCCTGATAAATTATTGTATGACACGTTGAAGATTGCAAGAGAATTGAGTTCACCGAGTTGAGAAGGAATTTTTCCACTCAATAAGTTATATGATAGATCCAAACTCTCCAATTGCTTTAAATTGGAAATTGTTTTTGGTATAATTCCTACCAATTTGTTGTGCGAAAAGTTCAAAGCATGAATTTGTAGCAAGTCTCCAATTTGAATTGGAATATTACCAGTCAATTCATTTTGTGACAGATCAAGTCCGGACATATAGTTCAGAATATTTCCCTCGTAAGTATCTGATCTGCTTTTTGTAGTAAAATCCACTTTTGCTTGTCCTTGAGGTTCCACATAATTTTCTGTTGGGTCAAAAAGGGTAAGACTTGCCGCTATGAATGTGGCTAAATAACCTTCTCCCTTTTGAATAGTCGAATATTTATCGTCATCATTGATCGTCCCAAATGACATATTGTTTAAGCATGAAGGTATTGATCCATTGAGCTTGTTGATTGAAAAATCTAGAATATTCACTTTTCTTGCTTGACATAGTTGTTGAGGAATTGGACCGTGTAATCGATTCCCTTTCAACAAAAGAACTCGTAAGATTGCAAACTCATTGAGCCAATTTGGAATATGTCCTGAGAACTCATTGCGACTTAAATCAAGCACTTTTAGCCTTGAGCTTCTAGATAATGCATGTGGTATTGGTCCAAAGAGGTGATTCTCTTGCATATACAAGTAATTCAGTGATGAAAGATTGAAGCAAGAGGGTATTTGACCAAATAATTGGTTTTTTGATACATCTAAAACCACTAGTGTTTGAAGAGAGCAAATTTCAATTGGAAGCTCACCCTCAAAATGATTTTTTGATATTTGGAGATACCCAAGATTTGTAAGGCTACCAATCCAACTAGGAATTTTACCTGACATCTTATTATTGGACAAGCCCAAAGCAACCAAACTTGTGGTATTTGTTATCCCATCCTCAATGCTTCCACTAAAGTTGTTGTTTTCCAATAGTAGACAAACTAGATAAGGGAAATCATTGAAAATGGAAAGTTTTAAATTTCCAAAAAACATGTTATTTGATAGATCCAACATCATCAAATTCTTCATTTCTTTCATTGACAAAGGAAGGTTACCTTCAAAGCTATTTCTTGACATATTGAGGTATAAAAGTTGTGGGAGAAGGAAACCTATGTTGTTGGGGAGCTGACCACTGAAATTATTGTTTGAAATGTGTAGAAAATATAATCCATTTTTGGAAGTGGGGAATTGAAGAGTTCCAGAAAGTAAGTTTTCATTCAAATACATGAACTTCAAATTTGAGTTGTTTTGCAACAACCAATGAGGAAAGGCTCCAATCAATTGGTTGTGAGCAAGGTTAATAGATATCAACTCATATTGTGACAGTAAAAAAGTGGGGATTTTTGATCCAGATTGCTTGTTTAGAGCACAATTGAGAAGGGTGAGGGTCTCCAATTGAAAGGAAGGGAACCATTGAGGATTTTCAGTTTCAACTTGTAATTTGCTTGGATTTGATCTCCCTGAGAGCTGAAAAGTCTTAAGTTGGGTTAGATTTGCTATGGTGCTTAATGAGAATGGCCCTTCAAAGTTATTTTTAGCAAGTGACAAGAACATAAGTGAGGTGAGGTTTGAAATGGTAGATGGAATTCTTCCACTGAATTGATTGAATGACATGTCCAGCAATCTAAGGCCAGTAAAGTTAGTGAGACATTGTGGGAATTGGTCAGTGATGTAATTCCCACCAATATCCAAAAAAATTAGATTGTTTGTTTCACATAATCCTGCACAATGAAATATGTAAAAAATGAAAAGACTTTAAATTATTTTTTTTGAAGTCTTGTTTGATAATGGTTATGTTTTTAAAAATAATACTTGTTTTATTAACAATTTCTTTGTTTTGTAATTATATTTTAATGTCGAATAATTTATGAACAAGCCTATCGATTGTTTGCTTGCTTACCTTGTATTGGTATTGTGCCATTGAATGCATTTCCACTTATCATCAAGAATCTCAAGTTCCTCATCTCTGTTAATGGACAATAACTCGGAACAAGGAGAAAGAAAAGTTGGAAAAAAATAGTTGTATTAATTAATGGAAATCTTTTTAAAATTAAAATTCTAAGCTACATAGTGAAGAATTTCACAAGTATATATTATAACTTTGATGTTATTTACCTTGCAGGGGTATCACACCATCAAAATAGTGATTTTTGAAGAGGTCCAATGATTCTAAACTTCTCATCTTTGCAAAATCTGACGACAAAAACAGAAAGTAGAAACCAAACAAAAATGTTGTTAAAAATATGTATCCAGGCCGAATCGAAATAGAATTTATGTCTCCCATCAATAATGAAAACTATTAGTATATCAGTGATAGTCGACTAATAAATTATCATTGATATACTAATAATTCACTGATATACTAATAGTGATTGACTGATATACTCAGAATCTTTGAAATGCTAACATTTTTATAAATATATTTTTTTCCTAACAAATTTGTAAATATTATAAAAAAATCTAACATATTTGAAATTGCCCCGAATAGAATTTGTCTCCCAAAAAAAAAAAAAAAAACTAACCACGCGTAGGAAGTGAGCCTTCCAAGTTGTTGTCTCGAAGAAACAACTTCTTAAGTGATCGGAATCCACTTACAGATGATATAATATCGTTATTAAATTGATTATGACTTAGGTTTAGAATCTCTAATTTCTTCAAACTTAAAAAGCCTGTCAAAAAAATAATCAAGGAAAAGTTTAGTTTATGAATTATTTAAAAAAAAAAAAAAAAAATTAGAAGCATACCTTCAACTTGAGTCAAGCCCATAAAATTGTTGGAAGCTAAGTTGAGACTTTTCAATTCTTGAAAAGGCCGTAACAAAGAAGTATTTAAAAAATAACCATGATTTAGAATCGGATTAGAATAGAGCAAATCGTCAAGTGTTAGCTCCACAACATGTTGAGTAGTGATATTGCATTGAACTCGATCCCAAACGCAACATTCAGCTCCGATCCAAGAAGGAAGAGGATCAAAGAAACTATTACTACTATAATAAGATAGAAAAAAAGCCTTGATATTTAACAAAGCTATTCTTTCTTGTTCTAAACAACTAGTGGAATCCTGAATTTGAAACACAACAATCAACAGTGTAAATAATAGTGGATATTTCAACATAGCCATTGTGGATTATACTCAAATGGGGTTATTTTCTCTATTCGTTTATTGATTGTTGATTTAAATAAGATTTTAAGGCACAATTAATTACAAGGTTGGTTCAAAGTCAAGGTCAACGCCCTAACGTGCATTATATGCAATCTGTCAAGTCTTTGGATGGAAATGGAATATGCAAAGACTTGTGAAAAGGAGGGGAAATTCCATGTTAGAAAGATATGGTTCAAGTCATCACAACCAATCAAGTAAAAACGTCTAGAATGGGCACGCTACATATTTTCGATAAAAGGGTTCCAAAACTTCAATTTCAATTAGTTTTCAATAGGTTTTTTTTTTGGGGGTAAAATTCATGCATTTATTTATCAAGGATGACAGAAACCCAAAACCTAAAAATAGAATTCAAGTAATGTTTGTGAAAATATAAAACATGCCCCTAATTTAATTTCTCCTTAATTTGTGCAAGATTTAAGGAAAATTATAAAATCCCTTAAATTTTGCAAAATTAATGAAAAAAATTAAATTTAAACAAAAATAAAACTATAACAAAAAAATAAAATAAAAATCTTCAGACTTCTAAATATTCTTTTTTCAGCAAAATTTGAATGTCTTTCTTCTTTGTCATCCTAGAAGATACAGAGAAAAAAAAAATAAACTGATATGTATGAAAAATGATTTTTTTTAAAGTAAATTTTTTATAAACCGTTTACTTTTAGTAAACATTTATTGGCGTGCATTTAAAATTGATTCCGGGCACAGATTGAACATGAAAGAGGAAACAATTTCAAAATATATGTAAATAGAAATTTAAAATAAATATTGAATAAAAATAAGCCTTTGATAAAGTAACTTGTTCTACAAAATACAGAGAAAGACGAGTTCGTCAGAGAATTGAAAAGTAATTTTTTTTATAAACTGTTTACTTTTAGTAAACATTTATTGATGTGTAGTTAAAATTGATACAGGGCACACAATTGAAGATGAAAAGAGGTGAAAGTTTTAAAAGATATGTAAACAGAAGTTTAAAATAAATATTGAATAAAAATAAACATTTGATTTAAAGTAACTTGTTCTACAATTGAATCCCAATTCAAACCCTAACCTTCAATCTTAATCAAATCACCTTTGAAAATCTGATTCCAATGGCGCCAAAAGCCAAGAAAAAGCCACCTGAAAAGAAGTTGTTTGAACGGAAGAGAAGCATAAAAACTTACAAGATCTACATATTCAAGGTTTTGAACACATGTTCATCCTGATATTGGAATTTCAATTAAAGCTATGTGAATCATGAACAATTTTATCAATGATACCTTTGAGAAACTTGTTCAAGAATCTTCGAAATTGGCTCATTATAACAAGAAGCCAGTGATTACTTCGAGGGAGATTCAGACTATTGTCTGGCATGTTGGTGACGATGGCGAGAGGCTGTGATAAAGCCGATGGACATGGCGAAACAGAGATTGCAACTGGAAATCTGTCTGTATTAAAGGAATAAGAGATTGTGTTTAGAAGATAATGGGAGAAGAAGAGATAAATAATAATCAATTAAGAAAATAAAAAAAAGATATAGGACAATAAATGAAATTAAAAAAAGAAAGGAAGTAATTAATGGAAAAAAAAAATCCCAAATTCAAAGGTAACAGATAAAAAAACGGAAAAAATGGAAAGAGAAATAAATGGGGGCATAATGGTAAACAGTTTTGCAGGAAAATACCTATTAACCGCTAAATGTGGTGTTTTTTGGATATAAATGGAATAAAGTTATAACCACGAGTATAATTGTAATTCGGTTAATTAAACAGGTTATTAGTGTAATTAATTCTTAAAATTTCAGCAATATGTTTATATTTCGTTTATTGTTGGGAAACAACAACTTTAGTAAGAGTATAGAGGATGGACTGTAAAATACATTTTTTGTTCCTGAGTGATAACTCGTAAATTACGCCTATTTATAAGTAGTTTTATCTTTAAAATAATTAAAATATGATCATTAATTGATTCAAATGTCCATAATATTGTTAATACTTAAATTTCATGAACGTAGGCGAAAACGACGCTCAAATCGGTCTTAAAACGAAGTTATGCCCATTTTGGTGTTGAAAAAGATCCATCGTCGTGGCGACGAGATCCGTGGCCGCGTCCTACCGAAAATCGTAATCCGGGCCAAAAACCCTAGAGTGGTCGCTGCGGCGGTGAGCCCCATCGCCGCGGTGACGAGAAAGTAATAAAAAATGATTTAAATTGACGCTAATGTCATCCACAAGAAGGAGATAATGCTCGCTGACGTCAGCATGCACCATGGCAGTAGAAGGGTGGAGCAACGCATCGCTCCATATAGATTGCAAGGAGATTCAATTTTTCGAAAAGTTTCAAGGATTTCTTTTTCTTCTTCTAGTTTCTTAGAGTTGATCAATCTATATGGGAAAAGATGAGTTAACATTACCTTTGGTTGGAGTTTCTCGACTGGATCATTTGGTGGAGAAATAAAGACTTGTTTTTCAATTTCCTCCTTTTCAACATGCTTAGGCTCCTTCTTTTGGGTTTCATCTAATTCTTTTCCACTTCTCAAGGTAATCGCACTTACATATTCTATTGGGTTGACAATAGTTTGCGAAGGTAGTTTACCTTGAGACTCAATCCTACTGAGAGAAAATGAGAGGTGTTTCATTTCAACTTCCAGGCTTTTGATGTTTGTGTCTATCTTTTTAAAAATTACTTGAGTTTCCTGCTGAAACTGTTGAGTGCTCTGCTGAAATTGTTGTGTGTTCTGCTGAAACTGTTGAGCGGTATTAGCCATGCTTTGAATAAGATCTTCCAAAGGAATACCTGATTTGGTACTGGGAACCATGGGTTGATATCCAGGAGCTCTCGGCGTATAATTTGGATTAGAATGATCCCACCAACCTAGATTGTAAGAATTAAACTTGATTCAGTTCGTATCTTCTTTGAGGTGCTCCTTGAAAACCGCCTACAACATTGGTGTATTCACGTGATTCCTCTTGAAATGTAGGGCACATATCAGTTGGATGATTTAGAGCAGTGCAAATTCCACATGTTTTTCACTTGTTGGATGTCTTCTACTATGTATTGATGAATAAGAGAAATGAGATATTTGATTTAATTTTCTATAGAAGAATCACGTACCTTATAAATGCTTCTCGAATTGGGTTTATCTTGAAGTGCGCCACTTTGTTGACTAGTTGCAGCCATGGTGATGATCAATCTCCGAGTTTCAGTTGGAGTTTTATTAACTATCGCACTACCACTAGTGGCGTCCATCGACCTCCTCTCCAACGATGTTAGTCCTTCATAAAATTATTGGATGAGAAGTTGGTCTAAAAAACTGTGTTGTAGGCAACTAGCACAAAGCTTTTTGAATCGAGTCCAATACATGTGTGGAGTTTCATTATTCTTCTGTGTAATCCCAGAAATATCTTTTCGAATGTTTGAAGCTCGGGATGAAGGAAAGAATTAATCTAAGAATAATCCAGCCAAATCATCCTATGTACCTACAGAATTATGAGGTAAATCGAACAACCAATCCTTAACATGATCAATTAATGAGAACAGAAAGGAACGTAGTTTAATTTGATCTTCAATTACCCTTTCTAGCTTCATGCTTTGGCAGACGACATGAAAAGCCTTTAGATGTTTGTTGGGGTCTTCATTATCTAGACCTTTAAAAATAGGAAGAAGATCAATTAGTCCAGATTTTAATTCAAAATTTTCCTATACAGCAGGGTATCAACACTACAAGAAAAATGCGATTTAACGACTGAAAATTAGCGACGAATTGAGGCAATAGTGCGTCGTTACAAGGGATTAACGACGACACGGCCTGACGTTATTTTTTCCATCGTTAGACGAAACTAACGACGGAATGCCTCGTTCCTTAACGAGGGAAAAGTATTACATCGCTGTGTTTCGTTGACTAGAATGGAGCGATGGTTTTCGTTAACGACGCAATTAGTCGTTATATAAGTCAAATTAATGTTTCACTATAACGATAGAATACGTCGTTAATAGTCAAAGACTCATGTTGACCGTAAGGACGCATTTAGTCGTTATGTAAGTCAAAGTCATTTTCACTACAACGATAGAATACGTCGTTACGTTGTTGTTTCCAACGACATAGTGAGTCGTTATATAAGTCATTGTTATATTTGACTTTAACGACGGAATGCGTCGATCAATTAAATTTTTATTATTTTTTTTTAAATTTAATTAGGGTTTAAGGTTTTAATTACAAATTATTGTTATTTGAAAATTAAATTTAATTACAAAATAAAAATTAAATTAAATTTAAGAAAAAATAATATTAGATAAATAATATTAAAAATCCCAAAATAATACAAAATAATTTTTTTTTCCTAAAGCCTAATCCCTAATCGACATGAGGATCAGATGAAGGATCGGGAGGAGGGAAACCAAAACCGAAAGTCGAAGAACCCTCGCCGCGCATCTGCGCCATGAACATGTCCATCATTGCCTTCATCGACCTCTCGAACTCGAGCCTAGACCGCTCAGACTCATCGAGACGAGCCGTAATCCCTGTCACCTCCGCCATGAGCCGTTCGGTGCTCTCTCGAAGCTCTGCAGTCTCAGCACTCAAAGTGTTGTTGCTCGCGCGAAGCTCGGCAGCCTCGGTCGAATGAGCTGCCTGGGAAGACCGAGGCTGATCGGTGTAAATGACAGGGCCGAGGTTGCCGAGTCTAGGAACAGTAGCGTCTGGATGTCTCCCTCCTGCTGCCTCGAGAAAAGCCGACTCGATATCCACCTGTGTCGGCAGGGTGTCGGAGCTCGGTAAGCGATTAGCGAGAATCGCCTCGTAACAAGCCTGAACAAAAAAACAAATCATTTCATTAACTAATATACTAATAATCAATAAATTTGAAAAAGAATAAATAATAATTAACACTTACCGCTTTCTCTCTAGCCCTATCATCTACAAAAGTCTGTGTATCTCCACCTTTGGTGTGGAGACGGATAAACAGCTCAGCAACATGAACAGGACGACCCGATTTTTGCTCTTGCGAATGTTAAAAATAATTAACGAATAATGAATAACTTACGAAAATAAAGTAAAAGTTAATTAATACAGAAAATAACTTACGAGTTGTTTCTTGTGCTCGTATGTGGAGCGTGACCCTCCAGTGTGCTTCGACGGGTTGGCGTTCCGGTTGGCGCTATTGATCGTCGAAATGCGCTGGGCATCCAGCGTCTGAGTACGCGCCAAGATCTCCGCTAAATCCTCCGCAGAAATGTGGGCCAACTGTTTATCGGCAGGGGCGTGGCGAATATTGTAGCCAGCGTCCCTGTACTGAATGTCGCCCTAATGATGCCAGGGAGCGTATATGACCTCGTCGGTCAGCTCCTCTGGAATATCAAAATATTGCTGAAAAAAATTAACTGTCAGTTTTCGAAATATTATATATATATATAATTAAATATAATATTTTGAATATGTTTACCTTCCATGCCGCAAACATCCGCAGCTTGTGCGCAGCAGAGACGCTCTGCCAACGAGGGTGTCCTCGTACAAGAAGCATCTTCAATACTTCCGTAAATCTCCTCGAAACCTCCCGTGATGGATGTAACCTATTGAAATGAAAAGGAAACATTGAAAAGTTAGAATTTGTAAATAATAAATAATTAATGAAATAAACATTAATGGATGTAACTTACTGGCCGCCCTCGAACGACAGGCGAACCCTCCCGGAAATAGACATCTGCACGGGCTCCTGCGTCGGGTCGATAGCCTCATCCTGAACGATCGTGTCAGGGGTATCCCCGAGACGGACATCATCCTCCTCACTAGGGGGCTGACTCCCTGAACTGCTGGCATCAGGTGTGTCAGAAGGTGCTGGAGGGCGTCTACGGTAGGCATGACCTACAATACAATAATTAAGTAATTAAAATTCTAACCTATAAACTATATTAATTTCAAAACTAAATTAACTAATTAACATATAATTAAATGAAAACATACATACGCATTTCAAACTAAATTAACTAATTAACATATACTTAATTAAAACTAACTAAATACATATAATTAAATGAAAAGATACATACTAATTTAAAACGAAATTAACTAATTAACATATAATTAATTAAAACATACATACACATTTCAAACTAAATTAACTAATTAACCTATAATTAATTAAAACTAACTAAATACATATAATTAAATGAAAACGTACATAATAATTTCAAACCAAATTAACTAATTAACATATAATTAATTAAAACATAACTAATTACATAAAACTAAATACATATTACATACATTATCTAAATTACACAAAATTAAATTAAAATCAACTAATTTTAAACTAAATTAACTAATAACATGCTAATTAGAAATTTTAAACTAATTACATAAAAACAAATATTGAATTTGAAGAAACTTACTCGGATTCGTTCCAATGATTGAGGTTTTTGAGAAAGGAAAAGGGTTTTCAGAGAAATGGGAAGGAATTGGCTGAGAGAATCAAAGAAGGAAGAATTTTGTTTGAGAGGAAAAGAAGAAAAACGGAGGAAGGATGGTGAAAATGGAAGAAACGGTTCTGTTTTAAAAGAGATTTTACGACGTCTTTCGTCGTTAATCACTAAAAAACGCGTCGCACGTGTTTTTGTAACGACGGAATACCTCGTTCTAGCTATGCAGTTTGTCGTCTACGTTCTTATGACGATGAACAACACGACGCAATTCATCACGGATATTTATATACACGACGTATTGCGTCGTTCAAGCCACTTTTCAAACGAAATGAAGGTGATTGTTCGTATTCATGGGCGACGAATTGCATCACCCATTCGCGCCACAATTTTCGTGAAATTTTTGATCTTCGCGCCTTATTAATTACATGTAACAATTCAATCGGTCGGCCGGGAAATTTGAACAGTTTCCCATAAACTATCCGTTTGATTTACTTACGATGCATTCCATCGTTAATGTTCAATGTATATATGAACTTAACGACCCAGTGCATCGTTAATGTTCAATGTATATCTGATTATAACGATGCCTTCCGTCGTTAGTGTCATTCCTATACTTAGAAAAAATTCATCCCATCATTATGTTCTGTGAGGTTTTACGACGCATGGCATTGTTATTTTCAATGTTTATCTGAATATAACAATGCCTTCCGTCGTTAGCATCATTCCTATACTTAGAAAAAATTCATCCCATCATTGTGTTCTGTGAGGTTTTACGACGCATGGCATCGTTATTTTCAATGTTTATCTGAATATAACGATGCCTTCCGTCGTTAATATTTGTTTTTTTTAATTATTTCCCCTGTTACACATAGATACTATAATCATCGTAATCAGAATCATTCATCTTTGTTGAATCAATGCTGTTTTCTTCAGTGTCTTCTTCGTTTGTTTCATCTGGAGAAGAATCTTTGTCATTTTCAGGTGGAACATAGACATTCCCTTCATCAAAAAGTGTCTCTGATGCGTCATTCAACGGACGCGCAGTGTCAGAATTAATACCTTCATCGATTTCACGATTTTGCACTTCATCCTCCTGGAATGCAAAGTAGTTCTCACTATTTTTATCAGGGAGGCTGTCATCTATTATCATCGGTCTTAGTTTACAGACGCTAACCAATCAGATAAATCTCGACGGTGAGCGAGATAGTTTAAGTAGTAAACCTGAATTACTTGTCGTGCCGAAACAAAACGATCTTGGGTGTGCATGTGTTTTCTCCGTTCACCTCAACAATTTTAAGGTTGCTATTATTGCGAACTCCACCTCGTTGCGTTGTTTCAAACCATGTGCAGTTAAAAACGATTGTACGTTTAAGACTCGGACCTGCAAATTGAAGTTCAATAATCTCATCAATGATTCCATAGAAATTTTCTGCATTGTTCCCGAACACTTGACCTTTTATACATACGCCACTATTGTTTGTTGCCCGGTTCACTGAATGAGCTTTTGTTTGAAATCTGTAACCTTGCACCAGATAACCGGTGTAAGATCTTGCAATTCTGGATGGACCTTTTGCGATCCATATTATACGTTGATCAGCGATCGGAATTGTGGGATTGTCAACATAATTGTAAAACCAGGAACGAAAATGTTTATCGATGATGTTCCCTTCTTCTGATTCAGTAATACCGAGATGCGATGGTCGTACACATGAATTCACAAATAATCTACATAAAATGTATTAATGTGAAAATTTAAACAAAATTATTCATGTTAAATAAAACAAAACTCCATGAATTAGAAAAACTTACTCAATATATGGCTCTACTTCCGCACAGTTGCATAATAAGTAAGTCTGGACGACATGGTACTCCTCATCACTTAAGTTTCTTCGCATAGATTTGCCTAAACCTTTGTCTGGTACGATAAACATATCCAAGTCGTTCAAGTCTACACCTTCTGGAAGAGTGTCAACCACGTTACGGTTCACTGGACGAAAGTGGTCGGAGATATGTTGGTCGATGTAATACGAACAGAACGTAGTTGTCTCGTGTACCAGGTACGCATTACAAATCGATCCTTCAACTCGTGCTTTATTTCCAACAGTTTTCTTCAATCTATGCAAATATCTATAATTCGTGCAGTAAAATAAATATAAAATTTAGCATCATGTGTATTTAAATATACTAAACAAGGCAATTAACATAATAATATTTTACCTTTCAAACGGGTACATCCATCTGTATTGAACAGGGCCCCCACGTAGTGCCTCATACGGTAGATGAATAGGAAGATGCTCCATCGAATCGAAAAATTCAAGTGGAAACATTTGCTCCAGTTTGCATATTATAACTGGAATCTCTCGGTTTAATGATTCGATTGTCTCTCATGTTAAATCTGCGAATGTCAAATCTCTGAAGAACACACTTAACTGCGCCAACGATTCCCAATGTTTCTGTTCGAGGAATGGTCTGAAAGCAACAGGCATCAATCGTTGCATAAAAACGTGACAATCGTGACTTTTCATTCCGAAAACAGTGTGACTCTGCACGTCAATGCATCTCGAGAGATTAAAAACATAACCATCGGGGAACTTAATCGATCGCATCCATTCAAACAGTAATTTCTTCTCTTCTGTACTTAACATGTATTTGGCCTTGGCGTAGTGCCCATCTTCATCCGGCTCTAACTCGGGGCGACGACATATTTCTTGGATGTCATACTGTGCCTTCAGGTTGTCTTTCGTCTTATTTGGCACATTTAAAACTGTATTGAAGACATTGTCGAACACGTTCTTTTCGATGTGTATTACGTCCAAGTTGTGCCTGATTAGTAAATCTCCCCAATACGGTAAATCCCAAAATATACTTCATTTCTTCCATCCACTGTTTTTACCAGTGGCCTTGTTTGCAACCTCAGCACCTATTTCAGTAATTTCTTTCATGCCAATAGAATCTAACCCGTGCAATATTTTGATTCAGCTATAAACTCGGGCGGCCCTTGGTTGCGTGCATTACAACCCTTATACCAATCTGTCTTGTTTGATCGAAACAAATGGTCGCTCGATAAAAATCTTCTATGACAATCAAACCAACACGTTTTCCGTCCATGTTTCAAAGAGAAAGCTCCAGTGTCAATCATGCAATGAGGACAAACAAACTTTCCGGATTTGCTCCAACCAACGATAAGTTTAAATTAATTATACATAGTATTATGCAATGAAAATACTTTATAATTAATAAGCTATCGTGCTTACCAGATAACATTGAATATGCTGGGAAGTCACTTATCGTCCAAATTACTGCGACTTTCATACAGAAATTTTGTTTTCTCGATACATCGTAAGTCAACGCTCCATTATTCCACAAATTAGTCAGCTCAACAATAAGAGGTTGGAGGTAGATATCTAACCTTTGTTTTGGACTCTTTGGACTCGGACGATAACCGTTAAGAATATCACAGGATCTTTCATACACATCGATGGAGGGAGATTATAAGGTGTCAACATAACAGACCATACAGAGTATTGTGCACCAGAAGCGCCGTACGGGTTAAAACCGTCAGTACATAACCCCAATCTCACATTTCTAATCTCACTTGCAAATTCTGGATGACAACGATCCAAATGCTTCCACGCGTCAGCATCAGATGGATGTTTTATATGACCATCCTCTTGCGAATGCTCGTAATGTCATCTCATATGAGATGTCGTGACTTTCGATGCATACAGTCGTTGAAGTCGAGGAGTGATCGGTAAATAAAACATACGAGTATGTGGAATGAGAGTGAGTTTACCTTGTTTATATCTCGGATGGAAACAGAATTTACAATTATGGAGACTCGAATCTCCATCACCCCAGAACATCATGCATCCGTTCGGGCAACAATCAATCTTCTCAACAGGCAACCCGACACCCTCCACTAATTTTTTCGTGTCGTATAAACTTTCTGGTAGCGTGTTGTTCGCAGGAGCGCAACGATGAAACCATTGTGCAATCGAATTAAAACCTCTCTCTGGAATATGATATGCCGATTTTATATGTAGAAGCTTCGTAGCTGCAGCCAGTTGACGGACATCACAACCTGGGTATAACGGCATACTTGCTGATTCGAGCATATGGTACATTCGTTGCGCTTCTGGATTTATTTCCTCCTCCTCCTCTAGAATAGTTTGATTATCGTCTTTTGTATGATTAAACGTACCTTCGTATATCATATGCTGCATTTGTCCATACTCTTGCTATCTGTCATCACGATCTTCTTCCAAATTCGGTATAGCATTTGAGCTGCTTCCTTGGTACAACACGGCTCGCTCTAACGCCGCATTATATTGATTGTCAGATTCCCCTTGATAAACCCACTTGAAATAATTCTCCACAAACCCACGACTATACAGGTGTTTCTTCACATCAAATGAAGAATATAACTTCTTATTTTTACATTTTCTGCACGAACATCGTATCATTTTTCCATTACGATCAAAATCCTTTGTACTTTCATAAAACTTAACGAATTCTTCAATCCCTGCTACGAACTCATCGTTCAAATAGCCTTCTAAGAGACGAACATACATCCATTCACACATTTTTTTTTGCAGTAGAAAAAAAAAATGAAAAGAAATAACAAAATGTTTCTGATGATGAGTTCTTTCCATTCTTGAGACATATATATACTGTGAGATAACGACGAAATCTGTCGTTAATAGCTAAAATAACGATCGATTTTGTCATTGAAATGGCGGGAAACATTCCCTCCATAACGTGGGACGACACAATCGGTCATCCGTTTACGCGGGAATGTTTCGCGCCATCGTATACGACGCACTGCATCGTCCCCTATTAACGCGGGAATTTTTGGCGCCATTATTAGCGACGCCAAGCATCGTTAATACCAAATTATTTTTTCCTTCGATTAATGTGATGACCCGACTTGTTCAAACGAAGCTGGTCGCGGTTACGCAAGCGGAAGTAAATAGTTTTAGCTCAAAATAACTCTTTTATAAAAGATTGAAAATTTCGGCATGAAGTATTCGTAAAGTGCATGCCTCACATACAATACATAATAAACCTGTTTTGTTTTAGAGTTCATCGGCTCGTCGGCCGGTTCAGAGTTTCATAAAACTATGCTAAAAATAAAGTTCGGTGCACCGGTTTTAAAGTATCAAACAAACATAATATACATAATGTTTAACTCAAAATAAAATAAAAACATAAGCCAAAGCTTGACTCCTAAACTCCCAAAAGCAAGGCTCGCGTGCCAGAGACCAATCCAAAAGCTCCACCTCGACGTAGTCAACAAGCACCACCTGCCGCTCCACGCCCTCGATCTCGAGCGTTACCTGAAAGGTTATATAGAGCACCTTTGAGCATGACACTCAATGAAAACAGAAAGAATAAGAATAGTGATGCGGGATGACCGTGATATAATGCAAAAATACGTAACGACATGCTCAAATATGAATGAAGTACACATGCTTAATGTTTGGATAGTAACCATTAATCATAACCTTTTAAACCATAACTTCTCTTCTCTTTGGTACCACAAGCATTGTCAACACAAACCCGGCGTCTCACTACGCCCATAATTCAATTCAATCCTTTCTTGAGTCGTAGCTCATTTCGGTTTTCAAACTATCTCCATTTACTAGCACCCGGGCCATTCTTTTAATAGCACACCGGAGCTCCATCACCTATCCGCCACGGTAACTACGTGTAACGTCCAACACCCATACACCGTTACACGAGTTACAACCCCATGGCCAAGTAATGTTCACATGATATGCATGAATGGCATGTATGGCATGTATGGCATGATATGGATTAAACATGCTTCCTCACAACCATGTTATATAATGACGAGACTTAGAATCAACAGGGGTAAATAGATCTACTTTTCAAAACTGGCATATGACATCAATCTTTGTTCATACAATGTTCAAGTCTCACATATTCACATGGTTCATAATCACAATTAGTTCCGAGCATAATCAAGAAAAGTATCACATATGCATAATCATAGTCCCAAATCCAGTATATGACTCGTTCATGGACTATGAACATGTTAACAAAGCAATTTTTAAGCATGCTTCAATAATTAACTAGTAAAAGGAAACAATGATTCTAGTTTAGGCTATCAAGTATTTCAACTCCTAAACCCAATGCCGGATTCGATATCTTTTCCCTTAACCTCACTTTCTTCCAAACTTTACCACCCACATCACAATTCATGTTACACATAACCACAAGTTCCATTTCCGAATTAGTTCCAAGAGGAACGGGGATGCCACACCAATCACTCTTCCAATTCTTTTTGTTCTCACCTTCAAAGTTGGCTCCACGTATCTCCACTCACCTTTGGCCTACAACAAGTTAATCCATATATGTTTAAGCTATTATAAACATTACAAAGCAGCCATAACAACCACAAATAGCCCCGAACCCGGTTAGTGACACAAGTGCCAAAATTAGTTGATCCGGGATGCAATTTTCGGTCAAACAAGAAGTACTTATGAAATATTCATTGGATTGATGCTCTAAGGTGGTTTCCTTGTTAAATACATATATTTAAACACCCAAATGCTCCAGATTTGATAATCTTTCAATCAAAGTCAAGGAATACTCAAAAACAAGAAAACTAGTTCAACAAAAGTGTAATTTTTGTCAACTTGGTAATTTACCCAAAAATCCATTACTTTAATCTTCTAAAGTGTTTTACATGTATAAAATATACATATAAACATCCAAACTTTCCAGAATTAACAACTTTTAAGATTCAACAAAGAAACACCCAAAACTAGCTAAGTATAAAAACTAGTTTTTAGGCCAATTTTGACAACTTCTCAAAAATCACCCTCTTACCTTTCCAAGTTGTTTTTCATATGGAATATATCCATATAAACACACTTACTTTCCAGAATTAATAATTTCAAAGTAAAACCATGGAAAACCTTACTTTAAAGAAGCTAGAAATTACAAAACATTGCCATTTTAAGGTGTTTTTCAACATGAGTTTAACCATGGCCTTGGGTTCCTCTTAACTCTGATAAACATGCATCTTACAATCATATAAACATGCTTAAGTTCCAGAATTGAGAAGGTCAAAGTGATGGTCAAGGAATCCTAGAAATCAAGAACACCAAAAAGCTTCAAAAACCTCCATTAATGGAGTTTTGTAAAAGCTTAAACTCACTTTTGTCTTTTACCTTATAATGAAGCTTAAGAGATAAAACTTAAAGTTCAATTACCTCACCAAATCCAGAATTTATAAATTAGAAAGACCCTTCATAAGCACCCTTGAAGAACCTCAATCAAAACTATGGAAAGTTTACCCAAAAAAATAAAATTCTAGGTTAGTAGTTACCTTGAGTTTTTTTTATCAAATCTACTTCCAATTCTTGCTTGAATCCTCCTAGGTTGATGATTCCTTCACAATCCAACAAAAACCCAAAGGAATTGACAAGGAAACCTTGGATTTGGATGAGAAAAGAAAAGAGGAAAAGTGAGGGAGAGAGGGGGGGGGGGGGGGGGTCACGGGTAGAAGAAGAAGAAATAAGAAGGAATTTTTGAAATTTTTCATTTCTTTTCTTAATTTTCCCTTCTATACTCATGTTTTGTTCTTCATTCATTAAAGCAACTAAAATCAAATTAACTCCAAGTCCCTCCACCTCTTCCATTTAGCACCAAGCCCTTCCACCTCCTACATTTATTTCATACCCCTCTTCTTCTTTCTTTTGCTAACTAGTCCTTACTTAAAAAAAACAACTATGGTTAATTCCATCCTTCACATAAACTCCCACCCATAGTTAATCTAACCATGGTTAAATACTAATTAACCAAAAATACTTATAAAACAATCAATTAAAACAAGTCAAAACTAAGGAAAATTCTTAAATATCCTATAAATATTTTCCGGGTCCTTACAATTAATTAGGCGACGGAATACATCGCTGAAAGTCAACTTTTCACAAGAACGATGCATTCCGTCATTACTGTGGGACGCATTCACTCTTCGTCGCTAGAGCTCCGTCGCTATTACGGCAGTTTCTTGTAGTGCAAATGCATAAAGGTTCTTGGTCAAGCGTAGGAGCAATCAACTCCTTCAGAGTTCTCTCAGCGTTAGCCATCATTTCCTTGGCTTCAGAATCACTAGAGGAATAAAAAATATTGTGCAATAAATTCTCTTCGTCAGATGAAAAGGATGAGGATTTTAGCTTGCTTTTCACTTTAGTTTCCTTCATCAAGTGTTTTGCCGTCTTCTCGATCTCTGGATCAAATTGCAGTTCACCTATACGAGAAGAGCGGGGTATCAAATAGAAAAAAAAAACTAAAATTTAATCAACACCGATTCCCTGACAGCGACGCCAAAATTTGATGGGGTGTTGAAACCACAAAAAATAAATACTTACTCTTAGGATTTAGAATTTTGTAGTAGTGGTGAGTAATGTCGATCTCCACAGGGAAAAGAGAATCAAATTAAAGTTAACAAAAGGGGGGTTTTGAATTGTTGTTTGAAAAATAAGAAAACAAAATTAAAAAGAATAAGAAATAAAGAGAGAAAGCTTCCAACTAAAGGTTAATCTCGGTTATGGTTAATTAATTTGATCATTTATTACTAAACATGCATTCCTAAATTTCTTCTCTAAATTAGTTGGCAATCCCCGGAACAAAAAGTGTTCTTCCTTAGTTTCTCGATAGCGAAGATACAATCTAATGACTACTTCTCTAATTAACGGATAACCCTAAAATACGATAATAAGATTTAACCAATTAACAACATTAAGATGAGAAGAACCCAATTCTAACTAACAAACACGATACGACCGATTCGTTTAAGTTAAATCATAAATTCCCATAACATAAATTAAAAAATGTCCTTAATCAGTTTATGCAATTAGACTACTCGTATTCGAACAATTAAACAATTACGGATTTAATCGTTCTAACTAGCAATATGAAAAATTAACAATTGAACATATGACCACTATGCACAAGAATTAATCAACAATAAAATATGCAAAGAGAAAGCATGAATAAAGAGAAAGTAAGAATTAAATTGAAGAACAAAAGCTCAAAAAAGTATGAACCAAACCTCGATATTCCTCTAGTTGGAATAAATAATTTAGTTAGAAAACATATTAAAAACTATCTAAGAGTCTTAAGAAAAATAGGGGAAGAAAAGATCTTGAATTAGCCGTCAAAAGAGGCTCTAAATAGGTGAAATAGGGTAAAAAAATCGTGCAAATCTTCTCCTTTATCGGCTGAAGCCATCGGATGAGCCGAGCCGTTAAACTATTGTCTTTTTATCCCAAAAAATATGCAGTCCGCTTCTTTGAAGTTAACATGTGGGACTTTATTAAAGGTTGTTTCTGTAAATATCCTAGTGCTGGAGAAGTATACTGATCATGGCAATTTGCTATTTGAAATTCCCCACAGGCAACCTCTTGTAAGTATTCCTCTTGCTGGCTTCATGTTGGGTAAGTTCCACACTCTTTAGAGAATATCAATTTCATGAAATGGTTGGTTCTCATTCTGGTGAAACTGTTCACTGTTAAAAAATAGAATTGATTTCACTAACTCTTATAAATGTTTATTTTATAATCTACTATTTTTATTCACAGATGATGGTTCTTCCAAAAGCAACTGCTGGACAAGTGGTGAAAAAGCAGCAACCTTGTTACGGCTGCATGATCCACTTCCACCTTTAACTTTTGCTGCCAATGTGGACTGGACACTAAAGCGGATGGCTCATAACTCCCATACCACTGCAAGCTATCATCTCGAGAGAGTTTTGAAGAACCGGGGTAGAATCATTGTGAGAAGTTGTGGGTGAGTTTATATCCATTGCATTGCTCCATGAACTGAAAAGATTTTTTATTACATTGATGTGGTAAAATATCTTTACTGAGACAAATTTTGTATAATACTGTACATATTGAATTTTGGCAGACCATTATTGGTAGTCGATTGGAGGATTCAGATGCTGTTCAAAGTTTGTTAAAGGGACACGTGATCGAATCAGAGTTGGTACAGCCACATCATATATGGGTGAATGATGTTTATTGTACAAACACTCTGAATGAGGCAAGAGATACTATCCTAGAACTGATGAACGAGTGATTGTCTTATCGGTCGCAATCGCAATCGATTGTCTTATCGATCGCATTCATTCTTAAATTGGAACGGCAGGTATAAAATTGAGTTCATTTTATTCTCTTTCCTATCGATTATTCTTTCATTTGTTATTCTTTTCACATATTTCCTTGTCTTACATACATGCAATGCTTTCCACATTGTAATATGTGTTCCCTACTTCATTACGCATACACATCCATATTCATTCAGCACATGAGTTGATTGATATTTCTTTAGTACTCTTTGTCAACCTCTGAAATGATATTTTATACAACTTCCTGCATTGTTTTCTTTGTATTTTAAAAATTGTCTGCAAGATTTAGGGCACTCACATGTTTTGTCCTTGAAATTCTTGTTAACTATGATATTCAGATAAACATTAAACACTAACCATAATGTACTTTAATATGCTTCTGCTCAGGTTTTTAAAAACTAGCTCGAAAGGAGGATTTTTGTGGAACATTTGGCTCGAGCAGAATAGGAGAATTTTGTAAATATTCACAAATGTTGGGGTCAAATTTGGGAGGATTATGTTCTTCATGCCTCCAACTGGAGTGCAAATTGTAATACTTTTTGTAACTATTCTCTTTCAGTTATAACTGACACTTGGAATGCCTTTTTGTAATGGTTAGGTTGGCCTTTTGGGCTCTTTCATACATCAATGAAAAGTCCGGTTTATTACTAAAAATAAAAAAACTTAGATCAAAAGAATAGCAATGACTCCTATGTGCATTCACTATCTATCAAAATTCAAGGTCTTTCAGACGTCATAAATCACTCTCCCCTAACTGACTACATTCTCTAGCTCGCTCAAATTACTCCTATATGTGCTCTCTCGTGTTTTATTCCACCATTATCTTCTCTTTCTCTCTAACTATTTGAGTTTAACAAACTAGGGGCTATAATAAATTCTATGTCAATTATGGTCCAAGTTAATGATTGATTTTACGACTATGATATTTGAGATGCTAAAAATGACCGAAAAGTTATCATAGATACTAATTTTTTTCACTATTTGTTTTTTTAAAAAAATAGCTAATTTATTTCAAAATTTCAAGAATATTCATGAATAATCCTTGTAGTTTAAAAATAGCAAATCACACATGTGTAGTTCCAAATTATATCAATAAGACCTCCCTCCTCCAACATTGTAAACTTTTTTTAGCCATAACTTTTTTGTTTGAACTTCGATTTGAATTATTCAAGATGTTTTAGAATCCACAATCGTATGAAATGATTACCATTGATTGTCGTTAATTTGATTATCACGTTACAAAATTGATGTAGGAGTGTTCAATAACTGGTATTATATATTGGGCATCGATGGGCTTAATTAGGAATATGACAAGTTTCAGAGAAGAAAGACGAGAGAGGGATGGGGGGGAGGTTGGCGGCTGGCTTAAAAAAATTAGGGTTCTTTTTTGTTATAATAGTGGAAATGGTAGGTCATGGGCTGAATTGGGCTTTTATTTGGGCCTTAGTTATTAAATGTAAGTTTTAGGTTCTAACTTATAATATAAAGGGTTTTTTTTAAATAAAATTTGATATTATAATATTTAAGTAAGTGTGTCTTTTATAATATTTAATAAATTTCATATAAAATTAAAAAAAATATCTAAAAATATTGAGTTATTGATGTTTATATATGTATTAAGTGATATTTTTATTTGTAATTATAAAGTTATTTGTGAATTATATTAAAAAAAAAATATTTATCGACATCAATATCGACACTTTCCGGAATACCCGTCGACATCGATATCGATATTTCCGAAAAATTGACTTGTCGACATCGACATTTTTATCCTTGATTATACTTTCAATTACTTTTAAAATAGTTCTATCCATTGAAATTTTTTAGAGAAGAAAGTGTTGGTGAGTCAAAAGTCACAAAACCAAAAGCAAAACTCTCTCTCATACCCCTATGTGGGATTAATTAGATTTTCAAAAGGAAGATATGGATTTTGGCATATTGGCTATTGTCAAAGACAAGACTGAAGGTGGAAATGAAAGGCATGCGCTATCTGGTGGAAGATATGGTTGAATTCTATCACAAGGCTGGCAACACTATCCCATATTGGACCAATGTGTAATGGCATCATTTTGATCCCAAAAGATTTCCAATAATATAATTGTGGAGATTCATTTTCTGTGGTTTCCTGATTAATTAAAAAGTTACTAAACCCGTTTCGTCGAGATAAACAAGACGTATCTATCATAACTTGTTCCAATAAAGAAAAAGAAAAAGAAAAAAAAGCACAACGCGAATAAATCCATGAGAAATTATTTGTAAAATAACTCCATTGAGTCCCGGATTGCTTTATTGAGCCAATTCATATAGCAAAAATACATGTTATTAGGGCATTTGTCTTAGATATGCAAATCCAAATTGGGAACTTATGTACTGTTCTACAACGGAGATTCTTTTAATCAACTAAAGAACGACCTGTAAAATGATATCGGCTCAATCCATCGTACAATTTTGTACACTTCAATACCAATAATTAGTATGGTAAAGGAATTCATATTTCTTTCTTTCTATCATACTATCGAATCTCATATAATACTGATATTTTCTAGTCCGCCCGTTTTCATTTATGAATTTCATAGTAATAATGTAAAGACCCGACCTTTCAGAGTATAAAACATCGTATTTAAAAGCAGCGGAAGACTCAATAAATAAGAATTATTAAAATATGCAATTCAACTAAGTCAAATAACCCTTTATTTAAATCATAACTTCGGAGTTTAAACTTTAAAACAAAAATCAATGAGCTAAAACATTATTCTTAAACCGTTCAAAACAAATGAAACAAGATCCTTAAACTTAAATGGTTAACTAAAAATCAATAAAATCTCAATACTTATTCATTAACAAAATGAATAACAAATATGCATAAATGATATGTAGCCACCATGACATGAACTCTCATCTCTTCCACGTCATCAACCGCCACCTCTCTGTCCATTTGTTACATGAGGGAAAAAAAAATATAGCACTGTGAGGCTAAAGCCAGTGAGAAAACTACTTAATCAAAGATGAAGTCTTAAATAGTCTCTAACAATTCAAACCGAGTCCCAAACGCTCATCACTCTCCAAAAACATCTAAGGCACAAATCACTTAAATTTCAAGTCTCAACTCGCTTACATGAATATGCAATTCTCAATAATTCCATATTTAAGACCTTTAACCATCAATTCTTCTTGGATCATCAATCCTTCTATTCTCATAACCATAGTAAATATGCACACTTCTCGTAATCTCACTCTCATACATGAATAGGCAACACTACCGAGTTCCATATTCAAGGCAATATATAATACTTCTATACATGAATAGGCAACACTACCGGGTTCCATATTCAAGGTTTATCAACATTCCTCACTTTACATGATAGACAACTCTCACTAGTTTCTTATCCAAAACATCCAACATCCTTATTACCATTCCCGATTATTAGAACGTTCTAAAATAGCAAAACAATACATCAAACAAACCACTAAGAAGGCGGTCCATCGAAACTACTACCACTTCTTAGTACTTGGTTATAGCCTCAACTATAACTGATATTCCCCTAATGTTTTATTTATACGAGCAATGAACATTAGTTATAACGTCCCGTTATTTTGAAGTGAATTTTTTTTATTATTTATTTTAATTAAAGTATTTAAGGTTAATTTAAAAGTAGTGATTTCGATTTTAGTAGTTACTTTAGTCTGAAATTCTTTTTAATCGTTTTAATACTTTAAATTTGGTTTCGGTGGTATTAATAATTATTAATAGGCCAATTAATAATTATTAATCACCATTGGGATAGTTTAAGAACCTCGGCTTTCGATTTATAAGTCAAAAGTCATTAAAGGACGTAACCGTCATTTCTAAAATTCCTAAAATATCAAAATACTATTCATTCATCTTTAAAATCACCATTTTGACCATAGTTGACCACAACTTCTCATATTTTTCTTCTCCAAACCGTGGCTTCAAGGAGGGGGAAAGGAATTTTCGGGTTTCGCTTGTTTCTCGACGGATCGGCTCGATTTCGGTTGCATCGGAAAGCCTTCGGCCCTAGGATTCTTCTCCACCTAGCAATCGTGCTTTCCATCCATGTTCTAAGGACTTCTCGGTAAGTTAAAGTTCAAACCCTAAGCTCCAAATAGTGTTTTAATGGAGTTTTCATGTTGAATCTTCGATTTCTTGCCGAGGAACTCGATGATTTTAATTACGGGAGTTGTTTTTAGTGATTTTGGAAACTTTCCCTAAACCATAAAACCGAGTTTCAGTCGAAACCCTTCCCGTTTGAAATTTACATCGTGGGGGTTGTTTTGGGGTTTATTTCTATTGACATATTGTTTATTGTAATTAAATTCAGGAAATCGATTATTGTCCAAAAACCTGAATCATCGATATCCATTGAAATCGGGAACTTTGAAACTACTTGAAACCAACTCAAAACACCTCTAAAGTGCCTAAAAACCGGAAAACTGAACCCGAAACCCATTTTCTATAGAGGGGCCGAGAGCACCCTTGGGGTTTTTCTGAGGTTTTTCGTCGTTTTGAGCTTTTAGATGTTATTTGATCGATGTTTGGTTTATTAATGATTGTTAGATATACTTTTAACTGTATGTGTTTTGGATCGTTGATTGATCATGCTATCGGAGATTTGGAGCGAAGCTAATTTGGCTAAGGTGAGAATAAATGGGATTTAAAGTAGATTTAGAAACCGAATAAGTTGAACGATTTGTAGGATCGGAAGTTGAGATTAAGATTCGAATCTAAGAGTAAAGAAAAGTGAGCTAGTGATCTTAGGATTAGGAGCTAGTTCTTTGAGTGAAAACTTTGGAGTTTCTCGAGGGAAACATTGAACTTTTGACAGTTCCAAGTTAGAATCGTTTTGGGGATTAGAATGGATAATTGGAAGTTAAAGGATCCAAACTTTTAGATAGAATGTCTTTTTGTTATAGCTTGCCAGCTGCAATGCCTTTTTGTAGTAGTTACAAAAAGAAAAAGAAAAACAGAACAAAACTTGAATGCCTTTAAATATTCTTTAACATCATGAAGGGAGCAACTTCCTCAATCATTTTCCTTAAATCTTACACTTTTAAAAGTCATCTTATATGTGGCCCTAATGATTCACCTTACCTTTATTTGACCAATTTTAACCATTACCCCCAAATTTATTTACATTACAACATATATTTTTTTAAACAGGCCAAGCCAAGGTGTATTTGTCATACCCACTAATATATATAGTGTCTTTTGCACTCACTATAGTGGGGCAAAACAGTATCTTTAAAAAAAGTCCACCTAAGCCTAATATTTTTGATCCCTCTCATGTGCTATTTAGATACCTTTTAAAAATAATGAAATAATGTTACTTGTTTATAAAAGAATATTTTACAAATTTGTTATGTAAAAGGTCATTTTTTCCCTTCCCTTTTACATTCATGTTCATAACCTTCACTTTTTTGAACTCACATTCCTTCTAATTTGATAAATTTGTATATTCTTGTCCTTATCATTTCCATTAGTCAAAGGTGAAACCATGACTAACAACAATAATTTTAAGAATTACGTGAGCAAGCAACTCGAGATAATTCTCATATTTCTCTAAAGCTCGATAAAGATGAGATTATATGCCACGAATAAGTTACCAAGAGGCTTCAAATGCATTGAACTAATGTAAATTTCATACCTCAAGTGGTATGATCCGAATTTTGTTGTGCCAAGAAAGGAGATGCAATAGTCATTTGAAGCAAGTTTCTCAAACTCTTTGAAAATGGTTCAAGGAACCAAGTTGAGATCAGGTTCTCCATTCTATTAGTCCTTTCCTAAAAAAATTACCTTTTTATCTACCCATATTATTTGAGGTGAAAAACATAACAACCAACCAAAATAAATCCTTTCAAAATCATCATAACCAATTTTTTTTGTATACCCAATATTTTCCATTTCTATTGACACAACACTTATTGGCTTTCTCCCATCATATATAGGAGAAGATGTGGCATAATGTTATTATTTCCCAAATTTTTCACCACCCACCCCAAAAAAAAAAGAAGAAAAAAACCCTTTCATAATATCCTTTTTGTTTCAAACAAACGGACTCTACCTACTCTCCCTTGGTTTCTTGGATGTCAACCTTGATAGTAGTTGCTTTTAAAAGAGCTTCAAGAAATATTTTCAAGACCCCAATTCAGCATCACAATAAATTCATAATTCCAATATTTTATCTTGCGGCATATAAAAGGCAGGATGAATCGACCAAAAAATATTATAAAAATAAATAAAGAATGCAAAAAAAAATGAAAAATGAAAAGAAAAGGTCATCATTCTGTCTTTCTAATATGACAAGGTCAAGATTGACAAAGTTGTGGTCGCTTTTATGGGTGAGATATGAAATTTGAAAAATTATTTTCGTCCATGGTCTTGGAATGAAAGCTGAATCACCAACTACTAAAGCAATTTCAGCCATGTTGAAGCTGGGGCTGTTAGGAATGGTGTCCTAGAACTTGTAATTATTTAATTATAATAATTTATTTCGAATAAATTAAATAAATAAACATAAGTTCTTTAAAATTATCTAGATTGAATCAATTGACGATATTAGGAATATATGGAAATATATAAATATCAAACATTCAAATAGTAAAACCCTAAGTCATTCTTATGAAATCACGACTTAGTATGTGAGTCATACAAGAGGATTAAAGTCGAGATGAGTAACTTAAACGTGTCTACAGTAAACGGATAACGCTTGGAAACCTTATCCTAGTAACACTGTTGATAACTTCGCATTTTGTTTATAGACAAATGATCGAATCCTGATCATTCATGTGGGAGACATGAAATGGAAGTATCATATGCAATGTAGATTGTATAAGACAGGACCACGATGTTCGATCAAATTTCTCATTAGTACTCTTTACGAGAAATAATCGAATATCAAACTAAGTTTATCAACCGTGATAGATCTCAATTCTGAGTGAAATGCGAACTTCTATTTGTGGAGTTATGTTCTTTGATTCACATAGTTGAGAGCGATCTGTAAGAACGCTCAATACACTCATGTTTTGGGAACGTGACTAGATAAGTAGCTGGGAAGTCATTTTCACGAGATGGAATTCATAACTTTCCTATAAATTAACGGTATCAGTGCGATACCTAAACATTTTGGGAACTTTAGGAAACTCCCTTGATGTACTGATTCGAGACATGAACAAGTGACGTCACGACTTCTATTGATCACAGAAGTATCTTATCTCTAGTTTGACTAAAGATAAAGTTCATTGGAGAATCAGCGGGAACACAAGGATAAAGCGGTAATTACAGGGGCAAAACGGTAAATTTATCCGTCTGTAATTATGAGGGTTCCACGTGAAGGATAATATCGCAAATATAAATAATGATAAACTAAATGGACAATAACTCATCTATAGTGAGGGGAGTTCAGCTATGAATCTATAGTGGAATTATTCATAGTTAGATAATAAGTAATTAACTGATTATGTGTTAATCACTTAATTGACTAATTATTAAGCCCATGATCTATAGGTCCATCGGGTCCCTATGCTAGCCCAAATATCGTAGTCGCGAAATCAAGTAGAAGAAATGGAAATTTTAAGTAAAGTGAATTACTTAAAATAGGCAATATTAATTGTTTAAATATTGCGTATATTTAAACGGTAATTAATATAAACATTATTAATTATTTAAATAATGAGTTTATTTAAACATGAAATTAATAATGAAATATTATTAATTAGACATTATTAATTATTTAAATATTAAGTATATTTAAATGGTAATTAATAATTTGAAATTAATTAACAATTATTAATTGCTTAAATAATTAATTTTATTTAAACGGAAATTAATAATTAAAATTAATTAATTAATTAATTAATAATACAATGTTATCAATAAAATTATTAATTAAATAATGAGTTTATTTAATGGAAATTAATAATTAAAATATTTATTATTAATTATTTAAATAATGAAAATTATTTAAATGGAAATTAATAATTATATATAATTTGATAATATTTAGTCGGGAGAAAATATTAATATTATTAATTATTTAAATAAAATATTTATTTAAATGGTAATTAATAAATAAATTAATTAAGTTGGACTTATTAATTTAAGAGAGAGTTTCAAGCCCAATTGGATTAATGAACCCAATTGGAATTGGCCCAAAATAATTAATTAAATAAATTAGAATTTTTATTAATTACTATTGTAATTTTCGGCCATATGTATTATTTGGGAGAGATAATTGCTTGAATTATATCCTAAAATAATTACATAGATTTATTTACCCAAGATAAATAAAATAAAGAAAATAAAATAATCTCCTATTTATCTATGGCATTTTCGAAATTGCAAGATAAAGGAAAGAGATAATCTTTATTCTTTTTGTATTTATCTCTATAGATTAATCCTAATGTGATTAGGATTTCTATTTTTCTATAAATAGGAGGGTTGGGTCATTCATAAATCACACAATTCAATTCCATAGAAAATTGGAAATCTCTCTCCCTCCCTTCTCCCCTTAGGGCCGATTTTGCTTAGCCACTGGGAAGAAAATAATTTTTCTTCTTCCCAATTTCTTCTTAAGTTCGATCCCACAATCGGGTTTCTTTTGATCGATCGAGATATAGCATAGAAGATCCGGTGTTGCTGAGGATTGATGCTGTAAAGAAACCTCCAACCAATTCTTCAATTTTACTCAATGTAAGTTTCGGTTTAATTTTAATTTTCGAAAATTAAGCATGAATCTACATGTTCTTCGTGTTTTTATCACAATTTGCATGATTTTAATAGATCCATTATTAAATGTTAATAAATTTCCGCTATTTTAGTAAATCATCCCTTCAGGGGCAACGCCCAAATATGAGAATATTGAAGAATTATATTGATTCAATCATAAGCAAAATCTATCTCATTCAAGAACCCGATTCAACTCAATTTGTATGAGGAAAATCTCAAGAGGCTATGCACTAATTTTTAATAAATTGTCTGAAGGAATGGTGACACCTTAGACTTGTTTCTTGATCTGCTCTTAACCTTTCAATTTTTTTTTAAATCCTTTGGTTAAAATATTTAATTCCTTCTTGTCCAAGTGACCTCCCGCCTACAAGTAAGGCTAAGCTTTAGGCTTTTAGCTTTATCTTCATGAAATTATCTCAGGTCTACTATTTTAACCCCTTAATTAAATATTGTTATATCTCTGACTACAATTCTAAATTGTTAGTCTCGTTTATATATAAACCTTCGTAATTTATTTCCATCTTATATCTAACCTTCTTATAATTTGACCATTACAAAACTGATCCACTAGTTCCCTAATCCCCTTCATTACATACTCTTGAGTTAATCATTTTTTTCACTTGTCTATTCTGAAATACAAAATTTGTAAAATATTTCAATTAAGCAAGATTTCATTACAAATTACTTTTGATAGTTGTCTAAAAAGCACATGAGACATTTCTAAAAAGCCCACCAAAATTAATTTGGTTGAGATTGTCCTTAACTTTACTACTTCGATTGAAGGTGCCTTCTAAATTTGATATGATATGTCATTGAAGTTGATATGATATGTCTGCTCAAAAAATAATTTGAATTTTAAAGCATTTATATTCTTCTTCCCAAATTTTTTGTTACATAAAAAAAATTCAAAAAATTGAATTATATTTGTGCAGTGCTTGTTTATCCCTGATTGTTCATTATTTGAAAAGAAATAAAAATAAAAATTCATCAAATGACGTCCGTTTACTTTATCTGGATTATATCGCCGTTCCGATAAAGATCAAATATTTTCAAATCATATATTCAGTTTGAATCAAAATTCAATTTAATACTTTGTTGTTATTTATGATTTCAAATGATCGAACCTCTACATCAATAGAGGTCGATTTTCAAGTTATCGAACCACTACGCTTGTCGGTTTTTGTCTCGGTAGTGATCAATATTTCAAATAATCGAACCTCTACATCAATAGAGGTCGATTTTCAAGTTATCGAACTACTACGCCTGTCAGTTTTTGTCTAGGTAGTGATCGATGTTTCAAATTATCGAACCTCTACAATTGTAGAAGTTGATTTTCAAGTTATCGAATTCCTATGTCTATCGATTTTCATCCCGGTAGGGATCGATTTAGAAATTAGTGAACCTCTACATCAAAAGAGGTCAATATTCAAGTTATTGAACCCTACGTCGGTGGTTCCGTCCTGGTAGTGGTAGAAGTTTGGTTAAGCCAGGTCCATTATAAATTTTGGTTCAATCGAACCCTACGTGGGTGGTTCTGTCCTGGTAGTGGTCGAAGCCTGGTTAAGCCAGGTCCGTTTATAAATTTTGGTTAAATCGAACCTTACGTCGGTGGTTCCGTCTCGGTAGCGGTCGAAGCCTTGTTAAACCAGCTCCTTTATAATTTTTGGTTAAATCGAACCCTATATCGGTAGTTTCGTCCCGGTAGAGGTCGAAGCCTGTTTAGAGCAGGCCCGGTTATAAATTTTTGTTAAATCAAACCTTATGTCAGTGGTTTCGTTCCGGTAGCGGTTGAAGCCTGTTAAGAGCAGGTTCGTTTATATATTTTGGTTAAATCGAACCCTATGTCGGTGGTTCTATCCCGGTAGTGGTCGAAGCCTGGTTAAACCAGGTCCATTATAAATTTTGGTTAAATCGAATCCTATGTCGGTGGTTCCGTCTCGGTAGCGATCGAAGCCTATTTAGAGCAGGTTCGTTTATATATTTTGGTTAAATCGAACCCTATATCAGTGGTTCTGTCCCGATAGCGGTTGAAGCCTGTTTAGAGCAGGTCCATTCATATATTAAATCGAACCCTATGTCGGTGGTTCCGTCCCTGTAGAGGTTGAAACCTGTTTAGAGCAGGTTGGTACAAATATTATATTTCGATTAAATCAAACCCTATGTCTGTGGTTTTGTCCCGATAGAGATTAAAAATTTTATATTAGACCATACACATGAATATGTTCTGGTAGCGGCCCTTTGTAAACATATTACAACTTAAGTTGCGAATATGTCCAACTAATGATCATTCTATACCATTATTAAATCATTTTTTTTAGACCCGATCTCAACAACAAATTTATTTATACATTTTGAAAAGGACCAAAATCTGGTCAAACTTAGATTAATTTTTTTTACCGTCCCAAACACTGTCTACATCTTTGTCTATCTTATACATTATAAGGATGTAAAAAGAGGGGCAAACTGTAGACACCGTATTTGGTTCGGCCTATTTAATTAAATTATTTATTTTAAGAACGAACTCGAGCCTGAAACTTAAATACTAAAGCTAAACTTCTAAATGGGCAAGCAACCAAAACACATTAAAATTAAATTAAACTAACTAAAATAAATAAATAAAATAACGGGACGTTACATTTTAAATCCACCAGGGTGGAAGAGCAGAAAGTTCTAAGTCCACCAAGGTGGAAGAGCAAAATGAAAATGTTCTAAGTCCATCAAGGTGGAATAGCAAAAAGTTCTAAGTCCACCATGCTGGAAGAGAAAAATAAAAAATTTCTTAGTCTATCAAAGTAGAAGAGCTCTACATAAAAATTCTAAGTCTACTCGGAAGTGTAGGGCTCTCAAGAGCCACACCTAGTAGAAGAATAAAAAATGATAAAAAAAAGCTCCAAGTATAATAGGAAGTATAGGGCCCTCACGAGCTGCATCAGGTAGAAGAATTTAAAAGGAAAAAATTCTAAGTCTACTAGGGAGTGTAGGGCTCGCATAAGCTGCACCTGGTAGAATAATTTAAAATGTCCAAAACATTCTAAGTTTACTAGGGAGTGCAGGGCTCGCACGAATCGTACCTGGTAGAAGAGTTTAAAAGGAGAAAAAATTCTAAGTCCACTAGGGAGTGAAAGACTCGCACGAGCCGCACTTCATAGAAGAATTTAAAACGACTAAAAAATTCTAAGCCTACTAGAGAGTGTAGGGCTCGTACGAGCCGCACCTGGTAGAAGAATTTAAAACGACTAAAAAATTCTAAGCCTACTAGGGAGTGCAGGGCTTGCACGAGTTGCACCTATTAGAAAATTTTAAAACGACTAAAAATTTCTAAGTCTATTAGAGAGTGCAGGGCTCGCATGAGCCACACCTGGTAGAAGAGTTTAAAAAGACCAAAAAATTCTAAATCTACTAGGGAGTGCAGGGTTCACACGAGCCGTAGCAGGTAGAAGAGTTTAAAAGGAGAAAAAAAATTCTAAGTCTATTAGGTAGTGCAGGGCTCGCACGAGCCGCGCCTCAGAGAAGAATTTAAAACGACTAAAAAATTCTAAGTCTACTAAAGAGTGCAGAGCTCGCACAAGCCGCACCTGGTAGCAGAATTTAAAACGACCAAAAAAATCTAAATCTACTAGGGAGTGTAGGGCTCGCACGAGCCACACCTCATAAAAGAATTAAGAAAAAAATTCTAAGTCTACCAAGAGTGCAAGACTCGTAAAAGAATTTTTTTTTTTAAAAAAAAATCAATGGTCAAGGGTCAAAAAGTCAATGGTCAACAGTCAACGGGTCAAATGTCAACTGGCATAAGACGGGGGTCAAACAATTTTTTACAAGTCCTGATGACAAGGCCTTGTTGACACAGCCCTTATGACAAAGCCATGTTGACATAGCCCTGATGACAAAGCTCTATTGACATGACAAATCCCTATTTGATATAGCCCTGATGACAAAACCCTATTGACATGACAAAGCCCTATTGACAAAGCTCTATTTGACATAGTCCTGATAACATAGCCGTGTTGACATAGTCTTGATGACAAAACCTTATTTGACATAGCCCTTATGACAGAGCCTTATTGACATAGCCCTTATTATGAGGCCTACTTACAAGGTACGAATTTACAAGGCAAAAAAAAAAAAAACTCAATCTATCAAACCTCGACACTTGTGAAATTTATAGAAATTGATAGAGTCATAAATTCTACCTCGAAATAATACTCCCAAGAAACAGTGAGCTGACATCTCAAATTAGTTAGGGAGTAAGGGGCCACTATTGTGGGAAAAATTACATCAGTACACGTGGAATTTCTTATGCCTACGCTACTTGGAAAGATAAAAGCTACGTCACCTAGGAGGCTACGTCTACATCGTCTAGGAAGGTACGTGTACGTCACCGCGAGAAGTTACGTCTACGTCATCTAATAAGGCTACATATCTAAGACCAAGAAACTACATTATACCCCAATCAAAAGACGACATGTGTGGCATAACCAACACGCGACACGTCGTTAGGAAGCAACACGTGGCATGATGATGTCATCAACCTCTTCTCCAATAAATAGGAGAAAAAATTCATTCATTAGGTAACGAATTCTACTCTAATTCTCTCTGGCACACTAGCTCTAAAGCACTGGAGGGTGTTAGGCCGGCAACACACCGATGCTCTGTTCCTTTTCTGTGCAGGTATACTTGTCAACTACCCGGCTCATCGCCTACGCAACAACTCTAGTGCAGCGGACGACCTACGACTCATCTCATCTTCTAAGTTTGTTGCTTAGGTGGAAGCTCTCCATTTTTAGGCAACAACAGGTCCATATACAAAATATATTTTTAAAAAAATGGTTAAAGACCATTTTACATGAATTTTTTTATACCTAAATTATGAAATAAAATCCAATTTCACACCTATAATAATCAAACATAAATTAAAATTAGTTTTATTTTTATTTTTTTATATATATTTTAGTCCTCGAATTAACCAAATCGAGGATATAGAACAGAAAAAACTGAAAGTTCTCAGTTTTTTGAAATGGCAAACCGAAAAAACTGATCCAAACCATTCAGTTTGGGTCGGGTCGATTCAGTTTATCTGTTTACCGGGCAAATGCTCAACCCTAATAGGAAACCAGTTTTACTAATAAATTAACTCATGGTAAAAAAAATTCCATCGGCAGCCAAAAACACCGTTCCGTCGTGTGCCGTTTCTTTTCTTACAAATAGTATAGGACACATGTCGCATTTTTAGATGAGAGCCTCATTACTCACAGCCTACTGAGAATTTCTCCCATTATTGATTGGCAAAAATATATATATATATATATACACCTATTTTTTTTTATGCAACTCAACCAATTCAAACCAACCTTATGGATAGTTTTTCTTGTTTATTTAATGTATTTTTTTGTCTCTAGGGTCGCATTAAAAAGAACAATTAAATATTTTCTTTTCACTATAATCCCATATAGTTAAATTCAAAATTACTCATTCTACATTTTGAATCTTCAACCACACCTTCAAGTTGTTAAAGTTGAATATGAGATTTTCAAATATAAATAAAGCATGAAGTTTTTTTTTTAACCCTTCTTTTTATTAATTTTTCCCCCTTTTTAGGATAATTGAATAGAGGAGATGGTGGAGATGAGCGATAGTGGTGGAGGGCGATGCATGACAGTGATGGATTCACACTAATATGATCTATTACCTTGTATCAAAGACTCTTTGTTTCATTCTCCATTCCATCTGCTTTTTTTTTTTAATCAAAATCAAAATTTCAAAGAAAAAGTAAACAAATTAACTGTTCTTTACTCATCAATTTACTTGCTATCCATAAAATCTGCTTAATTGACATCTCCATCATATCGGTTAGCTAACCTGAAGCAGATTGAGTTCCCGATACAGTCCAGGTGCTATAGATCTTTGGTTGGCTAGCTGGCTATAGAGGGACTTTCCCAGCCACATTACTTCTCGACTCAGTGTGGCTATGGGAGGTCTATAAGCTTAGCCTCGACGTTTTCTCAAACCAACTCCTTGAACCGTTTTTTCAGTTTGGCACATATTGAAGTTTCATTTCTTATATAAGTTGATAAAAACGGTTAAATATTGGTGTTTAGCTCCCAATTCCAAGGAGATTATATGAGGAAGGAAAGTAACAACATGATAAAAAAATCTTGAAACGAAATTTTGGAAAAAGAGGCAAAATGATCACCATTTTCCAACGTATTTTTCAATGAAAGCTTGAAAGCTCATTATATACAAAATCTAAATGTAAGATTTGTTTTATCTTCTCCTGCATATAATAATATCAAGATTCTTCTCCATATGATAAAAATTTTCAGGCTTACCTCATCACTAGGTAAAGTGCTAGCCCCGGTAATTGTAATGTCCTATTTCTTTCCAGTTCCCTTGTCAATGGCACTAACAGAGAGAATCTTGTTAGAATCAAATGTTGAATTTCACTTCAATCTGAGGAACCACACGTGGTGCAGCCTGCAGGTAGGATACCGTCTAGGATAATCCTTCCAAGAGACTGGTTATCCCTGACAAATTCTCGTTCACCTAGACAGACATTAATAACGACGCTTGTCAGTCCGTCTGCGGCCATAGAAAACACCTTGGTTGTCGATGTCGGTTAGGTTGTATTCATTGGAATAATTTTTGCCATTACTCCACTGAAAGTCTCTAATCGAAGAGATTGAGTGACATCTAAGAGAACAATGTCACTGACGTGTATTTTTATAAATAGTAAAGTTATAGAATCAGCAAGTTCCAAGAGGAAAATGTGGAGCCAAGATGATATGTAACTTAAGAGAAAGTGAGTGATTTAGCAGTATCACCCACCTTAACTTCAGCCCCAAGAGCAACCACCTCATCTGGATTTACTGTCATATTGGGTTCTTTCCCAATCATTTTTATGACAAGTTCCTGACAGCCGGGATATGAGTTGAAACGCCGATGAGGATGACTTCATATATCTTTGAATGACAACTTTATATCACTTAAAGCTGCTTCAACTGGCATTCGCAACCAGCAAAATACAGGTTCAGAAACAATTCAAGCAATTCACAAAGTAATATATAGTAAGAGGAGAAGAAATAGAGGAATGTGAGAGAGCAAATATGATGATAAATTCTGTCAAGGATTCCATGTCAAAGGATGTAGAGACCTTAAGAGTTTTATAAAACTATACATGAATATTAAGATATTCACCTCCAAAAAAAATACACATATGAACATTATATTCTGTATACAAGTCGATCACTTTTTTCTCTATTTTTTGTTATGCAGGTGATTATTGCAATCTTGGTGGACAGCTTTATGTACACTATTTCTGCATTACGTTCTCATTTTTCTCAATCAATCAATTGGTCTCAAATTCGATACTACTTGGAAGACGGTAAGATGAGCAAAGTAAGTTGGCCAATGCTTTTCACTAAGTGAGAAAAAGAAAAAAAAGATATGCATGCCCATATTTCATGTACCACCCAAAACTATGTCATGTACGTAAATTGCTAAGATTACGCTGACTAAAATCAATAATTTATTTTCAACGGACTGAGGTTAACTTAGTAAAATTTTTAAAAGAATTGTTTAAGTAGTAAAAGATTGCAGACAGGTTAATGAGATTAGGAAGAAAAGAATAGATAGCCAGCTATGACTTATGGCTACTTTTTAATTCTGCTTTTTATCACTTCTAATTTCATGTCATTTATTTGGAATTACTCTCATATTTTTTGACATCAAATACTGATAATTTAAAACCCACAAGAACATGAGAAGTTTTTTTTTTTTAATTTTGTGTAGGCAAGAGAGCATTTGTTGTTGGTGTAGCTGATGATAATAGTTATGGTTGGGCAATTACAGCTGGTACTGAGAGAGGCCTATCACCCAATTGGCTGCTTGAAGATATTAAGCCAATATAGACATAATAATTGATACATTTATATTATCCACCTTATGTATAATTTTTTCTTAAGTTATGAAAAATCAAAGGTACTTTATGGATGGAAAAAAAAACAAAATTTAATAGTATAATTACTCCCATTAGTTATATAATAGTATAATCAAGATTATTTAGTTTCTTGACTTGAATTTGTAGGTGGTGGACAAGCTTGAACTCAAATTTGGTGATTTTGGATGAAATTGGTAATTTTTAGGGGTATAAAAGTTGACTTTAAGGTGGTTGTTTGTAATTTTATGTATTGGGTTGCTATAACAAGTTGTTTGATTAATGATAAGTATTTTGATTGATGTTTTAAGATTAATATTGTTGGATGATGACTCTAGAGAGTGGTTGTTGAATTTTGGGTTTATTATGCTCTTGGGTGTATTTTTTAGTTTAATATGTTCTTTGGTGATTTTTGAGTTATATTATGTACTTGGCTGTTTATGTGAATTACGGTGAGTGTTGGGAGAATGATTGGAGTTGCAGGAACTTTGGGTGGATTATGGTCTATTGTAACTTGGAGGATTTCCTAAGAAGTTTAGTTGATGAAAAGAGTGTTTTAATGTACTTTTGAGAATTGAAGTAAGCTAGTGGTTATGGTTAAGACTTATTATATGCATGAACCCTTACTATAAAATGTTAGTTTATGGATCTTTGGAAATTTCTTTTATTTGATATGGAATATCTTATATAAAACTCTGATAGTTATAAATGATCAGAGATGGAAATGATAAGCATGTGATTTTGTTTGTTGTTTTGTGTCGTAACTGAGACGTGATTGCTTGATGTTGTGATACAAGAGGGTCATGTACATATTTACGGATATAATGGGCCCTTGGATGAAAGAGGCCTTGGCTCACCATTATATCGAGTGATTTAAGGATATATTGTGCCCTTGGATGAAAGAGGCCTTGGCTCACCAGTATATCATGTGATTTGTGGATATTACGGTCCTTTGGATGAAAGAGGCCTAGACTCACCGTTATATCGAGTTTTGTGGATGTATTGGGTCCTTGGATGAAAGAGGTTTTGGCTCACCAATACATCAGATTCATAATCGAGGCCATAATCTTTTTATTAATAAATTGAGTCCATGGAATAAGTATCACAACTTGTTTGTTTATGAGATTGAAATGGCAGGCTTATCTTATGTTGTACATTGTTAGTAGCCTATTATGGTATCTTGTATGGTTTTGACATTTGAGGGATGGGTACGTGATTGTTAGTACATTTAGGAATTGGGAGTATAGTTGGATTGGTAAAGAGCATGTTAGGCCTTTGGATACGATTTCTAATACGAGATTCGGTTCATGGGATTGCTTACTTCCATTTTACTCTCACTGACATTTTTATGCTCATGGTGCTACACCTACTGTTTTTCAGGTACTACACGTAATAGAGGAGTTGGTGTTGCTTGATCAGTGGGGCGGTGATTGGACTTGGACCGAGTTTAGTATTCGATGAATGCATGTTTATTTAATTAAAGACTTGTTGGATTTAATTTATTTACAAACTATGTCTCTATGGTGATTTGAAGTTAAATTGAGATTTGAACCATGTTTTGGTTTACATTAGAACTTTGAAACTACTTAAACTTTTAATATTCGAATGAAAAAGGTTGTGCAACCTGATTTGCGAAATATTATGGATTATATCCAGAATTGTTTATCAGGTTTTCTAATTTAAGCTTCTGTTGTGCATTTCATGAGATTTTAAAAGATAAATAAGTGTCGGATCGTTACACAACATGTATAATTAAACTTTTTGTATACTACTGAAATGTTGGAACTTTCTAAAAATTACCCAAATAGCAGTTCAATTAATTATTGAGAATAACAATGAGAAATAATCAAATAGTTCAATAAACTATTGAACTATAGTTTAATTATTAAAAATAAAGAAAACCCAATAAATTTATTGAAAATAATAATAAAAAATTACAAAATATTTCAATAATTCATTAAATTTCTAATTGAATAAATTTTAAAAAATTCTGACATTTCACTATTTAGTAAACATGAATATGCTATTTAAGACAAATTTTGTTAAATTTAATATACAAATAATATACTATATCATTATTTTTGTATTAAAATTAAAAATAAAAACTTTATAAAACTTATCAGACGCTTAAGTATAGATTATAATAATATGATACATAAAAATATATATCTTACTATTTTTTTTTTTATAAAATTATAAAATTGCACAAATAAATTTACTTTGCAAAATAAAACTTCTAAATAATATTTTATCATATTAATGATTAATATATGTTAATGTTATCATTATAATTAGAAAAACTATATGTAATTTGAATTATAATAAGAATAATTTTTGGTTGTTATAAGAAAGAAAATTCCATTGTATGAAAACTATAATCTTAAAATTGATGATAATTTATAAGATAATTTTAACTATGTTACTAATGTTTTATAAAATTCAATAAAAAAAATTTGAAAAAATGAAGAATAAAAAATCCAGCACATATTAATATTGTAAAGATACACAAAATTATGAAAAACACAATTTCAGTACAAAAATAATGTAAGAATCATACAAAAAGTGGTTCATCAAAATCACTGAATATTTACAAGAATTTGTGACTTGAAAATAAATTTACAATACAATAAAGATGTATGAATAGAAAATAAAATAAAATGAGAACGAATAAAAACTTATCATGTACAATATATAAAAACGTAAGAAAAATATACAGAGTTATGAAGAAAGCAATTAGTGTACAAATATGAATTGCATTTTTAAATGTTCTTTGCATCAAAATTAATGTTAAAGTTCAAACTTTATAAAAAAAAAAAAAAAGTTTAGCATCTTCTACATTTGAACCTCTATTTTTTATAAGATTATGTACAGAAAAGTTATTTATTTGCTATTAAAACATAAATCCTTCGTTTAATCGTAATATAAACAAGAAAGATTGCACCTTTAAAGTCATTCATATTTTTCCATATTTTAATCAACATATATTAGCATGCATTACAAAATCTATGATGGTGAATAAGTTCAATGAAATTAGGGGAGGTTATAAATACAGTAAAAACAAAGTATAATATTTATAAGGATAAATGCATCAATGATCTCTGCACTATCAATCATTTTCAATTCACCCCCTTAGAATATCAATTTAGTTTTTTTTACCCCTACACTCTCATTTGTCCAATTTCTATCCAATAAACCATCAAAATCTAACAAATCATCATTTATTATTATTTGTTATTCCTTGGGGCATGCGAAAAAGATCATTCTACCCATTAACCATTGTCTAAACCCATTTTAGTTAAACTTACCCAATTTCCATCAACTTCCCCCCCCCCCAGTTATTTTCACACAATGGTCTTTCTTCTTCCTCATCTATCACTGCTTCCTCATATCTCACTTCTTCCTCATCTTTCAATTATATGGTTTTGTCTCTCCATATTATTCTAACTTTTCATAATTTCTGTTTACCTCCACGATTTCTTCTGCATTTTCTACCTCCTACCCCACGGTTTTTCTTACATTCAGATATAGGTTTTTTATAGTTTTGAACCCAAACTAGGTTATTTCGTCTGCATTTTCTACCTCTTACCTCACAGTTTTCTACTTTTAACCTTTCAACAACGATTGTGTTGGAGTTGGAGTTTTTTTTTTTTTTGAGATTTTTGGTGGAGTTGAAGATTGTGTTTGTATGAATTGAAGCCAAAAGCGAGCCATGTATAATCGGAGTGCACCAATATTTTTCCTATGTGGTAAAATTTATTCTTTAAAAACATCTTGGACTGAAATGAATCTAGGAAGAAGGCTTTATGGATGTTCATCTTATGGAGTTTTCTTTCGTTTAATGGTTCTATCTCTCTAACTCGATATAAAATTTATGGTTTGTGATTGTAGTTACAATATGTATTTATGTATGCATTGTTGGGAGATTTAACGATTAGCCCATGACTGATTCAAGAGAAACGAAGAAAATACCGAAAGACCGAATGCGGAAGCGTACCTTACTTCATGATCGAGGATGATTACTGTATGGGTTTGAATCTTCCAAGTCCCTAGTGTAAGTCACAGAAACTCTCTGCAGTATCCAGAGAGAAAACTTCCTTGATGGGGATGGGAAGTTACGTGAAAAAACTCATACACTAAGAATGGGGACCATAACCCCTTATAACTTATCAGATAATTGCTAGGCAGTTATTAAGTTCTTTAATATCTAATTCAGCCCCTTCATTAAATTAGAAATTCCAAATGATATCTATGCTTATTAAAATCCATGGAATTACACAATTACTCTTTTAAGCCAATATTAAAACTTTAGTAGATCACTTTATTTGGCTAACCAAAAATAGCATATACATTTAATATTTACATTTGTGGTCCCAAATATTGAATTTTTCCAACAATCTCCCACTGGACCACATATGTAAACTTTACAAATGTGCTTAACCTTATGAGATCTCCAAAAAATGCTATCATAATAAAGAGTACCTAAACAATCTCGTCCATTAGTTACATCAATATTGGATCAAAGCGGCCTTCGTCACATTTATCGTAACTAAACCCATCAATGGTCACAAACACCAATATAACTAAATGACATAGATCAACAATGGATGCATAGCATGGAAATTATATGTAGTGTGATCTGTACACATATCTATTCCAACTGGTCCTACCTTACTTTAGTGAGATCAAAACTTTAACTCAATGTAACAGAGTGAAATTAACTTATTTTTCTTATTTCTGATCAGAAATATATCCAAAATACTTGAACAATATATCCATAAAACCATAAATAGAGCAATACAAAATTACTCAAACTCCCACTGAAATGAGATATCCAGTCTGCTCATGAAAGACTCTGGGTGATAATTCTTAGTGGATCCACTATCATGGAGTTTGACCGAAGGTGCTCTATTTGATATATGTTCACTCTGTTTCTATCCTTCACAACTAGGAACATACAAGCTCCTATTGTTATTAGAATATGGCATAACTAACTTATTATTATCACGATAAATTTTGAGTGGTCTTTCAACACCCTCTAAAATATGCAGTGTAACGTCCCGTTATTTTGAGGTGAAATTTCTTTTTTATTATTTTATTTATTTATTGAATTAAAGTAATAAAGATAATTTTAGAATTTGTTGTTTAGAAGTAAATAGTTATTTTCGTTCGGAAACCTTTTTAATTGTTTATTTAACTTAAATTAGTTTCGATGGTATTAATAATTATTAATAGGCCAATTAATAATTATTAATCACCATTGGGCTAGTTTAAGTGGTTCGGGTTTCGTTTTAAAAGCTTAAGGCAAGAAAAGGACGTATGCGTCATTTTCGAATTTCTTAAAAATATCAAACACTATTCATTCTCTCCTTAAATATCCAAAATTAGACAATTTCTTCACAAATTTCTTTCTCTTCTTCTCCTTTGAGCCGTGGACATCATTTGGTGATTTCCAAATTTTGGTTTTTCTTCGTTTCTTGCCCGATCGTCATAATTTCAGTTGCGTTGGATAGCCACGGGCCCGGGTATCATTTCCAACCTAACAATCGAAGTTTCCATCCATTCTCTCAAGGCTTTAAGGTATGTTTAAGTTCAAAACCTAAAGCTTCAAATAGTGTTTTAAGGGTGATTTTGGTTTTAATCTTCAAATTCTTGCTCGGGAACTCAAAGATTTAGATCGAGGGAGTTGTTTTATGCATATTTAGAACTTTCCCTAAACCCTAGAATCGGGTTTGAGCCAAAAACCTTTTCCTTGAGTTATTCTCATTTTTCATGATGGTTAGGGTTTTGAATTTGATATGTTTTATGATTTTACTAAATTGTTCGGGATTGAACTTTTGACCTAAACCCTAAATCATGTTTACCCATTGATATTACCAACCTCCAAAGTGCCCAAAACCAACTCGAAACCCTTTTAAAGTGCTTAAAATCCGGAAAACCAACTTCACCTCTATTTTCCCTTGGGCCGTGGGCCTCTTGGGGGCATTTCCGTGGTGTTTTGTCTTTTATTTCACTATCGTGACGATCGCGGTTCAATTCGTTAAATTAATATACTTTAGGTGTATTTAATTATAGGTTTTGTGCATCGATCGTGATTTTGGTCAACCGGCGATTAGGAGTTGACTTCATCATTAAGGTGAGTTTAAAATGGTTGTGATTACTTTTATGCTTTCAAATTACTTGACGATTTTGTTCGATCAAAGTTAAGAGGGTTATTAGATTTTAGAACTTTTCCAAGAATGCTTATTATTTGGGAGTTAAGGAAATTGCATAAGGAAAGAATTAGTTAAGTTTGTGAGATGTATTTTGGTGGATTAAGTTATATTCTCGAGGAGAATTAGATTCCGGAAATTGGAGAAGAGTATTAGATATTCCGATGAATTGAGTGGCCATAAGATAGTTACAAAGGAATTTGGAGAGAATTCTTGTATTGGGTGACAATGTAGTCACATTGTCTTTCGGGTCATACTATGGTTTGTATTGGGTGACAATGTAGTCACAATGGCTTTTGGGTCATACTATGGTTCGTATTGGGTGACAATGTAGTCACATTGGCTTTCGGGTCATACTATGGTTCGTATATGGTGACAATGTGGTCACAATGGCTTTTAGGTCATATTATGGTTGTGTATGTGACAATGTGGTCACAAATGTGAAATTTACTTTGTTATTTACTTTGTTAATTACTATGTTATGTACTAGTACTTTATTTTACGAGTTTGAATGATTACTTTCGAAATTTCGATATAGTAGAATGGGATTGATTTTCTTATGCAAAGTACTTGGGAATATCGAATGGGTAGTGCAAGAGTACATTATGATTTATTGGACACATTTTCCGATATGGGATTTGGTCCATAGAAGTGCTTGCATCCATCTTTTTCTCACTAGTATTTTTATGTTAATGTTGCTACACTTAAACATTTCAGGTAATACTCGTGGGAGAGGACGAGGTCGTGGAGGTGGTGCTGCTTGATCTCGAGGGGATGGCTTTTGGGACATGGACATATGTGTATTTTGGGGCATTCTATGAATGCTATGTTGTTATGACGAAAGTATTAATGGGTGAGATAATGTATATGTTGTGTGATCTTTTCATTATCTGGTATTATCCATGTTTTGTGTTTACTTATGAAGAACGTATTAATTGGTGAGATAATGTATATGCTGCGTGATCTTTGCATTATCTGGTATTATCCATGTTTTTGCTTATTGTAATTGAGATATGAAGGATTGTTGTCACCTCTCATTTTCTTAAATTACTTCCAAAGTATGAATTATGTAAGTTTTGATGAGATGCCTTGTTAGGAAATTATCGTTCCATTGTTCAAAGGACGTGTGGTACCTGCATTCTGGCCATCGTCTATTGCACGACATATTATATGATCTTCTTGAAAAGCACCGGCTTCGTCTGCATGGTCCATTACTTGCCCGAACCGAGCATAAACCACAATCCGAACAAGTGGAGTGAGGGTGACGGGATCGAATAAGTGATGCTGATAAAGCATAATCAAGAAACTAGATTCGATTGGAGAAGCCAAATCCTCGAATATCTGCGGACCGGTCAACTACCAGAAGAAAAATTGGGTGCCCGAAAAACCTAATACAGGGCCGCCAGATATTCGATCACCCAAGGAGAAATGTACAGAAGATCTTTCAGTGGGCCGTATCTCAAGTGTTTGGGATCCTATGTGCTAAAGAAGTTACATCTCGAACACTGTGGAAATCATGTGGGACCACGGTCTTTAAGTCATAGAACAATGACGCAGGGGTACTACTAGCCTACTATGATCAAAGACGTCAAGGATTTTGTCGTTAGTCCTTAAACTTATATTTTGTGGCTCATGAGAGCCTAAAACTTGTTGTATATATTATTGAGTTTATTTCCTTTGATTTTGTCATGAAAAGAAGTATGTACTTCTTCGTTTTTACTTTCTCTGAAATGGGCGCATGTAAACAGGTTTTGGTAGTCCATATTTTAAACGGATCCACGCCAAATTTTTATAAAAATAAAGTCTTCCGCTGTTTATTTTGATTTAAAGATTTGAGAAAATTCGAGTCTTTACATGCAGCCCCGTGATAAATATTCAGAACCATATCCAATGATTAGATGCCTCATATTTTGCTGCCTTAATAGAAGAAATTATGAGTGTCTATTCGACACTTCCCTAAAACTTAGATCCACCAGCTAATATATAAATATAGCCTTAAAGTGGATTTCCTACTGTCTTGGCATCTATCAAAATTAATGTCGGAATACCCAATGATCTCTTACTGATCCGACCTTTTATATGTGAGCATATCATCTTTAGTTCCCTACAAATACTGCATAACCCACTTGGGTGCCTTCTAATGATCCATATTAGGGTTACCAAAAAATGTACGCAGTATCCAAAGACGTACATATTTGAACACTTCATACTTCTAAAGAGTAAGAACCTTTTATATTTCCTTAACTGTAAAATCGCTTTTCGAGCACTTATTGAGATTAAAATTATCTCCTTAAATATACTAATTCTTGAGTGTTGAGTTTGTTCCTTGGGAATAATTTTACCAACATAAAATCGGTATCCTTAAAGTTTCCTTATCCTTAATTATCTTTAACTTTATTTCTTCCCCAAACTCAACTTCCTTAAAATGTTGTAGATCCCATCTCCAACAAATTTCCTAAGTGTGGGATCATAAAAATTTATACCCTTGGATCATTTAGTTTAACCAATAAATTAACTTGTTGTTTTGGAGTCCAATTTATTGTCATATGGCCGGTAAGACCTCGACTTAATTGGACATCCCTAAATTTGAATTAGAGAGAACAATACAAACTATGCTCACATTATACTTTATCATTATAATAATCAATCAATTCAAAGAATGACAATTCCCATCTCAAGGTACCGAGCACATCATTAATATCAAGTCTTTGGACAGTAATACTAATTGTAAGTGGTATCTTGATACGTGATAACATATTGACAATAAGTTCATGTCAAATAATAAAACTATCTTTGGATCGATTTATTATTTACATGCAAATTACTTTAAATAATTGTCACATATTTACCACAAGTGTGTATGCAATTCTGCCAAACATTAACCTTCCTTTGGGCCGACTAATACTCGCATGAATTCACATACACCTTAAACTTTTAACATCCCTCATGAAAAAATTTACACAAGAGAGGTCACTTTGGCGACATCTTGTTTCAATTAATTCAATTGAGAATGTTAAACATCCATAATAATTATACTATATGCCAAATTTTGAATTTTTGATACTCAAATAGTTATATATTGTATAACTGTATATATATAACTAAGAAACCGTATAAATAAGATATGGGTCATAAATATCATAATATCATGAATATAGAATTTCATGACTTACCCATAATCTAATTTATTAACTTATATAGCCGCATGATACAATTGGAACTTTACTAAACATAACTTGTATATATCAAAATGGCCAACAATAAATTGTATATCAATGATGTGGCAGATTATAAATTTAATCCACATAAGATATCATGTAAAATATATATTTTACCATACTTTTTGTGCCATCAAAATTGATTTTATAAATATTTAAAAAATCAAAACATAATCAGATGCCACCAACCAAATTTGCTACTGGGAGATTGATACCATAATATAATATAAAATTTGAAACGATTCAAACTTTGTGGCCATTAATCATCCATTTATAAAAAAAAATGCCAAAATTTGAATTTATGATTCTCAAAAATACTTTATTCCCAGCAAATGTCATATAATATATTTGAAATTTATCGTATAATAAATTGTATATGTGGATATGGTCAACAATCAATATGCTCAATTGCCCATAACAAATCACAGAGCAAATTTCACAATAGATTTGAAGGCATTATTTTAAATTTAAGATTTGCATATGTCAGAAAACTTTCACTTTGTGGCATCAGTTAACTAAATAGCATGATGGATGACATCTAGCATAATCAGCAAATCTCTTTTCTTTTCCAATTCAAACCCCTTTGATAAATTATAACTGAATTGCAACACATATGCCGAAACATCTTTTAACTCACAAGCGGTTTCCGAATCGGTGGGTTGCACCTTCTTTCTTCCATTTTTTTTTAATTTAGAAAAGAAAGGAAAAAAAATGAACGCCAAACGGAACAAATTCTTCTCAACGCGAAGGTGTTCAGAATTTCGAAGAGCACGGCTTAAGGTCACATCAATTCAAATTCCAAATATTTAACCAAAACCAGATTTTAAAAATGAGAATTGCGATAGCACCTAAACCATCGAGTGTTCCTTCTTCGATTTTATTTTCCAGAAATATTTAATCAGTGTGTTTGATGATCTTTATAAATACAAAATCCAAAAACCAAATAACGAACACTGAAGATTATATACTAGAAAATCGAAGACCCACCACCGAATTTTAAAATTTTAAAGAAATTTTCATGAATCAATCATAGGATGGCTTTGATACCACTTGTTGGGGGATTTAACGATTAGCCCATGACTGATTCAAGAGAAACGAAGAAAATACCAAAAGACTGAATGCGGAAGCGTACCTTACTTCATGATCGAGGATGATTACTGTATGGGTTTGAATCTTCCAAGTCCCTAGTGTAAGTCACAGAAACTCTCTGCAGTATCCAGAGAGAAAACTTCCTTGATGGGGATGGGAAGTTACGTGAAAAAACTCATACACTGGGAATGGGGACCATAACCCCTTATAACTTATCAGATAACTGATAGGAAGTTATTAAGTTCTTTAATTTCTAATTCAGCCTCTTCATTAAATTAGAAATTCCAAATGATATCTATGCTTATTAAAATCCATGGAATTACACAATTACTCTTTTAAGCCAATATTAAAACTTTAGTAGATCACTTTATTTGGCTAACCAAAAATAGCATATACATTTAATATTTACATTTGTGGTCCCAAATATTGAATTTTTCCAACATGCATGCCTTATTTTTCAATGGTAATTACTCATTTAAATGAATTTAGGAATTAGAGGATTTCGTTGGACTTAAGACACTCTATTTCCTTGTCTTATTTGTCCAATTATTTGATTGTCGTTGCATCATCTTGTTTAGTTATTTGAGTTAATCTGTCTAAATATGAATTCATATTTGCATTTGTGAAATAAGAAGCCAAATGAATGAAATTAAAGCATTGTCTCGAGATTTCCGAGTTTGAATTTTTGTTATAGGTCTGAGAACTGCAATGTAAGAACACCTAAGTCATAAATACTTAGATAATTTCAGTAGAATCTTGTTGTTAATGTGTTTGTTGGTTGTTGTTTTATGTAGACTGGGAGATCATGTGATTTATAACTAAACACATGGAGAGAAGATATCATGAATGGACTGGTAGAGTCTAATAAGACAATGAAGCTTGAGTTGGAGAAGGAGAAGAGAAATAAATGAAGATAAAAGATGGTGATGTGTAGTTCCCGTATTTTAATTGTTATTTTGTTAATTAGTTAGAACTATTTATGTAAGTCAGTAGAGTGGTTTGTTGATGATATTAAACTTCTTATTGTAATAGATCACAATGAATATAAAAAATGAATGGTTTTTGAAGCTATAAATGTAACAATTAAAATATATTAAGTATTTCAATAAATAAATATCATTAAATGAAAATACATAATTAATACTTAATTATTATATTTACTTTCATAATATAAGATGATTAGTTATATTAAATTGAAGAAAAGCATATGTTTTTTAATTAAAATGAAAACAAAAATATGTTTTTCATTTAAAACAATTTTAATATACAAAATAAACATTACTTTCATCAATTTTTAAGTTATGATTCTGGAAAATAAAAACAACTTTATCATATAAATGGTGGGTTTTTATTATATTTTCAACATTAAAGAAATTTAAGGGTTGAGAACAATAATACATATTCATTATTCTAATATGGTATTTCTTGAAGTAATATATAAAAATATTATCGAAAATAAAGTTTTCATTTTTAACTATTATGAATATACCAATATGTAAAGTTAATTAAATAAATATATTTTTTTACGTACAAAAATTAATCCTTTTTTTATAATTAAATCACATACCATACATGACTAAACCTCGTTAATGGGCTGGGCCTCATTAGTGAGCAGGTCGGGCCTATGCCCGAGCCTTACTTAAAAGGGCAAGCCCAATCCCTGGTTCACGATCTTAGATCATTTGGTAAAATTTGGGTCAGGCCCGACCCGTTTTAGTTTTTTTAATAAAAGAAATTGAATTTTTAATTGTCATTTAAATCTATTTTATTTATAAACTTTTAAAGTAACTTTATTTATAAAAAAAAAACTGATGAAAAATTAGCTTTATTTAATATTTTTATATTTAGTTGGATTACTTTCAATTTATTAAAATTTCAAACTAAACTTTAAAAGTTGTATGATAAAAATGGATGAAAAGTTAACGAAGTAAAATAATGATTTCATTAATATATAAAGTTTAAATATTATAAAATTTAAATATAATATTTAAAACCTATGAAATATAATATTAATATTTTATATTACACTACTATAATTTTTAAATACTATTAATATTAATAATTTTTAAATTTTTATGAGTGGGCCTCGAACCAGGCTTTGGGTCGGACCTCGGTCAGCCCTGATGGGGGCCATATGGATAAAGCTCGTGGGCAAAGTTTGGGCTCAAATAAGTGATCCATATCCAACCTAAATATTTACATGTCGGGTCGGGCCTGTCCCGTCAAACGTTGACTTACGGGTTGGATTTGGGTTGGTCTCGGGCCGGCCCACGGGCATTGGGATGGTTGATGAGGCTTACATGACTTTGAAGTCTGGCAAAATTTTAGGTTTCATTCTTATCCAATATTTGAGAACGTATCAATGATAGGCCCAACATGTAAAAAGAATTGCAAGTCACTCGATGTGGTGAGGAACGCCCATTATGGTCTGGCAGATTAAAAGTTTGAGGGTAAAATACCATTTTAGTCCTTGAATTTTGACTCAGGTTTCATTTTCGTCCCTAAACTTTCAAAAATGATATTTTTCGTCCCTGAATTTTACGATTTGTTCTGTTTTAGTCCTTTTGTCTGTGGTTTTATATATTGGACACTAACAGATGACTTATGTTGCATGTAATTGATTATGTGACATTATATAAATATATAGTGATGTTAAATGATGTGAAAAATTGTGACGACCTAACTCAATATAAATAAAATAAAGAAATAATAAAGAAACTCATTAAAAAATTATAAATGATTCAAAGCAAAATCAATAAATGCGGAAGCCTTTTATTAATCAACCAATAAAATGATAAAAACAAATCGTTTATTTATGGCGCCATTTTAAAGAATAAAATTCTAAAATAAATAAAATGAATGAATTTAATGAAGAAATTAAATATCTCAATTAAAAGAAAAGGAATCAATAATGAAAATCCGAAAAGAAATAAAATGGAAATGGACAAGTCCTAAGGGCCTCCATGTGTAGCGCCATCCTCGTCACCCACCTCGATTCCCAACATTATTATTATTATTATTACCTGCAAAATTTAAATTTGCAGGGCATTCGAATATCGTGGGTTTTTAGCTCAGTAGAATAATTTCAACTAAATAAAGTAAATTAAATTGAAACCATATCATATATATAACAATTTAAGAATACTAGTCCAATTCCACAATTTATCATTAATTAGTAGGTACTTAGCCTACAACAACTCTTTAATTTCTATTAATTTTGCATATATGTATCATAGTGGGGTCTAAGGCCACCCATGATACGAGCCATATTGTACGCTTGAAAATATGTATCATAGTGGGGTATAAGGCCACTCATGATATACGTGTCATAGTATGCAGCTCTATAAATTTAATGTGTTAATTATTAGGTTCAACCCAAGTTGTAAAACCTAAAGGCTCTAACTAAACCACCTATCGAATTATCAAACATATTTAATAACTAAACACTATTCGAAAGTCATAACAATCACATAATAATTCCTAAAAATAATAAATCATCTCCCAAGTCATACCATTAATCATAGAATAATTAAACAAACAAAAGAAATTCAATTTAAAACTTCTAAGTAAGGAATTAACCTACCTTATTCGCAAATTGAACTAGCAATTGAGCTCGAAATGAATCCAATAATAATCCTAATGATGCCCAAGACCTGAAATAATATTAATTTAAGGTCAATTTTGCGAGAACCGAGTTAAAGGAATGAAAAGCGGCTCAAATTGAGCAAAAATCAACCCTAAACCAGCCCAGCCGGTCCAACTGGATCTTCTCTTCTCCAAAGCGTCAGACGTGCGTGAAGGCTTAAGGCCTTTTTTTTAACGCAACAGCTTATCCGGCAAAAATCGAAGGAAAAGGCCAACGAAATGTCTCAAATCAAACATAGCGATGAACCATATGCACAACATCCTCCAACCCGAGCAATCCCATGAAGAACGAACCCAGTTTCCGGCGAGGTTTAAAGCAGATCCCGGCGAGCCTTAAAATTGACGAAAACGCAGAGATATAACGTCTAATTAGCTCGATATTACTCTAATTAAACCCCATATCAAAAGGATAATAAACTGAATCCAAAGAAGCGAATTACCTACAAGCAATGTACGTGAATCAGTGAAGAACAATCTGTTTTCCAGCGAGAAGATTTTCAAAAACCAATGAGATTTGAATTCAATGAAACTCAAAGAAAAACATAACCATTTAGCTTGGTATTGATGGGAAATCAAAAGAAATAATGAAAAGACGAACTCACCTCGCAAGAAAAAGGAAGAAACTCCACATAACCTTGGTTTTCCAGTGATGAAAACGTCTCTGTGGCTGCTTCGAAATAAGATGGGAGAGAGGTTAAGAGACAATGACTCAAGCCTCAAGTAAACGATGGATAAACAATAATTTCGATATTACCTTAAGAATCGAGGAAGAAAACGGATGAGAAATTTGCCAAGGAAAAGTGACAACGGCTTGACTTGAAGAATGAGAGAAGAAAATAAATAGTTAACCTAGGTTTCAGTGCCTCTTTTAATGCAACTGATTGGCTGCAAAAGACTAAAATATCCCTAGAAGATATAATAGAAGTCAAGGACATAAACGGTATTCAGGTCATAACTTTTTACTCGGAACTTGGAATTAAGAATAGTCAATTGTGTTGAATTCACAATGACACGACGATTAATAAAAACTTAAAATAAAGTCATTTAGATTAAAATAGATGAAAAGACCAAAATTCCCTTACCAAAATATCGGGTTGTTACAATCCGAATATACAATGAGGTTCAAGACTATAAATAAGGAGAAAATGTTGAGATTAACTTCACTGTATATTCGTTTTTCCATGTCATTTAATCTCACTACATATTTCTATAATGCCACATCATCAATTACTTGCCACATAATCCCTCTGTTAGTGTCCCTGATGGAAAACACAGACAGAAGGACTAAAACGGAACGAATTGTAAAGTTTAGGCACAAAAAATGTAACTTTTGAAAGTGTAGGGACGAAAATGAAATCAGAGTGAAAGTTCAGGAACCCAAAATGATATTTTACCCAAGTTTTTATTATTCAAAAGTGAGTTTATGGAAGTTTTTAAAGTTGATTTTAATTTATGTTGATATAAGAATACCAATTTAATTTTCTTTAAATAATTGGTAACATTCAACAAAATAAGTATGGTCAAATGAGTTTTCTTATAGAACTCGGTGTAACAATTTTTTTCATGTTTTGGTTAAGAAAAAAAGTCACTTTTAAATCTAAAAGAAAAAAGAAAAGAATTTCGCTAAACACGTGCAGCGCACGTGATATGAACTAGTTATACACAATACCTCTAACCTATGGAATGGAGTGAGTTTCACTTTCAATTTTGCACCTAACGTTTTAAAATTTTGGATTCTACCCTCCATCTTTTAGTTTGTTTCAAAAATATCGTTTAATGAGAAATTTACCTTTTTAAAATATTTTAGTGTGCAATTTCTATTAAGTTTAAGGGAAATTAAAAGATTGATGCTATTTTTGAAAGAGAATTTTTTGAAACAAAAGAGTAATTTTTCGAACAAAATGATATTTTTAAAAAGGGCAACTCCTTAGGCGGTTCTATTGTCAAAATTCAAAGTAATTCGAAAAATATTGTATAAATGATTTTTTTGTGAAAAATATGGTAAATCGTACACTCGCCTAGATACGATTTCATACTTTAGAAAGGAAAAAAAAAACATAATTTAAAAAAGTCAAAATTAAAAAAATGTCATTAAAGTAGATTGAAATATTTTTTTTTGTCATAACTCTTGATCCAAGAGTCGGAATGACGATCCATTTGTGGTGTTATACTCGTGACAATACGACAGTTAATATGAGCTCAAATTTATACCAATTAAGAGAACATATTGAAAAGGTATAAATTTGTTTTAAATGATATTAATTTTTTTAGTCTTTTTCGCTATTTTGTCTTAAGTGATATAAAATGGAGTTCATATTGACCGTCATATTATCATGAGTTCAACGCCATAGACAGACCGTCATTTCGACTATTGGATCAAAAGTTATGACTAAAAATCTATGTTTAATTTACTTTGGTGACATTTTTCGTAATTTTGACTTTTTAAAATACTAGTTATAAAGTACGTGCATTGCACGTGTATATGAATGTAGAATGAATATTTTTGTGTTAAATTTATTCAAGAATCTCTTTATACACTATATTTTTGGTGTATATTGAAGTTTTATTTTCATCATCTGTTGATTTGACCATGACTGTTGTTGTTGCCATTGAAATTCCTCTTGACAATGCAACATAAAATTGTCCATGAGAGAAAACATGTTGTGGAAGATAAATTCCGACATTTGGAACTGTTTGTCCTTGTGTTTTATTTATTGTCATTGCAAAACACAAGCGTATTGGGAATTGTTTTCTCTTGAACTTGAATGGATATCCTTCATCATTTGCTGGACTCAACGGTATTTTTGGCAATAAAACTTGTTTTCCTGCATGTCCCGATACTATTTCAGCATGTATTATATTATTTCCAAATGATTTACATATCATTCTTGTTCCATTGCACAGTCCATTTGATGCGTCCAAATTTCTCAACAGCATAATGGGACAATTAACTTTCAATGTAAGTTTATGCTGCGGAATTCCGTTTGGTGACAAAGAATTTAGAAATTCTTGTTGATAATAATTACCGGTGTCATCCAACGCCTCATCGAAACTTATAAAAGTCTTTGCAGTTCCTGGAAACAATTTCATCACAAGTTCATTTAGGTAGTCAACGTGCTCCTTTTTTGTAGCCAATATTGCTTGATTTATTATGTACTGTGACGATTGATAATGAAGATGAAGATCCTTGTAAATGGTTTTGATGAGTTGCATCTCCAAGTTCTTCCCATTGTGAATTATTACAATGTCATTTGGAAGGGCGATCATTCCATCATGAATTATTTTTTCTTCACCGTTTCCTACTTTCAAAATGAAATCAGCAAATATTTGGTCATCATGTGCTCTCATATTTTGTTTCAATTGTATTTTTTGCATTTTATGCCAAAGATAGGATCTTCTAAGACTAATTGCAATTGTTTGTTCTCTTGTTCCCTTGGGTAATACAGGTAGCACTTGACGAAAATCTCCTCCAAACACAAATACTTTTCCTCCAAATGGTTTTGTGTTTTCCATTACATCTTTCAGTGATCTATCAACTGCCTCAATTGCATATCTTTTTGCCATTGGTGCTTCATCCCATATAATGAGTCGTGCCTTTCTAATGAGTAATGCTTTTACACTCTGTTTTGATATATTGCACATTGTTGTTTCCGAAGTTTGTAAGGGAATACTAAATCTTGAATGTGCCGTACCTCCTCCTGGTAAAATCAATGTTGCGACACCCGATGTTGCAGTAGCTAATGCTATTATTTTTTTTTTACCTGACTGTAGCCAAAAGTGTGAGGTATAAGAAAGTGTGCCCAGTTCCTCCTGGTCCATCTATAAAGAAAACTCCATTTGTGTTATTATTTACTTTTTCCATTATTTCATCGAATGCCACTTTTTGTTCATGATTTAACTTGGATATTCCATTAAGATCTTCTTCATCTATTTCAATAGACTCTTCATCTAATATGTCTTTCATTGAATTTTTGCTATGATAATATATTTCATATTTAATCTGAGGGAGATCAAATTGTGTTGAATTTCTTCCCATAGATTGGAGGAAAAAATTGATGTCCTTGAGTACTAATTGAATTTGTTGTGCGATTGTAAACTCCTTTTTAGCTGCATAATCTTCTACCATGTGGTGGAAATAAAGATCCCATAATTTTCGCACTTCCACAGGTTCACAATATACCAATAAAGTTGCAAAAAATCTTCTGAATGTAAATGGCATTTGAATAATGACACCCTCATCCAAGCATTCTTTCAAACTTTGATCAGATTCAAGCAATCCTCTTTTTTGTGCTGCTTCTTTGAACGAATGATACTCTTTTCCATCAACGGTCAACAAATCTTTAAAAGATGTTGGTCCTTTCACATGGTTTAATAAAATTCTTAGAAAATATCTTTCTCCTTCAATTGAATTAGCCCCATTGATTCTGGATATCACATTTCCTTTTTTTCGACTTGTCCATTGTCTTCCTTGTTTGTCCCAAACATAATACTCTGGAAACTCTTTGTAAAGTAATTTTTGAGTATTTTCATCTAATCGACACATTTCAAAGTATTCCGTTAGCATTGTTCTTGAGACATGTTCAAAATTTATCAAACGTTTTAAATTTTGATTTTCCCAGTATGACACCCATTGTTGATTTGGGAGATGCAACTGTAGATTGATGACCAATGGAAAGATTTCATTCATTTTGAATTCAAATATTCTCCATAATGCTTCTGGTGCTGAAACCCATCTTGCATCTTGAAATTTTTTTATCTCATTGATCACCATATCCTCATCATCATTTATTATTGCAACTGCTGTTTTATCATGTCCTTTATATATATACTTATACAAATATTTGACTGCTTTGATAGCAGAACAAATCTCCACATTGATGTGACAGTTGAATCTTGCTAAAAGATATGGATTGTAAGGAGCTACCCACTTGTTATCCAATATTGCATTTTGTATTTTGACCTGCAAATGATTGTGTAAATATTTTTAAAAAATAAATAAAAAATGTTAAAGTTTTAAAATATTATATTTAAATTTGGTGTAAACCTGTGTTCCATCATTTCTTCTTCGATAAATTGGGTATGAGTCTTTTCCTTGTATTGTATTTGTAGAATATGACCTCGGGTAGTGGAATCTTCATTTTCCATTGATCATACATGGGCTATTTGTCTTCAATTCTCCACAAAGTCCATGAAGCATGTGTTTGACAACTAATTTATGAAGATTTGGATCTTCATTTATATTTGGAATCTCAGCAGACACATACTTATCGTATTGATCTGCATTTGATATTTTATAACCACGTTTGAAAATGATCAAAATATGTGCATGAGGCAATCCTCTTTTTTGAAATTCTATGACATATACATATGCAGCAACTTTTCCAAAACTTTCCTTTTTGAAAATTTGTTCTTTTAAATCTTGTAACTTTACTCTGAAAATTCTCGAAGTAAGATCTGGCCTATCCTGTGCATGTTGGCCTTGTAAGAGTTCGTCTTGAATTTCTTTCCAATCTGAGTTGCATGTCATTGTAATGAAAAGATCTGGTTTTCCATAACATTGTACTAAAGCCATTGCATCCAAATATCTGCGTCGCATGTCTCTTGGTCCTCCAATAAAAGAACCTGGTAATACTATTCTTTTTCCTACTTTATTTTCACTTGTTTCCCCAGCATTAACAACATCTACCAGCCCTTGATACAGTTCTGACCTTATATGTGATTGTTGTGTCCTAAAGTAGTCAAGCCATGTTGTTTCTAGTTTAATATACATATCCACAACGTACTGTTGGAACAATCGGCCTGCAAAATGAAGAATTATGGGCGAGTTGTCTTTAATTTGTAATTGGTAAGAATAGTATTCTCGACATGATATTTTTCCTCTTGTCTTTTTTGATATCCCTGTACACATGTTTTGAAAGATAAATTAATTTGAGGAGATATTTGTTTAACAGAAAAATTTATAGAATTTTAATGTCACCTTGAGATTCTTTTTCGATCAACTCTTCTGGTGTTTGATATGAATGTAATTGTGAATTGTCATTCGTCATTGAACCACTCGACATGAATTTATACTTTTTGCTAGACCTTGTGATAGATTGGTGTCATCCTGGTTCTCCTCTCAGAAACAACAAAGGGTATTGTAGAGAGTCATAACAACTGAAATAATTTTTAATTCTATGCCTAATTCCTGAATGTGCATGTATGATAATATCTCTTTCAAAAGGTATTGCATCTCCATTTCCTTCTATCTATATAGCTGCAACCTGGTTCGTAGTGGGTATGTTATATACTCTTTGATCAACCTTTACATTACTGGCGATATGTATTTGAATGTTTTCAAAATTTTCGAAGTCTTTTAATGATCGAAATATTTGAGCATACGGATTATCCTTCAAAATAGCTATTAGCCTCTCTATTATACTTTCATCAGTACTTCCGTGTTGTAGTATATTCATTCTATTCTGAACTTCTTTATCAGTGTCATAAAAATATAATTGGAAGTATCTTGGGTGTTCTTCTGGTACTAAAGCTGGAAGATCATGATAGATTTGTCCTTGAGCTCTAAATGTGTATACACCATTTCTTGATGAAGCTAGATTTTTGTCTAAATTTGCTCCAAATGATGTGAATGTGAAAATACTATTATAGCCCTTATATTCTTTCTAAACATTAGTCCATCTTCATCTTCTGATTTATATAAGCATAACAATTCATTTGGAACTTCTTTATTTGACAGTTTAACCTCTCCATTGTGACAACAAAATGTCAGGGTTTCATATTCGAATCTCTTTGCATTACAATTTATGCAAGGCTTCATCGGTTTTAGTTGATGAATCACTGTGTTTCGAACATTGAAAATAACATCTATTCAAGACAATGATAAAATAGTGTCAAAATGGCTAGGTAAGTGTAGTATTATCATAAGTTATTTGTCAGTAAAATTTTCATATGGTACCTGTTTCTTTGTGGTTGTTTATGATACTTACATCACCGTTCTCCAAATCCTTAGCATTAAAAATTCTTCTGGCAGACGATTTATTCCTTGCATTAGTAACTTTATCAATTTTATCTCTCCGTTCTTCAATTGATAATTCACCATATCTCTTTCTTTTTCTTTTGTTAATTTCCATAATCTTCTCCTTACCCGTGAAAATATTAATATTAATATGGTGTAAATTTGATGCATATTTTGTAAGTTTGGGGTCGTATTAATTATCTATTTATATACCTTTCAATGAGGATTTATCTTGGAGTCTATTGAATATCATTGTAGTTTATCGTCTATATAGAATACTTTGTAGTGAATTCATATAATTATTTAACTGTCACTTAATTTTAAAATGATTTTTTTATTATGTTGAAAGTTTTATAAAAAAAAGATGTGTTTCATATTCATCTATTTTTTCTACAAATCAGTGTTCTAATTTATAATTATTATCTATATAGTATTATATTTTAAGGCTTGATATGAAATGATGATTTTCAGTAGACTAAAATCACAAAGTTGAGAGGAAAAATATTAGAGTTGCTATTAAATAATAAATTTTCTTAATTTTTCAAATAATTATATTAAAAGAAATTATCTAGCCATTCTCAAGATGACTAATAAATCTTAATATGCTTATTTTACATATGCATTAAATTATTGTTTGATAAATTAAATTTTTAAAATTGTTGTGATCTATATAATAGTTAAATAATGTTTGAAAATTTGATTATAAAATTATTGTTTGGTAAATTAAATTTTTAAAAGTGTTGTGATCTATAGAATAGTTAAATAATTTTTGAAAAATTGATTTAAATGGTACTTACCTATTTTATAATGTCATAAATTTTATAATTTTATCATAACCATACTATACTATAATTTATATTAATTTAATCTTATTAATTCATAAAAACAATTATTTCAATAATATATAAAGTTTAAAAATGATAATCAATTTATATAAATTATAAATATTATGATATGATTTATGAGAAATTATATGATATTCAAAAGTTTAATTGCAAATTTAAATATATTTGTTTTGAATGATTAAAATATCAAATTTTAAGTATCATAGATGACAGTTATATTTCCAAAGTGTAACGTCCCGATCTTTTCAGGTAATTTTTGAAATTTACAACTTTTACAAATTTCTATATGAAATTGATTTTTCAATGAATTGTTATTTCAATTATGATTTTGAGAAGTGATTTAAAGTAATTGTTGAGTTAGAAATTCAAATTTGTCATTGATATTTAATTAATATTAAGAAAAAGGGTGGTTAATTAAATTTGAAATAAAGTGTAGAGTTAATCTCTTCTTGAAAATTTGTGGGCCCATCTCTTCCTCTATTTTGTTATTTATATTAAAAAAAAGGGAAGGAGAATCCTTATCCACAAATTTTTAGGGTAAGAGACCATTTGGACATTTAGTATATAGTATTTTCTTTTTCCTTACTGTTCACCATCTTCCCCAAAAGCCTCAGCCTCCCATCCTTGAAGCAAGAGTAGAGTTGTCCATTTTCTTTCCTTTCACCTTCTCCTAACTCCATTTTCGTAGACTTGTGGGTGGTGTTGGAAGAACTTATTTTGAGAGCACAAGAGAAGGAACCACCATCTCTTTCCCTTTGTTTGGATCTTGAGGTAGGAAACTTAAACTTTATTTTCTTTCACTTTAATTTTTAAGTTCCTGTTCTTGCCTAAAACAAACTCTTCCATGGTGTGAATGGAGCTCCTAGGCTAAAGTTGATGACCCAACTCTCTTCTCAACCACTTTGATTTACCTTAGAGAATCCCCCATTTTCTATCATCAACCCTTCAAAAGATAGGAAAAGAAAAATGGGGGTAAAGGGATGTCATTTCACTATTCATCGGGACACTATTCACCGAAACACTATTCACAAAATAAATTTTGTTCTAATTTAGTTGTGAGTTATAAAATGTTTCGAATGATGTTATTTGTAGGTGGAACGAAGCTTAAATCCCGGAATTCATTTTGATTTTAGACTTTGAAACTTGATTTTGGAAGGTGAGTAAAGAGTGGTAAATGAAGGGAAAGTTGGAAATGACCCCAACTCTTTAATTGGTTCATTTGATTGATTTCATGTTTGATATTGTGATGATGTTTGATATTTATTATGTGCATATTTTAAAGCTCCATGAAACTTCACTCTAGCTAATTTGTACTTCCATTCTGCTGGGAAAGAGCATCTCATCATTTTTACTTGCATTTACTTTTCGAAAACAAAGGGTTGTCGTGCCCCATATGATTATGATTACTTTCTCTTCACCGCTATTAATATTAGTGTGTTTGATTGAATTGTATCCTCTTGTTTGTTTATTTTTGTTATGAACTCGAGATGTGAATTGTTAAGTAATGGTAATTTGAAAGAGGAAATCGGCATGTGTTGCCAATAATGAAATGAGATATGCATGTGTTTGGGAATGTAAGGTTTGTAAATCTTTCTTGTTGCTACGATTATAAGGGCGTAGTTATGGTCCCTTATATAAGTGAGGCGGCGGTTGTGTACCAAAGCTAGGCGGCGGTTGTGTACCAAAGCTAAGTTCACTAGTAAGATCTAAGGCTATCTCAGTCAAGGACTTGCTCTATTCTTATTGGACCACTTCATTACTTGTGTAGTTTTGATTGATGGATCCAAGCAGGAATTATTATTGGGCCACGATCTAGGATGTGTTGCTATTTCGATGGACCCAAGCAAGAAAGATTACAAATACTGCATTCCATTTGTTTTGATTGTTTGAAGTTGCTTCAACGGTGAGGTGACAGTTTGTTTAAAGAATTAAATAAAAGATAATTAAAAGAAGAAAAGTTTATATGAGTTTTTTACTTTTCCCAAGTAAAGATTGTCGTTATTTACAAATTTTCTTTCATTTAACATTCTTTCCTGACTTAGCAAGTTTAGCTAATGGTGTTACACACCAAAAACATTTCAGATATTGGACGGGGAACCGGGCCTTGACGATTATTGGTGACGACGCTCTCATGGACTATTACTATTCTGTCATATCATTTTGGATTCCTAGACCTTGTGTCTTTTTCTTTTAAATTCAGGATTTTTGTTTAACTCTAGGACTTTTGGATTTCTTTATTTACGTTTCGAATGACTTTGTTTATCAAACTTGTGAATCCCGGGATTCTTTTGAAATGAATTTTTATGATGAATTATTTGAAAATCAAGTCTTCCGCTGTTTTATTATGCTTTAGCATGTTTAATATTGATTTAGGGTCGGGTCGTCACACAAAGAAAAGGAAAAAAAAAAATCACAACTTCTCTTAGAATCAATTTGAAAAAGGAGATATGTTCAATTTTAAAAATTCGGGTGGTTATCAAAGTGATTTTGTGAATTTTTAATAATCTTATATTTACCAAAAAGTTAAATCATTTATTAAAAAAAACACCTATATAAATCTCAAAAGAAGTCATAAAGTCTTAAAATTTATCAACATTTTTAATGGATTGGAAACTTCAGTAAGGTATTCTTAGTAAGTTAAAAAAATCCTTTCACAGAACCATTAAGAGAAGATGAATGAGTTCATTTTAATGGATATTTTAATACTTAAACATGTGTAGAAAATAGAAACAAAATTGTGATAGAAAAATATAAACAAAGATTATATATCGCATGTAAAATGTATTTGAAAAGATAAAAAGACAATTGAGCAATAAAATATTATGTAGTAAAAAATATTTGTACAACCCAATGAAATATTTTTAGTAGCAGAAAAAGCTTGAACAAAATAGAGTGATAAATAAATAATTCCATCTATAATCAGAGAAGGAGATGTAAGATGGTTAATATATAAAAGATGCAATTTGCTCATTACAAACATAAAAAATTATCATTTTGTTTCCTCTTACCTCTTTCCATGATTAAGATAAGGATAAAAAAGGTTGTTATTCTCCTGCTTCACTGGATTGTTTGTAGTAAGATTTTAGAAATGGTGGTTGATATCATGAACGTTTGTGTAGTTTCTTTTTTCTTCTATTCTCTCAATTCTCTAATCTGTGAATAAACAAAAATATAAGGCACAATTGTTATTTGTTTTGATTTTTTTTGCAGACTTTGATTATATGAGAATCCTTAAAAAGACACAATTTCAATTAATGACTATTGAAAACCACAAAAGGATTTTTTATAGTTTTAAAAGTGCCCTTTCATATTTACAAAAGTGTCTTTTCATTTTATTTTATTTTTATTTTAAAAACTGCCTTTTCATTTAAAATAGTATATATTTTTTTATTCTCACTAAATGAATAGCAGCGACCAACAATTATCTTTTAAGTATTTGGTTTGAAGGGTTTTAAATTAATTTAACTTTTAATAATGGTGACTACCGTGAAAAAGTTCTCAGCCTTTTGTTTGATTTTACCAAATTGTTGAATTCTCTTGTTTCAAAACTACTTGCTGAACAGACACCACATTCAGAATCTTAAATATTATTTATTTTTCATAAATTTTAAAATTGTATTGATTATGATTACGATTTTCAATTTTTTAAAATTAAGATATTTATTTCATTTGCAATTTTCGTGAAAAATCTAAAATAGAAGTTATTTATTTAAACCTGTTTTTTTAAGTTTAAAATAGTTTTTCTTTTAATTTTAAAAATAGATTTTTTATATAAATGTTACATTAATTTGGGGAGAGTAAATTTGAATTTTCGATTTTTAAGAAAGTAGTATAGTATACATGTCATATCTAGGATGTGCATTTCAAAATAATATTTGAGAATTAAGAAAACAAAATATAAAATCCTGAGTGGGTAAGTTGAATTTTTAAAAACTAAAAATATCTTATTTTTCATTGCTATAACTTAAGATAATTTAAAAGATACAATTTGTGAGATTAGACTGTTGAAAATACACCAGATTATAAGAAATCGGTGGATAGATTGCCGTTTTCTTGTGGGTTGACTTTGTTATCTCCTCATGAGGAAAACAAATCCAACATAAATATCATTAAAAAATATATGACCGAAATCAAATTCTCTATATAGTTTTTTGAGATACACATATAGTCATAATATAGATTTGCTTTTTATAAATAGCAACTCATTCAAAATTTGGAAAATGAGTTTTTCTTCTTCTTTTTTTTAACGCAACAATATGTGAATATTTTTTGTTCTTTTTCCTATGATACTGAGTAAAAAAAATGAGTTTTTTTTTCTCGTTTTTTAATGCAACAATATGTGATTTTTTTCTTTCTATGATATTGAGTAAAAAAAATTGTCTTAATGTGAAAATGGATGGAAAAAAAACAATTTTATTTTCTTTGATTTGAAATTGTAAATGCATTTTTTCTTTTATTGTAGTTTTTTTTTTCATTCTTTTTTTTTAGATGTGAAAATGAGAATGAATTATCTCTTTTATTAGATTTGAATGAATTTTTTAAATGTGTTTAGTTATAAGGTTGATATGATCCCTCAATCAAATATGTATATGAGAGTGGTACATGACCCGTTATTTTTTTACAATTGGATATAGCGAAACAAAATAATTGTATGTATTTTTTTGGAAAATTAATTGTTGACTTTTTAATTTAATATGGTGAGATTAGATTGTTGAAGGGAAAACACTATGTGAGATTAGATTGCATGATATATTAAACATTTTAATTTGTTTTGAATATGTGAGAAGATAAGTATGATAATTGAAGTCCTAAATAGCATTGTTAAGAGAAAAAAAAAGGGGGGAATACAAGACTTATAAGAAATTTGATAATTGCAGTTGATTGATTAATTACAGGAAAAAAAACACAAAAGTACTTAAACAATTTAATTTGAAATATAAAAACTTGAAGTCATAAATAAAGAATGTAGCACTTTTATGATCTATTTTTCCACTTTGATTTTTTTCTTCACATGTAAATTTTCTAAGCCCTTTGAAGTTGATCCTTGATCTTGTATTTCGTTAATCTCCTGCACAATGAAATTGCCTTCTGCACGACTGTTTTCATTCTTTTTGTCCAATTTCATGAGAAATTTGAATTTTTTTCCTTGGGCGAGAATCAAATTTCCAAGAAACTTAGATTCCTCCTTCTTCATCTAATATTTACACACAATAAGTTTCCATGAGACTGTGTTTCAATTAAAGGGAAAAAAAACTAATAATTTCAATAAATACCTCTAGCATCTCTACAGCATACTTTGAAACATCACATCCTATCAACATTTCCGCTGCCTCAAAAACAGTCACACTTGCAATCTTCTCACCATCTGAAACAGAAATACTTAGCCTATACTTTCTAACAAAAGCAGCATTCTTGTTGCAATTGTTACAGTAGGCTGTCTCATTAGTTTCATTCGCGTACACTGTTCCATAACAAATCTTACATTTCTCAAACCAGGGATTGTGTTTGTTCATAATTTTGTCAATAGACGCAATGAATGAACAATACATGTCATTTACATCTCCATTGATGATATTTTTCATACTGACCAATTTAGCTTCTTGCATTTTTTTTTTAAGTAACCTGGATATCAGATTTATCGAGATGTTTTAACAGACTTTTCTTCCTGCATTATAATTACTTGTCTTAATCATTATTATTTTAAATATATATATATATATATATATATATATATATTGTATTACAAAACGTACCTTGTTATTAAATCATTTGTTTCATCAAGATCTGGATTCATAATCATTACACTTGCTAAAGTAGTTGTCACTTTCATCTCTCCTGAAACAATAATTAAACATAGAACTATGAGTTTATATATATATATATATATGTTCTAATATTATATAGCATTAAAGAAAGTAAACAATTATTTAGAGTGTACCTTCATATAATTCAACATTTATATTAGAAACATATATGACTGGATTATGTTGTAAGTTGTTTTCTAAATCAGAACCTTCATTTAATGCAAGATCTCCCCAAAGAACTAATTTGATTAGTTTGCCACTATACAAAAAAAAATAATAATAAGTATTTCACTAAATTACCTTAGTAATAATATTGATGAAATTAAAATAAAAATTAAAAAATAAATTGTTACCTTTTTTCTATAAGATAGACATCTCTCTTGACTATATTTTTGTTATATTTGGTTCTTATTTCTACCATAGACTTGATTGAGTATAATACTCCTATGCAGTCTTCAAAATGCAAAAAAGAAAAATAATAATTAATAATTAATAATTTGGAATGTATATTGAAAAAAAAGGGAAGGAGTAGAATAATATACCTATAAGATTTTTAGAATCAACTTGAGATAAGAACCCTGAATGTTCCATGAACTTATTGTTGTCAAATCGAATTGGAAATATTTGTTTTGTCTCTTCAAATTCTGTAGCCATCGAAAAGCTTATTTGAATGTCTTCATTAACATTTGCGAATTCCTTATTAACATGGCTGACATTTCCATTTAAGATGAAATAAGTTTTGTTTTTTTCAATATTTTCACCAATTTTTTCTATAAGATTATTGAACATGACTCCTTGAATTTTTGTTCCCTGTAAAAAAATGTAGATTTAAGAATAAAGAATGTTATAATCATGAAAATTTAAAAATAAAATGTAAGTAGAATTTTAAAAGCAAAGATTTGCTTTTATTTATGAACATGAAATTGTAACAAACATTTTCATTTTTTCCTTATTGTGTCCTCTTTTTTATATCAGTGTATTGTTTTTTTTCTCCTCTTCCTACTTTTTCCTGGTTTATCTCTTATTGCAACCTGATTTAGTTTTTGAAAAATACTGGATTTGCAGTAGTTTACCAAATATTCCATGTTTTTTTTATGTATATTTTTTTTCCCTTGGTTTCTAAAAATTGCTTTCTTAGTTTACAAAATAATAACCAATTTTGAAAGACAAAAACAATTATTATTACATTTTAAAAAATAAAATAAAAAGTAGATTACTACTGTAAAATAAAATTTTAAAGATTAACTTAATTTTGAAATCAAATAACTGAATAACAAGTCTCCATATTTCTTGTTCATTTTTTCTTAAAACCACTTTACAAAATATTAACCAAGTTTAAAAGACTATATTCAATTTTTATTACTGTTTTTTTTTTTAAAAAAAGTTTACAAACCAAAAAAATTATTAAAATTGAACTTCATTTTTAAAAACAAACAACTAAATATCACAACAATCTTTACACCAGTAGGTAGATGAAACAAATTACTAAAAATGAGTAAATTCTACCAAAAAAGGCACTTACTACAAATTCAAAAAATTATAAAATTACCTGTTCGTCAATTAAGATCACTCTTAAAATCATGCAATTGTCAGCTTTACATTGTTGATGGTTTCCTTTTCGAATAACACATACTTTCAGTTTACAATTTCTCATTTTTGGTTTCAAATCTTTGATAAATATATGATCAGTTGACTTCATTGACATTGTGAGTTTGTTTTCTTTTTTCCTCACATAAACGTCATATGCTTGCATCTTAAATATTGATCAAATCATGGTGGTTAAAAGAAGTTAGAAATTACATCTTTTCAATTGCTTCCTTTCCTGCTTAAAAAAAATCGTACCCTTTGAAAAAAAAATAACTACTTCGGTTAGTGAGAATTTTGCTATTATTATTAATTAAAAACAAGATAAATAAATGCATAAAGAGGCGTGTGAGTAGAATTTGTTGTCAACATATCAACATTAAATTAGGGTATTTGTTTAACTAACTCTAAATCATCACCTAAAATAAGTAACTGAAGATTATCTTCTTTTTAACTGAGATTTATTTTTTCACTAAAATAAATAATATAACCTTTATTTTAATAACTGTAGATTTTTTTTCTTTCTAAATCATCACCAAAAATAAATAAATGAAAAATATCCAATTGTTTAGATTTTCTTCTTTTTATTTAAATAACTGTTTTTGTTTTTTAAAAAAATATTTTTTCACTAAAATAAATAATATAACCTTTATTTTAATAGCTGTAGTTTTTTTTTTCTTTCTAAATCATCACCTAAAATAAATAAATGAAAAATATCCAATTGTTTAGATTATCTTTTTTTATTTAAATAACTTTTTTTTTAAAAATAAAACAATTCTTTAACTAACAAAAACAATCTTATTTATTTTTTTAAAATAAATGAATATAAGGGTGCAATCAATTCATTCTTTAACTAATAAAACAATCTTATTTATTTTTAAATAACTGTTTTTAAAAATAAAATAAAAAAACAATTCTTTAACTAACAAAAACAATAAAAAAAAAATCTTATTTATTTTTTTAAAATAAATGAATATAAGGGTGCAATCAATTCATTCTTTAACTAATAAAACAATCTTATTTATTTTTAAATAACTGTTTTAAAAAAAAAACAATTCTTTAACTAACAAAAACAATCTTATTTATTTTTTTAAAATAAATGAATATAAGGGTGCAATCAATTCGGGGGGTTTCTTCAGAAAAATTGCAAAAAAAAAAATAATAATTCCTGATAAATGGGCGGAGGGAAACTAATTCCAAAACTACAGTAAATCGTCTGTTCAACAGACGTTTTATGCTACCTACGCTAAAAACGTCTGTTGAACAGACGTTTTTAGCTTTTGGTCTTTACCAGCATGTGGAAAAACGTCTGTTCCTTCTTGGCCTAAAAACGTCTGTTCAACAGACGTTTTTGACCAGAGGATTTTATAAAACGTCTGTTGAACAGACGTTTTTGACCAGAGCGTTTTTTTAAAACGTCTGATTATGACGCGTTTTTTTCTTAAGCGTTTTTAAAGGCAGAGTTTCTCTAATTTCATGAAATCAATTTCCGTTTTTGGCAATTTTTTTCAAGCGTAAACATGATGAAAACAAAATAACAAAGTAATGTAATTTGTTAAAGCAATATATACAAAGTAATGATTAGAACAAAATAACTAACATATATTAAAGCAATGTAATTTAATTTGAACAAAATAGCTAACATATATACAAAGTAATGATTAGAACAAAATAACTAACATATATATAATGTTATAACTAAATAATGTGATCATAATAAACTAAATAATGTAATTTGAACACAATAATGTATGAATGTTATGTAAAAAAACAAAAATAAGCTAAATAAGCTAATGAGTGTCGCAGGAGGGAGGTCTTCTATTTTGAGTTGGGTTTCGTCTTTGTTGTGGGCGCCTCTGTTGTTGGCGTCCTCGTGGAGCTCGAACTGTGGAAGGTCTCGCGGAAGATCCTGCCTCATGATCATAACCGCCCCTAATAATGTGAGATCCCGGAGTCGATATGAAAATGGGTGAAGAGGGTCCTGAAGCGGGAGTCGGTGATGGAGAACGGGGTAGAGTACCACCTGGCATCATGTCATACTCCCGCTCAATGTCATCAGGCATATGGGGGTTTTCTTCAGTACGTCGTCTTACCCTTGGCACAACCGGTGCATTTGGCACTCTATATAATTGTTGCATCTCATCAACCATGACCAAATATTCATCACATAATTCAGGGATCTCACCAATGTCCGTCACAGCTCAAATGCGTGTAAATCCATACGCCTAAGATAGAAATACGAGACATTAGTGATATGTTGAATTACACTAGTGTAAAAGAAATAATAAAATCATTACCATAGAGCCAATAGCTGTCCCCTGACGAGTCAAATATCGTCGGGTGATAGTATTATACCATGCCATATATCCCGCATCAACATCTGGGCCGCCATCAACTGGATCACCTCGAAGAAGATGATCCCGACGAGATAACCACTCCTCAACATAGTGAAAATGTTCACTCCTCCAATCTACGGCACGAGTCCGAAGATCCATAGCATGCAAACCTCCTGGGTTAGTGTTACATGGTTCTGGCACGACCTGTATGAGGCCAAACTGTCGCATGACCCTAGAGGGAAAAATGAACTCGACTATGCTAAAGCATATCAATGGAGCTTCTGCAGACCAACTATCCTGACCGTTATGATAGTATGCAGGAATACCGTCCAAGATAGTGGTATATGGCTCCCAAATGACCTACATAATCAAAAGGTGATCGTCACTTAGAATAAAAAAGTGTTGATAAACATTAATGTATCAGTTTAAACTTGTGACTTACCTGCTTCCGTCGTAGAAGATCAAACATGTATCGATCTTGGACCAAAACATGAGTGGGAAGAGCGGTGGCGCAGAAAATCATCCTGTCCATCTACGAAAAATACCAAGTTAAGTGTTTGAGATATATAAAAACAAATAGAACTTCTAAAACAACTATACATACCGAGAGCCTGCAGGACGACCAACTAACTCATGATCGCGAGCGTGAGTACGCTGAGGGGCTATCGTAGGAAAACGATCTCATGCCCAAACCTGAAGTAAGACGAGTGGGCCAGCAATGTCTGAAGCATCTGAAAATGAGGCGCGACACATCTGTCTATATAGCCATGCCAAACATGCTGACCCACCCCCAACTCAGTCCTCCGACAGCCTCAAAATCCTCTAATAATTGTAGAAACATAAGATGCACTAACGTATTAGATTTGTCAGCAAACAGGAATCCACCGATCAGCTCCAAGATGTAAGCACGTGCATATCTAGCTATGGTCACATCGTCTGCATGACGTGGCAAACTCCTGAATGTCGCAGATAGCCATGTCAAACTAAGCCTGACTCCACGTAAATGCTGAGGAGGTGGTATGACCCCCAATAAACGCTCGCATAACGCCACCCAGTTAAGACGCGTTCTGCCAGTCACAGGCTCTCCATCTACTGGGAGACCAAACGGGACTGCAACGTCCTGTAGTGTGATGGTGCACTCTCCCACCTGGTAAGTGGAATGTGTGAGTCTCGGGCGCCACCTCTCCACTAATGCGGTGATAAGACTCCAATCCAAGCGTATGAAACCTAAAGTGGCCACACCATAAAAACCTGGCGCTCGTAGATGTGGCACGATACGAGGATCTATAGGTCCAATAACACCCTCCCTACGTCTACAATGGAGGCTCGCCTGACCTCATTATCCTAAACCAATCCTGAGCGATGTGTGGCCTGTAAGTGTAAAAACGGACTCATCCTGTGGCCAGGGATCCATATCCTTCAAATTTAATAAAAGACATGTATAACTATCAAGATTAATATAATAAAATACATTAATAACTCAAATTTAGATTACAAATACAATCAAATTACAAATACTATGAAATTTAAATTACAAAGACCATCAAATTATATTCTACTATCAAGTATTTTTAACAATTACATCATAACTAGGGTGGTGCAACAACTTGTCTCGAAGGACATTTTCTTCTATTATGACCTTCTTGCTTGCAAAGGTCACATTGATTCTTCGTGCCTGGTTCTCTCCAATCCATCTCATTTCGAATTCGTGTACTTTTTGGTCTACCAGGTTCACGCAATTTCGTCTTATCAGGATGAATAATGGGAAAGTTAGGATTTGGCCATCTTGCTTCATTTGGAATCGGTTGAAATTGGGGAGCGTAACACTTGCTAAACTCGGATACTAAGTACGTAGGCTCAACATGTGCCCAATAGTCAATACGCCACTTAGAACACGCGGCAATGACATGTGAACACGGAATGCCATACTCTTGCCACTTTCCACACGTGCAAGTGCGATCATTCAACCTAATGATTTGTTTGTTCCCTCCTTTTAAATTAAAGTAATGATATCCTGCTCTTACTTCAAACAAACCGCTAGCTTGATCAAACATTTCAACATCATGACTTGATGCCCTTGCTTCATTATGCTCTACTTTATCGAGAGCATACCTACAATACAAGACATGTAAATCTTCAACCAATCGACATATTAAAGAAAATTACTGACAACATGACAATGCTTACCTTGTATACGTTTGCCCGTTGTCAAGTGCACTTCTCAATACATCTCGTTGTTTGATAAAGTAATACACGCAACGATAGTATGTGAGTTGTACTAGTGCGGTGATAGGTAGCGATCGAGCCTCTTTTAGAACACCATTAATGCATTCTACAACATTGGTGGTCATGTGTCCATACCTATACCCACCGCCATGTGCTTTTGTCCACTTTTGAATTTCGATATTGTTAAACCATGACAAGCAATCCTTGTTCAAAATTTTAACTTCCTCCATCCACTTCTCAAATTTATGAATCTGACTCTGACTCGCAGCACGATAAACTAGATTTTTCAACTGCTTACTTTTGAACTTGTTGTTGAAATTACTGACAACATGTCTCAAGAAAAATCTATGATGTGCCAAGGGTTCCACCCAACCATTATTCGGGTCATTCACAGCGGCTATGATACCCGCATGTCGATCTGAAATCAAACATATGCCCTCTCTTTGTGTAACCCTAGTTCTCAAGTGATACAGAAATCACCCCCATGTGCCTCTACTTTCCTCACCAACAATAGCCCAAGCTAGAGGAAATATGTGGCCATCGGAGTCAATAGACGTTGCAATCAATAATTTCCCCGTATACTTAGCATATAGGTGTGTTCCATCTGTTTGAATGACTGGCCAACAAAACTTAAATCCTTCTATAGACGGCCCATATGCCCAAAACACGCATTCAAAAAATTTATGGTCTCTCAAATTAGTGTTCCTGAATCTCCACTCAACCTGAGTCCCGGGGTTTGTTAGTTTCAAAATATGCATCCATTTGGGCAACAACTGATACGATTCTTCCCAATTCCCGAACACTCTCTCTATTGCTTTGTTGTTCCCTCCCCACACTCGTCGGTAGTGTACATTATATCCAAAAACACGCTTCAAGTACGCTTGCAATACTACAATTTTTACACTTGTATCTTTTTTCACCATATCACTAATTTCTATGGCAATCAATGTCGAGTCAAGTTGGGGGTGATCTTGAGTTAAACGTGCATAAACACAAGTATGTGGCCCGACGTACTGACTAATCTCAAACAACTGGTGTGTCTTCTTTTTAATACCACGAAGTCTCCACGGACACTTGTCAGCCCATTTCTTACACCTATTAGCCCAAATAGCAGGTGTTGACTCTGTTACCTCAAATTCATGATTTTTTTTATGGAGTAACGTTTCACTTTATGTTTTAAATCTTCTTTACTTCGACATAAAAATCCTTTATACAACTCTTCATCACTCCCTATTACTCCAGGACATAACAGTCGTATTTAATTCTAAGAATGTTGGTGAGGGGGCTTCATATTCAAGACAGTCTAAATCTATACCCTCGAATTCATCATCTGTCAGGGTACTCATATCAATGAACTCGTTTATGAGACGTATAACTTCAAACTCACCAAAAGGTAACGTATTTTCAACTTCGTTATTCTCACGTAATTCATTTGAGGTCCCTCCAGAGCCACTACAAACAACACTTGGATTCTCATGTATTGAAACTTGAGTGTCACGGCCTATTAGGTTCTCATCTCTACTCCTAATGGACACATAAATATCTATCTTATTAGGAGGAGGCAAAGCAGTCACAAACATGAAATTCAAATTTGCATCATTATGGATTGGGAATGATGAGAACTTAATTGATCCATTTGATAATTGGGTGGGATATCTATAAACAATCTCTGCTTGGATGGTCCTAAAATCAATGGATAATGTCTCACTCAATAGTTCAACAAAACCATTAAACTTAATCCCATATTCAATTAAAAATCCTCCACATGGGGGTTGATCATATTCTATTCCTTCCAAACCATAGACAACATTGCCGTTGGCATATACGACAATTGCAAGAGTTCTTTTCGTCATTATCTATACAAGAATAATTTGCAACTTTCGAATCAATAAATTACTCAATTCATATCCATATCAACCTAGCATTCAGAGAGAATATCCAAATAAACTCATTTAAATCACATTTAACTTTCATTAGAAGATCAAACTTACCTTTTACATAATTTAGTCAATTTCATCCAAATTCAAGTTACTTTCCAAATAAAAAAACAAACACAACATCAAAATAGCTCACAATGCTCAAGAAAAGTTATGCATTTTTACAACCACACCGGAAAATAGCTCACCAAATTAAGACATAAAAGGGAAGAGAGATGCATTTTCACAAATGTTATATACAATTTTAACAAACAAACAAAAAACCCTAACTAGCTCACAAATTCAATCAAAAAAATGTTTTTCAATTTCGGATCAACACAAAACTACCATCCAAACGGACCTAATCATGCCGGAAAACAAAACCACCATCCAATTTCGGATTATAACCAAAAACCATAAACAAATAGTTACCTTCAATATTCACGAAGCCTACGAAAATTGAAGGTTTTTGGTCACCAAAAAGCTACCGCCGGCGAGGAGATCGGTGGAGATTAGAGGAGATCGGTGAGAGCCAAAACGGATAAGAAGAGATTTCCTAGGGTTTGGCTGCTGCAAAAGGCGGAAGAAATGAGGAAGAAAGGGGGGTTTGCGGGTATTAGGTGTGGATGAAAAGCGTCTGTACAATAGACATTTTTGTGTCTTTTAGACAAAAGCGTCTGTACAACAGACGATGTTTAACCTTATAAACTAGATCGTCTGTTGTACAGACGATTTAGCCCTGCCACATCCCCGCCACATCATCCATTTAAGTCCACCTATTAAAACTACAATATTTTTGGAAATAGTTTTATTTTCTTAATATTTATGTCAATATTTTTAAAAATAATAATATTCCTAAAAAAAATCATCAATTCGGGTGCAATCAATTCATTCTTTAACTAATAAAAAAAAATATTATCTTGTTTTATTAAAGAAAGAAATATAAGGGGTGCAAATAAGGGTTGTAATGGAATTCAATAAAACAATGAGGGTTTTTTGGGAAACCAATGTTTCTCCTTCAGTTCCCCACTTTTTAATATGTTATAAATTCTATGAAATCTATTTGGAGTATATGATTTCACATTTTTTTAGGTGAAATCTTATCCTAATAAGCGATTTAACCTGAGCATAGTTCAACTAGTCAGACGCTTAACCCTTTTCGTCCCCCTCCCCCAATTTAATGTAATATTTTTTTTAAAAAGTGATTTACCATACTTTTAAAAATATGTTTATTTATAAAATATTTTTCGGATCATTTTTAGATATGTAATATTAATAAAAAAAAATTTCCTAACAAAAGATTTTTTTAATCAAATTAAAAGATTGAGAGTATAATTAAAACTTTTAAAATATTTGGGGCAAAAATGAAACCAACCTATAGATTAGGGGTGTTTCGTATAATTTGACCCAAAAACAAATACTAAGGCAAGATCAATAACAACAGATTTGTACGGGGTGATTATTGTTTAAATATCTTGCCTCTTTATTAGTCAGGAATAGCTACTTTCTTATGTTTCTAATTTCAATTAAATAAAATATATAAGTGGGTTCAATGTATTTATTAAAAAAGAATCGCATATATTGATATAATATAATTTATCCAATAAAAATACTACGTAAAATATATTCTATTTTTGAAAATTGAATTTTGGAAATTCCCTTGGCTTTATATAACGGATAGTCTGACAATGTCAAAAGTAATCTGGCTTATTTATTTGCTTGCATTGATTCAAAACTGTATCTGTGATTTCCATCATTAGGGTTTCGTCTAGTTTACAGTGTCCCAATAATGGAAACCCTAACCTCTGTTTAACTGTTGCAGATGTTCTTGTTCATCACCTCATGTTCTTTAAGGTTCTTGTTTTGGTTAGCTTTCTTTTACTACCATTTTGCTGTTATATTAATCATCGATTTGATTCTCTCTGCAAATGCATGTAACGATCACAATATTTCTTCTTTTTTCCATCGCTCATTTTGCCCAGTTTTGTTATAATCTATCTATCTCTCTGCTTATAGTTCTTAGATGGATCTGAAATTGCATACTGATTTTGCCCAGTTTTGTATAATCATTTTCCTGCATGTGTTCTTGATGATGGAAAAAACTTTAAAATTTTCAGTTCTGCTTTAAGGTCAGGGAACTTGGTTTATTTTTTAGGTTTTTTAAAAAATGACATTTTAAGAATTGATATTTTAAAAAATAGCAAATTTTTTGTATATTTTCATAAATGACATTTCTCAAATTGAGATAGATTGGTCTATCTCAAACCGAGATGGTGGAATTTTAGTATGAGAATTGCCATTTTTGAAATACTTCTAAACATTTGCTATTTTTGAAATTACTCATAAATAAGTGTCATCTATTGGAATTTCCCTTTATTTTTTGTGAATCTAGTTATGCTTTTATTAAATTACCATAAATGTTTTTGCAACCTTATAGAAATAGTTTCATATACCAAGAAGTTTTCTATACCATCTCAGATTTTTTTTCAAGTAAATAATTTCATATTCTTTAGCCATGTTTATTCCATCATTAAATCATTTAAATTCGAATGAACTAGACCTTCACTATTCAAGTTGATTCTTTTTCGTTATACTCACGGCATTTTCTTATGATTTCCATTGTACATCTACATGAATAGTATAAGTTGTCATTGGAATATTTCCTTTGTGGTTCTGAAAATTTCATCTGGCTCATGCCCAATGATGGAGAACTTTGCTTAGAGGGGTTACATTGATCTTCATCACAAGCCTTTGCCACTAACCACTCACCTATCTCTCTCTCTCGCTCTCTCTCTAAATATATATATACATATCTGCTCGCTTTCTTTCTTTCTTTCTCTTCTTTTTTTTGGACAGTGGTTACAGATGTGTAGAGGCTTGTAATGATAGTCAAATGTCTAACTATCAGTGATGAGTTGTAGCTATGAGATCTGAGGGCATCTTTCAAATGGTTAATCTTATATATATATATATATATATTTTTTTTTTTTTTTTTGTTTATAAGAAGCTTCTCGCTGTAGAGCTAAATCATACCCCTTCAAACTCATTTAGTTTCCTGGGTGGGTTAGTATTTGACCAATTTTTTATTTTTTTTTCAATTTTAGGTTTTCTGTTCTATTTGTCCCCTCTTTTTAACGCATTGGATATATTTGTATGTAATTAGAATGTGCCCCTTGAGTGTCTGTTGTTCTTATCATGAATGTATTTTCTGTTGCTGAATTGCATTGTGTTTGAATCGAATTCTACTAGTTAAGCATGTATTCAGGAATTTTATTTATATTGCTTTAATATTTGTACTATTAATCACATGATTTGTTTTTTTTTACCTTGTTACTTCTGGAAATTGCTAAGCTCAATGATGGAAATATTTGATCATATGAATATGTGTACATCTGTTTCTGTTCCTAATGGAGCTCTTTGTTAAATATTTTCCAAAATTCTGGATGTGTTTTTATGGATTTGCTGATTGTGATGTTTTAGTTTTAGGTTGAGTTGTGGCATGTGATGATATTTGTACTGGGCTCTGAGAAGTTTCTCACTGTATGTTTGATGGAAATGCAGCCTTGAAAGCTAAAATCTGACCCATTTAAACTCAATTCATTAATGGGGATCAGGGGATGTTTATTAATACACAGTTGTTTTGACATTCTAAATTCATAGCCTTGTCTATTTCATCATCAAATTATTTAATTGCAAAGGAAGCCGACTTCACTAATTTAGTTGGGATTTTTTTTTGTGATTTCCTTTGTATGGATAAGTCGGCATTGAAATATTTCATTTGCTTCTTTCCTTTGTGCTTCTGACAATTGCATCTGGCTCATGCCCAATGATGGAGAACTCTGTTTAGAGTGGTTACATTAATCTTCATCACAAGCCTTTGCCACTGACCACTGTTCTCTCTCTCTCTCTCTCTCTGTTTGTCTATCTATCTATCTATCTGCTTCTTTTCTTTCTACTCTTCCTGGGACAGTGGTTGAAGATGTGTAGAGGCTAGTAATGGAGAACTCGAATGTCTAACCATCAATGATAAGTTGTAGCTATATGAGATCTGAGGGTGTTTTTTAAATGGTTATTCTTGTAACTTGTTTGCTTGTGTTTATTGACTTTATGCTGTTTATAAGTATTTGGGTAAAACTATGGCATATTTGCACTTGGCTAAGCAGTTTTTCCTTGTAGAGCTAAATCTGACCCTTTCAAACTTGTTCTAATTGTTTGGCTGTTTGTAGTATTTGATAATTGAGTTTTTTCCCCCTTACATTTTAAAATTTTGTACATTATTTTGTAAAGGCAGCCCATTAGAAATTCTTCTATATTGTTATGTAGCAGTTGTCAGCAACTTGTATTTGTTACCTTAATTGGTTGTTTTCAGTTTAAGTACTTAGACCACTCAGTAATACCATTAATATTTATCAGTTTTTTTTTGTGATCCATTTAGCTCTTATATTAATTATGTGCATTAAATCTTTTTAATTTATAATAGGATTATTTTCCCCATCGATGATCTCCATGATTCTCTCTGCTAATGCATGTAACAATCACTATATTTCTTCCTTTGAAAGTTGCATTGCCCAATGATGGAAAATCTCATTTTGTGGAGGCAGTTATGTTGATTTTTATTACTGGCCTTTGCCCTCATCCACAACTCTCTCTCTCTCTCTCAAAAAAAAAAAAAAAAACTCTCTCTCTTTCTCTCTCTCATTTTGACGGAAGAACATATATATACACACTCTTTTCTTTTCCTCCTTTTTTATTATCGTTGTCGTTGAAGATGTGTGGAGGCCAGTGATGAAAATTTTAATGTAAATATGTCGATGATCACTTAATAATATGGAGATCTGAGGGCATCTTGTTAATGTTATGAATGATGGATTCGAATTTTCATACTGATTTTCCCCGATTATTTTGCATGATACCCATTATGCTAATTGTAAATTATTCGTTTTCCTTAATTTGTTCCTGATGATGGAAAAACTTTAAAATTTTGAGTTCTGCTCAAGTTTAGTGAACTTGGTTTATTTTTTTTGGATTTTGTTATGCTTTTATTCATGATCATAAATGTTGGTGCAACCAATAGAAATAGTTTCAGATAGTTATGAATTTTTCCATACCATGTTTCTCGGATTTTTGTCTCAAATACATAGTTGTTTAGGTGTTCACAGTAAACTCTTTAGCCATGTTTATTTCATCATTAAATCATTTAAATTTGAATGAAATAGACTTCATTATTTAAGTTGATTTTTTTTTCGTTATACTCACGGTATGTTCTTATGATTTTTGTTGTATATGGATAAGTTGGCATTGGAATATTTTCTTTGTGTTTCTGGAAATTGCATTTGCTTATGCCCAATGATGGAGAACTCTGCTTAGAGTGGTTACATTGATCTTCATTACAAGCCCTTTGCCACTAACCATTCACCTATAACTCTCTCTCTCTCTCTCTCTCTCTCCCCTACATATACATATAAATATAAACACGCATCTTTCTTTCTTTATTTCTTTGCTTTTCTTTGTTTTTGGGACAGTGGTTAAAGATGTGTAGAGGCTTGTAATGATAGTCAAATGTCTAACTATCAATGATGATTTGTGGCTATGAGATCTGAGGGCATTTTTCAAATAGCTAATCTTGTAAGTTTACCCGTGTTTATTGATTATTTTCTGTTTATTAGATTTGGGGTATAATTTTGGCATATTTTCGCTCGGCTTTAAGCAGCTTCTTGTTGCGGAGCTAAATCAAACCCCTTCAAACAATCATGCTCTGTAGGATTTGAGCCTACGACATCGGGCATTTGGGAACTGAACTAAGAGCACTTTCTTATTACAACTATAAAGGACCGTTCCGAAATCTAAGAAAAAGATAAGGCAAGCAGATGCTCATTCTAGTTGTCTAGGCCGTTTGTTAGTATTAGGCAAATGAGTTTTTTTATTTTTTATTAGGTTCATCTGTTCTATTTTATTTATTTTTCTTTTTAACGCATTAAGAAGTCATAATTCTTTGATAAAATTTCTGTAATTTAAAAATTTCCTAGTGTTTGTTATCATGAACATATTTTCTCTTGCTGCTGAACTGCATTGCGTTTGTATTGAATTCTACTAGTTAACTTTCTTATATGTGCATTAACTGTTGCACAACACAATTATTTGCATTAATTATTTTCAGTGCTAATGGGTCTATTTTCTAATGGTGATCTACATGGTTCTCTCTGGTAAATTATTTATTTGGGAATTTCAGTTATATTGCTTTGGTATCTATATTATTGATCACATGATTTGTCCTTTTTTCCCTCCTCGGTTCTTCTGGAAATTGCATCATTTTTCATGGAGCAATGACATTGATTTTTTCTACTGGCTTTACCTTCATCCTTTAACACCCTCGTGTTCTCTGGCTTAATCTTCTCCTGCTTAATTGTTCCAGGTTTGATATTTAGCTGTGGCTGTGAGTTCCCTGTGCTTCGTTTAGTTTTGTTATCTGACTTTTTGGGCATCGAATAGACTGGCAGATATCAATAAGTTTAATTTTGTCTGATTTCTTAGCGGTTTGCAGCCTGTTCCACTTCCATCTTCATCTTGCTTTCTCATTCATACATATATATATATACTAATATATTCATACACAATCTTGTTTGTAAGGGCTTTTGATGAACACCATTTACATTAAGCTGTATATGATTTAATTTAAGTTATGAGATCCGAGGTCTTCTTCTTAATTACATCTGTTCCTAATGAAGCTCATTGTTAAATATTTTTCATTTGTGATTTTATATACCTTTGTAACTGTATAGATTTTATGCTGATTGTGATATTTTAGGTTGAGTTGCGGCAGGTGATGATATTTGCACTGGGCTCGGAGCAGTTTGGCACTGTATGTTCAGATGGAAATGCAGCCTTGAAAGCTAAATCTGTGATGAAGACTAAATTCCTCTTTGATTTAAATAAAATGCAACTTTTTTGTACTTTTCATGGATGTATTATTTTTATAAATTGCATTTAGAATTGATTTACTTACTATTATTTGCATTTTTACACCCTTATTGTTTAAATATGATTGTTTTCTCATTGATGATCAGTTCCTTTTGGTAATACCTTCTATCTTGAAGTTCCTTTTGATTGTTTTGATCATTGATTTCAGCAAGTGTTCTCCCACGTCTTTGCTTATACTGACATTTGCCTCTGCCCAATGATGGAAAACTCATACTCTGGAGCAGTTGCATGAATTTTTGTTACAAGCCTTTGCCCTCATCCACAACTCTCTCTCTCTCTCTCTCTCACACACGTGTATGTATGTATGTGTGTATGTATATGTGTATGTATATGTGCTCCTTTTTCTTTTCTTTTCCATTATCGTGGTTGACGATGTGCAGAGGCTTGTGATGAGAATCACGTTAAATACTGTCGATGAACAGTTCTAGCTATGAGATCTGAGGGCAATTACAAACATTCATCATACTGGATGATGCATTTGAGTTTTTATACTGATTTTTGCTTATATTTTCACAATTTATCTTTGAATTAACAATTAGTTTAAAAACCCATTGGCCATTATGCTAATTGTTGTCTCAGTTGTTTGCCTAGACGCCTACAATGATTAGCTAGATGAATATGAATATCTTAGGTTGGTTCGATCTTGAGATTGTTCATATCAAAAAAATTTAATTAATCATATAAAAAAAAAGATTGTTTGGAAGCTGTAGGTTGAAGGAGTTTTTTGTTTTTGTTTTTTAGAATAATTTTTGGATAATTTGAAAAGAACAACCTAACATTTTCCAAACTAGGTTATTTACTAAATTTTGTTTTTAAAAAATAAATTGGTTTTTAAAAGGTTTCCATATTAAAAAGAGGTACTTTTAGAATAGAACTCTTTAATCTTTAGAATATGGAAGAAATTTTAAAATATAGGATAGTTTTAGAGACTGTAAACTCTTCCATATTATCTCGGGTTTTTATCCCAAATACATAGGTGTTTTAGATGGAAATGGTGCGGCTCACTCCTCATGCAAAGCATATAGGATCTGAGGGCATCTTTCAAAAGGTTAATCTTGTAACTTATTAGTTTGCTTGTGTTTATATGAATTTGGCTAAAACTATGGTCTTTTTGTTAGCATTTGATGATTCAGTTCCCCCCCCTCTTGCATATTAGATTTATTTGTTAAATTTTTTTTAACGCCTCAAGTGGTTGTGATTCCTTAATACATGCAAGTAGTTTTAATGTGTCCTTTATTTTATTTTATTTTGGAAAAAAATCAATTTACACCCCTGAAATTTGCATAGTGTGTCAATGCGTCAATTTAAACCATGAACTTTTGATCTAATCAATTTACACCCTAAACTTTAACAAGTGGTTCGATATACAACTTTAGTAAGTGGTTCACTATATACTCAATGTTAGGAAAATTTCTATCATTTTTGGAGATTTATTGTTTGACATAAGTGTTTTTTATACCAAATGAAGTAGTTTTTTTTTTTTATAGAAATTAATTTTTATACTTGTCTTAAATATTTTTTATGGCTAGATTGGACTATTTTGATGTTGGGTTTGAACTTTTTTTATACCTTTTGATTTTGATTTGATAACTATGATATGAGTTTTTATATTATTGAGATTGATCCGTGTTAGAGTTAATCTTTTGATGATTTTACTAAATGAAGTTTGAGAAATTTTATAGTTTGTTTCGATTAAAGTTCAGGATTATAATTGATTAGACCGCATGTAAACTTCAGGGGTGTAGATTGTATTAACTTTCTTTTATAATCATTGCTCAATTATTTGTATTGATTCTTTTAATTGGCAACGATTTTTTTTTTTTAGTTAATGATCATCATGTTTATCTCTAGTTATACATAGTACATATAATCTGGAATGTCATTTTGATTGCTCTGTACCATATTGTGTTTGTATTTTTGTTTTTTCTCTAAAATCTGGAAATTGCATAGCCCAGTCATGGAAAAACTCCTTTTGTTGTGCATTTACGATTTTTACTACTGGCCTAAGCCCTCATCCTTCACACCTTGCATTCTCCATTCTGTCTTCTCTGCTGAATTGCTCCATGTTTAGTGTCTAGTTGTGGCTGAGTTTTCTATGCTTTTTTTTTTTCTATATCAGATTTTTTGGGTATCAAATAGGTTGGCAGAGATCAGGAAGCTTAATTTAGCCCCACAATGGAGAACAAGCTCTATTGAACGGTTGCAGATGTCCTTTGTTTGTCAAAAGCCTATACGGATGTCCAACTCCACCACTACCTTCACCGCCATTCTTCATCGGCATCTACTTTCTTTCTTATACATTGTTCATATATATTCATACTCGGTTACTATCTGTAAGGGCTTTTGATGAACGTTACGTGCTATCGCCTTATATGATTCAATTTAAGCTATGAGGTCTGAGGGCTTTGTTACTTACAGTTACACCGATTCCAAAATGAGCCCATTGTTAAATATTTCCTCAAATTTTAAGCTGTGTATTAACTGATTTTATGCTGATTGTGATATTTTAGGTTGAATTGCGGCTGTGTATTTGATGAAAATGCTTCCTGGTATGCTGAATCTGACCTGTTTGAACTCATTTTTCATTTTCTGGATATGTTTATTTGAATTTGATATTTGTCAATCAAAGTCAAAGCTGGTTAATGTATTCAATTCTCTTGGTGATTTCTCTGATACGTGATTGTACTGTTAATTATGGGTGGTTGTACTTGATTCGAATGTTGATTTTAGTGCATAGGCTTGGAGGACTCTCTAGTGACTGGACAGAGACCCTTAGGATCAGAATCTCATCTCGATTTTCATCTCTGCCTTCGGATTCTCCGCGCTTGTGTATGGCTTCTCTTTTTTACATTTCCTCCACTTTTTGATTCTAAGATTTATTTGGCTCTGGCTATGTGTTCTTTCTTAGGGTTTCGTCTTCTCTTCGTTGTTTGACGGAGATCATAGAGCTTAATTTTTCCCATTGATGGAAAACAAAACCTAGTCTCCTTTCAAGTGCAATTCAATTTATGCGTCCCTTTGTTTCCGTTGTTCTTTTCATCAAAGTAAATTTTTGTTTTTGATAAATTGAATTGCGTTTGAACGAAACTGTTCTAGCTAGCTTTATTTTATTAGTAGAATTTAGCTGCTAGTTCAATTATTTGCATTAAATTCTTTCAAGTTATAATTGGATTATTTTCTCATCGATGATCTACATGATTCTGTCTCTGGTAATTCATGTAAATAATTTAGTCGTGGTGCGTGTAAGCTGGCCTTGGACACTCACGGTATCAAAAAAAGAAAATGTAACAGTTGCAGTATTTTTTTTTTTTTTTTATTCATTTTATTTGAAGATTGCATTGCTCAATGATGACAAAACTCATTTTTGTGGAACAGTTATGTCGATTTTTATTACTGGCCTTTGCCCTCACCCCCAACTCTCTCTCGGGATTTTTTCAAAAATAGCAATAGTTTTGAAAAAAAATTGAAATTTTTGCTAATTTTGAAAATTCCTATTCAGAATGTGTCATCTAGTGGAAATTCTCTTTTTTATTATTATTATTATTTTTTTTTGTTGTGGTTGAAGATGTGTAGAGGCCAGTGATGAAAATTTTATGTAAATATGTCGACGATCACTTATAGTGATGAGATCTGAGGGCATCTTGCAAATAGTCATGTTCTGCTTCTGATTCTGAATGATTGATCTGAATATTCGTACTGATTTTTCTTACCTAATTTTGCATGATTTATCTTTGGATTAGTCAACTAGTTTAAAACTCATTACCCATTATGCTGTAGCCTGTAATCTTAGTCATTTTCCAGCATGTGTTACTGATTATGGCAGAACTTGAAAATTTTGAGTTTTGCTCAAGTTAACAGAGCTTAGTTTATTTTTTAACGGGTTAATCTTGTAACTTTGCTTGTGCTTTTTTATGTTTTTCTGTTTATAAGAATGTGTAAAATTGTTGCAAATTTGCACTTGTCTCTAAGCAGTTTCTTAAAACTCATTTTAATTGTCTTGCCCAATGATGGAAAACTCATTTTGGGGAATAAATACATTGTTTTTTTATTACTGGCCTTTGCCCTCATCCACCTCTCTCTCTCTCTCTCTCTCCAATATTGTACACATGAATATATATGTATATATATGAGAAATTAGACCCGATAGCAATTTTTATTATTATTATTATTTTTTTATTTATTTATTATCATTGTGGTTGAAGATGTGTAGAGGCCAGTGATGAAAATTTAATGTAAATATTTCAATGATCACTTATAGTTATAGTGATGAGTTCTGAGGGCATCTTGCAAATTGTCAATGATCTGAATGAGGGGTATAAGTTTTCATACCGTGTTTTCCCTGTTTTGCATGATTTATCATTGAATTAGTCAATTAGTTTAAAATTCAATACCCATTATGCTCATGGTAATCTTTATCATTTTCCTGCATGTGTTCCTGATGATGGCAAAACTTGAAAATTTTGAGTTTTGCTTTGGGAACTTGGTTTATTTTTTGTGGATTAAGTTATGCTTTTATTCATGAACATAAATGATGCACCACCTATAGGAAAACTTTTACATACCATCTCAGATTTTTATCTCAAATACCTAGTTGTTTTGACATTCACACGTAATTGAATTCTATAGCCTTGTCTATAAATCATTTAAATGTGAATGAAACTGGCTTCACTATATAACTGGATTCTTTTTTCGTATTCTCATGGTACTTTTTTTGTGATTTACAATGTATATGGATATGTTGCCATTGAACCATCTTCTTTGGCTTCGTTCTTTCCTCGTGCTTCTGAAAATTGCGTCTGCCCATGCCCAATGATGAAAAACTCTGCTTAGAGTGGTTACATTGATCTTCTTCACAAGCCTTTGCCACTAACCACTTCCCTCTCTCTCTCTCTCTCTATCTATCTATCTATCTATCTGTATATCTATCTGTATATATCTATCAGTCTCTATCTGTTCTGTTCTGTTACTTTGATTTTGGGACAGTGGTTAAAGATGTGTAGAGGCTTGTAATGATAGTCAAATGTCTAGCCATCAATGATGAGTTGTTGTAGCTATGAAAACTGAGGGCATTTTTCAAATGGTTGATCTTGTTACTTTTAGGTGTTTATTGGTTTTTGGCTGTTTATTGAGCAGTTGCAGATTGCCTTTGTTCATCAATAGCCTCCACCTCCATGCTTCTTCACCGTTTACTTTCTTTCTTGTTCATACATCTATACATATATATACATACCCTTACAGCCTTACTGTCTGTAAGGGCTTTTGATGAACGCATTTGCTTTAAGCTGTGTATGTGATTCAATTTAAGCTATGATATCTGAGTTCATTGTTAAATATTTCCCTAAATTTTGGCTGTGTATTTAGATTTTATGCTGATTGTGATATTTTAGATTGAGGTGTGACATTAGTCAAGGTACGCGTAAGCTGGCCGGACACAAGGATATCAAAAAATAAATAAGATTGCGTTGCAGCCTTTGATGACATTCGCGGTGCTCTCTAAGCAGTTTCTCACTGGTCATATTTAAACTCAATTTCACTATTTGGTATGTTTATTTGCATTTTCTAGTTTTTCTTTTTCTTTTTTGAGTTTTTACAAATGACGGTGTTTTTTTCCTTTTTTGCTCTATATGATGAAGTCAGATTTCCTTTCTGCTAAATTTATCTTTGATTATTAATGTTTTTTTTTTTTTTTTTTGCTAACTTTTATGTGTAAATATGATTGTTTTCTCTTCTATCTTGGACAGGTGAATATATATGTATATATATGAGAAATTACACCTGATAGCACTTTTTTTTTTTTATTATCATTGTGGTCGAAGATGTGTAGAGGCTCGTGATGAAAATTTAAGGTAAATATAGGTAGGTCATGGAGTTCAAAAAGCTTCATTTTTTTGCTGCAATGATGGAAAACCTAGTTTATCTTTTATGTTCAACGGTTGCAGATGTTCCTGTTCATCATATTCCTTTACTCACCTACTTTATCTTCTATGCTCTTGTTTTAGTTAGCTTTTTTTTACTACCATTTAGCTGTTAGATTAATTATTTGCATTAAATCTTTTAATTTCTAATAGGATTATTTTCCCATCAATAATCTACATGATTCTCTCTGGTAATACATGTAATGATCACGATATTTCTCCTTTTTCCCTTGCATCATTTTAAAATGGGATGATTGTAAATCTAGCAAAACTTGCTGTAATATTTGTAATATTTATAATCCTGCTTTTGTAAATATAGCAAATGTTGAGCGGGTGAATTGGTGATTAGCATTGTAATACATATTTTGACCATAAGTGAATAATTGATTCACATATTAATCATTGCTAATCACTGATTAACACAATAAAAAATGTTATATTTACATATTGTTTTAAGCAATGATATATTTACAAATATTGCATCAAAATTGTAATATTTACATATTTGTTTTAAACAATGATGTATTTACAAATATTGTATCAAAATCTGGGTACCAGTTAAATTTCCCTTTGAAAATTGCATTGCCCGATGATGGAAAACTCGATTTATGTAGTAGTTATGTTGATTTCTCTGTGTGTGTGTATATATATATATATATATTGAGAGAGAGAATATATATATATATATATACACACACACGTACACTCTTTCTTTCTCTTGTTAAATCACTAATAGACTCAAAAGCTTAAGTTGTTGGGTTAAGGTAAATATAATCATTTAATATATCTCAACACTTATCCTTTTCTTTTGATTGTCATTGTGGTTGAAGATGTGTAGAGGCCAGTGATGAAAATTTAATGTAAATATGTCAATGATCACTTATACTAGTAAGATCTGAGAGCATCTTGCAAATAGTTAATGTTTTGAATGATGGATCTTAATTTTCATACCAATTTTGCTTAGTTTTGCATTATCTATCTATCTTTGAATTAGTCAACTAGTTTAAAATTCAACACCCATCATCTTCACACAAAAAAAAAAAAAAAAAAAAAAAAAAAAAAAAAAAACCAATATCCATTTTGCTAAATTGTAATCTTAGTTAGTCATTTTCCTGTATATCTTACTGATTATGGAAAAGCTTGAAAATTTTGAGTCCCCTAAGCTTAGGCAACTTAGTTTATTTTTTGTGGATTTAGTTATGCTTTTTTCAGGGTTTGAAGTGTCGTTGGGGCTTCCCCCTTTTCAACGATTTGTCGTCAAAATCGTCGAAGTATCATTGAAATGTCACTAGAATCGTTGATATGTCGCCGACAGATCTGGTCGGATATAGACCTGTTTTCTTCGAGATTCGAAGAAGGAGAGGGGAGAGTGAGAGAGAGAAAGAGGGGGGGACGGGGGGTTGGGCAGCTACTAAGACATTAGGGTTTTTTTTTTTTTTTTAAAGGTACAAATGGTAGATTATGGGCTGTGCTTTTATTTGGGTCTAAGTTATTAAGTGGGGTAGTTTTAGGTTATAACTTTTGATATGAAGGGATTCTTTAAATAAAATTTAAAATTAAAATATTTAAGTAAGTGTGTCTTTTATAATATTTCATAAATTTCATATAAAACTAAAAAAAAACTATCTAAAAATATCGAGTTATTGGTGTTTATATATGTATTAAGTGATATTTTTATTAGTAATTATAAGGTTGTTTGTGAATTATATATATATATATATATATATTTTTAAATATTTATCGACATCAACATCAACATCAACATCGACACTTCCCGGAATATTCGTTGATATCAACCTCGACATTTCCATAAAATTGACTTACAGACATCGACATTTTAAACCTCAGCTTTTATTCATTATCGATAGTTTCAGATATATTGAGATCTTTTCCATACCATCTCAGATTTTTGTCTCAAATACATAGTTGTTTTGATGTTCACGCTAAACTCTTTAGCCATGTTTGTTTCATCATTAAATAATTTAAATGCGAAGGCAATAGACTTTTCTATTTAAGTTTATTCTTTTTTGTTATACCCATAGTATTTTCTTATGATGTCCATTGTATATGGATAAGTTTGCATTAGAATGTCTTTTTCGCTTCTTTCCTTTGTGTTTCCCTAAAATTGCATCTGCCCAATGATGGAAAATCTGCTTTGAGTGGTTACATTGATCTTCATCACAAGCATTTGCACTAACCACTCATGTGTGTGTACATATCCCCAACAGATGAGCACGTTCATCAAGAGTAAGAAGCCTTATCTCAACATCAGGGGGAATTTTGTAGGTAGTTCTGAGAAGGTCCAAATCCTCTTGTTTAAGGATCGATTTGAACAAAGACGAATGACTAACCGTTATGAACTGCTGGAAGCTGTAGAATCAACTCGCTTCACTCACTGTCTCCTCAGAATCCGCCCCAGAATTCTCTGAAGTAGTCTCGGACTCGTTGCCATCCTCAGACCGCAAAGATTGATATGAATCGGCTTCTAGAACATTCCCTTCCCTAGGTAATGTCTGAGGCGAAACATGTCCCTCGCCGTCTTTAAAATGAGTTTGACTTCTGACCTCAGAACGACGTAAGGCATGCCTATATGCAGCTTTGCGATCATACTCATTAGCATCCATCATAACCCCATTGGATTGAACGTAGTATCGTCTACCATCCCTATACTCAACGGTCCAAGTTAAAGTCATGATGCGAATTGACGGACCAGATCGAATTTTAACCTAACCTTAATTAAACCTAGCTACAAAGAAAATCAACAGAAAAACCTTAAACCCCCAGAATCACAAGGACTCACCTTTTCAATTTGAAGAGCATCTTGCAGAACCCCCCCTCCAATCAAAGACGAGTGGATAGAGTTACTCAAGAATCAGAACCCCATTTATTAGTAAACACGCCAAAAGTGAATTTGTAGAGATAATCTAAAGTTTGAGAAGAACAAAATTTTGAAAATTAAACAGTCGTTTTGAACTGAGCTGCACGCCAAGTTGATCCAAGCCTAGCTCGGACTACTAAGGTGTTCAGTTTTGCTGAGGTCCAAAAAAGGAACGTTCCATATTACATAATATGATAATTATCTCCTTCCTTAATATCATGGAAAAGATATTATCCTCATATATATTATTCTCCAGATATTATGAAAGCCCACCGGAGGCAGAAATAACTCTTGAAATTGACTATAAAAGGTATCAAAAACCTAGAAAACGGGTAATGCATAATTCATCTAAGAAACTATACTATTTTCATATTATCTAGGCTCCAAATTTACTGACTTGATCATCGGAGACGGTTTGGTAGGCACCACACAGGCGTGACGGATCTAGAAGTAGAGTTTAGGAGGGGCACAATATGAATGATAGTGAATAAAATTTAATCAATTCAAATATTAATATATTTATGCTTGTCATGAGTATTTTTTTTTTTTTTTTTTGAAAATATGAATTTTTTGTAACTAAAAAAAAATATAAAATTGCACATTTTTTTAAAAATTAATCAATCTCTAGTTATATCAACCACTCAAATTTACCTTTTAAAAAAGTCAATTATAAGAAAAATAGGTAGTGAGAATTATAGAAATCATTTGAAAAAAATTATAATACATAAATAAGAAAATTAAATTAAAATCTAGTACAATAAAAATTAGTTAAAAAAATAAAATTGGATAATTTATATATATATAATATTTTTAATAATTATATATATAATGAAAATTACAAAAAGAAAAAAGAAAACTCAATTGAGTGGGGGCACGTGCCCCCTAGTCCTTAGTGGGATCCGTCCCTGCACACAGGCGTCTTTTAACTTTTGTTTTGCAAACATTCAAAGAGCGGGGAAGACGATCACACGTGAAACATACGTGATTTACAGTAGCAGAAATCATCTACTACAAATAGCATAAAGATAGTCAATTTTTTATATTATACAATAACGTGATTGTTGGTTCCTTTGAAAGGGAAATATATGAAATCATGAATTGAATGGAATTAGATATATCACTAAGATTTGAAGTTCTCTCCACGATCTCATTAGCTAATTGAACATCTTGTTTCTATGAGCAACTGACTCTTAAGTTGGTATTATTTATCATCCGACATTTCGTTTGACCATATTAATTGAAACTTAATTATTTCATATTTTTTCAATAACCACTTAGTAAAAGTTGACATGAGTTTTTATAATTATTATTAAAGGTGATAAGACAAATTTTTGCATTCTACACCACCTAATAATATATTATTAATCATACATTATTGTCCTTCAATTTTTCCGTACTCTTCTTCTAAAATTTAGATGATGTGACTTTTGATTTTGAGAATTGTTAATTTTCGATCATATAGTTGTTTTGTTGAAAAAGAAAACTAAAAAATTTAGGGTTCATTCAAATTTTAACGGTTCGGTTTTTTACAAATCTATTGTTAAATTTTTTGAAATAGTTTCCTATTTCTATTTATCTTTACGTGTTAAGTTTTTTATATATGGGTGAGTTGGGAGATGAGAGTCTAGAATTGGAAATGTTTGTGAATATATTGAAGTAGAAATTGCCTAAAAAGTATTTAGTAAATCATCTCTCTAATCAATTCCAAATTTATTGAAATATTTAGTAATTTTGAGTTAATTTCTGATTGAGATTTAGTGGGGTAAAGTGGATGATAATTAATCATTTGATTGATATAAATTGGAGTAAATTCTTAATCTATTAAAAAAAATGAAAGTTTAATAACTTTCATATAAGCTTATCATAAATAAGTGTATTATGAGAGAATAATATAAATATATCATGTTTCCACGTACTATTATCAGACATACTCACAATATGAGTTAAACAAATATGGTAATCTAAGATTTCTAATAATCAAATACTCTTGACATTTGATTCTCAGATATTAGATTATTGGAGGTATCTTAGATTAATATGAACCCATAATTTTTTTTAATATTATTAATAAATATAGTATTTTAAAAAAACTATAAATTTATGAAATAAAATAAATTATAATATTTAAAAATGGGTAATTTTTATTTAACACGACAATCGATAATTTATTGTTTATTTATTACCAAGTAATATTTAAGTCAATCCCTAAGTGATTTCCAATCATTTATTTAAGTGGACTTGTTTTTACAAAATGATATAATAAGTTTATAAATATTATTTAAAAATGAGAAATTCCACTAGATATCAAGTTTTGAATATATATTTTCAAAAATAGCAAACATTTTAAAAAATCTCAAAAATAACATTTTTTTTTAAACATGGGTAGGTTGAGTTTCGTGCTTGTTTTGATCCAAGGAGGAAAAAAGTGATATTCTTGAAAATTTTCAAAACGTTTGCTGTTTTTTATAGAAAATTTTATTATTTATGAACAATTTCCATTATATTACAGGAAATTTAATTAAGACGTTATTTTTAATCAAAATGTCACGTAGTTTTTGACGTTTATTATTTTTTTATACCTTTTTTTCATGATCATTAGATTTTATTTGGCTAAATGTTCAAGGGTTGTCAGTTTGAGCAACGAGTTAGGCACCTATTCTTTTCTTATAAAGTCAAAAGTTTTAATTTCCCTCTTCCAATTTAATGTAATATCTCTAAAAAAAAACAAGTATTGAGGTTTCAATTTTATACTTAACATATTTGAAATCTAAAAGAAATACATGTATTGAGGTTTCAATTTTATACTTTAACATATTTGAAATACTTAAAAAAAATAAAAAAAATCCAAGAGAGTATAATAAACATTAAAAAATATTAATAAAAAGAAAAGAAAGGAAATGCCTCCCGCACGTGTGATTTATTTAATTATCTTTTTAATATAATTGAGAATATTCCTATCTCTCTCTATTTATTATTATTATTTAAATTAGAGAATCTTCCTCTTTCACTCTCTATATATAAATTAATTAATGAGCAATCCCTTTCTTTCTTTTATTTTATTTTTTTAACTTTTTTTTCCTTTAGAACTCGATTTAAACGGCAAATTTAGATGCACTAGTGTCTTTTACCACGTGCGTCGTACGTGATATTCTTTCTAATATATAAATATTTAAAGGTTTAACATTTTTTTGTTTGATTTTTCTATGCTTTATAAATCTTTTTCGAAATGATTTTTGCTTTATTAATTTTTCATTTCTTAAACGTATTAGTATGTTCTATTTAAGATTTAAATTATCGTATATTTTACTAATTCAATGAATTATACGTAGTTAATTTTCTTTTTATTTAAGACACTTCTATATTTTTAAAACTTATACTACCAATTAAAAAAATAAACCATTTGTTCTAAATATATATATATATATATATATATATATATATATATATATATTTTAGTTAATTTTTTCATTTCAAGATTATTTATTTCTAATTTTAATTAAAATTCAAGAAATTATATTAGTTTTTCCTGTTTGATTTTAACATTTTAAAATATTTTTTATTAAAAATTTTATTTTAATATTAAAAAATAGGGTAAATTGCAAATAACACCCTTATGGTTTTAGTCAAAATCATGAATAGCCCCTTGAAGGGATGATTTACTAAATTAGCGGAATTTATTTAGTAACACAAATTAACACTTAATTTAGGATCTATTAATATCATGCAATTTGTGAAAAAAACATGTAGATTCATGCTAGTTTTTCGAAAATTAAAACCCTTTACTTACATTGAGTAAAATATGGAGAATCGGTTGGAGGTTTCTTTACAGCATCAAATCCTCAGCAACACCGGATCTTCTACGCTATATCCCGATCGATCAAACGAAACCTGATTGTGGGATCGAACTTAAGAAGAAATTGGGAAGAAGAAAAAATATTTTTCTTCCCAATGGCTAAGGAAATCGGCAATGAGAGAGGGAGAGGAAGAAGAGAGAGTTCCAACTTTCTATGGAATTAATTAATTGTATGATTTATGAATGACCCAACCCTCCTATTTATAGAAAAATAGGAATCCTAATCCCATTAGGATTAATCTATAGAGATAAATACAAAAAGAAAAAAAAAATTATCTCTTTCTTTTATCTTGCAATTTCGAAAATGCCATAGATAAATAGGAGATTATTTTCTTTTCTTTATTTTATTTATCTTGGGTAAATAAATCTATGTAATTATTTTAGGATATAATTCAAGCAATTATCTCTTCCCAAAAAATACATGGTGGCCGAAATTATGATGTATAATTAATAAATAATTCCAATTTATTTAATTAATTATTTTGGGCCAATCTCAATTGGGTTCATTAATCCAATTGGGCTTGAAATTCTCTCTTAGATTAATAAGTCCAACTTAATTAATTTATTTATTAATTACCATTTAAATAAAATATTTTATTTAAACAATTAATAATATTAATATTTTCTCCCGACTAAATATTATCAAATTATATTTAATTATTAATTTCCATTTAAATAATTTTCATTATTTAAATAATTAATAATGAATATTTTAATTATTAATTTCCATTAAATAAACTCATTATTTAATTAATAATTTTATTTGATAATATTTTATTATTAATTAATTAATTTTAATTATTAATTTCCGTTTAAATATAGTTATTTAAACAATTAATAATTGTTAATTAATTTCAAATTATTAATTACCATTTAAATATACTCAATATTTAAATAATTAATAATATCTAATTAATAATATTTCATTATTAATTTCCTGTTTAAATAAACTTATTATTTAAACAATTAATAATGTTTATATTAATTACCTGTTTAAATATACTCAATATTTAAACAATTAATATTGCCTATTTTAAGTAATTCACTTTACTTAAAATTTCCATTTCTTCTACTTGATTTCGCGACTACGATATTTGGGCTAGCATAGGGACCCGATGGACCTATAGATCATGGGCTTAATAATTAGTCAATTAAGTGATTAACACATAATCGATTAATTACTTATTATCTAACTATGAATAATTCCACTATAGATTCATAGCTGAACTCCCCTCACTATAGATGAGTTATGTCCATTTAGTTTATCATTATTTATATCCTGATATTATCCTTCACGTGGAACCCTCATAATTACAGGCGGATAAATTTACCGTTTTGCCCCTGTAATTACCGCTTTATCCTTGTGTTCCCGCTGATTCTCCAATGAACTTTATCTTTAGTCGAACTAGAGATAAGATACTTCTGTGATCAATAGAAGTCGTGACGTCACCTGTTCATGTCTCGAATCGATACATCAAGGAGTTTCCTAAAGTTCCTAAAATATTTAGGTATCGACCGATACCGTTAATTTATAGGAAAGTTATGAATTCCATCTCGTGAAAATGAGTTCCCAGCTACTTATCTAGTCATGTTCCCAAAACAGGAGTGTATTGAGCGTTCTTACAGATCGCTCTCAACTATGTGAATCAAAGAACATAACTCCACAAATAGGAGTCCGCATTTCACTCAGGATTGAGATCTATCACGGTTGATAAACTTAGTTTGATATTCGATTATTTCTCGTAAACGGTACTAATGAGAAATTTGATCGAACATCGTGGTCCTGTCTTATTCAATCAACATTGCATATGATACTTCCATTTCATGTCTCCCACATGAATGATCAGGATTCGATCATTTGTCTATAAACAAAATGCGAAGCTATCAACAGTGTTACCAGGATAAGGTTCCCAAACGTTATCCGTTTACTGTAGACACGTTTAAGTTACTCATCTCGACTTTAATCCTCTTGTATGACTCACATACTAAGTCATGATTTCATAAGAGTAACTTAGGGTTTACTATTTGAATGTTTGATATTTATATATTTCCATATATTCCTAATATCGTTAATTGAATCAATCTAGATAATATAAAGAACTTATGTTTATTTATTTAATTTATTCTTAATAAATTATTATTATTAAATAATTACAAGTTCTAGGACACCATTCCTAACACCCCTGTAGTTTAAAAATGGCAAATCACACCCATAGTTTCAAATTATGTCAATAAAACTCCTCCCCTCCAATGTTGTAGACTTTCTTTTAGTCATAACTTCTTCCTTTGAATTCCGATTTGAATGATTCAAGATGTTTTAAAATCCTCATTTCAAGATCTATGGTCACTTCAAAAGTTCAAAATCGTTATAAATTAAAGAGTTTATTATCATCAAAATATTAGGTAGGATTAAAACCATTAACCCATTTGTTTACTGATAATTTATAAGTTTTCAAGTGACCATAACGTAGAGCTCTAAATAAGAATTCTAAAACATCTTGAATCGTCAAAATCAAAGTTCAAGCGAAGAAGTTATGGCTAAAAAAAAGTTTACAATATTGGATGAGAGAGGTTTTATTGGCATAATTTGAAACTATAAGGGTGTGATTTGTCATTTTTAAACTACAGGGGTTGTTCATGATTTTGACCGACACCACCGGGGTGTTATTTGTAATTTACCCTACAAAAATACTAACCTTACTAATTCAATAAATTATTTTTGGTTGTATTTATTTATTTTTTATCTTAACTATTTAAAAAAAAACAATTTAAAATTAAATAAGCATCAACTTTATTAAATCATTTAATATTTGAATACTTAAATACAATTTATTTTCCATAAATGAGTGATAAGTCTAAACCATGAATAGTTATTCATTTTCATTTGTTGTACTTGATTTTCCAACTATTTTGTAATTTGATGTTATGAAAGCAATAAAAAAATTAAGGATTTTTTTTTTAAATCACCATTTTTTATTCATTAAAGAGAAATATTTTACTTAAAAATGTAAATAGTCATTCAATAGAAAGTAGATAAATAACAATGACATGTATAGTAAGTTGGAGATTTTAAAAGGGTATATATAATATCATGTTAGTTAATTTTAAAATTTTAAAAAGGGTATAGCAGTCCAAAACTGTTTCTCAAACATCCTTTCTTTTATATACTAGGGGTCCGTTTGGTACAACTTCCTCTAAAAATGTTTTGAGTCAAACATTTTAAAATAAATACGAATTACGTGTTTCATCTAAAAACACTTAAGTGAAGTATTTTAAGTGAAATAGTTGTTTATAAACAATTTTTGGAATAATCACAAATCAAGTATTTTATCCATAAATACATTTTATATACTCAAATGTTTTTAGATGAATCACTTAATTAATATTTATTCTAAAAAGTTTCACTCAAAACATTTTTAGAGGAATTTGTACCAAACGGACCCTAATAATAATAAGGATAAAGATAAGGGTAATGATGTTTTAATTTAAGATCATGTTTTTTAGTTTTTCTTAAATGACATATTAATAATTCAATAATTTAATTAATTTCAATAAATTATTAAATTGTGAACAGATTTTCAAATTAAATTAACGAATTAATTTATAATAAAATAAAAAGTTTTAGTTTTAAAAAATTAATTTAGATGATAATTATTTCTCCAAAAATAAAATTGTAATTAAAAAAATTAAAAGTGAATAATTTATTCAATTAAAAAATGCCTTTTAAGTAAATTTTTAAAAGTTGGTGCATTTGAAATGATAAAACAATTTTTTTCTACTATCTCAATCTTTCCCCTTTTTGTTCTTTTAAAAAGGTTTTTTTGTTTTTTTTTTTGTTTTGTTTTGGATTTTTCGCTATCGATGCCTATACGCTTTCTCTAATAATGTGTATTTAATAATCTTTCCACAAAATTATCTTCATAACTTTTAAATTTTTTAGTTCTTAGAAACATTGAAATACCACTTTGAAATATAGTGCTTAATTTTTTATATATTAAAGTGATTTTGATAATTAAAAAAAATAAAATTCATTCTTTCAGTTTTTATTAAAGGGGATATTATTCTTCTGCATTTTCATATATTTTTTTATTATCATAAGATAAAAGTTACAATTTCAATATCTTATTTTTTTTTTAAAAATTATATAATTTTAAGTTGTGTTATATTTCACATGTAATTTATAAGTTAAGATGGAAGAAATAATTTTATCGCAAATTTATTCCACATCAAATCGTTGAACTTACTCTTCCTTTTCATCTCCTCATCATATACCTCTATAAATTTATTACAAATATAATTATAAAATAAAAATAAAAATTGGAGCACTAATCTTTAGCAATTCATTATCTCTCCTATAAAACATAAAATAATTTATTTAATTGTGATAAAAAAAGTGCTTCAATTCTAGTCGGAAAAGATTACACAAGATGTAGTAGCATCCTAAGTAAAATATGGTGGGGTAACATCGCCATTAATTTGAAAAAGCTCATCCCTCAAAAAGTAGTGTGAAAAAAAACCATATATTTACTTATACTTGCTAGTTTGATTTGAGATAATCAAACATTATGCATCTAATAATTTTGATAATGATTTTTTTTATACATAGTGAAAAATCATATATTTACTTATACTTGCTAGTTTGGTTTGAGATAATCAAACATTCTGCATCTAATAATTTTGATAATGATTTTTTTATACATAGTGAAACATTTTACGGATAATTACAAGTGTGATCAATTTTTAGACTCTAATAATAAAGATAACTTACTCATCTAATTTATTTCAAATATGACCATTAGTGATTTTGTTTTAAATAATAATCTTCTATATTCGGGCCTAAGTGAAAGAATATCTTATGATTTTTTAAATGTTGAAAATCAATTATCTCTTTACCAGTTATATTTTTAAAGGAATCATTTATCTTTTCTATTTATTTAAAAAAAATCATTATGTCTCATAAACTTAAAGTAAGTTCATTTTTTTTCGTATCAATTCCATTCTTGAAACAGGTTATTCATTTTCATTTGTTTTAATTCAATACTTGTTCTGTCCAGTATAACTTCATATTTTTTAATTTAATTGTCTTCTGGTATTTTTTTAAAGAGTATTTTTTGTAACAAAGGGATAATTTCTTTGAAGAAATGATATTTTGAAAGAGTAATTTTTCCAATAAAAGTATTTTTGAAATAAATTAAAAGCTTGGGTTAAAATTGAAACTTTAAAAACATTATGAGTAAAATTGAAACCGTAGTATAGTGGTATTTTGTATATTTTAACCAAAGATCATTTATTTATATCATTTTTTTAAAATTATTTTATCATTATATTATTTTCCTCAATCCCATGAATCTTATTATTATTATTATTATTATCATCACCATCACCATCGTTTCAACACTTCTCAATTCAATGATTTATAAAAGTTGATTTAACATAAGGAGGCTAGTGACTTGTGCACTTTTTTTAATAATTCCATTTATTTAATACTTCATAGTTTCAATTTTCATATATTATATTCAAATTCACACAATAATAATAATAATATTTAAATAAAGTTTATAACTTATAGTTCTTGTCGTACATTGAGAGCATATAAATGTCACAAACACCATATATTATAAGATCTACACAACATTAATAATTATAATACAGCTGTCCAATTTTTGGGTACGAAAAAAAAGATGGCTTTGGGACCAATGCTCTCACTTTCACGGTCACACCGTACCGTTATCCCGATAAATTTGATTTGACGCTTTCTCTTTTTCTTCAAAGGGTAAATTAGTCTTTTCATTTCAACTTCGAAAATTATAGCCCAGACCAGGTCCCTCCCTGCCCTACGCGCCAACCAAGACCCAGCTGTATCTGCCACGTGTCATTTCTCTTCATTCCAATTTATATTACACTTGCTGCCCGTTGCCCGTTCTCAGCTGCTTTTTTTTAATGTCAATTCGAAAGCTTTCTGTTCAATCTAGTATTTGTCGAAATGGATATTTTCCCATTATTTTTTAGAATTCAATATTTACTTTGTTCGAATTTGATTTAATAGAATAATGAGATTATGTATTTTCACTTTTAAATTAATGGTTGGATATTATATTATTTATATTATATTATATGATAATGAATTTTGATTACTAATTTTGAGGGTTAAAAAACTATATACATTATTATTTGTTTATAATAAGTAAACTTAAAAAGACAATTTAATACTCGGGGATCTATGTTTACTTCATACCCGTCCTGTTTCTAACACTTTAAAAAAGGGAGATTTTATTTTTATTATTATACAACTATCAACAAGAAATACAATATATAATTTAAATGTTCAGATAAAACATTTATAATTATGTGACAATTCAATGACCAAAATAATGAAATATTTTCAATATTTTTTCTAATTATCTATTCTTAATTAGTTAGTTCGTTTTATTTTTAATATAAAAGGATGGAAATTAGGATATCTCAATTTTAAGAGTTATCCAAAGTTATATTAAAACCTTTTTTTTTAATATTAATTTTTAAGAAGTGGATTAAAAAAAACTTTGGAAAAATGATTTTGATAACTTTTACAAAGAACTAGATAATAATTGTTAGAAATTTTTAATCAAATTGGATCGATTAACCCAATCTATTAAGTAAAAATAGATAAATTAATTTTATGAATATTTTTATTTAATTTTTTTTTATCAATATTTTTATTTAATTAAATATATATTAAAGAGGTAAGTAATAATTAGATCGTTTCAATGCATGGATGGTTAAAAGATAGGGAAAAAAATATAGAAAATGATGAAATTTTATTAAAAATAAATATGCAGCTAATATTTATATAATCTAAAAACTTTTCTAAAATATATGAAGTTTCACACATAATTACTAAATATAAAAAATTGAAAAGAAATAAAACAGTCAAATAAAAAAAAATATGAATCTAGAAGAAGAATTTGAAGTTTCCACATGAAAATTTCATGAACCCATCAATCAATCTTGAGGAACGTTCTAATTTAAAATTAATGCACAAAATTACAAAACGAAAAAGCACACCTCGATTCTGACAAATGATCAACGGCTGATAATAAAAAGTAAAGAAACTTTCTTTAAATATAAACCGTTCGATTTCCCTTCTCGTTTAGTCCGTGTTTGGTCCGCGTTTGCAGCGCGTAACTTAAAATCACACTATTAACCGTTTAAAAGTAATTAATCCCAAAATTTTCACTAATTAAAGTAATTAACTTTTTAAAATTTAATTTTTGTTTTTTTTCCGTTTGTCCTTTTTAGTAATTTCACAATTCCAAATTCCAACAACCATAGTACGCGGTCTGAAATTGCCCCCAATAAAATCCTCCGCCTCCATTAGGGTTCCCTCACTTCCATCATTTCCTCTCTCTCTCTAGCTTCCCACTTTCTCTCTCTAGAATCCTGAAAAAGAAAAAACGAAATCGTTCATGCGAAAATGCCTGCTACTGATTTTCAAGGATCATCATCACCGATAACGAATATTGGCCGTTCGATTTTCAGTCTTCGGCGTGATCAAATCCATTCCATGGAATCTTCTCATGAGGGTTTATCGATGGAATCAGAGCTTGATTCTTTCCAGAAACAAGTTACGGGAAGGTTCCATGAATTGGCTTCGTTTGATTCCGATGAAATCTTATCCTTATCATGGATAGGGAAGCTTTTGGATTCCTTCATTTGTTGTCAAGAGGAATTCAAAATCATTATTTTTGGTCACAAATCCAAAATCTCTAAACCACCAATGGATAAAATGTTGTCTGAATATTTAGAGAGGAGTGTTAAAGCGCTAGATGTTTGTAATGCGATTCGAGACGGAATTGAGCAATTGAGGCATTGGCAGAAGTTGTTGGAGATTGTTTTTAGTGCTTTGGATTGTTGTAATGTTAAGAAGAATCTCGGTGAGGGGCAGTTTCGTCGTGCGAAAAAGGCGCTTATTGATTTAGCTATTGCGATGCTTGATGAGAATGACTCGAATTCCTCGGCAATTGCGCAGCGGAACCGGTCTTTTGGACGGAGTAATGGTGGTAGGGATCGGAGGTCTTCTGGGCATTTACGGTCACTTTCGTGGAGTGTTTCGAGGTCGTGGTCGGCTGCTAGACAGCTTCAGGCGATTGCCAGTAATTTGAATCCTCCGAGAGGAAATGAGATAATGGCTACTAATGGTCTTGCTGTCCCTGTTTTTACAATGAATATGGTATTGTTATTTGTTACTTGGGCTTTAGTTGCGGCGATTCCTTGCCAGGATCGGGGTATAAATGTTCATTTTTCGGTTCCACGGCAGTTTTCGTGGGCTGGACCAATGATTTCCCTTCACGATCGGATTTTGGAAGAGTCGAAGAAGAGGGAGAGGAAAAATGCTTGTGGGTTGTTGAAGGAGATTAATCAAATTGATAAATTTGCGCACATTATGAACGAATTGGCCGATTCAGCTCAATTCCCATTGACTGATGACAAGGAAGAGGAGGTGAGGCAAAAAGTGCAGGAGCTATCGCAGATTTGTCAAACTCTGAAGACTGGATTGGACCCTTTGGAACGGCAGATTAGAGAGGTGTTCCATCGAATTGTAAGGTCCCGAACTGAGGGGCTTGATTGCCTAGGACGAGCAAATAATTCTGAATAGAAGTTTTTTGAGATTGTTGCAGAATTACAGGACATCTTCGAACCCGGCTTCCCAGAATGTGAGAAATGTGCAAAATGGATGAGTCAAGTAAACAAAAGGGGTAAGAGGAGTTCTTGTATTAATCAGTGTGTAATGTGTAAAGAAATTAGGATATGGAATGTGACTTTTTTTTTTTTGGGTTGGGGGGGGGTGGGGGAGCTTGTGTAATTCCCTTTCTGGCAAAGTTACATCTTCTTTGATGTAGCTGCTTACAGTGTATTTATCTTTGCATAGTTTTCTTATTTGGTAAATATAATGTGTTGGGAAAAAAGAATATCTTTTGACTAAATATTTCTTTCTACTCTCCTGATCTTGATGTAATTCTAGTTAATCTATAGTTTTGAGATCCTCTGTAATGATATTTTTTAGTCAGAAACCGAAATTGCTTCGTAACGGCGTATGCTTCGATATAAGTGATCTGTATATTTATTTCATAATTTCAACTTGTTTTCACTTTTCCCTTTTCCCTTTTCTTTTACTTCTGAAGATGTAAAACGGTTTCCCATTCTTATATTGTGCAGGAGATCCATTCAAAATTCCAATTTGCACATGGTAATTCTCTGCTTCAAGTGTCTTTGATTCTTTACTAAATCTGTTTTTTGGAAGAAAATACGGATTTGATATGATATGGCCCTTTTTTCAGTGTTGCTTTTCGGTGATGGGATAAGAAACATGGTGGAAATTTGGGTTAGCGAAGGAAGTGGGTGGCATTGACTCCCTTGGTTGTTGGAAAAATAAAGGAAAATATGACATTGACCTTGGTCCTTGCATCTGTTCCATGTAAAATAGTAAACCTTTTTACCTGTAGGTTGGTCTAGTTTCGAGATATAATGATGCCTGAGCTCGAGTCAATTCCAACGTGTTGCTGCTGTGAGAAGAGAGCTCCACAGTTATTTTTCCCCATCTTTACAACCAGTTGAAGGTATTTTCAGATGGTAATTTTTCTATGAACTTTTGTTTCCTTTCTTTCTTTCTGTTTTCACGTGGAGGTATTTACTGGGACTTTTTTTTTTTTTGCAATTTTGACTCATGGTGAATTATCTATGTTGATCCTTCTGTTTTTCACTTCTTTTTTTTTATACCCTATGTATGAAATTTTGATGATGTTAATGCATTTTGACCATTGTAAGGTCAAACCCAAATGAATTTGCTGTGCAACTTGCTAGTGACAACATGGAATTGACTGAGTATTTTATTTCTTGGTCAAGCTCCTCGTTGTTGACCTGGAAAATATGTCCTTTATGGCGTTTTGACATTTTTTAAAAAGAGGGTTGCACTTGCACTTAGAAAAGCTGGGATATTTTTATTTCAATGTTGAATTTTCTGTAACATTTTCGTTCTTTTTAATTAAAGAAAATGCTTCCTTGACCTTATTCTAGGTTCTTTGTATTTTACACTTTGATCAATGGTTTTCTGTATTTTTTTTTGTTCAATATTTTCTATAACATGACTTTAAAACACCGGGAAACATTTTTCCATCTAAACTGTTGTTCCTTATTTATCTTATTTTTTAATCAGTCTTTAAGTTTTATTTTCCATAATTGGAATCTTGAAGTTTTGTTTCTGTAAAAGTCAAATCCTTGCCAATCAGTAAAACTATCAATTGATTTTTAACCAACAATTTTATAAAACTGAGAGTTTTTGCTGGCATTTATTTTATATTTTTGCAATTGGTGGTACTTTAAAAATATTTATTCAAGAAAAATGATGAAATTTAGAATTCTCACCGAGAATTTTTAAACTAAAATTAAGCAAATAAACAAATTGTTAAGTCATCTTTAAGAAAAATAAGACAATAGAATGCATACACATCAATTTTATGGTATACCCAGTGAACAAATGTGCTTCAAAAATTAATTTTTCTCAATCAAATCTTTATGTTTGACTAAAGTCTCCTCTGTATAGTATGTGCAAAAATGCAGTTTTTACCGGGAGAAATGTAAAACCAAAGGATATCATATTTCAAAACTGCCATTATAATAATTCCATATCTTTTATTTAACATATATTCCGAGCAAATTTTTAGTAAATGTATGATATACAACCAATTTTCCCTTTAAATTAGGTTTCTAGAGAGGCTGCATTTGGGTTCTTGTTGGTTCATTAACTGTCAACCGCCCCCGGCCCTCTCTTTGTTATCTGGCATTTCTAATCAAAGTGATTAGACATTAGGTAACCATTTTATTCTTTACCCAACCAATGATATAGCTCCTCTAGAGTCTAGAGATTGGAAAATCTTATTCAACTGTTTTTCTCGTATTAAAATTATTTAGCTGTGGTTAGGTTCAAGCTTTTAATGCCAAAAGCTATATATTGTCTTTTCCTTGCCAATTCATTTCTCTCTGTTTGAATGTGTTTAATGCACGTACTATTTGACAGGCCGTTTGAAGTTAGCCTGTAGAACTTACCAACCAATTCGGAACTTCAAGAATGCTTTTATTATTATCAATCACACGATGCAAAAATGCAAGGTTGGCATTCAGGGTCCACAAAATAATTCCTATATTTAGATTTTGGCAATTGAGTATTATGGAGAGTCTTTATTTCTTTTATGAAGTTTTTGCTTCAGCATTTTAACCACTCCTATTTTTTTCCTTAATAGGAATGCGAGAAAAATTGACTCCAATAATGGATGGAGAAAAGCTGATTTTCAAGGTTTAATGAACGTAAACCTTTAATATTTTCAATTACTATAGCAGTTTGAATCACTTATTTCCGGAATATTTTCTGTATGGTACCTGTTTTCATGATTCCAACAATCTTATGTTCTGCTTTAGTCTGTCGATATGGTTGTGACAGTATCAGTCAGCCTGATAATTATAATATCTTATTGCTATCTGGTTTTGTTATTCGTGGTTACTTAATTGACATGTTCTGTTTAAGTGTTGGATTCTGATTTTTTGACTGATTGGGTGTAGGGGTGCAAGCCAAACCTACAAAATTGAACCGGACCACATCTTGAACAGAATTCGGAAACCAAACCGATCTCAACATCGAACCAAACTGATAAGGAATTTAAAAAAAAAAAAAGAAAAAAAAACCGTAAGCGCCAGCAGGGCCCACTCCATAAGGGGAAAAAATTACCAGTTGTCCACTCCCTCATTCAGTCTCTCTTTCGATGTCTAGAAGAAAAGCAAAAGGAAAAAATCACTAGGCTTAAGGATTTTGATCTCAATCCCCTCTGTCTCACTCTCACACCACCTCTTTATTTTTCTGTTTCGAATCGAAGCAAGCAAAACTTAAGAATTTCACGTTTTTTTTTAAAATCAAAAGAAACTTTAAGCTCAAATTTTGTTGAATAATATTTAAAAGCTAAATGCGGAATATTGCGTTAGAAATTTTTGAACCGTGCAGTCTTAGAAACGCTCTAAGTCAGTCTACATACTCACTTAAATCACAATGAAACAATATTCGGACAAATAGAATTGAACAAGGCAACACTCCTTTATTTCGGTAAAAACAATCTAACAAAGCTATAAGATTAATGCAACGTAATTACAAGAGTAAGTACAAAGAAAATGTTTTAAAATAACCGTAGATACCTTCACAACTTGAAGGCATAATCTATTTATAAAAGGGTCATCATGCATGATCCCATAGTGTTTGACGAAATGCCTAAGACGGTTTCTCAACTTCCTATGCACATGGCTCGCCTATGATGCCTCGGTTAACTTCCCATAACTGCCCCTTAAACATGCAGTGAAGTTCCCCAACCGTTGGTGCCTATTTTGTCCATGTCAATCTGCCATGCACACTCATGCTGCGCATAACTGCCCAACGATCATCATAATTGGTGCCCACTAGCAGCGTTATCGCCCAACATGTGGGATTGGCCCATGCCATTGCTTGTAACAGTCGCTCAGCATACTTGTCACCCATGGTTAACATAACCGCCCACTAGAAGCATAATTGCACATCTTGTGCGCTTGACCCATGCCATCGCTTGCAACTGTCGCTGACATTCTGGAGTAGTTGTGAGCGATGACATGGGCCAAATGCACGGGAAAGGCAGTTATGCTTCTAGTGGACAGTTATGGTGACCATGGGTGACGGTTAAGCAAGAGTTACGCGCACTCTGAGTGTGCATGGTAGATTGGCATTGACAAAATAGGCGCCAAATGTTGAGGAATCTCATTGCACGTTTCAGGGTTGATTATGGATGGGCGATCCATGTGCTGGGGAAGTTGGAAACCGTCTTAGGCATTTTGTTAAACCTTTTGTAGAAATCTTGTATGATAACCCTTTTGAAGGCATAATCTATTTATAGATAATTTCCTTTATATTTACTCTTGTAATTACGTTGCATTAATATTGTGTGGGGTATTTCTCGTCGAAGCCTCGTCCACACAATAGAGCACGTCGCGTCACATGCTGTTCCTTAGCGGTGGAGTTACCTGAAACGTTACAACGGATGATAGTCAGAAGGGCACCGGTGTGGTACCGGCCGACGACCCTCCGACGATCAAGTTAGATGGTGGTAGGTGAGATTTGCCTTGCGCCGCAAGGATTAGGTCAAGACAATCAGGTTGTTCCTTCTCTAGGTTAAAGTGTCATACCTGATTTGATGGGTCAAGTACCCTTTTATAGTTCCTTGATCGATGGTTCATCGATTGGGCTAGTATGATGCTAGGCTTAATGGGCTTTCGTCAGGCCCAAGAAGGATGAGCTCCTTATGGTGTTGGCTCGGATGGGCCTGTCCCCATGTGAGTCGGCTTGTAGTGAACGCGGCCCGTAGGAGGGTTGGCTCCTTCAGGATGTGATCCGAATGGGCCTGTCCACGTGTGAATCGACCCGGTGTGAGCGCAGCCCATAAGAGGGCTATTTTTACCCTCTACAAATATTATAGGATTGCTTTTACCAGGTAAAAGGGTGTTGTCTTGTTCATCTTCTAATTTTTTCAATATTGTGAATTAAAGTAAGTGAGTAAGCTGACTTACATCGTTTCTAAAGGTCGCACCATTCAAAATTCTAACATAACATTCCGCATTTTGAACTTTAGACTAAATGAGGGAGGGAGGGAGGGGACAATCAATATATTTTTTTCTAATGGAGTGGAGCCCACTGGCGTTGAAGTCTTTTAGTTCAATTAGGTGTTGAAATTAGTTTGCATGGGTTACATCAAACCAAACCTATAAGGGTTTCGGTTTATAGAAGCTAACCGAAACCGAAGTGCATTGTAGTAGGTTCTGTTGTTTAAGCCTACACTCCTACTTTTAACGTGTTCATGATGAAACCAATTTGATCCTTTTACAAGTTGGATCAAACTTTTGTTGATCCATTTGGGGGTTCAGGATCAAACCACTTCTCAATCCTTTTTAAGGGTTTATGATTAAATTACTTCTTTTCGCTCATCCATCGTATTCGCCAATAACTCTTTACTAGTTTGTTTGTTTTTTGTAATGTCAAATAACCATGCATCACCATCACCCCGCTAGTTGTCCATCGCATATGACGTCAGCTAGTTTTTCTATGATCTACATCACTGACATGTCACTACCACATTGTCACAACTAGGGATGAAACCGGTTCGGTTCGGTTTTCTAATCAAAATGGGCGAACCAGACCGGTTCTGTTTATGAGAAATAAAAACCGAACCGAACCGGTTATATAGACTAACCGGTCCGGTTATGACCGGTTTTTCTTCACCGGTTTTCGGTTTTCATAAGAGTTTATTAGAGGCACTTACTGGGCTGGGGAACACTACAATGGGTCAATGGTCAATGGCGCATTAATTATTGAAACTAAATAAAATAAACAACAAAATGCCTTGGCTAGCGTTCGAACCCAGGCCTCCAGTGAAGATAGTCAGCGCAATTACCAACTCGCCTATGCTGTTTTTATATCAACCATTCAGATAAAAATATATATATTTATGTTACCGGTTTTCGGTTTTAAACCGAACCGGTGTGATTGGAACCGAAAACCGAACTGGTTTTTCCCGTTCGGTTCGGTTTTCGGTTCTTTGTTCCAGAAAACTGAATCATTTCGGTTTTTACGGTTCGATTCGGCTCGGTTTTCCGGTGTTTTTTTTCACCCCTAGTCACAACTATAGCCATTACAACTACCACATCATCTGCTATATCATCACTTTGCCATGTGTTCGTATATGGTTGGAACATTTTAGTATGGTCAAAGTCTACATTTTAAATCAAACATGCCACTATTGGAATGGTTCAATTTGCAAAATTACAAAAAAAATCTCTCGAACTTGTTTTGTGCACAACTCTTAATTTGGGCTCTGATTTAGATGATTAGAAGTGTGTTGGAGTCCTTGTTTTGATCTTTACGTCATGATACCTTAATACTTTGAAAACACATTAGTAAATGGGTTTATCTAATAAATACTTTAAGTATGATTGAAGCTTATAATATGTCTGTTTTGAATCTATCTCAATGAGGTTTAGATCTTCGAGTCTGTGTGAATAAATGACAAAAAGATGGTCACAGAAGCAAATGTTGCTAATGTTCTTGGTGCCTTTAGCTCAAACGCTAAGAAAAGGAAGTTAAAGTTTTGGATGAAGAAAAACAAGGATAAAACAGTAGAGGTCCCTGCCAAGAAACCGAAAAGATAGGGAAAAATTATTAAAAGAAAATATTTCCATTGCAACGTAGACGAAAATTGGAAATGAAACTACCCCAAGTACCTTGAAGAGAGGAAAAAGAAGGTAATTTCGAATTATTCCTCTAGGAAACTTTTATTGTGGAGGATGACGCATCCACCTGGTTAATTGATTCAGGAGCCACTAATCATTTCTGCTCTTCTTTTCAAGAAAATGACTCTTTGGAAAAAGTTGGAACTAGGAGAAGTGACTTTATAGGTCGGCACATGGAAAATGGTAGCAGCTGAAGCTGTTGGAGATAATTAAATTATCTTTTGATAATTATTTTTTAGTGTTGAACAATGTTTATTTTGTTCCTAGTTTGAGGAGGAACATTATTTCTTTAGGTTGAATTATTGAACAATCTTATATGTTAATTTTATTTTTAATAAAGTTGATATTTTCAAGAATAAAATTTTAATTTGTTGAGCAATGTGCGAGAATAATTTATACATTTTAAAACCATTAGTATGTAAATTGTTTCATAATGTCGATATGAGTCTGCATAATCTAGAACTAAAAGAGGAAATTTTTTTAAAGATGAAACTTTTATGTTGCATCTAAGACTGGGATACATTCACCTAAACAAGATTAAAAACCTAGTTAAAAGTAGGCTTTAAGTTTTTTAGAACTTGGCACAATCCCAATTTGTGAATCATGTCTGGAAGGTAAAATCATCAAGTGCCTTTTTGCTAGAAAAGGGAATTCAATCATGGAATCCCTCCAACTTATACATTCATATCTTGCAGTTCGATGAATGTTTAAAAAAGAGGTAAAGAATGAGTATTATGTCTTATTTGTAGACAATTACTCAAAATACAAATATCTTTATCTGTTGCAATTCAAGTAAAAAATACTTGAAAAGTTCAAGGAATTCAAGACTGAAGTGGAAAAATAATTGGGTAAAACAAGAGATTAGGGTAAAGCCACATCATCCTTCAATCATAGTTTCTAAAAATGTTTAATATATATAACATTTTTCCAATATATTTTTAAAACTACAATTATTTTAAAAATTACCCTTACTCTTGGGATAAGTACACATTATAACTTTCATTAAAAAAAAAACCACATTATTGGATTGGTTATAAAAATAGTAGATCAAATGACATCAGTAACTTATGTAAAAGAGTAAATTAAATAGGAAAAGGTCAAATTAGTCAGTCATAAATTCACAGGATTGACTATATATGTAAAGATTCTTAGAGAGAGACAATTTTAAATAGACGAGTAAAAAACAGCTAATTGTGTGGTTTCTCCACTACTCTTATGATAGTAGGATATGTTGGGCCTTGTTTTTTCACTGGTTCGATACTTACTTTAGTCTCTACCGAAGAAAATGCGAGACAACTTATTAAGATGAAATTCTATAGACAATGACATCCAAATCTCAAGGAAAAAACTTGTATTTTCCTAAGGGAGGAGGTACCTCTACATCTCCACTTGCAGATATTAAATTATTAAATAAGGAATAGATTAAAAAATTGAAAAACAAAAGGGGATATTATTAAATTGTAGCCATAAAATTAAGGAAAATTTCATTGGGTAGCAGAATTTTCTGTAATATTTATAAATATAGCATTTTAAAAAAGTATTTGCAAATATAGCAGTTTTTAAAAATCCTCATTCATATCAGAGAAATCAGTGATAACTTATAAGATAATCATGATAGGTAACTAGTTATTCTTTCATGCACAAAATATCAGTAAAATTAGTGATTACTTACGTGAAAATCAGTGATCACTTGTGAGGATATCACTGATTACTCATGCAAAACTAGTGGCAATTTTGTCATATTTTAAGTGCGAATTTGAGTTTTTTACTATTTTTACAAATAAGTTTTTTTACTGCTATTTTTATAAATATTGGACCTAATTTTACTATTTTTGTTGAGCCCTTAAAATGAATGGGCACCTCCTCCTATAAGAGAAGTAAATTTTGTCCAAATCGTTATTTGGGAGATTTGTAAAGGAAGAAACCAAAGAATTTACAATGGAAGGGTTTGAACTAAAACTATTTAATTTTAACCGCCTCAATTCCAAATACTTGATTTATAATACAGATATTGCACCTTGCTTCAATAGAATTATCCCAAAAAAAAAAAATATCTAAAAGAAAAATTCCATCGTTGTCATAAATTGGTGCAACAGTGAACTGGGTGCATCATCCTTGGCTATAATTACTTAAACTTTTGATTTTCCATAGTTTTGATAACATAGATTCTCTAATATAAAGAGAACCTTATTAAAAAAATCGCATAATTTGTATTAATAATACATTTCAAAATCTCTTCTATTTTAAGAGAAATTGGGGAAAATAAATCTAATTTGAAAAAAGAACAATAGAAAAGGAAAAATAAACACACACCGTTATGATTGCATAATAATCCTTCAACAAAAAAAATATAGTAAAAAGGGAATGTTAAGACTAAAACAGTTACTATATATATGTATAATCTACTAACCAAGCTTCCATAGAACTGCAAGAAATCGAACGGAAAATAAAATAAAATTGTAAGATCATAGAAAAGGCCTCACTTCCTTGCATGGTTAAACTGTTACACACATTTATCAGTAAGGGTGATAACGATTTCTTTTTTCTGTTTTCTATTTTTATAAGATCGAGCTTGTTGATTAATAATTTCTTGATTTTGTAATCTAATTTTAAAAACGTTTTTAAAATCAACTTTAAAACCTTTATTAGTCAACAAGCTCAACTTTTAGAAACAAAAAACTAAGAACATGATCAAACGGACCTAAAGTATCTCTGCAGTCATCTTTACCTAGGAAATGAAGAATTTCCTTGACACAGCCTTGTGATCCCTTCTTTCATCAAAAGCTAGAATTTCCTCTTCTACAAAAATCATCTAAACATTATTTATAAGGCCTTACTTCCAAAAGGTCCAAAAAGATAATGACTTTCATTCTCTTTGATTCTTCTTGTTATTTCGCAAGCAAAAGAGGCTACTACTCACAAGGAATGAGCCCGGCAGAGGACTCGTGAGGGTCTTCGCTTCTCCACAACTGGGATCACTTTTTCCATCAACTACAAGAGGAATGTTTAATGATCAGCGTTAAAACTAATTCACAAGGCAATCATATTTCATCCACAAACTATTAAATTGGAATTTTTTTTTTATGTAATTCATGATGTTGGATAAAATGTCAAACTTTAGGATAGGATTGAAACTAATAACTAACCAAGTAAAGGTATTCTCTCCTACCAAGAGCAAATCTAGAGCGGGAAATGGTTTCTAGTTTGCACATCTATTTCACATTGTTAGTTTCCTCACCCCTCGTAAAGAGCAAAATTGAAGACTACTAAAAAAAAGTTTAATATTTCCTCTTTTTAAGATTATTTGCAGAAAACAGTTTTTAAGCAAAAATTGGTACCTGCTTCAATCTTTCCCTGGCTCTCTCAACCTGCCAAAGAAAAACAACTTCAAACTATTGGGAAAAGAAAAGGAAGAGTAATGCACTGTTAGGAACCTACGGGAATTATATTGATTATATTACATAATAATAAAGAAAACGGTAAGATAAACCCAAGTAATTCGAGGAAGTTGGATGCCTCCCCTCTTGAGTAAAACTCAAGCCAAAATAATCATCTAATTGCCTAATTGAAATATCACTAGCTCTCGCTATTATAACCAAACTCCCCGAACAAATTTACTATTTAATTACAAATATGCTCCTAACCCTCTAATAGGCAATCCTTACATGCACCAAACATTCCAAGCTTAGAATTGACAACTCAATCTTCTTTTAATGATAAAACAAATAACAAGCAACAGGATACAAGATACAATTAATAACTGTAACTGAGGAGAGTGGTAACCAATTAAACAAAATGTGAACGGTGAAGAACTTGGAACATCCAGACTCCTAGATGTGATGATACTAGCTTGTTGAGCAATAGTTGCCAGTGCTCAGACAAACTCCCCCACTTCCATTGATAAAACTTAGAAAATATATTATATTTTGGGCGACCAATTTGTATTCTGATATATCATTGAAACTTTCAACTAAACATAAAAGTCAGAAGGCTGTCGAATACTATAATTGAGATACAATGATCAATATTGTTATGGGTGAATTTTCATTGGATAGTGAAGCAACCACGTGTCAAGCATATAAAGAGATATGAAATAATCAAACTCTTTATGGAGCACGTGAAAGCTTAATCATTTGAAAAAGCCACGCACGACAGACCTGACCTCCACCACTAGTGGTGAACGTACCATCAGGAATGGTCCGTTGTCGTCTCAATTGTTAAAGACCACAAGTCACAACCATCCAGTTAAAGATGAAGTGTGCGTGAAGACGCATACCCATCTTGATGCAACGTTCACTAAGTATTTAAGTGAGAGGCTCCGCAGCTGCGCTATGCGTACTTACCTCCCACCTCAAAGCAGCGTAAGTGTGCAGCCTCCTTGCATTCCTACACCCAATCAAGAGACAACCAAGGATAAAAATATCGATGTCGACAAGTCAATTTTACGGAGATGTCGAATGTCGATGTCGATGTCGACGGATATTCCGGAAGTGTAGAAGTTAATGTCGATGATGAAATTTTTTATTTTTCAGTATAATTCATATATAACTCTATAATTATAAATAAAAAAATCACTTAATATAAATATAAACTTCAATAAATCTATATTTTTAGATAATTTTTTTAAATTTTATATCAAATTTATTAAGTATTCTAATTAATACACTTACTTGAATATTAGAATTTCAAATTTTAGTAAATAATCATTATCTATTAATAGTTTACATAAAAAACAATTAGCCACTTTAATCCCTCAAGCCCACAATAAAACCCAACCCTATTGCCCACCACTTTCACTTTTACATAAAAAAAACCATAGTTTTACCAAAAAAAAAAAATAGAAGCAGTCGCCCCCTCTCTTTATTTTCTCTTTCTCCGTCTTTCTTCTCAGATCTATATTTTTCTCCCCATCTAACTAAGAAACAAGGAAAAATCATTCAAATTGCCATTGACATGTTGACTATTTCGACGACATCTTGCCGACATTGGCGACATTCTAGAGATATCGACGACATTCCAGAAGAACGACTCCCCCCCCTATCGGTATGTCGGCAACATTGTCGGCGACATTGCCGACATTTTCAACCTTGGATACAACACACGGAAAAAGCCATGTGTGACACGTGGCTTGATGACATCATCCATTTCCACTCATATAAATAGAAGATGGCCAAAAGGTAACTAAGGTTCATTCCTCTTTAGCTTGGCACACTAGCTTTGTTATGCTCTAACATAATCATCGGAGGCTGTTAGACCGGCACCACAACGATGCTACTTTCTCTCACCTACGCAGCTCAATGCCTACGACTCATATAAATTTATTGTTCATTGCACACGTGGAAGTAAGAGCGATGTTGGCGTGAAGCACGTCAGCACGGTCAATTTATTACTGTTTTCATGCAATAACATTTGGCGCCGTATGTGGGAATGTATACTTTATTATGTGCTCTAACATCAAGAATGACTCGGAGAAGTCATACAGAGCACCGTGGTGGTAATAAAGGAGTGGATAACAACATTCCTCGTACAAGAAGGTACCCAGCTCATGGGGATAGAGATCAGGTGCAAGAAGTGGAGCCAGAGAGAGTGAGAGTTGCACCCGTGTCGGATAAGAGGGTGGATGAGTTGGAGGAGCAAGTTCGAGTTGTGAATCGAGACCTTTCAAAAGTACTAAAAATACTCAATCAGAAGTTTGTTGTTGACCACCAAGAATCAAACCCTGGTAATGGTAAAGGTAAGGAGCAAGTGGAGTATGTAGGTGAGTCGCGGACCAACGAAGAAGGTGGCTTGAAGGGGAAGCAGAGGTCGAACAATCGGCATGCTGCCCCATCCCACCTGAATTTTCTTACCATGGACAATAATCCTGATTGAAAGGAGGATCCAACCTCTCCTCAATCAAAAAAGGAAATGTGAAGTCCACCATGGGAAGTACTCAACCTTGGGCGTCGAAGTTAAAGAAGCTTCAAGACGAGCTAGTCACATGAATGAGTACCGAGGTAAGGCTTCCCTTGCTTTCGAATACCTCCTCGAGCAGGTGAAGCCTCCATTCACTGATGACATTATGGCGGTGGATTTACTTGCCAAGTTCAAGATGTCAACCATGTCTACCTATGATGGTTCTAAGGACCCGGTCGAACATGTAGATACGTTCTAGACGTGAATGGAGGTTCAGGGAATCCGAGACGCTATCAAGTGTCGGGCATTCCCCCTCACCTTAGGAGGCTCTGCACGGGGGTGGTACAAACAACTCAAGCCAAGGCCCGTTTCTTCATTTAAGGATCTCACCTGGTCCTTTGTGACTCGGTTTCTTGGAGGAAGAGATCACAAGAAACCGGCTACATATCTCCTAACTATTCGTCAGAAGTGGGGGAGAGCCTACGTGACTACGTGGTGAGATTCAACAATGAAGCTTTGAAGGTGAAAGGTTATAGCGATAACATAGCTTTGACTGCTATGATGGTGGGGCTCAAAGATGAGAAATTCTTATGGTCATTAGGCAAGAAGACGTCGACGACATATACTGAGCTTCTTTCTAGGGCGCAAAAATACATAAGTGCGGAAAGTTGCTTAGTGCAAGAAGAGCTCCAAAGGAATGGGACACTAGAAAACATTTCGAACATAAAAAAAAAGATCGAGCGGAATACACTACCCAGAAGGATGATCGCCATGGGAATGATAAGAGAATGAAGATAAAAGATCGACTTGATAAACAAAGTCTTCCTCCTAGCAAGTTCAAAAAATACAACCCTACTACCATACCAACAGAGCAGCTACTTATGAAGATCCAAGATAAGAATTTGGTTAGGTGGTCGTCAAGGATGAAGGCGGGATCAAACAAGAAAAATAAAGACAAGTATTGTCTTTTCCACAAGGATCATGGTCACACTACCTCCGATTTCTTTGACCTTAAGGAGGAAATTGAAGCTCTAATTCAAAGAGGGTACCTAAAGAAGTTTGTGATGAGGAGGGAAGAAGGTTAGCGCGATGCTAGACCTGAACGAAAATATCAGGACCGAGGTGGTCAAAAGTACTTGGGTGGTGAGCTAAAAACTATATTTGGTGGACCAGCTGGTGGAGAGTCAAGCAGAAAAAGAAAGGCGAGTCATGCCCCACCCAAATTCGAGGTCTTTTCTACTTACACAATGCCTCATCGGAAGCCAAGGATAAACTTTGATGAGGAAGAAGTGGCTGATATCCATCAACCTCACAATGATGCGCTGGTGGTGATTATCATTATGACTAACTTAAGAATTCACCGAGTTCTGGTCAATGGCTGTAGCTCGGTAAATGTACTCTCTCTCAGCGCATTTGAAAAATTAGGAATTGGAAGAGAAAAATTGAAAAGAAGTCCAACACCCTTGGTAGGATTTGGAAAAGAGTAGGTCATCCCTGAAGGAAATATTAAGTTGCCAGTCACTTTCGGAGAAGAGCCCAATACCATCACTAAGATGGTAGAATTCCTTGTGGTTGAGTGCCCATCAGTTTACAATATCATATTAGGAAGACCTACCATCCACGCTCTCAGGGCTGTACCTAAAACTTAACATCAGATGATGAAGTTCCCGAGTAATCAAAGGGGAGCAAAAGGCCTCTCGAGAGTTCTATTACGTAGCTATGAGGGAAGCTTTGCCGGTAAACATGATTGCAATAGAACAATCTAAGGAAGAGGTGTGCAACACCCTGCTTGGCTGAAGAAGCGGAGCAACCTCCCTTAGTAGTCTTGCCAAAAGAGTCCGAGGAAAGAACAATGCCCACAGAAGACATGTAATCTGTCCCGCTTCTAAATGAAGAAAAATGTGTCAAAATCAAGACAAGACTGGGGGTGAGCAAAAAGATGACTTGATAAATTTTTTGAGAGATAATATTGACGTGTTTGTATGGGCTCATAAAGATATGTCAGGCATCGACCCAAAAATTATGGTCCATCGTTTGAATGCCGATCACACCTTCCGACCCATCAGACAGAAACGTAGTGTTCGACCACGCCACGAACGAAGCTATAACTCAGGAGGTAGGAAAGCTTCTAAAGCTGACTTTGTTCGTGAAGTCCACTACCCAGATTGACTATCCAATGTTGTTCTGATTAAAAAAGCTTACCGAAAATGGCATGTATGTATAGACTTCATTGACCTCAACAAGACATGTCCAAAAGATAGTTTCCCCTACCTCAAATTGAGAGCTGGTGGATGAAGCAGGACATGAGATGATGACTTTTATGAATGCATACTCAGGCTATAATCAAATCAAGATGTACGAGCCTAACCAAGAGAAAACATCATTTGTGACAAGTCAAGGGCTTTATTGCTACAAGGTTATGTCGTTCAGGTTGAAGAACGCAAGTGCGACCTACCAACGAATGGTTAATAAAATGTTCGCAGGGCAAATTGGGAGAAACATGGAAGTCTATGTAGATGACATATTGGTCAAGAGCCGCCAAGAAGACCAGCATATCTCTGACTTGAAAGAGACATTTGATGGACTAAAAAGATATCAGATGAAACTTAACCCGGACAAACGCGCGTTTGGAGTAACTTCGGGAAAATTCCTTGGATTCATGGTCCACCCAAGGATGAAAATGTCGCCGATGTCGGTGACATGTCGGAAATATGAAGGTACCGACACTGATAAGGGGGGGGGAAGAATCGTTCTTTCTGAGAATCGGCGATTTGTCGCCGAAATCGATGAGATGTCGACAATATCACCGGAATCGTCGAGATGTCGTCGATAATATTCATCTTGTTACTTGTTGATCTGAGTTAGAGGGAGATTTGAAGACAGATCTGGAAGAGAGAAGGAAGTGGTTGCTGAGTTAGAGAGAGAGAGGGGGGGGGAGAGGAAGGAGGCAGCTGAGATGTTTTTTTGGGGTAAAATTAGGGTTTTTTAAATATAAAAGTGAAAGGGGTGGACTCTAGGGTTTGTTTGGGCTTTTATTTTAGGTTTAGTGTTTAAGTGGCTGATTTGTTTTTGTTTTCAATTAATAATATAGAAAAGTTTACTAATATTCAAAAAATTAAAAAATTATCCAAAAATATGAATTTATTGATGTTTATATTTTCATTAAGTGATATTTTATATTTATAATTATATTATTGTATATGAATTATATTGAAAAATAAAAAAATTCATCATCGACATTAACTTCAACACTTCCGGAACATCCATCGACGTTGACATCGACATCGACATTCGACATCTTCGTAAAATTAACTTGTCGACATCGACATCAACATTTATCCTTGGGTCCACCAAAGGGGTATATAGAGGCGAATCTTGACAAGTTGCGAGCTTTCCTGGACATGGAGTCTCCTAAGAACCTTAAACAATTACAAAGCCTGAATGAGAAGGTAGCAGGGCTGAATAGATTTGTATCAAGGGCGACGAACAAGTGTCTCCCGTTTTTTTTAGTTCTTCGAAAAGGAAGTAAATTCGAGTGGATTAAAGAGTGTGAGAAGGTCTTCATAAAGCTAAAAGATTACTTACGCTCCATGCCCTTACTCTCCAAGCGCTTCTTAGGTGAAGAATTCTTTTTGTATTTGGCTGTGTCAGAAACGGCGGTGAGCTCAGCTTTAGTAAGAGAAGAAGGTGGAGTTCAACTACCTACCTACTACACGAGTAAAGTCATGGTAGAGCAAAGATGAGGTCCCAAAAATAGAAAAAATGGCACTAGCCTTAACAACCTCAGCTCATAGGTTGAAGCCATACTTTCAAGCACATGAGATTGTAGTCTGACAAATCACCCATTGAGGCAAGTGTTGCAAAAGTCGGAAGCGTCAGGTCGATTGATGAAGTGGGCGATGGAACTTAGTGAGTATGATATTCAGTACAAACCTAGAACTGTTATAAAAGGTGAAGTTGTGGCTGATTTCATAGCAGAACTCACACCTGAAAAAAAGGAAACGCACCTAAACCACAAAGAAGTGCTTGGTTATGGCAAAAAACCCATTCCTACCACAAAGAGAAGGGTCCACTTGGACACTCTACATGGACGGATCTTTTAACATGAAGGGCTGCGGAGAAGGCCTTATCTTAGTCTTACCTGACCAAGCCCACATAGAATATACTCTAAGGTTTGGGTTCAGAGCTTCCAACAATGAGGCTGACTATGAACCGCTTCTAGCTGGGTTGAGGTTAGCAAAGAAGGTAGGGGTAAGTCGTGTCAAAGTGCTTAGTGACTCTCAATTAGTTATCAATCAGATAACGAGAGAATATCAGACGAAGGGGGAAAGAATGGCGGCATATCTAACAAAGGTGAAAGAGCTCCTTTACACCTTCGAGTGGTGGGAAGTAAAACAAATACCACGTTCAGAGAATGTTAACGTTGATTCGCTAGCACGTTTAGTGTCTGCGTACGAGACTAAGTTAAATCGTACAAAATTCAATAGCTCAAGCATAGATGAGCTAGAAGCCATTGACATTGACAAAGCACCACCCCTACCTGGATGGATCCGATCATAAAATTCTTAAGGAATAACGAGCTGCCTCTTGATAAGGCTAAGGCACGACGACTTCAACGCCGAGCAACCCATTATATAATGAAAGGAAAAGTGTTATACAAGAGAGGTTTCTCCCTACCACTGCTAAGGTGTCTCCTACCTGAAGAAGCAGACTAAGTTTTGAAAGTTCATGAGGGGGTGTGTGGTAACCATTCAGGAGAAAGGTCGTTGGTACATAAAATTATAAGGCAAAGGTATTACTAGCCAACTTTATATGAAGATACCAAGTTATTTAGTCGAAGGTGCGACCAATGTCAATATTTTTCTATAGTCCCGAGACAACCACCTGAGTACCTGACTAACATCACAAGTCCTTGGTCGTTCACTCAGTTGACCTGATAGAACCCCTCCCTCAAGGAAAAGGTCAGACTAAGTTCGCTATAGTGGAGGTGGACTATTTCACTAAGTAGGTGGAAGTTGAAGCCCTAGCAACAATTACTGAACGTAAAACTACCGAATTCATATGGGGGAATGTGGTGTGCAGGTTTGGTATCCCTTATGTCATAGTCTCAGTCGTTGTGCATTGAACTCAGCATTAAACACTTCAAGTCCTCTCCAGCTCACCCATAGGCTAACGGCCATGTAGAGGCCATGAACAAAATCATTAAGAAAACTTAAAAACGGTTAGACATATTATTAGGTTTATTATAATGTATAGTTACATAGTTAAGGCCCATTAGATTAGACTCTAATGTGTATACATGTATGTGATTAGTAAATGATATGAATTACATTTTCTTCAACTCTTTAGTTTACATAGTATAAGAGCATAAAGGTTCCTAGATTTGTTTGAGAGTTGGTAGGGTGAATTCTTGTTCAAGAGGGTCAAGGTTCATATTTGGGTCTCGAACAAAATTGACCGTTTGTCGACACCACCTTCGTAGGAAGAACTGCCGCCCGCCAGAAAGCATAGTCGTCAATGCATGAGGGCGCGTGGGTTAGTATTTTCTTTTTTTTTGGTAATAGCGTGGGTTAGTATTTTCAGTAAATGTTTGTTCGATTTTGTCCGTCTCGTGATTTCCGACCTATATTGTGGTATTTTTGGGTGAAAATCGTGCTTCGTGGTGAAGAAATCAGGTGTTTTGTGTGCTGTCCAGATTTTCTCTTGACCCTATTTTGATTCAGATCTTTTTTTTAGGATTATTTGCTTGCTGTCCGGTTTTGGTTTTGTGGCCTATCTTTACCATTCGTTTTCTACATATTTGTGGCTAACTCTTTAGCCATTTGTTGGACTATTTTTGTTCATTATTTGTTGCTTTGTGCCAAGTACAAGTCTCTACTAATTTGATAGCTGAAAGAGTGAATCATCAGCCTGCCTCTGCCTCTGGTACTGCTCTTGCTCAATCAGGTAAATCGACATCATGTCTTGTTTCTTCTTCCTTAAAATGGATCATAGATTCTGGTGCAACTGACCATATGACAGGTAATCCTAAATTGCTTTCTACATTCGAACCACACACTTCTTCATCTCATGTTACTTTAGCAGATGGATCCACTACTACTGTTATTGGATCCGGTCAAGCAAAACATGTTCCTTCATTACCCTTGTCTTCTATTCTTAGACTCCTTGATTTGTCATTTAATTTGATGCCTGTCAGTCAAATTACTCGCTCTTTAAATTGTTGTATCTCATTCTTTCTCAGTTATTGTTTGTTTCAGGATCTTACGACGAAGCAGATTATTGATAAAGGACATGCATCTGGCGGCCTCTACATTCTTGACCCTCAGTTTTCTGTTGCATGTTCTAGAGTATCATCGTCTGCTTTTGATACTCATTGTCGATTCGATCATCCTTCTCTTTATATTTTTAAGAAATTGGGTCCTCAGTTTCAGCATTTAACCTATTTAGATTGTGAGTCGTGCCATTTTGCTAAACACCATCGTGTTAGTCATAGTCCACGAGTTAATAAATGAGCATGTTCTCCTTTGGAGTTAGTTCATTCTGATGTTTGGGGTCCATGTCCCATTGCTTCTATGATCGGATTTCGATATTTTGTTATCTTTGTCGATGATTATTTTCGAATGACATGGCTATATTTCATGATAACTCGTACCAAGGTTTTTTCTCATTTTTCTGCTTTTTGTGCTGAAATTCGAACCCATTTTAATATCTCCATAAAAACTCTTCGAAGTGATAATGCAAAAGAATACATGTCATCCACATTTCAAAATTTTATGACTACACATGACATTGTCCATCAAACATCTTGTGTTGATACTCCGTCTCCAAAAGGGGTTACCGAACGTAAAAATAGACATTTGTTGGAAACCGCACGAGGTTTATTTTTCCAAATATAGGTTCCTAAACATTTTTAGACAGATGCTGTTTCTACAACTTGTTTTCTCATTAACCGCATGTCTTCCTCGGTTCTTAATGGTCAAATTCCTTATCACTCTTTGTTCCCCAATAAACCTCTATTTTCTATAAAACCTAGGACATTTGGTTGCGTATGTTTTGTTCGGGATGTTCACCCTCAACTTTCTAAACTTGATCCTAAGGCTTTAAAATGTATTTTCCTTGGCTATTCTCAAGTTCAAAAAGGATATTGATGTTTTTCTACGGTTCTTAATAGATATCTGGTTTCTTCGGATGTTACTTTTTTGAAAAATACAATGTTCTCTCCTTCCGTCTCATACATTTATCTAGAGGAGGATGATAACTTGTTAATTTACACCCCTACTACTGTTATCCACCTCCCTCTGAAGTACCGACTTCTGTCTTGCCACATCTTTGAAGTACCAACTTCTGTTTGTCCTCCCCCACCAATCTCCCTGCCCATGCCTCCCTTTCCTCAAGTGTTTACCCGTCGTCCTCGTCCTGTACCAGATTCATGTCTAGATACCACCGTTCAATAAGTTTCGTCTTCAGATCCTGTCACAGAAGCTGATCTCCTTATTGCCTTCAGTAAGGGGAAACGAACATGCATGTATCTGATTACTTTTTTTGTATCTTATAATAATTTGTCTCCTTTTTTGTGTTCTTTTATTGCATCCCTTGAAATCGTGTCTTTACCTAAGACTGTTCATGATGCCCTCTCTCATTCTGGGTGGCGTAATGCCATGATAGAGGAAATGCCGGCCTTGGAAGAAAATGTAACATGGACTTTGGTCGATTTACCCACTGGTAAGAAAGCTATTGGTTGTAAATGGATCTTTGCTATCAAGGTTAATCCTGATGGATCTATTGCTCGTTTGAAAGCCTGCCTCGATTCTAAAGGGTATGCTCAAGTCTATGGGATTGATTATTCTGACACATTTTCTCATGTTGCCAAACTCATATCAGTGAGATTGTTTATTTCTCTGGCTGCTATATATGGTTGGCCTTTGCACCAATTAGATATCAAGAATGCTTTTCTTCATGGGGATCTTCAAGAAGAGGTGTATATGGAGCAACCACACGGATTTGTTGCTCAGAGGGAGAATGGAAAGGCTTGTTATCTGAGAAAATCGTTGTATGGCTTGAAACAGAACCCTCAAGTATGATTTGGTAAATTTACTTTGGCAGTTGAACAATTTGGCATGAGGAAAAGTACATCAGATCACTCTGTTTTTCATCGAAAGTCTGCGGTTGGGATCATTCTGTTGGTTATGTATGTAGATGACATTGTCATCAAGGAAGTGATTGTGCATGTATTTTATCCCTCAAAACTTTTCTCCATAGTCAATTCTATACAAAGGACTTATGGGCGTTAAAATATTTTCTGGGTGTGGAAGTGACGAGAAGCGATAAATATATTTTCCTTTCTCAAATGAAATACGTGCTAGATTTACTATCAGAAATTGGTAAATTGGGGGCAAAACCATGTAGCACCCCCAATGAATCCTAATTTGCAGCTTACAAGAGATGGTGGCTTATTTGAAGAGCCTACAAGATACCGAATGTTGGTAGGAAAACTTAATTACCTTTGTGTAACTCATCAGACATTGCATATTCAGTTAGTATAGTGAGTCAGTATTTGTCCTCACCCACTATTGAACATTGGAAGGTCATTGAGCATATTTTATGTTATTTAAAAGAGGCCCTTGGACGAGAAATTTTATATGGTAACCATGGACACAATAAGATTGAATGCTTCTCGGATGATGATTGGACCGGCTAAGGAAGATCGAAGATCTACTACCTGGTTATTGTGTTTTTATTGGAGAGAATTTAGTCTCATGGAAAAGTAAGAAGTAACATGTTGTATCACGAACTAGTGCTGAATCAAAATATAGAGCTATGGCTCAGTCAACTTATGAAATGATGTGGATTCGTCAACTTCTTATTGAGTAGGGATTTTCAATGTTGTGTCTAACGAAACTATGGTGTGATAACCAAGTTGCCCTCCATATTGCTTCAAACCCCGTTTTTCATGAGCGTACTAAACACATTGAGGTTGATTGTCACCTTGTTCGTGAGAACATACAATTGGGGCTGATTTCTACCGGATATGTGAAGTCCGGAGAACAATTAGGCGACATCTTTACAAAAGCTTTGAAATGACCACGGATTGATTACCTTTGTAACAAGCCAGGCATGACTAACACATATGCTCCAGCTTGAAAGGGAGTGTTAGACATATTATTAGGTTTATTATAATGTATAGTTACGTAGTTAGAGACCCATTACTTTTAAGCCTAGTAGGTTAGACTCTAATGTGTATATATATATATATGTATGTGATTAGTAAATGATATGAATTACATTTTCTTCAACTCTTTAGTTTACAAAGACCAAACTTGAAGGTTTAAAGGGGCTCTGGGCGGAGAAAATCCCTAATGTCTTATGGGCATATAGAATAACGGCAAGGACCTCCACGAGTGAAACACCTATCTCATGTGCATTTGAGGCGGAGGCGGTGGTACCCGTTGAGATAAGTCTCCCTTCCCCACAAATTAAACACTTTAATCCAAAGATTAATGAAGAATGCCTAAGGGTAAGTCTTGATCTCATAGAGGAGCATAGAGAGACCTCCCGCTTCCGTGTAGTTGAGTATAAGAACAGAGCAACACGCTACTACAACTCTTGGGTCAAACCACATAGCTTCAAAGTGGATGACCTCGTGCTAAGGAAAGTGCTACAAAATACGAAGAACCCAACCACCGCAGCGCTAGGACCCACTTAGGAAGGTCCGTACCAAGTCACTGAGATTATAAGGCTAGGTACCTATAAGTTGATTGACCTCAATGGAGAGGCGTTATCTCACCCTGGAATGCAAAGCATCTCAAGACTTATTATCAGTAATGTCATTGTATTTTTCTTTATGTGGAAGTTTTTCTTATTGTATGAATTTTATCAATAAAAAATGAGAACACGCCTCTTCTACTTCAAAAGTGATTCTAGTTTTAAATACTATAAGAGAGGGGAACCAAGCTACTGCCAAGGATACACCTTAGCTGAAGCTTAGGTCGAACCACTTTAAAATCCCAAAGACTCAATCAAAGCTTTAAGCCTTGTAGCTCTGTTTGAGTAGGGAGTCGACTATAGAGACGTATAACTTGCTACTTTTCTACAAACCTACGTGTTTGAATGTTCAACAAAATCAACAAATGGAAAGTTTAGACCGATTAAAATTCTAAGTTCATTCAGGATGCAGGGCTGCACAGCCACACCTGACGAACAAGACTTAGAATTTGAACGTATAAATGCACTACTTAACTACAACTCTACGTGTTTGAGTATTCAATAAAATCGACAAATGGAAAGCTTAAGCGGATTAAAATTCTAAGTTCATGCATGATGCAAGGCTGCACAGCCACACCTGACTAGCCAAACTCAGAAAATTAAATCTTAAGTTCATCCAGGATGCAGGGCTACACAGCAACACCTGACTAGCCAGACTTAAGAAATTAAATCTTAAGTTCATTTAAGGGCAAGACTACACAACCACCTTGGATAAGTAGACTTAGAACCAAAGATCTTAAACTGATCAAAATTCCAAGTTAACGCGAGAAGCGAGGTTACATAATCATATCTAACCAACAAGACTTGAAGAATAAGAGTTAAGAGGTAAAAGCAACATAAGATAGATTTTTGGGAAAAAGACTTTTGGTCCCTGAGTTTTCAGTTTGTTTACCATGGTCCCTGAGTTTTCAAAACCGACATTTTTACCACTGAGTTTTCGTTTAGCTTACCATTTAGTCCCTGCTGTCAAAACTTTGTTAAATACTTAACAGATTGCTGATGTGGCATTAAAAAATTAATTTTGTTGTTGACATCACATATATTTTAAATGATGTGGCATATTTATTTAGTTTTATATTAATGATGTGGCAAGTTAATAATTTTTAGGGTAAAATGCAAATAAGACCCCTGTGGTCTTTTCAAAATGCATGAGCACCCCCTGTAATTTGAAAATGGCAAATCGCACCCCTGTGGTTTCAATTTTTTTCAATCAGACCCCTCCCCTTCAATGTCAATAATTTTCTTTTAGTCATAACTTCTTCGTTTGAACTCCGATTTGGATGATTCAAGATGTTTTGGAATCTTCATTTTCGGCTTTACATAATCGTCGTTTCGAAACTTTGAAATCATCAATAACCAAAAGAGTTAATGATGTCAATCATACCTAGTGTTTCGATGTTAATAAAATCTTTTATTTATTAATGATTTCAAAGTTTCGAAGTGACATTTTTGTAGAGCCTAAAATGAGGATTCCAAAACATCTTGAATCGTCTAAATCGGAGTTCAAACGAAGAAGTTGTGGCTAAAATAAAATTATTGACATTGAAGGGGAGGGGTTTGATTGAAAAAAATTGGAACCACAAGGGTGCAATTTGTCATTTTCAAAGTACAGGGGGCGTTCATGCATTTTGAAAAGACCACATGGGTCTTATTTGCATTTTACCCTAATTTTTATATTAATATTTTTTTCCCTCTCCTCCATTCTCTCTCCCTCTCCTCCTCTTCTCTGTATCAATGGCGCTTTAATAAGCTCCCAAATCAGTCAAATTTGCTCTGAGATATCACCTCTCCCAACTTGAAACGTCTCCGGTAATAATATCTATGAAGTTTCCATAACCACAACCACCACAAAGCTCATCGCCAGCAAAAGCATCAAACGGTCAAGATCTGAAACACCATAAACCTCATCGGCCGGTGAGCTCATCTCATCATGAACCCCATCGCCGATGAAAGAAGCAAACGGCTCATATATGAACATTTTCGCTTTAAGTCTTCCTGTCCTCTAAACAAACCAAACTCATCTTTTCAATCTTGAATGGAGCTCAATTCTGGCATTTGATTTCTAAATTTTTAGGTCTTTGTTGTAGATTTTGTTCATCAATTCATCTGGGTTCTGCTTCATTTTCTAATTTTCAAACCCTTTCAAAATGGGTTAAGATTTAATGCTCCAAAGAGTGACTTCTTGACAATAAAAATCTCAACTTTTTGGATTACATTCTGGGTTTACCATTTCTTATAAACTTTGTCTATGTGTTTAAATTTATTGATCTTTGATCAGCTTTATGAATTCCAATCATTTGGGTTTATTGAAAAAGATTAATCGTTATAATTCTTCATTGTTTTGAAATCAATATCCTTTCTCCCTCTTTCTCCTTCCCTAACTTATCTATTTTCAGATACCACCATTACTGATCGTATCTTCATCGACTTCTCCCTTTGCTCTGCCAATTTCCTCCCCAATCGAACCACCGATAAAAATGGTGGTGGCGACAGAAACAACAACGATCTCTGCTTCGATTTCATACCTCTAGGCCATCTCATAATCAGCCTTTACTGCCTACTTGTTTTAATTACTGTTTCTAATTTCAAATCTATGTGTATCGGTTCTTATGGTTCTTCTTCCGACGATGAGCTTTGAGTTTTCTGACATTAATGGGTTTGAGTTGTACGATGAAGATATGAGTATGGTGAGAGTTCCAGATCTCTTCGGGTGAGTTTGAGTTTTCTGGTTTTAGTTTTGTGGCCATGGAAATGTGAGATGAAGATAACGAAAGGGGAAGGAGATGAAGTGAGAAGAGAATAAGAGAAAGTAATTAAAAAAACAATTAAATAAATAAAATATTAATATAAAACTCATTTAATATGCAAACTCATTTAAAATATGTCATGTCACTAATAAAATAAATATAAAATAAGTATTTTAATGCCACATCAGCAATCTGTTAAGTATTTAACAGAGTTTTGACAGCAGGGACTAAATGGTAAGCTAAACGAAAACTCAGGGGTAAAAATGTCGGTTTTGAAAACCCAGGGACCAAATGGTAAACAAACTGAAAACTCAGGGACCAAAAGTGTCTTTTTCCCTAGATTTTTATTCACTGAAAAGTTAAAAGTGTCTGAAGCGGTTTCTACAAAGCATGGAAGAGCAAAGAAAGGCGATCATCCGCCTATATGAAACTAAAAGTCAAGGAAAACAAATATAAATAAGTTTAAAGATGGACATGCCCCACCAAACAGACAAAGGGCATAACAGAGCTGTATCTCAGGAAGTCAACAACTCTTATAAGGGGCGTTAAGGAGCGTCTTGATAAAGCTAAAGTCCAACGCAGGATACTTCTTAGATGCGTGATCCAGAGCATAGTCAACTCCATATTCAAAGATCTCTTTCTCCAAATTATCATACTCCCCACAAGCTATAAGCATGGCCTTCACCTCTACTGGATCCTTAGTCTTTGCCTCGAGGTCGTTGAACTTAATCAACGTTTCAACTGAAACTTCTTTCTCTCGAGCTAAATCATTTTGGAGAGACTGGTTCAGAACACGAGCCTCATTCAGTAAACGAGTTTTCTCAGCCAAAGAGTTTTCACAATCACTCAACTGTCTATCGAGGCACTCAAATTCACGCATTTTTCGTATAGCAGCCAAGTTCACTCTAGCCCCCGCCTGAACAAGTAAAATAACGTGTTAGCTACGCAAGTAGTATGAAAAGTAGAGAGGAGAGAGACCATGAGATATGTTAAAGGTTACCTTGAAAGAGTCCCGAATAGCAAGACCAAACAACTGTGTCGAATTCATCGAAACTGCATCCTCCCAGACATCAATCAAGGTTTGCCGAAAGTTAATGGAAATCTCATCGATGTCCCTTTCTAGATCAGCCTAATGGAAACCAAAGTTGTGAGTAAGAGAGTATAAAGGTAGCACGGACCAACGCAAGCAAAAATTTCGGAAAGTAAAGACAAGCTCTAACGAAAGATGAAATAAGACTAATTACAGGTCTTACTCTTCAAGTTTTTAGGCTGGGATGAAGCTACACTTGGTTGAATAGAAATTCTTTTTCTCAAGTAAAAAAAAAAGTAAAAGATAAAAATTGTGAAGAGAAAGTTACCAATCTACAAAACTATCTCAAGTTTTCTCAAAGTGTGGAATGAAAATATGAGAGTTCCACTAATTTATAGTGGGATCAAGTCTTCTCCTAACCATCAAATCGCAGTAAGTAAAAGTGACGCCTCGGATTACATAGAAGAAGATGGTCATTAATGTATCACTTAACAAGGACAATGATACAAGGGAATTCAATAAGAGCTTTGATAATAAAAAAAATGGTGGTTGGAGGCATTTGAGATGATTTTTACTGAAAATTACTCACTTTGAAGAGCACTCCTAAGCAGTAGTGAGCCACCTCAACCCGACTCGGGAGTAGGGGGCCACTGTTATGGGTGAAATTTAAGTGGACAGTGAATCAACCACGTGTCAAGCATATAAAGAGATGTGAAATAATCAAACTCTTAAGAAGAAAGAAGAATATCTTAGAGGTTTATAGAATTCTCTAGATGCCTCTAGAGAATTCTTGTATATACTTGATCTAGAATTCTCTAGAACCCTCTAGAGAACTCTTGTATATACTAGGTCATCTCTAGAAACCTCTAGAGAATACTTTCATATACTAGACCCTTGTATATTATTCATTTGTGCTCTAGAATGTTCTAAGAAGTCCATGTAAAGTAAGACATTAAAATGTTCTAGACCTAGGAAGGATCTAGAGGAGCGATCTCCACCGTTAGATTGTGTTAATCCTAGCCATTGGCTAAGGAGGTGGAGGCCTATATAAGGAGGAGTTCTCATTCTCCTCAAAACATCCAAGAGTTCAATAATTGTAAACATTCTCTAAGAGTGATACAATCTCATTCACTCAAACTCTCTGTAGCTTTCTCTTTATTAAGCCACTCTTCCACCTAAAGTGAGCGAGTAAGGCTGACTTAGAAACTTTAAGTTCCCAAGAAGTGTTCTAATTGCCGCACGAGGGTTAGTTGATCATTAAACTCGTGACAACATGTAAGCTTAATCATTTGGACAAGCCACGCACGACGGACTTGGTCTCCACCACTAATGGGGAACGTATCATCAGGAATGGTCTGTTGTCGTCTCAATTGTCAAAGACCACAAGTCACAACCATCCAGTTAAAGATGGAGTGACAAGCACGCAGGTGCGTAAAGACGCGGACCCATCTTGATGAAACATTCACTAAGTACTAAAGTCTCCGTAGCTACGCTATGCGTACTTACCTCCCACCTCAGAGCAGTGTAGGTGCGCAGCCTCCTTGCATGCCTACACTCAATCAAGATACAATACATGGACCAATCCTTGTGTGACACGTGGCTTGATGACATCCATTTCCACTCCTATAAATAGGAGATGAGAAAAGGCCAAAAGGTAACTAAGATTCATTTCTCTTTAGCTTGGCACACTAGATTTGCTTTGATCTAACTTAAATATCGAAGGGTGTTAGGCCGGCACCACACCGATGCTACTTTCTCTCTTGCGCAGGTGAGTGCCTACGCAGCTCAATGCCTACGTTGCCACCGCCTACGCGGATTATCGCCTCCGACTCATTTAAATTTATTGTTTGTTGCACACGTGGAAGCAAGAGAGGCATTGGCACGAAGCACGTCAGCACGATCAATGTATTGCCATTTTCAAGCAACAACAAATATATTGAAAAAATCGTTTGTCTTGAATAAATTATTTCACCAAACAAAAATCATTAAAGTTTATAAGAGATAGCTCTTTATGGGATGATTTTTACCAGGAAGTATATGATTTTCAATGAAACTAACAACCCACGCAAAATTAAAGGTACCCAAAAAAACACGCCCCCAGAAACTAAACACAAAATGCCTCCAGTTGGATGAAATAGCTGAAGGGTAAAAACAAAAAGAATGGAGAGCAGAGGACCAATTAGAAGCATGAAACTTGGCTAAATCCCACACTTCCTTCCAATCCAAAGTTTTGCCATTAAAGATTCTCCAATTCCTTTCCTTCCATATTCTCCATGACATGACAAGGCTCTAAAAGCATTGATCCAAAGTATTTTAGTCTTTCCTTTGAAAGTGGATTGAGAGAGGATAGCTTGATATTGCTCGCATCTGCTACTGGGTTTTTGCACAAAAGCATTGTTAAAGAAAAGTTAAACAGACTCCCAGAAGAACCGTGGACAGAGATCAAACAAGTACTAAAGCATTTAGACGGTTTTAGTAGTTCTGAACCAACCTATGCAAGAAACTTTGCCAGTTTACAAGAATAAAAATAAATAAACAAAGTCCTTGCAGCTCAAAATAAAAGACTTTTTTTTTTTTATCAAACCTTGAAAAATTCTAATGATTTTGAAACTTGTCAATGTGAAATCATACCATATACTTCCAGGGCTAATGATTTTAATGATCATTCAATTACCACCAAACCAATTCCCACAATCTATCAAACATGTACATAAATATTAAAGCCAATAATGATACCATAAAAGAAACTAAACAGGATTAACATAGGGGCTTTTGCATACATAGCAGATTTTTTAACATGTCAATTATCATCTTCTCAACTGTCATATCAATTATTAACGCGCTAAAAAATTCTCTATTTATAATTTTAAAAGTGCTAAACATCTAGTAAACATTATTACAAACCAAATTATATTACCTTGTCATTCAACAACCGCTCATTCTCCTCCTCAAGTCTTGCAGCTAATGTCTCTAAATCAAGTTGATTTGCCTAAAATCCACAAAAAACAAAGATAAAATGTATAGAATAAGGGGAAAAAAACTTCATTGGGCGGCAAATTTTTATACAATATTTGTAAAAATATCAATGCAAACGAGTATTTACAAATATAACAATTTTTATCAAGTTTAAAAATGATAAAAATGTATAATTCAATGTTTATCACTAATAAAACCAATCAAAATTTGTTATATTTACAAATATTTTGTTGAGCTTTTATTTTTATAAATATGCTAAAAAAATTGCTAGATTTACAAATGCCGGAAAAACAAAAGAAAAAAAAAACGAAAGATTCACCAGCTTCCTTTCCCTAGATCTCGCAGCGGATAACCTGTTCTTAATCATCCTCCGTTCAATCCTCTGCCTTTTCTGCGTTTCGTCATCCAAAATCCCCTTCTCTCTCTTCCTTCTTCTCTCTCCTTCCTCATCTCCATTTTCAAACGCAACAATCGCCCCTTCAACCCTATCCAGAGCTTGCAAAGGAGTCAATGGGATTGGAAATACTTCTCCGCTCAGATTCCCAGTCTCCGAAATCTTCACATCCTCTGATTCTGATTTTGATTTTGATTTATCCTCCAACGTAATCGTTTCTTCAAGAACCTTCTCCTTCAACTCTATCTCTACGGAAGCCCTAGATGAGTTATTGGAAATGGAATTGGAGCCATAGCGATTAGGATTTTTCTGTGTATTGTTGAGATTAGTCACTTCGTCGAAGATAGATTCAGTTTCGGTACATGAAGAAAATGAGAAAAAGGAAGAAAATGAAGTAGAAGAAGAAGAAGAAGAAAGTTGGTGAATTTGGGGATTTGTGGAATTGAAAGAAGCCATGGCCAGGAGAGAGAGAGATTGAGAGAGTGAAGGAAGGGAGGGAGTGAGTGATGATGAAGAAAGACATTTGGCGGGAAAATGGGGAGTAAAATGTGTAATGCTATGTCGCTGTCACAACTTCTAAAAAGAGATTTTTTTGCAACTTAGCCTTATTTTTTAAAGTATATACAAGTATATGTCCAAACGTTTGAAGTATTTAGCAAAATGTTCTTTTTTTTTTTTAAATTCGGGGTTCAAGACCCGTCTTTAGATACGTGGCAACTTAAAATCCGGTGTTTAAAAACAGTTTGTACACGTCACGTGAAGTCCGGTCTGACCGGACTTTAGCCAAAGACTTTTAAGTTGACTCTATGTAATTAAATGACTTTTTGCAACTTAGCCTCGTTTTTTAAAGTAAATAAATACATGTCCAAACGTTTGAAATATTTGGCAAAATGTCATTTTTTTTTTTGAAGTCCGGGGTTCAAGACCCGTCTTTAGATACGTGGCAACTTCACTTGAAGTCCGGTTTTAAAGACCGGACTTTGGTCAAAAAGGATAAAGACCGGACTTTAAATTGACTCTATGTAATTAAAAAAAAAATTAAAGCTAATGTTTGTTTGATTTTAATGTTGATTTTAGACTTTTTTCAATCTGTCAAAAAATATGATGAAATGAGCAAACGTCCCCAACTTCCAGCCACTTACGTCGTCTCCTTAAAAGTTAAAACCCATTTTTAAACTCAGTTTTGTATAGTTTACTCTACTCTTTAACTATTTGATTTGCTTATGTTTTATTGATTGATTAACTATGGCTTCTGGTTTACCCTTTGTGTTTGTTTTCGTAGCTTTGTTTCTTCTCTTTCAACTTGTAAACGGTAATGATTTTGGTTACCTATTTTCTCCTTTTCTCTCGCCCATTTTCGGTTAGTTTCTGACCTTCTCATTTTTTAATGGGTATTTTTATTGGATTTTTTGAAATTTCCAATTTTTTTTTTATGTGGGTTATTTATTTTATGACTTTTGATGAAGTGGGTCGTTAATTTTTCCTTGAATTAATGGATGTGTGTTCTTGATTTTTTGTGGTATTAGAAATCGCAGAAAATGTCGGTAAAAAAGTTGAGTGTGGAAGAAAACTCTATCAGATGATGATATGACCATTTAATTACGGATTTTTTTTTGTGATGGGCCGGTTTTCTCAAAGTATCTATGAGAATGTCCAAAAGTTAAAAGTATTTAGGTAATTGTCCATTTTTTGAGAAATTGGGTGTTTAAAACCCGTGTTTATCATTTATTTTGTGAAGTCCGGTTTTCAGTCATGCCACCCGAACGCAACATGTATTAAAAACGGGTTTTAGAAACCTGTGTTTAAGTAAATTTTTTTACTTGGTTTAAACACGGGTAACCCGTGTTTAGGTAAATTTTCACTTGAATTAAAACACGGGTTTCTGAATTTTTCACCTTGTGAAATGGGTTTCTAAAACCAGTTTTTAGGTGATATTTTCAAGGGAAATTTCATTGGGTAACAGAATTTTTAGCAATATTTATAAATATAGCAGTTTTAAAAAGTATTTGCAAATATAGCAGATTTTTAAAAACCCTCATTCATGTAATCAGAGATATCAGTGATAACTTATAAAATAATCAGAGGTAATCAGTGATTCCTGCACAAAAATCAGAATATCAGTAAATCAGTGATTACTTGTTGATTACTAGTGGCAATTTTGTAATATTTTAGGTGTGAATTTAATTTTTCTGCTATTTTTGCAAATATGTTTTTTTACTGCTATTTTTATAAATATTGGACCTATTTTTGCTATTTTTGCAAGAGCCCCTATTTTCAAATGGACCCATGTTGAGTTCTAAAACCCGTTTCTAGGTGATATTTTCAAATGGACCCGTGTTGCATTTTTTACCTTTTTAAATTATCTTATTTCTTTGGGTTTTTTTGGTAAAACTTTTAACTTTTTTTTCTTTTATTCTTTTTAGGGGTTTTTAAAAAAAATCTCAATTTCCTTTTTGTCTTCTTGTTGAGTAATATGAATTTGATTAAAATTGAAATAAATTATTTAATGAAAATGAAGTAATATATTAAAACAAAAAAGTGCAATAATATTTAGAAACACAGCCCAAAATCTAAAGTGAAAAAAAGCATGACAACTAACGATGCCCCTTAGTCCCACATGGAGGTCGTCGTCGATCACGAAATGGACGGGGTCCACGAGCGCCTCGACCTCGAGTAGGTGGTACATCTGCCTCGATAGCAGGTGGCGCATCTACTGAGCGAGGAGGCTGAAATGATGTGAATGAAGAACCGGGAGTGGGAATCATACAAAATATCGATGTAAAAGATGTGGAGGGACCAGCACTCGATGAAGGAGAAAACATAGATGGACCAGCACCAGAAGAAAGGGAAAACTGAGTCGGTCCCACAGCCGATGGCTCCATATCAACCGTTGCTGGCTCCATATCTGGAAGATTCACATCATGATCCTCAGGTTGCACAGGAGCACGAACATTATTTCTTCTGGCGCGTGGACGACCCCTTTGAGGAGGGGGATTGTGACCATGCTCATGGCGTACCCGATAAACTGTCCTCAGATTAGACACATTCCATCGTATTAGAGCATAAAATAGGGTCTTCTAAATTGGTACCGTGTCTCTCTGAAAGAAAAAGAAATAAAATAAATAAAATTTAATAAGTTAATTTACGTAAATAACTCAAATAAAACTTTCATTACTCACCACATAGGCTAATGACGCCCCGTATCGAGTGATGAAGCGTCGAGTAATCGAATAATACTACCTATAATATCCATCATCAACATCCACATACCCCTCAGCATCTTGATATCCCTCTACAATATGATCCAAACGGGCATCCCAAAGGGCCAATTCCACACACAATAGATCTCTCCAATTAGCAGTGTGACGTCCACGTAAATCAAATCTGTGCAGTCTAGGATCGGTATTGCACAGTTCAGGAATCAGTTGGACCATGCCAAACTGTCTCATGACTCGATCTAGAAAATACCACTCTGCTACGAAGAAACAGATGAAGGGACTCCGGGTCCGCCAAACTGCTTGCCTAGTAAGGCAATAAGCTGGCAAAAATGCCATAATGTTCTCATCGTATGGCTCTCAAACAACCTGCAAAAATAAAAATAAGTTAGAATTTGAATTACATAATATATTAAAATTAAATAGGCAATTAAATAACCCAACCTGATCTACCTGAAGTTGATCTAACATATACCGGTACTGTACCAATACATGAAAGGAAGACTCTAGTGCGTTTGTCATCCTTCCACCTATAATTAAAGGTATAATAAATATAATTATAAGTGTGGTAATATAATTATTAAATAACTAATAAAAGAATAATGTTATGAAATTAACATACCGATAACCAAGAGGACAGTCACCTATCATTTCCAGTTTACCCAATCGGCGTGGTGCAATACATGAAAATCTATCCCAAGCCCATATCTGTAGCAATACTAATGGGCCAGCAATCTCCATAGCCTCAGGTCGAGATACCTTACATAACTCTCTATAGAGTCATGTAAGACATGCTCCACCTTAGCTGTACGTACCCGCAACCTCAAAATATGTCAGTAGCTGTAGATACATCATGTGAATAAGGGTGCACTATTTATCCGGCATAAGTACACCCCTGATCAATGAAAGAATATACGCTCGAGCATATTTCTGAATCGCCATCTCATCTGCATCGGGAGGCATAAGAGCAAAATCCCTAAACTGAGTAGTCAACCACGTCAGGCGCAAGCGTTGCCCTTTCATATCCCCCATCACCAGGTGTGAAGCTTAACAACCCAGTGCATAAATCCTGCCATCCCAATCCCATCTCGCCAGTCACTGGTAATCCATCAACAGTTAGACCTCGCTGAACATCGATGTCCTGAAGCGTGACTGTACACTCTCCAAACGGCATATGAAATGTATGTGTCTCGGGTCGCCATCGCTCCACTAAAGCAGTAATGAGATGCCAATCAAGAGTGATGAACCCGATATTGGCTATCCCATAGAATCTGGCCTGTCGTAAGTAAGGGTCAATATGTTAGTCATATGTGTGATTCTCTACTGAGCGTGTAATCGCGGCCTCACGACGTACACATGCTAAAGCATCTGTATACTTGTCATTCCATACCAACTCATAACGATGCGAGCGCTGTGTACGAAGTACAGAAGAATTTAATGGTCCGGGATTAAGAAAAGCCACAATCTGTACACATTTGTATAAAATATTTGTATTTAGGACATAAAAGTACACTTAGAACACAAAAGGTAACCATCTGGAAAAAAACATTTGTATTCAATGTTATAAAAGGGACATAATTGTTCACACGTAAAATAAGAACATAAAAGAACATTAAAAGAAAATAAAGATCACATAATAAAAGATATGATAACAACTAAAACTGTGATGTACTAGGCTGAGACTGAGACTGGGATTGAGACTGAGAACGAGATGGACATGTACATCGATTGTGACCATCTTTTTGACATACAATGCATCTTTGTTTCACCACTGGTTCTCGTATGTCCATCTCATTGTGGATCCGAGTACTGCGAGGTCTACCATATTCTGTTCCCACATTAGGAGGAGCATGGACAATCACGAAATCAGGCACTGTCCACTCATCTCTGTGAGGAAGAGGCTCAAAATGTGGTGTGTAGATTGCCTTGTAAGTTTCTAATCGATAATATGGATCAATCAGTTCCTTGTAATCAACTCGATTTTCGATGCACCCGACAATGACATGGGAACATGGAATCCCGTACGTCTGCCAGTTGTTACATGTACATGTTCGTTCATCCAATCTAACCACGTGTTTGTTTCCACCTGCAGGACTATTCGAGTGTAAACCAGTCCTAACATAAAAAATCCCTCGTATTCGACAAAATGTGGTCACGACGTGTTTGCTTGCACTTTCCTCCCATTCTTTTATTTTACGCATTGCGTACCTTAAGGGAACATAATTCAATAAATATAAAATTAGTATGCGATAAAATTTGGAACGCCTAGGTAGAACATTGATATTTACCTTGTAAATTTTTCTTCTCGGTTTATCGCATCTTGTGCCTCAGATCGTCGGGTAGTAAAATATGTGATAGTGCGATAAAAAGTCATCTCCACCAATGCAGTGATCGGTAATGAACGAGCACTTTTTAATACTCCATTGATGCATTCTACATAATTTGTAGTCATCCACCCATACCGATGAAAGCCATCATGTGCTCGAGACCATTTTTCCGGGGGAAGATTTCTGAAAAACTGCATCGTATCCTCGTTCATCCATTTTAAATCATCCATTGCCTTCTCAAACTTTTTCACTTGGAATTCAGAGCCGATACGATAAACTATATTTTTCATCAAACTGCTCTTAAATCTCTCATTAAAATTGCTTGCAACATGGCGCAAACAAAATCTATGATATGCTCTCGGCTCCACCCAACCATTACAAGGGTTGTTAACTGCAGCTATAATACCTGCGTGTCTATCAGACATCAAACAAATATCATCTCTGTCAGTAACTCGATGACGTAAATGGTACAAGAACCATCCCCAAGTATCAGCACTCTCCACAGCAACGACACCATATGCAAGCTGGAATATATGACCATCTGCATCAAGGGATATGGCTATCAATAATTTTCCTTTATACTTTCCATATAAGTGAGTCCCGTCAATTTGTATAATAGGACGACAATGTTTGAATCCCTCTACTAATGGTCCAAAAGCCCAAAATATACTCTTGAAGTATGAATTACCCATGAATTCAGGAATAGAGTTAAGCCTCCACTCAACCTGGGTCAAAGGATTCATTTGCTTCAAAATGTGCATGAAATATGGTAATAGCTGGTATGATGTCTCGTGTTCATCAAAAAGTCGCACCCGTGCTTTCCTTCTACCATCCCACACCTTCCAGTAGCTGACCGCATACTTATATTTATCTTTCAAAAATGTTTGCAGTAGAACAATTTTTACTCCAGGTTCAACCCTCTCCATATTTAGAACATCCATAGCGATGATAGAAGCGTCTAACTGAGTATGACATTGATTCAATCTAGAAAAAACACATGTGTGTGGAACATTGAACTGCGTAACCTCAAACCTACCAGATCTTTTCCTTAGACCGACACGGAGTCTCCACCCGCATCCATTTTCATGTTGCTTACATCTAACAACCCAAGCACTTCTATTCGACTTAACCACCTCAATTAATTGATACTTCATAATGCAAGTTGTCTTAACAGCATATTGAAGCTCCTCCTTCGTATCATATATAGATCCTTTCCTCAACACATCAGAGCCATCATCAAACCCTACATAATCGTGAGGGACTGTCTCGAATATGGAATTAATGACGTCCATGTCTAACTGAGTGTAAATTGACGAAGGGGGTTCATGCTCACAATCACCCACATTCATATCATAATCACCCTCGTCATCAGTCAATGTACGGACATCTATGTAATCATTGGTTGCTAATATATCATCAAATCTACTAAAAGGAAACTCTGATTCAAGTCCGACATCTCCTAATGGGGGATTGTTATCTATGTTTTCCATAATGTAAACTGAAAAAAAATAACGGCGATATAATTTATTTATTATTCTATCATATGATAAGACAAATATTTAAAGGCCAACTACTAAAATAACTTATTTTTACATACTAATTACTGAAAATTAAAACTTTTCAAAAATTACTAAAATATTATAATTATAGTTCAATAATTAAACTAAAAAAAGTAAAAAAAAAATTAACAAGTTCATTGATCATGCATATTATTTACATGCATACTATTTAAAACCCTAATTCACATAATCATGCATACTATTTAAATCATAATTCCTATAATCATGCATGCATAATATATATTTACAACTAAACCTATTTTACGAAATGTCGTACCTAAAGAAAGCAAATTCTATGATATATGCATAGCCCTAAACACTAAACTCTAAAACATTATATTTCCTATAATCATAACCCTAAATCCTAAAACATTATATTTCCTATAATCATAACCCTAAATCCTAAAACATTATATTTCCTATAATCACAATATTATAAATTTTTTATTGTTTATAGATTAAATAAAAGCATATTTCTTATGATCATGTATAATATACATTTATGATTAAAAATATATACAATTTTTTTTTATTAAAAATGCAAATATTCTTAATTCCATGTTATTATTGCGCAAATAATATATATTTATTATTGAATATCTATGTATATTTTTTACTTAAACATAATAAATTTGAAACTAACCAGTGGCTGCAAAATTACAATTATCACCGAAAAATAACCTCGGGTCGTCGGGATTGCCTCCTGAAACTTACAAAAAAATGCAACTACAATTTATAAAGAAAAAAACATCTTCCAAGCGAAAAGGATTGAAATGATGGAAAACAATAAAAAAACACTTAACCTTACAGATTTAAAAACTTATCAAACCCATAGGAAAATGCGTACAAAGATGGCCAAAAAAACACTTAAAAATAGCCTGAAAATCAATTAACCTGAAAAAGAAACAACAAAATCATGCATGTTAGAGGGCGGAATTGAGTCATAAATCAACAAAAAACAACAAAATATCTCCAAACCTCCACTGTCACCGCCGCTCACCTCCATACCGCCACCGTCGTCTGAAAGTTGGAGAAAAGATAAAAATGGGTTGAAATGTGAAATGAATTAACCTGAAAAAAAATAACGAAATCATGCATTTAGAGGGCGGAATTGAGTCATAAACCAACGAAAGATCAACAAAATATCTCCACAAACCTCCACTATCACCGCCTCCAAACCACCGTCGTTCGTCTGAAAGTTGGAGAAAAGATAAAAATTAGGGCTCACGGATGGGGGAAGACGAAAGGGCTGTTTGGATTTTAAAAGGGTTGAAGTCCGGTAATGTTACTACCCCCAGACTTTACCATTCTGGGGGAGTAAATGTGGGACGAAGTCCGATTTCCAAAACCGAACTTCATTAAAAAATTTCCTGCCCCAGATTTTATCGTTTTGGGGGAGTAAATGTAGAACGAAGTCGGATTTTAAAGATCGGACTTCTATTTAAATACAACTACCCCCAGCTTTACAGATCTGGGGGGAGTTATTGTGGGATGAAATCCGGTCTTTGAAACCAGATTTCAATTAAAATCCGGTTTTAAAGGCCCGTTGTTTGCCATCTGGAATTTTTCACTGAACACGGGTTTTAGAAACACGTTTTTGAGTTGACACATAGGCAAACACGGGTTTTAAAGACCGGACTTCGTGAAAAATGGACATTCTCCCAATTACTTTCAGCTTTTGGACATTCTCATAGATACTTTGAAAAAACTGGTCATTCAGCAAAAAAGTCCGGTTTAGGCCCGTCTAGGAAAGCTTTTAAAAGTGTTTTTTAGGGTTACTTTGGTACAACTTCTCTTAAAAGTGTTTTGAGTGAAACTTTTTAGAATAAATATTAATTAAGTGTTTCATCTAAAAACATTTGAGTATACTAAAAGGTGTTTTTGGAGAAAATATTTGATTTGTGATTCTTCTAAAAATATTTATAAACAAGTATTTCACAAAATACTTCACTCAAGTGTTTTTAGATGAAATACTTAATTAGTATTTCTTTTAAAATGTTTAACTCAAAACATTTTTCGGGGAAGTTATACTAAACGGATCCTTAATTGTTATAAAAAACGCTTTCTTATTTAAAAACACTTATAAAATTTATCCCAAATGGACCCTAGTATATTTTCCACTCATTAAAGTCGTTCACTTGATGAGAAATTTTTTTCACCAAAAACCTCTCCATCTGTTGTGATAAATACTTCTAAACTATTTTTAAGCAAATACTTCTAAACTATGTGGGTTGTTTATGATAAATATACACTCGAACTATTTTTTTAAATAAATATTCCCTTAAACTTTTACTAGTGTTTAAAACAAACATGTTCATTTACGTCTGTTGGATTTTCTATTTCACTGAATGCGCGTGTGACCAAATTGGATGATATATTATATAAAAGTCTCGGTTTAGCTTAAAATTTTATCTTAAGAAGATGAGTCACACGACTTTCAGCTCTGCACCTCTATAAATTGTAAGTTTCTTGCTCTATAAATCTAAAGTCAAGCTAAAATAACAAAAATTCATGGAAGAATATGCCTAATTTTGCACGTGTCAAGTCACACGTGTGGAAAAAGAAATAAAAATTAAACGGATGTAACATATTTGCCTTAATCACTTATAAAAGTTTAGGGGTATTTTCTTTCTAAAAAAAAGTTTGAGGTGTATTTATCACAACCTACATATTTCAGGGAACTATCTGCTTAAAAATTAGTTATGGGAGTATTCGCCACAACATGTATAGTTTAAGGGGTATTTGCTAAAAAAAAATAGTTCAGTGGGGTAGTTGTCATAAGCTACATAGTTAAAAGGTGATGGGGTAGTTGTCACAAGAAACATAGTTCAAGGCTGGTTTTTGTTTTTTTCTCCTGTTCTTTAATATGTATTAAAAAAAAGTTCTCATTAACGAGTTATGTCATAACATAGTAATCTAAAAATGTCATGTATTTAGTTGCCGAACATTTGGATTTCTTGCAAATGAATCCCATATTCAATCAATGATATCAAACAATTAAGGTGCTTGTAAATCTAGCAAATATTTTTGTGATATTTGTTAATTTAGCATCTTTATTATAAAAAAATTGAACACATCAATTAATGAATATTATGATTATTGTCAATGTAAGTCAATGATAATTACGTGAAAAGATTATTATTTATCGCAATCAATCAGTCATTTATTATAATTAATTCGTGATTAGCGAGCATGTCTTTTAAAAACATAATGTTTGCAAGTACTATTTTAAAAAATGGGCAGTTACTGAAGTAGCATATTTTTACATGTTAGTTACTAAAATGTCAAAACTTTTTAAAAATTAATCAAATGACGTTTCAGTTGTTCAATAGATTTATTGAACTATTGAAAAGTCAGAATTTTCTAAATAGGAATTTTAGTGTGAATTTCTTCTAGGATTTTTTTGGGGACATTATTTTTATTAAAAGATTTGACATAAATATTAGTAATTTGAAACTATTTCCAAAAATATTGTTGTTTTTATGACTGGGCGTTGACTAGATGAGTTGATGCTAATGTGGCATGCAAAATTGTCTGTATAACACACAATTTACATCTGTACAACTTGAGTAAAATCGTCTATACAACAAACGATTTTACTGTGACTTAAACCAGAAGTTTTTCTTCTTTCTCATTTCATGCTCTACTTTCGTAGACAAATTACAGGACTATTACCATTTTATAAACTTATTCCAGAAATATTTTCATATGGAAACTTATTCCAAAAATACTCTAAACGATTTAGAGCATTTCTTGCCAGCGTGTAGTTTGGTTGTCTAGTAGACTAAATCGTGTGTAGAACAAACAATTACGATGATTTAAGGGTGGTAAATAATTCCTTGTAAATTGTTTGTAGAACAGACGATTTCTTGTATATTGTTTGTTCTACAGATGATTTAAGGAATTGTCTGGGAGGTTAATAACCTCTTTTAAATCATTTGTATTGATTTATATTTTTTTTCTAAATTGTCTTGATTTTTTGAATCGGAGGTTAACATAAATTATTAACAAATGAGAACGATAGATTTTTTTTTATACATAGTTAAATTAATTCTATATGAATTTAGAAAGACCGAGAACTTAATTACGATAACATAACATTAGAAAAAGATGTTTCAGTTTCAAAATAACTAAAAAATCATAGACAAAACAAAATAAATATCTAATGAGTGCCACAAGGAGGACGTCGCTTATTACGTGGTGGTTGTTGTCTCTGTGTTATCGTTGCCCGTCCCCACCCTATCTCAGTGCTCGTCCTCGCCCTCGCCCTCGCATCTGTTGTGAGCTTGATGCCTGCATATGTGAAGGGCTCTGCTCCATCTTGTTCACCATATCGCTGCATAATAAGAGTAGAGGGCCCCGCCTCATCATCAGAACTATCACACTGAACAAGAGGTGTAACTGGAGGTGGTATGGTGTAGGACCCCGTTGTCAACATCATGACGAAGGGGGTAGTATGAAGTAGAGAATGTGGGAAGGTGTATCAGTTGACGTCATACTATCGAACTCCTGATCAATATCAACTGGGTCGGGTGCACGTGGTCGTCTCCTCCACCGAACTCTCCTAGGTGCATTTATATATGCGATAAAAATCATCAGCTTGTCAACTGCTCATTACATATAGCTCGAATATGAACGAATTCGTAAGATCTTGAATACGAGAAAAGTCTAACGTCTATAATGAAAAAAACATGATTAGTTGATAAATAAAAAAAATACATAAAGCATAGAATATTACCATAGAATGAATAGTGGTACCCTGTCGTGTAATATGTCGTCTAGTAATAGAACGATACCACATAAAGTATCCATCGTGCACATCTAAACCCCCATCCACGGGCTCCCCAATAATAATATGATCTCTACGTGAACCCCCATCCCACTTTCAATTATAAATCTTCCACACGAGGGTCGGTCATATTCTATCCCTTCTAAATCATCGACCACATAACCATTAGCAAATAATAAAACCCCAAGACTGTTTTCCACCATACTTAGTCCAACTACTTCACCCTATTTTAAATAACAAAAAACATCAATATATTGTTCACTATGGCTACCATAACTGGAGGATAACCATAATACAAAGCACATAAAACAACAAAAACAAAGACTATATAGACTTTATTCAAACACATTCATAAAAAAAAAATTATATTCATTTCCTAAGGATCGTCTCTAACAGAAATTTCACAATTACAACAAAATGTTCATACAAAAACCACCAATAAACTCAATTATTAAGGAAAGTAATAATCCAATTAATTTTTGTTCATAAAAAAAACATAATTGAGTTGGTTAAAAAAAACAGTGAGCAATTAAGCAACTTAATTGAAAAACAAATTAAAAAAACCACCAGTAAACTCATAAAAAAAAACGTTGGTGAGCAATTTTTGTTCTTCAATTAAGTTGTAAACTCACCATATTTCAAGACTAAAGTATAAGATTGTATTAAAATTAGTGAGCAATATTTGTTCTTCATAAGTTGCTTAACATAGATGAATGAAAATGAGAAGATAAAACTTACTTTTCGAGTTTCTTTTACTCTTTGTATTTAACCACCACTACCGAAAATTAAGTTCAACCGCCGGATAAGGAAGCAATGACGCCGGAAAAATAATTTCCTGAAAATCCCCCATAAAAAAAGAAAAAGCTAAGATATGATGAACTTACTGGTGAAGAGCTGTTGGGATGAGAGATTTTAGTCAAAAATCGTAAGATTAGATGACCAAATTGAAGGAGAGAATAGCTGAAAAAATCGCCATGCCTAGGGAATGAATAAGACAGAGGGTTCTTTAGTTGAGACTAAATCGTCTGTTCTACATACGATTTCACGTATTTTTGGAAAATGTTTCATATTTGCGGTAGAATTAGGATTCGTTTGGTACAACTTCCCCTAAAAGTGTTTTGAGTGAAACTTTTTAGAATAAATATTAATTAAGTGTTTCATCTGAAAACACTTGAGTATACTAAAAAGTGTTTTTTTTGAAGAAAATACTTGATTTGTGATTCTTCTAAAAGTGTTTATAAACAATTATTTCACTTAAGATACTTCACCCGAGTGTTTTTAGATGAAACACTTAATTAGTATATTTTTTAAAATGTTTAACTCAAAATATTTTTAGGAGAATCTATACCAAACGGACCCAACATAAGTTTGAAAAAGAACAATTTTCCACACACAAAAAAATCCTACTTTCTTCTCTCTTTCGCCTTCTCTCTCGTCCCCACCGTGGCATGCCTTTTTCTAGCGCATTTTTCACCAAATCTCAATGTTTTTTTTTTATAAAATCACGGCTTCATTTTATGGTTTTATTCATAATCAAAATTCAAATTTTAACTTTGTTTTCCAACGATGGAGAAGGAACTTTGATTTCGACGTGATTCTCGATAAGTTACTCTATTTTCTTTGTTTCCATTTGGTTAAGCTTTATTTCATTAACCCTTATTTATCCATTTGTTACTGCCATAAATCATAGGTTGAACCCACAAGATTGTCCTATCGTTCTAGATCGTAGACAACTAGATCCTCGTATCGAGCCTGATTTGCATGCAACAATATTTCATGGTGTAGCTCATCTAGGTTTTATATGCTTAGACTGGAGTCTTATCACCGCACTAGTAGATAGATGACGTTCTGAGACTCACACCTTCCATTTACCAATGAGAGAGTGCACTATCACACTCCAAGATTTTCCAGTCCAATTCGGTCTTCCAGTAGATGGAAAGCTTGTGATTAGCGTAGTGCGTCATAACTGGTTGGCTTTATGAGGTGGGCCCCTCCATAGTTAGAGAGCCACATGACAGAGGCCTTTCTCATGTCGTTGAGGAACCGAGACTATAGAGGCGTTTGCCAACATCAGAGGCGCCTACACAAGAGGCATTAACCACCTCGATATAGGCGACATCTCTCTTGCAGCACTCATTAGCTATTTTGTTGTTATTATATAACATTTAGACTTATATAATATTTTTTTCTAATATATGTTATTTTATTTTTAACTTATTATATATTAAATTATTTAATTAAGGAATTGAAAATTAATTGAATAAATTGTGGTATCGTACTGGTAATGAAAAAACCTTAAAAAGAAATTTGATTTATTATACATCTCAATTGGATCATCATGTTGTAAAATTTGTCAATTTGTTACTGCTATAGATTGTAAGTTGAACAAACGATATTGTCCTATATAAAGATTGGACATAAAATTGTCTGTTGAACAGACGATGAACAATATTATAGAAATACTTTCCTTGTTACAATTTATTGGGAATTAATTTTATTTTTAGCAATATTTGAGGAAAACCCCCCTTCTCGTCCCTATCAACCCTTGCAATGTGAAACCCCCAAAATTTCTTTCTATTTTTAGTTAAATTATAATTATTGTCCCTGAAATATTATTAATTAATCTCCTTAAATATTGGGAGGTTCAAATATAACCTTTGTTATGGGTGAAATTTACATCAGTACACGTGGAATTTCTTACTTGATCAAGAAATGAGCAACTGGTATGTCAACAACACATGAAAAGATAAGGCTACGTAACTTGAAAGGGTACGTCTACATCGCCTGGGAGGATACGTCTACATCGCCAAGGAAGGTACGTCTATATCACCCTGGAAGCTATGTCTATGTCGTCTAGTAAGACTACATAACTGAGACTAAGAAGTTACATTATTCAAATATCTAATCAAGAGATGACACGCGGCATAACCAACGCGCGACACGTCGTTGGAAAGCAACATGTGTCCCAATCCCGACGCACCACGTGGCACGATGGTGTCATCAATTTTTTCTTCTATGAATAGGAGAATAAATTCAACCATTAGGTAACGAACTCTACTATAATTCTCTCTGGCACACTAACTCTGACTTAAGTATTAGAGAGTGTTAGGTCGACACCACACCGGTCCTCTGCTTCTTTCCTGTGTTGGTACATATAGTGTGCTCGTTAACTACTCAGCACATCACCTACGCATTACCTCCAGTATTGCGCACTACTTCCGACTTGTCTCATATTCTAAATTTGTTGCGTACGTGGAAGCCAACTATTTTTATGCAACAACCTTAACCTTATCAAAAATATGATATGCAACATATGGGTTGGATTGTTTCGGGTATTAGAGATGTTTTATAAAAGAAAAATGTGTTAAAAGATTGTACTAATAACCTCTTCTGACATCTAAAACTAAGTTTCTTGAGATAATTTTTAGATTTGTTTAAAAGTGTTTTTGAAATTTAAACAAAGAAAATATGTTTTTTATAACTGTTCACACAAAGAAATTTCTAAGTAAAGAAATTAGAATGTGGAATAAATATGTGATTTGAATTGATGAATTTAGCGTTACAATCTCTAATGGGAATGATCCTCTGATTCTTTCTCACAAGTATAAACTTTGATGCGAGGGCCGTCGGCGTATTTCTAGGATCAAAGTGTTGATGTTGTTGAAACTAGTCTTCAAAACGATCTTCAAAGAGTCTTTGAAAAGTCTTTAGTCTTCAAAGTCTTCTGAGTCTTTTGTCTCTTCGGCCTTCAAAGTCTTCTGAATCTTCAATCTCTCTGAATATTTCTCACCCCCTCAAATGAGTGAATAACTCATCTATTTATAGAGTTTTTGATGGATATTTGGTGGATATGAGCTTTATTTAATTTGGGCCCAATCAACACGTGTCGTATTTTCATTGGACTACTTTATGTCATCCAATGGCTGTGAAAAAGACATGTGACATTATTTGATTTGGCAATTTAATGTCTTTAATTTAGATTAGAGACACGTGTCAAATTTCTACTCGTCTCAATTTTAATGACATGTAATTTTGTCATTGGTTTTGCGATTTGTAATTTGTCGAATTTTCTCCTTCTACAATAACAATTAAAAAATATTTTTAAAAACTATCTTAAACGAATCTTTAAGTATATTATTTTAATGATAAATCATATTTTAATAAAAAAAAATAGCTCCTCAAAGTCCTAAATCGATTGTTCTTAAAATGTTGTGAAGAAAAAAAAAAGTTCAAATGAGGTACTAAAGTGAATACACTCAAATGATTATATCCCTACTAAATTTTTATTTTATTTTAAATTTATCATATTTGAATTGATTATCAACGCAGAACTAATTTTAAAATAGCATAAACCAACTCAAGTTAAGTCGAACAACTTTAATTGATCAACCTAAGTATAGCTCAGTTGGTTATATACTTAGCCCCGTTTGGCGTTGTTGTTAGAGTGATTTTTTTCAAAATTTTAACTACTTTTCCTCTTTGGTAAAAGTAAATTTAATAGATTTTGAAAAAATCAATTTACTAACTGCAAGATTTGTAAAAGCTATTGATGAGCTGCTTTTCAAAATGGATTTTCCCATAATCTTATATATAATGGTCTGAAATTTCCCACCATTCTGTCCGATTATTCATAGAAAGTTGAGTACTGATAATCATCCTGCCATCGATTCATGGAAAATTGAGAATCAAATTATGAATTACATTTTATATTTAATTTTAATTTTTATGTTTCATTATCAAAATATTTTTTCATTGTACATGAGGTATAAATAAAATGTAAAAATCTTAGATTTTAAATTTAAATTTACAAACTCAATGGTTGTAATATTAATGTTGTGGGTGAAATTATATCAGTACACGTGGATTTTCTAAATTTGTTCAAAGAATGCACAATCGACATGTCTATGTCACCTGGAAAGATAAAGCTACGTCGCCTATGAGGCTATGTCTATGTCGTCTGGGAGGCTACGTCTACGTCGCCTGGAAGGTACGTCTACATAGTCCCGAGAGTCTACGTCTATGTCATCTAATAAGGTTACGTATCAAAGACCAAGAAACTATATTATATTGATATCCAATCAAAAGATGACACGTGTTGGGAAGCAACACGTGGCCCAATCCCAAGGCGACATGTGGCATGATGATGTTGTAGGATTTGTATGGCAACCCTAGAGGGGGGGGGGGGTGAATAGGGTTTTAGGTTAATTTAAAAATTTTTCAAAATAATGATTTCTAATTAACAATTTAATTAGACTTTTTAAGCTCATACAATCAATGTGCAATTTCCCTTAAAATTCTCTTAAACAAAGTGAGAGCTAATTTTAATCAAGATAGATAATATTAAATCACAATTAATTTCTAACAACCAATATTAACTCAATTTAATTCAAACAATAAATATGTCAAGTTTCAATTTAATTTCCAATTATTTATATTCAATGATCCCTAACAAATATGCACAATAAATATGTAACAATTAATAAAGTGCATATAAGTAAAGAGGATAGGGTTAGAGAATGACACCAAGATATATAGTGGTTAGGCCAAAAACCGGCCTAGTCCACTCCCCGAGCGCCTCTCGGGAATTGTATACCTTTTCCGGGAGGAAGTACAACCCAATCTTTTTGCGGGCTCAAGATCAAACCCGACTCTTTTACACGGGATCAAAGTCAAACCCAATCCGTTCTTTTTCTAAGCTCAAGAACAAACCCACGTTCATATTTCACGGGCTAGGAAACCGACCCAAGTGTGAATTATAAATTTTCACACAATTACAAATCTCTCAAAAGATTAAATATGAAAATCGAAGCTCACAATACAATAAGGCTCTTAATAGCCAAGTTGATCACTCAAAATAAAACCCAAAATGATGTAAAAATTGAACTTGAGAGCACTTAGCAATGGAGGCAACAAATTGATATTTTTCACCAATTTTCTCCACTGATTTTCGGCCATATGTAGGAGGAAGAAGAGAGCAACTAGCCGTTTGCCACGTGTCATCATCTGGTTGGCTGAAGCAAATCAGATATTTTGAATTAATAATAGAATATTAATTTCCACGGGCAGTAGGGGCAAAACGGGCAGAGAGCTGTTGAGATAGAGCTTCAAAATCGGTCAGCTTATGATAAACATAAGGGTCAGGACGCATCTGAAATTAAATAAAAAGTCAGGGGCAAGGAAGACAATTCATTGAATCTGGAAAAAGCAAATCAGCTTTATGGGGGACAACAACGCCACGTGTCGGCTTGCGAGAGGAGGAAAGCGCAGGGGCGCGTCAGCGTGGAGCAGAGGCGTCAGCGTCTGAAGTACACACGCGATCGTGGGCGAATGAGAACCTTCGGATGGCGCGATCGTGCGGCTGAGATCAGTTCAGCTTTTTCTTTTTCATTTATTTTAAATCTGAAAATATATATAATATATATTTAATGGACGAACGTGGAGCGTCAGATTGAAGGCCCTTTCAAGATCAACGGCTGAAGAAAATTCTGACTTTATATTTTCTTTAATTTCGAATATATATATAATAATAATCTCATATATATATATATATATATATATATATATATATATATATCCAATTCTATTTTCTTGATAACTTCTCCGTTTTAGCTCAGAATTGGTCGATTCAAATTGCGTCGCGCTCGTTATTTTTCGTTTTACAAAACAAAACACTAAAATACTAAAATTGATTAGTACTAAGTGTTTGTTATCATCAAAACATAATAAGCGAGATTAATAGGCCCAAAAAGCCAACAGATGTCATCAACCTCCTCTCATATAAATAGGAGAAGAAATTCATTCATTAGGTAACTAATTTCTACTACTATTCTCTCTTGGACACTAGCTCTGCTTGCTCTGACTTTAGCATTGGAGGGTGTTAGGCCAGCACCACACCAGTGCTCTTTTCCTTTCCTGTGTAGGTTCCTACGTAGCACGTCGTCGAAGCAGCGCACTACCTCTGACTCGTCCCATATATTAAGTTCGTTGCCTACGTGGAAGCTCTCCATTTTTACGCAACAATATTTGGCGCTGTCTGTGGGGAGAGTATATAACTAAGTGCTCTACCAACGAGGATGAGTCGAAGAAGTCAACACGGTGATGATGTAGATGACGGTGAAAATCGTAACCCCCGTAATACGAGATATCAAACTCATAGCAATAGAGATAGACAACAACAAGCTGATGAAAATCGAGAAGTGGTAAGGGTTGCATCCGTGCTAGACAGAAGGGTAGATGCCTTGGAAGAGCAAGTTCGAGGTGTGTATAGGGATCTTGCAAAAGTACTAGAGATGCTCACATAAAGGACAGATCACCAAGCCCCCACTGACAACCACGATCAACGATCAAAAAAAGAAAAAGAAAAACAGCCTATAGAAGGTGTTGCAGAGTCGCGGAATCATGAGAAGGGTGGTTCGAAGGGGAAGTCGAGACTACATACTCGAGACAGTTTCCCTTCTTCAGACAAGTCTTCTCCGAAGAGGCATCCAAGTATGAAAGGAAGACCCGACTTTAGAGAAGTGCTTAACGAAAAAAGAAAAGCACAAACTATCATAGCAAAGTCTACTGCTGAAAGTTCACAGCCTTGGGCACCAGAGCTGAAGAAGCTCCAAGACGAGCTTGGCCATATGAAGAAAGAGTATCGAGGAAGGGCTCCCCTTGTGTTAGAAGATCTCCTCGAGCAAACTGAGCCACCATTCACAGATGACATCATGGAGGTAGAACTTCCTACTAAGTTTAAAATGCCAACTATGGCGACTTATAATGGTTCAAAGGACCCGGTTGAGCATGTTGATACATTTCGGACCTGGAATGGAGCTCCAGGGAGTCCAAGATGCTATCAAATGCAGGGCATTCCTTCTTACATTAGGAGGCTCGGCACGAGGGTGGTATAGGTAACTCAAGCCAAGGTTTATCTCTTTATTTAAAGACCTTAATCGATCATTTGTAACTCAATTCCTCGGCGGAAGGGATCATAAAAAACCTGCCACACATCTTTTGACTGTGCGTCAGAAGTCGGGGGAAAGTCTCCGAGACTATGTAGTGAGATTCAACAGCGAAGCGTTAAAAGTTGAAGGTTACAGTGATGACATAGCTCTAACCACAATGATGGCGGGATTGAAAGATGAAAAGTTTTTATGGTCCCTAGGCAAAAAGACTCCTGGTACTTATACAGAGCTCATCTCAAGAGCACAAAAATATATGAGCGCGGGAGAATTACTTAGTGCAAGAAAAGCTCCAGATGAGGGGGGAAGTAGTAAACATTCTGAGCACAAAAGAAAAGATCGAACAAAAAACATCACTCGAAAGGATGACCGGTATAGGGACGAGAAAATAAGCAGGAGAGAACAACGACCTGAGGAGCGAGGTGTTCTAATGACCAAGTTCAAGAAGTACACCCCTACTACTATCCCAGCTGAACAACTACTAATGGAGATTCAAGACAAAAATTTGGTTAGGTGGCCGCCAAGGATGAAGGCAGGGTCGAATAAGAGGAATAAAGACAAATATTGCCTCTTTCATAAGGACCATGGACATACCACTTCTAGTTGTTTTGACCTCAAGGAGGAAATTGAAGCTTTAATTCAAAGAGGGTACCTCAAGGAGTTTGTGATGAGGAGGGAAGAAGGACAACGCGAAGATAGACCCGAACGAAAAGACCAAGACCGAGGTGGTAAAAAATCTTTGGGTGGTGACGTAAGAACTATTTTTGGTGGACCAGCTGGTGGAGAGTCAAGTAGAAAAAGAAAGGCGAGCGCTCGAGAAGCGAGTCACGCCCCACCCAGATTCGAGGTCTTTTCTACTTCTACAATGCCTGGTCGAAAGGCAAAGATAAATTTTGATGAAGAAGAAGTGGTTGATATCCATCAGCCTCATAAACACGCCCTGGAGGTGATAATTATTGTGGCTAACTTAAGAGTACATCGGGTCCTGGTTGATGGAGGTAGCTCGGTAGACCTACTCTCTCTCAGCGCTTTTGAAAAATTGGGAATTGGGAGAGAAAAATTGAAAAGAAGTTTAGCACCCTTGGTGGGATTTGGAAGAGAGCAGGTCATCCCTGAAGGGAGTATTGAATTGCCAGCCACTTTCGGAAAAGAGCCCAACACCATGACTAAAATAGTAGAATTCATAGTGGTCGATCGTCCATCAGCTTACAATATCATATTGGGGAGACCTACCATCCATGCTCTCAGGGCCGTACCTTCGACTTACCATCAAAAGATGAAGTTTCTGACTTCAGGCAGGGTAGGAGTAATCAAAGGGGAGCAAAAGGTCTCCCGAGAGTGTTATTACACAGCTATGAAGGGTGCTACGCCGGTAAACATGATCACGGTAGAACAAATTGAGGAAGAGGTGCAGTTCTCAATGGCTTTCCTGGCTGAAGAAGCGGAGCAACCTCCCTTAGTAGTACCGCCGAAAGAGTTCGAACAAAGAGCAATGCCAACTGAAGACATGGAGTCTATCCCGCTTCTAAATGAAGAAAAATTTGTCAAAATCAGGACAAGACTGGGGGGTCAGCAGAGAGATGACTTGATAAAATTTCTGAAAGAAAATATTGACGTGTTTGCCTGGACTCATGAAGACATGTCGGGTATCGACCCTAAAATTATGGTTCATTGTTTGAATGTCGACCACACCTTCCGTCCTGTCAGACAGAAAATTAGAGTATTTGACTAGACCAGGAACGAAGTTATAGCTGAGGAGGTAAAAAAGCTTTTAAAAGGAGACTTTGTTCATGAAGTACACTATCCGGACTGGTTGTCCAATGTTATTCTTGTTAAAAAAGCTAACGGAAAATGGCGGGTATGTATAAACTTCACTGACCTCAACAAGGCATGTCCAAAAGATAGTTTCCCTCTACCTCGAATTGACCAGCTGGTGGACGCCACAGTAGGGCATGAGATGATGACTTTTATGGATGCCTACTCAGGCTATAATCAAATCAAAATGTACGAGCCTGACCAGGAGAAAACGTCATTTGTGACAAGTCAAGGGCTTTATTGCTACAAGGTTATGCCGTTTGAGCTGAAGAATGGAGGTGCGACCTACCAACGAATGGTGAATAAAATTTTCACACAGCAGATTGGGAGAAACATGGAAGTCTATGTAGATGACATGTTGGTCAAGAGCCGCCAGGCAGACCAACATACCTCGGACTAAAAAGAGGCATTGGATGTGCTAAGAAGGTACCGGATGAAACTTAACCCAGACAAATGCGCATTTGGATTAACTTCAGGAAACTTTCTTAGGTTCATGGTCCACCAAAGAGGTATAGAGGCGAATCCCGACAAGTTGAAAGCTGTCCTGGACATGGAATCTCCTAAGAACCTCAAACAATTACAAAGCCTGAATGGGAAAGTAACAACACTGAATAGATTTGTATCAAGGACAACAGACAAGTGTCTCCCGTTCTTTAAAGTTCTTCGAAAAGGAAGCAAGTTTGAATGGACGGAGGAGTGTGAGAAGGCCTTCATAGAGCTAAAGGATTACTTAAGCTCCGCGCCTTTACTCTCCAAGCTCGTTCTAGGTGAAGAATTATTTTTATATTTGGCTGTGTCAGAAACGGCAGTGAGCTCAGCTCTAGTAAGAGAAGAAGGTGGAGTTCAACTACCTACCTACTATACGAGCAAAGCCATGTTAGACGCGGAGACGAGGTACCCGCAAATGGAAAAATTTGCACTTGCCTTAATAACCTCAGCTCGAAGGTTGAGGCCATACTTTCAAGCACATGGGATTGTAGTTCTGACAAATCACCAATTGAGACAAGTTTTACAAAAACCGGAAGCGTCAAGTCGACTGATGAAGTGGGCTGTGGAACTCAGTGAGTATGATATTCAATACAAGCCAAGAACTGCTATAAAAGCCCAAATTGTGGCTGATTTTATAGCGGAACTCACACCTGAAAAGGAAGAGACACGCTTAACCCACGAAAAAGAACTTGTTGTAAATAAAGAACTCATCCCTCCACAAAGAGAGGAGTCCACTCGGACACTCTACGTGGACGGATCTTCCGACATGAAAGGCTGCGGAGCAGGCCTTATCTTAGTCTCACCTGACCAAGTTCACATTGAATACGCTCTAAGGTTTGGGTTCAGAACTTCTAACATTGAGGCTGAGTATGAAGCGCTTCTAGTTGGGTTGCGGTTAGCAAGGAAGGTAGGGGTAAACCGTATCAAAGTGTTTAGCGACTCTCAATTGGTTATCAATTAGATAACTGCAGAGTATCAGACCAAGGGAGAAAGAATGGCTGCCTATCTAGCCAAGGTGAAAAATCTTCTTTGCACTTTTGAGTGGTGGGAGGTAATCAAATACCACGTTCGCAAAACTCTAATGTCGATTTATTAGCACGTTTGGCATCCGCTTATGAGACTGAATTAAGTCTTACGGTACCAGTAGAGTTTCTACCCAGCTCAAGCATAGATGATTTAGAAGCCATGGATATTAAGCAGTCATTACATTCGTCCACCCCTTCCTGGATGGATCCCATAATAAAATTCTTAAAAGATGGGGAGTTGCCTCTTGACAAAGCTGAAGCAAGACGACTTCAGAGCCGAGCAACACATTATATCTTAGAAGGAGATGTTTTATATAAGAGATGTTTCTCTCTACCACTACTCAGATGCCTTATACTCGAGGAGGCAGACTACATTATGAAAGAGATTCATGAGGGAGTGTGTGGTAACCATTCAGGAGGAAGGTCGTTAGCTCACAAAATTGTAAGACAGGGGTATTACTGGCCCACCTTGCACGAAGATGCCAAGTCATTCTGTCAAAAGTGTGACCAATGTCAACGTTCCCAAGTCAACCATCTGAATATCTAACAAATGTCACAAGTCCTTGGCCATTTGCTCAGTGGGGGTTGACTTAATAGGACTACTTCCTCAAGTAACAGGTCAGACTAAATTTGCTATTGTAGCTGTGGATTATTTCACTAAGTGGGCTGAAGCTAAAGCCTTAGCTACAATAACCGAACGAAAAACTACCGACTTTATGTGGAGGAGCATAATATGCAGGTTTGGTATTCCTTATGCCATTATCTCTGACAATGGGAAACAATTTGATAACGAGAAGTTCAAGTCTTGGTGTTCAGAGCTTTGTATTAAGCACTTCAAGTCCTCTCATGCACATCCTCAAGCTAATGGTCAAGTGGAAGCAGTGAATAAAATTATCAAAAAGAACTTAAAGACCAAACTAGAAGGGTTGAAGGGGCTCTGGGCAGAAGAGCTACCTAATGTGTTATGGGCATATAGAACAACAGCTAAGACTTCTACAGATGAGACTCTTTTCTCACTTGCATTCGGAGCAGAAGCTGTTGTGCCAATTGAAATAGGTCTCACTTCCCCAAGAGTACAACATTTCAATCCAGAGACAAATGAAGAATGTCTAAGGTTAAACCTTAATCTCCTTAAAGAGCATAGGGAGACTTCCCATCTCCGTGTTGCTGAGTATAAAAATAGAGTGGCACAATACTACAACTCCCGAGTCAAACCACACAGTTTCAAAGTGGATGACCTTATTCTCAGAAAAGTGCTGCCAAACACAAATGACCCAAGTAGCGGGGTCTTAGAACCAACTTGGGAAGGACCATACAAGGTTAGTGAGATTGTGAGACCAGGTACTTACAGACTGAAAGACCTCAACAACAGGGCATTACACCATCCATGGTATGCGGAGCAACTCAAGACCTTCTATCAATGATTTCTTTGCTATTTCATTTTCGTTCAAGTTATTTCTATAATAATTTCAATTCATTGTAATTTCATTCCAATAAATGAAATAAGAACGTACATTTTCGACTTCATAAATTTATTTGTGATGAGAAGAATCAATGAGGCATAAGCAGAGGCTACCACCAAGAATGAATTTAAGCTGCGCATAGAACAAGCTACTTCAATAACTCGTAAACTCAAGTAACACTACCACTACGCATTACGCTGCCACACCAACAAGACTGAGCGACTAGCAGAACAAAAATTAAGTTTATCAAAATTCTACGTCATTCAAGGTGCATGGAAATGTAGCCACACTTGATTGATAAAACTTAATAAGAACGAAAACTTAAGTTTATCAAAATTCTAAGTGCAGGGCTACGTAGCCACACTTGATTGATAAAACTTAGAAAAACTAAAAACTTAAGTTCACTAAAAATTTTAAGTGTAAGGCTACATTACCATAAATGATCGACAAGACTTAGAAAATAAAATTTAAGTTGGTTAAAAAATTATAAGTTGATTCTAAGTGCAGGGCTACATAGCCACGCTTGATTGACAAAACTTAGAAAAACCGAAAACTTAAGTTCACTAAAAATTCTAAGTTCATTCATAATGCAAGGTTACATAGCCATGTATGATTGACGAGACTTAGAAAATAAATAAAATCGAGAAATGAAGGCAACAAGAGAAAAATTATTATTTCAAGGTAACAAATGAGAAGATGTAAAGCAACATAAGTTCGGAGATATCCTAAACAAACGGGAAAGCATGTTAAAAGTAAATTATCCTACCTATATGGAACTAAAGAGGAACACAAATAAAGCTAAACGAGTCCATCAATGGACATGCCCCACGAAACATGATAAAACTAAATCAGAAAAAGGCATCATGCAGAATCACCCAAAATTTCAATGTCGACATCATCACCGTGGCGCGTATCGTGAGAATGAGGGGGAAGGTTAAAACACTCCCTAACAAAATTAAGGTTTAAATCTGGAAATCTCTCAGTAACTTCATCAAGTGCTGCATCGATGCCAAGGCTAAAAAGGTAAACCTCTGGGTCTACACCCTGTTAACATCTTAAACATGGTCATCAACTCATTTTTATCCTCAGTCTTAGCTTTGAGTTCGCTAAAATTAAGTAAGGTGTTTTTGTGCCTAGTTGAAATTTGATTTGAGATTCTCTTCGCTTCGGTTAGTTCACTCTTTAGCTTCTCATTTTCAACACGCTCTACTTCCAGCAATCGAGCATTATCAGATGAATTTTCTTCGTGAAGTTTCATCGCTTCTTGAAGACGGGAAATCTCTCTCCCTTGTTGAACACATACCATGTTCATCCTAGCTCCAGCCTAACGAAGACAAAGTATGCTTTTTAGTCACCTGAGTAAGAAATAAAATGATGATAAAATAAAAGAGTGCATACCATTAAGTAATCCTCAACAGCCAATTCAGCTAATTCCTGAGTGGGCATGCAACGTGCACAATCTCAATCAAGCAAAAAAACAGTTTAAAATTTTGAGCTGATCAGTCCAACATCTTTCTTGAAAGACTCGTCATTCTCACCATAGTAAATGCAGTCGGGATTGGCAAAAAGGTGTCAAACTTCATGGTGAGAAGAAGGACCCGCACCCAAACTCGGAACTGTATTAGTGCAAGATTGCTTGCCAACATCTGACTCACGACGACGCTTTTCAACTGAAGTCTCGAGAAGGTCAGATTGCTTTTTAGTCACTTTCTTTGGAGCCCGACTAGAGCCATCTACACATTTCTGACGTTGTCTATCGTCAATGTACTTACGAGCTTCTTCACCCGTCATATTTGAAGCAACAACAAGGTGTCAGACTTATGATATGTTATGATGCAATGTAAAAAATATATATGTGTATACGTATAGCATAGACTCACTGATTTCTTCAACGATAGGTTGACCAAGGCCAGAAGCGACGAGTGATTGATCTGAAAGAAGGATGGAAGGTTCACGTTGTTCAATTGGAACACTTAAGATACGATTAATTATCTCCTTAGTTGATTCCCTTAGCGGGGTAACCTTCCAATCTCTCGCTGCAACACAATGGAGGAAAGAATAAAAATCAAAAGATATGAAAAACAGGTCAGCGACAAAGTCCTATCGAAAACCTATCAGAAAACCTGAATGACTTTGGCACACGGTGAGTACGACTATGTTTAGGAGCTTCTGCCAACCAGTCACCGCCAACGAAGAACCATTTACTTTTCCAATTTCTAAAAATTGAAGGTTTCCCTACTACTCGATTTTTTCAAAAGTTTAAGTAGTAGATAAACTTATCCTTAGGAAGATTCTTCAATCAATAATGAGCATACACATTCTTATAAGTTAATCTTTCTCCACCGCTATGAAGATGCCAAAGAACCCAGAATCCAAGTACAATAATCCATCCGTTTGGCCCAAGCTGGGCAGGTGCTAGCCCAGACAAAGCCAAAACTCTCTGGGGGAAGTGATGGAGAAGAAGTCTGACCCCACAATCGAACATTTTCAAAGAAAAACCTACTTCTCCATCAGAAGGGAGATGGATCGCTTCTCCCTCACCGGGGCATCTAAGACTAACAGATAAGGGAATGTCGTAAATTGCTCTAATACGTTCTAAGTGCCCTACAGTAATGGTAGAAGGATAAGAATCCATCTCAATATATTGAGAAGAAGAAGAATCATCATCACTAGCACTTTGGTTGGAAACATCATAGGTACTTGAATCAGTCTCTGAACTTGACCCCCCAAAATCCTCCTCGCTCACCAACTGATAACTAGACTCTTCGCTCGACATCCTAAAAGGAAAATGATTCTACTTAGCTACTGTTGAAACAACTAGCGAGATACAATACTTGAGTATACATAAAAAAAGGTATGCTAAGAGGAAGACCGTGACGTACCTGAAAAGAGAGGTGGTCTATGGTCCTTTAATGAAGCTACACAATATGCAATCCCTAAAGCACACCTATAAAAGAGCATGAAAATATATGTTAAAGCGACAGAGGGATATTTAAAAAAAAAAAGTCAACGGTCAAAAAGTCAACAGTCAACAGGTCAAAAAGTCAACGGTCAACAGGTCACGGGTCACGGGTCAACTGGTCAAAAATGGGGTCAGACAAATTCTTATAGGTATTAGACAAAGTAAAAATGACAAAGTGCTGATGACAAAACCCTATTGACATAGCCCTATTGAAATAGCCCTGATGACAAAGCCCTATTGACATAGCCCTGATGACAAAGCCCTATTAACATAGCCCTGATGACAAAGCCCTGATGACATAGCCCCGATGACATAGCCCCGATGACATAGCCCGAAATGACAACGCCCGAAACAACAAAGGAAGACCACATCCGAATCAACAATTAAAAAAAAGTGGTCAACGGTCAATGTTGACCGTTGACCAGCGGATCGCTCTGCGGGTCGTCACTTAAAAAAAAAAATCACGCCTGCTTTGTGTCAGGCAAAGATGGAAAAAAAAAAAGTAAAGAATGACGTTGTGCAAGAAGACTTTTTTTTTTCTTTATTATAAATTTTCTTTTACTTTTACTTTTTTCTTTTCATTTTTTTATTTATAATTATTTTAAATCATTCTCATAATTTCTTCTCTTTTACCAATTCATCAAACGAAAGTGCAAAACCCTACTTCAATTTGATTTTAAGAAGAAAAAAAATATTCTTAAACTCAAAGGAGGAATACGTACCTGATGATTGTTTCAACGTTCTACCACATTGAACCTACAAGATTAAAAATTTGAAATTTGAAAAAATTATGTTAAAAGTGACCGGGAAAAAGTGAGAAGGAAAAGAGAAGCAGATTTAGAAACTCACCAAGTCTCCAAGTCGTGAGTTATGGGAAATACTAAGACTCATATTTATAGAGATTTTTGATAATATCTCTAAGATTTGATATTATCAGTAAGATTTGATATTATCTCTAAGATTTATTATATCTTAACCATTGGATCAAAGCGACGGCTGAGATTACGTCACTTATGAAATTTTCAGATCATAGCCCAGCCAAGATAAAAAGCCCAAGAAAAGATCAATCATGATTATGGTTTTACAAAAAAAAAATTATTATTTTTTGCGAGACAGAAAATTTCAAGCTACCAAACCCCGACACTTGTAAAATTTTCAGAAACTGATAGAAGAATAAATTCCACCCTGAATTAATACTCCCAAGCAATAGTGAACTCACGTCTCAACTCAGCTTGGAAGTAGGGGGCCACTGTTGTGGGTGAAATTATATTAGTACACGTGGAATTTCTAAACTTGTTCAAAAAATGCACAATCGACATGTCTACGTCACCTGGAAAGATAAAGCTACGTCGCCTATGAGGCTACGTCTACGTCGTCTAGGAGGCTACGTCTACGTCGCCTAGGAAGGTACTTCTACATAGTCCCGAGAGTCTACGTCTATGTCATCTAATAAGGCTACGTATCAAAGACCAAGAAACTATATTATATTGACATCCAATCAAAAGATGACATGTGGCATGACCAACAAGCGACACGTGGCATGATGATGTCATCAACCTCCTCTCATATAAATAGGAGAAGAAATTCATTCATTAGGTAACTAATTTCTACTACTATTCTCTCTGGGACACTAGCTCTGCTTGCTCTGACTTTAGCATCGGAGGGTGTTAGGCCGGCACCACACCAGTGCTCTTTTCCTTTCCTGTGCAGGTTCCTACGTAGCACGCCGTCGAAGCAGCGCACTACCTCCGACTCGTCCCATATATTAAGTTCGTTGCCTACGTGGAAGCTCTAAATTTTTACGCAACAACAATTAAAATTTAAATTAATTGACCAAATATCATCAAACTATTTATATATCTCACAATACGTTCAAAGGTTGAATATTTTATGTTCTATTATTATAATAACTTATTTTTAGAATTAAGTAAACAACCTATAAATCAATTTATCAAACACTATCTAACTATTTAATTGTCTCACAATATTTTTAAAATTTGAATTTATCAACACTAATATTTTATAAAAGCTAATTTTACCACTAATCTAATTCGTGATACATCTGATTTTTTCTACAACACAGCTCACAACAATTATTTCAAAAGCTACAACAATGCCAAACTAGCCCTTACTCTCTTCTCAGGAAATCATTAAAGATTCGAGTATACCCTCCCAAATTAATGTAATAGCTAAAAAAATAAACTCCCTTTCTACTTTTACCTTAAAATAGCTATAATAAAAACTTCAAGCTAACTTGGATGAGATAAATCAGTTTTTTTAACATACTAGACAAATCTATGTTTATGTTGAAAGTTTCATAACCTCTCTAGAATTTCTCAGAGGGCGTTTGTTTGCAAGATTCATAGGGTATGAATGATGTTAGAAACTCATACCAACATTTAGTTTGCCAATTTAGGGCCTGTTTGGTAACCTTCCTCGTTTCCATTTCTTGTTTCTTGTTCCTATTTTTTTTAAAAGAAAAACAGAAACATGTTTGATATCTTTTTTCTTGTTTCTAAAAGAAAAAAGAAACAGAAATGTGTTTGGTAACTGTTTATTGTTTATGTTTCTCATTTTAAAAAAATAAAAAATATTTTAAAAATATTTTGAAAATATTACAATTTTAAATGACATTTAAAAATATTATATCAATATAATTTTTGGATATTTATAATATATTTTATAAGTTAAAACGGGACAACATAATAATTTATCAATGTGTTGAAAATTTTGGAAACGAGAAAGAGAAATAAGAAACTATAATTTGTTGTTTCTAAAATTTCTACACACTTTTGGGAAGTGTTTCTAAAAAAAGAGAAACAGAAACAAGAAGGCTTACCAAACAACTCAATTTCTTAAAAAATGAGAAATAAAAACAAGAAACAGAAATTGGGAAGGTTACTAAACGGACCCTTAATTACCTTTGGGATTGACACCCAAAATTCATGGGATCCCGTAGCTTCACACATATGTTTTTAAAACCTTTTTAAATTCATGGGTTTTCTTGTATTTTTTAGTTTGGTGAGAGAGAAGAAAAAGAGGGGAGAAGAGATAGAATTAAATTACTTTATAGTGTGTGTGTGTGTGTGTATATATATATATAATAGCATATTTTAGAGGTATATTTACTATGATGTCATTAAATTTTAAAATTTACTTAAATAGCAAATTTCACATTTTAAGTAGTTTTAAATTTAAATAGGCAATATGGGCTTCCAAATTTTGTTGGCTTAAAATCTACTATTTAAATAAATTTTTAAATGGTTTACAATTAAGAAAGTTTATTAGGGATGAAAAAAAAAACTAAGAAAAACCGAGTCGAGCCAGATCGAACTAGAAAAAATTGATCTGGTTCGGTTTTTCCACATAAGAAACCGAGAATCGAACAAACCCCAACTAGTTCAGTTCTCGATTCCAAGGAGGCTAGCATATATAATATTAAAAAAAGCCCAACCCCAGCCTCTTTCCCTACTTTGATAGGAAAAGAAACTGAGTTAGAGTCCACTTGACAACATGCATGAGAAAATGAGGGGAAAAAAACCAAAAAACCGATCTGTGATTACTGAGTGCTTTACAAATGTATTAATGTAATTAAGTATAATTAAGCTTAGTTTAGCTTAATTGAACTGATTTTGTTATTAGCTTTATTACTTGGTTGTTAGAAGGCCACGTGCTCCTTTATGCTAAGTCTCCTCCAACTGTCAAACAGAACTGGTTACACCTCAATGGCAACGTGTATCAAGGCAGACCAAAAAGAAAAAGATGATTTCAGATCTATAGATGAAGGTTTTTCATTTTTTGTTTTTAGAGTGAGAGAGAGAAGTCTAGAGAGAGAGAAGAAGATTGAAGTTTTTTATTCTTCTTCTTCTTCTGAGATCTGTATTGTGAACTGGCAACTCCATTGTAATCCTTGATCCAAAAGCTTAGTGCATGGTTGAAGAGGTTCTCCTTCAACAACTGGATTAGGCTCCAAGAAATTATTTGTTTCTTGTAAGCTGAACCAGTATAAATTTGTTGTGTTCTTTACTTTTTGTATTTTGATCTTTGATCTTGAAGCCTTTAATCGTAACAAAGTGGTATCAGAGCTTTTGGTTTGGAGATCAAGACTTCAAGAAAGATCAAGATCCAGATCCAATCACAGAGATGAATCTGAAATTTGAGTTACATTCATTCGATGGTTCTGGAGATTTTGGATCGTGGAGAAAGAAGATGAAGGCATTTCTGGTTCAACAGAAATTACATCTAGCCATAGGAGAGCCAGAAGATCTACCTGCTACAATGACTACTCATGAGAAATCAGAACTTCAATTGAGTGCCTACTCTATCATTATCTTGTATCTGGCTGACAATGTCCTGAGGCAAGTAGATGGCATGGAGACAGGATACACTGTATGGAACAAACTAGAAAAGATCTACCAGACTAAATCACTCACCAATAGGATACTTCTCAAGGAGAAGTTCTTTGGATACAGAATGGAGAGCTCGAAGACCCTGGAGCAAAATCTTGATGAATTCAAGAAAATCTCAATTACCTTGGGGGCTATTGATGAAGAGAAGATTGGAGATGAAAGCAAGTCCATCATTTTCCTAAACTCCCTGCCAGATGAATATAGAGGGTTGAAAGCAGCCATCAAATTTGGCAGGACAACCATCACCCTGGATGAGGTAATATCTGCCCTAAGATCTTGGGAAATAGAGATCAAGAGTGGTAAGAATAGTAAAGGTAGTAGTAGTCAGGAAGAGAGCCTAAATGTGAGGGGTAGGAATTTTGACAGGAAACAGAAGGGTAGGGGAAAGTCTAGATCCAAATCTAGGAACCCAAATAAGACTGTCAAGTGTTATCATTGTAATGAAGTAGGGCACATCCGAAGATTCTGTCCTAAAAGAAAAACTAATGGCTATCAAAACAATGGAAACAACCAAAACCAAAATGCTGGAAACATAGTTGCTGGGGAAGAGGGGCATGACAATGGGGATGTTCTTATGGTAGCCTCTAGCAAGAATGGGAGTGAGCGGGTTTTAGACTCAGGTTGTACTTTCCACATGACCCCAAATAAAGATTGGTTGTATAACCTCACACTTGAAGATGAGGGAGATGTTTTGTTAGGAGATGATAACTCTTATAGAATCAAGGGAAAGGGTGACCTCAAACTTAAAACAAATGATGGATACACAAGAATCCTAAACAATGTAAGATATGTCCCTAAACTCAAAAGAAATCTGATTTCCCTAGGGACCCTTGATACAGAAGGGTATTACTATAGAGGGGAAAATGGAATCTTAAAGATTATGAGAGGATCTCTTGTGTTCCTGAAAGCAGTGAAGAAAAATGGCCTATATTACCTTCTAGGAAATACTGCAATTGGGACTGCTGCCACTGCCAAGCAAGAAGACTAAACCCAATTGTGGCACAAGAGATTAGGACATGTTAGTGAGAGGGGTTTATCTGAATTAGCCAAGCAAGGAATCCTAGATGCCTCTAAAATAGGAAAATTAGAGTTCTATGAAAATTGTGTTCTAGGAAAAGCCAAGAGAGTCAGCTTTGGGAGATCACAACACACCACATCCAGTATTTTAGGCTATGTGCACTCTGATCTTTGGGGACCAACTAAGCATCCATCTTTAGGAAATAGTAGATACTTCATGACTATCATTGATGATTACTCTAGGAAGGTCTGGGTCTATTTCCTGAAAAATAAGAGTGAGGCCTTTGAAAACTTTAAAAACTGGAAGAAGATGGTTGAAGTCCAAACCAATAAGAAAGTAAAAATTCTAAGGACTGATAATGGGCTTGAGTATCTTAGTGAAGAGTTTAATGCTTTCTGTAAACTAGAGGAGGTTGTAAGGCATAGAACTGTGAGGCTCACCCCATAACAAATGGGGTAGCAGAGAGGATGAATAGGACAATATTAGAGAGAGATAGGTGTTTGATGAACAATAGCAATCAACCTAAGAAGTTTTGGGCTGAGGCTGTAAAAACAGCCTGTTACCTAATAAATAGGTGTCCTTCCTCTGCCATCAACCTTAAGACACCTGAAGAAATGTGGTCTGGGAATCCCCCTAAGCTAGATAACATGAGAACCTATGGTTGTGTAGCCTATGCACACAATAAGGAAGACAAACTAGATCCTAGAGCCATAAAATGCATGTTTGTAGGTTTTCCTGAAGGTGTAAAAGGGTATAAACTCTGGTATCCTTTGCAAATAGGAGGATTTAAGAGCTTTATTAGTAGAGATGTTGTATTTAAGGAAGATGAAATGTTCCTGAAATCCACTAATAAACCTGTTGAGACTTGTGTAGAACAAAATTTTGAAACACAGGTAGAGATGGAGCTGAAAGCAAAGGAAACACAACCAGAAGAAGGAAATGCTCAATCTGTCACTGATCATGATGATCAAATGGAGTCTGAAGAGCATATTGAAGGTCAAGAGGATTTAAGCAACTACCAATTGGCAAGGGACAGAAACAAAATGGCAATTAGGCATTAACTGCTATTACTCAATCTCTGTCAAATGAACCTATAACCTATAGAGAAGCACTGTTAGACAATAATAGAGCTAAGTGGGTTAAAGCCATGGAAGAAGAGATGGAGAGTTTAACTAAGAATAAAACCTGGATTTTAGTTGATAGACCTAAAAACCAGAAATTGGTAGGATGCAAATGGATCTTCAAGAAAAAGGATGAGATTCCAGGGGTAGAAAAGGAGAGATATTAGGCTAGATTGGTAGCTAAAGGGTTTACACAAAAGGAATGAGTGGATTACAATGAAATATATTCTCCTGTGGTAAGGCATGTGTCTATTAGGATCCTTTTAGCTTTTGTAACTGAATTTAACCTTGAACTTGAACAACTTGATGTTAAGACTGCTTTCTTGCATGGAAACTTAGATGAGAAGATATATATGTCTCAACATGAAGGTTTTATTGCTAAGAATCATGAAAACAAAGTCTGCTTACTTAAAAAGTCCTTGTATGGCCTAAAACAATCACCTAGGCAATGGTATTTGAAATTTGATAACTTCATAACTAGGATTGGTTTTAATAGAAGCAACTTTGATAGATGTGTGTATGGGAAATGGATAAATAAAGACTGTCCAATGTACCTTCTATTGTATGTGGATGACATGTTAGTAGCTTGTTCCAAGAAAGAGGAAATAGATCATCTTAAACTCTTGCTAAACAAAGAATTTGAGATGAAAGACTTAGGGAAAGCTCAAACAATCCTAGGCATTCACATAAATAGAGACAGAGAGAAACACACACTATTCTTGACACAACACAAGTACACTAATAGGGTAATTGAAAGGTTTAAAATGAATGATTCTAAACCAGTTTCAACACCTATTGCTCCCCATTTCAAACTGTCTGCCCTGTTAAGTCCTAAAGCAGTAGAAGAAGAACAAGAAATGGCTAATGTACCATACTCAAGTGTAGTAGGTAGTGTGATGTATACAATGGTGTGCTCTAGACCATATTTTGCCTATGCTTCCAGCCTAATAAGTAGATATATGGCAAACCCTGGTAAAGGTCATTGGGAAGCTGCTAAATGGGTGCTAAGATGCCTGAAAGGAACCTGGAATTATGGTTTAAAATACTGCAAAACTGATAACACTAATGAAGCAATTGTAGGATATTGTGATTCAGATTTTGCAGGTGATTTAGACAAGAGAAGGTCTCTATCTGGAATTGTGTTTACTCTATTTAGGAATACAATTAATTGGAAAGCTACACTACAACCAGTGGTGGCTCTATCCACTACTGAGGCAGAATATGTAGCCATTACAGAAGCTGTCAAAGAAGCTCTATGGATCAAAGGCATTGTGTCTGAGTTTGGGATCCAACAAAAACAGGTAGACATCTTCAGTGACAGTCAAAGTGCTTTGCACTTGACCAAAAATCAGGTATTCTATGATAGAACAAAGCACATAGAGGTAAAATTTCATTTTATTAGAGATATAATTAGCAAAGGTAAGGTATCCATGAAGAAAATACACATTGATTTTAATCATGCTGATGTCTTAACAAAACCTGTCACAACCAATAAGTTTAGCTCTTGTTTATAGACTCTTGGTGTGACTGTTTTTTATCCAGGTTAAATCTTGGAGAAAGTTGGAGGTGAATCTCAATGATAACCATGCACAAACAAGCTAGGATAACTATAAGGATCAATGTTGAGAGGGCCACTGTTTTGCATTCAGATGGAGTTTGGAAACTTGTTGCTGTGGAGCTGAACTTCTAGACACATTTTAAATCAAGATGGAGATTTGTGATTACTGAGTGCTTTACAAATGTATTAATGTAATTAAGTCTAATTAAGCTTAGTTTAGCTTAATTGAACTGATTTTGTTATTAGATTTATTACTTGGTTGTTAGAAGGCCACGTGCTCCTTTATGCTAAGTCTCCTCCAGCTGTCAAACAGAATTGGTTACACCTCAATGGCAACGTGTATCAAGGCAGACCAAAAAGAAAAAGATGATTTCAGATCTGTAGATGAAGGTTTTTCATTTTCTGTTTTTAGAGTGAGAGAGAGAAGTCTAGAGAGAGAAGAAGATTGAAGTTTTTTATTCTTCTTCTGAGATCTGTATTGTGAACTGGCAACACCATTGTAATCCTTGATCCAAAAGCTTAGTGCATGGTTGAAGAGGTTCTCCTTCAACAACTGGATTAGGCTCCAAGAAATGATTTGTTTCTTGTGAGCTGAACCAGTATAAATTTGTTGTGTTCTTTACTTTTTGCATTTTGATCTTTGATCTTGAAGCCTTTAATCGTAACACGATCAAATCGAACAAGACCGGTTCCCGTTCTAAGACTAGTTCAGTTCAAATTTTACCCCTTAAAATCAAACCGGTCCAGTTTTATAGTTCGGTTCAAAAACCAAACTCAACCAACTTTCACCCCTAATATTTATACCAAAATATACTATTTCAATAATTGTTCTAATAATATATTATTATTGAAGATGAGAATAACTATATGAAACCAAACACATACATATTGTTTCAGGACATCTCATTCTCAAACATCTTATTCCCGTAGAAGTCATGAAATAAACACCCCCTTGAAGTCGAATTTGAAGTCATGAAATAAACACCCCCTTGAAGAATTTGATGGAGCACGATTGATGTAAATGAATAACCAGACCTATAATAGTTGTATTGTTGAATAAATAATATGAATTCACACAATTCTGGAATATTTTTATAACTAAAATATCGAATAGTAATACTGATTAACAATTTTCTTGCCATATACCAGAACTTATATCGACTTTCCTCCATGCATACTCTTTTACATGTCTGTACATCAATTTATCTAAACGAAGTTGAGATTTCATAAGCAAATTGACGTAAGTATATAGCATATAAATATCATCTAAATATACAACATCCCACTTTTAATTACTCCTCGAGGCTTCGATACATTCCGAAATTGAGAAATTTCTACCGGAGTAGGTGCTATCGAAATAAATAGAGTATCATCAGCCTATCTCTGCCCAATATTTTTGCTAAAAAAGCTGCATTCAGTAAAACCTTGAAGAAGTTCATGTGTGAATGTACACCATATGAAGAGGAAATAAATGCTTTGATGAGATTATATGGCAATGACAATGATATCTCTAGCTGCTATTCCAAGAAACCATGCTGTTGACATGAGGAAAAAGGGAACCAGATGATGAACTAAGTCTTCGTTTCTTTACTTTTGTCATCGATCGCAGATCAAAGTCGTAAATATAAAACGAACCATCGTTCGATTTGAAAACGAGGTCTCCTTTAATTCTTAAACTTAGAAGGGGGGCCATATTCACTCTGCAACCCATAATGATAGTATGTTGCTTTATCCATACTTCCCCAAACAAGCCCTTCAAGATCCAAATGTCTATGTGCGTTTCATGATGAATGACACAACTTAGGAAACAGCCAATTTCAACAATTCCATCATACCTACTACAACTGTTAGGAAGAGGTATTGTCTGAAACTTTTCTGTTTCCGTGTCCAAAGTTACAATGTAATCGCTGAGATCAACATGTGGGATCCAGTGCAAAGCTCCGATGGCTGCAACAGGTCTATATCCAAGCCAACCAAAGAGATCAAAAGAAGGTCCATCCACAGCTCTCCATCTTCTACTCCCGAGAGTAAATATCTCGCAACTAGTAAACTCTAACGCGTCACAAAACAAGTGAACAACTTTGTATTCTCCAGAAGAATCATCCAATGCAAAGCCGTAAGATTCTTTGTGAGATGGATACAGAGTTCCTGGAGGAATAGCGGTTAGTTTCCTAGTCACTGGGTTAACAACTATTAGTCCCCCTTTCTTCATTTGGTTATCAAGCAATATTAAGCCGTTGCAGGTTGCTCTAATCTTTCCAAAACAACTTAATTTGTACTCTTTTACGTTGCTCGTACCGTCTTCAAATTCCAAAAAGTTAAGAAACAACTTTGAGGAAAAATCATCCGAGTTTTGGAATAGAGAAACAGATTCAGACTGCTGCATATACTTTGTTTCAACTGAGAGAGTAAGTTTCACACTATCAGGGAGTGAAAGCTGAGTTAAAGGTTCATCTTTTGGTGTTGATGCTGTGAAGATCAAAACCGATTCAGAACGACGAAGATGAGCCTCGATGAATGCAGTGTTGCGTACTATATTAAACCACGGTTTACATACAAACATTGATCTATGAAGTGAATCAAGCGGGAGTCTGATAAGGATGTCTGAAACAAGAACTTCATGAAGATAAGGGACAAGAGACTCTTGTTGCTTTCTCTTCTCTTCTACATTCTTCAACAATTCATTTTCTTTGGTAGATCTCGACATGCCGGCAAATTTTTTCGCAAGCGGTTGTGCTATCATACCTGATTTTTGTAGTCACAAAACCTATAGAAAAATGTAGCTTAAGAACCATGAAAAATAAATTGATTTTTGATTGATTAAAATAAAGCATAACATCAATTGGGTAAGAGAACTAAACACAAGCACAAGAAGTGTTCAATTCACTAATCCAACGAAACGTAAACATTTCTTTTGTCATTCGATTCACTAAACTTACAAAAAAAATCCACATGATAACTAGAATTTCAGTATATTCGGTCTCTTCGTACTTGTTTCGGACGTCGTTTTCAAAAGCATCTTTCTGTTTTTTTAGAACAATTGAGTATGACATGTTTGAGTACTCTTCTCTCTCGATCATAGATTTGTAAACAGTAGCATCAAATAAAGAGAATCTCATGATCTAATAATAAACATTGTTAGGTAATATCATCTTTCCGACGAGTAAATTGGAAAATTCAACTCAATTACACAAATCATGAAAAAAAAATTACATTTTATTCCTAAACCTAAGAGGTTATGATGAAGGGAGAAAAATGATAAATTTGATAAGAAAATAATCGTGAATTTTTTAGAGGCTAAATTAAAAAAGTTAAGCCAAAAGAAATCAAGAGAAATTGAACGAAAATCAAAGAGTAAAATAATCGCTGGTAAGAAGGAAAAAAGAGATTGCGAGAATCAGAATCAGAATTAGTACCGAAATAGCTTCGAGAAAAATGCTGTCCGGAATAGCTTCGAGACTGGTTCGTCTGTTTCTCTTTTGTAAATGCAATATTTTTTATTTTATTTTTTTAATATTTTGAGATTGACTTGGATACTGACAATAATCATTCGTCAACTGGGCTCTGGGCTGGCTTCCTTCTTCGCTTCGCTCTTAATTTGTAATTGCTACGATGGATCATGACACGTGCTACCTTTTTTTAAAAGAGAAATTATTAGTGATACCTAGGGATGGCAACGGGGCGGGGCGGAGTCGGAGATGCACTTCCTATCCCCTAACATGCGGGGATTATTAATCCTCATACCCTACCCTTACCCTAATCAAAAAATCGAGTTTGGGTTCGGGAATTCCCCGTTCGGGAATCGGGTTTCCCACGTGAAAAATTCCTCGTTTTACATTTTAATTCTTATTTAAAAATAAATATAAATTTAAAATATACATTTTTAAGTCAAAAAGAAAACATAATACTAACTATTTTATATTTTATAAGGTAATATAATCATATTTTACATATATTTTTCAATAAATAAAGATAAAAGTAAACAAAAGATATAAGATATTGTTAAAAAATCGGGTTCGGGGGTGGAGGGTGTATTCCCACACCCTTACCCTAAAACAAATCGGGGGGAATTTCTCATCCTAACCTTAACTCGCCCTATAAAATGGGGATTCCCCACCCCTATAGGGTTGGGGCCTCAAACCTGCGGGGAATTTTGCCATCCCTAGTGATACCTACTTTTGAATTCTCGTTTTTTTTACAATAACCAATGTAAAAACAAACACATCCCCAATAGTTAAAAAATGAATATTTATACCGTTCTAGAATTATACAATTTGATAATTCCCCACTAATGTTGTCAGCTTCTTTTATTCATAACTTGTTTGTTTAAACTTCAATTTGGATGATTTAAGATGTTTTGGAATCATTGAAACGAGAGATCTCGGTAATGATTACTTTAAAATTTTTAAATCATATGTAACTAAAAGGGTTTATGACTTCGATCATACCTAATATATTTGATGATGATAATGTTAGGAATGGTGTCCTGGAACTTGTAATTATTTAATAAAGATAATTTATTTCGAATAAATTAAATAAATAAACATAAGTTCTTTCTATTATCTATTGATTCAATTGCAAACATTCAAATAGTAAAACCCTAAGTTACTCTTATGAAATAACAACTAAGTATGTGAGTCATACGAGAGGATTAAAGTCGAGATAAGTAACTTAAAGTGTCTACATTAAATGGATAACATTTGGGAACCTTATCATGGTAACACTGTTGATAGCTGTCCATTTTATATATAAACAAATGATCTAATCTTGATCATTCATGTGGGTGACATGAAATGAAAGTATCATATATAATGTTGATTGTATAAGATAGAACCACAATATTTGATCAAATTTCTCAATTGTATCGTTTACGAGAAATAGTCGAATATCAAACTAATTTTATCAACTGTGATAAATCCCAATCCTGAGTGAAATATGAACTCCTATTCATGGAGTTATGTTCTTTGATTCACATGGTTGAGAGGGATCTGATATGAACGCTCAATACACTCCTGTTTTAGGAACATAACGAGATAGTAGTTGGGAACGCATTTACACGAGATGAAATTCATAACTTTCCTATAAATTACGGTACCGGTTTGATACCTAAACAATTTAGGAACTTTAGGAAACTCCCTTGATGTACTGATTCAATGAACAAGTGGCGCCGCGACTTCTATTGATCACACTTTATCTCTAGTTCGACTACAGATAATGTTCATTGGAGAATCAACTGGAATGCAAGAATAAAACAGTAATTACAAGGGGAAAATGATAAATTTAAATATGCCTGTAATTATGAGTGTTCCACGTGAAGGATATATCACAAATATAAATAAAAGATAAACTAAATGGAGATAACTCATCTATAGTGAGGGGAGTTCAGCTATAAATCTCTAGTAGAATTATTCATAGTTAGATAATAAGTAATTAACTGTTATTGAGCTAATCACTTAATTGACTAATTATTAAGCCCATGATCTATAGGTCTATCAAGTCCCTTTGCTAGCCCAAAAATCATAGTCGCAAAATCAAATTGAAGATATGAAAAAATTTAAGTAAGGTGAATTACTTAAATAGTCAATATTAATTGTTTAAATATTGAGTATATTTAAACGGTAATTAATAGAAATATTATTAATTGTTTAAATAATGAGTTTATTTAAACAGGAAATTCATAATGAAATATTATTAACCAAACACTATTAATTATTTAAATATTGAGCATATTTAAATGGTAATTAATAGTTTGAAATTAATTGGAAATTATTAATTGTTTAAATCATTAATTTTATTTAAATGGAAATTAATATTATTAATCAATAATAAATTATTATCAGTTAAAATATTAATTGTTTAAATAATAAAAATTATTTAAATGGAAATTAAGAATTAAATATCATTTGATAATATTTAGTCGGGAGAAAATATAAATATTATTAATTTTTTAAATAAAGTATTTTATATAAATGGTAATTAATTAATAAATTAATTAAATTGGGCTTATTAACTTAAGAGAGAGTTTCTAGCCCAATTGGATTAATGAACCCAATTCAAATTAGCCCAAAATAATTAAATAAATAAATTTGATTTATTAATTATTTAGTATATAAATTTCGGCCATCATATATAATTTGTAGGAAAATAATTATTTGAATTATATCCTAAAATAATTGTATAGATTTAGTTACCCAAGATAAATCAAATAAAAGAAAAGAAAATATTCTCTTATTTATCTATGCATTTTTGAAATACCAAGATAAATGAAAGATATAATCTTTTTTCTTTTTGTATTTATCTCTATGGAATATCCTAATGTGATTAGATTTTCCATTAATCTATAAATAGGAGGCTTGGGTCATTCATAAATCTCACAACTCAATTCGTAGAAATTGAAATTATCTCTTCCTCTCCTCCCCTTTGCCTTTGCAGATTTTCATCATAAAATTGGGAAGAAAAATATTTTTTTCTTCTTCCTAATTTCTTCTAAAGTTCAACCCCACAATCGGGTTTCGTTTGATCGATCGAGATATAGCATAGAAGATCCGGTGTTGCAGAGAATTGATGCAGTAAAGAAACTGATTCTCCATTTATTACTCAATGTAAGTGAATGGGTTTTAATTTTCAAAAATTAAGCATGAATCTACATGTCTTTTATCACAAATTGCTTGATATTAATAGATCGTTAATTAGTTTACTAAATGATTTTCCGCTAATTTAGTAAAGCACTCCCTTCATTTACAACATTTGAAAAAAATGGGAAATCTTATGTGTTCGTAATTAAAGAGAATAAAGTGTTTGTTAAGTAAGAGGAAAATGATCAGCTTTCTGATAGTCCACAATCAAATTTGAAGTTTTGTCAATAGATGAAACAATGGTGCCAAAGATAGTTAGGTTCCTGTGATAGAGAAAGAGTTTAATGTGGATTGTGTGGAACCGATTACAACAAGCTAAATAGAAAATCAAACAAAGTTACTGGTATAGGGTCCCTTCATTTGATTGAGAGTCCTTGCAACTCAGATTTGAATTTGGCTTCAGAGTCAGATTTGATTGATGAAGACGAGGAGGACGATGAAAGTACTTTTGATGTGAAAGTGATCATGAAAGACATTGATTCATGTAAATCAAATTGTACTCCTTTTGTTAGAAAACCATTTCAGATTGTGAGTATCTATGTAACGCCTCGTTTCAAGGTAAATTTCAAACTTTCGGTTTAATTCTTATTGTAATTTAATACCGGATTTTTGGAATTTATTACTAATTCTTTATTTTGTATTCTTAGGCTTGTTTGGTGACAATTTTGCAAAGGGAGGATACTTTTACAATTTTGTCATCTTGGAAGGCATTTTGGTAAATAAAGAGAATTGGTCTGATGAGGTGTCAAGGGCTAAGTCTCATTTTATCAAAAAATAAAATAAAATAGAAAACGAAACCCTCTCTTTTCCCTCAGCCACACCGCCACCCACACCAAGAGGAAGGAAGAGTCGGTTTTGTCGATTCGTTTCGGTAAAGATCGATTTGTGGATAGATTATTTCCGGGCTACGTTGGAGGATCATTTTTAATTAAGAAGGTAAGAGATTTTCTTCTTCTTTGTTCTTTCTCCATTGCCGACGCCTTAGGGGTATTGAAAGGGTGGATTTTTTGACAATTTTGAATCAATAGGTGATCGGGTTGAAGTGTGTTTGAGTTGATTCGGAATCCGGCGATTGTTGGAATCGTTATCGTCGAGTTTGGGTAAGATTAGAATCTATTTTATCATTAATTAAATTCTGGAATTTTTATGTTTTTAGTCATTCTTGAATTTCAAAAACCTAGGCCTTATTTTAAACTTATCGATATCACCCACCGATTCAAAACCCAAACCATTAATCGATTTCGGTTTACCTTGAACTGATTGAAAGCCCAATCGAAGTTGATTGTTCCCACTACCGACCAGCGACCAAACCTAGGGGTGAAACCGGTTCGGTTCGGTCCGGTTTTTCAATTAATTTTAAAAACCGGACCGGTTCGGTTTATAATAGGAATCGGCCCGGTTTTTTCCGGTTCGGTTTTCGGTTTTTCTGGTTTTTCTAGTATAGGCCATTTGCATTTAGTTTTAAAAAAAATCCTCCAACATTGAAGGATGAAACAAAAAAAAATCAAACATAAACAATAACTTAGTTGAAAAAATTAGATTAATAAATATATAAAATATAAATTAAAATAAAGTGATAAGTAAATATATAAAATAAAACAAATAAATAAAAATTAGGGGGAAATAGGGAAGGGGTATGGGATTTTTACTTGTTTTTTAGAAGTCGGTTCGGTTTTTGAATAATGGAAACCGGGACGGTTCTATTTTTTACCGGTTCGGCCTGATTTATTTTTTCGGTTTTCGGTTTTTTCTTTCACCCCTAACCAAACCGAGACCAAACAGCCCAGGTTCAGCCGTGGCAGGGGTAGCAGCGTCGTGGCTGCTGTCCCGTTCAAACGACGATCTTTTTCGTCGTTTGGTTGTCCCATTCTTCGTGATATCGAACCCCGAACCTCTCTGATTTATTTTCTATTGTTCTAGGATAGTTTTTAATAGATTTAGATGGTCGTTTCAGGTCTTGACTGTTGAGGAAATAATTCGGAAAGCGTTGACAATGGTGAGTTAACGGATTAATTGACGGTTAAGGTTTTGGAGAAATCTAAAGCCCAAACCGTAGTAAAATGTTTTCTTATATTTATTTATATTATTCTGGAAGTTTTGGATTGAATTTGATCACTGGAAGTATGAGAAATAAATTAAGAAAACTAAATTTCCGGTCAAGGCTAGTTTAGGCTTTTTCGGTGGAAATTGTATGATTCTTTGTTTAAATCGATTCTGATGGATGATCTTTTGTTTTCTGAGATTATTTTAGAGTTTAAGGTTGTTTATGGTCAATAGAATCGATTAGAATGTATGTTTAGTGAATTTTGGCTTTTCGGCAGTTTTTACCCGTTTTGGCAATTTTGTGAAATTTATATATTGAGTTGGGGCTGCTGTGTTTTCATCCTTCCAATCGAATTTTATTTAACATTATCATTTGTATAATATTGTTTTTGAAGATATTGTTTACCGGTTTGATTGTGTTTACTAGTGTTGAGGCTACGAGCTCAACACTTAGTCATTTTACTAATGTTCATTGTTGTAACGTCCCGTTACTTTTGGGGGTAAATTTTTTTTAATTTTTATTTTATTTTATTTATTTTCTTTAATTAAAGTATTTAAGGTTAATTTAAAAAATAGTGATTTCGATTTTAGTAGCTATTTTCGTCCGAAAACCCTTTTAATCCTTTTAATACTTTAAATTCGTTTCGGTGACGTTAATAATTATTAATGGGCCAATTAATAATTATTAATCACCTTTAGATTAATTAAAGAGCTTCGGGTTTCGTTTTTAAAGTAAAAACAAAAGAGGGACGTAGGCGTCATTTCCGATTTCTTAAATATCTAAACACTATTCATCCTTCTCCTTTATTAAGCCAAAATTAGACAAAAATCATAAATTTCTTCTCATTTTTTCATCCCAAACCTGTAGCTTAGAGAGAGAAAAAGAGGAGAGAAAGAATTTGTCACCCCGGCTTCGTTTCTCGACCGTTTTCATCGTGCCTTAGCTCGTTGGAAAGCTCTCGAGACGTACTTTCTACTCATCCTAACAATCGAGGTTTTCGCCCGTTTTCTCGAGGCCTTAAGGTATGACAAAGTTTCTAAAATTTGATGTGAATAGTATTTTAATGGTGGTTTTGGATTGAAATCTTCAAATTCGTTCACCGAAGCTTGAAGATTTCCATCGGGAAAGTCGTTTTGATCGATTTTAGAAACTTCCCCTAAACCCTAAAATCGAGTTTGAGCCAGAAACTCGTCCCATGTGATTTTCCCTCACTTGGCCATGTTTAAAATGTTAGGGTTATTGTGTTTTTGCTATTTACTTAATTTTTCAGAAATCGATTAATGAACAAAACCTTAATTTACGGATACCCATTGTAGTTGTGAACATCCAAAGTATCCGAAACCAAACCGAAACACCTCTAAAATGCATAAAAGCCGGAAAACTAAACCTGAACCCTTTTTTCCCTTGTATGGCCGAGAGCACCATAGGGAGAAAATCCGGGATTTTCGTCGTTTTATGCGTTTATATGTTGTTTGTTCGATTTCCGGTTAATTAATGTTATTTAGGTGTAATTCGTTTATGATATTGTTCGGGTGTTGACAACCTCGGATTAATTGGAGCTTTTCTACAAGCTAAGGTGAGTTTAAAAGGGAAGTTAGTAATTTTATGAATTACATTTCGTTATGATATTGTTTATCGATGTTAAGAGGGAATTAGCTTCTTAGAATTATTGTTTGGTTGGAGACTTTAATTCGGAAGTGAGTGGAGAGGATTTGGAATTATGGTTAGTTCGGTGCAAAGGAAACATCGGAGTGGTTTGGAAGTATTGTAAAGTGACTTGGAGATGTTAGTTAAAAGTGGAAGTTAAGTTACTTTGAGTGATATGGAAATTAAAGTAGCTTAGATGTTACACTTGAGTGATGACTCGTGTAATCTAATTAGTTAGGTTCTTTAATAACTTAGTAGAATTCCTTAGAGGTTATCTAACTTATTGAAGAGCTTGATCACATTGATTCGGCACATGATAGTATGTTGATATCGATCCATACATATCATGGTGCGATGATTTGTGGAGACAGTGGCACATTGATTCGGCACATGATAGTATGTTGATATCGATCCATACGTATCATGGTGCGATGATTTGTGGAGACAGTGGCACATTGATTCGGCACATGATAGTATGTTGATTCGGATCCATACGTATCATGGTGCGATGGTTTGTGATATGGTACATGATAGTATGTTGACTTCGGTCCATACGGTATCATGGTACTATGATTGTGATATAGTACATAGTAGTATGTTGATTCGGATCCATACGTACTATGGTACTATGATTGTGATATGACACATGATAGTATGTTGATTCGGATCCATACGTATCATGGTGCGATGATTTGTTATATGATGAAATTCCTGAGACCTATATGGTGAAATTCCTGAGACCTGATATGATGAAAGTCCTAATATCCTATGTGGTGAAAGTCCTGATATCCGATGAATTGAGATATGGTACGACCATACGTGGCATGTTGATTTCGATCCGTACAATAGCACGATACGATGAAACTTGTTTGGTAATAAAGATAGTTAATGTTACATTTACATATTCTTTAGAATTGTGTAGTAAGACTTAGTAGTGAATGTTACTTTACTTTAAGTCTTTATTTCTATCTCATGGTAATGAATGATGAATACGGGTAATATATGACTATCGTATGCTTGTATGGAAATTGGAAGTGTCGATATGGGTTGTAATGAGCATTTAGGCCTTTGGACACAATTTCTGGTATGAAGTTTGATTCATAGGATTACTTGCTTTCGTTTTACTCTCACTAGCATTTCATGCTAATGGTGCTACACTTACAAATTTTCAGGTAAACCTCGAGCTAAGAAGCGTGGTAGAGGAGGTGGAGCCGCGTGACTAGTCGAGATGGTGTATGGACAATGTTAAAGACATCTTTTGGTTTAGTATTCGTTAAAATGCTTGTAAATTATTTCCATTTTACATACATGTGTTTTTTTGAGCCCGGAAGGGTATTTGTGTAAAATTTGTCTATGTCTTATGATTTATTTCTCCTTTGGAATGCGGATTCCCGATTTATAGCTTTCTCTGAATTTGGGTTGTAAAACAGGTTTTGGTTATTCGATTTTTAAACAAACCCATACCGTTTTTCTTTAAAAATCGAGTCTTCCGCTGTGCATTTGAATTTAAAGAATTTAACGGAATCTGGGTCGTTACAATTGTGTTAGGAATGGTGTCCTAGAACTTGTAATTATATAATAAGGATAATTTATTACGAATAAATAAAATAAATAAACATAAGTTCTTTATATTATCTAGATTGATTCAATTGACGATATTAGGAATATATGGAAATATATTAATATCAAACATTCAAATAGTAAAACCCAAAGTTACTCTTATGAAATCACGACTTAGTATGTGAGTCATACGAGAGGATTAAGGTCGAGATGAGTAACTTAAAAGTGTCTACAGTAAATAGATAACGTTTGGGAACCTTATCCTGGTAACACTGTTGATAGCTTCACATTTTGTTTTATAGACAAATGATCTAATCCTGATCATTCATGTGAGAGACATGAAATGGAAGTATCATATACAATGCTGATTGTATAAGATAGGACCACGATGTTATATCAAATTTCTCGTTAGTACCGTTTACGAGAAATGACCGAATATCAAACTAAGTTTATCAACCGTGATAGATCTCAATCCTGAGTGAAATGCGGACTCCTATTTATGGAGTTATGTTCTTTGATTCACATGGTTGAGAGCGATCTGTAAGAACGCTCAATACACTCCTGTTTTGGGAACATGACTAGATAAGTAGCTGGGAACTCATTTTCACGAGATGGAATTCATAACTTTCCTATAAATTAACGGTATCAGTGCGATACCTAAACATTTTAGGAACTTTAGGAAACTCCCTTGATGTACTGATTCGAGACAAGAACAAGTGGCGCCACGACTTCTATTGATCACAGAAGTATATTATCTCTAGTTCGACTAAAGATAATGTTCATTAGAGAATCAATGGAACACAAGGATAAAGCGATGAATTACGGGGGTAAAACGGTAAATTTATCTGCCTGTAATTATGAGGGTTCCAAGTGAAGGATATATCACAGATATAAATAAAGATAAACTAAATAGACATAACTCATCTATAGTGAGGGGAGTTCAGCTATGAATCTATAGTGAAATTATTCATAGTTAAATAATAAGTAATTAACTGATTATAAGTTAATCACTTAATTGACTAATTATTAAGCCCATGATCTATAGGTCCATCGAGTCCCTATGCTTGCCCAAATATCGTTGTAGCAAAACTAAGTTATTAATTAACTTAGGAAGAACAAATAATTTAAGTAATTGAATTTACTTAAAATTAGGCAATATTAATTATTTGAATAATGAGATTATTTCAATGAAAATTAATATTAATATTATTAATATTGATACAATATTAATTGTTTAAATAAAGAGTTTATTTAAATGGAAATTAATATAACATTATCAATTATAATATTTTAAGGCAAAATTAATTGTTTAAATAAATAAATTATTTAAACAGGAATTAATGTTAATATTATTAATTATTTAAATAATGAGTTTATTTAAATGGAAATTAATAATCAATATTATTAATTAAATAATGAGTTTATTTAATTTAACAATAAATATTAGAGAGAATTAAATACAATTTGTTTAAGAAACAAGTTGGTTTGGCCCAAAAAAATAATTAATTAATTGAATAAGATTCAATGGCAATTAATATAATAGTTTTTGGCTAAATATGTTTAAATTATAAATTATTATTTGAATTTTTTCTAATTTTAAATATATAAATATACAATTATTATATATAAAGAAAAGTAAATAATATATATATATATATATATATATATATATAAATTTATTTTGTCTTCACGTCTGCATTCAATCTTTATAAATAATATATATGTAAAGATAATTCATGGTGGGCGCACGAAGACCAAATAATTTATATATATAATTATGTTTATTATTTATCTTTTCTATATTTAATAATTAGGAGATAAGCATATCTATAGAGATTAGATATCATATGTTCCTATAAATATGATCATTGGGATTCATATTTTATACACTTCTCACTTTAATGAGAAAAGTGAAAATTCTCTCTCAAGTTTTTGCCCAATTGCCGATTTTCCTTAGGAAAAAATTTAGAAGAAATTTCTTCTTCTTTTGTTCTTCCGGTTCGATTCCCACAAGTCGGTTTTGCTTTCGATCGGGATATAGCATAGAAGATCTGGTGTTGCTGAGGATTTGATGCTGTAAAGAAACCTCCAACCGATTCTCCATTTATTACTCAATGTAAGTAAAAGGCCTTTAAATTTTTGAAAATTAAGCATGAATCTACATGTTCTTCATGTTTATATCACAAATTGCATGATGTTAATAGATCCGTTATTAAATGTTAATAAGTTTACTAAATAAAATTCCGCTAATTTAATAAATCATCCCTTCACATTGCTCGTATGAATGAAACATTAGGGGAATATCAGTTATAGCTGAGGCTATAACCAAGTACTAATAAGTGATAGTAGTTCCGAGGAACCGCCTTCTTAGTGGATTTTGTGAATTGTATTGTTTGTTAAGTTAAAGCATGATAGTGGTTCGGGAAATTGATTAAGATTGTGAGAGTGTATGTTTGGGATGTCTTGAGTAAGAAACTAGTGAAAGTTGTCTATCCATGTAAAGTGAGGATTTATTGAATAGCCTTGAATATGGAATCAAAGTAATTGTCTATGCATGTAAAGGATTGAGATCGAGTTTTAAGTGACAGTTTGAGATTAAGAGATGTTGGAGAGTGTGAGTGCTTGGGACTCGGTTTGGTTTGTTTAGAAACTATTTGAAATCTTACCTGTTGATTAATTTGTTTTCTCACTGGCTTTAGCTTCACAGTGCTATAATGTTGTTTTTCAGGTAACAACGGACCGAGAGGTGGCAGTTGATGAAGTGGAAGAGATGAGGGTTCATGTCGTGATGGCCATCTATCTTTTATGCATTTTGTTATTCATTTTATTAATGAATAAACACTGAGATTTTATTTTGTTTTATTTATTTTTGAATGATTTAAGAATAAGGATTAGTTTATTGATTTTTGTTTTAAAAATTATAACTCCGGAGTTATTATTTTAATAAAGGGTTATTTGACTTGGTTGATTTGTGTATTTTCAATAAATGTTGTTTATCGAGTCTTCTGCTGCTTTTAAATATGTTTGTTTTATACTCTGAAAAGTCGGGTTTTTACAATCTATCTTTGGTAGTGTGATTTTGTTCTGTATTTTAACGGGGAATGATATGTGTGAATCCGTCTGTTATATGTTCTCGTTTGGAATGAAGGTTAATTTTGTTAGATAGATGTAGATAGTGGAAAGTTTTGCTTATGGAATTCGGGTCGCGTTTTCAGCTTCTCTTGGATAAATAGGAAAGGGGTATCCATATGTTATAGAATTATTACAAACATTATTAAGTGACCAATTATAACCATTTCAAAAAGTGAAAAAGAAAAATATGTACATGATCGGTCAAATCACTCACTATGCTCGGACCGATCATAATGTATAATCGGATCGAGCATAATATGATTGATCATTCGAACAGAACACGTGACTGTTTTGTCTAAATGATCGATCAGATCGCATCATATGATATGACCGGTCGTACCCAATAATTGGTAAGATTATAGTAAGTGATCTAACCGATCAATAACCAGTTTCTGTTTTCTTACCTCACAACCAAGATGTGATCTACTATCCCAATCCAATCTAGGAACCAACATTTATTCTTTGCACCGTAGAACTCACATTTGACTAACTTCGCGGCATTCTTCTTGTTCTTAAAATACTCCAAGTACTCGTCAAAGATGGTTTGTGGAACCACGTACAAAGGGTCATATAATTCCTTCTCGTCATCTCCTAACTTCTTTTTCTTTTTCTCCGTTACATACGGAGATCATAGACTGCTGCAACCTGCCTTTTTCTACTTGCTCAGGGACGTTTCTTGAATTCCTTATTCACATCCATCACTACGAAGTCTAAAGTGGACTGAGTATTAAAAAATCCTTGAATCTTTTCTCACTAAACCTTCTCTTCCTTAAGCTTCTCCTTCTTAGTCTTTCTCTTCTTAACCTCATCCATCTCCTCCTCCTTAACCTCCTCATTCTCCATCTCCTCCTCCTTAACCTCCTCCGTCACAATCTTCTCTTCAATCTTTTCCTCCTCTTATTTCTTCAGATTTTTCATACTGATTATACACTTAAGATAATTATTACTCCAAAACCGGATTTCAAGAGGAATAGTACCAAATAGACAATGTGTGGAAGATACAATGGATAATGGTAGTTTAATTTCAAATTTCAAGGTGAAACTAACCCCCTACACGCAACATGTCAATCTATCACATCAAACCTTTTGGAAAAAACATTCACACGTTCAAAATTTAATTTTCCCCTATTTGATAATCATAGTTGGATTAGGAAGAAAATATAATTAGATATTTTCGATATTGAAAAGCCTTGAAGAAACTTTCATTTTGAAGACTCACAGTTCACCCTATTTTGATTTCGTTGTGAAGTAGTGATCTTTGATCCCACTATTCCACCTTACCAATCACTTCCAAACTTCCCTTCCCACACCCAGTGTGACGGGAAAAAAAAGTTATCGTTTTCTTTAGTGAATTATCTATTTTGAAAAGAAAGTTTACTGTGATTTTTTTTATACAATAGTTGATGCTGATGATACACACGATAAAAGGTGGGCCAGACGATTGAAGAGAAGAAACATGATTGTTAGCAAGGAATTTAATGTCGATGTTGAAAGACATTCCCGGAAAAAGAAAAGAAACTTCGATCGACATTCTCATTCTGACGATATCTCCATTAATTTCAGCAATTTTGGAGAGAGAAAAAACTTCCCCTCTACTTTCGATGTCGAGGTTGGATTTGAGCAAGATTTCGGTCAAAATATCAAAGCTATCGTCGAAACTTAACTCCCTCACTTTATCTGATTTTATGGATGATAGTAATGGGATTATGGTGCTGAATTTTTGGATAATGAGCATGTGCATCGACATCTGAATAATAATAATGGGTTTTCACGCTCTAATTCGTTACATGAAGTTGAAGATCCTGATTGTAAGAAATTTTTACAACATTTGAAAAAAGATGGGAAATCTTATGTGCTCCTAATTAAAGAGAAGAAAGTGTTTGTTAAGTAAGAGGGAAAGGATTAGCTTTCTGATAGCCCATGGTCAAGTTTGAAGTTTTGTCAAAATAGACGAAACAATGGAGCTAAAGATAGTCAAGTTCAGGTTATAGAGAAAGAGAAATAGTTTAATGTGGATTGTGTGGAACCAATAACGAATAAGTTAAATAGAAAATCAAACAAAATAACTGGTATAGGGTCTCTTCATTCAATTAAGCGTCCTTGCAAATCAAATTTGAATTTGGATTCGGAGTCGGATGTGATTGATGAAGACGAGGAGGACGATGAAAGTTCTTTTGATGTGAAAGTGATCATGAAAGACATTGATCCATGTAAATCAAAGTGTACTCTTTTTGCTAGAAAACTATTTCAGATTGTGAGTATCTATATTTGGTAGTGTGATTCTGTTCTTTATTTTAACGGGGAAGGATATGTGTGAATCTGTCTGTTATATGTTCTCATTTGGAATGAAGGTTATTTTTTAAAAAAAAAAAATTTGTTAGATTGATATAGATAGTGGAAAGTTTTGATTTTGGAATTCGGTCGCGTTTTCAGCTTCTCTTGGATAAATAGGAAGGAGGTATCTATATGTTGTAGAATCATTACAAACATTAGTAAGTGACCAGTTATAACCATTTCAAAAAGTGAAAAAGAAAAAATATGTACATGATAGGTCATATCACTCAATATGCTCAGACAAATCATAGTGTATAATCGGACCGAGCATAATATGACCGATCATTCGGACAGAATAATTTATTCTGTCCGAATGATCAGTTTGATCGCATCATATGATCTGACCGATTGTACCCAATAATCCGTCAGATTATAGTAAGTGATTTGATCAATCAACAACCAGTTTAACCAAGATGTGGATCTGCTATCCCAATCCAATCTAGAAATCAACGTTTATCTTTTGCACCGTAGAACTCACATTTGACCAACTCCGCAATATTTTTCTTATTCTTAAAATACTCCAAATACTCGTCAAAGATGGTTTGTGGAACCACGTACAAAGGGTCATATAGTTCACTCACGTCCTCTCCCAACTTCTTTTTCTTCTTCTCCGTTACATACGGAGATTGTAGACTTGTTGTAGCCTTCTTTTTTCTACTGACTCGAGGACGCTTCTTGAGTTTCTTATTCTCATCCATCACTACGAAGTCTGAAGTAGACTGAGTATCAAACAAATCTTGAATCTTTTCTCTCTCAACCTTTTCTCTTCCTTAAGCTTCTCATTCCTAGTCTTTCTCTTCTTAACCTCCTCTTTTTCCATCTCCTCCTTCTTAACCTCCTCCGTCACAATCTTCTCTTCAATCTTTTCCTCCCCTTTCTCAAGCTTCTCCTCCTTAACCTATTTTTTAATCTCCTCCTTCACAACCTTCTCTTCAATCTTATCCTCCTCATTCTCAAGCTTCTCCCCCTTAACCTCCTTCTTCACAACCTTATATTCAATTTTTTCCTCCTCCTTCTCAAGCTTCTCCCCCTAATAATCTCGTTCTCCCTCTCCTCCTCAACCATCCCCCCCCCTCAACCTTCTCCCTCACCTCATCAACTCTATCCTCGATATGATCCTCTTCCACATCTTGATGCTTAAAAATCTCCTCTGTTAGATATATTTTAATAAATATAAAATAATCTCATGACCTCTTACATGATAGATTTTTCAAAATTAATTAATAGTAAACATACAGGTGTCCATTGAATTTGAAACTTGTTGAACACACGAATCTTCTACAAATTGTGTTGGGTACTCAGTCTTCTTTCACCAAGAACACCCACAATGTATATACCCAAATGAACTCAATCTATAATGAGATGCAGAAAGACTTAAAAGTATATGTAGGATGTCTTGTGAAGGATGGACCCTCACCCTTTATATAATTAATAAAACAAAAGGCTCCCATTACACATTTACGTTTTACGTATGGTGACCACTCAAATTTTCCACACGTTATGTCAATTGAAATCCAAATTCAATGGGCAACAAAACCGATCAAATTAAACCCAATAAAAAAACAAAACAACCATAATATTAAATATAATTAAATAACCCATAAAAACTCTTACAATTCATCAACTCGGGTCTTGAAATCCCCGAGGTCCTCAAAGTTCTTTGCACAAATATTATTGCGCATCAAACGTTCATCATCATCGTTTCCAATTAAGAAAACATTTTTTTCCATAATAAGGCAGAAGATTAAATCTGGGTTTTGGGCCACAAACACTACATAAGTGGCACAAAAATTTGGGTTTGAAGGGAAAACACAAAATTGGCTATGACTGAGGATAGGATTGTGGAGGATGATCTAAATTTGATATGATTGTGGTGGGAATTGTGGTTAGAGGATTCAATAAACTGTTGTGATATTTAAAATCAAATCTTATTTCAAATCCTTGATCTGCTTAAAAAAAATTCCCCATTTCCATGGTCAGATTTGGTGGGATTTAGTTTTAAAATAACCATTTTCCCCTATTTAACCTTACAAATAATCACGCTAGTAAATCTGTAACCTCTAATCTTCTCCATATATCATCTTCTTTGTCATTCTTATTTCTTACAACATTATACTTTTTCACTTTTCATCCTCTCATGAAAGAAAGTTGTGGTTAACTCCTATAATTTTGGTCTTCGCCTCGATCTGGCCCACAAGCAATTGCTATGAAATAATGGTTCTGTTCCTTTTTTCCCCTTAAGAAGAAAAATTAATTATTAACATCATAAGATAACCACTATTTCTATAGTAATTAGTTCACAGCATCAATCCTTTCGGCTTCATAAACAATCACTCCAACCATACTTGTAGAATGTTTCAAGCTACCATGATTTTGTAATAGATTGTAATTTGTAATATGAATTTTTCTCTTTTATGATCAAAAGGGTATAAGAGTACAACCTATTATTTCATTTCATTTCTGGTTACCATCCAAACATAAAATTTTAATTACATTCACTTGAAATCCATTTTATTCCAAACAAAGTTAAAAAATTCAAATCATTTCCATCATTTAAAATTATATGATTTCAAATCTTTTCCTGCATATTCCTACAGTCAAACAGAGGTTAGGGAAATGGGAAAGAAAGTTAAAAGGGAAAATGAGAATTTCATTTCGGAAATGGGAAAGAAAATTGAAGAGAAAATATCAAATAGGAATATTTTTAGTTTAATTAAAATACAATAAAAATGCAATTTGAATGCAACGAATGAGTTGAAAATTAGTCTAAAAAAGGTAAAATTGAAACGGAAAGATTCTCCATTCTTTGTACTTTTAATATATTAGGTTTTTCACACGTGCCATGCACATGGAGCACGTGGTTTGTCTGTCAAATTTTATAATAAAAATGTCAATATTATTATGAAGTTATTTTTTTAACTAATATTTTGAAAATTCAAACTTTATAATGAAATGGTAGAAATTAACGTAACCCATATTAAAAAAATATCTTTAAGATGAAAAAAACATAAATTTCATAATTTTATATCATCTTGTTACTTCTGGATGATGGATTAATAATGATTTTATATCATCTTGTTACTCATACCTAATATTCATTTCCTTTCCATAACTCTATCCTCAAACGTCTAGTTTTTTGTTTTTTAAATTGGTGTGTGTGTGTTAGTTCATCTCTATTTACATGTATATATATAGTAAATTAAAAGTGGAAATTTCAATAAATTTTTAATTCAATTAGTTAGGTACAAAACTTTTCTACTACTCATTTATTTGGGGTGTTACAAGATGGTATGCTATGTCATTTGGTTTTGATCTTTTAAAAAATAATCACACTAACGTAATTATATATTTAAATTAGAGAGAGAATTGTTTTAGTGTGTGTTTTCCCCTGCTTGACCTAGTCTTAATATAATAAAAAAAATGAATTAGGAAGGGAAAGGTTTGTTAGAGAAAAGTTATTAAAAATTAATTTGATTGTTGGGTTTGATTTTAAATTTAATAAGTCTATGAAATTATTTATTTTATTAATATGACCAATAAATTATTACTAAATTAATTTTTGAAATAAGCTCATGATAAAATATATTTGAAATATTTATTGAACGAAGACAATTTTAGTTTATTATATTTAATTAATTTAATAATAAGAAAGTATATTTAGAAAAATTTAAATAGTATAAAATTTGTTTATTGTATTTAATTAATTGGTAATAATATTCAATTATTAATAATAAGAAGGTATATTTAGAAAATTTTAGATAGTATAAAATTTGTTTATTGTATTTAATTAATTGGTAATAGAATGATTATTAATTTTGAATGATGTCATTATAGAAATTTAAATGAATTGAAAGGGTAAAAATGGAAATAAATTTTTTTTCCTCTAAGCCACTTTTTAGATAGTATAGAATAGATTAAGATATTTCAGAAAATAGTAATCATAATAAAACATTAAAATCCATAATGGAGGAAAATCTGGGCCCATATGCAAAAAACATCATTTTTTGAAATACCAAATCCATGGCCAATTTCACACTCCACTATCATTTGGAATTCACATGATCAACAATTCATAATGGAAGGGGTAAAAAGTGGAAACTTTTATCCATCAAGGCATTTTCTTTTTTACAGCTTCTTCCAATACAACTGAACTGGTTACACTACAATGTCAACAGCTCATCTACCTAAAAAACAGAAGCTAATCTAACTTGAGATATGAGAAGCTAATGAGACATTAAATTCCCAGTTAAAAAAAATATCAAACAAAATAAAGTCCAGGCTAAGTCAGATTCGCAACGTGATCTATATGGATGAAAGATCCTCATATATGGTTTTGATACCTGGCCTCTCTGAAACGGCCCGAATACATCGTAAGGCTATACCGAGAACCTCCTTTATACCCTTCTCTACTGCTGGGTTGCTCATTTCAGGCAACAATATGGCATCGAAACAATCAGAGCCACGGCCTTCGCCACCCGTAAACGCACCCAATCTGTTAGATCAACCCCTCCCTCTTCACCAGAAATCACATCACCTGCACATCTTCCAGTTAGAAGTTCCAAAAGTATGACCCCGAATGCATAAACATCAGACTTGAAGGAGGGCAGTGGCTTCTTAGAAGCTGCCAACTCTGGAGCTCGATAGCCCAAGACCCCGGCATCAAGAATCTGTTCGATAGTGCCAGCATGAGTCATGAGGCGATGGAGGCAGTAATCAGCAACGCGGGCATTCAGGTCTGCTCCATCTAGCAGTATATTTGTTGCTTTAAGGTTTCCATGTGGAACAGCACGATCAAAATGGAGATAGTTCAGGCCACGTGCTATATCAACTGCTATCTTGAGCCTTTGAGCCCATGACAAGGGACCTTTTCTTCCTGGACGATCTGAAATTGAAGTTTTTATTAGCAGGACACCATTTAACATAGCAACAAGAAATAATTATTTGGAGATTTGGAGATTATAACAAAAAGAAGCTTCAGAAAAAGAAATAGGCAGTCATGCACGAAAGAGATTAATTACTTTTACTTCAGCATTCAAAGAGAAAAACATAATTGTGGCTCAGCCCAGTAAATAGCAATAAGAGTCGAATAACCACCTTGCGTAAAGCATGTATTCCTGCTCCCATGTGTACCACCTTGTCTAACACATCTTTTTCATTGATGTGCCTAAAGTTTGATGGTGTCCAATATCGACACTTTGTTCAAAATAAAATGTCCATATCTACTATCAACTAATTAATTCTTTTGATGACCGATAAAATTGGGATTAATGTTGGCCAATTTCTACTTGTCCATTCTTCTGTAATAGTAGCAAGAATACAAATTCACAAGCTTTACATGTGAACTCTGTGATTCACCTACTCTGATTTGTCTTTTTTAGAAAGAAAAACAAAAGGAAGCAGCAATTTTTATGATATGAACAGACACTTCAGAAAGTAGTTTTCCCCTTTTTAAAAATAGCTAATGCAGAAAGGAATTATGATTAAAGCAAAGTGTTACCATATAGAAAGCCTGCAAGACTTCCAGGTGAGATATAGTCAGAAAGAATAAGCTTCTCATGCTGTGTAGGCCCCCAATAATACCCTCTCAAGCCAACTACATTTGGATGCCTGATATTTGCAAACTTTTTAGCCTCCTTAGCAAATTCCTTTCTCTGCTTCGCCACCCCTTCTCTCAACCACTTAACTGTTAAAAATATACCACTCTCTAGTGTTGCCCTATAAGAAGTTCCATGGCTGCTTCTACCTAACACTTCGGCTGGTGCCCTTGAGAGCTCCTCTGGTGTCAATGTGATTGTATCATCAAGAAAATGAAGTTCACCAACTAAACGATCAGGTGACCTCACATCTAGTCTCGTAAGGTTTTCAGCAGTAAATGAATCGCCTGATCCTGGGGACCAAGAGAAATGACTGTTTTTTGCTGGGGAGAAACCAGTCCCCGCAGCTTGTTTCTCGTCAGGGCTGATTATCTCAGAAGAAGATCCTTTCCTTGAAGCCACAAGGTCCTCAGCTGAAACAACCAAAGCAGCTGCACTTCCAGTTCCACCAATGCTAGAGGAGTTTAGAGAATTGCGTCTATGAATATCCTTAGTTGTGGTCGTAAGCTCAGGTGGAGGTTTCCTTGACATGCAGATGTAATGAAAGAAAATAGCAAGGAGGATAAGAATAACCACTGCAATCACACATGAGACTATTATTATTACTTTAACGATTGTGTTCATTTTTCTCCTCTCTGATTTTTCGTCCGAGTGCTCACTTGATCCAGCAACAGTTGGAAGGCTCAGTCTGGTATTTCCAGGGTAGAAAGCAGAACTTGGAAATTTTCTCAGATTTTCAGGGACGGTTCCCGAAAGATCATTATACGAAGCATTAAAGTTCTGAATAGCATCAGACAAGTTTCTGGGAAGGGGACCTGTGAAATGATTTTGTGATATATCTAATGAGGTCAGTGAAATCATATCAGACATGGAAGTAGGCAGGGATCCAGAAAAATTGTTTCCTGCAATATTCAGCAGTGAAAGGCCAGTCAATGATCTAAATTGATCAGGAAAATAGCCACTAAGCTGATTATGAGAAAGATCAAGAGCCTCAAGGTTGGCTTGACCAGGAGAAGGAAGCAAGAACTTTACAGCACCGGTGAGTAAATTATTTTCAAGATAGAGCTCCTGTAAAGTGGGCACTGTGAGCAAATCAGCTAAAAAGGGTCCATCTAGTTGGTTGAAGCTAAGATCAAGGACTCTAAGCTTTGGATACTTGGTAATAGCACTCGGGAGTGAGCTACTTAGACTATTATGGGATAGGTTGAGAAAATTTAACCGCAAAAACTGTGGAGTTGCCTCGGGGATTGGCCCTGTCAAACGATTCTGACTGAGATCAAGGAATTCGATGTTACCCCACTTCAACATTCTTGTCAAATTTCCCTCGAATTTGTTACTTGATAGATCAAGCACGGTACAACTTCCAGTCAGCAATGGAAGTTCACCATCCAGTTGATTTGAGGACAGATTGAGGACCCGTATGGTGGTTGATGTAATTATACTAATTGGCCCTGAATGAGAAAGAAGTCAGTAAGAGCATAATTAAAATAGAAGAAACCTCAAAATACTATTTTAAGGGAATAATAAAACTTAGTATGATGGTAACTAAAGTATCTGGAAGTAAGTTGGGTACCTGAGAGATTGTTGGCACTCAAATCCAGTTCAGTCAAAACCAAAGCATCACCTTTCAATAGGATATTTGGAATATCTCCTGAAAATCTATTATGGCTCAGCTTCAGGATTCGGAGATCATATACAAAACTAAATCCGGGCAATTCTCCAGAAAGCTGATTGTTGCTTAAATCCAATGCTTTCAAGTTCTCAAACACCGATAACTCACCTCCATTAACCAATGATCCAGTAAGCTGGTTGTGACTGAGGTTTAAATACTTAATGGAATCAGATATTCGAGGCAAAAACTTCCCATGCTCTGTATCAGAACTTGTTAGCTTGTTGTCACTAAAGTCAACATGAGTGGCTTCAGACGAAAGAAAGAATTCCACATCAAGAGTGCCATCAAGCATATTACCGTGCAAGTCAATCACCTCAAGATTTGAAAGGAGCTCAAACCCTTTGGGAATCCTCTTAGTAAAACCATTGAAAGATAGATTCAGATACACCAAGTTTGTTAGCTTAGTCAATGACACAGGGAGTGCTCCAGAAAAGGAGTTATGACTCAAATCCAACGATCGGATTGACTGAAGACCTGAAATTGGATCCAGACTACCCGAAAAGTTGTTACCAGCTAATGAGAGGTTTTGCAAGCTTGTTAACTTACCAATCCCCAGTGGTAAAGGTGAAGAAAACAGGTTATTCGAGATATCAAGAAACTCGAGGCTTCGGAACTCACCAATACCATCCGGTATCTTCCCCGTCATTGTGTTGTTCGACAAGGAAAGTTTCACTAGTTTAGTGAGGTTTGAAAATACATTCAAATCTACATCAGCAGAAAGACTCAAATCATCAAGCACCACTCCAGCAACACTTCCGCTATTGCAAACAATCCCATTCCAAGAACCAGGGCAGCCATCAAAGTCAATAGACTCGTCATTCCACGAGTTGACGACAAAACCAGTCGGGTCATGCTTGATACTCTTCTTGAACTCAAGCAATGCCAAGATATCTTGTGAAGGGAGCTGAGCCATAGCAGAAAAAAGAAAGAGGGACATCACCAAAATCCTGAAGGCCCCCATCTTAATCCAACAAAGACGACAACAAAATTTCTCCAAATACCCTGAAAACACTTTCTCAGCAAACTTTCTCCAATCAAACACAAATGAAATCTCGGTTCTAAGAATCAGAGTGCTCAAACCCAAGAACAAACAACCATATTCAACAGAAATCTCACAAACCCAGATACAAATACAGTAATGCAGTATCTTAAGAGCCTTAATTAAGCATAATAAACAACACCATTTACAGTAACTTCAGAGATTTCTAGCATATAAACTGCAGCATTTTCTTACCCCCAAAAAAAAACATTTTTTTTACAAACAATGTAGCTTCACTTTACTATTAGACAATACCCAGAAGAAAAAACTGAACAAAAAAACTTGAACAAAATCAAGAGCATAAACTTACTCAAGACCTTTTAATGCAATGAACATCGAAAACCCAGATAGAAACAAGAAATGGGTATACAAGATAAAGAACTAGAATGCATTAAAGAAGCGGGACCAAACAATTTTCTAGCCCAAAAAAACCCTAAAAAAGAAGGGTTTTTTTAAGGTGAAAAACAGTAGAGAACTCGAGTTGTTTCTTCAATGGAGAGCATTAGACAAAGAGAATGGAAATGCTTTCATTACTTAAGAGAGTGTGTGACTGTGAGCTTAAGAATTTTACTGAGGATATTAAATTAAAAGGGAAAATTAAATTAAATTAAAAAACAAAAAAAAACCCTAAATTTAGATTCCTTCTTTTGAGGACGGTCAGTGTCAGTATTTTCAGCTAGCGAGAAAGTAGGCGGGAAGATACCGTAGATTTTCGTGGGTAAGTTTAGTATTTACCCGCCAACACACACAAATTGTGTATTTTATAATTAAAAAAATGGGAAAATATATTTAGATGGCTTTTTTTAAATAATAAATTTTTTAAAATGATATATTTTTAGAAAAAAGTATAATTTTTTACAAATTTTATAGATACCTTAAATATAGGGGTACTTAAAAAAATCAACATTTTAAGAATTGATATTTTTGAAAATTTTTAAAAATGGTATTTTTCAGACTAAGATCGGTGGAATCTCAGTATGAGAATATCCATTTTAAAAATATTTCAAAATGTTTTTTATTTTTAAAATTACTAAGAAAAACATGTCATCGATTCAGATGTCTCTTAAATATATAATATAAATTTATTGTTATTTGAAATGAGTCTTACAAGTTTGAAACAAAAACATGAAGGAAAAACCTTTAAAAACGTTGTGTCGAACTATTCTATCTTAATATCTTCTCAAACTAGGGGTGTTTAGTCAGGGGAAAGTGAGTAGGAGAGGTTTTAGAAATTAATTCTCATGTTTGTTTCCCACTTATTTTACTTATTGGAAAATATTCCACACTCCCGCCATTTTTACTAATCATTCCATAATATCACTCTCATAGATATCACTTTCCCAAACCTTCAACCAAACACCTGATTTGTTATATAATACAATAATTTTATAACTTTTATACAACTTTGAATTGTATAGGAATGAGTTTTAATAGTGAAACTAGTATTTTACGTAAAAATGAGATGGTATTACCAATAGTAAATAAGAGAAAAACATATCACTATCAACGATAATAAGATACCAATCAAACACAAGAATGAGTGTGTTTGATACATTAAGAATGAGCTATGAGAATGAGTTTGTGAAACTTATTTCAGTGTTTGTTTGGTATCATATTATCATTGAAGGTGACATGTTAATTCTCTTATTTATTGTTGGTAAATGTTATCTCATCTCATTCTCCACATTAAACACTATTTTCACTATTGAATCTCATTCACATATCATCTAAAACATATACATCATATTCTTATCTATAAAATTTCACTTAATTCATTCTAAAGTATCATAATCTTAAATTCATATATTCTCATTCTAGTATACCAAAAGATGAACCCACCACTAAACACTTTTTTTTTTTTAACAAAAGCACTAAACACTTTTCTAAAAATCCTAATATTTGGTCTGTGATGAATTGACAGGTACGATTGTGGAACCCATGACGCCCCTTTGACCAAGGCTCTTTGCTCACTCATCCAATTAGAGTTAGAGAGAGAGGTGAAGTAGGTGCTCAATATAATTATAAACTTCAACGTGGGTCCACTATAACCAATAAGAATTGAACACGTGGAATTGTTTGTCTTTATTTCGGAATCGTTATCATAGTGCTGTATCTAGTGTGAGCATGTGGTTGTGCAAAAGATTACATCATTAGATTTGATAGAAAGTGGTCCCATAACCATTAAATCTTTTAAATATCATTTTAGTTTATAAACTTTTAAAAGTTATATTTTTTATTTAGAAATATTAGAGTTCGTTTCATTTTAGTTTTCTTTTACGACACTATCGAGGGCTCATATGACATGTAATTAATGATGTGACATTATAAAATTATACATTAAATGATAGTGAAAAACAAATATAAAGTAAGGTTAATCTCATATTTTTCTCCTTAATTGCAGTCTTAAACCCCACTCTATATTCGTTTTTCCACGTCATTTAACCTCATTGTATATTTATATGATGTCATATCATCAATTACATGTCATATTAACGCTCTGTTAGTGTTCTAACGAAAAAAACACAGATGGAAGAACTAAAACAGAACGAATCGTAAAGTTTAGACAAAAAAAATTTCATTTTTGAAAATTTATGGACAAAAATAAAGACCGAGTGAAAATTCATAGACTAGAATGATATTTTACCATTTTTTTCATTTATTTAAGATTCATCATTATAGAATATAAGGTAACAAATTTAATGAAAATAAATTCATTAATTTAATAAATATATATATTACTTGTTTTTTTAAATTGCTTCTCTATTTAAAATTAAAATGGAAAAAATCTGTTATTTTGTATAATGTCTCTTAAAAAAATATTGCATGTCTAAAAAAAAAGTGCATTAAATGTCTTCATATTCTATTATAAAAAAAGGGTAGGGACTTAAATAAGGTAAGAAAATTGATTTAGAGTTGAATGCTTATTGGAAACTTTAAACACAACTAAGTTTCAACTCTTCAATTCTATAGATCTTTTTATGTCAAATGTATATATGATAATTACTTCATATTAAAACCATTGATTAATTTAAAATCAATGACTGACTCGGTATGTCAATCGATAATTGACCGTAATCAAGTATTGAATGAATATAATCAAACAGTAATCATATTATGGGATGATCATGAAAAATTTCCTTTTCATTAGTTTTAAATAAATGACCTTCTATTTTGACAAAAACTAATTCCTTTCACTAATTTTTTTTAATAAAAAAAAAATCTATGCGAAAGTTTTAATTAATTGCCAATTCTGCCTTGACTATTTTAAAAACCGCCTTCCTAAAATCCCTCAAGTTATGTTTGACATTTTTATTCTAAATGAAATTATCACGGCTGGAAATCTCCTATATATGGAAAGTTATTACCCTTTTGTGGATTTGATCTTATCTTTACTATATTAAAAGTGACTATCTTGGAGAAACTTTTTTAGAACATAATACTCTTACTCAATTCTTAGATTTACAAGCATGCCACTGTGAATTATTTGTCATTACTAATTGTTTATATTTAAAATAATTTCTTCAATTTTATTTATTACCAATCACCTTTTGATAGTCTTAATGTATCAGGTGGTTGAATTCGGTATTTAGACATAAATCTCTCCAAGTTCTATATTTAATTCTTCTTTGCAATAAATTGATCGGAAGGAAGTTGAGTTTCAGAGTTATCCGTTTAAAAACTTTTAAACTTTATTCTCCTTTGCAATAAATTATAATAGAGTTTGTGAGGTGAATTTACCGTTTTACTTATTGCAAATAATTATAATTATTGGAAGAAATGTGAATATGCCGTTTAGAAACCAGAAACCTATTGAACTTCCATCATTCTTGTTAACTATAAATTATTCTAGCACACTTGCATGCTGTGTTTCATCCTTCATCTTTCGTTATGCTTTTTTGGTTCATTTTTCAGTATTTTGTGAAAATTAAAAAAAATTGATTTTCATATAAAAAGCTTATCATGTGTTTGGATTAGGAGCTAGATGGGGTAGGAAATTTAACTTTTCTCATGTGTCTATATACCATTTTGAAGATGAAGCGGTAGCACTCAAAGTTTTTCCTTTCCTATACACGAAGCGTAAAATGTTCCTACCAAATTATATTTATGCTCGGACCTCCGTGTGTGGCTTTCAAATTCTATATTTACCCTATTGTGTTTACTCTTTATGTCTATTTTTTTTCCTTCTGTGGATTTTTTTTTTTTTTTTTGTTAATTTTGAATGGTTGAATATTATTGATATTTTAATATATAAAATTAATAAATCTCATTTTTTTTCTTTTAGATTTACGATGGTAATATTGAATTTTGAAATATTTGAGATAAAATCAAATGTCAACAATATCAATATAAAAAAATTTGATAATTATTGAGATTAAATTCCAAGGGCCATTTATTTCGTTGGTTGAATATGAGAAAACTATATATTCAAATTTAATAGAGAAAGGGTTACAAAATAAGTATTTTACAATTCGAGTGAAAAAATTTCACATCCGGATTGAATCAATCGTCTGAAAAATTATTGACGACAGATTTCAACACTAAAATTGGTCCAATCCTACAACTTCATTTCTACCCAACGAACTCTATAATGGATGGTGAATATATATATATATTCAGTTTTCTTATTTTTATAAATTATTGAATTAAGATAGGTAACTTATATTTTCTTTCTTTTTTCTTACAGATAATTAACTTTTGAAATATTTATGTATATAAAGCAAAATTGCTTACTTTTTCATATTTATTTAAATAGAGTAATCTATAATATGGATTTCAATAAATTGATGAATTTAAATTAATAAGTTGTATTCTCTCTCTTTAATAGTATTAAATTGAATTTCAATACTTATTTGGTTTAATTTTTATAGATAAATAATAAATGAAAAAGGAAAACACACATATTTTAAGTCATGAGTAAAAAAGGATAAAAAAAAAATTATATTAATTTATTTTTAAGTTTAAAATGAGAAAAAGTAAAGATATATTATTTTTTATTAACTATAATATGATGTAAAATAAATAATAAAATCTTTACATTATAATCAATATATTATTTATGAATTCTTATTTACAATGTAATTATATTCATATACTCATAGAGTAAATATAAAAATTATAAGAAAGAATATCAAATCTTAAAATAAGATACTTTTATAAATAATATTTATTAAGTGAGATGTTAAATTTGTATATAATACTTGATTATTTTTTTAATAATCTCTATAAAACACTAAAAAGATTGTCATCAGTTCGAAGTGTATGCTATTTTTATTATAATTTTATTTATTAATATTTAATAAAGTTTATTAAAAATATTTTTCTAAAAAAATAATTAATTTAAGAGTTATACATACGTGCATCGCACGTGGTGAAAATACTAGTATTTAAAAATGGCAACTTGCTTATCTCTTTTGATTTCTAACGTTAACTTTCTTACTTGTTAACTTGTTCTTGGACTATTGATTTATTTATTAACGTGAGTAGTGTAAATTTACCTATGTTTTTGTTGTAACGATTAACTTGCAGGCCATTTTACCTTTGATTTTCCCTCTAGCAGTAGGGCTTTTGAATATGATATAAGTTGGATTTTACATGTATTTTAGTGTAAAATTTGAGAGGTGAAAGTAAAAGATAAAGAAATTAAGAGATGAAAATAATTTGAAGTTTGTGAGAGAAGAGGAAGAGTCTCCTGTCCTATATTGCAAAGAACTCAAATCTTCCAAGTTTTTATATAGAGTTATCTTGCCTTATGAGTTTGGACCATAAAGATTCCTTAAATTTTATGAGGACTGAGCATATACCTATTTGTGGGTTTGGGCTAGGACCAGGCTTGGTTATGAATTCCGGGTTCTCTAAAATAAATATATTCTTTTATAAAAAGTATATTGATTTTTGTTGTGGGTGAAATTATATCAGTACACGTGGAATTTCTAAATTTGTTCAAAGAATGCACAATTTACATATCTACATCCCCTGGACAGATAAGCTATGTCGCCTATGAGGGTACGTCTACGTCATCTGGGAGGTCACGTCTACGTCACCTGGGAGGCTATGTCTATGTCGCCAAAGAAGTTACGTCTACATAGTCCCGAGAGTCTACATCTACGTCATCTAATAAGACTACGTATCAAAGACCAAGAAACTACATTATATTGTTATCCAATCAAACGATGACACGTGGCATGACCAACAAGAGACACGTCATTGGGAAGCAACACGTGGCCCAATCCCGATGCGACATGTGGCACGATGATGTCATCAAACTCCTCTCATATAAATAGGAGAAGAAATTCATTCATTAGGGAACTAATTTCTACTACAATTCTCTCTGGCACATTAGCTCTACTTGCACTGACTTAAGCATCAGAGGGTGTTAGGCCAACACCACACTCGTGCTCTCTTTATTTCCTGTGCAGGTACATACAGTGCTCGTCAACTACTCAGCATATCACCTATGCAGCACCTCCAGTGCAGCGCACTACATCAGACTCTCGTCTCATACTTTCAGTTCGTTGCTTACGTGGAGGCTATCCATTTTTACGCAACAACATTTGGCGCCGTCTGTGGGAATCAACTAAATGCTCTACCAACGAGGATGAGTCGAAGAAGTCAACACGATGATGATGTGGATGACAAGGAAAACCGTAACCTTCGTAATACGAGATATCACTCGTAGCAATAGAGAACTACAACAACAAGCTGACGAAAATTGAGAAGTGGTAAAGGTTGCGCTCGTGCCAGACAGAAGGGTAGAAGCCTTGGAAGAGTAAGTTCGGGGTGTGAATCGAGATCTTGCAAAAGTACTAGAGATACTCACTCAAAGGTCGGATCACCAAGCCCCTGTTGAAAACCAAGATTTACGATCGAAGAAAACAAAAGAAAAAGAATCTATAGAAGGTGTTGCAGAATCGCGGAATCACGAGAAGGGTGGTTCGAAGGGAAAGTCGAGGCAACATACTCGGGACACTTCTCCTTCATCCAATAAGTCTTCTCCCAAGAGGTATTCTAGCATGAAAGGAAGGTCTAACCTTAGAGAAGTGCTCAACGAAAAAAGAAAAGCACAAACTAGTATAACAAAGTCTACTGCTGAAAGTTCACAACCTTGGGCACCGAAGTTAAAGAAGCTCCAAGACGAGCTTGGTCATATGAAGAAAGAGTATCGCGGAAATGCTCCCCCTGTATTAGAAGATCTCCTCGAGCAAACTGAACCACCATTCACAGATGACATTATGGAGGTAGAACTTCCTACTAAGTTTAAAATGCCAACTATGACAACTTATGATGGTTCAAAGGATCCAGTTGAGCATGTTGATACATTTCAGACCTGGATGGAGCTCTAGGGAGTCCGAGATGCTATCAAATGTAGGGCATTCCCTCTTCCATTAGAAGGCTCTGCACGAGGGTGGTATAGGCAACTCAAGCCAAGGTCTATCTCATCATTTAAAGACCTTACTAGATCTTTTGTAACTCAATTTCTGGGTGAAAGAGATCATAAAAAACCAGCTACGCACCTTTTGACTGTGCGTCAGAAGTTAGGGGAAAGTCTCTGAGACTACGTACTAAGATTCAACAGTGAAGCATTGAAAGTTGAAGGTTACAGCGATGACATAGCTCTAACGGCAATGATGGCTGGATTGAAAGATGAAAAGTTTTTGTGGTCACTAGGAAAAAAGACTCCTGCTAATTACACAGAACTTATCGCAAGAGCAAAAAAGTATATGAGCGCAGGAGAATTACTTAGTGCAAGAAAAACTCCAGATGAAGGAGGGAGTAGCAAACATTCTGAGCACAAAAGGAAAGATCGAACAGAAAACATTACTCGAAAGGATGACCCAGGTATAGAGACGAGAAAAGAAGTAGGACAGAACAACGAACTGAGGAGCGAGGTATTCCTGTGACCAAGTTCAAGAAGTACACCCCTACTACTATCCCAGTTAACAACTACTAATGGAGATTCAAGACAAAAATTTGGTTAGGTGGCCGCCAAGGATGAAGGCGGGTCGAATAAGAGGAATAGAGATAAATATTGCCTCTTCCACAAGGATCATGGTCACACTACCTCCGACTGTTTTGACCTCAAAGAGGAAATTGAAGCTTTAATTCAAAGGGGGTACCTAAAGGAGTTCGTGATGAGAAGGGAAGAAGGATAATGCGAAACTAGACTCGAACGAAAAGACCAAGACCGAGGTGGTCAAAAATCTTTGGGTGGTGACATAAGAACTATTTTTGGTGGACCAGCTGGTGGAGAGTCAAGCAGAAAAAGAAAGGCGAACGCTCGAGAAGCGAGTCATCCCCCAACCAAGTTCGAGGTCTTTTCTACTTCTACAATGTCTAGTCGAAAGGCAAAGATAAATTTTGATGAAGAAGAAGTAGTTGATATCCATCAGCCTCATAATGACGCCCTGTAGTGATAATTATTGTGGCTAACTTAAGAGTACATCGGGTCCTGGTTGATGGAGGTAGCTCGGTAGATGTACTCTCTCTCAGCGCTTTTGAAAAATTGAGAATTGGGAGAGAGAAATTGAAAAAAAGTTCAGCACCCTTAGTGGGATTCGGAGGAGAGCAGGTCATCCCTGAAAGGAGTATTGAATTGCCAGCCACTTTCGGAGAAGAGCCCAACACCATCACTAAAATGGTAGAATTCGTAGTGGTCGATCACCCGTCAGGATAGAATATCATATTGGGGAGACCTACCATCCATGCTCTCAGAGCCGTACCTTCAACTTACCATCAAATGATGAAGTTCCCTACTTCGTGCGGGGTAAGGGTAATCAAAGGGGAGTAAAAGGTCTCCCAAGAGTGTTATTACACAACTATGAGATGTGTTACGCCGGTAAACATGATCACAAGAGAACAAATCAAAGAAGAGGTGCGATCCACCACAACTCACTTAGTTGAGAAAGCAAAGCAACCACACTTGGCAATTATGCCAAAAGAACTGGAACAAAGAGAAACACCCACCGAAGACCTGGAATCTATCCCACTTTTAGATGGACAAAAATGTGTTAGAATCCGGACAAGACGAGGGAAGAATAGAGAGAGAAACGATCAATTTCTTAAAAGAAAACATCGATGTTTTTGCTTGGAGCCATGATGATATGCCTGGAATTGACCCAAAGATCATGGTTCATCGTCTGAATGTAGATCACACTTATCGATCTGTTAGACAAAAACGTAGAGTTTTCGACCAGGTCAGGAATGATGTTATAGCTGAAGATGTAGGAAAACTTTTAAAAGCGGATTTTGTCTATGAAGTGCACTATTCGGATTGGCTCTCTAATGTGATGTTAGTAAAAAGGCGAACGGAAAATGGCGGGTATGCATAGATTTTACCGACCTCAACAAAGCATGTCCAAAAGATAGTTTTCCTCTACCTCAACAAAGCAGAGACTACCACCAAGTATGAATTTAAGTTGCTCATAGAACAATCTACTCAATAACTCGCAAACTCAAGTAACACTTTAAGTTATAAAGTGACACTTGAGTAGGGGTCTACTACTACTACTTTACTTACTACATGCACTACCACTACGCATTATGCTACCACACCAACAAGACTGAGCGACTAGCACAACAAAAATTAAGTTCATCAAAATTCTAAGTTCAAGGTGCATGGCAATGTAGCCACACTTGATTGATAAAACTTAGAAAAAACTAAAAACTTAAGTTCATTAAAAATTCTAAGTGCAAGGCTACATTGCCATAAATGATCGACAAGACTTAGAAAATAAAAATTAAGTTGGTTAAAAATTTTAAGTTGATTCTAAGTGCAGGGCTAAGTAGCCACGCTTAATTAACAAAACTTAGAAAAACAAAAAACTTAAGTTCACTAAAAATTCTAAGTTCATTCATGATGCAAGGTTACATAGCCATGTATGATTGACGAGACTTAGAAAATAAATAAAACCGAAAAATGAAGGCAACATGAGATAAATTATTATTTCAAGGTAACAAATAAGAAGATGTAAAACAATATAAGTTCGGAGATATCCTAAATAAACGGGAAAGCATGTTAAAAGCAAATTATCCTACCTATATGGAACTAAAGAGAAACACAAATAAAAGCTAAACGAGTTCATCAGTGGACATGCCCCACGAAACATGATAAAACTAAATCAGAAAAAGGCATCATGCAGAGTCACCCAAAATTTCAGTGTCGACATCATCACCGTGGCGGGTGGCGTGAGAAGGAGGAGGAAGGTTAAAACGCTCCCTAACAAAATTAAGGTTTAAATCTGGAAATCTCTCAGCAACTTCATTAAGTGCTGCATCGATTCCAAGGCTAAAAATGTAAACCTTCGGGTCCACACCCTGATTAACAGCTTTAAACATGGTCATCAACTTATCTTTATCCTTAGTCTTAGCTTTGAGTTTGATAAAATTAAGCAATGTGTTTTTGTGCCTGGTTGAAATTTGATCTAAGAAAAAAAAATGATAAAATAAAAGAGTGCATACCATTAAGTAATCCTCAACAGCCAATTCAGCTAATTCTTGAGTGGGCATGGAACGTGCACAATCTCGATCAAGCAACAAAACAGTTTGAAATTTTGAGCTGATCAGTTCAACATCTTTCTTAAAAGACTTGTCATTCTCTCCATAGTAAATGGAGTCAGAATTGGCAAAAAGGTGTCGAACTTCACGGTGAGAAGAAGGATTTGCACTCAAGCTCGGAACTGTAGTAGTGCAAGATTTATCACCTACATCTGACTCACGGCGACGCTTTTCAGCTGAAGCCTAAAAAAGGTCAGATTATTTTTTAGTCACTTTCTTTGGAGCCCAACTAGAGCCATCTACACATTTCTGACGTTTTCTATCGTCAATGTACTTACGAGCTCCATTACCCGTCATATCTGAAGCAACAACAAGGTGTCAGACTTATGATATGTTATGATGCAATGTAAAAAAATGTGTATATATATATAGAGACTCACTAATTTCCTCAACGATAGATTGAGCAAGGCCAGAAGCGACGAGTGATTAGTCTGAAAGAAGGATGGAAGGTTCACGTTGTTCAATTGGAACTCTTAAGATGCAATTAATTATCTCCTTAGTTGATTCCCTTAGCGAAGGAATATTCCAATCTCTCGCTGCAACACAATAGAGAAAAGAATAAAAATTAAAAGGTATGAAAAACAGGTTAGTGACAAAGTCCTAAAGAAAGCCTACCAGAAAACCTGAATGACTTTGGCACACGGTGAGTACGACTATTTTTAGGAGCCTCTGCCAACCAGTCACCGCCAACGAAGAACCATTTACTTTTCCAATTTCTAAAAATTGGAGGTTTCCCTACAATTCGATTTTTTCGAAAGTTTAAGTAGTACATAAACTTATCCTTAGGAAGATTCTTCAATCGGTAAAGAGCATACATAGTCTTATAAGTTAATCTTTCTCCACCGCTATGAAGATGCCAAAGAACCCAAAATTCGAGTACAACAATCCATCCGTTTGGCCCAAGTTAGGCAGGTGCAAGCCCAGCCAAAGCCAAAACTCTTTGGGGGAAGTGATGGAGAGGAAGTCTGACCCCACAATCAAACATTTTCAAATAAAAACCCACTTCTCTATCAGGGAGCGATGGATCGCTTCTCCCTCACCAAGGCATCTAAGACTAACAGATAAGGGAATGTCATAAATCGCTCTAATGCGTTCTAAGTGCCCTACAATAATGGTAAAAGGCTAAGAATCCATCTCAATATCTTGAGAAGAAGAAGAATCATCATCACTAGCACTTTGGTTGGAAACATTAAAGGTACTTGAATCGGTCTCTGAACTTGACCCCCCCAGAATCCTCCTCGCTCACCGATTGATAACTAGACTCTTCGCTCGACATCCTAAAAAGGAAAATGATTCTACTTAGCTACTGTTGAAACAACTACCTAGATACAATACTTGAGTATACATAAAAAGGTATGCTAAGAGGAAGATCGTGATATACCTGAAAATAGAGATGGTCTATGGTCCTTTAATGAAGTTACACAATATGCAATCCCTCAAGCACACCTACAAAAGAGCATGGAGAATATATGTTAAAGCGACAGAGGGATATCCGGAAAAGAAAAAAAAAAGTCAACGAGTCAAAAAGTCAACGGTCGATGGGTCACAGGTCTCGGGTCAACTAGTCAAAAGACGGGGTCGTGCAATTTTTTACAAGTCTGAGACAAAGTACAAATGACAAGGTGTTGATAACAAAGTCCTATTGACATAGCCCTGATGACAAAGCCATGATGACATAGCCCCGATGACAAAGCCCTATTGAGAACGCCCGAAACAACAAAGGAAGACCACGTCCGAGTGAAAAAAAAAGTCAACTGGTCAACATTGACCGTTGACCAGTCAACAAGCGGGTTTGCATTTAGCCCGCGGATCAATTCGCGGGTTTGCATTTGACCCGCGGGTTGATCCGCGGGTCGCAGCCTTAAAAAAAAATTGAACAACCTGCTGCAGACGTCAGGCAAAGCAAAATCAAAAGGAGATTTTATTATTTATTTTACTTTTCAATTTTTTTTTTTATTATTTATTTATTTTTTAAATTCTTTTTAATCATTCTCATAATTTCTTCTCTTTTACCACTTCATCAAACAAAAGTGCAAAACTCTATTTCAATTTGATTTTAAGGAAAAAAAATTCTTAAACTCAAAGGGGGAATACGTACCTGATGATTGTTTCAACGTTCTACCACATTGAACCTACAAGATCCAGAATTTGAAAAAATTATGTTAAAAGTGACAGAGGAAAATGTGAGAAGGAAAAAAGAAGAAGATTTAGAAACCTACCAAGTCTCCAAGTTGTGAGTTATGGGAAATACTAAAACTCATATTTATAGAGATTTTTGATAATATCTTTAAGATTTGATATTATCAGTAAGATTTGATATTATCTCTAAGAGTTATTATATCTTAACCATTGGATCAAAGCGACAGCTGAGATTACGTCACATATGAAAAATTCAAATCATAGCCCAGCCAAGATAAAAAAACCCAAGAAAAAATCAATCATGATTGTGGTTTTACAAAAAAAATATTATTTTTTGCGAGACAGAAAATTTCAAACTACCAAGCCCCGACACTTGTAAAATTTTCAGAAACTGATAGAAGAATAAATTCCACCCTAAATTAATACTCCCAAGCAATATTAAACTCACGTCTCAACTTAGCTCGGGAGTAGGCGGCCAGTGTTGTGGGTGAAATTATATCAGTACACGTGGAATTTCTAAACTTGTTCAAAGAATGCACAATCTACATGTCTACGTCACCTGGACAGATAAAGCTACGTCGCCTATGAGGGTATGTCTACGTCGTTTGGGAGGTCACGTCTACGTTGCCTGGGAGGCTATGTCTACGTCGCCTAGGAAGGTACGTCTACATAGTCCCGAGAGTTTACGTCTACGTCATCTAATAAGACTACGTATCAAAGACCAAGAAACTACATTATATTGTTATCCAATCAAACGATGATACATGGCATGACCAACAAGTGACATGTCGTTGGGAAGCAGCACGTGTTCCAATCCCAACGCGACACGTGGCATGGTGATGTCATCAAACTCCTCTCATATAAATAGAAGAAGAAATTCATTCATTAGGGAACTAATTTCTACTATAATTCTCTCTGGCACACTAGCTCTGCTTGCACTGACTTAAGAATCAGAGGGTGTTAGGCCGGTACCACACCGGTGCTCTCTTTATTTCCTGTGCAGGTACATACAATGCTCGTCAACTACTCAGCATATTACCTACGCAGCATCTCCAGTGCAGCGCACTACATCCGACTCGTCACATACTTTCAGTTCGTTTCTTACGTGGAAGCTATCCATTTTTACGCAACAACAATTTTGTTGGCTATTAAATATTTATTTTGGAATTTAATTTGATAAAAAATTATTTGAAAGTTTGACAATTTTGAATTGATTTTATGGAGATCTTTTCTATGAATAAATATTCCTTTTGCAATTCTTTATTAACATTTTCCTAATTTAAGTTTTAAATGATTGGTTTGATTATCTTAAATTTAGCTTGATTGATTTAAATTAATATAAGGAAAATATTTTGTATTTTGAATGGACAACTCATTTTGTTGTTCACGTATAGGGATTGATTTTGTATTCAAATTTCAAATCTAAAATTGATGTCTTACATAAAGAAATTTTATTCATGCCTTGTTATCACTGTTACAATAGCCCATGGTCTGACAGATTTCGTTTTGTCAAAGTTTCCTTATTTGAAGTCTTCTGCATTTTACCTATAAGACAACTGACAAAGGTTTTTCTATTAGCTTGATCAACCAAGATTTTTAATATTTTCTCTCACTTTTAATTCAGTCTTATGTTATAATTGTTGTGAGAGTTTGTTTTGTGAGAATTATTATTTCAACACACTCTATATCGTAATTGTTTGGAGAGCGTTTTGATTCTTTAGGAGGAAGAAGTCATCTTGTTCATATATCAAGGAAGAGAGTTCATTGATCCAAATCCGCAAAGAGAGCTTGTGGTATGATCAAAACAAGAACGAAAGGTTCTTAAATCAAATCGTCACAAGGGGAGCTTGTGATTGAATCCATCGTAGACGTCGTCATTGCAAAGATAAATTAAAGACAAAAACAAAAGAAGGGAGTTCTTTTTATTTGTGCCTTTTGATTTATATTTGTATTGAATGACTAACGATTCTAGTGGATTTTTTCTGGGCGATGCCTCATGAGTTTTTACCAGTTGGAGGTTTCTCACGTTAATCATATCATCGTGTCTTTTACTTTCTGTCATTTTTGTACTGCCAAGCCCTCACTGTTATAACACATGAAAACTTGACTTAAGCATCTGTGTAATTGAGAGTTCTTTATCTTTTACATCCTGTTATTTCATTTCTGTTAAGCTATCAGTGTTGCAACGTCAGTAGCTGAGTCTAGAGTAATCTGATTTGCATAGTCTTGTTAATTTTCATCTTTAAACGAAATTAATCGGAACTAAACTAAGCAATTAGGTCTTAACAAGTGGTATCAGAGCAAGTTCGCTTAAATTATTAGCGAGATCTTGGAATATTTTTTTTACCTATTTTGTGTTTTTATATAAGGATGTCCAAAAACAAAAGAAAGAAAAAGTTCTTCAAAAGGAACATAAACTCATTCTCCAAATCTCTTGAAAAGAAGAACACAATGGAACACAGTCGGAGTGATGAAGAAAATTGTGTAAGTAATGAGGAATTTATTGCATCTATTATTGATGATTCTATTAATGTGCAGGGATCAAATTTAAAAATTGATCAATTAGAATCCCTAGATGAAAAAGATAGTGATGTATCCGAGGGAGAAGAAGATTCAATTGAAAAAGCATAAACAAAATTGTATGAATTCTCAAAATGTGTGCAAAGACTAAATCATTGAACGAGAAAAATAAGGTACTTTCAAAGGTAAATGATGATTTAATTTCCAAGAATGGGCTTTTAAATATCATTTTTTCAATTAATTCAATTTAGTATCAATTTTTTCACCAGTACAAAAATCCAAATGATGATTTAATTTCCAAGAATGAGCTTTTAAATAAATTACTTGTTGAAAAAGAGAAATTGATACTAAATTGAATTTTAAAAATACTCATAAAGACTTAAAACCTTTGGATTTTGTACTGGAGAAAAAATTGATTATTATATGAGTATAGAAATAGATTCAAAAAATCATATAAAGCTTGATTATGATGGAGAATCATCTAAAAGACCAATTGATTTTTTTGGAACAATGCATAAAGAACCATGTAAAGTAAATATTTGTGAAAATAGGGTTTGTAATCTTGTTTTTGGAAGAAATCTGAAACTTTTGAAAATTTAAGAAATAAAGAAATGAGGCAAAAGGTAAAATCATGGGGTAAGTCACATAAATTCATTCATATTTGCCATTTTGTGGATGTCATGGTCATATTAGACAAAATTGTTTTAAATTGAGAAATATTAAGCACAAATCAAGCTAAATACTCGTCCAATTTTCAACATTCTATTTCTAAACAAATTTAGGTTCGAAAGGAGGAATTAAAAATTTTACTGCCCACATTTGTTTGAAAAATTGTTATTTGAATACTTGATTTCTTCATGAAAATTATTTTTTTCCCTATAAATCTTTTGGTCGATTTCATATTTTTAATAAATGGAACTTTCTTTTTTCAAAGCAAATGTTTTTTGTGTTGGTTTAAGATTTCAATGAGAATTTATATTTTAAGATATTGGATGAGTTATATTATTTTTAAAATGGCGAGTTTTTTTTTTTAATAATGTTGTCATGATTTTGACTTTTTATTAATTTTCTTCAATCATGGGTTGAACATTTTTCTCATTTTTTTTTTGTCAAGTTTCTCTCTGTGTTTTTAATTTTTTTGGACCGTCTCTTTATTAATCCATATTTTTCGTGCTTTTGCTATTTTATATTATATCTTACTTATTATTATTTTTTAGACATTTTTATTTGTCTTTGGATTGTCTAAAACAGGGAGAGAAATTTAATTATCATTTGAAAATAATATTTTTTTATCATATCTCTTTCAGTGGGAGTTTTTATTTAGGGGGAGTTTATTTCTCATCTTTTAAATGATTTGATTAAAATAAATTTTTGCCAAATCAAAGCCAAAGGGGGGAGATTGTTGGAAAATTTCCCTTGGAAATTTTCTTTTATTAAATATTTATTTTGGCATTTAATTTGATAAATAATTATTTGAAAGTTTGACGATTTGGAATTGATTTTATGGAGATCTTTACTATGAATAAATATTCCTTTTACAATTCTCCATTAACATTTTCCTAATTTAAGTTTTAATTGATTGGTTTGATTATCTTAAATTTAGCTTGATTGCTTTAAATTAATATAAGGAAAATATTTTGTATTTTGAATGGACGACCCATTTTGTTGTTCATGTATATGGATTGATTTTGTATTCAAATTTCAAATCTAAAATTGATGTCTTACATAAGAAAATTCTATCCATGCCTTGCTATCACTGTTACAACAGCCCGTGGTCTGGCAGATTTCGTCTTGTCAAAGTTTCCTTATTTGAAGTCTTCTTCATTTTGCCTATAAGACAACTGACAAAGGTTTTTCTATTAGCTTGATCAACCAAACTTTTTATATGTTCTCTCACTTTTAATTCAGTCACACTCTATATCGTAATTGCTTGGAGAGCATTTTGATTCTTCGGGAGGAAGAAGTCATCTTGCTCATGCTGGGGTTTCTGCCCTAAATCTTATGTAATCCAATTAAACTATAAATAAATAAAAGAATTATTAATTAGTAATATTTACAATGTCATTTATTATTTAATCAATAAATGTATTCCATCATAAGATCCAGAGTTACTTATGATAACTTAAGGTGAGCATATGATGCGGGAAGATTCACTTAAGTGTAACTCAAATAGTCTGTGGTACATGAATAAAGGTTGGGTGCCTTATTTTTGGTAACACCACTAACACGGCCCACTTGTGAATTGGCACAAGTGATCTCATCTGGATCGCTCATGTAGAGACATGTGAGTGGGGGTGTTGCTGCAATAGAGATTGTAGTAGACTGGACTAAGGTAAACTTACTGTCTTCTGGGAAAGCCGTTACACAAAGACATTTCGTTTATCAACCGGTTGATCATGTACAATTTATCTTAATCCTGAGTGGATTACGAACTCCTGTTCGCAAGAGACAAGCCTTTGATTTGCATAGGTGAGAGTGACTCGATATAGTTCGCTCAATATGCCTCCCACTTTGGGGATTGCATCTTGCTTATAGCTGGGAACGTAATTACACAAGAATTGGAATTCACTTTTTTCCATATAGAAAAATAGATAAGTAGTTCCCTTATGGACTGATTCTGTCTTGAGCAGCGAGGCCTCATATTCCTCTGATCAAGGAAAAGGTTAAAGACGCATAATGGAGATTATGTAAGGTTGTTCATTGGAGAATCAGTTGGGCTTAAGGAACAAGATGTATCATGGAGGTTAATACGGTGCAAATACCTAGCCATGGATACAAACTAACTTGTGAAGGATCAAAGTGTAGCAAATGATTATAGCCAATGGACATAACTATGTCTATAGTACTAAAAGAGCAACTCTAGATATTTAGTGGAGTTATCTAGGAGTTAATGAATGAGAATTAATTGATTAAAAGGAGTTTTAGTCAAAGGTAATTCGGATCATTGGAGCTTAGTCCTATAGGTCCATTAAGTCCTCCGAGCTAACGCATGTAATTGAGAACATAAATTAATATGATTAATTTTTTTAGAAAAATGGAATTAAATAGAGGAGTCTATTTGATTAATTAAAAGAAATTAAATAGAGGAGTCTATTTAATTATTTAATTAATGGTGGAATTAAATAGAGGAGTCTATTTAATTAATTATGAGAGATTAAATAGAAGAGTCTATTTAATTAAATTAATTTTGAGTTGTCCAAAATTAATGGGTATTTAAATAGAGGAATCTATTTAAATTTTTAATTTGAATTGTCAAATTAAAGAGGAAATAAATAAAAGGAGTTTTATTTATTGGAATAAATAAAAGGTTTATTTATTTAATTATTTAATCGAATTGTTCAATTAAATAAAAATGAAAATAAAATGTCCAATATTGTCATGAGATGATGATAGGGGCATGTGACCCATGGTGGGGTCACACGCCACCTTGGTCAAAGGGTTGACTAAGTTTTGCATTTTATTTTATTTAAAATATATTAATATCTTATTTTAAATAAATGTGATTAATTTAAATGGAAGATATGGAATAATATATTTAAATTAATATTGATTAATTTAAATAAAAGATATGAGATATTTTACTATGGAATAAAATATAATATCTTTATTATTCAAATATATTTTAGAATGTATTATTTAATGTAAAGACCCGACCTTTCAGAGTAATAAATATACTTATATAAAACAGCGGAAGACTCAATAAATATCCTTTATTGAAATATGCAAATTTACTAAATCAAGAACACTTAATTTCAAACAAAACTCCAGAGTTCAAACTTTTAAACAAAACAACGATCCAAAACACGTTCTCAAATAATAAAATATTATAGACTAAAATAGTCTCAAATCCCATAAATCAAAATCAAATAAACAAAATCTCAATAACTCAATAAAACCAAATAAATTCAAATCTTTATTCATTAATAATAACGAATAAATCATAGGCGCCACTGCGACATGATCCCTCATCTCTTCCACTTCATCAACCGCCACCTCTTGGTCCATTATTACCTGAAAAAAACAACAGGATAGCACTGTGAGGCTAAAGCCAGGTGAGAAAACGACTTAATCAAAGATGAAGTCTTAAATAGTCTCTAACCACTTATACCTGAGTCCCAAGCACTCACATACTCTCCAAAATCTCTTACGCTCAAGTGTCACTTAAACTCATTCTCAATCAAATACATGAATAGGCAACTATCTCAAACTCCATATTTAAGGTTTCTCGATAATCTCACTTTACATGGATAAACAACTCTCACTAGTTTCATATCCAAGGCATTCATTCACTAACTCTCATCATCGATACTTAATACTTTCGGATAACTAGATAATTCTAATTTAACAAAGAAAACAATTTACAAACAACCACTAAGAAGGCGGTCCCTCGGGACTACTATCACTTCCTAGTACCTGGTTATAGTCACAACTATAACTGAACCTCTAGTAAATCATTCATACGAGCAATGATTACTAGTACCTGGTTATGGGCTCACCCATAACTGATATATGATTAGTTGTTAAGCTCGTAGCCTCAACACTAATTTAACAAACCCTCTAATGATACATTCTTACGAGCAATGTTCATTAGCACCTGGTTATGGACTCTTCCATAACTGAAATAAAACTTAGTATTAAGCTCGTAGCCTTAATACTAGTAAGCACAACCCGACAGACCATCAATCACATCATTCTCAACATTATACACACGATAATGTTCATAAAAATTCAATATAAATCATCAAATTACAGCAGCACAATCAGATTAACAACTAATTCACAAAACTATCGAAAAACGGTAAAACTGCCGAAAAATCAAATTAAACACTTCCCAAATCAAATCTCATGGCTAAGGGTCATCTTAAACTCCCAAATATTCCAGAAATAAGTTCATTAACATTCAGAATTGATTCGCAACCTAAAAACCCAATTTTCGCCGAAAAACGTCTAAACTAGTTCTAACCGAAAATAATTTCTCCCAAGTAATTTTCAGATGATCTAATAATCAAAACTCATCCTAAAATTCCATAATTAACATTCATATCAATGAGAATCAATTCAATATAAAGAAAACTCACTTTTACCAAAAATTGACTATTTTGGCTCTAACCGAAAATCTAATTTCTCCCAAATTAAAAACGATATCTCCTATGGTCCAAATTCATCCAAACATTCCAAAATTAAATAAATAAATATTTATAAAAGAATAAACTACGGTAAGAGCCTTAGATTTCTCTAAAACTCCATCGATGATCAAACCGTTAACTCACCTTATCTTTGCTAAATACCCAATTTCCAAGCTAGTTTCCACCACCAATCAAACCTGAAACAAGGGTCCTAAATATTTAATTTACATGCTAAAACAGTACCAAAAAGTGTTAAAAAGATTGGGGTTCAACGGCTTGAAGATCGGGAAAAAGGCAAACGCCGTTTGAAGGAGACGACAGCTACAACGCTGCTGTCTTTTGCCGTGGTTGAACCGTGGCCTTCGGGTCATGATTTGGTCATGGTTTTGGGTTCCGGGTGATCGGTGTTGATGGTGTTAGGAATGGTGTCCTAGAACTTGTAATTATTTAATAATAATAATTTATTTCGAATAAATTAAATAAATAAACATAAGTTCTTTATATTATCTAGATTGATTCAATTGACGATATTAGGAATATATGGAAATATATTAATATCAAACATTCAAATAGTAAAACCCTAAGTCACTCTTATGAAATCATGACTTAGTATGTGAGTCATACGAGAGGATTAAAGTCGAGATGAGTAACTTAAAAGTGTCTACAGTAAATGGATAACGTTTGGGAACCTTATCCTGGTAACACTGTTGATAGCTTCACATTTTGTTTATAGACAAATAATCTAATCCTGATCATTCATGTGGGAGACATGAAATGGAAGTATCATATGCAATGTTGATTGTATAAGACAGGACCACGATGTTCGATCAAATTTCTCATTAGTACCGTTTACGAGAAATGATCGAATATCAAAATAAGTTTATCAACCGTGATAGATCTCAATCCTGAGTGAAATGCTGACTCCTATTTATGGAGTTATGTTCTTTGATTCACATGGTTGAGGGCGATCTGTAAGAACGCTCAATACACTCCTGTTTTGGGAACATGACTAGATAAGTAGCTGGGAACTCATTTTCACGAGAAGGAATTCATAACTTTCCAATAAATTAACGGTATCAGTGCGATACCTAAACATTTTAGGAACTTTAGGAAACTCCCTTGATGTACTGATTCGAAACATGAACAAGTGGCGCCACGACTTCTATTGATCATAGAAGTATATTATCTCTAGTTCGACTAAAGATAAAGTTCATTGGAGAATCAACGGGAACACAAGGATAAAGCGGTAATTACAGGGGCAAAACGGTAAATTTATCCGCCTGTAATTATGAGGGTTCCACGTGAAGGATATATCACAGATATAAATAAAGATAAACTAAATGGACATAACTCATCTATAGTGAGGGGAGTTCAATGAATCTATAGTGGAATTATTCATAGTTAGATAATAAGTAATTAACTGATTATGAGTTAATCACTTAATTGACTAATTATTAAGCCCATGATCTATAGGTCCATCGGGTCCCTATGCTAGCCCAAATATCGTAGTCGCGAAATCAAGTAGAAGAAATGGAAATTTTAAGTGAATTACTTAAAATAGGCAATATTAATTGTTTAAATATTGAGTATATTTAAATGGTAATTAATATAAACATTATTAATTGTTTAAATAATGATTTTATTTAAACAGGAAATTAATAATGAAATATTATTAATTAGACATTATTAATTATTTAAATATTGAGTATATTTAAATGGTAATTAATAATTTGAAATTAATTGACAATTATTAATTGTTTAAATAATTAATTTTATTTGAACGGAAATTAATAATTAAAATTAATTAATTAATAATAAAATATTATCAAATAAAATTATTGATTAAATAATGAGTTTATTTAATGGAAATTAATAATTAAAATATTTATTATTAATTATTTAAATAATGAAAATTATTTAAATGGAAATTAATAATTAAATATAATTTGATAATATTTAGTCGGGAGAAAATTTTAATATTATTAATTGTTTAAATAAAATATTTTATTTAAATGGTAATTAATAAATAAATTAATTAAGTTGGACTTATTAATTTAAGAGAGAGTTTCAAGCCCAATTGGATTAATGAACCCAATTGCAATTGGCCCAAAATAATTAATTAAATAAATTTGATTTATTAATTATTTATTATTAATTTTGGCCATCATAGATAATTTGTAAGAGATAATTATTTGAATTATATCCTATAATAATTATATTGATTTATTTACCCAAGATAAATAAAATAAAGAAAAGAAAATATTCTCTTATATGGCATTTTAGAAATACCAAGATAAAGGAAAGAGATAATTCTTTTTTCTTTTTGTATTTATCTCCATAGATTAATCCTAATGTGATTAGGATTCCTATTTTCCTATAAATAGGAGGCTTGGGTCATTCATAAATCACACAATTCAATTCCTAAGAAATTTGGAATTTTCTCTTCCTCCTTCTCCCCCCCTTAGCCGATTTTCCCTAGTCCATTGGGAAGAAAATATTTTTTCTTCTTCCCAATTTCTTCTAAAGTTCGATCCCACAATCGGATTTCGTTTGATCGATCGGGATATAGCGTAGAAGATCCGGTGTTGCTGAGGATTTGATGCTGTAAAGAAACCTCCAACCGATTCTCCATTTATTACTCAATGTAAGTTTTGATTTTAATTTTCGAAATTTAAAGCATGAATCTACATGTTTTTTCACAAATTGCATGATATTAATAGATCCATAATTAAATGTTAATTAGTTTACTAAATCAAATTCCGCTAGTTTAGTAAATCATCCCTTCAGATGTGTTTTGGTTTTAGGCAAAGGAAATCAATACCGATTAAGGTTTAGGCCAAAAATTGGGAAATTGAAAGTGATATGGAATGGGTTTCAAGGCTATGTTCTTGAAGTTCATAATTTAACATTAAACAATAAATTTCAGAATTTAAAGAGAACAAAGATTGATCCAATTCACTCACCCAATGATAGAAAATCACGAAATCAAACTACAACCTTCGCCTATCAATCAACCACGATCAAAACGAATACCTAACATCAACAATTTACGAACCGAACATCAATTTCAAGGGTATAGAGGGTGGCGGCATTGGGGAATTTCAAGAGAAGAGAAAAATTTACCTTCTTGATTGGAATTTCCCAAAGTCCCTAATCCACAAATCGAAAGCAATCGACGATAAACCGGCAAGCAAACGAACTAAATTCCGGAACTCTCCAATAAGGGAGGGGGCGGCGGCGTGAGAGAGGAGAGGAAGAAAATTTGAAAGTGGTAATGGGAAGTCCTCTCTTAGGTCAAAATCCCGAGTTGCAATATTTACGAAATTGCCACTCACCTTAAAACGTCTATAACTTGATCACCGGGTCTCAGAATGACAAACCGTCAGTTGCGTTGGAATCTTCACATCGAGGCCATAAATTTCATGTCTAAATAATAGTAAAATCACAAGGTTCAAAATTTAAAGTTTTTCGGGAAAAATTACCATAATACCCTTTTTGAAATAACACGGTATTTCTACTCTAATTAATCGATCAAGCCTGATTAATATTATTTAATAAAATAATATTGATTTATAACTTTCTCGTGACGGGGCTTTACATTTAATTATTTAATTAATAAAAGATATTCAAAAGATTTTCTGAGGCCTTAGTTTTCCTATAAATAGGAACCTTGGGGTGACCCCAAAACATACAACTAAGAGAGCAAAAGAAAAGGCTCAAGAAATTCCTCTCCTCCCTCTCTCTCTCTCTTAGCTGCCCATAGGGTGATTGGGAAGAAAAATTTCTTCTTCCCATTTTTCCTTTTTCCAAAGGAGATAGTGCCCACGCACCGATTCTCTTTTGTGCTTAGTGAGGAAGTACTTTTTGGTGGTCCCAGGATCGTAACCAGCCAAGAACGAGGAAGAGCCAGACACTTCTCTACAAGGGTTAGTATTTCTTTTATGCATTTAGATTTTGATTATATTATACTGCAAGGAAAGATCCTTGTGACTTCCGTTTGAGAACTCTTTTAGAGGCCTCAATCCCAACAGAATGAGCCAAAACTATTACTTGATAACAATTCAGTAGATAAAAAATTAAACTTGCAAATTTGTATGCCACCGATGAAGGGTACTTACACTTGACTTGGTTGAATGTCTGTTCTGTTATTGCAATGACTTTAAATTCTTATCGCGAAATGATTATGAATATCATTTCCAAAGCTTGCAGTCGATGAGCTCTGCACCCTGGTTCAATACAACGTCCAGGAATCACTGGCGTCAGAGAAGTTGATTCAAACACAGGTATTGGCAAAAAGAAAGAATCATTCTCATCAATTCTGAGGTTGATGGCTTCTTAAGTTGAAACACACCGTCTGCTTTTCTATGTTGTCCATATCATATTTTCTGCTTCTTAAGTTAGGTTTGTCAGTGAAGATTATTACTTTCGTAGTTGAATCAGTTATAGGAGGAATATTGATTAAAAAATCGGGACTTGATAGAGTAATCCAAAGAGGCCGCTTCGCTCAGATACAGGAATTGTCAACTTCTTAGATGGAGAAAGTGTAACAACATCATATTCTTGTAAAAGTTTTGAATAATATCCACCAGGAGCTTCAACTTCTTCTCCAATCTGATCTAAAAAGCAACCATGCAGTAAGGTGCGACTATTGATATAAGTACTTCGATCGATCGATAATCATGTTCTAGAAAATAGAACATAAAAAAGGCTGGACTACAATACATTAATTAGAAAATGATAAAATAACTTGCAACTAATTCACTTGAATTAAGTGGCCAATCAATAAGTGATGAAGTTCAGTAATTTTACCTGAGCTGAGAGTAAGAAAAGGTTTTCCAGTCAACATTTGATGAATATATCTTCTTCTACTCTCACAGTCACATCAATTCTTGCATCTCTTAGTCCCTTGGAAGCAACAATTGGATTTGGATCCACCTTTTTCACTTTGGCTTTTATTAGAGCCTCTGTGCATGGAAGACGTCTTTCCATAGTGTTCTAAACTAGCATATGTTGTTGCATTCTCCCCCGGAATCTCGCAATGCAAACGGCTATTCATTATACCTCTTGATTGAACAATCAATCAGCAATATTTATGAATGCAAAAACTAATAGAATAACAAGACAAGCATAATTTTTATTAACAAGGGTTATAACAAGGATGATGATTGATTTAGGGGCAGGAATTGGCCTTGCATCACCTCATTGACGCTCTCTAGTTCAAACTTCAAATGGTAGAAAGCAAGTAAACATGACAAGCATAATTTTTATTAAAAAATAACAAGTAAAGCAACCACTGCTCACTAATCTAAAAATAATTGTGTGCTTCCTTTCAACTCTTCACTATAAATGCTCGTAACGAAAGATCTGTTAACCAAATAAATTCTAACCAATACAACATTGAAATCCTTCATTAGAACACAATGTTGCAGTTAAGTGATTATTATCAATCAGAAAGATGCAAACATTAACAGTGAAAATTAAAACCAACAATCGAGAGAGAAACGTTCATTGGATTATGTGTTACCTCAGCATGAAGCTCTTCACCGACCATCTTTCCATATTTGACCAGGACACATCCAACCATTGGGTTAGGACTGGTATGCCCAATTGCCTGTCTTGCAACCTCTATACATTTCCTAATGTAAAATCCATCATCAACATACTCAGTGTATTGTGCAACACTATCACATCTGAACTCGTGTTTTCTCCTACTAATTTCTGATTTGAGCATCCAATTAAGTGAATTGGAATAAATATAAAGCCTGGATTTGCTATTGTGATGGATTGACGAAGTATGTATGAGCACAAATACAAGTTGCTGATTGAGTACGAGCATAGCATGTTATCGATAACTCCGGAGTTGCATTTCTTCCCAAAATAAGTAAACAAGCAAAAAAGGTTAATTGGTTTCACATAAACAGAGTTGAATACATGATTTTAAAATTACAACAACACTAAAATGGATGAATATACTAGCCATTGTTAAGCAATTAATTCAAATTGAACTTTAGATTTAGAAATTTAAAGTCAAGCAATGATATGTTCTCTGATAGTGATATGAATCAAGTGATGTGATTTACTTAAATAAGGTACTGATGCTTGATGTTCTCCATAGAAAAAACTAAGTTACACTTGTAAATGATAATATTTTTTTGTACTAATACCCCTATAAGATATTAGGTAGCTTAAGTACTCTGATTTCAAATCCTAAAATTAACATTTGTTGAAAGTTTTCATGTTTTCTCAAAAAAAGTTTAAAACGCCCTTGGGTATAGTTTGAAATAGAAAGTTAAAATCCATCTTATGATTATTTTTAATTGATAAAAACCAATAGTCATTTTTTTAAAGTAAGTTTAGGCAAGCTAATTGGTTGGTTACACTTTTTGTCGCACTAAATGGTTTATTTTGGACTTATTAGGGGTGGGGGAGCATTTAAAATATTTTTTTTTGTGATGTTACTTCATTACATAACATTGGATCTATATTTTCCATTCTTTCATTTTAAAATTTTGCCTTCTAAAGTTTAGAACACTTAGTGCAGCCATTCCTTTGTATATAGTTCAAGCTCAAAGTTGATAAGTACTTTACAACTATTGTTATTGCTGCAATATTGCAAATTTTTTTTCACCATACATTTTTCTCTAAGTCAAAGGTTAATTCAAGCCCGTTCATTCTTCTTGGACTTTAATTTCTTATCACCTAATTCTAATTTTTTTAAAATTAAAACTCAATTTCGGGGGAAAACTCAAAATTCGGGGCAACCCAGATTTTTTTTAACAAAATAATAAGAATCAAAAGCTTAAAGATTACTTGGTTATGTGAAGAGAGACTTGAGATAGAGAATGGAGATGGTGTTGAGGTTTTGGGATTGATAAAAAATACAAATGAAAATCCCAAAAGTCATGCATACCCAAATCGAGAGAAGAGAGATTTTTTAAACGTTCTTCACCACCAACCGCCGCTCTCCGCCACCATGAGTGAGGGAGATAGAAGAGATAGTATTGAGAAGATAAGAAAATGGTTTCATGGAAGAAGAGAAGAAAAAAATTTCATGGAAGAAAAGAATAAAAGGGTTGTTTAGACATTTCACAACAAAATGACATAATCAAAAGGTCAAAAAATGTTAAAATGATAATGGAGGTCAATAACCTTTATTTGTCAATTTTGAAGGTCAATTAAACCAAAAAACCCATTTTTTTTTTTGCTTTCTTGGCTTCTTTTTGTTTCTTTTTAATTTTTTAATGATTTGTTTAAATCTAATCTTCTTTTGTTATATTTTACTGAGTTTTTTTTGTGTGTGTGTGTGGTAATTTTTCTTAGTTTCTTTGTTGAGTTGTTTATTATAAAGACCTGACTCTTTAAAATAGAATTAAATAAATAACGCAAGCGGAAGACTTGAAATAATAATGGAAAACCTGTAAATCGATAAAACATCCTTTCATTTCAAAATGAAATCCAAAATCCTTAACATTCAAATATGGGAAGTGCTTCCCTTTTCATAAAGTTTCAAACCCACAATAAGTTAAGTTCATAAAATCTAGAAATCCATGGAAATCAAATAACGAAAGTAATAATGCTCGAAAGAGCTCAACAACCCAAATGTAATAAAATGGGTAAAATAAAATAGAGTGTCATGACACAAGCGATGCTGTGCTATACAAACTCTAGTCCATCCATCGTCATCATCCAGAATCATGTCGCACCAGCTCCACGGCCGCAACAACCGCGACCACGTCCCGTACCTGAAAGTGTAATATCATGAGCGGGAGACCTAGTGAAGATAAATTGAATATAAAGTAAATTTAGATCCCAAATCCAAATCCGGATTTATGTCCAACAAAACCTATTATCTCTTGACTACCCAAACCGACTTTTGAATGCAAAATCATGCAATTCTCCCAAGAACAAGAGCAAAGAACAAGAATAAAGATCATGCAAGTAGTCTAGTCTCCCAAGCTCATAAATAATCAGAACACGTAATCTTACGTTAAATCTTTCAGGAATATAACTAGAACAAGTGAAGCTCACGTAGTCTTATTAAAGAATAAGAACAAGAACAAGGAACAAAGATCATGTGAATAATGTTAGATGATGCAAGCTCACGCAGTCTATGCATAATCCCATTATCTCACTCCAATATCAAGTAAAGTTAACGGAGCCTTTACTGTCTTATCAAGAACAAATGCAAGCTCACATAGTCTTTGCATTATTGAAAAAGAACAAATACAAGCTCATGTAGTCTTTGCATTATAGAACAAGAATCTCTTCGGTGAATAATCGACAGATGATTTAAACACATGTAGTCAATACATGATCCCGTTATCTCACCAATGACACGGAAAGCTCACGTAGTCTAAGCAGTCTCGAATATATATGTATCATAGCAATTATGAATAATATCAGATAATGCAAGCTCACACAACTAAACATTATCTTATTATTTATTTCCTCCGTTCATGCAAGCTCACGTAGTCTATACATTCCTTATGATACATATATCAAACCACGAATAATACCAAATAATGCAAGCACACGTAGTCTATGCATTATCTCATTATTCCTCCATGCAAACAAGTGTGATAATAAAGAATCAGAGATTTGAGAATCGACATATAAATAAAGAACCAATTTCAAAACATCTCATCAGAGAAACATTAATCAAGAACATCAGAACGTATAGGGTCATAAGCCCATACTTTTATCGATCACAACAATCCTGTAAAATTGAATAACTTATGTACTAAAGACCCAATGCTGGAAAGGCCGAGTCTTAGTAAAAGTCCAAAGTAATCAGATATTTTCAATATCATAAATAAATCTCCAAGAACATAAGATAGTAACCCAATAATTCCATACTTTAATTTCCAAGAATATGTAAAATCCATAATTTCCCAATATCGATTCTATACTCCCGATTCTTAATAAATCATAAAATTAGCTTGCTCAATCACGTAATTCTAATTTTAACTTAACTCCTGAATCATAAAAATCGTTCAAGAATTTAGTTCCTAAATTTACCGTAAATTCTATTTGTCCTCTCCTTTTAGCAAAAAGGCTTTAAATCGAATCCTCAAGTGAACAATCAAGTGAGAAAACGAGCGAGCGATCAAGTAAAACCTACAATTAAGTATAACCTAATTTCATTAATTACCAAACAAAGAACAATCCACGCGTAAAATGAAACGAACGAAGAAAAGCTCGGCTTTTCCCCCCAATAGGTCAAGAGGTATTTTGATGATAACTTTTTCCACATAATTTTTATGGCTATAAAATTAGAATAAAAAAATAGATCTCGTAAAAACAAAGAATTTGATATCTTACGGGCTCAAAACGGAATTCGGACGAAGAAGTTATGACCAAAATACTTTAAAATTTAACTACACTCCAAGAAAAGAAAAAAAGAAGAGGATTTTGGCCAAATCTACATTCAAGGGTTTGGGTTTTTCAAATTAGCTTGGTACTTAGAAAAGTTTGGTTATGGATTAATCTAGGGTTTATGGGTAAAGTAAAATAGAAATGAAATTTCAAGTTCTACCAACTTAGACATTGATATTTCAATACAAAAGATTACAAAACCAACAAGAAACCCATAAAGTAAATTACCTCTTGGAGCTTCTAAGAGCAATATTTTTCCTTCCAAACCTTAGGAGAAAGATTCCCCAAGTTAATACCGAACCAACGCAACAAAAATCGCTCAAAACAATTGAGAAATGAGAGAGAAAACACAATTTTTCTCTAGGTTTTTAGGTTTGGCCGAAAATGAAGGGGAAGAAATGAATGTTTTTCTTTTTGTTTCATAATGAAAAAACAAGAAGATGAGGAAGACCCTAGAACTTGAAGATGTGATTTTCAAATTGCAAAAAAAATGGCCTCTAAATGAGCCTCGCTCCTCTGAGCATCAATCATCCTCTGTCTCAAGGTCGGTCTAACGGTTAAATTGGCTAAGCTCATGGTAACCTCGACTGTAAGGAGGGCTATCTTAGCTCGCTCTATATCCCATCTCAACCTCATCGGTATCGCAGATAAGATCGAAGAATGCAATGACTTTATACTAAGTGCATCTGCCACTATGTTTGCCTTTCCAGAATGATACTGAATGTCACAATCGTAGTCCTTAACCAACTCCAACCATTGTCGTTGCCTCATATTCAACTCCTTCTGAGTGAAGAAGTACTTAAGGCTCTTATGATCGGTGAATATCAGAATCTTCTCATCGTACAAGTAATGCCTCCAAATCTTCAAAGCATGCACAATCGCGACCAACTTCATATCATGGGTGGGGTACTTCTTCTCATGCTCCTTCAACTGACGAGAAGCATAGGCCATTACCTTACCATGTTGCATCAAAACACAACCCAAACCCTTCTTCGAAGCATCGGTATACACAGTCAAACCACCCGATCTATCCGGCGATACAAGAACAGGTGCGATCATTAGACGCTTCATCAGCTCTTCGAAGATCACCTCGTACTCATCAGACCAAATAAACTCAACTCCCTTTCTCATCAAACGCGTCAAGGCGGACACAATCTTAGAGAAATCCTGAACAAAACATATGTAATATCCTGCAAGTCCCACGAAACTCCGGATCTTGGACACGTTAGTCGGTCTAGGCCAACCGCTAACCGCCTCTATCTTCGAGAGATCGACTGATACTTCTCTACTCAACATCACGTGGCCTAAGAATGCCACCTTCTTCAGCCAGAACTCACATTTCAAAAACTTAGCATACAACTTTTGATCTCGCAAAACAGATAAGACCTTCTCCAAATATATGACATGTAACTCCTCAATCTTGGAATAGATCAAAATGTTATCTATAAAGACAATGACAAATAGATCAATAAAACTCCTTAAAACGGTTTGTATGAGATCCATAAAGGTGGAAGGTGCGTTAGTCAAGCTGAATGGCATAACCACAAACTCATAATGCCCATACCAAGTTCTGAAGACGGCCTTAGGGATATCCTCATCCCGAATCCTTAACTGATGGTATCCAGATCTCAAATCAATCTTCGAAAAGATAGTGGCCCCCCTAAACTGATCAAAAAAATCTTCAATCCTTGGCAAAGGATATTTGTTCTTCACTGTGACTCGATTCAAGTCCAAGTGATTTATATAAAACCTCATCGAGCCATTCTTCTTCTTAACAAATAAAACGGGTGCTCCCCAAGGGGACACGCTAGGGCGAATGAATAGTAGATCTAAGAGCTCCTGCAACTGGCTCTTGAGCTCTTTCAACTCAACTGGTTCTATACGGTAAGGTGCCTTGGACAACGACGCTGTCCCAGGAACAACCTCAATCTGAAAAATCTAGCACTCGAACTGGTGGTAAACCGGGTAACTCATCTGGGGAAAACATTAGTGAAATCCCTCACCACTAGCACAGAACTCAAACTAAGCTCGGGTACTGAGGTATCTACCACACTGGCTAAGTAACCCCACGCGCCTCTACCTCTAGTCCCATGAAACTGAAAACTAGTCCCACATGGACCCACAAAGTCAACAACTTTCTCCGAACAACCAATATTGGCATGATTAGCTGATAGCCAATCCATGCCTATAATCGCATTAAAATCAGACATAGGTATCACAATCAAGGTAGCATGCAAATAACAACCCAAAACACACAGATCATCAGTACAAATCATCCTATCCCCAATGACAGATTTCCTAAGAGGGGTAGTAACATACAATTCATGCCCATAGGACTCTGTATCACATGCAGCAGACTCAACAAACTCCGTAGAAATAAATGAATGACTCACCCCAGAATCAAGTAGTACAAAAGTAGAATGTCCCAAAACAGATAAGATAATTGTCACCACCATACCTGCCATCTCTGCATCCTCTCTCGTGGTAGCAAATACATGAGCCTGCTGCTGTGTGGGTGCGAGAGATGACTGAGGTGACAAAGGATCAATTGGCGGTGATCCATGCTACTAAGCTAACCTACCATGACCTCTTCTCCCATCTCGACCCTGACCTTTATCTCGACCCTGGGCTGGCAGTGCCTGAGGTCTCTGGTGACCATCCTGAAACTGATTACCACGCGGTGGTGGCTGAAGCTGTTGTGATCTACAATCAGATGAACTGTGCCCAAAATAGCCACAGTGATAACACCTCGATGGAAGAGTACATCTCCCTGAATGGTGACTGGCACAACTGTAACAACAGGGGTGAGACTGTCCCTGTTGAGCTCCACCCCGAGCTTACTGATACTGCGGCCTCTGCTGAGATGGAGTCCCTCGACCACCATGGTCATCCTCCGACTTCCTCTTCTGAGAGGAAGTCTATCCAGTCGCTGTCAGCTTTCCTTTCTTTTCTGAAGATGTTACATCCAAAGAAAAGGCAATGTCAAGAGCCTCCTCATAAGTGTCGGGATGTAAGTCGTGCACATGTCCTCTAATATCAGCTCTCAAACTGATAATGAATCTTCTCTTCTTACTCTTAAAATCAGTAACCTATCCCATAGCAAAATTGGACAAACGATCAAAGTCCCTCTCCCCTCTATCACAATCACGATCTCTCTGCTTAAGTGTCAAAAACTCCACCTCCAACTAATCTCGTAGGTTCTCTGGGTAATAATTGTCAAAGAACTTCTCACGGAACATGTTCTAGGTCACCTCCAAGGTAGGGGAAAGTGAGTTAGCAATCGACTGCCACCAATAAAATGCATCATCAATTAGAGAATAGGTCCCACAATGGACTTTCAACTTATCCAGGCACTGGATAAAGGTAAAAGCTCTCTTAACTCGGGTCATCCATCTCTCAGCTAAGGTAGCATCCACAGATGTCCCGTCAAACTCACCCAGCGCTTAGCGCTTATACTCTCTCAGAATCTTAGTTGCATCGATGGCCCTATGAGGGGGAGCAACATGCTCAGCAGGCCTACCCGCACCCCGAAGTAAATCATAGTAATCATCCCCCTCCATATAAACTCTCTGGCCTCATCAAAGCGGTGGTACCACGGGAAAATCCTCATCTGACTCGACATCACTGGGAATCAAACATCTATCAACCTCCTAATCCACAGCTGGCTGTGGTGGCGGAGGAGTAAGGGCTCTAGACCGACCCAGAACTCGTCTAGGGGCAACTTCCCTCGCTCCACCCCATTTGACACCGCGTCTAGAAGGCATACTACATCACAACCATAGAACTGGATAAGCTACTTAGCAAAAGAGAACCCACTACTCTACTATAAAAGCATAAGTAAGTAGCTAAATTCTAAAGTTAAGGGTCTAGGAATACCTGGTGCAGCTGATTCAGACGATGACTAGATGATGGACTTAAAGCAAAACATGGAAAAACAAAACAAAACATGTGATGCACAAAGTGTACAGAACCGTTAGGCTCTGATACCAACTGTAAAAGTCCGACTCTTTAAAATAAAATCAAATAGATAACGCAAGCGGAAGACTTGAGAAAATGAATAAAAAAACCTGTAAATCGATAAAATATTCTTTCGTTTTCAAATGAAAACCAAGATCATTAAACAATCCAAGATGGAAATCGCTTTCCTTTTCATAAATTTAAAATCCAAAATAAGATAAGAACATAAATCCAGAAATCTCAATGAAAGAGAAAGTGAAAAAAATATTGCTCAAAGAGCTCAACAAACCAAGTACAATTAAACGAAAAATAATAGTGTCATGACACGTGCAGTCTATGGACTACAACAACCCATGTCCATCCATCACCATCGTTCAGAATCATGCCGCACCAGCTCCATGGACACGATCGCAACCACGTCCCGTACCTGAAAGTGTAATATCATCAGCGAGAAACCCAGTGAAGATAAATTAAATAAAAATTAACTTTAGATCCCAAATCCAATTCGAATTTGTGTCCAACGAAACCTATTATCTCTTGACTACCTAGTCATACTTCCGAATGCAAAAATCATGCAATTCTCCCAAGAACAAAGAACAAAGAACAAGAATAAAGATCATGCAAGTAGTCAAGTCTCCTAAGCTCTCAATAATCAGAACACATAATCATACGTTTAACTTTCAGGAAAATATCTAGAACGAGTTAAGCTCACACAATCTTAGCTAAGAATAAGATCAAGATCATAGAGCCAAGAACATAGAATTTAGAACATAAAACATGGAACATAGAACATGTGAATAATGTCAGATGATGCAAGATCACGTAGTCTATGCACGATCCCATTATCTCACTCCAATATCAAGTAAAGTTCACGAAGCCTTTACTTTCTTATCAAGAATAAATGCAAGCTCATGTAGTCTTTGCATTATAGAACCAGAACAATAACCTCCTGGGTGAATAACGCAAGACGATGCAAGCACACGCAGTCAATGCACGATCCCATTATCTCACCAATGACATGCAAAGCTCACGTAGTCTAAGGAGTCTAGAATATATATGTATCATAGTAATTATAAATAATACCAGATAATGCTAGCTCACACAACTACATTATCTCATTATTCATCTCCTCTGTTCATACAACTCACGTAGTCTATGCATTCGTCATGATACATATATCGAACCATGAATAATACCAAACAATGCAAGCACACGTAGTCTATGCATTATCTCATTATTCATCACCATGCACACAAGTGTGATAATATAGAATCATAAATTTGAGAATCGAAATATAAACAGAGAACCAATTTCAGAACATTTCATCAAAGAAATATTAATCAAGAACAAGAGAACGTATAGGGTTATAATCCCATACTTTTATCGATCACAACAATCCTGAAATCATCGAATGACTTATGTACTAAAGACCAATGCGGGAAGGACCAGTCTCAGTAAAAGTCCAAAGTAATAAGAAAACCTCGATATCGTAAATAAATCTTCAAGAACATAAGCTAACCAAACTTTAAGCATAAACATACTTAAGCCCAAAAAATTCCATACTTTAACTCCCAAGAATACATAAAATCCATTATTTCCCAATATCGATTCTATACTTTCGATTCCTATTAAATCATAAAATTAGCATGCTTAACACTTAATTCAAATTTTAACTTAACTCCCGAATCATGCAAATAGTTCAAGAATTTAGTTTCTAAATTTACCGTAAATTCTATTTATCCTCACCTTTGAAGCTTAGTGAAAATGCTAGAATCAAGAACCGGCTTCAAATTAAATAAGATCAACGCCCCTAAAGTTGCCCGAAACCTGGAAAATAATTAATTACTGAAGGAACTATTTACTAAATTAGCAAAATTTCTTTAGTAAATTAATTAACATTTAATTACGGATCCGTTAATAACATACAATTGTGATCAAACTTTAAACTAGAATTATAAGGCTTTCGAAAAACTTACATTGTAGATTTAATGAAGAATCGGTTGGGGTTTCCTTTATAGCATCAATCCACTTCACCAAGTCTTCTATGCTATATCTCGATCACAAACCAACCCGACTTGTGGGAATTCGAACCGGAAGAACAAACTAAGAAGAAAAGTTCTTCTTATTTTAAGAAGCCAAAAATTGACAATAGGAGAATAAAAGAAAGAGCTTTTTGATAAATATCAAGTATTAAATATGACCACTCAATGGTCATATTTATAGGAAAACTTGGTATTTTAATCCTATTAAAATTCCTTATTTCCTAATTAAATAATTGATTTAAAATTAATTATAAAATTAAAAGGATGGTGTCAGACTCTTAATTGAGAAAACAATTTTCATATATCTTCATGACTAAGGATAGGCGTCAGTTGTATTCAAATTGAGAAAACAATTTTCTTTTCATATAATGACAAGTGGCGCTAAGATAATATCCTTTTATCCTTGGGTGATTTAAATAGTAAAGAGATTCTTAAAAACTGGCTATTTACTTAATTAATTCTTTATTCTTTTATTTTTTTATTATATTTATCTATTTTCTTTTATGTAATTAAAATTAGAAAAATTCAAATAATTATTTCTAATTAAGTACATAAATCCCGAAAATTTATATAATAATTAATATTGGATCAAATCCATTTAATTAATTATTTTGGATAAAATACTAATTTGTTACATAAACCAATTGTATTTAAATCTCTCTTTTTGTTATTAATTAAATAAACTCATTATTTGATTTAAAAATATATTATTAATTTTCATTTAAATAAACTCATTATTTAAATAATTAATATTATTAATATCAATTTCCATTTAAATAAACCTTTTATTTAACAATTAATATCTCCCTTTATTTAAGTAATTTAATTACTTAAATATAATTTTTTTCTTCCTTGTTAAATTAATAACTTGGTTAGTTACAATGATATATGGGCTAGCATAAGGACCTGTTGGAACTATAGATCACGGGCTCCAATAATTATTGTTTTGTTAATTAAACTCATTAATTAATTAATCATAATTATTAATTAACCTAAAGTAATTCCACTATAAACTCTAAGTTGAACTCCCCTCACTATAGATGGGTTATGTTCATTTGCTATTAAGTTTATTTTGACATATCCTTCACATGGTAATCTCATAATTACAACTGGGTAAAATATTACCGTTTTACCCTTGTAATTATCTCTTTCATCCTTGTGTACCCGATGATTCTCTAATGAACATTTTTCTATAGTTTTCAAGTATAAAACGATCCTTTTCGGGCCAGTGAGAAGGTGAGGCCTCATGTTCAAGTACCGAATCATTACAACAAGGGAGATACCTAAAGTTCCTAAGTTAGAATAGTGTCGCACTAACACTTTCATTTGTTTTAGGAAAGTTATTAATGTCATCTTGTATAGAAATGTTCCCAAGCATCTACTTAGTCATTTCCCCAAAACAGAAGTTTATCGAGTGTATCAACAGATCACCCTCAACCATGTGAATCAAAGGAAAAGACTTCATTAATGTGAGTTCACAACATACTCAGGATTGAGACGTATTAATCTTAATAACGTAATTTGATATTATAAACCATTTCCTATCAATGGTGTTATTTAGGAATTGATTTATTATCTTGGTCCAGTCTTATATAAACTCATTATATATGATATTTCCACTTGCATCTACATCATGCTAATGATTTGGATCAAATCGATGAACAACATCAATAGTGTTACCAAGAATAAGGTTTCCTAACCGTATTCGTTTACTGTAGACTATTTGAGTTACTATCTTGGACTAGATCCACTTTATATCTCATAGAAGTCAAAAATACAGAATTAGTAACTCCAGAATTTTCTATTGATGTTTGAATATTTAGCGAATATCAACATATAATAAATTGCACAAAATTCACTAAAATAATACTTTTATTCATTCATAAAATATTTTATTACAAATTAAAACTCTAGGGCATAAATCCCAACAATTATAATTACATAGTGAGAAGAAAGGGTTAAAATAGCAAAACCGGCTCTAATTGCTAAGAAAACCAATCAACCGAATGAATCGGTTTAGGTGAACCGCCAACTGGTTTCATCTGGATCGTTCTTCTCCAAAAACACAGACCATGGACGCGCACGACAAGGGAAGGGAGATCGGCTCACCTAGCTTCGTTTCGAAGACTTCTCAGGATCTCGACGATACAAAAAAGGCTGGGAAAACTCAGTTATGCGAACGGTTTGAGAGAGATGAGCGTAGGCGAAGGTTCCGACTCCCAAACGTCAATCTTTCTTACTCCGGCGAGCTTAGTTTTCTCAGAATCTGGTGAGCCTCAGATCTGTCGTGATCGACGTACGGTGAACACGGGTTAGTTCCAAAACCTCCTACTAAGGATTAGACAAGAATGGAGAGCTCACCTCGACAGAAACAAAACGAATGACCAAACGCTTTTCGGTGAGCTTCCCCCTCTCAACTTCAATGGCGGACAGTGGTGAGGCTCGGTGGTGAAACAATGAGGAAGGTGGCGTTAACAATCGAAGGGAGAGTCTCAGTTGTGGTGGCGGAGGGGTAGGAGTTCACACTTGCAGAACCCATGGTGATGAAATGAAAAAAAAACAAAGGAAATGAGTGAGGGGGGGGGAGGGAGCTGTGCGGCGGATAAGAAGAGAAAAATAAGGAATTGAATTTTAAATCTCTCTCTCTTTCACTTTAAGATGTGTTGCCCAATGGTCAAAACCTTAAAATTTTGGTAGGATAAGGAGAAAAGGGCCCACACTTGATTTATCTACTAAATTTACAAATCTATACTACCTCTAAAAGGGGGCTTGAGAGGAGAAACTTTTGATTTCCTCTTTTGCCCTTCTATAATTATTATATTTATTTTACATATTATTTAATTTTTATTAAATAGATTATCTTTGCTATAAGTCCATGAGTTCAAAGGACCTCTCATTTAAACTTTTTTTTTTTTGGGCACAACTTCTCATTTAAACTTCAATTACGTGGGAAGGGACTAAACAATTAATATGCAAAGAATTATTGAAGTGAATTTGAAACATTTTTAAGTAATATAGAATCATTAAATTACAATCATCTTCAATGTACATGACTTGGTCCTTTATTAGATATAAAACTTTTCATTTTCTAAACTATTGCCTTTAAATTGTCCCAAAATGCAAGAAATGTGAAACCGAACACAATTTTTGACGTTGAGACTGCCATAGCTTATCTTCTCACACTTATCTTTTCTAAGCCACGAAGAACCATTGCATCCCTCTTATTTTTTTGGCATATTGGTGGTCATGACTCTTTTAATTTACTCGGTGTTGTCATTAACATGGGTAAATAAATTGCCACTAGAGATGAAGAAAATGGCAATAGTGGTATGATGAGCCAATCAAAACGAAATGACGTGCCAAACCATGCCATTTTTTTGAAGATTAAAAAGGTTTTGGGCATCAAGTTTCAATGCATACTCACGACGGTTTTTTAAAAAAAAATTGTAGCAGTAGAGGATTGAAACACTTATTGGCATGATATTGCACTATTATTTGTAGATATATAATGAAAGTGTTGTTTTGTAAATGTATATCTAGACTCTATGCTTATGTGAATTTCATTCTATATTGTTTGAGTTTAATTATGTGTTTTATTGTCTTGACCTGGTAAAATAATCAAATTTAAAATATAGACTATCAAAAATCGCTATAATGCATCCAACGTATGTAAGTTCGGACTAGAAATTTATAAATTTACTGAGTTAAAAGTTTTATTAATTATAAAAATGTGGCTCAATGCCCACCCCGACACTTTGTATCAAAGAAAAAAATACAAAATTATTTGAAAAATAAAATAAACTTATTCGTTATATTATTTTACTCTTAAATTTATATAAAATGTAAACATTAAAAACACGTGCAATGCACGTCAGTTTTAACTAGTAAAACTAAAAGTGCTCATCCATCATTCTACTGTTTAAATAGACAAGAATAAAATTAAAGACTAAATAACTAGGTCCTAAATTAACCATATTATGCTAAACTAATTTAACTTACTTATAAAGCCTAAGATAATTAAATTAAAATAAATAACTAAATAAATAGAAATTATAATAATAAGATAAAATGAATAAATAAAAAAAATTACAGTGAACTTAACAGGACGTTACATATATACTCTACCAAAACTCTTTTTATATTTTTGTCTCATACTCTCAGTATTCTTATTATTCTTCTTCACGCTTGCCTCGCTCCCTGAAATTGATTTTTCTCTTCTTCACTTCACTTGAGTTTTTCTTAACTTTGCATCATCATACTACCCTCTCACCATTCATTATCTCCTCTCAGGCGTTGTGTTTGGGCCCTAGAAAAACGGAAAGAAAAAGGAAAAGGAAAGGGAAAATTTTTCTAGATGACCACGAAATGAAGGCCCTAATGAAACTTGACCTCACTTTTCAGATTTTATAAATAAGACCTTTTGCTGATGTCACTAAAGTGTGAAAAGACCAAAAACTCTTTTTTTTGTATTGATAAAACTCTTTTTAACCCCACTCTATATTTTTCTCTCTCTAAACTTCAAACTCTAAATCTTTACCAAAAAATTCACGACTCTCTCTTTATAAATTATAAACTTGCAATGAATTTAGATTCAATGGATAGATATCGAAAAAAAGAATGAAATCGATATCTTACTTGCCCGAAACAGAGTTCGGATTAAGAAGTTAACACCAAAGTATTAAATTTTTGAAGAAATAAAAATGTGGAATTTTTTTATTGTCGCCTGTGATTTGACTGATCATAAGCAATGATCTGTCAGATCATAGGTAATGATCGGCCGAGATCATTGAGTAACAAAGAGATTCGAAAAGAGTATTTTACTCGTAACTTTTTCTACAAAATTTAGATTACCATGAATTTAGATTCAATGGATAGATATTAAAAAAAACGTATGAAATCGATATGTTATTTGCGCGAAATAGAGTTCAGATGAAGAAGTTAACATCAAAATACTAAATTTTTTAAGAAATAAAAATATGGACATTTAAAAAAGAAAAAAAAAACGATTGCTCTGATCAGACCGATCTTAGTCTAGGATCATTCCGATCGAACCAATCTTGGTATGGGATCGGTTAGATCCCATACCACAATTATTTTTTTTCCAGAAATTTTTTCAGATTTTTCTTACTTAAAAAATTTAGTATTTGGACGTTAACTTCTTCAACCGGACTCCGTTTCGCACAAATAAGTTATCAATTTCACGTTTTTTCGATCTATCAATTGAATCTAAATTCATGGCAATCCAAATTTTGTAGAAAAAGTTGCAAGTAAAATACTCTTTTCCAGATATTTTGTTATTCAATGATCGGTCAGATGATTGCCTATGATCTGACAGATCATTGCTTATGATTAGTCAGATCACAGACAATAATTAAAAAAATTTAAAGATTTTTATTTCTTTTAAAATTTAGTACTTTGGTGTTAACTTCTTCATCCGGACTTCGTTTCGTGAAAAGAAGATATTGATTCCATTCGATTTTTCGATATCTATCCATTAAATCTAAATTTGTGGCAAGTTCAGAGTTTAGAGAGTCATGAGTTTTTGGATAAAAATTTATAGTTTAGAGAGAGAAAAAAATAGAGTAAGATTAAGATTCTATCAATATAAAAATGAGTTTTTGGTTTTTTCACACCTTTATGACATCAGCATAAGGTCTTATTTATAAAATAGGTAAGTTTTAGGGAAAAATAAATTTTTTGTCCATGAGTTTTCATTTTACTTTCTATTTGGTCCTTGAGTTTTAAAACTCGACAAATATAGCCATGAGTTTTGATTTAACGGTCATTTTAGTCCTGGACGTCAAAATGCCAATCGAGAATCAAGCGCCAATTTTGATAATCTCTTTCTTCTTCGTCCTGTACCCTAAGCTAATTCAATTCAAATAGCTTAACATCGATCATTCAATCCTCTATTAATCTCTCTTGGTCAATTCATTTAGTTTTCTTTCGATTATTACTCATTTTGAAATTTATTATTAAACCTCAAATATTTAATGACAACAATCAATTATTTTTTACCGTCAATTAATGTAAAATATTTTATATAACAATACATGATTATAAGAAATTGATTTCTATATGTTTCATCAATTTTATTTTATTTTATCTAATGAAATAATATTTAAAAGGAAATTGAAAAAATCCAAACTTATAAATAGAATATAGTTGATAATTTTAATTTAATTAAATTTAATATCATTAATTGATTTTTCAAATTTTTAATTAAATTTTAGATAATAATTAAATAAAAAAATCAAATCATATTTCTTCCTACAAAACACAATAATCATATTCCCATAAATCTAAATATCATATTTCCAGAAATTTGAATTATATTCCAGCACATTCCAAACACAGGTATCAAATTCTCATCTATTTTATTACCACACTACTTATTCTCAGACATCTAATTCTCAGGTATTCAATTCCGATTCCCGTATACCAAACGCCCCCTTAGTGATATTAAATAAGGTCTTATTTATAAAATTTGAAAAGTAAGGTGAAGTTTCATTAAGACGCTCATTTCGAAGAATATCCCAAAAGAAAGGTTTGAATCAAAATCAAGGGTCAATTTTGATAATCTCTTTCTTCTTCGTGCCGTACCCTAAGGTAATTCAATTCAAATAGCTCAACTTCGATCATTCAATCCTCTATTAATCTCTCTTGGTCAATTCATTTAGTTTTCTTTCGATTATTACTCATTTTATTCACCACCGTTCTGTTTACTGTTTTTCTTTTTCCCCATATGCTAGAAGACTAGATGAATTGTTTTTATTTGCAACTGGGTTATGTGATTTTGTTTAAAAAACCAAACCAAATTGAATCGAATCACGCTTCCTGATAAGTTTTAAGAACTGTGCTACATCAGAGATCAGGCGGGATAAGGATAGAGCGATAAAATCTGAGTTTTTTTTGATAAATTAATCATTTTTTTTAATTTTCTTGGTCGCTTGTAACCTGCAGGTGATTCTCTTTGTTGTTTTTACTTCATTTTTCGCTCTATTACTTTCCTGATAATTTATTTTAGGAAACTATTGAACTTGGAATTAAAATTCATGGGTTACTCAAACCTGATTTATTCCAGAAGATATCTATTTTTGTTGGAGCCTTTTGGCAAAAGTCAAAAATTAAAGAAAAACATCTGAATTTGTACTTCAACAGCACTCTTTTGGGGGTTATTTTGAATAAAAGGAATAATTGGCTCTTCAATGACAAAGCTCAAGATTTACTTGACATATGGGAAAAAAATATTTTTTTCGCTTTTTTATGGGCTAAGAATATATTTTTTTTATAAGAAACACTTTCATTGATAAATGAAAAGCTTTACAAAAAGGGGCCAACCAAGGATTACAAAAACTACTCCAGTTGGGGGCAATAAGAGACGGAGAGTAATTACAAAAGGTTTTTGCCCTAGCAGACCAAAGCGAAGTAAACCTACCCAAAATATCCCAAAGATCAGGAGTCAAATATTCTTCTTGAAAGATTCTTTTGTTTCTTTCCTACCAAACCAACCAAATCAGAGCTCTGATCGAGTTGCGCCAGAGAACTAAAGCTTTCTCCTTTAAAACCACCCCGCACAAAAAACCATGGAGGATCGCTTGGAGATGAGGGGGAGAAGGACCTTGGATAGGGAAGAGGTCAAAGATATTCCTCCATAACCTGGCTGTGAAAGGGCAGGACCAAAACAGGTGGAGCGGGTCTTCCTCATTCAATTTATGGGCTAAGAATATGAAACTCTTGGATTTTAGTTTGACTATGTTGGGTGTGTGTTTGATTTGGGTTTCATTTCTTTGAATTTTGGTTGTTCTATGTTGTCCTTGTACTTGATTTGGGTTTTTATTAACAAATTATCGCGATTTTATTTTAGTGCAAAACTATACATACAAAACTAAACTATTCATACAAAACTAAACTATTCATACATGAAGTGTGAGATAAATGCTATAACGATATTTTATATTGAGGCTTTAGCTAATCATCGCTATTTTATTTTAGTGCGAAACTATACATACATGAACTGTGAGATAAATGCTATAACGATATATGACAATAAGAAACTCATAGATTTCAAGGTAATATCTATGGTGATTTTCTTAAACTGTAGTTAAATACTACTTAAACCCCTCCAAGCTCATAGGTTAAACTTTAATTCAAAATCAAGTTCAATTGTAGAATTTATTGACAGATGGAAGGACCAGAGCCAGTTCGTTCTAACTTATTTGTGTGTGATATGTTTCCCCTGATCTTGAACCTAGCTCATCGTAATGTACCTTGCATTTCCTTTCCATTTCTTTTGGTGTGCCTTTTGATCATGATTTTTTTCTTCTTCTCTTTATTACTATTTTGCTGACTTACGGTGTATTTCTTATAGTGTGGAAGATGGAGGGAAGTGACAAGGATAGCAACAAATGTATAACCCGTGTTCTCTTTTGTGGGTCACAATTTCCTGCTTCTCATAATTACACCAGAGAATATTTACTAAATTATCCCTTCATTCAGGTACAATGAAAGATATCCGTTGTCTATTACACCTTTTCTTTTCTTTTCAAATATTCTCATTTTTTAGAAGAATATAATATAACTTGCAGTGGAATAACATTGAATGTAAGAAGAATAGGATAGAACTTGTAGTGGAGTAACATTGAATGCATGATTTGACATTGCTGAATTAAGGGAGAATTCGAGAGCTCCCAATCCCTCCAACTAAACACTCTTCTCTACTTGGTAGTCTCCTGCCCCTCATCACCCTTCTATTTATACTTTCTTCTTAGCTTTCGTAGTATAAGATGGTCCAACAAGCTCCCGAGATTCAAAAATAAGAAATGAGTAGTCTCGGTGGAAAGTGTTAAAGTTTAAACGTATTATTGTACCAATATTATGCCCATGACGCCTGTTTGGCCCAAATTCTTGGCTTATCAATTGCGAAGTATTGGAGATAAGTGTCCAAACACTCATTAACCATTTGATTGCAGTTGATTAGCAGTATGTTGTAATCTGTTTCAAAATGTCACTTGTCAATTGTCATCAATCTCAAGTAAGCTGTGTGCTCACCAAAGTTCCCATTTCCCTTAGCCATTCTGATGTGATATTCAGTGGTCAGTGCAGAAACCAAATGATAATGTTTAGGAGGAACCATCAATTCTTATAATCGAACTCCCAGTCCTCCAACTAAACACTCTTCTTAGTTAGTTGTCTCCCACCACCCTTCATCACCTCACTTCTCATACTTTTATTCTTAACTCTCTTACTATTAGTAGTTCTAACCAACTCCCTCGGTTCCCTCTCTCTCCTAACTACCTCTATTAGACATCCTATTGTTCCTACTTTACTCTCCTCTCCCCCCTTCCTCACAAGGTGTGATGGATTAAGGGCCAATAACAAATGAGGTGTTAATCAACCTTTTGGCCAACCAATTCGTGTTCTTTTTTTAGTCTGCTTAGCTCTGACAATGTGCCAATAAATTTTGTACTTATGATATTGTGAAATCATCCTTTGCAATGAGAACTCCTTTTATTGTACCCCACTTTATAAGTTCTTATTAAAAAAAAAACTGTAGTGTTTCATAGTTTGCTTAGACCTCCGTATAAATCTCTCTACAAGATCTTTTTTCGTTTGGGATAATTATAGTGTTTGGGAAGTTTACATGGATGGACCTCCTTTTATTAAAAGATCTTTACAAGAAGATCCCCCTGCCCCCACAATAATTATGCTGTTTGAGATAGTTTTCGCAGACTCCTTTACAAGAGAACGTATAATCCTTATTATTCTTTCTGTATTATCAATTATATATTATTTTGATATGTAATCTCGCCTACATTGTAAGAGACATCATTTCATATTATACATCATTTGTGGAAAAGTTTAAATATTAGCTTTCAAGTGTGAGAAGAAAATGATGTTTTATGTTAGTTTGTAGAATTGTAAATGAAACCATTTACACCGACATTTAGATCTATTATAATTTATAGATTTGTGAATGCTGCCTATGTATTTTGTTAAACAGATTCATTTATTTTAATACTGTAGGTTGATGACGTTGCATCGGACGATGTACCTAATGTTATATCCAACTACCACATTTGTGTTGTTAAAATGAAGAAATTAGATTCTGATTTGATCTCTCGAGCCAGTCAAATGAAGCTTATAATGCAGTTTGGTGTTGGTCTTGATGGTTGTTGTTATGTCCTTACTTCTCCAATATATAAAATTTTTGCTTCATAGGGTTACATTTGTCAAGTATATTTATCAATTTATCAATGAAGGTGTTGACATTGATGCTGCCACAAAGTTTGGAATAAAAGTAGCCAGGATACCAGGTGGAGCGTCCGGAAATGCATTGTCATGTGCAGAAATGGCAATATACTTATCTTTAGGCCTTCTTCGTAGGCAGGTTAAATTATATTTTTTCTGCTAGATCAAGATGTTATTAGTTAGACTCTAGGTAAAATTGCTTGCTGCAATGGTTAAAATCTTGGTATTTGTGCCCGCAACAAAAAGGTTTGAAGGTTTTCTCCCTTAATGCAATTAAACTTAATTTGCCTCGGTAATTTTTCACTTCTCTTACTGATATACTTATTTTTGGTTCTTGCAACCTAAACTTCTCACAAATATGTCAATAAGCTGTATGACAATTTCTCATTTGTTCTTTTATATTCATGGTGCTATTATATGTATTACAGAAGGATATGCAGATTTCAGTTGAACAGAGAGAGATCGGAGTGCCCATCGGCAATACACTCCATGGAAAAACGGTGATTCTCTCTCTCTGCATATTATGGATAAGCTAGAGTTATGGAAATTTGATGAATAATCTAATAGCATTAGTTAATAAGATACCTCAACAGTAATATTCTTGTTGGTCAAACATCTATTTCCCTGACAAAAACACAAAGGAAAACAGTAGCTGTGATGTTTTTAAAAAAAATATTATCAATAGCATTTCTCAAATTTATGGACATTCTTTTCTGTATCCATCGAAACTTTGGAATGAATTAAAAATGTGATACAACAATGCTATGTAATATATATGCTAAAGCCAGTAATTGTATATCTTGTTTGATAATTCTGACTTATTTATATCAAATTTTTTTAATAGCAAATTACTAGAGTTGGAGTTATGTTATTTTTCCCTGCTCAAGGTTAAGCAACTTCAGGCAAATAGTTTGAACTAGTTTTAAATGCTTTCGTATAAAGGGTTTGGTCGTCTCTTCCATTTATTACCACCAGAACAATGTTCTGGTGAACACTGATATGATTTTTGAGGAAAAAATAATATATTGTCTAATACAAATCTTGAAACTGGATCATTTCATTAACTGCTTCATTATAATTTTGAAGCTATTGCTAATTCTAATGTTTGATTTTGATTATTAAGAGAAGTAATTATCTGTTTTCATAGGTTTTTATCTTGGGATTTGGAAACATTGGTCTTGAGTTGGCAAAGCGCTTGCGGCCATTTGGTGTAAGAATTATTGCCACAAAACGAAGTTGGACAGCGAAGTTACAAAATTCAAGCCAGTTGGATGGTAATTAAGTGAACCAGAAGATACTTTTAGTGTTTATTCTCTAACTCATAGCCAATACTATTTCAGCATTTCCAATTCAAAAGGGTGTGAGTGATGATCTTGTTGATGAGAAAGGTACTCATGAGGACATTTACAAGTTCGCGAGCATTGCAGACATTGTTATTTGTTGCTTGAGTCTAAATAGCGAAACGGTAAAATTGCTTTATTGGTCAATTTTTTCTTGCTTGTTTATGAATGATTATTGTTGAAACTAGGTTATGAGCATCATTAGTAATAGATTATATATTCCCTTAGTTTTCGCTGCCTCATCCTCATGGATTGAATGTTCAGATGCTTCAATTCTAGTATAAAATTATTTTTTCCTCTTGCCTCTGCCCCCCTTTAATAATGTTTCATCTTCGGTCTTCCACAAACTCTCTTGGTAATGCCACTGAACAAAAAAAATAACTTTTATTTTTTAAAATGTTATGCAAGTTTTGTTACCGCAACTTTTTGTGTGCATATTTTTTGTTTGGTAATCCCTGAACTTGCACTCGGGTTTCATTTTTGTCCCAAAACTTTCAAAAGTGATATTTTTCGTCCTTGAACAATTTGTTTAGTTTTAGTCCTTTCGTCTAGGACACTAACGGATGACTTATGTGGCATGTAATTAATGATGTGGCATAAATATTCAGTGAAGTTAAACGATGTGGGAAAACGAATATATAGTGAGGTTTAAGATTACAATTAAAGAGAAAGGATGAGATTAACCTCACTATATATTTGTTTTTTATGTCATTTAACCGCACTACGTATTTTTATAATGCCACATCATCAATTACATGGCACATAAGCCCTCCATTAGTGTCCTAGACGGAAGGACTAAAACGAAACGAATCGTAAAGTTCTGGGATGAAAAATGTAACTTTTGAAAGTTTAGGGATGAAAATGAAACCAGGGTAAAAGTTCAAGGACCAAAATGATATTTTACCCCCCTTTTTTTTTTTGAGAAATGTACTATTGTTATTACATTGTTAAACTAAACTATTGTGGGAAGGCTATTACCAAGAGCCACGACAAGTAAATTTTCTATATTGTCTATTCAATCAACACCTTTTAGAAATATTAGTGACTTATTCTAACATGTTTCATTTACTTTCAGGTTGGCATTGTGAACAAGTCATTCTTATCTTCTATGAGAAAGGTTTGTTGTTCAGTTGAAAATTCAATAAAGTATTAAAACAATTGTTTTTACATTATTGTTTGGGTAAGATGCAAAAAACACCTATGTGGTTTAGGTATTATGCAAACACATCCTCTATAGTTTAAAAATGCATATTTATACCCATGTGGTTCCTAAACAATGCAATGAGACCCCTTCCCCCTAACGCCGTTAATTTTAACGGGGTAAAATGCAAACACACCACTATCTTTTAAAAATGCATATTTATATCCTTGGTTTTGAAATTATACAATTAGACACCCTTATCCTTAACACAGTTCATTTTTAAATCATAGGGGTGTGTTTATCCTTATAGTTTTTTTCTTTTTACTCTTTGTTGTTTAATCCGGTGCATAATTACAGGGTTCACTTTTGGTAAATATTGCTAGAGGTGCTCTCCTGGACTATCAGTCTGTTTCACATTCCCTTGAGACTGGTCATTTGGGAGGCTTGGGTATTGATGTTGCTTGGACTGAGCCATTTGATCCCAATGACCCCATTTTGAAGTTTAATAATGTGATCATCACTCCTCATGTTGCTGGTGTTAGTGAATTTTCTTATCGGTCCATGGCTAAGGTACACAGTTATTATGTTCTTGATTTTTTTTTTCACATGGTCAAAGCCTAAGGTTACAATGTAATCCAGACTTGTTTGTTCATTTTGATTGCGATACGATGTAATCCAGACTTGTTTGTTCATTTCGATTGCGATAAAAATCAAGTGTTCATTAACAAATGTGAATAGATGTTGTAATTTGAGTTATGGTAACATTTGTGAGCAGATGTTAAATTCTTAAGGAAATAAGGGCCTGTTGGTAACGTTCTTGTTTCTTGTTCCCTTTTCTTTTTTTTTTTTTGAAAGAAAAACATAAAGATGTTTGATTTTCTTGTTTTTTGTTTCTAAAATTTCTCCACAAATTTGGGAACATATCTTAAAAGCGAGAAACAAGAAACAGTTACCAAACACACATATTTCTCAAAATTTAGGAACCAAAAACAGAACAAGAACGTTACCAAACGGCCTGTCTAGCTTTTCTTTTCGAAAGCTGCTTCAAGGTCACGGTTATTTGTGCCAACGCTTAATTTGGATAGTTCTCTTTGCAATAGTTCTTCTCATGGTTTTGAATAATGACTGAACTATTACATAATGGTATTTGTAATCTCCAATACTTTTACATCATCTTTCGAAACTCGGATTCGTAACAACCATTGCTGTTAGGTGTCTCAGACCCACAATGGCTGGTATGAACTGTTGTTACGATTTTTCAGACTGTAATAACATCCCTTATTTAAGTTTTCTCAGTTTTATAAGATTTAATAAGGACTAACACTGATTAATATAAACCGCAGGTTGTGGGAGATGTGGCCCTTCAACTTCATGCTGGATCTCCCTTAACAGGAATTGAGGTTGTCAACTAATGCTCACTATCTAAGTAATTTTTGTGACTTCAGTGCGTAGCCCTGTGATCGTACAACGGTTGTAAGACTTGCATTTTGTCATTTAGATTATGGATCTTTTCTTATAAGTTATATTCTGGTTTTTCCTTTTCTTTCTATGTTGTCCACATTCAATGCAGAATTCTAACTTCTTTATGTGAGGTGGCACTGATCTAGTATTGATTTTTCTTTTCTTTTGGTAATTGACTAAGTACCCGATTGGAATAACTTTTAGAAGTGTTTATAACTCTTTTTAATAAAGAAAATGTTTTTGATAAACATTAAAAAAATCACTTTTGAAAGCTATCCTAGACAGGCTCGAAGTTAGTAGTCATTCCGCACGACTATACAACAGAACGCTACACTTGCCTGGAGATTGAATCGACGTTAAGAGTCTTGTCCTCCCTTTGATAAGAGTAGTTGATCGTCCCATCAGTTTGCTACTTGTACTAGAATTCTATTCTGGACTGAATTGGTACCACCCCTGGTTGGAATTTGGAATGACCGTCTCACTGAAAACATGTTTCGACTCATAAGATTTCTATGAATAAATCCTGTCAAATAATAATAGTAATCCAAATATGTTGGACATATTTGATTGAATACCCAAACATGTGAATTATTAGGCATATGGATTCAATGCAAATGACCGACCCTTACAGAATGGTTATTATTTGATTATCCAACCTAATTTCATAATCACATGGGATGGGACCAATCTATAAAATCCTTATATCGACTTCATGAGCGTCATTGATTGATATATGTGTTTACCAAATCATTAGTGTTTTCGATCTTCATCAATATAATAAATTAATTTAAAAAAAAAATGTGATGGTAAATCTAGTAATTTTTTTATTAATATTTATAAAAATGTCATGGTTTAAAAATATTTGTAAATATATAAAATTCCGAGTTGGGCAATTAGTGATTGGCTTGATTTATAATTATATATTTTTATAATAAGTGAATAGATTCATACATTAATCAATGTTAATAATTGATTAATAGAGTAAAAATTGATATATTAACCAATACTTTTAAGCGATTATAATTTGTAAATATTGTATTAAAATTTGTTACATAATGAAATATTTATAAATATTATATCATACCTAAATTAATAGGCAACTAAATCAACCATACTCAATATTTTTAAAATATTAAAAACCTTGTTCAAAAGCTGTTAATAAACTACCCTTTTAAAACTGTTTTATATTATTTTTTAATTTAAAAATTATTTTTATGTTTTTATTTACTTATTTTTATTAAAATATCACATATTTAATATAGAGAAGGAAAAAAAACATGAAAACAATCAATATTATTTTTGCTTTTTTATTTTAAGAAAAAAATAGCTATCATGTCGAACGAGGTTTTTTAACCATGATTTTTTAATAGGTAGTAGAATTTTACCTAATTTTTATCAATATGTCAAATCAAAAAGATATTTGTAAATATAACTTTTTTTTAAATAAAAAAGTATCACTCATGTAATTAGTAAAATAAGTTATTTAGGTTATAGTGAATGAGCGATTTACCAATTAAATCGTGAATCAGGAAAATTAGTGATTACGTATAAGCTTACTAAGTGATTACGTATAAGCTTACTAAGTGATTACATTCGCGAAACTAATGATATTTTTGTAATATTAAATCCATGACTATAGGTTTTATGAAAATAAAATTTTAGGCTGCTATTTTAGTAAATATCGAGCTTGATTTTGGGCCGGTCCTAATATAATAGGGGTCCGGTGCGAAATGAGATTTTAGACCCCTATTATATAATTTTAAATATATAATAAGAAAGGAAAATTGCACAAACCACCATTTAAACTATAGGATTTGTAACATTTACATTCTTAAACATTCAATTTGAGCAATTGGCCCCTTGAACTTTACAAAGTGTTAAAATTGGACCCAAAAAAAATTATTTTTTCAAATTACTTCGTTAGCTTTTAAAATCATCATAGAGATGAAAAACACATTTCTAATATTAACTGGGCGGGGGAGGTGAGATCTAAGAAAAAATTTCATTCCCAACCCATGTGAGAATTTTGCGTTCAGGGTCATGAACGAGGTCACGATGGGACGTGAGCCCTTGGGGACACGACCCTGTAGAGATTTTATGATATTTATTAGTAAATTGATAGTTTTAATAGGATAATTTGATAAGTTAAATTTTCTTGGGTCCAATTTTAACATTTTGCATTGTTCAGGGGGCAATTGCTCAAATTTGAAAGTTTAAGAATGTAAATGTTACAACCCCAATAGTTCGTGAAATCTGCCTTATAATAAATTAAAAAATATATAAACAAATATAATATTATTAACTTCAATTAAACAATTAATATTAAACGAAATAATACAATTCAAAAGTGATATTCTTCTTAAAAAGTGAACATACCGTGAATGAGTTGAATCGAATTGGGTTAAAAAATTTCAAGTATTGTAAAGAAAATATTTTAGAGAGTGATAAGTAATGGAATAATTAAATATTTTATTAATATAAATTAATAGTTGTTTTTTGAAAAAAAATTAAAGAATAAGTCTGCATTAAGAATTAAAAAAGGAAAGAAAAAAATAGGGAAGTAATTTAGTGGACCACCATATTTGAAGAAGAAAGGAAAGGAGAAAAAAAAATATTACAAGCTACAAACATGACTGACGAAAGAGAAGAAAAAAAAAGTAAATAAAAAAAAATGATGGGGCCCCTATATTTTAGGGGCCCTGTGCTGTGGCCCTTGACACACATGTCCAGGGCCGACCCTGGATTTTGTTATATGTGCAAAAGCTTTTTTTTAAGGGTAAAGTATCATTTTGGTTTATGAGTTTTGAGGTTTGTATCTATTTGACTAAGTTTTAAATTTGTATCAATTTCAGTGTAAAGAAATTTATTTATTGATGATTGAAAAATTAATTTCATATCTAAATAGATCTTATTTCTTAAAACCCATAAATTAGAAACTCAATGATCAAATAAATTTATATATTAAAACTTAAAAAAATATTTTGCAAAAATAAAAATTTGAAACAATATATTTGACCTTTATTTAAAAAACATAAAATTGTTTATATTCTCTTCTCCCATACTGATTTTTATTGTTGTTGAAATATTAGACTTTTTAAAAATTTTGACATAAATATTAGTAATTTGAAACTATTTAAAAAAACATTACTGTTTTTGATGACTGGACGTTAATTGGATGAGTTGGCGCTTATGTGGTACGCAAAATCGTCTACATGACACACAATTTTTACAAAGCGTTGGTACGACAAACAAGGTTTTACAAACGATTTACATATGGCTTAAATAACTTGAGTAAAATCGTTAGGGGGTGTTTGGTGCATGAGAATGAGAATGTGATGCCTAGGAATACGATGCTTTGAAATGTGAAACCTATTTTTAGTATGCAGAAAGGAGAATAGAAAAAATGATTTAGTTTTTTATTTAATCAACTTATTATATTTTTTAAAAATTAAATAATGATGTTAAAATAAATTAAAATTTACATTAATGTTTTATTTAAAAAATCACTCCATAAAAAATTTTAAAATATTTTTTAATTTAAAAATAAATAATTAAAATTAAAAGAAATTATATTTAATATTTATTTATGATGGTTTAAGATGCCAATGCAAATACTAACTATAAGATTTAGATTACGAGAATGCGATGCCAAACCCCCAACGGGCCAACCAAACACCCCTAAAATGACTTAAACCATGAGCCTTTCTTCTTCTTCCTAATTTCATGCCCTCCTTTCTTCTTTCTCTCGGCTTCTCTCTCTTCCCTACCGTAACCAGCCTTTTTCCGACGCTTTCTTTACCAAATCTCAACATTTTTTTTGTCAAATCACGTGTAGATAAGTTGTTTCTTCGTCAAATCTCAACGTTTATTTGTTAAATCCCGACGTCATTCTATGGGTTTTATTCATAATCACACGTCATATTTTAACTTCGTTTTCCGACGATTTCAGTTGAAGGATCTTTGATTCCGGCGTGATTCTTCGTAAGTTACTCTATTGTCTTTGTTTCCATTTGGTTAGGCTTTATTTCATCACCCCCTAAATTTTTTCCATTTGTTACTGCCATAAGTTGTAGGTTCACCTGCGTGGCATACGTGATTTTATTGAGAATTAATTTTATTTAGGTAAAGTATCATTTCAGTCTCTAAACTTTCACTCAGGTTTTATTTTCGTTCTTAAGCTTTCAAAAGTGATAGTTTTTGTCATGAACTTTACGATTTGTTTCGTTTTTTTCTTCCATCTGGGACGCTAACGAATGATGATGTGATATATGCATTAAAACTATAATTAAGGAGAAAAAAAATGAGATTAACCTCATTGTATATTTGTCACTGTATATTTCATCATTAATTACATGCCACATAAACCCTCCATTAATATCTTAGACGAAAAAACACAAACGGAAGGACCAAAATGGAGCGAATCGTAAAGTTAAGGACGATTTTGAGGTTGTCTCATCTTCTCTCTTGTAATGGTCTCTTTTTATTAATACTAGTTTTTAACACGTGCGTTGAACGTGAAAGATTTATTCTATTATTAATTAATAAATAAATTTTAAAATATTTATATAAATATTAATCACTTAAATTATTCACACTTTATCTAAGTGTAGATGTTTATTTGATAAGTATATTATAAAAAATATTATAATTTTATTAAGTTGATTTTAAAGCATACAAAATAATAATTTTAAAATTTAGTAGTGTCCAGTTAAAATTTATAAAAAACAAAATCAACACAATTTTATAAAATATTATTAAGAGACCATAACATCATATATTCGTATTAATATTATAAAATTTTGTAAAATTAATAAAAAAATGATATTATTAAGACTACTGTATAAATATATACCTTGTAAATAATGGTTAAATATATTTTAATAAATCTATAAATATTCTCAATAGTATAGTGGTTAAAAAATTTAAACATCAAAGTCCTTTATAAATTTAATCTCACTTATAAAGGAAAAAAAAAAAAAAAAAAAACATAAAATTAAAACTAGAAATAATGGTTTGCAATGAACTCTATCTACCACAAAAAAAAGTAAATGTTCTCTGTATGTCTGCGTTTGCCTCCATCAATAACAGCTTCCTCGTCAAACGGTGAATATTCCAATCCTTTTTCTTTTCAACATTTCTTATCAAATAACAATTAATAGCTTAATTTTTCGATAGAGGAACCAAAATTTTCATTGTGATCATTGTTTCCCTCCTGAAAAAACAGAAAGAAATCATTAATGGAAAACATATATATATAAAATACTTTCTTTTGAATCTCATATACTTCGGTTGATTTTAACACAATGTATTTTGGAGGTGGCTCTCACAATTTATCTTTTAAACTGTATTTGTGTAAGCTCGACCTTCTTCTCTTTAAGTATTTCAAAATTATGTCATCATGGACGGATATATTTCGATCATTGTAATTTTATAGAGATAAATCTATAAAATAAATTTTTTTAAAAATTGTCCAACTAATGGATTTTACTGTTTTTTCATATTTGATTGAGAAAAAGTACATTAATTTATAGTAAATAATGATAGAAGTTGAAGAGTTTTCTAAAACATATGTATATAAAATAATTTATTTAAATTCATTCTTGGTTAAGAATTCAAAAAGATAATTAAATATGTAATTAATGACTTAGTTTTCAATTTTTGTTTAATGGGGAGATTTTTTTTAGTATTATTATCGTGCGGAAGCCAATAAGTTTATTATCATTAATGTGTATAATGGCAGGGATATAAAAGGGTGATGGGAAATTTTAATAAAGTAATTTTATACTTTAATTTTGTATTTGAAATTACTAATGTGCTCAATTATATTTTATTTTAATAATTTACTTTGTAATTTGTCTTGTTAAAAAATATCCTGTAATTTTGTTACAATAAATAATTAAAATTAAATTTATTAAAAAAAATATTTTAATTTATTAAATTTATTCGAATGATTTAATTAAAGGATTTTATTAAAAAAAAAGATAGACATGTAATAGGATTTGAAGAAATAACAAAGCGAGCAAAGAAAAAGCGGGCAATGAACTTAATAGCTAAGCGAATTGGTTTTATGTATGTTTCGTGATTTTGAGTTTTAAATCCTGTTAAAAATAGAGTGAATTTTTGTTGATACGTGTGTTTACTTTTTGTAGCTCAAGAAACAATGGAGGGGAATCTGATGTTAGTGAGCTGGAGTAATAAACTATAATAAAAAGACTTTCCAGGTGCGCTTAGAAAGAGGAAGGAATATAAAGAAAAGGGGAAAATGGCTTGGTGATCTTTCTCATGTTGATTATTGGGAAATTAGTGTAAAGTCTTATTAGCCACGTGGATATAAGAAGAGAAGCAACAAATGAAGCTAAGGGAAATGAAGAGAAAGCTGAGCAGATAACAGATTTGACGAATTCAGTTAGAAGCAACAATCTTGTTAAACTAGCGAGTTAAGGAGTTTGTTGTCAAGAGTTAGCTTGTATATAAGCTTAGTTTTTCAGAAGCTTAAATCAGTTCTTTACTCAAATTTTGCTCAGTGATTCATTGTAAACATTTCTCTGTTAATTCATAGTTTGATCAATAAGAAGCTTGTTCATAAGTTCTATGTTTCTCTCTTTCAAAAACCTTTCTACATTTCAAATTTCTTGTTTATTGAATCTTGTGTGCTTGTTCTACATTGTGTTTGTCATTGTAACAAATTGGTATCAAAGCGCATACGAGGGAATAATGACGACAAGATATGAAATCGAGAAGTTCAATGGGAGTGGAGATTTCAGTTTGTGGATGAAGAAGATAACAGCAATCTTGATATACAACAGAAATCGATTAAAGCCATTGAAGACCCCACCAAGCTACCTGCAACTCTGAAACCAGATGAATTCCAGGTGATGCAAGAAACAACCTATAGTACTATCATCTTGAATCTGGCAGATAATGTGTTGCGACAAGTAATTGAATTGAATTCTGCATTGGAGATCTGGGAAAGATTGGTGTCTACTTACTCGAAGAAGGATCTGCCAAACAAGATTCATTTGAAAGAAAAACTGTTCACTTTCAAAATGAATCTTGGAAAAGGGTTAGAAGAAAACCTTGATGATTTCAAGAAACTCACTCTTGATTATGCCAGCACTGGTGAAAAGCTGGGGGATGAGAGTGAGGCGATAATTCTCCTAAACTCCTTACATGATTCATTCAAAGATGTCAAATCGCCATGAAATATGGAAGAGATGCTTTAACAATAAGCATGGTAATGACATCAATCAGAACAAAGGATCTTGAGATAAAGGCAGAAAACAACAAAGGAAGTAACTCAGAGGGGTTGTTCGTGAAAGGAAAGTATGGAAACGAGAAGTTCAACAAAATTGGAAAGGGACAATCAAACTTGAAGAACAAAGGGAAATGGAAGTGCTTCATCTGTCACAAGGAGGGGCATTTTAAGAAGGACTGTCCAGAAAGAATTAAGAATGAAAATGCTAGAGCAAAAGACACAATCAAGGCAAATGCTTCTGTTGGGGAGGATGGTTTTGATTACCATGAAGTACTTGCTGCAACTGATAGCATGGGTGAACTGCAGAAATGGGGTGAGAAGGAAGACTGGGTCTTGGACTCAGGTTGCACCTATCACATGACACCAAACATGCGTTGGTTCGTGACATTCAAAGAATGTGATGGAGGATCAGTTTACATGGGCAATAATCATACATGTGATGTTGCTGGGATTGGCAACATAAGGATGAAATTGCAGAATGGAAATCTGATTATGCTTCAAGAAGTCAGGTATGTTCCAACCTTGAGAAGAAACCTAATTTCCCTTGGAACCTTGGATAATCAAGGGTGTTCATATAGTGGAAAGGGAGGTTTCCTGGAAATCAAGAAAGAAGATAGAGTTGTTCTTGTTGCATAGAAAATAAATGGTCTTTACAGAATTAAGGGAGTGTCACCACCAATCTGTGATGCTGTGACAGAGATACCAGGAAATGAAGAGATTGATGTGTGGCATGAGAGAATGGCACATATCATTGAAGGAGGCCTTCAAGAATTGTTAAAATAAGGCATAAAGCAAGGCTAGTAGCAAAGGGCTTCACACAAAGAGAAGGGATTGACTTCAATGAGGTATTTTCTCCTGTTGTAAAACATAGCTCTATACGAATTCTTCTGACTATAGTAGCTTGTCATGGACTAAATCTTGAACAACTAGATGTAAGAACTACATTCTTACATGGAAATTTAGAAGAAGAAATTTTAATGAGGCAACCTGAAGGTCATGAAGTAAAAGGTAAAGAAGATCATGTGTGCCTATTGAAGAAGTCTTTATATGGCCTAAAGCAATCTCCAAGATGTTAGTATAGAAGATTTGATGAATATGTCATCAAAACCAAGTTTCTAAGAAGCTCTTATGATAGCTGTTTGTACTTCAAGAAAGCCAAAAAGGAAGGAATGATATATCTACTGCTATATGTAGATGATATGTTGCTGGTAGGACATGATTTAGAAGAGTTGAATGAAGTGAAGTCCCTACTTGCAAGAGAATTCGAAATGAAGGATTTGGGAGCTGCAAAAAGGATACTTGGGATGGATATAGTCAGGAATACTCAAGAAGGAGTTTTGCTATTACATCAAAAGAGTTATGCAGAGAAAATCCTTGAGAAATTCAATATGAGTCAGTCAAAGGCAGTAAGTACACCAGTGGCACAACACTTTAAAGTGTTAGCAGCAGACTGTCCAAGTAGTCAACAAGAAAGGGTAGAAATGGAAAATGTTCCATACTCAAACACTGTGGGCAGTCTGATGTATCTGATGGTATGCACAAGGCCAGATCTAGCTTATGGAGCAAGTCTTGTGTCTAGATACATGGCAAACCCAGGTAAGAAACATTGGGAGGTAGTCAAATGGATACTAAGGTATCTAAGAGGATCTTCAAACAATGTTTTGATGTACAGTCTTCAAGGTGGAGCTGAGATGGATTTGATAGGCTATGTGGACTCAGATTTTGCAGGAGATCTTGACAGAAGAAGATCTCTTACTGGATACACTTTCTTATTTGGTGGAAACCTCATCAGCTGGAAGGCTAATCTGCAAGCAGTGGTAGCTTTATCCACAACTGAAGCAGAATTTATAGCCATATCAGAAGCAGTAAAAGAAGCAGTCTGGTTGAAAGGTATGCTCAGTGACTTGGGGTTCAAAATAGGTGCAGTGGTAGTCTATTGTGATAATCAGAGTGCCATACACCTATCTAGAAACCAACAGTACCATGAGAGGACTAAGCATGTAGATATAAAGCTACATTTTGTCAGGGAAGTGATAGAAAAAGGAGAAGTAGAGATCAGGAAGGTACACACATCTGACAATGCTGCTGATATCTTAACTAAGACAGTAACTTTAGCAAAGTTCAAGCACTGTTTAAACCTGTTGAAGATGACTGAGTTTAATGGAGGATAGTGCAGTATGTGTTCTTAATCCAAGTGAGCTAATAAAGGTGGAGATTTTATAAAGTCTTATTAGCCACGTGTATATAAGAAGAGAAGCGACAAATGAAGCTAAGGAAATGAAGAGAAAGGCGAGCGATATGATTTGTCAGATTCGATTAGAAGCAACAATCTTGTTAAGCTAGCGATTAAGGAGTTTGTTGTCAAGAGTTAGCTTGTATATAAGCTTAGTTTTTCGAAGCTTAAATCAGTTCTTTACTCAAATTTTGCTCAGTGATTCATTGTAAACATTTCTCTGTTAATTCATAGTTTGATCAATAAGAAGCTTGTTCATAAGTTCTATGTTTCTCTCTTTCGAAAACCTTTCTACATTTCAGATTTCTTGTTTATTGAATCTTGTGTGCTTGTTCTACATTGTGTTTGTCATTGTAACAATTAGTTCCTTCTCATTGGCTATTCTACATGGATTGGGGATCTAATGAAGCATTAGTGAAAATGAACCAATTGTGACCTCCCCTACTCTCTAAAAAAAGTCTTAGCTGCATTAGTGTGGAGGGCGTTTTTCTTTGTCTATTTCAAATCTTCATACTCTTTTTGGTGTACTGCCGTTTATGGACCTTGTCGCACTAGGGAGTATCTTGATTTCTGGGTAGAATTAGAAAACTTGGCTGGCCTTTGTTCTCCTTTCTGGTGTGTGGTTGGGGATTTTATATCGTTCAGTTTGCAAGTGAAAACCTGGGTTCTAACTGCAACAAATAATATGAGAGTTTTTGACAATTTCATCTCTGATTATGAGCTTAGAGATCTTCCTCTTTGTAACGCTACTGTCACTTAGTCTAGTGATAAAGATGGCACTTCTAGTTGAAGATTTGATAGATTCCTTTTTACTCTTCCTTTGGGAGGATCATTTTCCCCCTTTTAGACAGGAAGCCCTTACCAGGATTGTCTCGGATCATTGCCCTATCATTATTGATTCCTTTATTCTTAAATGGGGACCCACTCATTTCCGTTTTGAGAATGCTTGGCTTTCTCATCCGTTCTTTAATCCTCTTTGTAAATTAACTTGGGTGCTTTTTGTTGGCAATGGGTGGAAATGTTTCATTTTCATGAAGAAATTGTATTCAATTAAGAGGGCTTTGATTCCTTGGTCTAAATCAACCTTTGGGAATACTCGATCTAGAAAACTTGCCCTTTTGGATAATCTGAAACAGGTGGATGATCAAATTTTGACTTCGGGTTCTTACGAGAACCTTCGAACTGAAAAAACCTGAGCCTAAGTGGATTAAAGATTGGGACAAAGTTTGTTTCATAGGATTGTCAGTCATAGGAAGAGCAAAAAGTGGATCAATAGTTTAACTCTTAGGAACGGTGATGCTGAGAAGGGTGATATTGAGAATGCCATTATCGATCATTTTAAAAATCTTTACTCATCCAGTTTGAGTGGCACTTTTTGTTTAAATGGAATTAATTGGTCTCCCATTTCTGCAAACTCAACTTTTTTTTTTTGGAAAAGCCTTTTGATTTGGATGATCATGGAGTTGATCTAGCACGAAAGAATGCATAAATCCGAACAAAGGAATCCACAGACACTTCCATATAGGCTACATTGCTCAAAAAAATACCAGAGATCATGCAAAAGCACTCAGTTAAATTGAAAGGTTCACAATTATATCTATCAAAACAACAGTCATTTACACAAGAGTAAGAGGGAGAGGGTTGCTTTTGGTTTTGTGACTTTTGGCTAACCAACCCTTTGATAGAACAATTTATAAGTATTTGAAAATATAACAGATTTTTTAAAAGTAATAATCAGATAAACGAAAAATAATGCATTGGAAATAACGTTGATAAATCACCGATTAACATGCTAAAAATCTACTGTATTTATAAAAACTTTCATAGCAATGTTATATTTGCAATAAAATACTTTCATTTTTTTATTTCAAGCTCTCTCTCTATATATTACACATCTAAAGAGTTTCATTCAAGTCTTACCTGGCAACAGAGATATAGTGCTGTTAAATTTTCTTTTGATAGAAGAAGTACAAGTAGAGTAAAAAAACTTGAATTTTACTGGTTGAGATCTCTAAGCTTAACTTGACCAAATTAGAAAAATGTTACATCTTTATAATCTCTGTAGATGGAAGGTCAAATCCCACCCTCCCCAAAACCGCATCCCCGTTATTTCTGTTTTTTTCCCTTAGATATTATATCAAATTGGGGGGACTCATACCTTTGATCTCATAGAAAGAGAGTAAGCACTTAACTAGTTGAGCTATGCTCAAGTTGGTATCCTCATCCCCATTATTTATTGGCAATATATATATATATATATATATACACACACCTTTTTTTATGCAGCTCAACCAGTTCAAACCAATCTTATGGCCTGTTTTTCTTGTTTATTTAAGGGTTAAATACACCAATGACCCTTATACTTTTTACACATGTTTGAAATTCTATCCAAATGTAGCATACTTGAATTTTTTTAATATTATTTCAAGATAGGGTTATAGGAAAAGTCTCTTTAGACCCATTTAAAACAGTCAACAACTTTTGACTTTAGTTTTGGATTTTTTTCACTTGGTTAATTTTTTTTTTTCATCTCAAGCTCTTTTCCTCCAAGCTCCCCTGCCAACCCAGAGAAAATATTTAATTGTTCTTTTTCTCTAGGGTTGCATTAAAAAGAACAATTAAATAATTTCTTTTCACTGTAATCCCATACAGTTAAATTCAAAATTACTCATTCTAAATTTTGAATCTTCAACCACAAGCTTCAAGTTGTTAAAGTTGAATATGAGATTTTCAAATCTAAATAAAGCATGAAGTTTTGTTTTAACCCTTCTTTTTATTAATCTCTCTTTTTAGAATATTTGAATAGAGGAGATGGTGGACATGAGGGATAGTGGTGGAGGGTGATGCATGACAGTGATGGATTCAAACTAACAAGACTTTCATTTTCCATTCCATGTGTTCTGTTTTTTAATCAAAATCAAAATTCCAATGAAAAAGAAAACAAATTAACTGTTCTTTACTTGCACGTAACAATACACGACATCAATTTACTTGCTATCCATAAAATCTGCATCAATGACATCTCCATCACATCGGTCAGTTAACCTGATGAAGCAGATTGAGTTCCCGATGCAATCCCCATGCTAAAGGCCGCTGGCTGGCTGGCTATAGAGGGACTTTCCCAGCCGCGTTACTTCTCGACTCAGTGTAGCCATGGAGATCTTGACAGTTTCGGTCAATCCACTAGAGAGGGCATCCTTGAGGTCTATGAGCTTAGCCTCAACGTTTTCTCAAACCAGCTCCTTGAGCCGTTTTTCAGTTTGGTGCACAACAGAGTTTGCTTGGTTTTTTTGTGTCTACTACTAGTCTATAGCATCCCCCATCTCCTCATCTTCCTTTGCTAACTTCTCTGCTTCTTCTCATCAAAAAAAAAAAAAACTTCTCTGCTTCAAACATTCTATCCAGAAAGATTACGGTCAAAAGGTGGTGTCATGAACAGAAATAAAGTGTTTAATATGATGATGTGTAGAACATGAAAACATAGATCGATTCCGCCTTGACATGGACGATTAATCTTCTATAAAATCAATTCAATATCTATTTCTCAAAACATTTTCCATTATATACAAGGCATCAGATATTGAAGTTTCATTTCTTATATAAGTTGCGGTTAAATATTGGTGTTTAGCCCCACAAGTCCAAGGAGATTATACGAGGAAGGAAAGTAACAACATGATAAAAAATCTTGAAACAAAATTTTGGAAAAGGAGGCAAAATGATCACCATTTTCCAACCTAATTTAAAATGAAAGCTTGAAGGCTCATTATATACAAAATCTAAATGTAAGATTTGTTTTATCTTCCCCTGAATATAATAATATCAAGATACTTCTCCATATGATAAAAATTTCCAAGCTGACCTCATCACTAGGTAAAGTGCTAGCCCCAGTAATTGTAATGTCCTGCTTCTTTCTAGTTCCCTTGTCAATGGCAGTAACGGAGAGAATCCTGTTAGCATCAAATGTTGAATTTCACTTCAATCTGAGGAACCACATGTGGTGCAGGTAGGATACCATCCAGGATAAATCCTTCCAAGAGATTTGTTATCCCTAACGAATTCTCGTTCACCTAGACAGACATTAATAACAACGCTTGTCAGTCCGTCTGCTTCCATAGAAAACAACTTGGCTTTCAATGTCAGTTAGGTTGTATTCCTTGGAATGATTTTTGCCATTAGTCCACTGAAAGTCTCCAATCCAAGAGATAGAGTGACATCTAAGAGAACAATGTCACTGACGTGTATTTTTATATACAGTAACTTGAAAACTTTCCCTTATCATAGAATCAACAAGTTCCAAGAGGAAAATGTGGAACCAAGATGATATGTAACTTAAGAGAAAGTGAGTGATTTAGCAGTATCACCCACCTTAACTGCAGCCCCAAGAGCAACCACCTGATCTGGATTTACTGTCATATTGGGTTCTTTCCCAGTCATTTTTTTGACAAGTTCCTGACGGTCGGGATACAAGTTGAAACGCTGACAAGGATGACTTCATATATCTTTGAATGACAACTTTACATCACTTAAAGCCGCTTCAACTGGCGTTCGCAAACAGCAAAATACAGGTTCAGAAACAATTCAAGCAATTCACAAAGTAATATGTAGTAAGAGGAGAAGAAATAGAGGAATGCGAGAGAGCAAATATGATGATAAATTTTGTCAAGGATTCCACGTCAAAGGATAAAGGGGCCTTAAGAGTTTTATAGAACTATACATGAATATTAAGATATTCAGCTCCCAAAAAATTACAAATATGAACATTATATTCTGGATACAAGTTGATCAGATCATAGATGAAACCCATTTCCCTGTTTACATATTTAATATTATTATTTGGGATGAGGGGATTCAAAAATTTATTTAGCCAATGAAAAACAACAACTGCAAAGGAAAGCTTCCTCGCATATCTAGAAAGTATGAACAAAATTCTTCAAATTTGGCCATAATTAGTTTGGTGTCGATAAGCTTTGGAGCATCAGCAGTGACGGTGATAAATGGCAAACTGAAAAACACATGTTTTATTAACCAGAGAATGCAACAAACAAAATGACCATTTAAAAAAAGTGCAAGAGATAGTATTGTACCTAATGTTGGTCTGTGTTAAAGATGATAGCCCAATCTTCGCTTTCTTGACAGTTTCAATAAGACGAATTGCCTGTTTGTTTTTCAAAAGATCAATTCTTCAACAATTCTCTGTTTAAAAGTTAAGAGCACATAAGTCATTTTTTGAAATAAAACAAAGAAGAGTGAAGAGTTCCGTCGAAATCATCACCACCCAAATGTGTCACCCAACGTTGAAAGCACCTCAAATACACCATCTCCAAATTACCACTTGAAAATATGGACATTTGATTACGCCCAAAATATGCTCAAGAAACATTTGAATGCATTACACCGTCTTTGTCGATCAAGATGTCCTGGTGTGCATCCATCAAGAATCAATTCACAAAAACCTCTTGCAATATAATTTCTTAGGGTCAAATAATCACGAGGCATTTACAAGCTTTGCACGTCGAGTTTTCGGATCAACCTCGACTTGAAGGCCAAGTTCAGTAATCTCAGGCACATTAACAGAACCTTGAACTTCCAATTCAGCTACTAATTTCTGATTTTCTAAATTTCCTTCCAACAAGTTCCTCACAGCCCAGATGCCCCATTCCCTCAAAAAAGGGTTATTCTCATCAATAACGCACTGCTGCAAGAGAACAAAAATCCCATTCTTCTTTCTAATGTCATCTTGTACATGCTTCCTCCTATACGTGCAATTTGCAATGACAGCAACAATATCTCTTCGAAACCCTTTATAATGACAAGGCCTTGACGAGTGAAAACTTGTTCTGGCCTGGTTTTCATCTTGTTGAATTGCTTTCTTGATAATTGCTGGAGGATCGATATCAAGGAGTAAGCTCAAAAGCAAATCTATAAGTTCAAGAGAGAGAAGCACATCTACGGCATCCTCAGAAACATCTTTATGCCCTTCTGAACTATCCTGCACACAGATATCTCTTAAAATAGACAGGGAGTACCCAAGAACATCAACTGCAGTTGAGCCAGTTGGGAGACTACACTTGCATATCGGCAGAGAGTCAATATTAGAAATGCAGCTCTTAAATATTTTAAAGACACACGATGCAAATCCCTTGGGAACAGTAATTTCTCTAACTCGCTCATTCAATATCTCTGACATGATGGTCAAAAGAAATGCTTGTTCTGATGAAAAGTAAGCATCTTCACATCCAGTTTTTTCACCATTTTTAGAAATATCAACACCACGTAATTTAGAGAATAGTAGAGGAAAATAAGGTTCTTCCAAGCAGATTGTTAAAAGAAGTAACCTGAACCAATCTTCTCCAAAACCAACTGCCAAAAAAACACCAGGACAGGGTGTGAAAACACAACCGTATTCCCATAAAAAATGGATGACAACAAAAAATAAGGTTAAAATACACATTTGGTCCCCTTTACTTTTACCCCAGTTTCTAATTTAGTCACTCACTCAATTTTCGTCCTTACGATTAAATTCCTTAACAAAAATTTGACCTGACATTATTGATTGACATGAACATTAAACACCTGGATGTTGATTAGTATATAACATGGACTACTTTTTGGAAAAAAAATAGTAGTGATTTGCTGACTGGCATGGACATTAAACACCCTTAACTAGCTCATTTTTTTTCCAAATAACAGTCCATGTAATATCTTTATTAGCGTCAAGGTGTTCAATGAAATTCAATTTTTTTGTTAAGAAAATAATAATAATGACAAAAAAAGAAAATAAAAATTGAAGCAAAATCCAAATTATTATATCAAACCAGTTTCAAATCACAAATACAAAATTGAACTTAATCAATGACTAAATTTGAACTTAATTGAAACCTAAGGAACTAAATTTGAACTTTTAAAACGTCAGGTACTAAATTATAAACTAGGGAAAACCTAAGGAACCAAATATATATTTTAATTTTTAACCAATGAATAAATAAAAAGAAAAATTGAATGAAAATCAAGCAAATCTATGAGTTTACCTACAGAAGCAGTCCTCATAATCTCTTCAACAATAAGCATCCCAGAGTCACCACAAAGTGATCCAACGAATCCAGAGCTATTACTGCTTAAATTATAAATAATCAGACACAAAGGATCGGAAATCTCACGATACCGAATCCGAGCGAGTGAAACAAACTTTTCAGGAAACATTTCATGCCAAATCGGCCGCTGATGCTCTTCTCCAGCCACTGAAACATTCGCTAGAACCTGCAATCCCATTCTAATGAGCGCGAGATCAGGATCAGACATATCCATAGCAGAACTCAAAATGCTCGAAACAATTCCAACTCCATTTCGCTCAATGAAAGAATTTTGGTTCCTAATTTCTCCTGCACATAGATTTCTGAGGAGCTTGAAGGATGAGATAAGAAGCATACCACTAGAAGTATAAGGAAGGTGTTGAATCATCTCAAGGACAATAGGAATGATATTCTGGGAAGCTAAATTGGATCGACCTGTAGTACTCCTGGATGTTTCAATTAGGGTTTCTAAGGATGATTCGAGGGTGTGTGAGTTAGATGCATGGAACAATCGGTGAAGAATTTCTTTAGATAGAGAGTGCTCGGCTAATGATGAATTCTCCATTTGTTGATCAAGATGCTTAATGTGCCACGAAGAAAGGTTCTTTTGAATGGTGGAGGTTAGGGAAATTTCTGAAGGAATCTTTAATGCTCAAATGGAAGTGGTTGTGAGCCACAGCTGAATGACAAAGAAAGGCGTAAGTTTATATTAATGAGAACTAAAAAAAAAGACATGGACAACAACAACACATGAAAGGAAAAACCACGAAAGAAGTGACTATCAAAGTGGTGTTTCTTGTTGATTAAATACAAAAATACACAAGTCAACGATCATAAAAATAAAAGTTATATTCTTAAACCATCACCATACCAGTAGTTATATGGAGGGTATTACTATTTTTTCTATTATCCTTGATCACTGAAGAGTGTAGAGACCATATTTATTCCCCTCCATTAAACTTTTCTTCTTTTCAACAACTCGTTATTCAGCTAAGAGCCCCAGTCTTTATACAAAAAGTCCATAGAGAAAGGGAGGAGGAAAGAATAGCCAATGAAAAGGAACTAATTTCCCAATAATCAACATGAAAAAGAGCACCAAGCCATTTCCCCCTCTTCTTTCTATTCCTTCCTCTTTATAAGCTCACCTGGAAAGTCTTTTTATCATAGTTTATTACTCCAGCTCAAACTAACATCAAATTCCCCTCCATTGTTTCTTAAGCCACGAAAAGGAAATAGACAAAATCAACAAGAATTCATTCTATTTTTAACAGGATTTGAAACTCAAAACATGAAAAATACACAAACCAATTCGCTAAGCTATTAGACTCATCGCCCACTTTTTATTTTGATGAATTCAGGACAATTATACTAATACAAAGAGATCATTACAACATAGAGGATGAGGTTTGATAAGTAAGACCTCAAAATAAAAGCTAGAGAAAAATAATAACCCAAATCAAGTACAAGGACAACTTAGATAGAACAACCAAAATTCAAAGAAATGAAACCCAAATCAAATACACAGCAAACATAGTCAAACTGAAATCCAAGAGTTTCATATTCTTAGCCCATAAAAAAGTGAAAAAATTATTATTTTTTCCCATATGTCAAGTAAATCTTGAGCTTTGTCATTGAAGATCCAATTATTCATTTTATTCAAATTAACCCCCAAAAGAGTGCTGTTGAAGTACAAATTCAGACGTTTTTCTTTCTTTTTTGACTTTTGCCAAAAGGTTTCAACAAAAATAGATATCTTCTGGAATAAATCAGGTTTGAGTAACCAATGAATTCTAATTCCAAGATCAATAGTTTCCTAAAATAAATCATCAGGAAAGTAAAAGAGCGAAAAATGAAGTAAAAACAACAAAGAGAATCACCTGCAGGTTTCAAGCGACCAAGAAACTAAGAAAAAAAATGATTAATTTATCAAAAAAAAACTCAGATTTTATCGCTCTATCCTTATCCCGCCTGATGTAGCACAGTTCTTAAAACTTATCAGGAAGCGTGATTCGATTCGGTTTGGTTTGGTTTTTTAAACAAAATCACATAACCCAGTTGCAAATAAAAACAATTCATCTAGTCTTCTAGCATATGGGGAAAAAGAAAAACAGTAAACAGAACGGTGGTGAATAAAATGAGTAATAATCGAAAGAAAACTAAATGAATTGACCAAGAGAGATTAATAGAGGATTGAATGATCGAAGTTAAGCTATTTGAATTGAATTACCTTAGGAAACGGCACGAAGAAGAAAGAGATTATCAAAATTGGCGCTTGATTCTGATTCAAACCTTCCGTTTCCGTTTCCCTAGGGCAAAAACGCAACGCCTGAGAGGAGACAAGTGCGAGCGTAGTGTGACGATGCAAAGTTAAGAAAAACTAAAGTGAAGTGAAGAAGAGAAAAATCAGTTTCAGGGAGCAAGACATGCGGAAGAAGAAGAATAATAGAAAAATATTTATTATAATTTCGATTAAAATACACTTTTAGTCACTACAGTTTAACTTTCGTTTCTCTGGTACTTTCAAAACAAACAATTTTTACCCTTATAAAAATGGGGAAAATTCTACAGTACAGGGACTAAAAATCCCTGTATGGTATAGGGAGTAAAATACAGCTATAATCAATAGAAATCTTACGTAAGATTTTTTTTTTGTTTCCCTCAATCAATTGACTCCTTTTTTTACACAACATCATCGATCACAACATTATATTTATAAGAATATATGATTCACACATGTATAAATGATTTGATCACACATATAAATTTTGAATAAGTCTGTGATCACATATATAGGATAGTGATCACAAAAAGTTTCACCAAATAGACAATCTGACACAAATATCTAATTTTATATGTAACGATCACATTTTAAATACAATTAAAAAAGAACGATTACATTTATAAGGGAACGATCACATTCCAAAAACGACAAACATATTTAATCACATTAAAAAAAATTACAAACAAATATAAAGAATGACGATCACATCATAAAATATACGATCAAGAACGATCATGTTTAAAAAATAACGATCTCATTTAAAAGACAACAACTACATTTAATCACATCAAAGAAAATCAATTACGAACAAGATCATATTTAAATAATATTAAGAACGATCACATTCAAAAGATAAAATGACAATCAAACATTGGAATAAGAACGATCACAATGAAAGAAATGTGATCACACGGTAATCAAGGAATCTCAATATTTGAGTATGAAGTTTCATAATCTAAATATTTGTACGTTAGATTTAACAAAAAAAAAATCTAAATGTGTTTATTTGTAATTGAAAATTAATGGTTGAGATTTAATAATCTAATGGTTAAAATTAAATTAGATTTCATAAAATAGTTAAAGTAAAAAGGGTAAAAAAAATAAAGGGATGAGATCAATTGAGTTAGATCTAAGGGTTTATAAAAGTCTCTGTACCATACAGAGACTTTTATCCCCTATACTGTAGTTTGACCCATAAAAATGGTCCTCTCCATCACTTTTTCTGTTAATTAATTAACAGATGACATGGCAGTTAACTATGATGTGTAATGTTTATTAAATACAAATTTACACAAAATTTACTATAAATTCTTGAAATTTAACAGGGAATCAAAATGGGGGAATATGATGGGAATTAAAGAAATTTATTCATCCAGCGAAAGTCTCTCATTCTGCATTCTGCTATGAATAGATACTTCATCAAGGTTTGGGGGAAAGAAAATGATTCAGAGAGGGGTGATCATGGTAGAAGATGAGATCTGGATGATGCGATGAAAAACGAGAAGAAGAAAGATGCAATTGGGATTTCAAGGCATTGCCAAATAAACAAATTAACAATATAAAACTAATGAAAAATGGCCACATCATCTATCTGTTAAATTAATTAATAGAAAAGTGATGGGAGGACCATTTTGATGCATTTTTCAAACTATTAGAGTAAAATTGTTTGTTTTGAAAGCACAGGGACCATATAGAAACGAAAGTCAAACTATAGGGACTAAAAGTGTATTTTACCCAAGAATTTTGGTAGAGTATATATTTTTTCTTCTTCAAAGAAACTAGTAAAAATAACGTGCGTTTCACGTGTTTTTCTTTTTACCATACCCAAATTTCCGTTTCGTTTTCTCTTCTTTTAAGAAATTATTTTTTTCTATATTAAGAGTGATATAGCATCTAAAGGGGAAAATGACAATAATCAAAGAAAATAAATTGTCACTCTCCCTCTTTGTCTAGTTTGAATTCAATCGTGTGCGAACTATCCGTTATTCTTAATCCGATTTCTCTCCATTTATATTTTGCTTCTTTACATAGGTCATTATTGTTGCTACCATCAACATCCTCACAACCTCAATTTCTCTCTTTTATTCATTTTTTTTCTTAAATTTACATTATACAAATAAGTATGTAAAATGTCTTGTCTTGTAAGTTTTCTTATTACAATGTGAAAGATGATCATTTAATTTACAAAACTTTAACAATGTGTGTTTTTTATGAATTAGAATGATTCAAAATGTGTTAATATGATATGAATCATTTTTTTAATATGCGTATGATATTAATTTTTATCAGCAATAAAATAAATGATCAAGACCGATAAAATATTAAGAAAAAAAGAACATGGCACCTATCGAACCACCGCCCAAAAAATATGAATATTTTTTTTTTGTACGTACCCAAAAAACCTCTGTTTCCATCCAACTTGATAAACATGAAAAAGAAAAAAAAAAGACCCGGAAGAAAAGCAGAGAGTTTCTTGGATGAGCAATCTGATGTACTTGATCAAATCTGGAGAGAGATCCACATGAGATCACTTAAGAATAAGATACCACACACCATGGAGAGAGACCTTTCATATCAAGGCATGAAAGCAATCTCTGATGAGATAGATTTCATCGAAATCATTAATGTGATGTGCAATCTGACTATATTATATTGAAAACACTCAAAATACAGAGTATCCAAAATTTAAGAAATCAAGACAATCCTTTGGTTTTTCAAAGCAATATTCATTTCCTGTTTTATTAAAATGGTAGTGAACACGAAACTATAACTTACACATTTTTCATTTATGCGAATTAATATAAAAAAAAAGTATGAATATAATAAAGAAGCTAAGGTTAACCAAAATAAATAAATACACACGCATGAATCAAGAGGTCATTTTCTTTTAAGGACAAAAGTGGAATGCAATAATAAAATAAGGGTAAAAATGGAAGGGAAAGATTCTACCCTTATTCCCACTTTTAATATATTAAGATTAAGATTAAGATAAGATTTTATTCAATATTTATAAACATAGCATTTTTTTAAAAAGTATTTGTAAATATAACAGTTTTTAAAAAGGGTTAACAAGCCATATAGCCTCTTCTTTCAGGAAATAAGAGTGTATAGTCACCCCTCTTATTTTTAGAGTACATGGCCCCATTTCAATAGTCACTTACCGTGAATTTACGCACATGCCCATGGAAGGGTGGACAAGTGTCACAATATGGCCATGATTTTAAAAAAGGGAAGTTAGAGTGATATGTGGAGTACATAGCCAACATAGCAGGTGATGATGGCCTTTTTGGGGAAGAACAACTGCAGCCCACGTCATAAATTAGCCTTCATTTTCAAAATCATCTTCTCCCATTTTCAAAAAAAAAAAAACATATAGCCATCCCATCTTCTCCCTCTCAAATATCATCTTCTTCATTTCAAAATTTCAGGTTTGTGCAAAAAAAATTATGCTTCAGTTTTAATTTCTTACACAAATACAAACATGCATGTTATAACTTCACTTCTTCTTTCCTTCGTATATGTTTCAGTTCGAGAATTCGATCACAATAAATGGAAAAATCAGGGAGAAGATGAAGATGATGGGAATTTGGCTTCATTGACCTCCAAAATTGTCAATTAACGTTTATTGACCTCCATTCTTATTTTAAACTTTTTTGACCTTATGATGATGTCATTTTAGTGTGAAATATCTAAAAAAACCCTTTTATTCTCTCGTTCCTTGAAACATTTTTCTTCTCTTCTTCCATGAAACTTTTTTCTTCTCTTTTTCCATAAAACCATTTTCTTTTCTTCTCAATACCATCTCTTCTATCTCCCTCACTCATGGTGATGAAGGAGAGCGGCGGTTGGTGGTGAAAAACGTTTGAAAAACCTCTATTCTCTCGATTTGTGTATGCATGATTTTGGGTTTTTGAGTTTTTTCATTTGTATTTTTTATCAATCTCAAAACCTCAACACCCTCTCCATTCTCTACCTCAAAACTCTCTTCACATTACAAGCTTTCGATTCTTATTATTAAAAAAAAAAATCCGGGTTGCCCCGAATTTTGCACCAAATTATGAGTTTCTTCCCCGAATTTTGAGTTTTGAGTTTTGCCCCAAATTTTGAGTTTCTTCCCCGAATTGTGCCCCGAATTTTGAGCTTCTTCCCCAAATTTTGAGTTTTTCTCCCGAATTTTGGACCAAATGATATTTTTTTCTTAATTTAATTTATATAAAATAAATAAAATAAAAGAGAGAAGTAATATTAAAAATAAAAAAAAATAAAACTTTTATCCCCGAATTTTACCTCTCAATGAAGGAAATCGGTGGACAGGAATCCGATTTTAGTGGACCGGAATCCTTGCTTGAAACATTAAAAAAAAGAGTTTTTTTTTTATTAATTTAATCTTATATAAAATATATAAAATAAATAGAGAAAACTAAAAGGAAAAAAAAAATCTTAACTTACTTATTCTGTATCAGAATTCAGTGGACGGAATTCTGATTTTGGTCCACCGAATTCTGATACAGTAAGTCTTTTTTTTAAAAAACTTTTCTCTATTTATTTTATATAAGATTAAATTAATAAAAAAAACTCTTTTTTTATGTTTCAAGGAAAAATCGAATTTTGGGTCCACCGATTTCTTTTATTGAGGGGCAAAATTCGGGGATAAAAGTTTTTTTTTTTTTAATTTTTAATATTACTTTTCTTTCTTTTATTTTATATAGATGAAATTAAGAAAAAATATCATTTGGTCCAAAATTTGGGGAGAAAAACTCAAAATTCGGGGCACAATTCGGGGAAGAAACTCATAATTCGGTGCAAAATTCGGGGCAACCCGGATTTTTTTTAATAATAAGAATCGAAAGCTTGTAATGTGAAGAGAGTTTTGAGGTAGAGAATGGAGAGGGTGTTGAGGATTTGAGATTGATAAAAAATACAAATGAAAAAACTCAAAAAACCCAAAATCATGCATACACAAATCGAGAGAATAAAGGTTTTTCAAACATTTTTCACCACCAACCACTGCTCTCCTTCGCCGCCGTGAGTGAGGGAGATAGAAAAGATGGTATTGAGAAGATAAGAAAATGGTTTTATGGAAAAAGAGAAGAAAAAAGTTTCATGGAAGAAGAGAAGAAAAATGTTTCAAGGAACAAGAGAATAAAAGGGTTTTTTTAGACATTTCACACTAAAATGACATCATCATAAGGTCAAAAAATTTTAAAATAAGAATGGAGGTCAATAAACCGTAATTGACAATTTTGGAGGTCAATGAAGCCAAATTCCCTATCATCTTCATCTTCTTCCCTTTTCTTCTCCTTCATCATCATCACATGGGGTTCTTCAAAGTAGGGGTGAATACCGACCTCGATACCCCGCAAACCCGCCCCGCCCCACCCCATTTAAATGCTTAATCGGGGTCGGGGCGCGGTCAAGGTCGGGATCACATATATAGTCCTGTTTAGTAGACGGGGCGGGGTCGGGGTATGGGGATTGGACCCCGTCGGGGCCTCGACCCCGATTAGTGTTAATTTTTTTTTTAAACCCCCCCACCCCCACCCCCACCCTCAAGGCTCAGCCCACCCCCACCCCACCCCAAAATCCCACCCCCACTGGACAGTAGTCCATTTTATTTTTATTTTTATTTTTCTTTCTTTTTTCATTTCTTGTCCTTTTCTTTTACTTAATTTTTTTAAACGGGGTGTAATCGGGGTACCCGACCTCGACAATAAAATGGAGTGGGGTCGGGGTAAAACTTAATTGGGGCGGGGTCGGGGCCATGTTCACCCCTACTTCAAAGGAGATGTCAGATTTACCAAAAAAAAAAGCCAGAAACCTAAAATCCTTACCACGACCCTTGTCATCTTCATCTTCTTCCCTTTTCTTCTCGGGATTTTTGCCTATATGACCTCGAAACCAACACCGTAATGAAACAAAGCCCACCACGCTCCATTTTCGCATTTAAGACCTTTTGCTGACGTCACCGTTATGTGAAAAGACTAAAAACCCTGAATCATTTAATACCGCACGCTGATGAATGTGAAACGTCACCTAGTAAAACCCCCACGACCGATTACCTTGACGCCTATCCACGATCTGCATTTACTTCAAAATCAAAACCAATTTAAACCTATTTGTAATCAATCGTTGAAGCTAAAGAACGGATTTTGCACAACTTTCGTATGTCTCTGCTTTTCAAAATTATTCGTTGAAGTTGAAGAAAAGGTAAGTTTTTATTTTCGAACTGGAAAACCGATGTTAGGGTTTAGGGGTCATGATCTGAAAGATTGCAGGCAAAGATCTGACCGATCACATCCTGTAATCGGTCCGATCATATGTTATAATAGGTCCGATCATAGCACAGCATGTGATCGATCCGATTATAATATGTGCTCGGTTCTATTACAGGATGTGGTAATCGAACCGATCACATGTTATCATCGGACCGATCACAGCATGATAAAGTTTTATTTTGTCAAACGAAATACGTAATGTAATGATGTTTCGGTTTTTTTTCTGTTCCAGTTGAAATGGCTCTTGAACTGAAATACAGTCCTGAAAAACATTTTCCTGCCATTGTTACCGGGGTGTCCCATTTGACAAACACTGTAAAGAATATTAAGGCGCGTCTCACTCCCACACAGCTAGAAATGGTAAGGGGAACTTTCATCGGTCGTTTCATCGATATAGATTTTACGTTCAGTGGTTCACTATTGCACCTAGTTCTTCTTAGAGAGCTTAAAGAAGAAGAAGATGAAGATGAAGATGAAGAAAGTAATCAGCAGGAGATGAGCTTTTTGATTAGGGGGCAGGCAAGAACATTCACAAAGGATGATTTTGCATGTATTTCTGGGCTGCCTCGAGGAAGAAATTTGTTCCGAAATGATCATTCTATTAGATTGAGAGAGCTCTTGTTTAAGGATTGCTATAACGTAAATAAAGACGATTTGGATGACAAGTACCTTGATAATGACTTGGTAGAGGATGCTGGTATTGTGAAGTTCACGCTTGTTTACATAGTTGAGCTAGTATTGTTGGGTGGATTAAGGAAAAAACATATTGATACTGGATTTTTTTCGTTGGTTGAAGAAGAAGAAATGTGGAATAGTTTTGATTGGGTTGACATTGTATATAGTCTAACAATAGGATCCCTTCAGGGCGTAATAGATGGTGGCCTAGCATCATATGAAAAGAAAATAAAAGGGGATGTATGAAGAGGCAGTTAAGAAATTAAAGAAAACCAACCCTGACTCCAAGATGTTAGCTACAACATACACACTTTCTGGATTTCCCTATGTGTTTCAGGTATTGTGCAACCAAGAACTTGTATATAAATGTCATGAACTATATAGTTATATGATGTTTAAAATTGTTGTGTTGCAGGCATGGATTTATGAACAATTACCAGAACTTATTGATCATAAGTACGTGTCAAAAGTGGATGGAGTTATGCCACCTGTATGCTCATGGCGAAATGGAAAGGTTATGACACAGGCCGACCTTAAGAAGAGTATATTTTCCGTAGTTGACAAGGTATTATAAAATTTTGCAAGTTATATTGGCAAATTTGTACGATTAAACACTATGCTCGATCCGATATCTTAGTATAATCGTACCGATCATAACATTTGATCGGTCCGATGATTTAGACAGAATATTTGACGTATTCTGTCCAAATGATCGGTCAGATCGTATGTTTGTGATCGGTTCGATTGTAACACATGATCAGATCGGACCGATCATGCATGTAGATCTAAAACTTGTAACTGCCGTCTATACGCTCAGACCGAATCTACATGCATGATCGGTCCGATTATTCTGTCCAAATGATCGGTCAGATCGCATGTTTGTGATTGGTCTAATTGTAACACATGATCAGATCGGACCGATCATGCATGTAGATCTAATACTTGTAATGCTGTCTATACGCTCGGACCGAGTATACATTGAAATCGGTCTGATCATATAGTACACCGATCCGAACATACACTGAGACCGGTCCGATCATGTATGTGATTTTAATGGTTTCTTTAAAACTTACACAGGTCAACTCTTCAAGAAAGAACGAAGGTGGGAAGGTGGAGAAGAAGATAAAGAAGAAGCTGGAGAAGAAGCCGGAGGAGAAGTCGGAGGATATGAAGAGTCAAATAAAGGAGATGAATCAGGAGGAGGTGAAGAAGCCTCGTGCAGAAACGAAGAAGAGCCGTGGTTTATCCTCAAAGTACAAACAAGCCATTATCAATAGTGATGTTCGTATTCGACGGGTGGAAGTCGATGTTCGGGAGATGAAGGCCACATTAGCAACCATATTGAAGCTATTGTCGAAGGTAAACAAACCTATACATGTTTGACATTGTCTTTCCTATTTTACATAAATATTGTGTTTTACTATTTGTATGTGTATAATATGTAGGGAAACACCGTGCATATTGATGATATTGAGAGTGACGGTGAGCACGAGAAGCGTGATAAATTTGACGATGTCATGGACTACGAATTTGATGAGATATTTGTCGTGCATATGGAGGAGGACAATCAAGAGGAAGAGAAAAAAGAAGAGGAAAAAAAAGAAGAAGAAAAAAAAGAAGAGGAGGAGAAAAGAGAAGAAAAACAAGAAGAGAATGAAGAAGAAGAGGAGAAGAAAGAAGAAAAAAAAGAAGATGAGGAGAAGGAAAAAGAAAAAAAAGAAGATGAGGAGAAGGAAAAAGAAAAAAAAAGAAGAGGAGGAGAAGGAAGAAGAAAAAAAAGAAGAGGATAAAGAAGAAGAGAATAAAGAAGAGAAGGATAAGGAAGAGAAACAAGAAAAAGAGGAAAAAAAAGAAGAAAAACAAGAAGACGAGAAGAAAGGAGAGGAAAATAAAGAAGAGAATAAGGAAGAGGATAAGAAAGAAGGGGAAAAGAAAGAAGAAAAACAAGAAGGGGAGAAGAATTAAGAAGAGGAAAAGAAAGAAGAGAAGAAGGAAGAAGATGAAGAAGAGAAGAAAGAAAGAAAGAAGGAAGAAGAAGAAGAAGAAGAGAAGAAAGAAGAGAAGAAATCCAACAATTTTTTCATAATACCGAGTCGAGTTCTGACTTAGTAATGCTGAAAGAAAATAAGGATTTCAAAACGCGTGCCCGAGGCAGTAGAAAAAGGAAGGCTGCAGCAGCTCTGCGATCTCCGTACATATCAGATAAGAAGAAGAAGACGGTGGGGGCGGACGGGATGGAACTCTATGACCCTTTGTACATGGTACCACAAACCATATTTGACCAGTACTTATAGTATTTTAAGGACAAGAGCAATGTTGATGAGCTGGTCAAATGTGATTTCTATGGTGCAAAGGACAAACGGTGGTTCCTAGATTGGATTACCGTAGCAGATGCTCATCTTGGTTGTAAGGTAAGTAATTATACAATTGGAATGCTGACAAAAAAATATGAATGCTTGGTCCGATCACCATGAATGCTCGGTCCGAATATCATGTATGCTTGATCTGATCACCATATACGCTCGATCCGACCATTTGGACAGAAATAATATTCATTGTATATACTTTTCTGTCCAAATGATCGGATCAAGCGTATATGGTGATCAGACAATACTAAAACCGAGCATGGTCTATACTCGAACCGAGCTTGGACCATACTCGAACCGAGCATGGTCTATACTCGAACCGAGCATGATCATACTCGAACCGAGCTTGTATTGTGATCGGACCGATCATTAATATTGTTTTCAAATGTTTTGCTTCCTTATCAATCCTTCCTTTTCAAATGCTTATAACTGGTCACTTACTTATGTTCGTAATGATTCCACAACATATAGATACATCCTTCCTATTCATTTAAGCGAAGTTGAAAATGCGACCTGAATTCCAAAAGCAACGCTTTGCAGTTGTGGACACATACTTTCCGGTAATTATTGATTATTCACAGGTGTCATTTACTTAAAATACTCATTTTTTTTAATTTTTTGAACTTAATTTATTTGTTACAACAATACTGCGCCAGGGTTTGGGATGAATATGAAACGGCCTTAGGGAAGAATGAGACCTATAACTGGCAGGAATGTACTAACTTATTAGATTACATTCTAGGCACAGAAGGATACTTCACAGTATCTTGGAGTGACGCTGATTACGTAAGTTCTTTAATTCTTAATATATGTTTGTTATTATGTTGTTTTCACTAACTTTGGTTATATTTAACTTAGGTGTATGCACCTATCAATATCAAGGGTAAGCACTGGATTTTGTTGTCAATGGATCTCCGTCGAAATGAGTTTGTATACTACGATTCACTTCCAACATACGTAAGTGAACAAGAGGTTAGCCTCATTCTTCGACCGATTCGTGATTGTGTTGCACGCTTGATGTATAATATCGGCATCTCACAGACAGTCGAACGATGGCCTCTTAGGCGTTTCCCTGATACCCCAATACAAGACAATTCGATTGACTGTGGTGTATTTGTTATAAAATTTTATGAGTGTCTTGTAACGGGAAATACTTTTGAAATGATTACATCCCGCAAGATGAAATACTTTAGATTAATGTTATCTGCGGAGGTGTGGTCAAACACCCCTGTTTTTTTATGCTTAATAAACTATACATTTTTTATTGCTTTGCTATTTTTTTTATATAATATGTTTGACACTTAATAAAGGTAACTGACGCTCGGACCAGTCATGTTCATGCAATTGGTCCGGTCATGTGCATGACCATCGGTCCGGTCAGGTTCATGACACTCGGACCGGTTATGTTCATGAAATGGGTTCGGTCATGTTCATGACTATCGGTCCGGTCAGTTTCATACCATCAGACAGGTCATGTTAATGAAATCAGTCCGACTATGTTGTTACACTCGGTCCGGTCGCATTCATGACTATCGGTCCGACTATGTTATTATATTCGGACTGAGCATATGGACAGAAAATATCTTATGACATTACAACACTCTGTTAAATGAATGGTGCTCAAACAAAGTAAATTAACCCTAAACATTACAAGTTATATGAAATTGGATTACGACAGGTCTTTCTATTATGCCCCGTTGAACCACACCGCCCACAATGTCGAGTGTTCACAACTGTTTCTCCAGATGAAGGGATCCTTAGTTTTTTTCGACTTCCAATACGTGTAACTATTTTTGGGGGCACAACACGAACACATTCAAAACCTTCGGAGAATCTATAATCTGACCTGTTAGGAGGTGGATTTATGGGCTCTGCATATGCATTCAATAAAAACTCGGCTGTAAAATACTTTGAGCACAATGTGTATGGGTTCACGTTTCGTTCTCTTGACGCTGCAAGTGCATGCTTACAAGGCAACCGGTCTAGATCAAATTCCCGGCAAGTACATTCCATGGAGTTCAGATCAACCGTCGCAACAAATTCACAATCTCTCACAACATGACGATATATGTTAATGTTCGTGACAGGCAATGAAGTTGACCTTGCATGATTTGCTCGGAGAATATCATCTGCATGTTTTGTCAATGATCCGTTCAAATTAGATGCTTCAACTCGGCGATCGAAAAACCATTTCTGCAACTTCGCCCAGATTCCTTCTATTAGTGCAGTTATAGGCAACTCCCGGTCATCGAAAAATACACTATTGATAGATTCTGCTATATTCGTGGTCATGATATTATATCTGTTTTTCGGCGCATAGAACCGTGCCCATTTCTCAAGACCAACTTCATTTTCCAAGTATTCAGACACACCGGGAAACATAGATAATGCTCCCCAATAATGTTGAAATACAGACTCTCGATATGCCTTGGCAGCCGGAAAGAAAACTTTATTGATATTCTCATTTTTGAACTTATGTTTAAGGTTTAAACTCAAATGATGGATGCAAATACCATGACTCGCATTTGGGAAGACATTCACAATGGCCTTTTCGATGCTCTTATGTCTGTCTGAAACAAAAACCATATCTTCAACATCACCAATTACAGACTTTAGTTTATCCAAAAACCAAGTCCATGATTCATCAGTTTCTCTATCTACGATCCCAAACCCTACTGGATAAATGTAATGTCCCGTTACTTTTGGAGGTAATTTTTTTTTTAAAATAAAGTATTTAAGTTTAGTTTAAACTTAATAATTTCAATTTTAGTAGTTATTTTCGTTCGAAAATCTTTTAAACCTTTTACTACTTTAAATTTGTTTTGGTGACATTAATAATTATTAACGGGCCAATTAATAATTATTAATCACCTTTAGATTATTTTAGGATCATCGGGTTTCGTATTTTAATCGAATCTTTTAAAAGGGACGTATACGTCATTTTCCAATTTCTTAAAAAATATCACAATCACTATTCATCTTCATCTTTTTAAATAGTCAACTAATTGGTCAAATATTTCATTTCATCCTTTCTCCTTCTTCTAGCTTGGGCCGAAACCCTCCCCCTCTCTTCCTCTCTCTTTGGCTTTTCATAAGTACTCGGTAGATCGTCGTAATTACGGTACCGTTGAAAAGATCTCATCCCGAGGATCATTTCTAACCTAGCAATCGAGATTTTCGCTCGTTTTCTCGAAACCTTAAGGTATGACAAACTTTCTAAAACTTGTTGTGAATAGTGTTTTAATGGAGGTTTTGAATTGAAATCTTCAAATTCACACCCCGAAGCTTGAAGATTTCAATCGAGGAAGTCGTTTTAGCAAGTTTTAGAAACTTCCCTAAACCCTAAAATCAAGTTTGAGTTGAAAACCCGTTCCGTGTTAATTTCTCTCACTTGACTAAGATTAGGGTGTTTATTTTGTTATGATTTTACGTTTTACTTAATTTCTCGGAAATCGATTATTATGTAAAACTCTAAAATATCTTGATCCATTGATATCTCGACCTTCAAAGTGTCTTAAATCAACCCGAATCATCTCAAAAAGGGCATAAAAGACGGAAAACCGAACCCGAACCAGAACCCTCCTTGTTGGGCCGTGGGTCCCTTAGGGGTTAAATCGGGGGTTTTCGTCGTTTATGTGTTTAGATATCGTTTGCTCTATTTTCGGATAATTAATGGTTGTTAGTTGTATTTGTTATGTAGGTTGGTGATCGATTGTTTGACTTTGACTCCGGCACCTTGGAAGCTTGGATTTCACATCTAAGGTGAGTTTAAAATGGAAGTTAGTAATTTTATGAATTATGTTTCATTACGTTATTGTTTATCGAGGTTAAGAGGGGAACTAACTTTCTCAAAGCTTAGGGACCAAAATGGCATTTTATTCTACAAAAATAGGGAGCTCATGCACATATAACAAAAACAAACTCCATATTATTTACTCATATAGCAGCCTTAAAAATTATTTGCATAAAATCCAAAATCATTTATTTAATATTACAAAATTGTCATTAGTCTCACGCATATAATCACTAAGTATCCTTATATGTAAACACCGATTTTTCTGATTCACGGTTTAATTGGTAAATCGGTGATTCACCATAACCTAAATCACTGATTTTCCTAACTACATGAATGAGTTTATTTTTTTTAATGTTATAATATCTTTTTATTTGACATATTTATAAATATTAGGAAAACTTCTACTACCCATTGAAAATTCCTAATTAAAAAACCTTGTTCGACATGAAAATTATTTAATTGATTTTTTGTGAGAAATTTTACTACGTAGCAAATTTAGATACAATATTTGTAAATATATAATCTCTTAAAACTATTTATAAATATAATAATTTTTACTGCGTTAATTAGTGATCAATATTAATTAATGTTGAATCAGTGATTCACTTAATTAAAAATATATAATTCTAAGTAATCACTAATTACCCAACTCAAAATTTTATATATTTACAATCATCCCATTTTCTATTTCTAAATTAATTTATTACATATATGACGATCAAAATCACTAACGATTTAATAAACACATTATATCAATCAATGACGCTCATGAAGACGATATAAGGATTTTATTTTATAGATTACTCATGTGGTTATGAAATTAGGTTGGATGATCAAATAATAACCATTTCTATAGGGGCCTCTCATTTGCATCAAATCCAAAAGTCTTAAGAATTCACGATGTTTGGGTATTCAAATGTCCAATATATTTGGATTACTATTATTATTTGACCGGATTTATTCATAGAAATCTTATGAGTCGGAACATGTCTTTCAGTGAGACAGTCATTCCAAATTCCAACCAGGGGTGGTACCAATGCTTCTTGTTGATTTCATATATGCTCACAATCCCTACAAGAATAGAATTCTAGTACGAATAGCAAACTTAAGAAAGCTCAACTACTCTTATCAAAGGGAGGACAAGACTCTTCATGTCGATTCAATCTCCAGGCGAGTGTAGCGTTCTGTTCTATAGTCGTGCGAAATAGTTACTAACTTAGAGCCTGTTTGGGATAACTTTCAAAAGTGTTTTTTTTTTTTTTATGTTTATCAAAAACATTTGCTTTATAAAAAACAGTTTTAAACACTTCCACAAAACGGGCACTTAGTCAATTACCAAAAGAAAAGAAAAATCAAAATACTAGATCAGTGCCACTGCCACTTCACATAAAGAAATTAGAATTCTGCAGTGAATGTAGAGAACATAGAAAGAAAAGGAAAACCCACAATATAACTTATAAGACAAGATCCATAATCTATATGACAAAAATGCAAGTCTTAAAACCATTGTATGATCACAGGGCTAAGCACTGCAATCACAAAAATTACTTAGATAGTGAGCATTAGTTGACAACCTCAATTCCTGTTAAGGGAGATCCAGCATGAAGTTGAAGGGCCACATCTCCCACAATCTGCGGTTTGTATTAATCAGTAGAGAAATATGTTAGTCCTCATTAAATCTTATAAAACTGAGAAAACATAAATAAGGGATGTTATTATAGTCTGAAAATCGTAACATCAGTTCATACCAGCCATTGTGGGTCTGAGACACCTAACAGCAATGGTTGTTACGAATCCGAGTTTCGAAAGATGATGTAAAAGTATTGGAGTTTATAAAACCATTATGTAATAGTTCAGTCATTATTCAAAACCATGAGAAGAACTATTGCAAAGAGAACTATCCAAATTAAGCGTTGGCACAAATAACCGTGACCTTGAAGCAGCTTTCGAAAAGAAAAGCTAGACAGTCCGTTCGGTAACGTTCTTGTTTCTGTTTTTGGTTTCTAAATTTTGAGAAATATGTGTGTTTGATAACTGTTTTTTGTTTCTTGTTTTTAAGATATGTTCCCGAATTTGTGCAGAAATTTTAGAAATAAAAAAAGAAACAAGAAACGAGAACGTTACCAAGAGGCTCTTATTTCCTTAAGAATTTAACATTTGCTCACAAATGTTACCATAACTCAAATTACAACATCTATTCACATTTGTTAATGAACACTTGATTTTTATCGCAATCGAAATGAACAAACAAGTCTGGATTAAATCGTAACCTTGGGCTTTGACCATGTGAAAAAAAAATCAAGAAAATAATAACTCTGTACCTTAGCCATGGACCGATAAGAATATTCAGTAACACCAGCAACATGAGGAGTGATGATAACATTATTAAACTTCAAAATGGGGTCATTGGGATCAAATGGCTCAGTCCAAGCAACATCAATACCCAAGCCTCCCAAATGACCAATCTCAAGGGAATGTGAAACAGACTGATAGTCCAGGAGAGCACCTCTAGCAATATTTACCAAAAGCGAACCCTGTAATTATGCACCGGATTAAACAACAAAGAGTAAAAGAAAAAAACTATAAGGATAAACACACCCCCTATGATTTAAAAATGAACTATGTTAATGATAAGGGGGTCTAATTGTATAATTTCAAAACCACGGATATAAATATGCATTTTTAAAAGATAGTGGTGAGTTTGCATAATACCTAAATCACAATGGTGTTTTTGCATTTCACCCCGTTAAAATTAACGGCGTTAGGGGAAAGGGGTCTCATTGCATTGTTTTGGAACCACATGGGTATAATTATGCATTTTTAAACTATAGAGGATGTGTTTGCATAATACCTAAACCACATAGGTGTTATTTGCATCTTACCCAAACAATAATGTAAAAACAATTGTTTTAATTCTTCATTGAATTTTGAACTCAACAACAAACCTTTCTCATAGAAGATAAGAATGACTTGTTCACAATGCCAACCTGAAAGTAAATGAAACATGTTAAGAGAATAAGTTAGTAATATTTCTAAAAGATGTTGATTGAATAGACACTAATAGAAAATTTACTTGTCGTGGCTCTTGGTAATAGCCTTCCCACAATTAGGGGTGCAAGACGTAACCGAAAAACCGAACCGAGCCGATTACCGAACCGAAACCGCATAAAACCGAACCGAACAATATCGGTTCGGTTTCGGGTTATAGACAAAAAAAAATCGAAACCATATCGGTTCGGTTCGGTTTTGTGGGGTTTAGGAACCCTTAAACCGAACCGAACCGATAGGAAGATATTTATTAAAAAAAAAAAAACTTATAAACCACCCACTCGCACGACTCTCTCTCTCAGCTAGTTGCCACAACCACTCCTCTCCTCTCTCTCTCAGCTCTCTCACGAAAAAAAGAAAGAAGTCCAGCCGTTTGCTTCACCGTCCGCCTCCGTCGTCCGTCGGCCGCCGTAGCTTGCTTCACTGTCACTCTCTCTCTCTCTCTCTCTCTCTCACGAAAACACAAAGCTTAGCCTTCCTTGCCGCCCTCCCTCGCCGCCCTTCCTCGTCGTTCTGTCCTACCCGATAGCAGAACTGATACCAACCCGAAACCGAACCAAACTTTTTGTTCGGTTTGTTCTCTTCTCGGTTCGGTGGCGGCTTGGCCTTTCCCTCTCATGTATTATCGGTTCGGTTTTGGGTTTGGTCAAAAACCGACCAAACCCGAACCAAAAACACCCCTACCCACAATAGTTTAGTTTAACAATGTAATAACAATAGTACATTTCTCAAAAAAAAAAAGAAGGCAATGTATCATTTTGGTCCCTCGACTTTTACCCTGGTGTTATTTTCGTCCCTAAACTTCTAAAAGTTACATTTTTCATCCTGAATTTTACGATTCGTTTCGTTTTAGTCATTCCGTCTGGGACATACGAAGGGCTTATGTGGCATGTAATTGATGATGTGACATTATAGAAATACGCAATGCGGTTAAATGACATAGAAAAACAAATATTAGTGGTAGTGTGTGAAAGAGCTAGCGTGATATGTTTCAAGTTGTTTGCTTTGTTAGCGGGTGGAGTTAGAATGTCAGAATTTCGCTGGACTTCAAATTTAATTAAATGCTCTTGAATGGAAAAATAAAAATAAAATTGACAACATAGTTGTTGTTTGATTTTTCCTTCATATAGTATGACCAAGATGAGAGGAAAAGAATAGTGGTTGGATTAACAAAAAGAGTGAAGTATTTATCGATTGAAGTTATAAATTCTCAGGGTCTGAATAACAGAAATATATGTAAATAAAGTAGATTGGTTGTTGGAGCACCAATTTGGTTGATTCAATGGGATCATGAATTTACTTATGAATTTTCCTGGCAAATTATTTGTGAGCCTTGAGAACTAATTGTATTCAGCTGTGCTTCTCACCCACCAATAGATGAGCATTCGAGCTTGTGATTTGGAGTTTGATTATAGTTAATTGGCTACGTGTTTAGAAGTTGAATTTAGAGGGAGATACTGCAAAGTTAAGTATATGTTAGGCTCATAAGCAGTTGAAATAATCACACAACATTAGCGATGGTAAGAAATGATGAGAGAAATAATGGAATATTTGTTTAAGATGTTTTAGAGATGTTTATGGGTTGAAATGGAATGACAAAAAATAAAATTTGTCTTATAAGAAAGAGTTGATGGAAATTTGTGACAAAAGAGAATAGATTTTGTGTACGTAAATTGTGGTACAAAAAAAAAAAGATGTTCATCTTATTCCTTTTCAGATCAATTTATGCTTGGGTTTATTAGTGATATATTGTTTACACTCAAAGTGAAAAAAAAAACGAATATCATACCATCTAAGATTAGATTGCAGGCTCCATGTGAAGGAAAAATGTATGTGGAATTCGGTAACTATTGAATTCATACTGTATTGGGTAATAATCTGGGATGTGTATATTTACTGGGAAACATGTGTTTACTCTTAGTAAAGTGAAGGAACATTAAAAATGGGAATGAACTGAAATTTGGTAGAAAAATATGTAGATTATTGAAATTAGCTAGTAAATAGTATCATTATATATCAGTTTCAGAATGGCTCTTCGGTTGAATAATTTGCACTCCATAAGAGTACAAAATGTTTGTACAATAAATTTTTGTATTGATGTTGGAGTTCTAGTATCTCGAAAGGTTTTTGTTTACTACAGTGTAACTTAGTTTAAGCTGTGAAAAAAAAAAGTAAGACAATTGCTAATGCATCAAGGCAATTAAAGGAATGTTAAATTACTTGTTAAGGGTTTTACTGAATATGGTGAGTCATCACTTTTCTTTGGTGAAAATAAATGTCATGAGATTTGTATGTTCGTGACAAGTAGAAGAATGAAGTAAAATCGTGGATCAAATAGTTGATGCCTCGTATAAATAGTTTGTTTGATCATCTTAGTGGAGTCTCTTTGGTTTTGAAACTTGTTATGGGGATTGGTTAACATCAAGTTGAATTAGATAGATATATGAGGTGATGATTGATTTCTTAAAACTGTGTCAGTCTATGTGGATTCTTAACTACAACTTTCATTTAGCTAATTCCTTATGTGTTTTGTGATCAGAGCATGTGATCGTTATTCATATAGGTTTGCCATTAAGCTTATGACGGAGATACTAGTGTGGGATGTAAAGGAAAGAAGTTTATATAGAGGTAGTATTGTGGACTGTATATAGAAGAAAGGGTTTGTAGGGAAATTTAGTGAATTTGATGACAATGAATCTAGTTTGAATTATATTCAGATTATGATTTAGAAATAATGGTAATGGATGCAGCTACCAGTAAAGTAAGGAGTTCAGTTTTGTCGGGTACTGTAGTAAGTCTCCTTCAAGGTGTGAACTCACTATTTGAATGTCGAGTTATCAGTATATATACCTAGACTTTGTGTGTATATTTGAGAAAGACTAGTTTTGAGTGACTTGGTATTTGATCAAAGAAGATGGGATTGTTTATGATTCATTGATCACATATTCAGGATAATTTAAACTTAGATGTAACATTTTGGTTCAACTTATGTCACGCAACCAAGAAACATGAAATTATATTGAGCATTGAAAGATTACTAGTAGTAGGGTTCAAAGCAAATAATAGCGGAACATGTTTCACGATGATTTATGTGTCAGAGTGGCGTAGTGGAAGCGTGGTGAGATTTAGTTAGCTATTTTATTTTTTTATCTTGTAAAAGATTGGACAAGTTCGTTATTTTGTTGATAGATTTGCTATGGTATTTAAGAAGCAAATAAAGTCCATGCAGAAATTGTCAGATTGATGTTACAACTTTTGTGAGACACATTGATATGCAAAAATTATTTAATAGATAAAGGCTTGTTGGTTATGTGTTTTAGGCTGTGAGATTGCAGAAAGTATATGTTGACTTACAAAATGAAAGAGTTGGAGATATCTCAGAATAACATGAAACTGTGTAGCAGAAATGTGTAATTTATTACGAACAGTCGGTTATAATCGTTGCTTTGTATGAGAATTTGAGAAATAATTCTTCAAGTGACAGAGTGTGTGTGAACAAAGTATTCATGAATTGAAGGGAAAGATTAGTTCATGCATTATTGGTACCTTCAGTGTTTTTCTTTTGTTTGAATTTCGAGGACGAAATTCTCAAAAGGAGGTAATAGTTTGTAACGTCAGTTTAAAAAAAAAAAGAAAAAAAAAAGAAAAAGAACAAATAAATGGATAAGATGGAAGAAAAGGAGTAGATAAAGTTAAAAAAAAGAGAGAAGGGATATTTGCTTGACACTTGGCATGGAGTTGTTTATTTAAAAAAAAAATAATAATAAATTAAACTCATTCTTCTCTTTGCTTCAGCCAACCGTAGGAAGGAAACAGAAAAGAAAAAAAAAAGAGAAAAGGGAAAAAGAGAGAAAAATAGGAAAGGAAGGAAATTTTGCTTGAATTTTTTTTGAAGATGCATCAATTTGTGGTCTTCCAAGCTTCAATTTATGGTGTAATGGCTAGTTGGTAAGAAATTTCCTCAACCCAATTATTCTATTTGATGAGATTTGGTAGTTTTTGGCTAAGCTTCAAGGTTTTTTTTATGAGTTTTGTTGTTTATGGATTTTAAGTGAATGATTAAGGATAGTGTAGAAATGGATTCTTTCCATGGTTTTGTTAGAGTTGTAATGAAAAATTGGTATAAATTAGAAAGAGGATTATGTGTGGTTTTTGTCAATTTGAGTTGGGATTTTATATATTGGAAAGGAGGAAGAGTAACAAGTTGATATTTTGGCTTTGAAAATTATATTGAAAGTGTAGTTATTGAAGGAAAGTTGAAGCTCTAGCCAAGTGATATTAACCACAATTTTATATTATTTTCAATATGGTTTTCTAATATTTCAAATTATTAAGTAGAAAATTGATGTGTATTTTCTTAAATCGGTATTTTCAGGTGAAATCATGAAGTAAATGGTATACGATTTCGACAATAAAAGTTTGTGAGTGGATTCTACTTTCACATTTAAAATTATCAGTGGTATTGAGTTTTTGGTAGTTTACAAAACATAAAGGTTTTAGAGTTTATATTATCATTACGATTATTTATTGATATAAATATTTATAAATGAGAGTTTTTAGATAATCATTATTTAGTATATATGATTTATGCTAGATACGAAAGTTTCAATTGCGGCTTTGCAATGGTTTGAAAATTATGAAATTATTTTCAGTAGTTTATTTTCAAACCGCTAGAAACAGTACCCTCAGTTATCAGTTTTCAGCAGGTCTTTGGGACCCACTTTAGCATACACATAGGCTTTGGGCCGTATGTTAGGGTGCTTAGCCCTTTAGGGGCAGCTTTGCGCGCGTATGACCAGTTTCAGTATTCAGTTGCTCTGCTGCATGCATGATTTCGCTCTACATGCAGTATGACCAGTTAAGGGTACATTTTTAGTGGGTTTTTATCACTACGATATAGTATATGAACAGTTTATATTGTATTTAGTATTTATATGATTATTAAATTACGACTATATCAAGTTTTACGAGTTTTAGTTTTGAATATTACGATTATTATGTTTTACGAAAATTAGTTTTGAACAGTTTTATAAATTTGGAAACTACTATATATTATGTAGTTTTGAAGAAAATACTAGTTTAATAAAAATTCCACTCACTAGGCCTTTAGCTCATTCTTTTCAAATGTTTTTTCCCCCCACAGGTAGCTTTCGAGTTTCAGAAGATGATTGAGCCTACGACGAGCTTATCCACCACCCGTTTTGCATCAGTCCAGTTAGTACATGAATCATTTATAGTTTGATTTAATATTAGCGTAATTATGTTTAGTTTGCCTTGATGGTAAGTGTTGGCGTTTAGCTATCGCTTGCCATCGGCGCACGACTCGTCACGGGTGTATAGGAAGATCCCGGGTCGGGTCGTGACAATATACTTTGTACCAAACAAGGATGGTGAAAATCAAGCATATTGACTGCAAAAGTTGTGCTCTCTATACATAGAAAGGGGAAAATAAACAGTAGCCAACACATCTCACACTGTCTGATTGATGCTCATCTCAACTACAATAGATCTCGGATAAAAGGCCGATTTTTCGCAAAGATGTTCACATATTCTTGGATTTATCTAGGAATTTCAATTTCAAAGCATCATCACCCAAACATTACATTTCCACAATTCATTTCAGAAGTACAAGTGAATTTGAAACATTCCCACCATAGCAGAATTCATTTTATATGCAATGCTATCCATAAAGTATTTTAGAATTCTCAATATAAACTTCAATAAAATAAACGTTTAAATAACAATTAATTTTTTTTTTTTTTTTTTAAAAAAAACAACATGAATTTTGCAAGATCACAAACAATGAATAATTGAAAATTCCATGAATAACCATTGTTGTTCGAAAACTAAATGATATTGATAAAATAGCATTTCCATACCAGAAATGAGTCGATCTCAAGCTTTTTTTATGTTGAAAAACCAATTCGTCTCCTTTTGAACCACGATAAATATTATTGCTCCTCCATTAATTTCTCTACTCCAATAATGCACAAGAAAATAAAAACTTGAAGGTAACAAGACATGACATGAAAACTAAAGAGAGCTGCATGCTGTTTTAGTTTACTATTCAAATTATAAGCACGTGTTTTTTTTTTTAAGCATTATACGCACGTGTTTATTATTCTTACACTTGTTGTAGAAATTATTTATAGAACCTGATTAGTAAATAGCATAAGTATCATTTTTTAATATTAAACATAAATTTTATAAAAACATTAAAATTTGTATTATTTGAAGTGTGCATGATTAAGCCTCATCAATGGCCCGGCCCGGCCCTTAAATGAATGGGCCCGGGCTGGGCTTGCAAAGCCTGGTCAATAAATATCCCGGGCCTGACTTAACGCTCAAGCCCAGTCTATGGGCTTGGACCCATGAAATAAAATACGGGCCAGGCCTGACCCGTTTTTGCGGGCTTGGTCTATTCAAAGTTTTATTTATTTAATTAAATTTTCATTAAAATTTTAATTGTATTTTTAAAAAATTATTTTTAACTTTTTAAACTTAAACTTAACTTTAAAGTGATGCAAAAAAAGTTAATTTAAAGTTTTACTATCTTATTCATTATTTATTTATATTTGTTCTTATATGTTTATTAAACTTAAACTTAACTCTAAAGTGATGAAGTTAATTTATTATTTTACTACTATATATATTTGTTATTTATACTTTATTTTATATGATTTATTAAACTTTTAAATTAAATTAAATTTATTTATCATTCTTTTAGCTTAATTTGACTATATATATATATTTTAAATGTAAACTTAAAAAGAGACAAACTAAAATGGATAAAAAATAATAATGAAGTAAAGTAAAGATTATTCCATTTCTTTTTTAAAATATAATATAATATATTTTATAATTATATATAAGATTATATTTAAATATAAAAAATAAAATAAAACATTAACATTATATTTTATAATTTTATATATTAAATTTATATATATATTTTTTAATAATTTTTTAACGGGCCTCGAACCGAGCTTGTCGGGCCTGATGGTGGCCCTATGGATAAAGCCCGCGGGCCGGGCTTGGACTCAAATGCATGATCCATATCCAGCCCAAATATTTACAGGCCGGGCCCGTCAACCGTAGACTTACGGACCGGGCCGGGCCGGGCTTGGGCCGCCCACGGGCTTTATCCATATGATGAGGCTTATGCATGATCGAGAGTCTTTAAATAAAATTAATTGGTGAGTAAATATTGAATATGTCAAATCACCAATTGAACCAAAAGCTTAAGCCAATGGTTTAAGGTAAATTTAATCATATATCTCAACACTCCCCCTCACATGTGAGCTTGGATATTTGCACAACACTCAAACATGTGGAATATTTAAATGGGAGGAAATTAGAGCAAATGACATAATGAAGGTTTGATCCCAGAACCTCCTACTCTGATACCATATTGAATATGTTAAATCACAAATTGAACCAAAAGCTTAAGCCAATGGTTTAAAGTAAATTTAATCATATATCTCAACAGTAAACAAAAATATCTCAATAATAATATTAGTATTGAATTAGTTTGATGCATTATTGGGGTGAAACATTTTTGTTATATGGCTTCTTTTAAAGTGGAAATATCTTTTTATTTACCTCCTATGTGTTGGGATTTATGCCCTGGAATTCGTAATTTGTAATAGAATATTTTATGAATAAATAAAAGTATTATTTTAGTGAATTTTGTGCAATTTATTATATGTTGATATTCGTTAAATATTCAAACATTAATAGAAAATTCCAGAGTTACTAATTCTGTAATCTTGACTACTATGAGATATAAAGTGGATCTAGTCCAAGATAGTAACTCAAATAGTCTACAGCAAACGAATACGGTTAGGAAATCTTATTCTGGTAACACTGTTGATGTTGTTCATCGATTTGATCCAAATCATTAGCATGATGTAGATGCAAGTGGAAACATCATATATAATGAGTTTATATAAGACCGGACCAGGATAATAAATCAATTCCTAAATAACACCGTTGATAGGAAATGATTTATAATATCAAATTTACGTTATTAAGATTGATACGTCTCAATCCTGAGTATGTTGTGAACTCACATTAATGAAGTCTTTTCCTTTTATTCACATAGTTGAGGGTGATCTGTTGATACACTCGATAAACTCCCGTTTTGGGGAAATGACTAAATTGGTGCTTGGGAACATTTCTATACAAGATGGCATTCATAACTTTCCTAAAACAAATGAAAGTGTTAGTGCGACACTATTCTAACTTAGGAACTTTAGGTATCTCCCTTGTTGTAATGATTCTAACTTGAACATGAGGCCTCACCTTCTCACCTTGCCCGAGAAGGATCGTTCTATACTTGAAAACTATAGAAAAATGTTTATTAGAGAATCATCGGGTACACAAGGATAAAAGAGATAATTACAAGGGTAAAACGGTAATTTTGACCCAGTTGTAATTATGAGATTACCATGTGAAGGATATGTCAAAACAAACTTAATAACAAATGGACATAACCCATCTATAGTGAGGGGAGTTCAACTAAGGGTTTATAGTGGAATTACCCTAAGTTAATAATTATGATTAATTAATTAATGAGTTTAATTAATAAATCAATAATTATTGGAGCCCATGATCTATAGGTCCATCAGGTCCCTATGCTAGCCCATATATCATTGTAACTAACCAAGTTATTAATTTAACTAGGAAGAAATATTTACATTTAAGTAATTAAATTACTTAAATAAGGGATATATTAATTGTTTAAATAAAAAGTTTATTTAAATGGAAATTAATATTAAAATTATTAATTATTTAAATAATGAGTTTATTTAAATAGAAATTGATAATTAATATTATTAATTAAATAATGAGTTTATTTAATTTAATAATAAAAGGAGAGATTTAAATATATTTGTTTTATGAAAACAAATTAATATTTTACCCAAAATAATTAATTAAATTGATTTAGTTCAATATTAATTAATATATGAATTTTTGGCATTTATGTATTTATTTAGAATTTAATATTTATATTTTTCTAAATCATAAATACATAAAAGATAAAAGATAAATATATATATATATAAAAAAAAAAAAAAAAAAAAAGGAAAGATAAAGCATTATCTTGCCACGCCACATGTCAATTTTAAAAAAGAAAATTTGTTTTCTTTTCCTAATGTGGCTGACGTTTTTTTTTTTTTTTTAATTTAATTAATTTGATTATTTAAATTAAAAGAAATAAGAATCCTAATTTGATTAGGAAACAAACTCTTATTTTTTTTAAATAATGACCATTGGGTGCTCATATTTTACACTTGGATATTTATCAAAATTTTCTCTTTTAGTCTCCCTATAGCCGATTTTTGGCATATCAAAATAAGAAGAATTTTTCTTCTTCTTTGTTTGTTCTTCCTGGTTCGATTCCCACAAGTCGGGTTGGTTTGTGATCGGGATATAGCATAGAAGGCTTGGTGAAGTGGATTGATGTTGTAAAGGAAACCCCAACCGATTCTCCATAAATCTACAATGTAAGTTTTTTCTAAAAAACCTTATATTTATATTACGGTTTGATCACAATTGCATGTTATTAACGGATCCGTAATTAATCGTTAATTAATTTACTAAAGAAAATTCCGCAAATTTAGTAAATAGTTCCTTCAATTGGTATCAGAGCCTACGTTAATTAACATGAATTGTGATTTCCGAAAATCGGTGGGTTGCATAAAAACCGTTTTATGTATGTATATAAATTGTTATATAAATTGTGGATTTGCTAGTTGACTGTTTAGGTATTCTTGGGCACTTAGGTTTTAAATTTTATTAGAAAATTTGTAAACCCAATTTCGGGTATAGGATTATTTTTGTAATCGCCGGGAATAACGGAAGAAAAAATTGATGCAAAAATCGGCCAATGAAGGGAGAAAAGGACCTAGGGCGGCGACTAAGGTTTTTTGGTGGACAAGATATGGTAAGATATTTTTCCAATATTATCTTTTAAAAGATATATATTTTAAATATATAAGATAAAGATAAAGGGTAATTTCTAATTATCTTATATCTTTATAATATATTTTAAAATATATATTAATATTTATGGAAAATCTTTTATTTTATATTTTTCCATAAATAGATAAAAGATAATTATTTGAAAAATAAACCTTTTATGAAAAATATTGGAGAAAATATTTTCTTTCATAAAAGGCCTCCCACGCCTACATCAAGATGAGGAGAGAGAAATTTTTCAAGCTTCAAGACCTACAACAAGTTTTAATTATTGTAATTTTAATTTTGTTGTAGAAATAGTGCCAAGAATACCTGGTCAATCTAGTTGTTTAATTATTTAGATATTTGTATGAGATATGATTTATAAATAATTGTTCATGCATATATGTATGTCATGTAGAAAATCCCACCATAGATGTATGATTAAGATAGATTTAATTGTACATGCATACATAATTATGTGATAAAGTTGTTATTATATTTTATGTATGTGATAAAGCATGTTGATTTTATCTTGTTATAAAATATTTATGCCGATGAGATTAGGATAAATGCATGCTAATTTTAGATAATATTCATTTATTAAAATGTTTAAAATTGAATAGAAACTAAAATTAATATTCGAATGTGGATTTATTTGTTTAAACAATTGGACCTAAATTCACATAAGCACTATCGAATAGATATTTAATTAAGGGTTAATTAAAAATTAATGAAAATGATTAATTAAATTGAATGGATCTCCAGCGAAAGCTCGCCTAGCGATGAGGTTTTTGAAAGTTCCCTTAACACCGGAGCGCCTCTAGCCTGGGAGCGATCCGGGAGAAAAGTTCAAGATAATTAATCGATTTCATTAATAAGGTCCCATAATGTGATTAGTTTTAAATCTAGGAAACTTGGCAATTCACATTAAAATTGATCTAACCAATTTAAGAGTTAAGATTGAGTTAGGTTAAACTTAGATAAATTGATTAGCCTAAATTTGTCTGAGTATGAAAACCCATTTTTAAAATTTTGAGTGGGAGAAGGAAACTTGACAAAGTATCCTATGGTCTCCATTATTAGGCTCGCAACGTGAGATTCACACTTGACCTCTGTAGCACCCATAGAAGTGTTCATTCCCATAGGAAGGTTTTATAGTGTGAATCAATATCAAGGTAGGTCTCCTGAATGGGATAAAGGATTTTAAATGCGAATTGAAGATCAATCTACACTTCGTAGACACTCATCTTTTCTCATTTAAAGGACTAAAATAATGGGTTACACTCATAAGAAATTGATAAGGTTTGTTATCAAAATTTCTTGACCAAACACACGGTAAAACAATTCCATAGGAATATGAGTTATTCTGGATTGGAAGTTGTTCGAGAAGGGTCTCGGTTTAACGTCAGGGTGACCGACTTATCATTCGACGGCACTCTACCTGGAAGGTTAAACTACCAGGTGGCATAATAATCTGTTTAGGGTATTTCTATTTGTTGAACATTGTAGCATTCATGCATCATGTTTAATTTTATGCCAAATATATTGTTTGAATATAGAATTGCTAATTAAAATTCACTTAATTTTATTCATCACAGCTAAAATGTCCTCCTCTAATATTGCAACCAATAAAATTGATAACTTTGTCAAATGGAATGAATTGTTAAATGACACTTTAAATCAAGATTCTAGTCTAATCCTAAAAGATCTTAATTTGCGGTCAGATGCAATTAGTCGCGTAAATATGACCAACAAACGGATGAACGGCTTAGATAGTAATTCGATTTACTTGTAGCAAAATCGTGGTTAGTGGAAGATAATTTATCCGAATGGATATTTGATTCCTGGTGCCACAAACCACATTTGTTCATCCGCTCTAATGTCCGATTCTTGGACTAAAATAGAACATGGTACATATACAATGCGGTAGGAACAGGCGGTTCCTTACGAGCGTTGCATGTGCGCACATTTGTCTGGAATTCAATTCTCGTTATATACGATTATACAACGTTTCCTGGTCCCCTGGATTTGCTAGAAATCTAGTGTCAGTTTCACGTTGCATGAGAAATGGTTATTCAATTGACTCAGGGATTGATGAGATCAAGATATACAAAGGGAATTCGTATATAACCTCTGCAGTCAATAGAAATTTTTTTTCATATTGAGTCCGTCAATAGGAACAACAACACATAATATTAAAATGTTCAAGACTGCAAAAACAAGAACTAAAAGACAAAAGGTTTCAAAAGAAGAAACGTATTTATGGCATCTAAGGTTAGGTCATATAGGCTTAGACAGGCTTGAAAGACTCGTGAAAGCTGGTTCCTTAAGTCAGTTAGAAATCGGAACCATGCCAGTCTGTGAACCCTGTTTGGAAGGCAAAATGACCAAAAGACCTTTTACTAGAAAAGGTAATAGAGCCTCAGAACCACTCGAACTTGTGCATACGGACCTTTGTGGACCATTTAATGCAAAAGCTCGTGGTGGATTTGAATATTACATCTCTTTCACGGATGACTATTCACGCTATGGATACGTTTACCTAATGATCCACAAATCAGAAGCTCTTGATAAGTTCAAAGAGTATAAAGCTGAAGTGGAAAACCAATTAGGTAAAACTATCAAAACACTTCAATCCGATCGTGGTGGCGAATATCCTGGACTTAGACTTCGGAGATTATTTGATTGAACATGGGATAACATCCCAACTTTCAAGACCGGAATGCCTCGGCCAAAATGGTGTGGCTGAAAGAAGAAACCGAACGTTATTAGACATGACTAGATCAATGATGAGTTTTGCAACACTGGTCACTTTCTTTTTTGGGGATATGCGATTAAAACCGCTTTATACATACTCAATGTGGTTCCATCCAAAAGTGTTCCTAAAACTCCACAAGAGTTATGGAATGGACGTAAAGGAAGTTTACGACACTTTAGGATTTGGGGGTCGCCCGCTCATGTGTTGATGGCAAACCCAAAGAAGTTAGAACCCCAAGTAAAGTATGCCTTTTCGTAGGCTACCCAAAAGAAACAAAGGGTGGGTACTTTTATTGTCCCGTGGAAAACAAAGTATTTGTGTCGACAAATGCGCTTTTTCTTGAAGAGGATTTTATGAAAGATAGAAAACCCAGAAGTGCAATAGTGTTGAATGAAATAAGTGATAACAACACAATTCATCAATCAACAAGAGTCGTTGATAAAACACCTGAAATCCAGGTGCAAACTTTATCAAACCTCGGAGAAGTGGGAGGGTTATTAGAAACCCAGAACGCTTTATAGGATTTGGAGAAATCCATATTGCCATAGCCGATGACAATCCTAAGACCCATTGACTTATAAGAGTGCAATGCGGGATATTGATAAAGAAAAATGGCTCAAAGCCATGGATCTCGAGATGGAATCAATGTATTCCAACTCTGTCTGGACTCTCATAGATCTTCCAAATGGTGAAAAACCCATAGGATGCAAATGGATCTATAAGAGAAAAAGAGGTGCGACGGGAAAGTTGAGACTTTCAAGGCTAGATTAGTGGCAAAAGGTTATACTCAGAGGGAGGGTATTGACTATGAGGAAACTTTTTCCTCAGTTGCCATGGTTAAATCTATTCGCACCATCTTATCCATTGCCGCTTATTATGATTATGAGATTTGGCAAATGGACGTCAAGACTGCCTTCCTTAATGGCAATCTAGACGAAAGCATCTATATGATGCAACCAGAGGGATTCATTACTCCAGGACAAGAACAAAAGGTTTGTAAGTTGCAAAGGTCCATTTATGGACTTAAGCAAGCATCAAGGTCTTGGAACATTAGGTTTGACGATGCGAGTCAAAACTTATGGCTTTGAACAGAATATAGATGAACCTTGTGTATACAAGCGTATCATAAAAGACAAAGTGGTATTCATAATTCTTTACGTTGACGATATTTTGTTAATTGGAAATAACAAAGGAACGTTAACAGAAGTTAAAGAATGGTCTGGCAAATCAATTCCAAATGAAAGATTTGGGAGAGGCTAGTTATGTTCTTGGGATTCGGATCATTCGTGATCGAAGTAAGAAATCACTAGCACTTGTCTCAAGCAACGTATATTGATAAAATTATCAAACGCTTTGCTATGCAAAATTCCAAGAAAGGTATTTTACCTTTTAGGCATGGAATTAGTTTGTCTAAGGAACAATCACCTAAGACACCTCAAGAAGTTGAGGAAATGGGACGGATACCATATGCTTCACAGAGAGGAAGTCTAATGTATGCAATGTTGTGTACTAGACCGGATATCTCATATGCGGTGGGAGTAGTCGCCGAGTTCCAATCCAATCCTGGAAAGGAACATTGGGTTGCGATTAAAGCAATTCTCAAGTATCTTAGGAGAACGAGAAATTATATGTTAGTGTATGGAGATAAGGATTTGATCCTTACAGGATACACGATTCGGATTTCCAAGGTGATAAAGATTCTAGGAAATCAACATCGGGTGCAATGTTTACACTCGGTGGAGCCGCCATAGTTTGGAGAAGTATTAAGCAAGGTTGTATTGCGACTCCACTATGGAAGCAGAATATGTTCCTGCTTGTGAAGGCGCAAAGGAAGTCGTCCTGCTCAGAAAGTTCCTAAAAGATTTGGAAGTTGTTCCAAATATGGAATTGCCCATAACCCTCTATTGCGATAATAGTGGTGCAAGGGCAAATTCAAGGGAACCAAGATCACACAAAAGATCAAAACATATAGAGAGGAAATATCATCTTATAAGGGAGATAGTGCATCGTGGGGACGTCCTGGTCACGAAGATAGACACGAAGGACAACGGAGCTGATCCGTTTACAAAGACTCTCACCTGGCTAATGTGTTTGAGGGTCACCTAGAAGGACTAGGATTACGAGACATGTCTCACTTACTCTAGGGCAAGTGGGAGATTGTTGGGATTTATGCCCTAGAATTCGTAATTTGTAATAGAATATTTTATGAATAAATAAAAGTATTATTTTAGTGAATTTTGTGCAATTTATTATATGTTGATATTCGTTAAATATTCAAACATTAATAGAAAATTCCAGGAGTTACTAATTCTGTAATCTTGACTACTATGAGATATAAAGTGGATCTAGTCCAAGATAGTAACTCAAATAGTCTACGATGAAACGAATACGGTTAGGAAACCTTATTCTGGTAACACTGTTGATGTTGTTCACGATTTGATCCAAATCATTAGCATGATGTAGATGCAAGTGGAAACATCATATATAATGAGTTTATATAAGACTGGACCAGGATAATAAATCAATTCCTAAATAACACCGTTGATAGGAAATGATTTATAATATCAAATTTACGTTATTAAGATTGATACGTCTCAATCCTGAGTATGTTGTGAACTCACATTAATGAAGTCTTTTCCTTTTATTCACATAGTTGAGGGTGATCTGTTGATACACTCGATAAACTCCCGTTTTGGGGAAATGACTAAATTGGTGCTTGGGAACATTTCTATACAAGATGGCATTCATAACTTTCCTAAAACAAATGAAAGTGTTAGTGCGACACTATTCTAACTTAGGAACTTTAGGTATCTCCCTTGTTGTAATGATTCGTAACTTGAACATGAGGCCTCACCTTCTCACCGGCTCGAGAAGGATCGTTCTATACTTGAAAACTATAGAAAAATGTTTATTAGAGAATCATCGGGTACACAAGGATAAAAGAGATAATTACAAGGGTAAAACGGTAATTTTGACCCAGGTTGTAATTATGAGATTACCACGTGAAGGATATGTCAAAACAAACTTAATAACAAATGGACATAACCCATCTATAGTGAGGGGAGTTCAACTAAGGGTTTATAGTGGAATTACCCTAAGTTAATAATTATGATTAATTAATTAATGAGTTTAATTAATAAATCAATAATTATTGGAGCCCATGATCTATAGGTCCATCAGGTCCCTATGCTAGCCCATATATCATTGTAACTAACCAAGTTATTAATTTAACTAGGAAGAAATATTTACATTTAAGTAATTAAATTACTTAAATAAGGGATATATTAATTGTTTAAATAAAAAGTTTATTTAAATGGAAATTAATATTAAAATTATTAATTATTTAAATAATGAGTTTATTTAAATAGAAATTGATAATTAATATTATTAATTAAATAATGAGTTTATTTAATTTAATAATAAAAGGAGAGATTTAAATATATTTGTTTTATGAAAACAAATTAATATTTTACCCAAAATAATTAATTAAATTGATTTAGTTCAATATTAATTAATATATGAATTTTTGGCATTTATGTATTTATTTAGAATTTAATATTTATATTTTTCTAAATCATAAATACATAAAAGATAAAAGATAAATATATATATATATAAAAAAAAAAAAAAAAAGGGAAAGATAAAGCATTATCTTGCCACGCCACATGTCAATTTTAAAAAAGAAAATTTGTTTTCTTTTCCTAATGTGGCTGACGTTTTTTTTTTTTTTTTAATTTAATTAATTTGATTATTTAAATTAAAAGAAATAAGAATCCTAATTTGATTAGGAAACAAACTCTTATTTTTTTTATAAATATGACCATTGGGTGCTCATATTTTACACTTGGATATTTATCAAAATTTTCTCTTTTAGTCTCCCTATAGCCGATTTTGGCATATCAAAATAAGAAGAATTTTTCTTCTTCTTTGTTTGTTCTTCCGGTTCGATTCCCACAAGTCGGGTTGGTTTGTGATCGGGATATAGCATAGAAGGCTTGGTGAAGTGGATTGATGCTGTAAAGGAAACCCCAACCGATTCTCCATAAATCTACAATGTAAGTTTTTTTCGAAAAACCTTATATTTATATTACGGTTTGATCACAATTGCATGTTATTAACGGATCCGTAATTAATCGTTAATTAATTTACTAAAGAAAATTCCGCAAATTTAGTAAATAGTTCCTTCACTATGATCAATGAGACCCATTTAAAAACGTAGATTTTTCTTCCTCCAATATTATCATAAATATGCCAATATGAGCATGTACATGCTCTTTTCTCATGATCTTGAAGGCTATAGTCTCCCCTCCAATTTAATAAATGTTAGGAAAAAAATCGATCTTAAATAAAAATGGTAATTTAAAATTTAAACTCAAAGAAACCCATGAATTGATTATTAAGAAAGAAAGGAAAATGTAGGAACAAAAACATATTTGTAATCATTATGTTAGACGATAGTAAGAAAATGATTGGCCTGGGTGGAGCACCTGATGTCTATATTGTTATGAAGGTTGCTCTATGAGATAAGAGAAATTCTCACTACAAAAAAACTGTCAATTTGCGACCATGAAATTGCGACCAAATGGTCGTTTTTTGTCTATAATGCGACCAAAAAAGCGACAAAATAAGTGGTGGCCAAAAAGCTGGTCGGTCCAGAATTTGTGCGACTAGATAGTCACAAATATACGACCATAAATTTTTTATCGCAAAAAAGTCAACCTTTTGAAAATACGACCAGATGGTCGCCTAAAAAGTGACCATATGGTCGTAATTTATCTTGAAGATAAGTGACCAATTGGTCACATAAAAAAGTGACCAAATGGTCGTATTTTGTGTGACCAAATGGTCACTTTTAGACTCAGATAAAATACGACCAGATGGTCGCCTAAAAAGTGACCATCTGGTCGTAATTTATGTGAAAGATAAGTGACCAATTGGTCACATACAAAAGTGACCAAATGGTCGTATGTTATGTGACCAAATGGTCATTTTTAGACTCAGTCAAAATACGACCAGATGGTCGCGTTAAAAGTAACCATATGGTCGCATTTAAGATTTTTTTTTAAAATTTAAATTTAAATTTCAATAATTAGTTAATTAATTATTAATTATTAATTATTTATTTAATTAATATTAAAATTTAATAACAAAAAATTGGAATTAAAATAAAAAATATATATATCAAATATTCAAAAAACGTTTTATACAGACGAAAGCATCCTAGAACTACTGCGGAGGGGCGGGGGTGGCGGAGGAGGCGTCGATGATGAAGGGCCGCCGCCTAGGGATCTGAAGTACGCGGCCAAAGCTGATGCGACCTGGGCCTCGACTCGTGCCTGCATGTCGGCCTCAATCGCAGCAACTCGAGTAACGAAGTCCTCGCGCATAGCGTCCATGTCCGCGCGCAGCTGCTTTTCAACTGGAGAAGGGCCGGAGCTAGTACTCGTTCCGCTCCTCTGAGGCCGGGGCACATCTGCGTAAAGGTGTCGCCCGTACGAGCCGAGCCCAGGAATTGACCCATCAGGCCGAACCCCTCCAGCAGCCTCCAAGAACGCCTCTCTACGGTCCTCCTGAGTCGGTTGCGAGTCTGGTATGGGCAACCGCTGACTCAAGGACTCCGTGAAACGTTCTTAAACATTTAAAATTCAGAAAATAAAATAGTTAATATATAAGGTAGGAAAAATTTTAAAGAAAAAATAATAATTGAAAAAATTATTAAATACCTGAACTGCTTTCGCCTTATCGTGGACGAACGTCCCGTCCTTCTTCGTGTGAAGAACGCGGTGCAGCTCATCGGTCGGGACGGGGCGCCCGTGCTTTGCTTCCTAAAAAATTAAAGATTGAAGAATAAAACATAATAAATTAATAACTAATTGAAAAAAGAAAACGAGAAAAAAGTATGTAAGTAAGAAAACGACGAAAAAAAAACTTACCAATCGACGATGGTGCTCGTCGTGTGTTCTGGCCCCCACAGTGTGTTTGGTTGGATTCTTCGCGCGGTTGGCCTTATTCCTGCTTGACACTGCCTTGCCCTCAGGAGTGCTCAAGCTCGCGAGAAGCCGCGCGTGGTCCTCCGGGCTCATCCACACGGGGCGGTTTGCTTCTTGCTTTCTGCGCGCTCGGTACATGAGGTCCTTGATCCTGGACGTGACTGTCCCATAGGGGGAACAATCTACCGTCCGTGATATCGGGATCGATAACAGGAAACTTGCCCTGAAAAAATTGAAATAAAAAATTGTTAAAGTAATAAATTTATTTCTATAAATTTCAAAACTAATTAATTATGAAAATAAATGATGTTTTTTACCTTCCAATTGTCGTACATCCGACGTTTCTCCGTCGTCGAAATCTTCTGCCAGCGAAGGTCGCTGGGTAGAGGCATGCTCTGGAGGACCTCGCGAAACCGTTTTGAAACAGTTGTATGCTGCTGTACTTTGCAAAATCATAAAAATTATTGTGGTATTAGAAACTATTAGTTAACGGGAAAAAAAACACTTTGAAAAAAGTTTAAAGGTTTAAAAATTAAGTAATTAAAATAATAAACAAAATTACTTACGTATCCCCTTCAATCCGAAGGGTAGAGTCTCGCCGTGACGGCTGCGTGCATGAAGTGGAGGGGCCAGTTGGATCCGACCCTGATGCAGACCCGGACGCATACCCTGATGCAGACCCTGATGCTAAGCCGGGAGTCGTGGCTAGGGAGTCCTGCGGCAGTTGTGGTGTCGCAGACTCGGTCTCAGGGACTGCATCATCGAGCGTGGCAGCAAGTCCCGTCTCGTAACTAAAGAGGATGTCCAACTCCTCTGTAGTCAGGTCCGCATCAGGGGCAGCGACAGTAGGTGTCTGCGGAGACCCCACGTCACCCGCGTCGTCAGGCTCGTCTGACTGGGGAGGACATCATCTGCCCGTCATAATCCTACAACCAAAATAAACTAATTTAATACTAATTACGTAAGTAAAATATTGAAATAAATTAAATTAATTAATTAATGAAATAATGTAAATTAAACTAACATAAATTAAGTAAATAATTTAAAATAAACTAATTAATTAATTTGAATAAAAGTAAATTAAAATTATATTAATTGAACTAAAATTAATTAAATTATACTAAATTAAGTAATGAAGAATTAAAATAAATTAGATTAATTGAACTAAAATTAATTAAATTAAACTTAACATAAATTAATTAAAACTAAAATAAACTAATTAATTAATTTGAATTAAAGTAAATTAAAATTAGATTAATTGAAACTAAAATTAATTGAATTAAACTAAATTAAGTAATGAAGAATTAAAATAAATTAGATTAATTGAACTAAAGTTAATTAAATTAAACTTAACATTAATTAATTAAAACTAAAATAAACTAATTAATTAATTTGAATTAAAGTAAATTAAAATTAGATTAATTAAACTTAACATTAATTAATTAAAACTAAAATAAACTAATTAATTAATTAATTTGAATTAAAGTAAATTAAAATTAGATTAATTGAAACTAAAATTAATTGAATTAAACTAAATTAAGTAATGAAGAATTAAAATAAATTAGATTAATTGAACTAAAATTAATTAAAGTAAACTAAGTAATGAAGATTTCAACTATTAGATTACCCTAAACTAAAATTAATTAAATTTAACTAACATTAATTAAATTTAATTACTAACATTAATTAATAAAAACTAAACTTAACTAAACAAATTAATTAAATTAAACTAAATTAAAATTAGATTGATTTGAACTAAAATGTATCAATTAATTAAAGTAAACGAAATTAGATTAATTAACCTTAAGTAAACTAAGTACTTAATTAAACTAAATTACATTAATTAAACTAAAATCAATGAAATTAACAACATTAAACTAAACTAATTAAATTTAAACTAAAACTTAAACTAAAACTAACTAAAAATAACTTAAAACGGATACGAAACTAACCTCGTAATAGAAACCGGGATTGGAGGTTTAGGGTGTTTAGGTTTAGAGTAGGGAACGGAACGGGGAAAAAAGAACGGGGAACGGAACGGGGGAAAGAGAGAAAAGAAAGTAAAGGGAGAAAGAAAAAGAGAAAGGAAGAAAAGAAACGGGGGAAAGGAAAAGGGATATGATTTTAAATCAGATTTTGCGACCAAATGGTAGCAAATATGTAATAATGACAAGAAACGAAAGGTCGCGTGTGCTGGGGAAAATGCGACCAAATGGTCGCATTTCTTGAAATATTTGCGACCATATGGTAGCATTTCTTGGAAAAGCGACCATATGGTCGCCACTTTGCCATGATCCACAACAGCTGTCATATCACGAGTCCCATCAATAATTGCGACCATCTGGTCGCAATAATGAAATTCACCGCCAAATATTGCGACCAGATGGTCGTAATCTTTAAATTCACTGCCATAAATTTCATGGAAATTTAAATTTACCGCTCATATTTGCGACCATATGGTCCCATTTCACTTATATTTTTAAAAAAAATATAATTATACTTTTCAAAAAATGCGACCATTTGGTCGCCTTTCCCTTTTAAATTACTACCATTTGGTCACCTTTTGTGTAAAATTGCGACCACATGGTCGCAAATATTAATATATATATATATATATATATATATATATATATATATATATATATATATATATATATATATATTTTAATCATTCCTTAAAAGAAATAGTTTTAATTAATTAAACACATACACACACATTTGAATAATCAAGTTAACGAAATATCTCATTCATCATCGTCTCTAAGAAGTCCGTCACATACAGTCTTCTTCTTCTGTTTCTCCATCAGATTCATCGTCTCGAATAAATTCAGCATCAATGTCACGTGCGTGAGAAGTGGAAGCATTTGTATCATCATCATCATGCAATGTTATCGTTCCATCGTTCAAAGGACGAACAATACTTGCATTCTAACCATCGTCGATTGCACGAGATCATATCTCATCTTCTTAAAAAGCAACAGCTTCCTCTGCATGGTCGTCTTTCTCGGACAAGTTTTCTTCTACCTGGCGTGGTTTAACTTTACAAACAACTAACCAATCTGTCAGATCTCGTCTATTAATCGGATAGTTCAGGTAATAAACTTGAATCGCCTGTGAAGCCAGGACGAAGCTATCAGCGGTGCGCATGTGCTTAGACTTGTTTACCTCAACGATTTGTAAATGATCAATCTTACGGACTCCGCCTCGTCTGGTTGTCTCGAACCAAGTGCAGTTGAACACAACAATGCGTTTTAGCATCGGACTTGCGTATTGAATCTCAAGAATCTCATCGATTACTCCGAAGTAATCGTCTTCGTTTGTGCCGAACACGTGACCTTTTATGCAAACACCACTGTTGTTTGTTGCCCTGTTCACTGAATGCGCTTTCGTTTGAAATCTGTAACCGTTACCGACGTATCCACCATTACGACCTTGCTATCTGTCCAGGTCCCTTTGCCAAAGAAATGGCGTAGACCTAGGCTAGTTTCGTCTCTAGATTGGTAACGATGTTGGAAGTGACTGAAAATGACCCAAAGTGTTTAGTTGGATGTTTTTGGGCTGTTTTGAGGTGAGATTAAGGTTAAATCCTAAAAGTTGTAATTTAGGAAATTTTAGCCTTTCAGTTGGGTTAGTTGGGGAAAGTGAGGTTGTTGGCTTGTTGGAACGTCAAGGTTGACGTTGTGTGAAATCGTATTACTTTAAAATACCTTGGGTAATATGGTTGTAGGTTCGCATTAGGCAAGGCCTTGTCTAATGAAGAATAGCTGTTAGGGGAGATTATTTAGTGTGCACAACTTAAATAACACCTAACGGGGCAGGTTCATTCCATCCGTACAATGGAAAAGAATATCCCTAAAGGATTTAAATTGTAGAAAAATTATGTTTAAATTCCTTATGGGCGTAGTCTCTCTTTGTTTGTGAATAAAGAGGAGATTAAAGGTATTAAACGGGAAATGATTCGATTAGTTTTAAATTGTAGAAAAATTATGTTTAAAACTAATTCGAATAGAGATAACTTTTAAGTTTTGAGATATGATTTATGACTTCTTGGGGAGTGAGTGACTTATTGGAAGTCGGTAAGGACGTTTATGGACTTAAAGCCTTAGGAAACCTCTCATTGGCATGATTCTTTCTTTAATAATTTTCTACTCATTGGGCGTAGCCTCATGATGCTATAACTATTTTTTTTTTCAGGTAAAAGAAAGAAGAAGCTCGGTGGCTGATGTGGTTCGAGGTGGTGATCGGTTGGCATGGATTTGCAACGCCGGCGAAATTTACCTTTCTTTTATTTATTTTGGGTTTTATGTGGATTCATGTTTTGTTTTGTTTTAATAAGTATGTCGAGCATACTTTTGATTGATAAATTTCTAAACGTTGGTTTTGAAGTTGTTTCGTTTTGACATTTTAAGTTTTGAAGTAAAACCGATCGGTTAAAATGGTGTTGAACTTGGTTTTAAATAAAAGAACTGGATGTTATTTGTTTTTAATGCTTCCGTTGTCTTTATATTATGAATTCCATGTGTTTTGGGATTTTTGGAAATTTCGGGTTGTTACTAATATTTATCATTAATTATTTAAATAATGAAAATTATTTTAATGGAAATTAATAATTAATATCATTTGTTAATATTTAGTGGGGAGAAAATATTAATATTATTAATTATTTAAATAAATTATTTTATTTAAATGGAAATTAATAAATAAATAAATTAAGTTATACTTATTAATTTAAGAGTGAGTTTCAAGCTCAATTGGATTAATGAACCCAATTGAAATTGGCCCAAAATAGTTAATTAAATAAATTGGAACTATTTATTAATTATCATGGAAATTTCGGCGATCATAGTATTTTTTAGGAAAAATAGTTGTTTGAATTATATCATAGAATAATTACATAGATTTATTTACACAAGATAAATCAAATAAAAGAAAATAAAATATCCTCTTATTTATCCATGGTATTTTTTGAAATACCAAGATAAAGGAAAGAGATAATCTTTTTTCTTTTTGTATTTATCTCTATGGAATATTTTAATGATATTAGATTTTCCATTAGTCTATAAATAGGAGGCTTGGGTCATTCATAAATCACACTACTCAATTCCTTAGAAATTGAAAATTCTCTCTTCCTCCTTTCCTCCCCCCTTTGCCGATTTTGCTATTAAAATTGGGAAGAAAAATTCTTTTTCTTCTTCCTAATTTCGTATAAAGTTCAATCCCACAATCATGTTTCGTTTGATCGATGGGATATAGCGTAGAAGATCCGGTATTGCTGAGGATTGATGTTGTAAAGAAACCTCCAACCAATTCTCCATTTATTACTCAGTATAAGTAAAAGACCTTTAGTTTTTGAAATTAAGCATGAATCTACATTTATTTTATCACAAATTGCATGATGTTAATAGATCGTTAAATAAATGTTAATTAGATTAACTACATGATATTCCGCTCATTTAGTAGATCAGTCCCTTCAATTGGCATCAGAACTAGTTTTAATGATCATGCAAAATTGTGATAATTTTCGAAAATTTTGGTGGGTTGCATAAAAGTCGTTTTATGTATGTTTATATAAATTGTGCTATATAAATTGTGGAGGTTTGCTAATTGATTGTTTAGGTATTCTTGAGGCACTTAGAATTTTAAATTTCAGTAGAAAATTTGTAAACCCTAAATTTTAAGGTATAGGAAAAATTTGTAATTTTCTCATACCAATGATGGCAAAAATCGGCTACACCAAGGGAGAAAGAGAAGACAATTTTTCTACATCATCCATGAGGTCCACGCCAAAGGAGAGAGAAAAGGTCAAGATATGGTAAGATATATTAAAGTAATTATCTTGTTATATCAATTTAAAAATCAAATATTTAAGATAAGGATAAAATCTTTTTAAGATTATCTCCCTATTTTAAATTATGAATTTAGAAATTGATATAAGATTACAAGGAAAATATTTTCTTTAATTTTTCCATATAATTAAAAGATAATTATTTTAAAACAAGTATTTATGGAAATATTATGGGAGATAATATTGCCTCCATAATTACCCATTCCCACGCCTCACCATGGAGGAGAGAGAAAGTTGAAGCCTCAAGTTCTACAATGGAAGATTTAAATTAAGTTGTAATTTTATTTTTTTTGTTTTAGAAATAGTGCCAAGAATACCTGTCAATTTAGCCATTTATTATTTAAATTGTTTATATGTATGATCACTACAAGAAAACTGTGAAATAGTGACGAAATGGGCCTCTTTTCCGTTGTTAGCTATAATTAACGATGGAAAGGCCTGACGTTATTTTTGTCATCGTTGGACAAAAATAATAACGCAATGCATCGTTCATCAACGAGGGAAAAGTGTTCCATCGTTGACTTTTGTTGACTAGAAAATGGCGATGGAATGCGTCGTTATGATAGTCAAAGTAACCGTTGACTACAACGACGCATTGCTTGGTTATTTAAGTCAAAGTGATCTTTGACTCTAACGACGGAATCTGTCGTCCATGACCATAATGACACATTGGGTCGTTTATAAGTCAAAGATACAGATTCACTACAATGACGCAGTACGTGGTTATTTAAGTCAAAATGATCTTTGACTCTAACGATGGAATGCGTCGTCCTTTGAAATTTAATTAATTTTTTTGAAATTTAATTATATGTTATTGTGAATTGGAAATTAAATTAAATAAAAAATAAAATATTAATAAGAAAAAGAATATTATATAAATAATATTAAAAATCCAAAAATAATACAAAATAATGTATAGACCCTAAATCCTAATCAATAGGAGGATCAGATGGAGGATTGGGAGGAAAGCCAAGAAAACTAGAAGTCGAAGAACCCTCGTCGCGCATCTGCGCTATGAAGATATCCATCGTTGTCTTTATCGACCTCTCGAACTCGAGCCTAAACCGCTCGGACTCATCGACAAGAGCCGTAATCCTCGTCACCTCCGCCTTGAGCCTGTCGTTGCTCTCCCGAAGTTCTGCAGTCTCGGCCCTCAACGTCTTGTTGCTCTCGTGAAGCTCGGCAGCTTCGCTCGAACGAGCTGCCTGGATGACCATGGCTGATCGGAGTAAATGACAGGCCCGAGGTTGCCGAGTCCAGGAATAATGCCGTCTGGACGTCTACCCCCTGTTACCTTGAGAAAAGCTGACTCGATATCCTCTTGAGTCGGTAGAGTGTCGGAACTCGGTAACCGATTAGCGAGAATCGCTTCGTAACGAGCTTGAAAAAAGAGACCAAATAATTTCATTAGCTAAAATACTAAAAATCAATAAATTTGAAAAATCTATTAATAATAATTAGCACTTACCGCTTTCTCTCTTTCCTTATCATCGACAAAAGTTTGCTTATCTGCACCCTTGGTGTGGAGATGGAGAAACACCTCGGCAGCATGAACCGGATGACCCATTTTTTGTTCCTGCGAAAGTTAAAAAATTAATAAATAATGAATAATTAAAATAAAGTAAAAGTTAATTATTACAGAAAATAACTTACAAGTCGTTTCTTGTACTCATATGTCGAGAGTGACTCTGCAGTGTGCTTCAACGGGTTGGAGTTCTGGTTGGCGCTATTGATCGCAAAAATGCGCTGAGCCTCCAGCGTCCGAGTACGCGTCAATAGTTCCACCAAGTCCTCTACGGAAATGCGGGCCGACCTTTTATCGGTAGAGGAGCGACGAATATTGTAGCCAGCGTCTCTGTACCGAATGCCGACCTGATGATTCAAGGGAGCGTATATGACCTCGTCAGTCAGCTCAGCTGGAATATCAAAATATTGCTGAAAAAAATAACTGTCAGTTTACAAATATTATAATAAAAGAATGAATGAATAATAAATATAAAATTTTGAATATATTTACCTTCCAAGCTTCGAACATCCGCATCTTGTGCGGAGTAGAGACGCTCTGCCAATGAGGGTGTCCCCGTACCGGAAGCATCTTCAATACCTCCTTAAATTTCGACGAGACGCTCCGTGATAGATGTAACCTATTGAAATGAAAGAAAAAAAATTTAAAGGTTAGATTTTGTAAATAATAAATAATTGATGAAATAAAAATAAAAATTAAACAAAACTTACTGGACGCCCTCGAACGTCAGGCGGATCCTCCCAGAAATAGAAATCTCCACGGACTTCTGCGCCGAGTCTCTATCCTCTTGCTGAATGATCGTGTCAGGGGTATCCCTGAGACGGACATCCTCCTCCTCAAGAGGGGGCTGACTCCCTGAGCTGCTGGCACCAGGTGTGTCAGAAGGTACTGGAGGGCATCTACGGGGAGGCATGACCTACAACACAATAATTAACTAATTAAAATTCTAAACTATAAACCCTATACTGTAATTACATTATAATTAAGTAATTATATAATTAAATACTAATTTCATATTACATAATTAAAATAAAATTAACTAATTACATACATTATAACTAATTACATATAATTACTTAATTAAAACTAACTATTTACATACTAATTACATACATTATATACGAATCACATAATTAAGATAAAATTAATTAATTACATACATTATAACTAATTACATACATTATAAAATAATTACATATTGTAAAATAAATTTAACTAATTACATACATCCTAATTACACAAAAGTAAATTAAAATCAATAAATTTCAAACTAAATTAACTAATTAACATACTAATAACATGCTAATTAAAATTTTAAACTAATTACATAAAAGAAAAAATATTGAATTTGATGAAACTTACTTGGATTCGTTCCAAGGATGGAGGTTTTGAGAGAGGGGACGGATTTTTAGAGAAATGAGAAGGAATTGACTGAGGGAATCGAAAAAGAGGTGGAGTTGAGAGAAAAGAAGAAAAAGGGAAGGAGAAATGGTGAAAATGGCAGCCACAATACTGTTTTATTCGTGAATTAAAGACAAAATGCGTCATGTGTGTTTTGTTAATGACGAAATCCCTCGTTTACGCTATAAAGAACGTCGTCTATGTTCTTATGGAGATGAAAAACACGATACAATTGATCGCTGATTGCATATACATGACGAAATTCGTCGTTATGAGTCAACTTCAAATAAAGTCAAGGCGACTTTTCATATTCTAGGGCGACGGATTGATTGCAATTAGCGATGCATTCCGTCGTCCAAGAATATGAAAAGTCACCAAAATTCTATCCGTTCTGTGAGGTTAACAATGAAATGCGTCGTTAATCTCATTCCAACGCTTAGAAAATTTTCTCCCAACATTCTCTTTTGTGAACCTAACGACGCATGGCATCGTTATATTCAATCCATCTCTGAGGTTAACGATGTGATGTGTCGTTAATCTCATTCCAGCACTTGGAAAATTTTCTCCCAACATTATGTTCTGTGAAACTAACGATGCATTGCATCGTTATATTAACGATGCCATGCGTCGTTACTCTATGTATTTTTTTTTACATTCAATTATTTCCCTCGTTACAAATAAACATTTCAATCATCGTCATTAGAATCATTCGTCTTTTTTGAATCAATGTTGTCTTCTTCAGTTTTTTCTTCGTTTGTTTCATCTGGAGAAGAATCTTTGTCATTTTCAAGTGGAACATACACATTCCCTTCAACAAAAAGTGTCTCTAATGCATCATTCAATGGACGAGCAGTGTTAGAATTAATACCTTCATCGATTTCACGATTTTGCACTTCATCCTCCTGGAATGCAACGTAATTCTCACTATTTTTATCAGGGAGGCTGTCATCTATTATCATCGATCTGACTTTACAGACAACTAACCAATCAAATAAATCTCGACGATGAGTGAGATAATTTAAGTAGTAAACATGAATTGTTTGTTGTGCCAAAACAAAATGATCTTGGGTGTGCATGTGTTTTGTCCGGTTTACCTCAACAATTTTAAGATTGATATTATTGTGAATTCCACCTCGTCGCGTTGTTTCAAACCATGTGCAATTAAAAACGATTGTATGTTTAAGACTCAGACCTGCAAATTAAAGCTCAATCTCATCAATGATTCCATAGAAATCTTCTACATTATTCCCGAACACTTGATCGTTTATACATACGCCACTGTTGTTTGTTGCTCGGTTCACTAAATGAGCTTTGGTTTGAAATCTGTAACCTGGCACAAGATAACAGGTGTAAGATCTTGCAATTATGGATGGACCTTTTGCGATCCATATTATACGTTGATCAGCGATCAGAATTATGGGATTGTCAACGTAATTGTAAAACAAGGAACGAAAATGTTTATCAATGATGTTCCCTTCTTCTGATTCAGTAATACCGGGATGCGATGGTTGTACACACGAATTCACAAATAATCTACAGAAAATGTATGAATTAATGAAAATTTAAACAAAATTATTCATGTTAAAAAACTTCATGAATTAGAAAAACTTAATATATGGCTCTACTTCCGCACAGTTGCATAATAAATAAGTCTGGACGACATGATACTCCTCATCACTTATTTTTCTTCGCATAGATTTGCCTAAACATTTGCCTGGTATGATAAACATATCCAGGTCATTCAAGTCTACACCTTCTGAAAGATTGTGAACCACGTTACGGTTCACTGGCCGAAACTGGTTGGCGATATGTTGATTGAAGTAATAGGAAAAGAACGTAGTTATCTTGTGTACCAGGTACGCATTACAAATCGATCCTTCCACCCGTGCTTTATTTCCAACAGTTTTCTTCAATCTTTGCAAATATCTAGAATCCATGCAGTAAAGTAAATATAAAATTTAACATCATATATATTTAAATATATTAAAAAGGTAATTAACATATTATGTTTTACCTTTCAAACGGGTACATCCATCTGTATTGAACAGAGCCGTCAAGTAGTGCCTCATACGGTAGATGACCAGGAAGATGCTCCATCGAATTGAAAAATCTGAGTGGAAACGTTCGCTCCAGTTTGCATATTATAACTGGAATCTCTCGGTTTAATGATTCGATTGTCTCTCGTGTTAAATCTGCGTATGTCAAATCTCTGAAAAAACACACTTAACTGCGCCAACGGTTCCCAATATTTTCGTTCGAGGAACGGTCTAAATGCAACACGCATCAATCGTTGCATGAAAATGTGACAATCGTCACTTTTCATTCCGAAAATAGTATGACTCTACAAGTCAATGCATCTCGAGAGATTAGAAACGTAACCATCAGGGAACTTAATTGATCGCATCCATTCAAACAATAATTTCTCCTCTTCTGTATTTAACATGTACTTGGCCTTGGTGTAGTGCCCATTTTCATCCGGCTCTAACTCAGGTCGACGACATATTTCTTGGATGTCATACTGTGCCTTCCGGTTGTCTTTCATCTTATTTGGCACATTTAAAACTGTATTGAAGACATTGTCGAACATGTTCTTTTCGATGTGCATGACATCTAAGTTGTGCCTGATTAGTAAATCTTCCCAATATGATAAATCCCAAAATATACTTCGTTTCTTCCATCCACTGTTTTTACCAGTGACCTTGTTTGGCACCTCAACACCTATCTTAGTAATTTTTTTTCATGCCAATATGAGTGTTCACGGGGTGGGGACGGGGAATGCATTCCCCGTCCCCGTCCCCGTCCCCGTTCAAATTCCCCATCCCCATCCCCGCTAAATTCCCGTTCAAAGAGATCAGGACGGGGATTCCCCGCTGGGATTTAGCGGGGAACGAGGAATTTTCCCCGTTAAAAAAAATAAAAAATGAAATAAAATAACAATATTTGAGTTTTTATTTTTTAAATTTAAAGAGATTGGGTTGGGCTTGATAAAACTAATATGAGAGATGAGCTTAATAAAAGTAATAAAATAATTGGACTAATAAGAATTGGACTTAAAATATTAAGATATTTTAAAAAAATCTATAAATATGTATTATTTTCGGGGATTTAATCGGGGAACGGGGTCGGGGATCGGGGACGGGGACGGCATTCCCTGTCCCCGAAACTCGAATGGGGAATTTTTCATCCCCATCCCCGTTGGGAACGGGGATTCCCCGCCACTTTCGGGGCGGGTCCCCGCGGGGAAAATGAACACCCCTACATGCCAATAGAATCTAACCCGTGTAATATTTCGATTTCGCTGAAAACTCATGGCGGTCCTTGGTTGCGTGCATTACGACCCTTATACTAATATGTCTTGTTTGATAGAAACAAATGGTCGCTCGACAAAAATCTTCTGTGACAATCAAACCAATAAGTTTTCTGTCCATGTTTCAAAGAGAAAGCTCCAGTGTCAATCATGCAATGAGGACAAGCAAACTTTCCGAATGTGCTCCAACCTACGGTAAGTTTAAATTAAGTATGCATATTATTATGCAATGAAAATAATTTATAATTAATAAGCTATCGTGCTTACCAGATAACATTGAAAATGCCGGGAAGTCACTTATCGTCCAAATTACTACGACTCTCATACATAAATTTTTTTTTTCGTAATACATCGTAAGTCAACGCTCCATTATTCCACAAATTAGTCAGCTCAACAATAAAAGGTTGGAGGTAGATATCTAACCTTTGTTTTGGACTCTTTGGAACCGGTACGATAACCATTAAGAATATAACAGGATCTTTCATACACATCGATGAAGGTAGATTATAAGGTGTCAACATAACAGGCTATAGAGAGTATTGTGCACCAAAAGCGCTGAACAGGTTAAAACCGTCAGTACATAACCCCAATCTCACATTTCTAATCTCACTTGCAAATTCTTGATGATAACGATCCAAATGCTTCAACGCGTTAGCATCAGATGGATGTTTCATATGACCATCCTCTTGAGAATGCTCGTAATGCCATCTCATATGAGAAGTAGTGACTTCCGATGCATGCAATTGTTGAAGTCGAGGAGTGATCGGTAAATAAAACATATGAGTATGTGGAATAATAGTGCATTTACCTTGTTTATATCTCGGATGGAAACAGAATTTACAATTATGAAGACTCGAATCTCCATCACCCCAAAATATCATGCATCTGTTCAAACAACAATCAATCTTCTTAACAGGCAACCCGAGACCCTCCACTAATTTTTTTGTGTCGTATAAACTTTCTGGCAGCGTGTTGTTCACAGGAGTGCAACGATGAAACCATTGTGCAATCGAGTTAAAATATCTCTCTGGAATATGATATGACGCTTTTATATTTAGAAGCTTCATAGCTGCAGCCAGTTGACTGACATCACAACTCAGATACAATGGCTGCTTATTCGAGCATATGATACATTCGTTGTGCTTCTGGATTCATTTCCTCCTCCTCCTCCTTTAGAATAGTTTGATTATCGTCTTGAGTATGATTAAATGTACCTTCATATATCATATGATGCATCTGTCCATACTCTTGCTGTCTTTCATCACGATCTTCTTCCAAATTCGGTACAACATTTGAGTTGCTTCCTTGGTAGAACACAACTCGCTCCAACGCCTCATTATTCTGATCGTTAGATTCCCCTAAATAAACACACTTGAAATAATTTTCCACAAACCCACGACTATACAGGTGTTTTTTCACATCAAAAGAAGAATATAACTTCTTATTTTTACATTTTCTGCACGGACATCGTATCATTTTTCCATTACGATCAAAATCCTCCGTACTTTCACAAAACTCAACGAACTCTTCAACCCCTGCTACGAACTCATCATTCAAATAACCTTCTAAGAGACGAACATATATCTATTCACGTATTTTTTTTAGACAATAGAACAAACAACAAAAAGAAATAACAAAGTGTTTTTTATGATGAATATTTTTTATTGCTCAAGACATCTTTTTATAAACTGTAATACAAGCGATGGAATGCGTCGTTTATTTAGTGGGAAGGTTTCCCTCCATATAATGGGCCGATGGATTTCGTCGTTCCTATGGCGGGAAAATTTCTCACCATATCATGGGGCGACACATTCAGTCGTCTCGTTTCGGGGAAAGTTTCGTGCCATATTACATGACGCAATGCATCGTTCTATTTTTTTGTGGGAACTTTTGACGCAAAGTTTAGCAACGTAAACCATCGTTTTGTTCCCATTATTTCTTCCCGCCAAATATCTTCGACCAACCAGACGATGAATTGCATCACTGAAAGTCAACTCTTCAGTTGGCGATGCATTCCGTCGTTAGCTTGGGACGCATGTGTCTTCCGTCGCTAGACCTCCGCCCTTATTCCAACAGTTTCTTGTAGTGGATATGAATGTTTTAAATAATTTTCATGCATAAGAGTATGTCATGTAGAAAATCCCACCATAGGTTTTATGATTTTAATTTATTATACATACATGCATCATGATATAATATGTGTTATTATATGCTAATGTATGGGAAACATGCCATAATTTTTGTTTTTATAAAGTGTTATTATTGAAAGTTATGTAATTTTATTCTAATTGTTTTAGAATTAAAAGCATGCTTATTTAGTTAAAATTCAAAAGTTAAATCCAGTTTAAAAGTTGAATAGAAACTAAATGAATTATTTGTAATATGGAATTATTGTTTAAACAATTGGGCCGAAATCCATAGAAGGTAAAGAAATAGAAACGTTTAATTAAGAGTTAATTAAAAATTAATAATTATGATTAATTAAATTGAACGAATCTCTAGAGAGAAAGCTCTGCCCAAGCGATGGGGTTTCATAAAGTTCCCTTAACATGGAGCGCCTCTAACTGGGAGCGATCTGTGAGAAAAATTCAAATTAATAAATCGAAATTATTAAGACGGCTCATAATGTGATTAGTTTTAATTAGGAAAACTTGAACAATCACATTTACAAAATTGATCTAACCAATTTAAGAGTTAAAGTTGCTTAGGTTAATTAAAACTTGGATTAATGAATTAGCCTGAATTAGTCTAAGTTATGAAACCCTAACTTAAAATATTAAGTGGGAGAAGGAAATATGTCAATGTATCTTATGGTCTCCACTAATGGGCTCAAAATGTGAGATTTATACAAGGCCTCTGTAACACTGCTGCAGGTGTTCATTCCCATAAGAAGACTTGTGCCTATAAATACAAAGTCTTGGCTATTCATTTTCAAAAGCTTATAATTTCAATTCTTGAAATTGAAAACTCTTCTTCTTCTTATTTTCTCTCATATCCGATTTTCTTATAATCTAAAAGGAAGAAAATAAATTTTCTTCCCAAACCATAGTTATCTAATTTAGTTATCAATTTGTTTTTTTTTATTTTGAATTATGTAATAATCATTGGTTCTCATTTCATAAGAACCAAGTTTAGGAATATTTTAAATAAGAGTTATTTAGGTAGATATTCCTTTACAATTATATTACGAAGTTCCAAAGTGTGATTGGATGGTTATTCAAAATCCATAGTATAAAACAAATATATTCCAAATCTAAATTCTAAACTCCGGAATACCTAAATGAATTATAAGGTTTAAAATGTTTAATAATTTTAAGTCTAAATTTACTTCAATAAGTTAGAAGGATTAATTTCTTAAAGATGGTTCTCAAAGTTTGAGATGATAACCATATTAATCCACGAACTTATGGGATAAGTAAAAATCGAATATCTTTAAATTAAAGATAATTAGACTTAAATATCACTAAATTTTAAACATTAAGATGTTAAAACTTAAGTGATAGCAAAAATAGAATCAATTTCTTATATTCCAAATATTCAGTTATTTTAAAGGATGTTTAAAAGGAGTACTAACTGATATGGAATAAACAAAACATAAATTTTTTCTATGGACTGTTTGGTTGGAACACAATGCTCGGATTTTTTATGGAGAATCCAAATCTTGGCATCTTTTATGGGATTCTTTTACTTCAAGAACTTTTAGCTGGGCCAAATTTATAAATAGTATAGATTTTGATTTTCCTACACATTCCATGTTCTATAAATGGAATTCTATTATGTAATTATGTAATTTTTTTACTTTACCTCAAGCACTTTATCATAGGGAGAAGAATCTTGATATTATTATATTTAGGGGAAGATAAAACAAATCTGACATTTAGATTTTGTATATGTTAACGTACATATGTCAATTAGGCAATTCTTACCTTATTTATCTTTGTATTATCTTATAAATTCATGTAAACATACACAAAAATATACAATGTAGAATCCTTTCTCACCTCAGTTCACATGGTATCAGAAGCCTCAGTTGTTAGCATCCTGTTCAGATTCGTCGTTGATCAAATCTGTAGGCTTCGATTCAACTCCGTCGTTTCCTATCTGTCACTAACCTCTGGCGTTCTTCCACTCTCAGCAACTTGTGGTGATTTGATCTTTGCTTTGGTGTGTCCCAGATCCATCTTCGTTGTGATTCAAATCGATTTCAGATCTGGCTTTGTTGTGCTTTTTTTGCGGTCTTCAGGCGTTCTCCGTGTTTCTGACCAACCGGCATCGACGTCTGCATTCTTGTTATTTTTCTTTTTGGTTTCAGCATCTCACGAGGAAGAAAGGAGAAGCAATTTAATTTTGGCTTAAATTTTGCCCCTGCCCGCTGCACTACTCGGGCCTCTGCTCTCCTCCCAGCTCCCTACCTGAACTAAATATGCCCGCTTCCCTGCCCGAGCCCTGCCCCGCTGCCCGTGATCCTTTCAGCTGACCGCCCTGCCCTGTTGCACGAGTCCATTTAGAGAGTAATTGGGGCTTTCCAATTGTTTATTATGGAGAAATTAACGTTCATGGTCATCCCACACTATTATTGAGTGCAAGAATTGTAAGAATCCAGGTCACCGGTTTGCTAATTGCCCTACAAATGAGTGTTGGTACTGTCACAAGCATGGTCACATTTTGGATAACTGCCTCACTCGTCCGCCTCGCCCTCCAGAACAATCAACAAAACCAAGAAACTTCTCTAATGCCGGATTCTCATCTGTTGTTGCCGCCACTCTTACTGCCTCTCCTCCTTCCACCCTTCAGCTTAGTGATCTACATGATATCTTGAAACAGGTAAGCTCCTCCAATTCTTCTGCCCTAGCTGTCACTCCAGGTAATTCTTAGCTTCTTGATTCTGCTTGTTGTAATCACATGACTTCTGATATTTCTCTTCTTTCTTCGTCCACCCCGGATAAATCACTTCCCCCCATTCAAGCTGCTGATGGGAATTATATGTTTATTTCTCATATAGGCACTACTTCCACCTCTACCTTGACCCTCCCCAACACTTATTGTGTTCCTAATCTGACTTTCAATTTAGTCTCTGTTGGTCAATTATGTGATCTTGGCTTAACTATTATCTTTTCTCCTCATGGTTGTCAGGTTCAGGATCTGCAGACGGGACAGACAATTGATACGGGTCATAAAGTGGGAAGATTATATGAGCTCACTTCACTTCAGCTCCCTGTTTCTTCTTCTATCTCTGCTTCTGTCACTGATTCTCCAATATATTAGTGGCATCTTCGTCTTGGTCATGCTTCTTCTGAAAAACTTCGCACTTTGGTTTCTCTTGGAAATTTAGGTAATATTTCAAAATTTGTCTCATTTGATTGCGTAAATTATAAGCTTGCAAAACAACCGGCTTTGTCTTTCACCACTTCATCTTCTTCCCGTGACACTTCTTTTGGTTTAATTCATTCTGATATTTGGGAACCTGCTCCTACTTCTATGGTGAATGGTTATTGATATTTTGTTTTATTTATTAATGATTATTCTCGTTTCACTTGGATATATTCTCTTAAAAATCATTGCGTGCCTCAAGTTTATATTGATTTTGCTAATATGATTAAATCCCAGTTTTCTTGTCCCATTAAGATCCTTCGCACAGACAATGCCATGGAGTATAAGGACTCTGTTTTTCTCCGATTTCTGAAACAACAGAGAACTCTTGTTTAAAGGTCTTGTCCTCATACCTCCCAACAAAATGGTCGAGCGGAACGCAAACATCGACACATTTTGGATTCTGTTCGTGCTCAACTTCTCTCTACATCTTGTCCATAAACTTTTTGGGGTGAGGCCACTCTGAACTCAGTATATATCATAAACCGTCTCCCATCTTCTGTCCTTCAAAACATATCTCATTTTGAAAAATTATATGGCACTTCTCCTGATTACTCTAATCTTAAAGTCTTTTATTGTGCTTGTTTTGTTCTTCTTCACCCTCATGAGCATACAAAACTTGAACCTCGTGCTCGATTATGTTGTTTTCATAGCTATGGCCCTGAGTATAAAGGCTTTCGTTGTTGGGATCTACTTTCCAAACGGTTACGCATCTCTCGCCATGTTACTTTTTGGGAGCACACTATGTTCGCCAGTCTCTCCCTCTTTCATACCTCTTTTTCCAATCCTCAATCTTTCTTTACTAATCCTTCTAATGATCTATTTCCATCATCTGATCCTTCTGATGTGCTCTTTCCTTCATCTGGTCCATCTCATACCTCTACGCTCGATCAATCTGTTCCTGTTACTGATCTCCCAGACCTGTCGTCTGTCTCTACTGTTGAACCAGAACCTGTCACTCATGTTCGTCGCTCCACTCGGGTAAAAGAACCTCTTGCTCATCTCCAAAATTATCATTGTTTTTCCACTATTGTCTCTTTAGCTGAGCATTCTTCCTATCATGAGGCTAGTTCTAACCCTCTCTGGCAGCATGCAATGACTGAGGAACTACAGGCTTTAGAAAAGACTCATACTTGGGATTTCGTCGATCTTCCTCCTGAAAACAACCTATTGGCTGTAAGTGGATTTACAAGATAAAAACTCGCTCTGATGGTTCAATTGAACGCTATAAGGCTCGTCTTGTTGCAAAAGGTTATTCTCAGGAGTATGGTATTGATTATGAAGAAACATTTGCTCCGGTTACTCGAATGACTTCTGTTCGTAGTCTTTTAGCTGTATAAGCTGCAAAATAGTGGCCTCTTCTACAAATGGATGTCAAAAACGCCTTTCTCAATGGTACTTTATCCAAAGAAGTATTTATGAAGCCACCTCCTAGAACTTCTCCTCCACCTTAGAAAGTGTGTCTTCTTCAACGTGCCTTGTATGGTCTCAAATAGGCACCACGAGCCTGGTTTTCCACATTTAGTTCAACCATCACTCAACTTGGCTTTATTTCAAGTCCTCACGATACAGCCTTATTTACCCGTCAGACTCCTCATGGTATTGTTCTTCTCCTTCTTTATGTTGATGATATGATTATTACAAGGGATGATCCCCAGGCTATCTCTGATTTACAAACCTATCTTGGAAAACACTTTGAGATGAAAGATTTGGGTCTACTCAGCTACTTTCTATGCCTTGAGGTCTCCTCCCGCTCTGATGGCTACTACTTATCTCAGGCTAAATATGCTTATGATCTTCTGGCACGTTCTGGTATAATTGATTCTGCTACTGCATCCACTCTGTTGGATTCTAATGTGCGCTTGACACTTTTTGATGGTACACCTCCGCTAGATCCTACTTTGTATCGACAACTTGTTGGAAGCCTTGTGTATCTGACTGTGACTCGCCCTGATATTACCTACGCAGTTCATATTGTTAGTCAGTTCAAGTCTGCCCCTCGGAATATCCATTTCACTGTTGTGCTCCGTATTCTATGCTATGTAAAGGGCACCCTTCTCCACGGACTTCAATTTTCTTCACAGTCTTCTTTGGTTCTTTCTGGATATTCTGATGCCGATTGGGCTGGTGACCCCACAGATTGTCGTTCCACCTCAGGCTACTACTTCTACTTGGGTACTTCCCTTATTTCCTGGTGAAGTAAAAAATAGACTGTTACCTCTCATTCTAACACTGAGTCTGAATATCATGCTCTTGCTGATGCTACCTCTGAGTTACTATGGCTTCGCTAGTTGCTTGAAGATATGGGTGTTCCTCAGAAGTCTGCTACTATTCTTTATTGTGACAATCACAGTGCTATCCAGATTGCTCATAACGATGTTTTTCATGAACAAACCAAGCATATTGAAAATGATTGTCACTTTGTCCGTCAACATCTTCAAGCCAACATTCTTATTTTACATTCTATTTCAACAGCAGATCAGCCAGCTGATATCTTCACTAAAGCTCTCCTTCCTGGTCGCTTCACTCAGTTACTTGACAAACTCAAATTGGTTTCTACACAACCACCTTGAGTTTGAGGGGGGGGGGGTGTTACCATACATATTGCTGTCAATTAAGCTGTCAATTAGGAGTCAATTAGGGAGTCAATTAGGAGTCAATTAGGCAATTCTTACCTTATTTATATTTATATTCTCTTATAAATTCATGTAAACATACACAGAAATATACAATTCATAATCATTTTTCACCTCAGTTCACAGTATATAATGAGCTTTCAAGCTTTCATTGAAAAATACGTTGGAAAATGGTGATCATTTTACCCCATTTTCCAAAATTTTGTTTTAAATTTTTTTATCATGTTGTTACTTTCCTTCCTCATAAAATCTCTTTAGACCTGTGGAGCTAAACACCAATATTTAACTGTTTTTATCAACTTGTTTCAGAAATGAAACTTCAATATATGGTGCCTTGTATATAATGGAAAATGTTTTGAGAAATTGATATTGAATCGATGTTATAGAAGATTAATCGTCCATGTCAAGGTGGAATCGATCTATGTTTTCATGTTCTACACATGATCGTATTAAACAGTTCATTTCTGTTCATGACACCACCTTTTGACCGTAATGTTTCTGTTGGATATAATGGTAGATGCAGAGAAGTTAGCAAAGCAAGATGAGGAGATGAGGGATGCTATAGACTCTATCATGCACGAAATTGAAAATACGGCTCAAGGAGCTGGTTTGAGAAAACGTTGAGGCTTAGCTCATAGATCTCAAGGATGCCCTGACCGAAACTGTCAAGATCTCCATGGCTACACTGAGTCGAGAAGTAATGCGGCTGGGGACTGCATCAGGAACTCAATCTGCTTCATCTGGTTAATTGACTGATATGATGGAGATGTCATTGATGCAGATTTTATGGATAGCAAGTAAATTGATGCCGTGTATTGTTATGTGCGAGTAAAAAACAGTTAATTTGTTTTTATTTTGATTAAATAAAAAGAACTTGGAATGGAGAATGAAACAAAGAGTCTTTGATACAAGATAACAAATCATATTAGTTTGAATCCATCACTGTTCATGCATCGCCCTCCACCACTATCCCTCATCTCCACCATCTCCTCTATTCAAATATCCTAAAAAGAGAGAAATTAATAAAAAGAAGGGTTAAAACAAAACTTCATGCCTTATTTATATTTGAAAATCTCATATTCAACTTTAAGAACTTGAAGGTGTGGTTGAAGATTCAAAATCTAGAATGAGTAATTTTGAATTTAACTGTATGAGATTATAGTGAAAAGAAAATATTTAATTGTTCTTTTTAATGCAACCCTAGAGACAAAAAAATACATTAAATAAACAAGAAAAACTGGCCATAAGGTTGGTTTGAACTGGGTGAGCTGCATAAAAAAAATTAGGTGTATATATATATATATTTTGTCAACATAATTGTATGAATATGTATCAAATCTTTTAATTATAGGTAGATAAAAACTTTCTATATTTTCTCTTTCAAATAAATCTCTAATTTAAGATATGTATCAATCAAGTATTCCTATTTAATTCCTTCCTCATAAAGAGAAGAATACATGAAAAAAATCATTTGCCAACTTAGGTCAACTGGTTAGGTGTTTACTCCCTTCCCATGAGGTCGAAGGTTCAAGTGCCCCCATTTGATATAATATCTCAAAAAAAAAAAAAAACCGGGATGAGGTTTTGGGGAGGGTGGGATTTGACCTTCCATCCTCACAGGTTATAAAGATGTAACATTTTTTATTTTGATCAAGTTAAGCTTAGAGATCTCAACCAGTAAAATTCAGTTGATTTAAAATTCAAGTTTCTCTACTATACTTGTACTTCTTCTATCAGAAGAAAATTTAATAGCACTGTATCTCTGTTGCCAGGTATGACTTGAAACTCTTAGAGTGTATAATATATATATACACATAGAAGAGAGCTTGATATAAAAAAAAAAGAAGGGAATTTATTGCAAATATAACGTTGCTATGAAAATTTTATAAATATAGTAGATTTTTAGCATGTTAATCAGTGATTTATTAACGTGATTTCCAATCCATTATTTTTCGTTAATCTGATTATTACTTAAAAAAATATGTTATATTTTCAAATACTTATAAAATTGTTCTATCCATTGATTTTTTTGATTTTTTTTTTAGTTTAGAGAAGAAAAGGTTGGTTAGTCAAAAGTCACAAAACCAAAAGCAACTCTCTCCCTCTTACTCTTGTGTAAATGACTGATTTGATAGATATAATTGTAGCTTAATCTTTTTAATTTAACTGAGTGCTTTTGCATGATCTTAGGTATTTTTTAGGAGCAATGTAGCCTATATGAAAGTGTCTGCGAATTCCTTTGTTTGGATTTACGTAGGCTTTCGTGCTAGATCAGCCCCATGATATTGTATTCGACACGAAAGTGTACTACGGAAAGTTTACATGTGAACTGAAATTACTAAATATGAATTTCAAAAATATTGTTGGTACCTCGCCGAGTTTGATAATCTCGTTATACATAATGATGTGACCTTCTTTAATCTAGTTAGTTTATCCATACCATGGCTTGTATTTGAGTTTTATTCCTTCAACTCATTATTTACTTTGAGGAGGAAGATGAAGGCCAGTGCACAGGGCTTCAGTGAGATTAAATAGAATTCAATATTATAATTACACCTCTATTTCTTATCAGTAAAATTATAAAGAAATCATCAAGTGTTGTAAATCATCTGTAGCACTCATTGCTATAGTTCTAACTCGATTATTTCCTAATAACAGTTGTACTTCACAAGTAACATTAACTGAAACTTAATGTGTAATCTTATTATTTCAATATGTATTCCTAAACAATCTTTTTTTCAATTTTTTTAGTTCATTTCATTTTACCAAGTTCAATATTAGTCAGACTAGTCTACGCTTCTTTGTTTTGATGCATCGATAAGATGTTATACTTATTTGTAAAAAGTAGTTTTGTTGAAATCAATTACGGGTTAGCCTACTGGTCAAGTGACTTTTCTTAAAGCCTTGACGCTTAAGGTCTTGGGTTCAAACTGTGACGACCCGACTCTTTTTAAAACACTTAATACATTACGCAACGGAAGACAACAAATTTACAGAAAATTTGCGTGGTTTCATTTATATTTTGAACATGCCAACACCTGTTTACAATGTTCACATCAGAGAAAAACGGGAAATGCGCATTTCCTAAGTTAAGAAAAACATAACAACAACATAATAAGTTTAAAACACAAAACAACGCTCTTTCGAGCTCAGGACTCCAAATATACATATTTACAAACAACCAAAAGACTAGCATTTCACAATGCCACAATTCCATATCCCAAACTCTTCGCACGGTCATTCAAGCGGCACCACGACCTCTAGCCCGACCTCGTCCACGAGGTGTACCTGTAAAAATTATAGTGTAGAAACATTAGCATAAAGCTAGTGAGAGTAAAATGAAATCAAGTGTTTTTATGGACCGAAGTCCTTATCAGAAGTAGTGTCCAACATTTTTATAGCGTGACTACGTTCGATTAAGCATTCAATCACCAAAACACCGAGCACATCAACAATAAGGCTAAACATACATTTACATTCAAAACTAAATGCACAAGGAAGTAAACATAATTGACTCGGTTAAAGTCAGTTCAAACTACCATAAAACATTCTCAATCCCTTTTGTCACCGCGTATAATATCACTATAGTCACCGTAATTATATTCTCACCATTCATTCATTGTCACCGTTGTCACCATTTACACATTGTTACCATTTTCACCATTTACACATTATCACCATTGTCACCATTTACACATTATCACCATTGTCACCATAGTCACCATTTTCATATGTCACCAAGTCACCTTAGTCACCATTTACACATTGTCAGTCACCAAGTCACCTCGGTTCCTATCCTATCACATAAGCACGTAGGATATTTACTAGGAGAAAACCTAAAGCATGCTAGGACTACTTTTCCCTCCTTGAAAGTTCCGAGTCCGAACCATCACTTTCCAGCTTTACTTTCAAATCTATTAACACCCAAGCTACACTTTAGCCCTCAAGTCTTAATACCATTCAGTGATGAAAACCTCGCTTAATTGCACTTTCTTTAGCCAAAAACACTTTCCACATTATTTTCTTCCAAAACCCACAACCCTCAACCTCGAAGCAACTACATCGTCAAGTAATCCGAGCCATTAAAACACTAAAGCTCATTTTAAACTCACCTCTAGAAAGGAAATACCGTTCGTTGGATGCGTGAACGGTCGCTCATGGATCAAGCCTACAAGAAAAGTACATAACTATACGTATCAATTTTCAAACCACGAACAAATAACTAATAGCTAATTTAAGCGTCAAAATTAATCCCGGAAACTCTATGAAGCTCACGGCCAAGGCAAGGGAAAAAGTCTCAGTTTCCAGTTTCCAATTAACATTCAAAGAAAACAACTTACAAAACAAAAACTCAACATACAAAAACCTCGCTTTGGAATATGTCAAAGGGCTCGGGTTTTTCGTTCTACTCAGGTTTAGATCCAAGACAACAACCTCATTCAAAGTGTTTTTCCTTAGCTAGAATTCACTATCGACACATGGGAAAGAAGATTCGAAGTTTGCATGCAAGATCGGGAAAAAGAAAACTTAAAAACCCATTTCTTCTTTACCTCGTATCTCCCTATCTGGAACGGATTGGCTCGATTGATGGGATGAAAAGAAAGTATGTCTCGAGAGCTTTCTAATGAGCTATGACATGATGAAAATGGCCGAGAAATGAAGGAGAACCAGATCTTTCTTTCTCTTCTCTTTTTTTCTCTTCTAGCTACGGGTTTGGGGGGGGGGGTTTCCTTGGCTTTTCTTTTCTTTTTTTTCCTTTGCAAGACATTATATATATATATATATATATATATATATATATATATATATAAATACATTTCTGGTAAAAGACTAAAGTGCCCCTCCTTCCTATTTCCCTAAGAAAGTCGTCCCGAGTGTTCTCGTTATTTCATGTTTCTAATTCCAATTCAACTTAACTACTTTTAACCTAACTTAAAATGATTAAAAGATCAATAATGGGCCCGCTAATAAACATTATTACACCCGATTCTATTTAAACGTTTTAACGGAAATTACTTAACGATCGAACCCGAGGCTAAAATTAAAATACTAAACTAAACTTCTAAGTAACTAAGCAATCATCAATTACTAAAATTATACTAAGTGAAGCAATAATAATAATAATAATAATAATAATAATAAAAACAAAATTTCACCTCAAAGTAACGGGACGTTACACAAACCATGTGTGACCATATACCTAGAGTATTATCCTACGGGTTCCCCATCACCGAGTGTTTTTGGGTCTTGTGGTTGTCCCGTGCAGATTAGTTGGGGTGCGCGTAAATTGGCCCAAACACTCGGCGATAAAAATAGTTTTGTTGGACTATCATATTGATCTTAATGAATCATGATTTCCACGGAGTAAATCTTTGTTTCCTAGGCATGATGATTGTAAGTGAAATTCATAAATGAAAACGGGCAGACTAGAAATTTTCAGTATTATATGAGATTCGATAGTATGATAGAAAGAAAAAAAATGAATTCCTTTACCATACTACTTATTATTGGTATTGAAGTGTACAAAATTGTACGGTGGATTGAGCCGATATCATTTACGGGTCGTTTTTTAGTCGACTAAAAGAATCTCCGTTGCAGAACAGTACATGATTTCCCCATTTGCCCTAATAATATGTCTTTAGTAACTTCTAGTTTAATTAATCAGGAAACAACAAAAATGAATCTCCACAATCAAATTATTGGAAATCTTTTAGGATCAAAATGATGCCATTACACATTGGTCCATGGGATAGTGATGCCAGCCTTGTGATAGAATTCAACCATATCTTCCACCAGATAGCGCATGCCTTTCATTTCCACCTTCAGTCTTGTCTTTGACAATAGTCAGTGTTCCAAAATCCATATCTTCCTTTTGAAAATCAATCCCACATAGGGGTATGAGAGACAGAGAGTTTTGGTTTTGTGACATTTGACTCACCAACACTTTCTTCTCTAAAAAAATTTCAATGGATAGAACTATTTTAAAAGTAATTGAAACTATAATAGACTTTTGGTGTAATCCAATTTCTTGAATTACGTCTAAATTTGTAATTTTTATAAAATTTGTCAAAATCTGCATTAACATTGATTACATTAGGTATTGGGCTATTATCACATATAGCCAATATCGAGTCTCAGTTTTCAAAAAAACCACAAAAATTGAAAAATATCAAAATTACCCATAACATAATTAACCCACAATTTTTTTATGAAAAATTGATTATAATTGATATATTATTTTTGTAAATTTACATTACTGATATAAATTTAATACTAGAATTTACATTACTGATAAATTATTGTTGTAAAATTATATCAATGATATATCATTAAAATAATAGAATATTTAAAAATGGGTAAATATGATATAAACATAAAAGTGTGGCATATATGAAAACAAGACTCAAAAATTGGCTACCACGCATAATTTTCCTTAGGTATTATAGTCATTTTTACTAAACTCAATCTATCATATTCCTAATTAAGCCCATTGAGGCCCAATATATAATGAGAAATTTCATTAGGTAGGAGAATTTTCTTCAATATTTATAAATTTAACAGTTTTAAAAAGTATTTGTAAATATAGTAGTTTTTTAAAACCCTAATTCAAGTAAATAAAAGAAATCAGTGATAACTTATCAAGTAATCAATTATTACATACATAAAATATCATTTAATATAGTGAATCAGTAAAATCAGTGATTACCTATGCGTGAAATCAGTTATTACATACGCGAACTAGTGGCAATTTTGTAATATTTTAAGCTTGAATTTGAGTTTTTTGCTATTTTTACAAATAACTTTTTGGGCTGCTATTTTTCCAAATATTAGACATATTTCAGTTATATGTGCAAGAGCCCCATATATAATACCAGTTATTGAACACTCCTACATCAATTTTTTAATGTGATAATAAGATTAATGATAATCAATGGTAATCATTTCATACAATGAGCATCAATTGTAATGAATCACCCAATAACATGCTAAAACTCTTATGTATTGATTAATACTTTTAGAGCAAAATGCTATATTTTTAAAAACTCCTTTTCTTTTTCGATATCAAACCTTTTTGTAATTATTCACTTAGCTTGATTATAAATATATCTGTCATGCATACTTGTAATTAGGTGACTGCTTAGGTTTATTTTTGGATATACGTGATATAGGGTTTATTGCTATCAACAAAATGGGTTTCAAATAATAAAAAAGCAGCTCTCTCTATATATAATGCCTATTGATGGAGATGGACTTGTCAGATTGTGTTTCATTGTGGAAATTGAAGAGATGAAGCTTTATTTGGTTTTGTTTTGCATTTTGACTCTTGGTTTTCAGGTCTTTTCAGGTATTTTCCAAAAATTAATCCTTTTCTTTTGGCCCCAATTTCACTATATTTTTAATAGAGACATTCACATTTCAATCCCTAAAAACTAGAAGGTGGCTTGAAAATGAAATCTAGTTAAAGAAATTCATGCACATATTTGTGTTTCTATTGCATGCACAAATCTCTTATGCCCAAAAATGTAAGAGTTTCATAATGGGGACTGGAAATCTAAAAATTGGTAGGAGAGATTTATATTCCCAATTTTAGTCTTAATTTATTTACTGCCTTCACAATTTTTTTTTTCAAACTATTAAGAAATTTCGTTCAAATCTTGCCTTTCATAAAAAATATAGTGGTGTTGGTGTAAAATTTTATTCTAATAGTAAGTACAAGTAGAGTAGAAAAACATGAAATTTTCTGGTTGGGATTTTTAAGCTTTACTTGAACAAAATAGGAAAAAAATTTCAATAGTTTTATTGATTTTGTACTGTCATTATTTATAGGAAAGTCCACTAATTTCAATAATGAAAATACTTTTGTGTGGTAAAATGTCATCTTTATAACCGCTTTTAGTTCTGGGGAGATGCACAGCTCCTGGATTCCTAAGCCTAACAAGCTAGAAAAATGCGCCCCATAATACCATATGCAAAAAGGATCTCATTGTCATGAAAGTCCTTTTCTCCTCGATAGAGTCATGAGAACGTCTTCTTGACGAGAAATTATTGGAAGAGGCTGCCACCTGCATATGTGACACATGTTATTTTAAAAATAAAAATCTCTTTTAAACATTAACTTCCCTCTACTTTGTTGGTTATATAAAATAGAAACCGTCACGTGTCAAATATGTAGAAGACAACCTCAATGAGGCAGACTCCTCCAATAATTTCTCCTTCCTGACCGACTCTCATGGCTTTAAGAAGGGGAGGGCGTGAGAGTATACTTTTGTAGTAAAAAGTCGTATTTATAACCGCGTAAAAAGTCATCCATATAACTGCGAGGGTGAGAGTTCAAATCCTACCCTACCCAAAACCTCATATCCATTATCAATTGACAAAAAAATAATTGTTTTTTTTTTATGCAACTCATCTTACATTTTGATCTAACCAGTTCAACAAACGATGGACCATATGGCCCATTATTCTTAAATATTTAATGTATTTTTATTTTTTTATTGTTTGTATCTTGTATAATATACATTGGGTTACATCAAATGAACCATTAATTATTTTGTTTTCACTATTATCTCATACAAAGATTTAAAATACTCATTATAGATTAGAATCCTCAACCTCAACTCCACATTCAAGTTGTTAAAATTGAATATGAGATTTTCAAATTTAAATTAAGCATGGAATTTTGTTTTAACCTTCTTTTTTTAAAAATAATAATGATTTTTTTCTCTTTTTTTTGGATTTGATTAGAGGAGATGGTGGAGATGAGGGCTAGTGGTGGAGGGAGATGCATGACAGTGATGGACCCAAACAGATGTGATCTTTCATTTTGTAAACAACAATGCTTTGAACATAAGAATGGAAATGGAGTCTGTTTAAAAAACTTCAAAGTGGGTTACCAATGTGCATGTTACATCAATTGCTTATCAACTTGAATCAATGTTGAATCTATTTTGTATTTTCTCTCTTCCAAACCATCAAATTTAACAAAGAACAAACAAGGAAAAAAAGAGAGGGAAAATTTCTAGTTTTGAAGTTTATACACAAATGTTTTTGTTAAGATCTAATTCTTGAGTATTTTAACAATTAGTTCTTTTATCCCGATTTACATGTATAAAATTTGAATTAAGCGTCTAGATAATAAAATCGTTTAACAGAAACACAGTTGCAACTAAGGAATGACAGTTACAACATAGAACATAAATTAAAAGAGCAAAGAACATAAAGGAAACAATAATTTAAAGATTAAGGGGAGGGAATTGACCATAAATTTTATTGTGAAAAAAGCCGAACCGGGATATAAAACCATGGGTTATCCTAGAGAAAAATCCATTAGAAAGATTAACGTCGGATTAACAACCAATTCAAAGCAAATTTAAAATGCAAGAAACAAGCTCTATTTTTTCTCGAGTCAAATTTACTCGTTGATGACAATCTCCGAGTTAAATTCTACAAGCTTCCGTTGGAGTTCTCGAATTAAAGGAACATCCTTTCTTCAGCTATGTATTGGCCGAGTTTTTTCTCCCAAAGGTCTGAACAAGTTAAACTAGAAATTGAGGTTTACAAATGAAACTCATGCAAAGTTCTCTTCATAGATTTTACAATAACTTTATAGAGAACTAGATATAAACTGTAAACTAATGTTTCAATTTGAATGATAAAAATAGCAACATGCAAGACCTTTAAAAAGACCTCTCTGGTCAGAAATTCCAACCAATAAGAAAGTTGTGATTGTTAGGCAGATTCAAACTTCATGCTTGCCTTGGAAAAAATGCTGTTTCCTAAAGATTTGGACACATAGTCCAAACCTTCTCTACCTTTGACCTTAGTCACCCACCAAAGTCACACTTGTCAAGCATTGATCATTTGTCACCTTGTCCTATAATGCTCAAACCACCAAGCTTAGAATCGAGGTTCCGCATGAGCCGTCATCTTAGTCATCTAGTCTAAGGCTTCCTAAGCCTTGTGTGGGCATTGCCTATGGTTGAAACACTCACCTAGTACCATCAAGTCTCCATGGACATGTCTTGCACTATCTTTCCATCAAATGATAACTCACACATTTTATGCCTCCACCGAACGTATACTTTCCGAACATACATAAGTATTTGTCTTGTAAGTCCCAAAGGTTGGGTCTTACAATGTAATATTGTTATGTGACATTCATTAACAAATACCTTTGCTTCACTCCACCTTGGTAAATCTTAACCATAGTCTTGTAATAAGCTAACTATGGTTAGCATTTTAAGTTGTTGATTAGTTAGTCTGTTGAAAACTGATAACTTGTACATATTACATTCAGTTTTTGTTCATTAAAGAGGGATTATTCATTCTCTGTAAGCTTGGTGAAAAAATCAATGCAAATTGTTTTTGGCTCATTGTTAATTTCTTCTCTGTTCTTTCTTCTTGTGATATGAGATTCAAGTTCCAAAGTTAACAATTGGTATCAGAGCTTCAAGAATCAAGGGAAGGAGAAGGCAAGAAAGGATCCTGAGATTCAATAATGGATTTCTTGAAGGTCCATCCATGGCTGCAAGATTCGAGCTAAAAAGATATGATGGAAAAGGCGACTTTGGAATTTGGAGGAAGAAGATGAGAGCCTTGCTTGTTCATCAATAGGTAGCAAAAGCTATTGAGGATCCAAAGAAGATTCCAGATACGTTGAAACCAGAACAGCTTGCGGAGATGGATGAGATCGCATTCAGCCTGATGATCTTGTACCTCTCTGACACTGTACTCAGGCGAGTAAACAAAGAAACAATGACGATTGGAATTTGGAACAAGCTTGAAGCACTGTTCATGAAAAAGTCCATATCCAACAAAATCCGTCTAAAGGAGAAGTTATTCAGATTCAAAATGAATTCGTCCAAGAACTTAGAAGAAAACCTCGATGATTTCAATAGGATCTGCCTTGATTTGCTAAACACTGGAGAAACCATGAATGAAGAAAATCAAGCAGTCATCCTTTTGATTGCTTTGCCAGACTCTTTCAAGGAAGTTAAAGCTGTTTTAAAATATGGCAGAGACTCCTAAATAATGGAGATGGTCCTTGATTCGTTAAGATCAAAAGAGCTTGAACTGAGTTCTGAAAGAAGAGATGCAGATGCTCTGTCTGTCAAAAGAAGACCAGAATTCAAGAACAATGGGAGGAATCGATGGGAAAATAAGCCAAAAGCCAAGAACAAAGGAAAGAAATGCTTTCTTTGTAACAGGGAGGGACATTTTAAGAAAGACTGCCCACAGAATGACCAAAAGAGTAGATTCAAAGGCAATGAAGGGGGTGGAGGACCTGCAAATGTGTATGTAGGCTATGAGGTTGCCGAATTACTAATGGTGTCAAATGAAGAAGGAGATTCAGATTGGATCTTAGACTCAGGGTGTTCATTTCATATGACCCCAAATAAAGAGTATCTTCTAGAGTTCAAATCATTTGAGGGTGGAATGGTTAGAATGGGAAATAATCATCCATGTCAGGTGAAGGGCAGTGGTTCTGTGAGATTAAAACTGCATGATGTCAGATATGTTCCTAATATATCTAGGAACTTGATACCTTTAAGTACCCTTGATAAGGTAGGATATTGTTTTAGTTCAAATTGTGGAGTTCTGAAAATCTTTAAAGTGTCAGTGTTGATCATGAAGGGTATCTTGAAAGATACATTATACCATCTGAAGGAAGAAACTGTCATTGGTAAATCTTTTGCTGCTTCTCAAAGGGTATTACAAGAATCAGAAATATGGCGTAGAAGACTTGTACATGTCAATTCTATCAAGGGCTGTAAGCACTATTAAGTCAAGGCCTTCTTGGCAAGAAGAAGATTGAAGCAATTCCTTTCTGTGAATTTTGTGTTCTTGGTAAATCAATAAGAACCGGATTCAATAAGGCACACTACCTCAAGCAATTTAGAGTATCTCCGTTCTGATCTATGGGGGCCACCAAGGACTTCAACTCATGGAGGAGGGAGGTTCATATTGATTGTTGGGGATGATTTCTCTAGAAAGCTATGGGTCTTCATCCTCAAGCATTAGAGTGGCACTTTCAAAACCTTTAAAGAATGGAAGACACTGATGGAAAACCAGACAGGAAGTTAAATCAAAGTCATTAGGACAGATAATGGCTTGGAGTTCCTAAGCAAAGAATTTGATGAAATGTGCAAGCAAGCTAGGATCAACAGACACTTGACAGTAGTAAGGACTCCTCAACAAAATGGGCTGGCTGAAAGATACAACAGAACTCTACTTGAAATGGTAAGATGTATACTTTTCAATGCTAACCTGCCTAAGGTATTTTGGGGAAAGGCTGCTCAGACAGCAGCTTATGTTATCAACACGAGTCCGTCAGTTGCTTTGAATAAGAAGACTCCACAGGAGGTTTGGACAGGAAAACCACCAAATCTCTCACATTTGAGGGTCTTTGGGTGTGCTGCATATGCTTTAATCAAAGCTGACAAGCTTGAGCCAAAAGCCAAGAAGTGCATTTTCTTGGGCTACCCAAAGGGAGTTAAGGGATATAAGCTATGGTCCTTAGAAGCTGGTGATGTTAAATGCTTTATTAGTAGGGATGTTACTTTCAATGAGCAGGAGATGCCTTGGAAATCTGAGACAAAAGTTGATGTATCTAATCCAGAGGGTGAATTTGTGATTGAAGAGCAGTCTGAGATCAGTTCTCAAAAGGGTCAAGAGTCAGTTGTTGATGCTACAAAGGTTCAGACTCAATCTGATATGGTTGATCCAGTGGAAGAAACTTCATTGAGTGATTATCAGCTCACAAGAGACAGGGATAAAAGACCAGTGAAGCCATCCTTAAAGTTCAGTGAAACTAACTATGTTGCTTATGCATTAAACTGCAATGGTGATATTTATTTGGAACCTAATACATACCAAGAAGTAATGAACTCCTCTGAAAAATTGAATTGGTTGGTAGTAATGGAATCTGAATTACAGTCATTACATAGGAACAATACATGGTTCTTGACTGAGAAGGCTGAAGGAAAGAAGACTATAGATTCCAAGTGGGTTTTCAAGTTAAAACCAGATATTGAAAGGGTTGAGAAGCCTAGATACAAGGCTAGGCTGGTGGCCAAAGGTTTCACACAAGAAGAGGGTGTAGACTATAATGAAATCTTCTCTCCTGTAGTAAGGCACTCCTCTATCAGATTGTTATTGTCTGTGGTGAATCAGTTTAATCTTGAGCTTGAACAGCTAGATGTGACAACAGCCTTTTTGTATGGGGAGCTGGATGAAGAGATTTATATGAGACAACATATTGGCTTTATAGAAAAGGGAAAGAAGCATCTATCTTGCAGATTGGTGAAGTCCATATATAGTTTAAAACAGTCGCCAAGACAATGGAATAAAAGATTTAATGATTTCATACTTTCAAATGGGTTGACAGAAGTAATCATGATAATTGTGTTTATGTCAAAGAGGTAAGCAAGACAGTGACAATATATTTGTTATTGTATGTTGCTGACATGTTACTTGCTTCTCAAAGTAAACATGAAATCAACAAGCTAAAGGCACATCTTTCAGCAGAATTTGAGATGAAGGACTTGGGAAGTGCAAAGAAAAATCTTGGAATGAAATATTCAGAAAGATAGAGATAAGGGTATGTTGTTTTTGCATCAAACTGATTATTTTGATAAAATTTTGAAGAAATTTGGTTCTGAAAATGCAAAACCAGCACTTATCCCTCTTGCACAACACTTTAAATTGTCGAAAGCATAATGTCTTGAATCTGATGAATAGTTGGCTGAGATGGTAGAGGTCCCTTATTATAATGTTGTAGGGAGTCTTATGTATGACATGGTTTGTTTTAGGCCTGACTTGGCTTATGATTTAAGTGTTAGTAGATTTATGAGTAAACCAGGGAGACAACATTGGGAGGCTACTAAATGGATCTTTAGATACTTAAAGGGGTCTAAGGGAGTTGGCTTGCTGTTCAAAAAGGATGTTTGTAATGAAGTAATCCTTAAAGGATATGTAGATGCTGATTATGCATCTGATGTTGACATGATAGAAGAAGATCAACTTCTGGCTTTGCTTTTACTTTGTTTGGTAGCTGTATAAATTAGAGATCCTCTCTTCAATCTGTTGTAACATTGTCTACTACAAAATCTGAGTACATTGCACTTGCTGATTCTATTAAAGAGGCTTTATGGTTGACAAGTTTGATGAAGGATATGAAATTGGAGGGTGTTGTGCCTGAGATTATGTGTGATAGCCAAAGTGTTTTGGCATTATCAAAGAATAAGGTTTACCATGACAGGACCAAGCACATTGATGTGCATTTTCATTTCCTGAGAGATGTTGTTATGAAGGAACAAGTTGTGCTGCAAAAGATTTGTTCTTCTCACCAAAGCCATGCCTAAAATCAGATTTCTTTATTTGTGTGCATTACTCAATGTTACTGAAGTATCTGTCTAGCTGCTACTGTTAGCTGCCTGCGAGTGCAAGTTTGGTTGTAGCAGATGGTTTCTGGTTCTTTCTGTTTTAGCTTTGTCAATGTTTTTACTTGTTTTTGAATTTTTTTAATTCATGTCTAGAGGGTGATTTGTTATGTGACATTCATTAGCAAATACCTTTGCTTCACTCTACCTTGGTTAGTCTTAACCGTAGTCTTATAATAAGCTAACTATGGTTAGCATTTTAGTTGTTGGTTAGTTAGTCTGTTGACAACTGGCAACTTGTACATATTACATTCTGTTTTTGTTCATTAAAAAGGGATTATTCATTCTCTTTAAGCTTGGTGAAAAAATCAATGCAAATTGTTTTTGGCTCATTGTTAATTTCTTCTCTGTTCTTTCTTCTTGTGATCTGAGATTCAAGTTCCAAAGTTAACAAATATTTATGCTCAACGGAAATGCAATTTACACGACACCACATTGATGTGTAAAACGTGCTGAAATCATATATTCTATAAATAATTTTTGTCCTTTTTATATCATTAACACTATCATAACATTTGAAATTATTGGGTATCTCCTTTAATCAATGAAATCCGGAAAACTATTAATGAATAAAAGAATATTGTTTATTTAAATTGTTAGTCTAATAATTAAATTTACCATTTATTGTCTTATAAAAAAAAAGCTTGATTTATCCATCATATGATCCATAGTTAATTACTGTAACTTGAACTGAGTATGTGATGCATACAAAAAATTTATTCAAGTTGTAACTCAAATAGTATAAAGTAACAGGGATAAAGATTGAGTACCTAATCCTGGTAACACTACTTGTTGGTTTTGACAAGTATATGAAAGGATTGTTAAAAAGCCTTAAACTTGCTTATCAAATTTACTTGGTGACTAGATCTTAATTGTAGCTATTGGATTTATTTGGTGGGCAGGGATGATTTATGACAATTAGATTTTACTTGGTTGACCAAGGCTCTTTGGCATTATAAATATAGGCAAGCCTTTATTGGTAAACGTATCCTAAAAATATTGAGAGTATAATTGTATAGGGTTCGGTGACAGAATTTTTGTGTGATTGTAACAATTTTTCACATAGTATATATCTTTTTGTGGGCCGCGTTTCTCTCCGGTTTTGGAGTTATCATGTAAAATTCTTCTATTGTTTGGTTGCGTTTATTTCTTTAATTTTCTTAATTATTTTTCTTTATTCTTAAGGGTGAATCTGGGAAGAGTTTTCCCAACAATTGGTATCAAAGATTAAGGTTTGTAATTTCTTGAAATTTTTCGTACGCTTTGTGGTTGCAGCTTTGTCTGACCTTCCACATCGGAAAAAAATTTATTGGAACGAGTTGTAACTATTTGTAAATTCAAACTAGGAATGAGAAACAAATATGTCAAACTTTATGAGTCCAGTGAAGTTTGACATGGAGAAATTTGATGGAAGGATCAACTTTGGCTTGTTGCAAGTGCATGTCAAGGATATATACTAATACAATTAGGGTTACACGAGGCATTGAATAGAAGACTGAGCGGTGATGGTGTCGCCAATAAGTCAAGCGGTTATGACGATTCAATAAAATCATATGACGGTGGTTTCAGTGGAGGTTCTAAGTAGCCCATTATGAGTGATGAAAAATGGAAGGAGATAGATTTGAGAGTGGCAAGCGCGATAAGAGTGTGTTTGGCTATGTCTTTGAAAATGTGCTTGAAATTTTAATAGCTAAAGAGTTTTAGGAGAATCTTGAAGCGTTTTATCAAGCAAAGAGCATCTCTAATTAGTGCACCTAAAGAAGCAGTTTCACACATTGCGAATGGAGGAATGTACAGAAATCTCAGATCATTTAATTGTTCTCAATGGAATTATTTCAGAGCTTGAGGTAATCGAAGTGAATATAGATGAGAAGGGTATGGCCTTTAGGTTCATCTTATCTCTTCCAACTTCTTATGAGCAGACAATTCTGATGTATGGAAAGGAGTTTTTAGATTTTGCAGAAGCTATTAGTAAACTCTTATCGGAGAAGAGGTGATTAAAGAGTGAAGGACGTGATTCACATAACAACTTGGCGTTGGTAGTTAGAAATGGGAAGAAGAAAATTTTTGTACAAAAGAAAAGTTATTAGGAATGTGGGCTATCTGGTCACTTGAAAAGAGATTTGTCCAAACAAAGCAGTTTTGGCAAAGAGTTCTAGGTCAGAACCTAACATTATCTCTCATATCATATGAGACGATGAATTTGTTTCAAGAGAGAAGAAATTCATCCTCATGGTATGACCAGTTCACCATGATAGATGATACATTGTTAGCGGATGCACACGAGCATTGACTTGGAAGTTATGCAAGGCGTGTGGTGGAAGTGATATATATATGGCTGGAGAACTTCCGGGAAAGTCAAGTAGGTGGAAGTTGCACCATAATTTCAGCAAGGTTTATCAACATGTGCCGAAGAAGGAAAAATCTTGGAAGATGATATTTCAAGTGGTTTACTTATTTGGTGGAGTAGGATAGCTCTCTAGTTTGAGAACTATGATCGTCGGTAAAAATAATGGTTGTAGTAGAAGCTATGGATTCTTCATCTATCTTGCCAAGGTGGAATTTGTTGGTTTTGACAATTATATAAAATGATTGTTAAAAAGCTCTAAACTTGCAATAAGTTTGCTTGGCGATGAAAGCTTAATTGTGGTCATTGGAATTGTTTGGTGAAAAAGGATGATTGACCATTAGATTTTATTCCGTGCCCAAGATATAATGAAGTTGACGTTTAGGTCTTGTTGGACAAAGCCCACATGCCACGATGGTAAGTGATTATTTTTTACATTTTAATTATTTATAATATCTAAATTAAATTAATTTGATTATTTAAATATGATATCAGATATTGTAATATCTAAATTCAGTTAACCTGATTAATTTGAATATGGTATCAAATATTGAAGGATTTGGAAATTTGAATTGAAATAATTATTTGATAATTAATTTTGTTTGATTTTCAATTTAAAAATATTTTATAAGATTTCATTCTCCCATAGGAAAAGTTTTAGATACCTAGAGACAAAATTTAGAAAGCTCGAATTCTTGAAGGATTTTTTCCTTCTTCCTTGTTACCACCGTCGTCAGTAGCTTAGTGGGGAAAAGAAATTCTTTTAGTTTCTTCATTTTTCCAAAGAGGGTCAGTGTTCACACCCTGTTCTCCGTTGTGTATTGCGAGGAAGACTTCTTGGTGATCCCAGGATCATAAACCTAAAGAACGAGCAGACACTTTTCATCAAAGATAAGTATTTAATCATTCTTAGTTTAGAAATTCATTATGCGATAAATGATACATGGAGCTATAACTGCTAAGATCTATTTTAGAGGTCTCATTCCCAATAGAAATATTTTCAATCTCACCATAATTTTAAAAATATTTTCAATATACATAATATTAATAATACAAATCCTGACATTAGGGGTGTTCGCGGGGTCTTAAACCATTCCCCATCCTCGCTAAAACCCCTGCTTAAAAAATGTTGGGACGGGGACGGGGACGAGGACGGGGATTCCCCACGAGGAATTTATGGGGATCGGATTCCCAATGGGGAATTTTTCTCCGTTTACAAAGTACTTTTAAATTTTTAATATATATTAAATTTATAAATATCTTTAATTATATTATAATTCGTACTAGTAGATATATATATTTTAGATTTAAAAAACATATATTATCATTAAATTTTTAATATTATATGAATTAAATTATTAATAATAGTATAATATTAATAAAAAACATTAATTAATTAAATAATTTCGGGGATCGGTGCGGGGTGGGGAATGCATTCCTCTTCCCCGTCCCCAATATTAAAACGGGGAAAAAATGTTCCCATCCATCTTCATCCCTACTCTAAGCGGGGATTCCCTGTCCCCGCGGGGATTTTGAACACCCATACCTGACATAGTGAAATAAATATTCAATTGTTTAGCGATAGAGTGCAAGATTCCATTAATAAAGCTAACCTAATTTTTTTTAATTTGTTTAAAAAATACCATTTGTTGGGGAATTACCATTTTAAAATACCCTTCATGTGCAATTTCAATTAAGTTTAATGAAAATTAAAAAATCGAGTGTGTTTTTTAAAGGGATTTCTATAATAAAAGGGTATTTTCCGAATCAATGAAAGGATAGTTTCTCCAATAAATTATACATTTTTTGAAACAAATTAAAATATTAGGGATAAAATTGAAAAGGGTAAAGTACCATTTTAGTCCCTGAGTTTTGGAGGTCTCTAAGTGGTCCATGAGTTTTGGATACTGTGTCTATTTCGTCCCTAGATTTTCAAGAACTATTAGAAATAAGTTTAATTGGTGCTTAATTTAACGTATTCGTTATCTTCTTATGATATTATTGACTTAATGCTGACATAACATATTTATTTGGTCAAAATACGAAGATAGGAATAAATCTTTCATCAATCTAGGCTTAAAATTTGACATAATTATTAATCTTATGTCAGTATTTTGATCAATTAAACATTTTATGTCACCGTTAAGTCGATATTATGTTAATGAGTTAACAAATTAAGAAAGAATTAAACTTATTTCTAGTAATCCAGGGACTATTTAGACATTAATTGAAAACTCAGGGGCCAAATAGACACAATATTTAAAACTCAGTGACTAAATAGACACAAATTGAAATGTATGAACCAAATAGACACAATAACCAAAACTCAGGGACCACTTAGACACAAATTGAAAACATAGGGACCAAATAAACACGAGATCCAAAACTCAGGGACTAAAGGAGTACTTTACCCAATTAAAAATTTTATAAAACCTCATATATTATGAGATTTTTTTTTTTTATGATTTAACCTTTTATATATTTACAAGAAAAACAAATGAAAAAATTCCACGTGGCTTGTTAGACTTTATCGCAACCAAAAACCAAAAGGTCTCAGCCACTCAAATATAAAAACAATCTCATCTCCACTCTCATAATAATACATCACCTCAAAAAAAAAAAAAAAAAAAAAAGGTTCAGAAATTCGAAAAACAGAAAACAGAAAAAAAAAAAAAAAAAAAAAGCGAGTGATGAAAGTGGATTCAAGAAAAGAATGATTCATTCTATAGTACCAAATTACCCTCGAATTCCATCGAATCATGACTCGAAATCGTCTCTTGGAGTTGCGATTTCGAGGAGAGGAAAGTCCGTAAGCTTTGGTGGCAATGAGGGAAGGGTTTTGAGGATTAGTAGTAGTAATTCAAGTTCATCAATATCAACGAAAGAGGATTTGATTGGAATTTCAGAAAAAGATAGGGATAGAAATGGAAAAGAGGAAATTAGTGAGATTATAATAAAAGAATATGGATGGAAAGTGAGGAAATTGAATGAAGAAGAAGAAGAAGATGATGATTTGAGGAGTGTTGCTACAATTCAAGCTGAAGCTTTTCATGAACCTGTTTTTCTTTTCAATTCCCTCTTCTATCAATTCTTCAAGGTTTTTCCTTTCCCTTTCCTTTTGTTTTTTGTTTTCTGTTTTCTGTTTTTGGGTAATCGCTAAATTTGTATTCATTTTTCATTTCCATTTAGATTTTTAAATTCACTGGGTTGAGAGTGTTTGGAATTTTTTTCTTTCTTTTTTTTTTTAGAAGATTTATTTAATAAAAAAATATTCAATGGATAGATTTTAGATATATAAAATTCTATTTATGTCACTATTTTATGTTTTTTTTAATTATATTTTAACAGTTTATTGAAATCAAAATAATAATTTATTAAAAATAAAAATAGATCATTAAAATTAAATTAATAGTTAATTGGTAATAAAATGAGAGTTTTAGGGTATTCATTTAGATACTCGTTATTCTCAAATAAAAGTTAAAGTAATAAATATTAAAAGTCATCTATTTAATAATGAGATGAGGGTAATGTTAGCAATTTTTTTAAAATGAAAATAGTTGCAAATATAACAAGCATTTTAAATATGGCAATTTTTTTTTGGTTAAGAATACTAATTTAGATACAATATATAATTAATAAATAATGAAAAAATCATTAAAAAAAAATATAATAATAGGAATGAAATACAAATTTTATTATAGTTGAAATAATTTTAAAAGGACATTGAAATCTGGAGGTTGCTTGATAATTAAAACTTTATGAATATAAAATCAACTCCAAATTTAACAGATGGTTTTTATTTTTTTAATGCTGATTTATATATGACAGGCAGAAGTCCTTGCTGCTTTGATTTATAGACTAAAAAGTTACCCTCCAAACAGGTATGCATTCTTTATATACATAAATTCAAGGTTTAAATGTAATATCTCAAAAAAAAATTATTGGTCTTAAACTTTTACTCTTTTATTTTTTATTTTTTATATTTTTTGAACCTTTTGAACTTTGAATTGGTTCTAAAACTTTTATATATTTCTATTTTAATCATGAAACTCTTTAATCCTTCATTTTTCATTAAATATCATATTTGGTCCTAAAAAAACTTAAGAACCGTTTAAGGGTATTTTAAAATGCATTTTAATGTAAAAATTTATTCGATGAAAATAAATTTTGAACCTGGTATTATTATTATTTTTATTACGATTATTATTATTAGCCCTGATCCCAGCCTCGAACTAGTTACAATTTAAAAAATATATATTATATCTTTTTATTGTAATAAAAATATACTACACAATTCTAACACAAAAATAAAGTTCAATTTAATAAAATTCTAATATTTCACTACGTAGGGGACAATTGCTATTATTAACCACTTCATAATGTAATTATTACAATAATTATGCAATTTTCGTGTATATATATATATATATGAAAATTAGAGTGGGTAGCAAAATTTTATGTACAGTTTGTAAATATATCACTGCTTAAAATTATTTGTAAATATAATAAAAAAATTTCACCGTGATAGTCAGTGATTAACATTGATTATTATTTGAAAGAATAATTGACTTATTGTAAAAATATATAATTCAATACTAATAAATAATTGATTCGTTTAATTTTTTTTATATTTGTAAATAATTTTAAACCATACCATTTTTATAAATATTACTGAAAATTTTGCTTGATTTACAATCATCCTTTTTCAACTAATAGAGTAAAAAAATGTTGTATTTTTTTTTTTTTTTGGTTCATCATCAAAATACTTAAAAATTGAGAAAGGTACGCTTGTTTGGTTGCGGAGGCGGACAATGAGAGTAATTGTGAGCATCATTACAAGTTCGTCGGAGTGGTGGATCTCACGGTGGCCGGAGATCTAAAGGTAAAGCGCTACCTCCCCGCCGGCCAAAATGAGTATCTTTTTGTTTCCGGAATCGCCGTCCCCGAAACTTTCAGGTCCGTACTTGATCATTTTTCACCCGATTTATTATTTATTATTATTGTAAATTTTACTAGATAGCAGATTTTGATACAATATTTATAATTATATCATCACTTAAATTTATTTGTCAATATAGTAATTTTTACTACGTTAATAATTGATTAGCAATGATTAATGTGTGAATCAAAATAAGTGATTCAATGTGAATAACTGATTGATTAGCTTAAAATTTGTTGTATTTTACAAATAATTTTATAAGTATTACGAAAAAGTTTGCTAGATTTGTAATCATCCATTTTTTTTATAATATTTATGAAAATGGTATTTAAAAAACATTGTAAATTTAGCAAGCATTCAAAGCATTTGTTATCGAATTTTTAGTGTGTCAATCAACAATTAACATTGATTTTAACGTTTTTGAAATAAGTTAATAATTGATTTCTTATGATAGATGATAACCTCTTTATACCATGACTATTGATTTATATATTTCAACGAGTATTTATTAATAAACAATGCTAATCATTGATTAACACACTCATATTTTTATATTCAACATAGAAATCTGCTACCCATTAAAATTTATTGTATACGTTTACAATTTCAATTATGATTATGACTAAGTAATTAATAGAGACTTTAGAAGGAAATAAAAAAACCTCAAGAAAACAAGGGAATTTGGCTTCATTGATCTCCAAAATTGTCAATTAAGGTTTATTGACCTCCATTCTTATTTTAAACTTTTTTGACCTTATGATGATGTCATTTTAGTGTGAAATGTCTAAAAAAAACCCTTTTATTCTCTTCTTACATGAAACTTTTTTCTTCTCTTCTTCCATGAGACTTTTTTCTTCCCTTCTTCCATAGGACCATTTTCTTATCTTCTCAATACTTTCTCTTCTATCTCCCTCACTCACGGCGGCGACGGAGAGCGGCGGTTGGTGGTGAAAAACGTTTGAAAAATCTCTCTTCTCTCGATTTGTGTATGCATAACTTTGGGTTTTTGGGATTTTTCATTTGTATTTTTTGTCAATCCCAAAACCTCAACACCCTCTCCATTCTCTACCTCAACACTCTCTTCACATTACCAAGTAATCTTCAAGCTTTCGATTCTTACTATTTATTAAAAAAAAAAAAATCCGGGTTGCCTCGAATTTTGCACCGGATTATGAGTTTCTTCCCCGAATTTTGAGTTTCTTCCCCTAATTTTGAGTTTTTCCCCGAATTTTGAGTTTTCCCCCCAAATTGTGCACCGAATTTTGAGTTTTTTCCCCAAATTGTGCCCCGAATTTTGCATCGAATTTTGAGTTTTTTGCCCTGAATTGTGCACCGAATTTTGATTCTTTCTTACCGAATTTTGGATCAAATGATTTTTTTCTTAATTTAATCTATATAAAATAAAAGAGAGAAAAGTAATATTAAAAAATAAAAACTTTTATCCCCGAATTTGCCCCTCAATGAAGGAAATTGGTGGACCGGAATCTGATTTCGGTCCACCGATTTCCTTCATTGAAAAAGTAAAAAAAAATCTATTAATTTGATTTATATAAAATATATAAAAGAAAAGAAAAGAAAAAAAAAAGCCACTTGCTGTTTCAGAATTCGGTGGACCGAATTTTGATTTCGGTCCACCGAATTCTAATACAGTAAGATGTTTTTTTTTTCTTTTTTTAATTTATATATATATATATATATATATTACTTTTCTCTTTATTTTATATAAGATTAAATTAATAAAAAAAAAACTCTTTTTTATGTTTCAAGGAAGGATTTCGATCCATCGAAATCGGATTCCGATCCACCGATTTCCTTCATTGAGGGGCAAAATTTGGGGATAAAAGTTTTTTTTCTTTTAATTTTTAATATTACTTTTCTCTCTTTTATTTTATATAGATTAAATTAAGAAAAATATTATTTGGTCCAAAATTCGGGGTAAAATTCGGGGAAGAAACTCATAATTCGGTGCGCAATTCGAGATAAAAAAACTCAAAATCCGGTGTAAAATTCGAGGCACATTTAGGGGAAGAAGCTCATAATTCGTGCAAAATTCGAGGCAACCCGGATTTTTTTTTAAATAATAAGAATCGAAAGCTTGAAGATTACTTGATAATGTGAAGAGAGTGTTGAGGTAGAGAATGGAGAGGGTGTTGAGGTTTTGGGATTGATAAAAAATACAAATGAAAAAACCCAAAGTCATGCATACACAAATCGAGAGAAGAGAGGTTTTTCAAACGTTTTTCACCACCAATCGCCGCTCTCCGTCGCCGCCGTGAGTGAGGGAGATAGAAGAGAAAGTATTGAGAAGATAAGAAAATGGTCCCATGGAAGAAGGGAAGAAAAAAGTCTCATGGAAGAAGAGAAGAAAAAAGTTTCATGGAAGAAGAGAATAAAAGGGTTTTTTTAGACATTTCACACTAAAATGACATCATCATAAGTTTAAAATAAGAATGGAGGTCAATAAACCTTAGTTGACAATTTTGGAGGTCAATGAAGCCAAATTCCAAAAAAACAAGTGATTCTTCTGATTTTTTTTTAGTTTCCTGAAAACTATTTTAAAAAATATTATGTTCCATAAGTTTTGAATATTAAAAAAAAAAAAAAATTTATTTTAAAAATTAAAAAAAAAAACCTATTTTTAAACACAATTTCCTAAGAACCCAGTCATTTTTAAACATGATTGTTTTTAGAATTTGTTTAGGTTCATAAAAGTGTTTTAGAATGGATTTTCCCAAACAATCTATTATGTTTAATAAGCCTTATTAATTTCAATTAGAAGCATTATATCTTAGAAGACTGTCGTTCAATATATCACTTTAACAGTGGGTGAATATTGTCTTAAAAAAATTTATGCATATCTCACATCATTTAATTTCCACTCTGTTACTATTTAAATTAGTGTTTCTTTTATGTGTATATATACGCCGATCATGTTTAGATATCCAACAATTTTAATAATTTATGGCTTTAATTTTAAAAAAAATGACAAAAATGAAAATACATATCTAAAATATGTTATTTAAGATAATTTTTTGTTAAAATAAACAGGAGGCGGAAGGTGGCGACCGTGCTGCTTAAGGGGTGTGACGTGTTAGCAAAGGTTTGGGGATTCAAGTTTCTAGCATTGAGTGCTTATGAAGATGATTATGGAGCTCGTAATTTGTATAGTAAAGCTGGTTATGAAGTCATCTCTTCTGATCCTCTTTGGAAATCTTCTTGGATTGGAAGAAAACGTTGTGTTACTATGCTAAAAGAGCTCTAATTTCATCCTCCTTCTTCCCTTTTTTATTTTCCCTATTAACTTTTCATCTTAAATTAATAGCATTGTTAGTTTTCTTCTACAAAATGTTTTTAAAAAGAAGTGGCGTTTTCTCTATCAAAAAAAGAAAAAATAATAATTTATTAGTATTTTTAAAATATTTACAAATTTAATATTTTATTTTGAGTATTTATAAATGTCATTTTTATTGAACACGTCAATCCATAGTGATTGTCTAGAGTGATTATTACATAATATTTTTCAAAGATAATAAAATTTTAAATACTATTTTTTTGGGTCTCTTGTACATATAGCTGAAAAATTACCAATATTTGCAAAAATATTAGCCTAAAAAGCTATTTACAAAAATAGCAAAAAACTCAAATTTGCATCTAAAATATTACAAAATTACCACTAGTTCGCATAAGTAATTACTGATTTTCACATGAGTAATCACTGATTCCGCGCATAGGTAATCACTGATTTTATTAATTCACTATATCAAATGATATTTCGTGCATGTTATCACTGACTACTTGATGAAAGTATTGGTGTAATAGGTGAGAGTTCATGAGGCTAAACAAACATGTAAAAATATGTTAGTAGGAAGTTTGCAGATATTTGTGACTACTTCTCACATTGAACTTTTATCGAACACAGCGTGTTGCTATTCTCAAAGCACTTTTCCTATGCCTTAAGCATCTCTTAACCACATATTTGAACATCAACTTATGCCTCAAGCATCCTGAACATCAGGGGACATTTAAACACATGTACTAAAGATAAATCAATGTAGTTAGCAACCGAGAAAATGAATCCATTAAGCTCGTGTAATGTGAATTGTTTTCAACCTCTAGACATACTTCCAATTACCTCTTCAACTTAGCTTTCACTAAGTATTACGAAGGGAATCAGAAATGCAAGCTAAATGTAATCATTTTTTAATGGCAATTACTGAAATAGCATATTTTTACATACTAATTACTGAAATGTTAATTTTTTTTTTAAATTACTAAAATAGCATAATTATAGTTCAATAATTTATTGAACTAAAAAAAAAACTAGCAAATTCGTTGAAATGATAATGAAAGATAATCAAATAGCTCCATAAATTATGAACTTAAAAAAGCAAATAACATACAAATTCATTAAATACCCATGAAAAATAATTCAATAATTTATTGAATTAGAATTATGTTATTTGAGTAATTTTTAAAAAGTCTGACATTTTAGTAATTAGTATGAAGATTTATGTTATTTGAGACAATTTTTTTTTTTAATTTCCCTTAAGATAACGCTGTGGGTAGTTGTCCTAAGTTTGGTTCCCACCAAGTCTTATAAGGAAAAATAACTTGAAGAACTTCCCCAGCATAGTTTATCTACACACAACCACAACCTGGAGTCCTCGGGTTCAACCCCTTTCTTCCACAAACCCCATTTGAAAAACTAGTTATATCATAGCAAAGTGTAAAAGAAGAACGAGACAAGAAGTAAAAGCTGAATTAAAAGACATACATGAAATGCTGGAAATGTAAATGAACATAAAACATAGTCAAGAAACAATAATTAAAGAAGAAAGATGAAGTAGAATTCTAGAAACAACAATAAGAGATGGAATTTCATTCATTTCCTCCATAACTCCCTTGCATTTTCCTCCATACAGGGCTCTCTTTTTCTTTGTGTCTCGTAAACAGAGAGAAAGGGTGGTTCAATGATGTGAGATGTAAATAATGAGAGCAAGTAGGGTTAATTGGGGATGTAATCTGAGGAAAAAAAAAATTGGTAAAATAATCTTCACAGATTTTTATTTAGTAAAACCATCTAGTTTGACTTTTCAGACTTGAAATACGTAGTCTATGAATACGCATTTAGCCATATGGATGCCACGTCAGATGCGTAGATGATAACTACATTTTTAATGCACGAAATGCGTAGTCATGAAATACGTATATAAGATTAATTAAATTAATTAGAATGCGTAGACACTATCTACGTATTTAAGGTAATAAATACGTAGATAGTGTCTACATATTTACCTGCTGCTTTATTTTTTCCAAAATCCCTTTCGCTCTGTTCTTTCATCCTTTGTTGCAAATTTTTTTATTTTTTTGCACCTCTCTGTTTCTGTAGCTGAAGCCACACAAAAAAATTGGTTTATTTTTAGTTTTTTTCCCTTTTGATATGTAAACTTAAAAATTAAAATTTGCAAATTAATAAGAATAATGAAATTAAAAGGTGGCAAAATTTGGAATAAACAAAAGTCATAAAATCTAATATAAATAAAGTCTTTAGTAACAAAGTCACATTAAACAAAAAAAAAATTAATGACGGCCCCCAGTTCCATATCGGGGTCGTTGTCTGTTACGAGGAGGCTTATGTCGTCGATACACATGTAGTCCACTATCACCACGACCTATAACACGTGATGGTTCACCAATGTTTGTAGCATCATCCTCATGCAAGAGAGGTTCATCAGGTTCATAATGAGATGATGAACCTGGAGCAAAAGATGTAGACGATGAACTTGGATCAAAATGTTAAGAGGATGTAGGAGTAGGGATCATACACACAGGCGTGTACGGTGTAACAGAAGGAGATGGTGTGTCATGATCCCGATGAAAATGGCCAACATCGTAGTCTTCATGAACTGGAGAAGGCGGGTGTGGAGGAGGATTTCGACCTCTATTATATGTCTGTATCGGAATCTCTCCATGTTCATGTCGAATGCGATACATTTTGCTTATAGTTTCCATACACGCCATTGAAGTCTTGCATATGATTCTTCGTTGTTCCATATCATCCTCTATGATGAGACGATGATACGACTCTGACTGAAAGAAGATATAGTTTTTTTAATGAATATGAAGGCAATGAAATAAAAATAAAGAACTATTAAATAATACATACCACATAATGAAATGCCGCTCCAACCTGAGTAACGAAGCGTCTCGTGATGCGATTATAACAAGAGATGTAATGATCATCAACATCATACCCATCCTCTATGCGCTCCCCTTGTAGCAGTGTTTCTATACGTGCTCCCCACAATGCTAATTCTGATTGTAGCTCAAGGATCCAATCATGACCTTGTCGTCCACGAAGGTCAAGAGCATGCAATCGCCTATCCGTATTGCATGCTAAAGGGACATTCTGACGTAAGCCGAATTGACGCATCACACGATTAGGATAATGCCACTCGACAACGAAAACACAAAAAAGCGGACATCTCGTTGTCCACACAGCTTGACTTGACAAGCAATATGGAGGCAGAATAGACATGACATGCTGATATGGTTACCATACGATCTACAAAACAAATTGATGATAAAAGAATAAATCATATTACAAACCATAAGATAAGACCAAGTGTAAATAACGCTAAAGAATAGAATACACATCTACAAACCTCATCCTTATTAAGTCGATCTAACATGTAACGATATTGCACCAATACATGTGTTGAAGTCTCAGTGGTGCAGTTTGCCCCATTCCAACTATACAGTGAAAAGAAATAAATATTTAAAAGAAGTTATGTAATGAATTAGAATAAGTTATTAGCATAGCAGACACATACCGCACTCCTAATGGTCCCCATGCAAGATCGATATTTTTAACTCTACGGGGTGCAAGGGTAGGAAATCGATCCCATGCCCATAGTTGTAGTAAAACAAGTGACCCAGAAATATCAGCATAATCAATAACTAATGCCTTACATAGCTCTCGATAAAGCCATGCAAGGCATACCCCTCCCCAACTGTACTGACCGGCAATAGTGAACTCTATTAGCAATGGAAGATACATTAAGTGTATTGCATTTCCTGACTTATCTGGCATAATGACCCCTCCAATAAGGGTCAATATATATGCCCTAGCATACCGAAGAAGAGCCTCCTCTGATGCCTCGAAAGATAGTGGTGTGAAGTTGTTGAACACGATGCTTAACCAATTCAGGTTCAGTCGAGCACCCTTTAAATGCTCTTCGCCAGGTGTGACGCCCAAAAGGCGAATGCAAAGACCAGTCCAATTTTGATTCATGGCAATGACTAAAGCATGTCTGTCGACGGGGAGATCCAACTGTATCGTGACATCCTGAAGAGTGATAGTACACTCACCGTATGGCATGTGAAAGGTGTGTCTCCTGCCTCCAACGCTCTACAAGGGCGGTAATCAAGTGCCAATCTAGTTGAATAAATCTGACATAATACACACTATAGAACCCCGAGGCATGTAGATATGGCTCTATTCGTTTATCTATTGTTTTTGACAGACGTTGTAGTATCGCTTGTTGTCGCATACAGTGGAGGGCACCGACGTACTTATCCTCTCAAACCCTCTGCGACCTATGGTTAGGTTGAAAGTACAACACATGAGAATCTATCGGCCCCAGCATAATATTCTCCATGTCCTATAAAATAACCAAGATAATACATTTGTTAGATAATATAAGGATAGAAAGTCAATACAAACCATGATAAAGTCAGGACAAACTATGTAATAAAGTGGGTAGTCATAAAACCTAAACAACATCAGTCATAATAAAGTCTACCGTGTTCATTACAAACCATACTAAAAAGTACCGTGTTTATTACAAACCACGATAAAGTCCTAACAAACTATGTAATAAAGTCATAAAACCTAAACTACATTAGTCCTAATTGCATCAGGACATGTCCGTCAATTATGACCCTGCTTATGACAAACACCACAATGAATTTTAACCACTGGCTCTCTCTCATCCATCTCATTCCGAATCCGAGACGTACAAGGTCTTCCTGGGGGCCTTGTTAAGCTGGAATCATGATGTAACATAAGAAAGTCAGGTTCTGGCCAATAATCTGCATGAGGTATAGGCTCAAAATTGGGTGCATAATTCTCTTGATATTCTTCCATGAGGTAACACGGCTGGACATATTGCATGAAGTCCATATGACAAAATTTGCATGCGGCTATAACATGCGAACAAGGAATCCCGAAACTTTGCCACTTGTTACATGTGCATGTACCTTCATTTAGTTTCACCACTTGCGTGTTTCCACCTCGACCACTCGTTTTCGAATAGTGGTGACTACTTCAAACACGCCTTCTGCTTGATTGAAACTATTCACAGTATGCATATCAGCTCGAGCTTGCCATTCCGCAATTTTATCGAGTGCCAACCTATAATTTCTTACAAATTCAGTTTATATTAGATACATACTAAAAAGTTCATTGATGACGATGAAAGTTAGACTTATACCTCGTGTAACATTCACCTCGCATAATCGCAGCGTGTATCTCCTTTCTTCCTTCTTCGTAGTATACAACGGTTCGATAGAATGCTAATTGCAACAATCCAGTGATTGGTAATCTTCGCCCACCTCTAAGTACACCGTTTATACATTCTGCTATGTTGGAGGTAGTCTGCCCGTATCTATGACCACTATCATGAGATAAGGTCCATTGTGAAGGTCGAATGGAATCGAAAAATCGCAAACAGATAGCATTAATGTCTTTAATCTCATTCATAGAAGCATCAAACTTTCAAACCTGAAACTGTGCTTCGACTCGATAAACTAAACTCTTCAACTGTTTGTTTTTATATTTGTGGTTGAAATTGCTAGAGATATGACGTAAGCAAAATCTGTGACGTGTCATTGGTTCTGTCCAACCATTATGTGGGTCATTCACTGCACATATAATGCCCTTGTGCCTATCTGATATCAAACATATGCCTTCTCTGTCTGGAACATAATGTCGTATATTCCATAAAAACCAACCCCATGACTCACCACTTTCTTCCTCGACAATTGCAAAAGCAAGAGGAAATATGTGTCCATTTGCATCAATAGATGTTGAACACAACAACTTCCCTTTATACTTGCCCGTTAAGAAAGTTCCGTCAATTTGTATAATGGGTCTGCAATGTTTAAATCCCTCGATAACTGCACCATATGACCAGAACACCATTTCCAACCATCTTGTTATCTTGTTCTTCCATTCTTCCAAGCTTCCATTTAACTACAGTACCAGAGTTAGTCATTTTCACAATATTCATCCATTTTGGCAACAACTTATACGATTCCTCCCAATTCCCATACAACATATCTTGGGCTTTTCTTTTTCCATCTCATACCTTCCAATAATGTACTTTATACCCGTACATTGAGTGCAAGAATTCTTGTAATGAAACAATCTTAAGAGTTGGGTCATTCTTTAACATCTGTTTCACTTCATTAGCAATAAAATTCGCGTCGAGTTGCTCATGATCCTGTGAGAAACTTTGAAATATGCATGTGTGCACACCATTATAGTGTGTTATTTCCCACTTCCCGTGTGACTTTTGAGGACATGCACAGTCTCCATTCACACCCTTGTCCATATTGCTTACATTGAACAACCCATAAATTTTTGTTCGACTGCGCAATGGCAAAATGATGATGTCCAAGTATAGCATGTCTCTTTACAATATTTTTAACATCACGTTTGGAAGGGTAAACTTTTCCCTTGCACAATTCTTCATATCTCCCATGTCTTCCTACTCCATATTCACTACCTAAAGAAGACATTGAATTAATAAATTCCATGTCTAGTTCATGCATGATCTGTGATTGAACCTCATGTAAACATCCATCGCCCCTTAATGTATCACTATCTTCTTCATCAGTAAGCATGTCTATTTCGACATCTTCATCATTCGATGCCAAAATAGATGTGAAACGCCTAAATGGTACATTAAACCTTGTTTCCACCGTTTCTTGAGGGTCAATATTTTCACCCTCTTCTCTTTCGACATCATCATGTTCTTCTACCTCCCCGGTTTCTACATCCTCTTCATCTCCCTCTACATCCTCTTCATCTCCTTCTACATTCTCAGAAGTACCTACACCTGACTCTCACAACTTGGTTCCAATATAAATATTTCTACAATGGAGGGTGGAGGAGGTGAGAAACGCATCATAAATGTGAGATCCTCCTCGCAACTAAGCAATACGGGCACATACCATTCATCTCTTGGATTATTCTTAACACCATGTCTATAAACAATTTTCAACCCGGGTAAATTTCTATCTAAAACGAGTCGATTGTATAACTTGTCAATAAATTCATCATATCTAATACTACTTCGAACATTCAACATACAACTAGCCGGTTTATCATATTCAATCCCATTTGTTCCATCTACTATCTCTCCATCCACATAACACAAAATTGGAACTAATCTATCACCCATTTAATCAATCAGGCTGAAAATATAAACAACCTAATTTTAGTTTATGAAAAACACATTATTATAACCCAAACATTCCAACCCAAAATCATTTTTCAAATCATTTTTTTAAAATAAGTAGTCACATGACTAAATCAGTACATATACTTACAATTATTGCCAATAATCACTCAACTGTCGCTGAGAAATCGATCAAATAGCCGGAAATTGGAGAAAGTTTTTCCTAAATATAGAGAGAAATATGAGTTCATTATGCATAAATCAAACATACATTGTAGCAAAAATGAATACTTTGTTAATTTATTGCTAAAACTAACCTTAATCGCCGGAAATTTGAAGGAGAATGCTTGAGAAATCGCCAAATCGCCACTGCCCTATTTTCTTCTCTTTTCTTGGTGAACTGATGCCTCTGTCTCTGTGCTTTGTTTTCCCTTAAATGCGTAGTCAAGGACTACGTTTTCATTTTAAAAAGATGCGTAGTCCCTGACTACATATTCTATTAACATTAATAAAGATACACACGTCTCATTACCTAGCCACGTCATCCGCCACGATGGATACGTATTCCTTCATGAGTACGTATTTTAATGTTGACCAGTCAAAAAGAGATGGTTTTACTAAATAAAAATCTGTGAAGATTATTTTACCAATTTTCTTTTTTATTTTTCATATTACATCCTCAATTAGCCCAGAGCAAGTAGGTCAAAAAAGAGAGACAGAGAGGTTTATATGAAAGATATATAAATAGTGAGAGAGAAAGTCGGTGAAAAGTGATTGTAGTGAATTATAGAAAAATAATTAGTTTCGAATATATTACAAAAATGGATATTTAATGCCTTACCGTGCTTAATTAATTTTTTCCATGTCTGATTTTCCCCGATTTTTGTATATATTGATTTTTCTCTCTTTTTTAAAGAACATAATCATTAATTTTAGTAATTTATTTCAAATTCTCTTTTTTATTTCATATGTCTCAAATATTTCCCTCTCACAAATTGTACCCTAATTTTCAAACTTCTAATAAAACTTATGTTTCTTTTTCTTCTTCCTCCACAAAACCACACTAGTTTCAGCGAGCACAAGTGCTAGAAGAAATCCCCAATATAGTGTTATAAATCAAATTTTCCATTGATTTCATTGCTACAATGAGCAGGGCGGCTCAAGCTTCTCCGAGGCCTTAGACAAAATTTAAAATGAGGCCTTAGGCAAAATTTAAAATGTGGCCTTTTATTTTTTTTCTCTTTAAATAAATTTAAAATGAAATAATGTCTTATATAAATCTTATTTTTTAGGTGCAATTTTTAATTAAAATTTTAATAAATCAATTATACAAAGAGTAGTAGAAACATGTCTAGAATTGTTATCTTTAGAAAAACTTATGTCACTTTCTCTAATTGGACATTTTTATGTTAGTAAATATCTTAATTTAGAATAAATATTTTCCCATCTTCCTAATCATATATATTATAACCATAATGCATAGAACAAAAATTAGAATCACCATCAAAATGATTTGTTGTTTTCATTTATTTAGACTAGTTAGAATTTACATGCGTGGCACGTAATCAGTGAATTTTCAATTTAATTTTTTATTGTTTTATACATAATAAAATCGTTGACAATTAGTATTAAATATTACTCAATACTGAAAATAAAAGAAAAAACAATAAAAAGTTAATATGTTTTTTATAATTATACAAATTATTGGTTTTTTCAACCTACGTTATTGTTTGTTCAAGTTATGTTTTTTATGAAAGAAAAGAATGATAAATTATATAAATTCACGGTTTTTTCGTGTAAATTAACTTAATTTATAACTCACAATAATTAATACAATTTATTTATAGTACATATTTCAATGTTTCACATTAAAGATTAAATTAAAATAAATAACAAAATGAAAAGTTTTATTTTAAAATTGAATAAATTCTTTAAACTTTAAAATAATAATTAATAGATATAACTAAAATATATATAATTAAATAATTATATTTTATGTAATTATATTTAATATTGGAAATTTTACTACATATTAAATTGGGGTTATATCACCCGTGTTGCATGGTCTATATTGTATGTTTTAAATATGTGTTTTTTTCAATTTATTAATTTTGTAAGAATTAATTTATGTTTTAATATGCTTTTTTTCTCTACTAAACATTGTCATTGGGAACAAAATCGATTTCTTCAATAATACTCTTTACGACTTAAATTTGTGATGGTGTGAAATTTCTATCATTTTCATTGATTTTTTTTAAAAAGATAAATTATAATAAGCAGAATAACAATATCTGAGGTTGTTAAAAAAAGTATAAAAATAAAGGTCTCGATTTTGTTTTATGAAAAAAAAATCTTATTTTGGAGTAACATTTTTTTTATACATTGGAGTAATATTGATTAATCTTACTTGAATAAAAAAAAACAAATACACGATTACAAAGGCACTTATCACATACCTCATTCCCTCACCTTGTTGCACTCACGAATGCCGACTTCTTTCTCTATTCAGTTTTTTTTTGTCTTCAATGTAATCATCTCCTTCATCTCTATTCTCTACCATCTCAATCCATCAATTCAATTTCCAACCCTTCATTTCTCGGGTCTCTTGTCAGGTAAACTCCTACTATATAGACCGTTATTGCTAAGGTCAAACAATCAATGGTTCTTCTTGCTTCCAAAGAAATCTTCTTACTCTCCAACTCCATTGTCCCTTCTTTATCTTGTTTTTCACTTCCTCTACATAACAACTTGATTCCTTAATTTACCTCCTCTCTCCTCCTTTCATATTTATAGAGAAAAACACCTATAGATTCATGAATTTGTGATACCAAAAACTTGAATGGAATTAATTAACATTGATAAGATTAAAATCCTAAGTAAATATAGATACATGGAAAATAACCCTTATGCACTTCCCAATAAATTGAGTTTTACATTCATGAATTAAAATAAATAGATCATTTAATAAAAATCAAATAAAACTTATACTTTAAAATTATATAATTAAAATTGAATTTAATAATTAAATAAGGGGCAAAAGGGGAATTCAAAAGTTTCTTCCCTTCAGCCCCTTTTAGAGTTAATATAGATAAATTGAGTTTTACATTCATAAATTAAAATAAATAGATCATTTAATAAAAATCAAATAAAACTTATACTTTAAAATTATATAATTAAAATTGAATTTAATAATTAAATAAGGGGCAAAAGGGGAATTCAAAAGTTTATCCCCTTAAGCCCCTTTTAGAGGTAGTATAGATATATTCTTGTTATTCTTACGCAATTTCATCAAATTTTCCAATTTCAACTTTATTTTCATCCCCCCCCCCCTCTCCTTTTCTTTTACCTCATTTCTTGATTCTATTCTATCATTATTTTTGTTACTTTTACTACTCATAACAAATTTATGAAGAAAATCTTTTGAGACTGAATCAATTTCTCTCTCTCGCTTTCTCCAAAAAAAAATTCGATTCATATTTTCTAGTACATATTAAACATCAATATTAAAGGACAAAATGAAAAGAGAAGTGAATCATAAACAATATTGTATTGAATAATATATGCTAAAAAATTTGCACAAAAGCCTGAACTTTTAAAATCACCAAAACTAATAGCTACTTTAGAAAGGAGTAGAGAACGAGAAGTCTTGAGTTTCTTTGAGTGTTAAAAAAAATACCGAGATTTCTTTGTTAATAGAACTCTCAATTTGTAATTGTGGTTTAGTTGTGTGAATTGCAAGATGAATAGAGAAATGAATGAGAAGATGAAAAGCTTCAATAAATAAGGTTTCAATTTTCCAAATGAGTAGCTAATTAATGTTTACATTTAATGTGAGTAGTTAAGGTGAAAATTCATAAATTGGAATTCATCTTGTAAATTGTGAATTGTCAAGTAATAGTAGGCCTATTTATATACGTCTTTAATGTTATTCTTTTCTTTTCCAAAAGGCCTTTAATATTGTTAGTAGAAAGAGTTTGATACTATTTAAATATTTTATATTATGAAATTATATAACAATTTAAAATTATCATAAATATTAATATATGTGTATTATATATATCTAAAAAAATAGGGCCTTAGGTGATCTCCTATTTCGCATATAGCTTGAGCCGACCCTGACAATGAGAAGTGGAATGATGAATTCTATCCCAACTTCTGACCTTAAAGGATGGCCTCAAGACTCGAGCACGTGATCGTTATTGGAGCTACCAATAGACCCAACAACATTGACACAACTTTGAGGAGATTTGGAAGATTTCATCGAGAAATTGATAGTTGGTGTTTTCATATCTGTAATAAAAATTACACCCCAATATTTTTGTAACCATTATTGAAAGGGTAAATTACAAATAACACCCTTGTGGCTTCAGTCAAATTTGTGAAAACTCCATATAGTATGAAAATGACAAATCACACCCCTCTAGTTCAAAATTATGACAATAAGACCACGTTGTAAACTTTCTTTTAATCATAACTTCTTCGTTTAAACTCCGATTTGAATGATTCAAGATGTTTTGAAATTCTCATTTCGAGCTCTACGTTACGGCCATTTCAAAACTTCAAAATCGTAATAAATAAAAGAGTTTATTATCATCAAAATATTATGTATGATTAAAGCCATTAACCCCTTTGTTTACTGATGATTTAAAAATTTTCAAGTGGCCATAACATAGAGCTCGAAATGAGGATTCTAAAACATCTTAAATCATTTAAATCGAAGTTCAAACAAAGAAATTATGGCTAAAAAAAGTTTACAACGTTGGAGGGGAGGGTCTTATTGACATAATTTGAAATCATAGATGTGTGATTTGCCATCTTCCAAGGGCTATTCACGAATTTGACCGAAACCACAAGGATTATTGAAAATAGCCCTTGTTTTTAAATATTTATTTTTTAATTAAATAATTTAAGAAGAGTAGAAAAGTAAAATGAATCAGACGACCCACTACAAACATTCAATAAAAAAATGGGGCCACAAATACATAAATGAATATTCTTGAAATATTAGAAATATTGAAATAAATTGGCTATTTTTTTTAAACAATAGTGAAAAAAATAGTATCTATGATAATTTCTCAGTCATCTTAGCAGCTCAGCACAGATAGGAGCAATTTGAGCGAGCTGGAGAATGTAGGCTTTGTTTGGCATTGATTTAAGACAGCTTATTAGAAAATTTAAACTGTTTTGAGTGTTTGGTTAAAGAAAATTTCATAGATTTTAAAAAAATCTTATCATATAACTGCCAGATTTTAGAATCAGTAGATATCTGCTTTTGCTTTTCAAAAGCAACTCCCTAAAATTTCTCCCCACTAACTACATTGAAAATCCTAAATCTATTTTATAAATCTAAAAAAAGTTTGTACACTAAATTTATGCATAATTTATCTTTAAATTAATATAAATCAAAATTGATTTGTAATAAACTTTGATCAATATTTTTATGCAAACATATATATTAGATCTTAAATAAAATTTAAAAAATAATCAATAGTTGTAATAATTTTATAATTTTAAGAATAAATAAACATTTTTATCAAATAGATAATATTTTGCTTAAAAAAATTAGATTGATAATATTTATTTTGTTTCTTTATGTTTTCTTATATAGTTTTTTATTTTTATGTTTTTATGAATTATTGTGATTAAATTAATATAACTTATACTTAGCTTATGATTAAAATCAAATATTTATTGATTTTATTTTAAAATCATAATTAATACACATTTGATTTTAAATTAAAATTTTAAGAAATATAAGGTTCATAATAATAATAATAACGACATTATAAAATAGTTAATTATTCTTTAAATCAATTTACTAAACATTATTTAGATATCATTATCTCACAGTATTTTTAGAATTTGAATTTACCAAACACTAATTTTTTACATAAGCTGAATTTACCAAACACTAATTTGATTCATGAAACAGCTGATTTTTTCTACAGCACAGTTGACAGTAATTATTTCAAAAGCTACAGCAATACCAAACTAGCCCGTAGTCAGTTAGGGGAAAGTGATTTATGACGTCTGAAAGGCCATGACTTTTCACGTCCAATTGGAGTGTAAATTGTAATTCTTTTTGTAAATTGTAATTCTTTAATAATAAACCGGACTTTTCATTGATGTAGGAAAGAACCCAAAAGGCCAACCTAACTATTACAAAAAGGCATTCCAGCTGGCAAGCTATAACTGAAAGATAATAGTTACAAAAAGAATTACAATTTACACTCCAATTGGAGGCATGCAGAACATAATCCTCCCAAATTTCACCCCAAGATTTGTGAATATTTACAAAATTCTCCTATTCTACTCGAGCCAAATGTTCCACAAAAATCCTCCTTTCGAGCTAGTTTTTAAAAACCTGAGCAGAAGCATATTAAAGTACATTATGGTTAGTATTTAATACTTATCTGAATATCATAGTTAACAAGAATTTCAAGCACAAAACATGTGAGTGCCCTAAATCTTGCAGACAATTTTTAAAATACAAAGAAAACAATGCAGGAAGTTGTATAAAATATCATTTCAGAGTTCGACAAAGAGACTCGAGTACTAAAGAAATATCAATCAACTCATGTGCTGAATGAATATGGATGTGTATGCGTAATGAAGTATGGAATACATATTACAATGTGGAAAGCATTGCATGTATGTAAGACAAGGAAATATGTGAAAAGAATAACAAATGAAAGAATAATCCATAGGAAAGAGAATCAAAAGAACTCAATTTTATACCTGCTGTTCCGATTTAAGAATGAAAGCGAGATCAATAAGACAATTGATTGCGACTGCGACCAATAAGACAATCACTCATTCATCAGTTCCAGGATAGTATCTCTTGCCTCATTCAGAGTGTTTGTACAATAAACATCATTCACCCATATATGATGTGGCTGTACCAACTCTGATTCAATCACATGTCCCTTTAACAAACTTTGAACAGCATCTGAATCCTCCAATCGACTACCAACAATGGTCTGCCAAAATGCAATATGTACAGTATTATACAAAATTTGTCTCAGTAAAGATATTTTACCACATCAATGTAATCAAAAATCTTTTACGTTCATGGAGCAATGCAATGGATATAAACTCACCCAAACGGCACCAAAGCACGCATTGACTAATATAAGCTTGATGAGGTCCTCATCAGCGCTGCTGAGAGCATCATCTGAACTAAAAGAAATATTGAGGTCTTGATAAGAATCAAATATTGACCCACAACTTCTCACAATGATTCTACCCCGGTTCTTCAGAACTCTCTCGAGATGATAGCTTGCAGTGGTATGGGAGTTATGAACCATCCGCTTTAGCGTCCAGTCCACATTGGCAGCAAAAGTTAAAGGTGGAAGTGGATCATGCAGCCGTAACAAGGTTGCTGCTTTTTCACCACTTGTCCAGCAGTTGCTTTTGGATGAACCATCATCTGTGAATAAAAATAGTAGATTATAAACTAAAGATTTACGAGGGGTAGTAAAATCTACTATTTTTTAACAGTGAGCAGTTTCACCAGAATGAGAACCACCGGCACCATTACATGAAATTGATATTCTCTAAAGAGAGTGGAACTTACCCAACATGAAGCCAGCAAGAGGAATACTTACAAGAGGTTGCCTGTGGGGAATTTCAAATTGCAAATTGCCATGATCAGTATACTTCTCCAGGACTAGGATATTTATAGCAACAACCTTTAACAAAGTTCCACATGTTAGCTCCAAAAAAGCAGACCGCATAGTTTTTGGGATAAAAAGACAATAGTTTAACAGCAAGGATCTGGTACATAAATATTAGTGGAAAGAGTGCAATTCTAAAGAAACAAGTCACGAGAAATTGGGTGCACCCTTACTCTGCAACGGAACTTCATTGACTTGCAGTGTGAGTATATCATTTCAGAAAATAGTTGCAAAGAAATAGTTTCCAAGGATGGAGTGGAATCATGACCCATCTCAGAAAGTGAATATTTAAATTCTCCGAAAGAGTTTATCTCTATGAAAGATAATGGAGCCAACATCATTCCGCATAGATCCCTGCAAAACCAAGAAATGACTATCATGTTTAAGAAACACAACAAAGAAACCACAATAATCCCAAGGTAGAGAAAAGAAGATAGAGCCAGTTTATTGAAACACAAGCACAATGTAGAAGAGAAACATATCACAACATTCTCACTCCCAACACCCACCAAAAAGAAAAGGAGAAGACCACAGAATTCACAAACCATAATAACCATCCAGAGACTAGTTGCTATGGTATGTATGAATGAAAGAGAAATAAAAGACTATAGATTTCATACAGGCATAGAAAACAAGTTCTAAATGACTTTGCAAGAGGTCATTTGAACACTAAAGAATTGTCACCCTGTTACATCAAAAATAAGATGCTTGAATGGGAAAGATAGGAGAGACAAAGAGGGTTTTATGCATCTGAATCTTGTAGTTGCAGAGAGAGGGTTATAAACATGCAGAAGTTCAGGACCACAGAGTAGATCTCAGATGACGATAATGAAATCTCCTTCACCACCTAAAAGAATCTTCAGTAGTGATGCAATAAATATCTCCTGATGAAATACTATTATTACTAACAGCAACAGAAGACTGATAAAACTAAGACCAAAAGCCTTCGACCCCTCCCGCTCAAAAAAAAAAAACCAAAAACTTTAACAGCCACTTCAATATTAGAAAGTAACAAATTATTTGTCCAAAGGGCCAAAAAGAAAAACAAGTGCATTTCCAGGATATTTTTTCATAAAAGATGAAGTAGTCAGAAGACATTTTCACATTATGAATCAGATGAGAATAAATTGCATACCCCAATTCTAAAACTCGATGGAAAGTTGCATTTACACCGGGTCCAAATCCAACAGGAAAAGTATAATTTTTCAGCGAACCAAATATTTTCACCTAGAAATTCACAACCAAACAACATTTGGCATAAAATTTTAGATTTCAAAGTATATTTGACAACAGAAAAGAAAAGAAAACACATTGTAGTGAGAATTTACAATGTGGTCATCCACCAGAAGATGAATACACAAACTCCTTTTTCCTCCCAGAAAGAATCTACACAGGCTACCATCTTCAATGCGCTGACATTTGAAATCAGAATCAATGCAACTATGTCCAACATTATGAACTGCAACCACATAACCATGGAGAGTTGATAAATTTCCCTCTGGAAACAGACATTCAGATGGACGAAGCACAGAGGTTTGCATAACCGAAGACGTTGCATTCCTACCACATGGAGACATATTGCCAATCACTTTAGGTTTTAAAGCCGGTTTGATCAACCGTTTCTCCTGTTTTTGAGAGTCCAACACCAAAAGATTTTTTGCATTTTCAGGAAGATGAAGATAAATATTTGAAAAGGTTCCCTGACGTACGTCAATCTGATCTCCTGAAACCTCTCCAATATCACTGATAGAAAAGTCATCTGACTGACTATGGTTTGATACAATACTGTGGAGGAGATCATCATCAAAAGTGAATGAGATGCCCCATAAATGAGTACTTGAAGTTATGAAAAATTTGTGGCCATTGACACAATTGGATTCCTTGATGTTGCATAAAGGATGTTCTCTATGATGCTTTGTGATGTAGTAGTTGCCAATCTGCAGAAACTGAAATATTGATGGAATTATATTATTGCATTTACCATAACAGAGAGTAAAAGGCACAATATTTGTCCCTGGATGAGGAGATAACCATCAAATGTAGTGCAGTAATAACACAGACCTGATACTTTAAAATGCTTTCAGGCTCAAACTCTAACAATACCCTTTGAGCGCTTGATATGGTATCATCACCACTACTTGATTTGCTTCTTGTGTTGAATAAGAAACCTAACAGATCTTGGCTACCATGCTTTGGACTCCTAACAGTAGCCAAACAAGAAATTCTATGATAGCTCAAGTTGCAAAATTTTTGTTCCTCAGTAGATCCCTTGTAATTATCAAAAGAAACATTAAACCCACAGCTAGAAACACCAATATCATACACTTTATCTGCATCCTTTACCCTCCATGATGAATGATCAGTTTTAAGTCTCTTATCAGCATGTTTCTGACAATTGGCAGAATCTTCCATTGGCTGCTTCATTGAAGGCTTTCTAAGATGCCTTTTATCTCGTCCAGTAAGAAATAAATTCCACGAATAGATTACCGCTTCAACATACATGTGTGATGTGCTTGGCACCAATTGTTTGCTTTGAAACTAGGAAGATGCACAAAGATACAATTACAAAGTGAGATGTGATTTTTTCTATGAACAATTAAAGCTGCAACTGATTTTACTAGTCTTCATTTTACTATTTTTCTTACTGTGGTTAGTCTTGTCCATACCATACAGACGATTAGTTATAAAAACATTGACAGAATACAAGCAGAAAATGCATATTAGACTCTACCTTTTGTAATATGGGAAACTTGTGTGTTATTTGTAGCAGATGATATGTTCCACTATTGAGCATCTCAAAATCATACCCATGGTCAATGCAAGAATATATGGGTAGATTCCTGCAGGTGGCATTTCTAAAATGGAAATAAACATAAATTGTGACTTTAAGATCTCTTTCCAATGAGTTACTATGGAAAAAATTTCGGCACGAGAATGATTGGTTGGCCAAATACTTTTCCATTTGAGGAATGCCTTCAATGACTACACTATATTTTGTAACCTGAAAGACAGAAGACAAAGGTGACTGCAAAAGAGCTGATATCATCATTTAGGGGTGATTCATGACAATCACCAAACTACAGGCAGCTAATAACTAAAAAGAGAATGCTGAAACCAAGCACAAGATTTACCTCATATATGCCATTGGTATTCCAAGTAGACGGAAGGTCTGGTACCATAACATCAATGCCACCACTTACATCAACCAACTGCAATCTTCCAGAAGGTGTAGAAATCTGGGTAACTACTGGTTATTAGAAAAGCTGAAGTTCATAATCTCACTTAAACTATATTTAGTAGGACAGTATGCATGAAAGAAAATTTAATCAGAAGGAAAATTATCGCTATTAGGATTTCAAACCATAATAATATGCATAAAGAGGCATTGATACCTAACTGGGGACTAAACAATGAAGAACAGAAATATATAATCGAGATTTGCCTTTGGGAATTGAGATACAAATAATCATGATTATTTACTGACCTTCAGACTTCCAAACAAAACAAAGCCTATATCTTCACTTCGATAAATTTTCCTTGTTGTCTGACGAAAATATCTCCCTTCACAAGAGACAAATCTGCAGTGGTCAAGCTTGCTGTATTTGCACGTTATATCTTTTTCACTTTTCAATTGTATTGTTTGCATCCATTTAACATGACAATAGAAAATTAAGATAGATATAGGGGCAACCTGAAACAAATGCAGAGAGGAGGCAGGAAATATAATCAGATTTGATCCTAAAGATGAACCAACTCACATGAGTAAATAAAGATGTATTGACCCTAAACCTACACATTTAAAGTTAATGTTGCATGGTTCACCACCACAGCCACCTGAATCATGCTCATACAGTTTCATCATTGCTCCATGCTGCCAGTAAAAACAAAGAATAGAGAATGACATCAAAGTATCACAAAATCAAAGTTGTATTCAGAAAATCATTATTGAACAAAAAAAGTAATCAGCATACCTGATATCGAAAAACAGACAAAGGTAAATGCGACTTAGCATACATTTGAACTAATCCTTCCTTCCGATGACACCTTGCACCAACAAAATCAGCTGCTCAGAAAATTATATAATAACGTAAAAGGTTGGAGCGTGAAGCCTCCCTTTGAAAGAAAGGTTCAAAGAAAATTTTGCTCTGTGAATCTAGTGAAGGAAGATTACATGTTTAGATCCCAATATCTCCTTTTCAGATAAAACGCCAGCAAACATTTTCCGGAAAGATGAAATAAGGAGCAATACCCTGAGACAAATCAGCTAATCAAGTAAGTCAGCAAGACACTAATCAACGTGTTCCTAGGCCATATAGGAAAAATAATAATAATAATAATAATAATAATAATAATAATAATAATAAACTGAAGAGCTGAGTACCATAGTCTTGCAGAAAATGGCAAGGTCTCGATTAACTTCCCCAACATAGACCTTGACTGTGAAATGACGTGACACCTGCAGTAATTTCATGATTCCGATGAATAAGAACATCCAAATGGAACACAATTTCAAGTAACAATTACTGAGATTAAACAAATTGTGATTGCAAGAAATTAATAGTAGGAAAAACATAAGAAAAGAAGGTTAATGCGAAAAACTAAGGCCAAGGGTAGATAAGACTTAGGAGAACAAATTATCATCATTAATTTCCAAATTTGATGAAAGATGTCATCAGTAACTTAAAAAAATTACTCACTCAGTTACCAATGGAGAAAATAGCTGCACAGAGATGCTAGTCTTGACGCAGGCCCCAAGTATAAGCAGTTTTGCCCAAGGAAATCTTGAATTCACAAAATGGACATTTCGCACAGAAACCTAAAAAGGGGGTAACAGAATTAAGAAAAAACACTTCTAATAAAATAACATATTCCTCCAAATTGAAGGTTAAATATGACTCACAATGGCGCCCACCCTAACACTATGCGGTGGAGAAAGCAGTTGATCGGTTAACAAAAGCCAGACCTCATTGTCAAGCTCAAGAAGCATTCCTTGCATATATACTCCTTTTACTACACCACTGTATGAACCACATTCTCCCTTCCCCTTGATAGCAATTTTCTTCCGTGGAAGCCGTATACGAGATAAACCAGATAGTTGCATTGAGGATTTCTCCGAGCTTACATACATCAAACAAGGTTCAGCCTTACCAATAGAGATCATCTTTTTTTTCAATCCCCAAAATGTAATAACCCTTCCCACGTATTTAGGTAATACAGGATGCCAATACGATGCAGACCCACAAAGATACGCAATCTTCAAATTGGCAAACGAATGAGTATCATCATCAAGTACTGCTATTGAACCCCTAGAAGAACTAGAAGTACATAATTTACACTCACAAACCATAATTTGAACCATAAATCCTTGAAGATTTTTCGGATGAGCAGAAGAATCTAGGTGCTTATCACCCTGCAAATTTCTATGACCTACACTACACGGAACGATAGTAACAGGGCCGACACACTCTAATACACCGTGAACACAATACCTAGCCTTCAAATCACCATCAGACAAAGAGACAGTACCCGAATCCAAAAAAACTGGATCTTGATCAACATGAGAGCATGGAGGAAGGGATTCAAAGAAACCCCATTTGATAATTTCCAAAAAGCCACCACCATTTCTCAACGGAATGAAATTCCAAGAGAAGACACGAATTCTCTTTCCCAACATACGAATAATATCTAAATCAAGAATGTCACAGCAAATGGTAGCGGAAGCATCAGAGAACTGAAAGCAGCAATTGTCGTTGGGACATCGACAAGAAGAAGACGGTAGATTAAGGGTTCCAATGATGATGGATGGGTGGTTTAAAGGAGTGAGAATTTTAGGGTTAGGACTTGATTCTGAGATAGAGGAGGAAGTATGGGTAGGGTTTGAATTGAATGATTGAACAAGGATTGGATTGAAGGGAAGAGGAGACTGATGGAGATTGAATGTTCCAGTTAGAGGAAGACCGCGTTTGATTAGCTCTGCAATACTGAGGATAGTAACATCCTCCATTTTCAGGATGAACAAGAACTGAAGAAGATGAAGAGGGCGGGAAAACTATGAAGAGTCTTTTAAAGGTACTAGCGTGCGTCAGCGCTTGTCTTCACGCTCGCAAGTCGCAACGTGGTCGATCGAACGACTTTAGAAAATTCTGATTTCCTTTTTATTTTAAATCCGAAATATATATAGGGGTAAAATACCATTTTGGTCCCTGAATTTTCACTCCGGTTTCGTTTTCGTCCCTGAACTTTCAAAAATGATCAATTTCGTCCCTGGACTTTCCAAATCGTTTCATTTTCGTCCTTCCGTCCGTTTTTCCGTCTGAGACACTAACAGAAGCTGACGTGGCGTTTATTAAATGACGTGGCAGAATGACTTGGTAAATTTTAAATGATGTGGCATTTTTTATTCTTTTCCTCTCTTAATCTCCCCTCAAAGCAAACCCTAACTTTAATCTCTTTTCATTCTTCAACTGAAGCAGCCGCCGCCCCAACTTCCTCTCTCACCTTCATCTTCTTCATCTGATCTCACCTTCAATTTTACTGATTCAATCAAACTCTCTGCTACTTCCCCCCATCTTTTTCTTCTCCTTCTATTTCTTTCCATTTATTTTCAATTCTTCTTCTCATCTCCTCGTCTTCCAGTTCTTATCTTTTTCTTCCTTTTCCCTTTTGTAGATCGTTTCCACATATCAGAGTTTTCACATGTGGGTTTTTTAGATCTAGATTTTCATATATTGGATTTCACATATTTGTGCTTCTTCTTTTCATTCCATAGATCTGGGTTGATTTTTGCTGGTTTGGGTTTTCGTAAATGGGTTCTTGCAGATCTGGGATTTTTAATTTTGTAGATAAGGAATTTCGTTTTCGTAGATCTGGGTTTGTACAAATTTGGTTCAAATTTTTAATTTTGTATAAGGGGTTTCGTTTTCATAGATCTGGGTTCGTACAAATTTTGTTCCAAGGAGAATTTTTTTTTTTTTTAACAGATCCGTGTTTGAGCTTGAATGAATCTGAGATGTTGAATGAAATCTTGTTCTCCCTATGAATGAACATTGATGATAAAGAAGAAACAATAATTTTTTTTAAAAAAATTTGAGTTAAAGATTGATGATGAAGAACAAACACGCTACAAATCCAAGCTTAACAAATTAATATATTTTTTTTCCAGATAGCCACAAAACTCATTTTTTTCCTGATTCAAGATTGTTTGAAGTTAATCAAAATTTAATTTTGTTTAATATGTGTTCTGGATATCAATAAAAAAAGAAGCAAAATGAAAATTTGATTAACATCTCCGGTGAAAACCCATCTCTGATACCCAGAACTTGTCGTCGGTGAGAAAAAAACCATCTCCGGCGAAAACTCAAAATGACGAAGGTTGTGAGGAAGAGAGAAATAAATTGGAGAGAAAAAGAGATTATTAATAATAAAAAAACACATAATAATGAAATATAATATAATAGTAATAAAAAATGCCACATCATTTAAATTTTACCAAGTCATTCTGCCACGTCATTTAATAAACACCACGTCAGCTTCTGTTAGTGTCTCAAACGGAAAAACGGACGGAAGGACAAAAATGAAACGATTTGGAAAGTTCAGGGACGAAATTGATCATTTTTTAAAGTTCAAGGACGAAAACGAAACCGAAGTGAAAGTTCAGGGACCAAAATGGTATTTTACCCTATATATAGAGTGAAAAATCAAAGTAGTAACATTTTGGATCCAAAATAACCACATTTTTTTAAAAAAGTTTTAGGTAGCCACGTTACTATTTAATTTTTAATATACCAATTTTACCCTTTTCGTATGGCAGGTATAGTCTGACACCTCTGATACGTATAATACGTGTAGTCTGACATTTCTGACATTTTTTATTTTCCAAGGTAATTTTTCTTTCACAATGCAATTTTTCTTTCATTTGCAGATTACGTATAGTACGTAATCTGCAAATGAAAAACGAAAAAGTGTTAATTACATAATACTTAATATAAAAAAAATACTTAATATGCAAAAAAGAACAAAAAGAAATGTATATTATATTACGTATATTACAGAATGTACATCAACCACTCATCATTTCGTATATAGCATGTGTTGTAAAATATACATTTAGTAAAATAATATAATAAACTAAAGAAAAATACATGGTTATGTATATCACTTATATTACGAAATATATATTTTAAACAGATCACAAAAAAGTGTATATTACGTATATTACAGACTGTATATTAAGCAAACAGAAGCAGAACGAACAACAAAAACGGTTATGTATATTGCGTATATTACAAAAAAAGTTACATTTAGAGAAACACTACCTTGAAAGATAAACATAAAAAAACGTATATTGCATATATTACATGTATCACAAAAAACACTATTAAGAAATTACGTATATTACATGAAACAACAAAGAACAAAAATGAGAAAAAAAAAATATCTTTCGTCAAATCCATGTTTATTTTGGTTTATATATTTGATATTCGGAACAAAAAACGGTGAAAAATATTTATGAAAAAACGAGAACGAGAAGAAATTAAGGAGAGAGATAGTAAATTAAAAAAGTGCGGGAAATTTGTGAAATGAACCTTTGTAGAAGATAAAAATGGTAAATTTTTGAAAAAGAATGAGAGAATCAATGGAAGTTTGAAAGAAAATTATAGAGAATGAATAAACAAATGAGGGAGAGAGGGAATAAGAAATGAGAGAAAAATTAAAAAAAAAAAGTGGGAGAGAGAGAGAAAATCTAATATATATAGAAGAAAAAGGGGGGGGGGGGAGAATGGGAGGGAAAATATTTTTAAAATAAATATGAAATTTAGAGAGAGAGGGGGGAGAGAGATTGTTAATATTTAAAAAAAACAAAAGAAAAAAAATAAAAGAATGGACGGTAAGTGAAGGAGGAGAGAGAGGAGAGAGAATGGATTTGATATTAAGGGCATTTCTGTCTTTTTACATTTAGAGGTGGCTAAAAAAATGAAATAAAAATCATGGCTACTAGGAAAAAGGTGCACTCAAATGTGGCAATTTTGATATTTTTACTCATATATATATATATATATATATATATATATATATATATATATAATAAAAATATGTTAATATCAACTTTTCCTTCCCCATTTTCCTTATAGCCACCTTTTTTCAAACATCTCTTAATAGTCACATCTCAATGTAAAAAGACATAAACACCCTTCATGTCAATATCATCCTCTCTCTCTTCTCCTTCCCTTACTGTCCATTCCTTTTTTTTTTAAGTATTAACATAACTCTCTCTACTTTTCATAATTATTTTTAAAAATATTTTCCCTCCCATTTCCACCCTCCTTTTCTTCTATATATTCTCTCCCTTTCTCCCTCATTTCTTTATTCATTCTCTATCATTTTCTTTCAAACCTCCATTGATTCTCTCATTCTTTTTCTTTCTTTTAAAAAAATCCACCATTTTTATCTTTTACAAATGTTCGTCTCACAAATTTCCTACACTTTTTTAATTTACTATATCTCTCCTTAATTTCATCTCATTCTCGTTTATTTCATAAATATTTTTCACCGTTTTTGTTCTGAATCTCGAAGATCTAAACCAAAAATAGCATGGATTTAACGAAAGGTATTTTTTTTTCTCATTTATGCCCTTTGTTGTTTTATGTAAAATATGTAATTTCTAAATAATGTTTTCCATGATACATATAATATATGCAATATGCATTTTTTGTTTGTTTAATCTTTCAAGGTGGTGTTCTCAAAATGCAGTTTTTTTTGTAATATACATAATTGTGTTTGTTGCTCGTTTTGCTTCTGTTTGCTTAATATACAGTCTGTAATATACGTAATATATACCTTTTTGTGGTTTGTTTAAATATATATTTTGTAATATACGTGATATATATAACCATGTGTTTTTCTTCAGTTTACTATATTGTTTTACTAAATGTATATTCTGTAATACACGCGATATACGAAATGACGAGTGGTTGATGTACACCCCCCTCCCTTTCTTTTATGTTCATTTTGTAATATATGTAATATAATATACATCTCTTTTTGTTTTGTTTGCATATTTAGGTTTTTTTTTGTACATTAAGTATTATGTAATTAGCACTCTTTCGTTTTTCATTTGCAGATTACGTATATTACATACATCCACACATTTCTCAAATGCACTTACGATACGAAAGACGTTATACCCAATATACCGGATGTACAAAACATTTTTCATGAGAGGTGAAACTATAAATAATATACTAAAATGAGTCTAAAAATTGAATAAAAATTGAAGTATGTAGTATAAAATCAAAACATTAAAAAAATTACAAAAAATACTAAATATACTAAATACACTAGAACTATGGACACTATACCGAATATACTAAAAACTGGTGGAAGAAAAAATGTATTGGGAAAGAAAATTTGCATTGGAAAAGAAAAAATGTTAGAAATGTCAGACTACACGTACTATACGTGTCAGAAGTGTCAGACTATACCTGACATACAAAAGGGCAAAATTAGTATATTAAAAAATTGAATAGTAAAAGTGGCTACCTTAAACTTTTGATAAAAAATATGGTTACTTTGGTATTTTTTATCCAAAAGTGGCTATTTTGATTTTTTCACTCATATATATATTACATCCAAATTTCTTTTCTCCGTTTTAGCTCGAAATTGGACGATTCAAAAACTATCATGCTCGATATTTTCCGCTCTACAAAAAAAACACTAAAATACTAAAATTGATTGGTACTAAGTGTTTGTTATCATCAAAATATAATTAAGTGAGATTAATAGGCCCAAAAAACCAACACTTCCCAGTAAAGGGCCACACGCCAACATCAAATAATAAAGAGTTATTATTAAGTATTTTTATATTTAAAATATTTATAGTTAAATTAATCAGATTAATTTAAATATTTAGATATGAGAATAATCAGTTTTAAATTAAGTAGATTAATTTAAAAAATATGATAAAGAAATATCTTGAATAATTAATTAGATTAATTAAAAGATATTATATCATAATTGATATCTTTATTTAATTATTTACATAATTAAATTTTAATTTAATTCAAATTTTAAAAAAATTCTAAGATCTCTTATTTTTCTATAAATAGGGAATGGTTTTGTAGAAACCAGACACATTGAGGACAAGGGTTGTAAAGAAAACTCAGAAAATTTCTCCTTCTCCTTCCCCTCTATCATCACAACCCACTCTGGTGTAAGAGAAAGATTTTTTCTTTCCCTTTTCCAAGAAGTATCGTGTCCACGCGCCGTTTGTAGGATCGGTATGGCAACCTTAGAGGGGGTGAATAGGGACTTAGTTTAATTTGAAGAACTTTTTCGGTTATGGTTTCTAATTAATAAGTTAATTAGACTTTTTAAGCTCAAACCATTATTATGAATTTTATATTAAAATTCTTTTCAATAAAGTAAGCTAAATTTCAATAATGATTGGAAATGTTTTACTACAATGAATTTCTAACAACCAAGATTACCTCAATAAATATGTGAAGCAATAATCAATTTCAATGATTAATAATAAATATTACAATAATATTTAGCAATGATTTATATTAATGATCCCAATTAATTAGCACAATGAATATATAACAATTAATATGGTGCAAAAAAAATAGGAAAGGGTTAGAAAGTTGACACCAAATATATAGCGATTCGGTCAAAATCTGGCCTAGTCCACTCCCGAGCGCCTCTCGGTAATTTATTACCTTTTTCAGGAGCAAGTATAACCCAATCCTTTTGCGGGATCAAAATCAAAACCCGACTCTTTTACACGACATCAAAGTCAAACCCAATCATTCTTTTTCCGGGATTAAAAACAAACTCGATCTTTTTACCGGAGCAAGATCAAACTCAAACGTTCCTATTTACAGGCTAGGAAACCAACCTAAAGTGTAAAGTATAATTCTTCACATAATTACAAATCTCTCATAAAGAGTTGATAAGAAGATTTAGCTCACACTAATACAAGGCTCTCAAATAGCCAAATTAATAACTCAAAATAAACCCCAAATGATATGAAAAATAAGCTTGAGAGCACAAATAATAAAGGCCAAAATTATGAATTTTCTTGGTGTATTTTGCTTCTCATTCTTGGCCAATTGAAGGAAGAAGAAATAAAATATAGTCGTTGGTCCACATGGCGCATCTTCAATGGTTGAAGGTGAACTGGTTTTGAATTAAAAATAAAGTATCGAAACTCACGGGCAACAGGGGAAAACCAATCAGGAATAACTTGTGAGAGAACTTAAAAAAACACTAATCATCTTATTGATAAACAAAGGGTAGGATGCATGCAATATTAATCCAAAAGACAAGGGCTGAAGCGTCATTTTCGTGCGTCTGGAAAAAAAGGAGCTATCTTGGGACAAGCAGGGACGCGTGTCGAGCTGTGGATGGCGAAGTAGAAGGCATCAGCAGGTGGGACCTGCTTGCGTCAGAGGCAACATGTGCGTTAGAGAGTTGGAGCACAGGCGTGGACGTGGCCATTTTTGGATGCTTGGATCGCGCTTTGACTCATAATCAAACGGCTGTGGTAGATTCTGCGTTTTCTTTTTCTTTTTCCCTTTTTTTATTTCTGATTATATATATATACACAATTTTCAAATCCAATTTTCTTTTGTAGATATATTCTTCATTTTAGCTCAGAATTGGACGATTCGAAAACCACCGTGTTCGATATTTTCCGCTTTATAAAACAAAACATTAAAATTTATTAGTACTAAGTGTTTGTTATCATCAAAACATAAGTAAGTGAGATTAATAGGCCCAAAAAGCCAACACTGTTCTCTTTTGTACTTAGTGAGGAAGATTTATCGATAGTCCCAGGATCGTAACCAAGAAAAAAAATAGACACTTCTCTACAAGGGTATGGTTTATGTTTTCAGTTTTAGATTTTATTATTCAGTGAGGAAAGAAGGTTGGGAATTCCATTATTCAGATCTCTATTTAGAGGTCTCAATCTTAACATAATGATGAGGTCAAAAGGTTAAGAAAATAAAATAAGGTTGGGGGGGGGGGGGGGTCAACCAACCTGATAAGAGAAATTTAGTGGTTGTTTGGAGCAAGTTTCTTGTTATAATATATTCTTTACATGAATCATACAAAACAACACAATTATTCAAATATTCTTAGGTATATAACTAATTATTTTTTTACAAAACAAATAAACTAATTGGGAAATTTGTTCAAATAACCTTTAAAAATCCCTTCTAAGGTTTTTTGTCCCTCACGTTTTTCATTTTAATGACCTATTAAAAAGTGAAAGCACCTATTTACCCTTCAACTTAAACTTTTTATACAACCAAATAAGTTATATTATTTCATTTATAAATGTTTTATTAAAAAAAGGGAAAAAGACACTTTTGGTCCCTCAGTTTTGCGTTTATTGGAAATTTGGTCCCTCAGTTTTCAAATCCGACATTTTTTACCCTGAGTTTTCGTTTTGCTTTCAGTTTGGTCCCTGCCGTCAAAAATCTGTTAAATAGTTAACAAAAATCTTATGTGGCATTAAAATATTAATTTTATTTATGACATGGCATAATTTAAGGAGGTGGCAGGACTAATGAGTTTTAAGTGAACCTCTCTCCTCCTTTCCACTCTCTCTCCTCCATCTCCTTCAATGTTCATCTCCACCATTAATGGGTTTTGAGTTTTCTAGGTTCTCATTGGATTTGAAGATCACACTCACCGGAATCGAAAATCAACATGATAGATCAAAGAAAAGTTTCGAATGGGATGGATCTTGGTGTTTTCCCAAAACTTCAATGGATTTGATAAGTTTTAAAAGATAAAAGAAACGATTTGATGATGGGAGAAGATGAACAGAGGAAGGAGGAGAGATAGCAACGAAACTTCTCTCACCTCTCTTTCCCAAATCACCAACCCATTTCTATGGCCATGGTTGCTCATCTCTTTTCCCCTCACCCATCTCTCTAAATCCAGTCATCTCTTGTCATTAAGACCTAAAGCAACAAATTTTTTCAAACCAAAACAAATCCACACGTAGAAAAACCCATCTCACCATCAAGCCTCTGAACTCTAAATTCCCAAACTTTCATCATGCCCATCTTTAAAACCCCTCTTCAATGGCTATCCCATTAAGTCCAACCCTTTCTACGGATCTCGCCTCGTCGTCGCCACCGCCCAAAATTTTGGAGTCCTTGAAAACGGTCGTTTACACCATCAGATTTGATTTTTAAATCTGAAATGAGATTTGGTTTTTAAATCTGAAGGTCAGATTTTTTTTTTAAGAGAACGTTGATGGTTGTTTATGATGAATCATTTGATGGTTTTCTGGATTTTTGTTTATCAAAGGAAGAAAATAAGTTGAGTTTGGTGATGAACATTTGGTGATTTTCGAATGGTTTATCTTGATGGTTTTCTGGGTTTTTGTTTATCAAAGAAAGAAAAGAAGTTGAGGGGAGGAAGAAGCAGATCTAAACCTTTTTTTAGAGAAGATGAACATGGAATAGGAGAGATGGTGAGGAGATGAGAGAAAATTAATTAAAAATATATTGATTTAAAATTATTAATATATAACTAATTACATATGCCACATCATTTAAAAAAATACCACATAAGTCAATATAATACATATAAAATTAATAAAACAAGGACACGTCAGCATTCTGTTAACTATTTAACAGATTTTTGACGGCAAGGACCAAACTGAAAGCAAAACGAAAACTCAAGGGTAAAAAATGTCAGATTTGAAAACTGAGGGACCAAATTGTCAATAAACGCAAATTTGAGGGACCAATAATGTCTTTTTCCCTTAAAAAAACCATGTATAAATTCATCTGAATTTAAGTGTTCACGAAAAAAAACTAAGATTTTGGACATTGACCAAGATGGAATTTTGAACCCAGATTTAAAATTTTGGACCAAGATGGAGGATCAAATAGAATTTTGGATCGAGACCGAGATGAAATTTAGGACCGAGATGGGGGACCGTAATGGAATTTTGAACCGAGATTTATAATTTTGGACCAAGATGGGAGACCGAGATGGAACTTTGAACCAAAATTTGTAATTTTGAACAGAGATTTAGAATTTTAGACCGAGATGGAGGATTGATTGGGATATTGGACCAAATCGAGGTGGATTTTTGGACCGAGATGGAATTTTGAATCGAGAGTTAGAATTTTTTGCCAAGATGGAAGATCAAATGGAATTTTGGACCAAGATGTTAGATCGAGATGGAATTTTTGGACCAAGAAATGAGATATGAGAGATGATAGAGATGAGAGTTTATTAGGAGGGAAAATAAAATAGAGTATTTTAGTATTTTCATACGGTCATTAGGTCAAGAAAATGAAAGGATAACGGGTAGGTAAAAACCTAAGACAAATTTGAAGGTTGTTTGGAAAAATTTCACAAAACCATTCAAATATCCCTTTAAAGAATTGTCAAAGCCCTTTACAATTTTAAACTGGGTAAGAATGGAAAAATGTCCCCTGTTCTTTCACCTAATTTTAAAAATGACCCCTACACTTTTTTTTTGGAAAAATACTCCCCCATACTATCATAAAGTCACTATCTGTTAGTTTTTCCATCCATTTTAACGGAGTTCTATTATTTAAATATTTTTTTTATTTTTTATTTTCAATACATTCTTCACATTTCCTTAACCTCGCTAATTAACAATTGGTACAAAAAGTTTCTTATCCGAATAAAAATTACTTTTTCTCTCTCCATTGCGTCTGCCTCTTTGGAGTGTTCACGGAGTGGGGCAGGGACGGGGAGTGCATTCCCCATCCTCGGTAAATTTCCCATTCAAAGAGATCCGGGACAGGGATTCCCCGCTGGGGAAATCACGGGGAGCAGGTAATTTAGCGGGGAATTTTTCCCGTTTAAATTTTTAATGAAATACCTATTTAATTGATAAAATTATGATGCAATCAACATTTTCTAGTTTTCACACACAAAAAAAAAAAAGCAAAGTAGTAGAAAAAAAGCAAGGAAAAAATTCTTCAAAACAGTTTTAAAAAAGTATTTAAAACAGTTTTTAAAAAAAAAACTTTTTATAAAACAGTTTTGAGAAAAAGTTTTAAAACAGTTTTGAAAAAAAGTTGTATAATACATATTTGAAAAACTTTATTTTTAAATATTGTTTTAAAAATGAACAATTATATAAATAGCCACTTTTACCTCATAATTTTCCAAATAGCCACTTTTTTAAAACTTCCTCTAAATAGCCTCTAAAATAAATGAAAATGCATTTTTACCTTTAAGTCAAATCAAATATATTTTCTCTCCTCTCTCCTCTCCTCTCTCCTCTCTCTTCTTTTCACGTGCACCTCTCTTTTTTTTTCTTTATCTCTCTCTCCCTCTTTTTTCTTTTTCACATTTTTTAATACAAAAGTCCCCCCCCCCCCCCCCAAAATCATTTTCTCAAATTTGATTCCCTCTCCATTTATCTCTTTTATTTTATTTCCTTTTTCAAAAATTTACCATTCATCTACTCTCTTCTTATTCTCATTCTCATGGTTGCCATTTTTTGTTGTAAATCCATCATTTTCATCTTCTTCAAACTCCCCATCACACTTTTTTTTTTTCAAATTTTTACGAATCTACTCACTTTCTTTTCATTTTCTTCCTATTTCTCGTTTTTTTTAAAATATGTTCCACATTTTTTGTTCTTTATTTTTATCTATTTGATCTCTCCATAATCTTAGATCTTGCGGATCTTGAAGATTTTGACAAAAGGTATAATTTTCGTTTTTTTTCTTCTTATTATCTCTTAAATTTCACGATTTTACATTCCTTGTTATATGCGCTGTAATATTCATAATGTCTTATCTGTAATATCTGTAATACACGACTGTTTGTTTTCTAAATATATATTCTATAATATACGTAATGTACATAAGTGTTGTAATATACGTTATATATATAAACTGCGAAAATGGTCAACGTATCCCCATCATTTGTTCTGTTTTTTCTTCTTCTTTTATATTTTTTTTACTATCCGTACACTATGTAATATACGTAATATACATTGGTTTGTTTATTTTGCATATTAAGTATGATGTATTAACGCTATTTTATTTTCATTTGCAGGTTAAATGATGTATATACGTATATTTACATACCCGTGTTATTTTTCAAATGCACTTATAAATTGGTGGACGATATACTCAATATACTAGAAGATAAACACATTTTACATGAGAGAACGATATACCCAATATACTAAAAACAATATACAAAAATGAATTAAAATCAAAATATGTACAAAACATACAAAATGCAATAATACAAAATCGAAATAAAGCATTTACTCAAAAATATTGAAAATGTATAAAATATACCAAATGCAATAAAAACTATGCACGATATACTAAATATACAAAAAATTAGGGAAGAAAAAATACATTGGGAAAGAAAGTATTGGGAGAGAAAACATGTCAGAAATGTCAGATATATGTAATATATGAAATTGTCAGACGTGTCAGACTATACTTGATATACGGAAAGAGGCAGTTTTGGTATATTTAAAATTTGAATTGTAAAAAGTGGCTAATCCAATAACTTTTAAAAAATGTGGCTGTTTTGTTAAATATGCCCTAAAAAGTGGCTGGTTTGATTTTCCCCCTTTTAAAAATTAAAAATAAAAATAGTTGTTCAAACACTTATGTAAAAATATTTTAAAAATAGTAGAAGAGTTGGACTATAATAAATATTGGGCTTATATAAAAATATTTTAAAATAATTTATATTTATTTATTTTTCAGGGATTTTATCGGGGGTCGGGGATAGGGATCGCATTCTCCGTCCCTGTCCCCGAAACTCGAACGGGGAATTTTTCGTCCCCATCCCCGCGAGGAAAATTTACACCCCTACTGCCTCTTCTCGAAGAATCCATCTTCAAACAACACATTATAGCTTTGTAGTTAGAAAAACAAACAACTTTAGCAATAACAAACTTTTAAAAATAGATAAAATAAGTCCCAAAAAATGTGATGAAATATTTTATTTATAGAACTCAAGGAATATGACCAAATGATCATAGACCAAACTATAAATAAAACCTAGAAATATTCTCTTATCTATAGATCCCATAATCACAACCAAACTGAAATCCCTAGATTCCTTGAAAATTGATTCAAATAACATATAAAAGAACCATAGTTTTTAATTTTGTCTATAAAGGGTTCCCAAATGGTATTTCATTCTTTCAACTCTTGCCGTTTTTGTCATCAATGATATTTGATGAACATTAATGTTTTTTTTTTTTGGCATATTTTTTATTTTTTCTAGAAAGGCTCTTCCCCTATGATATGATTTTTTTGGTTTCATTTACTCACGTATTCTCTCCAACTAATGATTGTTTTATTTTTCATATTTTATATATTTTTCTCATTTTTCTACTCACGTTCCCATCTGTCTAAAATACAAAACTTTCCCTTCATTTTCTTCTCCTTCTACCCGTAGACCCCCCCCCCCCCTTCTCTCTCATTTTTCTTCCACCAATTTCACTCACTTGGATCTTGGATCTTGGAGCAATTTGAAGGGGTTTTGTATGATTCATGTTGGAATCACTATTTTAGGGAGATTTAAACAAGTCTTGGAAGGAAATTTGATCAAAAGCTCAAGGTAATTACTAATCTAGAATGTCATTTTTGGCAAGTTTTCCATGGTATTGATTGGAATTTCTTAAGGGAGTTTACATGAAGGTTCTATTTGATTTTAAATTTTGGAAATGGTGTTTCAAATGATATTATGAATCCTAAGTATCACCTCTTAAGTGTTCTTTAAAGAATAAAAGACATGGGTGGACAAGCTTTTACAAAACTCCATTAATGGAGGTTTTTGAAGCTTTTGGTGTCCTTTGACTTTTGGGATTCCTTGACCATCACTTTGAACTTCTCAATTCTGGAACTTAAGAATGTTTATATGATTGTAAGATGCATGATTATCAAAGTTAAGAGGAACCAAAGGCCATGGATAAACTCATGTTGAAAACACCTTAAAAATGACAATGTTTTGGAATATCTAGCTTCTTTAAAGTAAGGTTTTCCATGGGTTTACTTTCAAATTATTAATTCTGGAAAATATGAGGGTATATATAGATATTTTCCACATGAGAAACAACTTTGAAAGATAAGAGGATGAGTTTTGAAAGATTATCAAAATTGGCCTAAAAACTAGTTTTAAGCCTTAGCTAGTTTTGGATGTTTCTTGTTTAATCTTAAAGGTTATTAATTCTAGAAAGTTTGGATGTTTATATGTATATTTTAACCATGGAAACCACTTTGGAATATCAATTTAGTGAATTTCCATTTTTGACCAAAAATTGCACTTTTGTTGGACTAGTTTTCTTATTTTGGGTGTTTTTTGACTTTTAATGGAAGTTTATCAATTCTGGAGCATTTGGTGTTTAAATGGATATATTTAAATAAGGAAACCACCTTAGAGCATCAATCCAATGAATATTTCATAAGTACTCCTTGTTTGACCGAAAATTGCATCCCGAATCAACTAGTTTTGACACTTGTGTCACTAACAGGGTTCGGGGCTATTTGTGGTTGTTATGGCTGATTTGTAATGTTTATATTAGTCTAAACATATATGGATTAAATTATTGTAGGCCAAAGGCGAGTGGAGATACGTGGAGCCAACTTTGAAAGTGAGAACAAAAAGAATCGGAAGGGTGATTGGTGTGGCGTCCCCGTTCCTCTGGGAACTAATTCAGAAATGAAATTTGTGGATAGGAGTAACATGAATTGTGATGTGGGTGGTAAAGTTTGGAAGCAAGTGAAGTTACGGGAAGAGATATCGATTCCGACATTGGGTTAAAGAGTCGAAATGCTTGATAGCCTAAACTAAAATTATTGTTTTTACTAGTTAATCATTGAAGCATGCTTAAATTGCTTTGTTATTATGTTCATAGTCCATGAACGAGTCATATGTTGGATTTGGGACTATGATTATGCATATGTGATACTTTTCGTGATTATGCTCGGAAACTAGTTGTGATTACGAACCATGTGAATATGTGAGACTTGAACATTGTATGAACAAAGATTGATGTCATACGCCGGATTTGAAAAGTAGATCTATTTACCCTTGTTGATTCTAAGTCTCGTTATATAACATTGTTGTGAAGAAGCATGTTTAATCCATATCATATCATATATGCCATTCATGCATATCATGTGATCATTATGTGGCCATGGGGTTGTAACCCGTGTAACGGTGTATGGGTGTTGGACGTTACACGTGGTTACCGTGGCGGAGAGGTGATGGAGCTCCGGTGTGCTATGTAAAGAATGGCCCGGGTGCTAGTAAATTGAGATAGTTTGAAAACCGAGATGAGCTACGGCTTGAGAAATGATTGAATTGAAATATGGGCGTAGTGAGACGCCGAGTTTATGTTGGCAATACTTGTGGTATCAAAGAGAAGGAAATTATGGTTTAGAGATGTTATGACTAGTTGTTATTATCCAAACATAAAGCATTGTACTTCATTCGCATTCTAAGCATGTTGTCATATACTTTCGCATTATATCACGGTCATCCCGCATCACTGTTCATATTCTTTTGTTTTCACTGAGTGTCATGCTCAAAGGTGCTCTAAATCACCTTTCAAGTAACGCTCGGGGACGAGGGCGTGGTGCGGCTAGGGGTGTGCAAATAAACCAAAAAACCGCTAAACCGAACCGGACCGAACCAAACCGGCCGGTTTGGTCCGATTTTTTCCCTTAATATTGGTTGTTCGGTTTATGATTTTCAAAAACCGACACTTTCGGTTTGGTTCATGGTTCACATAATAAAAAACCGCAGAAAACCGAACCGAACCGCTTACTTTATAAAAATTGGGAAAAACTAATAATTTTCTATATTATCTTCACCCCTTGAAAAAAATGCCCTAAATCTGTCTCCATCTTCTCCTTTTATCATCATTTATAATTCAACTCTATTTCTCACTTGTACATAGTTTCATTTTCCTCCCTTTTATCCACAATGGCCATTTCATTTGTTCATATTTATGTGTTTTTGTGGTTCTTGATTCAAATTAGATATAGGCTTCTATGGTGGTTTTCTATTCAGATCCATGCTTTTTGAAGGTTTTTTTTTCTTTTATTTAAAAAAAAAAATACATATATGCTCGATATGGTGGTTATTTGTTAGATCTATTACTCTATATGGTGGTTTTTTACTCTTATCTCTGGCAAATGAGACTTTTCCCTCCAGTCCCTTCTTAGATCTGTCAATGGTGGAAGTTTTTTCCCGTTTGCTAGCTTATTGTTGTATGAACCGAAACCGAACCGCGAAAACCGAAACCGCGAAAAACCGAAACCGATCGGTTTAGGAAGAAAGATAGAACCGAACGGTTCCTCTATTGTGTGAACCGATATGTACGGTTCAGTTGTCGATTTACTCCAAAACCGAACCAAACCGAACCGTGTACACCCCTAGGTGCGGCAGGTGGTGTTTGTTGACTATGACGAGGTGGAGCTTTTGGATTGGTCTCCGGTCACGCGAGCCGTATATTTTGGGAGTATAGGAGACACGCTTTAACTTATGTTTTCTTTTGATTTTGAGTTAAACATTATGTATATTATGTTTGTGTAATACTTTAAAACCGGTGCACCGAACTTTATTTTTAGTATGGTTTTATGAAACTCTGAACCGGCCGACGAGCCGATGAATTCTGTAAAACAGGTTTATTTTGTTTTGTATGTGAGGCATGGATTTTACGAATACTACATGCCGAAATTTTCAATATTTTATAAAAGTATTATTTTGGGTTTAAACTATTTGCTTCCGCTTGCGTAAACGCGACCGGCTTCTTTTGAACAAGTCGGGTCGTCACATGTTTCTTCCTAGATTCGAAATAATTCTTCATTATGTTTGTTTGCCCTTCAAGAAGACCATGTATGGAACGTCATTTATCTTGTCATTGAAACATTGTTATCTCAACCAAAGAAATGTTCTTGTTGCAGTGAGAAAAGTCATAAACCGTAAAGTTTCTCAGAATCCTATGTGAATGAGAATTGATTCGTCATCTTAGATTATTGTATTCATTCTGATCGTGGGGTTTTATGTTGGCGTTTTGATGATTTTGTTAGTTTTATTTGACATTATATGTTGGGTTTTTGTTGTTTTTTCCCTCAATTTTTGTGATCTTTTACACTTATCTATTTTGGATTTATTTGTTTAGTTTACTAATGATAAACTCCAGATTTTTTTATTTACTTATCTATTGATGTATTCTGGATTCAATTTTAACAAAATTATTTCATTCTTCAGTTTAACAAAATTAAATTACATTTATAATTTAATAATAATAAATTAATCAATTCTTAAATATTTTTTTTATTTGTCTTTTCTGTTCATTTGTTCGATTTAATTTAGTTCAACAAAAAAATTTACTTTTTGTAGTTTAACAAAATTAAATTGTAATGATAAATTAAGAAATTTAAATTTTTAAATTACAACACATTTAGGTTTAACAAAAATAATTAATTATTAAGTCTAACAAAATTAAATTATATTCATAATTTAACAAAATTAAATTACATATACATAAACATTTTTTTTCAGTTAGTCATTTCTGCTCAGTTGTTCCATTAAGTTAGTTCAACAAAAATAAATCACTTTTGTATGTAAGTCTAAGTTAGTTTCATTTTCATTTTCATTTTACATCTTTCTTTATATTGATACTAATAGTTTCAGATTATTAGTATTAGTTACATAGAAACATGATTCCATTGTGTTCACTGTAGCCTAATTTAAAATCTACACATCTGTCTTTAGCCAAAAAATTAGCATCAACATTCTCGGCATAATAATATTTGTGTATATATAAACACGCAACAATTAGGTTCACTGTAGCTTAATCAAAATCAAAATATCGGTATTTATCCAAAAATTAAACAAAAAACTTTTCTAAATTCTACGTGACATTGTCTTTTTGATTTTGTTGAGTTAACAAATGGAAGGTCGGCATGCTAGCAATCATCTCTACATAAAGGTCCTCTACGTCTTTTTACTTGAACCGAGAGCTTCTGTGTATGGTTCCGTTACATTTTTTCATTGTTGTCACAACTGTAGTGACCTTACTCTTTTTGTTATTTCCTGTTAGTTCAATACATTACTGCTTTTAACATAATTAAAATATATAATCTATTTAATAATAATAAATACCAAATCAAGAACACATAAAATCTATGGCAACATATTCTAGTTTCTGGTATTTAATAAAGTTAAACAATATACTACGCATAACATTGTTGAACAAAATTAAATGTAAATATATATATATATATAGTTTCTCGTATTTAATAAAGTTAAACACGTATTTATATTTAATTTAAATCAATAGACAATTTTTGTCTTCCCTATTTCTTTCTGTCTTCTTCTTCTCTGTCCTCTTTTTCCTCTATTTTTTACTTCTGAATGCTCATGTGTTTCTTCATCACTTGCATATTTGTAATGTTCATCATTTTCACTCGTAACAACCTGGATATAAATGTTTATTCAGATTCTTTATGCTAATAACATTCTCAGATGAAATATATCAAATCGTTTCAAAAATAAAAGACCTCTTCCTTTACAAGATCTACACTTTCTTCAACCATATTATCAGTTTCTTTTCCATCATTTTGATTTTTCAATTTCTTCATTTGCATTTCGTGCTTTTCTTCACCTATTCTTTCCTTGCATTTAGAATTTCTTTTCGTTCTTCCATATTTTGGAGAGATCTTTTTTTGAATCAATTGTGTTTTGATTTCTCTTAAACTGTTTGGAAGAAGGAAATCGTATCTTTTTTTTATTTTCTCTAGAGAATCTAATTTCTTGAAACAATGAAAATGAAAATCGAGATCTTTTTCCCTAAATCCCAAATCCTAGATTTTCTATTTTTTGTTTTATGATAATTTTCCAACTTTTATAAATATTTACAATTAATGCAAATCTAATTTAGGCAGTTACAAGAAAATTCGGTTATTGACATGTCTATCACGTGAAGGGGTAGATTTGTATTTTATCATTGACCAGAGGTGGCGTGCGTCCATGATTGTAATTAATTGGTGTCCTCCGTTTTTTTTTTGTAATTAAGTACTTAAATATGGCTAATCATGTTAATAGCCCTTATTTCTAAATACATTCAACTTAAGTGGAATTAATTTCTCAAAAAAAAAAAAAAAAAAAACCTAAGTGGAATTAATAATAATAATAATAAAATAAAGAGTTAAATGCAAAATACACTCCTATACTTTAGATTTTTGCTAACTTATACTCTTACACATTAAAAATGATTTTAAACACCATTGTATTTTTTTATAAAATTGTAAATAGTACCCTTCTATCAATTAGTTTTAAAGAAATTGAGACATACATATTCTATACAAGTAATGTGTTTTAATTTCATTAAAAATAACAATTTTTTTTTTGACAAATGAGTGAAATTTATTGAATAAACCATTATGTTAGTTAGACGCAAAATGTAAATCACTCACATCCATACAGATTCAATTTTTTTCTCATTATTTTTAATGGTAATGAAACACGTGACATGCGTATAGTATGTACGTGTAACGTCCCGTTATTTTGTGATAAAAAAAAAACTTTTATTTATTTTATTTCAATTTAAGTAATTAAAGTGTATTTATTTATCGGTAAATTAGAATTTAGTAGTTTATTTCGGTTTAAGTTCTTTTTATTACCTTTTTATTTTATTTTCGTTTTAATGGAATTAATAATTATTAACGGGCCAATTAATAATTATTAATCACCATTGGGATAGTTTGAGATGTTCGGGATTCGTTTTTAAGCCAAAAGTCATAAAAGGACGCAACCGTCATTTCCAAAATTCCTAAATATCTAAACACTATTCATTAACACTACAACAAATATGGGATATAATAGCCTTAGTTTATAGGGTATTTACAAAAGGCTATTATAAAAATAAAATAAAAAGGGAAACGCCTAAATGTCTAAACGCATCTTTTATTAGAACTCCCACACGATTGAGGGCATCAGAAGCTGCTACAAAGATGTGGCAGCAAAGAGCTGATATGGCAGAGTCATTGTTGTTAAAGGAAAGAAGCCTAGGTAAAGATGATGAGGATGCAACTTATGTTGTGAATGGTGGGCGGATAGACCTCTTAACGAATGATGAGTCCCAAAAGTGGAAACTCTTGAGTGATGGTCCTCGAAGAGAGATACCTCAATGGATGGCTAGAAGAATTGGATCAATTCGTCCCAATTTTCCACCAAGAAAGATTGACGTGACAGAAGCCTTGACGTCAAAGTTCAAATCCTTGGACTTGCCCAAACTTGAAGAAGTATGGTCAATTGCTCAAGAAAAGCCAAAAAAGTAGGGGACGCACTAATTGAACATGTTATTGAGAAAGAAACTATAGAAAAGAAAAGAAAAGCTCTTGAGAGGGCACTGCAGCGGAAGACTATAGAATGGCAGAGGACCACAGATCAAACAAAATTAGGTCAGTTAGCTTTACCATTTTTCCTCTCATGTAATCAAGAGAACGTTTACTGATATATAGTTGACATTTAATTTTATGGACTTGGATGCAGAACCAGGAACTGGAACTGGATACGAAATTGTGGTTAGTCTTTACTATTTGCTAATGACATATGAAAACTGATGGATTGGAAATAATTCACATTCTTAGAAGTTAAACCTCAATCTTTTAGTTTAAAAAAGGGAGTTTCTTCCCTTTTTGGTTGAAAAACTGCCCTTCTTCCAAAATAAAGAATCTTCTAATTGGTTTTATTGGGTTAGTATCATATTTGCAGTTGCATCACACCGAAATTTATTTTAGCTTGTAATGATTTTCTGCACTGATTATTCTCTCGTTTCTTCAATGGGATGGGCATATGTAGCATTTTGGCTTGGAAAATCAGTTCTATCATTTTCTTTTTTTTCTTTTCTTGAGGCATGGCATTCTATCACGTGCAATTTCTTTTATAATCCATAGTTTTCTCTCTCTCTCTCTCTCTCTCTCTCTCTCTCTTTTTGTGTGGTTTTCTACTTATAAATGTCATGTCATGTCATTATATACAGTTTTTTTCAATCCGATGCTTAGAATTGAATAAAATACGGATGAGGCTCCAATAAGCAGAACTTGCCATCCAAGATGCCAATTTTCCTTCATGAGAGGGGTGAAAACATTTTCACTAATTCAAGGTCTATTGAGAAAAACCTTCTAATAATAATGGGAGAATTCAACATGCATGATTTATATTATTGTGTGTTTGAAGTGAAAGTAATTTTTCTTCTAATGACTCAAATTTGACACCATTAGATTCAATTTATTGCTTTCACTTATCAAAAGTGAAGTAAATTTGTGTATCGGATAATGGCACAATGTTAGATGAATAAATATTTCCAACTGTTTTACTTGGCTTTAGCTTTCCCTGTTTTACAATTCGTCAGGTGGAATCACTATTACAATGTAGAACTTGTTTTCTTTCCATTTATTTATCACTGCTTGAATGATGACCTTTATGCTAGAAGTCATATGTAGATTCTGCTTAACATATTTGTTTCATGCACTTGCTCCTTAGATTTACATTTTGTCAATAGTAGAATTTTTAACATCTTAAATAGTTTTTATCTTTAAATGATACATAGGTAGATTTCTCCCATTGAGATATCATTCTATCAATTATTACAATATTCAAGATATTTTCTATCTTCATTTTATCTTTATATGAATTTTTCTTCAAGTTTCAAGGTTTCAACTGGGAAAGCTAGCGAAGGCGTTGGTACCTGAAGAAGATCGCCACACGATTAGGCTTCGTTTGGAAACAAGAACACCACTCGCGGTATGTTTAGGTTTTGTTTAGAAGTTAGATCGCCACACGATTAGAAGATTTCACTCATTCCCCTTCTTAAAATCTTACGTTTTCTACGAGTTTAATGATTTCTCACTTGAAAGCTTTCGCCGGTCTACGATCTATGTTTTCAAATTCTGCAGAAAACAGGTCGTTTATTTCAGAATTAGGGGTTTTTTTACTGTTATCATTTAACTGGTGGTCTTAATTTGATATTCTAACATTCACGTGATTTGATTTTGGGGATATGGGAATCAATAAACATTGATTTATCTCTAAGTTCATAGTTTTTGGGTTCCATATGAAAGATTAGTTGCTAGTATTTTATAATTTTGACACTAAGAAACAGCACGAATTTATATATAAAAACTTGATCAGGTATAAGCTATTGGTTGTTTTATCAATCAATTTTTTTGTTGATATAACATATATCTTTTCTCTCTCTTATGTAGTCAATTGATGGTTTTGTGTACTTTTAATTTTTCATGGTTGGCGATCATTCTAAAGTTCAATTATAAAAGTGATATAGAGGAATCAAGTACTTTTCTTCATCCAGATTCCTACAATTTTAGCCATCTTTAAAAGGATCAGGATAAGGAAAAATAGTATGCATTGTCTGGGTGTGCTGTGTGAGATGAAAACAATATTTAATACTTTACCCATTATAAAAATGTCTTGATCCACATCAATTATGTGAAACATAAATGATGTGTCAGAAGTGGAGTTAGGAGAGTTTTGATACTATTCCTGAGTGTGGTGAATGGCATTTTTGGCCTTTTCAAGGAGTTGTAAGGGTTAGATCTTATTCTTAATTATGTGATTTTTGTGGAGAAATCTATTTAAATTTGTGGTATTTGCACTTCCAGGATTGTAATGGTGAAAGGGAAACCTTTGGAAGACCATATTCATTAAAAATTTGTAAGATTTAGGTATCATATCTTGCATCAATTAAAAATTCTTGATTGGGACAATTGCTAAGTGGAACTATTCCATAAATTTGTTATTAGCTTTCTTGGTATAATTCTTTTTCGACTAATTTGGCAATTAAACTTTCTGCATTTGTATCTCGTATTTTCTCATTATTTTGTAGAAGTAACATGCATTATTCTCCAACTATATCATTTTCATATGTGTGGATATGTGAACAACAAGGCTCTTTGTTTGAAGTCTTACTTATTTTTGAAAGTTTCTTCTTTGTGGATTTTATACCATTCTTTTTTACATGACTAAATCTAGTGGCCTTAACCTGCTTCTAATTTCTTATTCTAATTTTAACTTCATTTCCCTCTATAGAACAATATAAAATATCGTTCTTCAAAAAGTAGCCTAAGTTCCTAAATTATTAGGCTTATCAAATAAGTGCAGGTCATGTTTTCTTTGAAGTTAAGTTTGTTAACTTGTATAAAAATAGCTACATACATACACATGCTAGGTAACTTAGGCTGATTTATTTTGTTGGAATGTTATCTTTTGCAAAGTTTCTTTTGATGAATGTTGTTACAACCAAATTGAAATATTAAAGATTTTATGGATGAGTTTCTTCAATATAATACTTTTCCTTGCTTCTTCACATAGGACATCAGGTTAATTTATTTGAAAATGCGAATGAAAATAGTGTATATTTTAAATGTTATGTTTATCATAAGTGGTGCCATTGCATTATTTTTCTCCTTCTATTTTTGTATTTGTGCAATATTGTTGTAGATGAGATGATATACTGACTTTGAAAATATGCTTCATAATTTACAGAAACAAATATTTAATTTAATACAACAAAACATTAATAGTGAGTCTGAGTTGGAGTTGTAGTTTTATTCTTGATGGATTCAGACCTCTTAAACTCCTCATCTTGATGGTATAATAAACGTTTGTCTTTTCCCATTTTTACTTCTTTGTATCTTGTAATATGTGTACCACCTATTTCCCTCTTCGTCATTTTTTCAGCTTGCAATCATGTATTGTGCTCTCTGTTCAAAAGGAAACGTGATAATTTAGAGTCCTTAGAGTCTAGCCAAATGGAGAAATTCTTATAATGGATTTCATAAGTTCGATCAAAGGAGTTCTGCATACTTTTGAAGACGAGTGAGTTTTTTTTTTTTTTAATTTTAGTTTACCATTTATCTTTTCAAACTTCTTAGATTGGGTTCTGAAGCAGTTAAATTACACATCTTATTCATTCTCTTCTACATTAAGGATTTAACCTATCTTTTACTCTTCTATTTTCCTGTCGGGTGGTTTCTTTATGATAATATACAAGTGAGTACCTTTTTGTAATTATTTTATTATGTCTTTGAATTGTTCTATCGTTAGTTAATTTTTTCTATTATCAAGTGTTTTTATTCCAAATATTTAATTTTATAAGGTTACCGACATTTGAACTACCCATATGTTTATTTCATTAATTTTTCTATTTGTTTCCAGCTGCCAAAATGGTTGTTTATGTATTTTTCAGATGTTATGTAAGTTTTTCATCGTATTTTGTTTTGTTGGTTTCCCCGTAGTTGAAGTGAAATCGAGAAAGCGGTTTACACAAGAATTTGATGTAATGTGGAGAATAAATCTTTTACGTCTATGCTCATTGTTTCTTGAGAAGATTGAGTGTTTAGATTCAAATTTCGTATACGTATAAGCTGAGTAATTTACCACGAATTGACTGCCGTTTCAAGCCATGCTACAATAGTTCGTGGATGGTAAGACTTATTTTGGTAATGTGCTTATTTACTGTTGTAAATAGTAGGATTTGAATTTCCAATTGAAATGGTGCAGTCGTCGCAGCTTTGTAATATTAAGTAGTGACTTAGTTATAAATTCTCATTTTAACTTTTGTTTAAAATAATGTTTTTTTTATTAATAATGTCTTTCTATATTTTATAGGTTCATGGAGAGGAGACTACTTAACTAAAATGGATTACAGAGATCTTCGAATAGAATTTGGTTCCACCACTCTGTTTTAGAATTTAGTACTCTTGAGCATGTAACAAATGATGTATTGATAAATTTAGTACTTTTGGTTATTGTCCAACTTGAATGATGTTCTTAAAATTATTTGAGGTGTAATGTTCAGAGGTTGAAATTATAATATATATTGAAGTGTACTTTTTACATTTTTGTGTTATTATTAGAAGCTTTTTAATTTTTTTATTATTGTCTTTGGTTAAATTCTTCTGCATATATTTTCATTTAAAGTAATGATAACATTTTTTTGAAGCTTTTAAAATGACTTTATAACATAATTAACATCCTATAAAATCCTTTCATAGCCCTTTTCAAATCATATAAACTAATTTATCATAGCGTTTTTAGAACTCTATCAAAAGTCTCTTCATAGCCTTTTAAAAATCTTATAATATGTATTTATAATAGCATTCGTCATAGGCTTAAAAAAAGGCTATAAAAAGTCCAAGACTTTTAATTGCAGGGGCTATCACCGCATTTTGTAAAAGGCTATCATTTACCTACGATAGCGTTTTTTCAAGGCTATTGTAAGACTTTTTTCTTGTAGTGTAATCTTCTTTAAATGAACCATTGACCACAAATTGACCAAAATACTTTCATTTTTCCTCCTCCATTGCCGTGAGCATCAAGAAGAAAAGGGGAATTTTCGGGTTTCGCTTATTTCTCGACGGATCGACTTGATTCTCGTTCCATTGGAAAGGTATCGGTCCTACGATCCTTTTCCACCTAGCCTTCGTACTTGCCACTTGTGTTATACGGAGTTCTTGGTAAGTTTCTCTTGAAACCCTAAGCTCCAAATAGTGTTTTAATGGAGTTTTCATTGATTTCCTTCGATTTCGTGTTGTAGAACTCGGTGTTTGTAAACCCGGGAGTAGTTTTACGTGTTTTTGGAAACTATCCCATAACCCTAAAACTGAGTTTCAGTCGAAACCCTTCCCGTTTGAAATTTACCCTTTTGGGTTTGATTTTGGGTTAGAATTTAATGAAATAATGCTTATTTAAATTCAATTCGGGAAAGAGCTTAATGTTCAAAAACCTTAATTATCGATACCCATTGAAATCGGGATTATCGAATTTGATTAAAACCAACTTGAAACACTTTTAGATTACCAAAAAGCCAGAAACCAAACCCGAGGCCCTTTTTCCTTGTGATGGCCGAGAGCCTCTTGTGGGGTTTTGTTGGGTTTTTCGTCGTTTTGTATGTTTGATCGATAGTTGGTAATTTATTGATTGTATGATATAATTCTTTGTAGGTGTTTTTGAACCGCTCACTTGATCGCTCCTTCGAACTTAGGAGCAAAGTCATCTTTTAATTAAGGTGAGAATAGTTAGGATTTAAAGTAATTATAGAAATCGAATAAGTGTAATGGTTTGTAGAATCGGAAACTAAGATTAGAATCCAAACTAAGATTAGAGGGAGTGAGTTAGTGCCTTAGGATTTGTAGTTAATCCTTTAAGCGAGAAACTTAGGATTTCTCGATGAAAGGTTCGAATCTTAGAAGATTCTAAGTTAGATTAGTTTCAGAGTTTAAGATGGATCATTGGAAGTTTAAGATCCTTGAAGGTTTAGGTTAATCGTTATGTTTGATCTTTACTTTATTATTGATACCGGAGTTTGATTTATAAATCGTTCGTCCGAGAATTCTTATCTGTTTCTTTATCTTATGTCATTTACTTATTGCCCCTTTACTTTACGTTGGTTGTGATTTCTTTAATATTCGCACTTTACTTTATTTACTTTTGCAAGCATATGCATAACATTTTGCACCATTATTTATTATACCATAACATCTCACATCATTGAAAAGAGAAAAAGAAAAGAATGAAAGGAACGGTGGATGAGTTGGATACCCACGTTACCTTCATGCATAAGGAATGGTGGATGAGTTGGATACCCACGTTACCTTCATACATAAGGTTGAATGGTGGATGAAATGTGAAAATCCACATTACCTTCATTTCATGCATAAATGGCGAATGCGTATCCTATGGGATGTACTCATTACTTTTATGCATATGAAAGATGAAATTGAAAATCGAGATGTTATAATTATACAAGTTTATTTATTTTTTCTCATTTAAGTCACAACAAGTTAATGGATGAACAATTAGACTAAGTGTGCTAATTAGTATCATCATTTGGGGAATATGGAATAGAATTACCTAGATTTTGGTGGTTTCTAAGAAAGTTTAGTGTCAGTTTAATTGGACACAAATCGAAATGCGAGTTTGAGGTCTATCTTTACTTTTTATGCTTATTATTCTCACTGGGCTTAGTTTGTTAGCTCATGATATTACAACCAATTTCAGGTAATGCTCTGGCTAGAGACCGTGGAAGGGGAGATGGTGCTGCGTGATCGAGGGATGTTGACCTCGAGATGGACGAATGGATTTGTAAAGTTTATGTCTTATTTTGATGAACTTTAAGAACTTAAATGAATTGTATTTTGTATTTGGCTCATAAGAGCTTAATGTTGATGTTTATATGATATATATCTTTGAACTCCTGAAATGGGACTTGATGTTCCTTGTGGATTTATTAGATTTGAAAATTAGGATGTAAATAGGTTTTCGGCATGCCAACTTTCAAACAAAACCACGCAAAATTTTCTTAAAATAAAAGACTTCCGCTGTTTTCTCTGATTTTAATTTATTTAAAAGTGACGGGTAGTCACAGTACGTGTCGTAATTTTGTTAAAACTAACGGACAGAAGAGTGTGATTTATAATTTCACAAAAACGCAGAGGTGTTTAAAATCATTTTTAAAATGTAGAGGGTATGATTTAACAATAAAAGAAGAGCCAGTTACCGAAATAACATATTTTTACATATTAATTACTGAAATTTTAGAACTTTTTAAAAATTACCCAAATAACATAATTATAGTTCAATAATTTATTGAACTAAAAAAAGTAAGAAAACCAACAAATTCATTGAAAATAATAATTAAAAATAATTAAATAGTTTGATAATTATTGAACTTGAACTTAAAGCAAAAATCAAACAAATTCATTGAAAGTACCTATGAAAAATAATACAATATAGTTCAATTATTTATTGAATAATTTTTACGAAATTTTGATATTTTAGTAATTAGTATATAAATTTATGGTATAACTTATAAGAGAAGAATTCTAATAAAAGAAAAGTGCAAATATATATTTTATATTTATAGTAGGGATGGCAACGGGGCGGGGTGGGGACGAGGATACATTTCCTATCCCCTAACTCGCGGGGATTTTTAATCCCCATACCCTACCCTATCCCCTAATAGAAAAATCGGGGGCGGGTTTGGGAATTCCCCGTTCGGGGATCGGGTTACCCGCGGGGAAAATTCCCCGTTTTATATTTTAAGTATTATTTAAAAAGGAATATAAAAATGAAATAGATATTTAAAATATACATTTTTAAGATAAAAATAAAACATTATACTAAACGTTTTATAATTTATTAGTTAATACAATCATATTATATATATTTTTTCAATAAATAAAAATAAAAGTAAACAAAATATATAAGATGTTATTAAAATATCGGGTTCGGGTTCGGGTTCGGGGACGGGGCGGGGGAATGTATTCCCATTCCCGTACCCTATAAGAAATCGGGGGAGAATTCCCACCTTAACCCTAACCCTTACCCTAATAAAACGGGGATTCCCCGCCCCTATAGGGTCGGGTCCCCGCGGGGCCCCTAACCCGCGGAGAATTTTGCCATCCCTAATTTATAGAGATGGTAGGACAAAGAATCAAATCATGTTTTTAATATTCTAATTAACAACGAGAACAAGGCTAAAATTAAGCAGCATAACGCATATTACAGATCACCATTACCTTTGTGTAACGCCAAATTACCTTTTATGGCATGCATTTATTTCTTAATAATTCACAATTCATTTTACACCCAAAAAAAAAAAACAAAAATTATCAGTTCCAATTTTTCTCTATCTAAAAGATTAAAACTGAATGATGATTCTTCCTCGAGGAAAAAAGAAGAGGAAGAAGAATTGCATTTCATGGCAGGAAAAGAAAGATCTGACTGATAAAGATGAAATTCTCCTCCAAAAAGATTTGGAAAAACTCACAAATTGGGTACTTATACACTTTTATATATTTTCATTTCTTTTTCTTTTCCATGAAAATAAGAGAGAATGCAATTTTCCCAATAGCAGATTAAAATGGTGGATTCCATGAATGATGATGAACTTAAAGAATATCTTCAAAACAGACCTCAGGAATTGAAAACAGTCAAAATCCTAAAGAGCAATACCAGGCAACGAGTAAGATTTTTTATTTTTTTACATTTATTCATAGTTTATCTGAGGTAATATTTCTGTTTTTTTTTTTATTGGATTCCCAATTTTTTTTCATCCTCGTATTATCGTCTTCATTTTTCCTTTTTTATGTTGCGCGACGTGGGTTTAAGGATGGGATCATAGAGATGCGACTAAAGTCTCACATCGGTTAGAATGAGGTGTGATATGAGTTTATAAGAGAGAATAACATCTCTATTAGTATAATTGTTTTGGATAAAACTAAAAGCATAGTCGTCATTTTGGTTTAAGTGGATTATATTATACTAATACGAGAATATTCGAGATTCATTCTTCTTACACAAGGAGTATTAGAGTAATGCCTCAAATCATCTATACTAATGAAATAAAATCCTCGATTATTGAATAAAGTGGCAATAGATATTTTAAATAAGTAGTAAGAATAGATCTCAAGAAATGGAAACTGTATTATTAAAAATAATTCAAAATTAAACATCTTATCTTATTTGGATAGAGGTTTGAACCTACTCCCATTGAAGGATTCAAGGAAATGTTTGTTCTCTTCGTAGTGTCACGATTGCAAGGAGGCTTGGAGAGTCTAATTTGATGTTAAAAGTTTCTATAAAAAGACTTTTAATTTGAAGGGAAAAAATGTGGTGAGAATTTGTGAAGGGTGTTGGTATCGGAACTCAAATAACAATAATTGAAATGAACATGTATATTGATATCGACACTGTTTATATAGTCAAAATAGATTAGTAATAACAAGAATTTAATTAAAATGAAATACTGAAGGACAACTTTACAAAGAGTAAATTTTCAAAGCACGGTCAAGCCGTTATCCTGAAGTCAATATTGCCCCACTCGGATTGTTTGCAGTTTGATGGCAACTCGACTTGTCAAGATTCAATGAAACGTTTCGTTGGCAGAACCGAAGGGGCTTTTCTTTGAAACAAATTCGAGGATTCAATTTTTCTTTTAAATTGAATATATTTTTTGTCCGTTTCTTTCCATTTTGTTGCTGCCATTTTTCACCATTTACTTTAGTTTTAATTTTAAGTTTAAAGACTGAATTTGTTCAGTTTTTTTGTGGTTTACAAATTAAATTTTCTATAAATATGAGTCATATGCCAACTTTCTATGAATTCCAAAAATCATATTATAATATTTGATTTTCTCAATTGTGTTCTTCTTGAAATTTCTTAAATCTTTTCTGTATAAAGCTTTAGAGAGCTGATCTTAAAGGGTTCCGTCAGGTTCGTGAGTATCTAATTGTTGTTCTCCCGAAACGCTTTATTGAATCCTGCTGAGCTGGGTTGCTATCGAACTGCAAACAATTCGAGCGGGCAATATTGATTTTATGACAACGGGTTGACCATGCTTTGAAGATTTACTCTTTGTAAAATTGTCCTTATTTCATTTTAATTAAATTTTTGTAATTACAATCTATTTTGATTATGTAAACAGTGTCGATATCAATATACATGTTCATTTTAGTTGTTGGTATTTCAGTTCCGATTCCAACAATCTGAAGTCGATGTTGATATTTTTATATTGGAACTCATCAACAACGAAGCCGTCAACAATGCTGAAATGGGATAGAGGTGATTATATATTGATTTTTGAGTCAAATTTGTATTTATCTAATATATATTTTAAATTATCAAAAATGAAAACAAAAATAACAACAATAATATAACTTAGAAATGTCTTATAAAATTCAACTTCGATTAGTAATAACAATAAAATGAAATGAAAATTACAAATAAAGAGAACTTTTGGATCTAGGAATATGATGAACGTCGAGTGTGCAAATTGCATTGTCCTAAAGACAATAGTCCCCTGCAACCAGGTTGCTTGTAGTCAATGGCGATCGTCTCAACAGAAAACTATGACGGTATTCTAATGAGCAACAACAAGATACACTAGATCTAGCAGAACTCGTACAAGAATATTACTCCCCCAACAAAAACAGAAAATGCACCAAGAAAAGGATGAAAAGAAAAGATAGAGTAATTTGTGATGTATATCAGATTGTGTACTCTCAAAAGGAAAAATGAACTCCTATTTATAGGAATCCATGGACTTAACTCTTAAAATTCCATTTAAAACAAAAAATAAATTAGCATTAAGTCTGACAAAAAAGGGCAGAAAACGGTAAGAAACGCATAACAAATGGAGTGTTCATACTGTAGTAAAAGTCATTTTGAAATCCTCGAAATACGTTTCATAAAAATAATTGAAAAATTCAATTCTTATTTAGTCTAAAGCTGAAGGCCACCATTTACATTGCTTTGACTTTAAGTCAAAGTATGTAAATTAACTTATAAATAATTTCTTCAGCACATTAAAATCTAATTCTAAAATTCAATAGATTTTTCCAACAAATTGAAGCACACGCGAACTTTCACTTTATTTTATAATCATATACATTTTTTTAACAATCCCCCACATGAAAGTTAGTGTACTCAATTTCCAAATAATTAAAAACATGGAAAAGCTGTAGATGTTGGAGAGTAACCAGTCAAGTTATGTATTAGAAAAATGTGTCTTTTGAACTTGAACCTTCCTTAATGATTAACTATCGAATTTATCGAAGAAATAGTGAAATATATTTCTTGAACTATCCTTATAATGGTAAATTAAAACAATAGCCTTCATATATAACTTAGCTCATTCTATTGAGTTCTATATGTTTTAGTCTGTTTTGGTCCTGGACTAGATCCCGTTGTTCGTGAGAGTTTTTAGAAAACACAAGATTATGTTGTTCTAAAAGAACCAACCCAATTCTACTCTCATATAGATAACTATTCATTGATAGTATTAAAAAATACTCATTTATAAATATTATCTTATCATTCACATATTTATACAATGTTCATGGAAACGGGCTCGGACTGAAAGTCCTTCTGTGTTGCTATGAACTATTCCAGCTTAGTTGCCTATTGAACACTATCTTGGGATCTCCAGTCAACAAGGTCAGGTTACCACCAGATAGTTCATTTAATAGGCTTTAATCTCATTTCCCTTGACGTACATGACAGTTGCTCTTTCATCACTCATTTGGTTAAAGGATCAATAACATTCTATTTTGACATCACATAGTCAATTAATATTAGTGAGCAATTGTCTTATTGAATTACGCCTACGCCCAATATGTCTTGACTTCCTATTGTAGACAGTACTTTTAGCTCTCACAAAAGCAGCTAAATTATCACAACAAATACATATAGTGTTTACATGCCTTAACCATAAAGGAATATCTTTTAAGAAAATTCGTCATCTAGCTTCTTCACTTGTAATGAATTCAGATTCCATTGTAGATCGTGCAATACATGTCTATTTCGTAGATTTCTAAGAAACAACTACTTTGCTTAGGGTAAAGACATACCTTCTAGCTGATTTAGTCTCTAAGCTATCTGATAACCAATTAGCATCACTAAATCTTTACAGTATAGGTGGATACTATATATAATACAATCCATAGTTTAGAGTATGTTTAAGATATCTCAGTACTCTGACTAGTACATCGTAATAATCACTTTTAGGATTGCTGGTGTATCTAGCAAATCTACTTACTGAGTAGGCTATATCAAGTTTTGTACAATTCATTATGCAGATGACAATCCCTATCACTTTGGAATACTCCAAAATTGATACACCCTCATATTTAATACTTTGGATCATAAGGAGTAACTATAAGTTTACTCTCATCAAAATTTTTCAACATTTATATTGTGATTCAAAGAATATATATATCTGTTAAGATTTCTCGTGGAATAAATCACAAGACTCACATCTTTCACATCAAAGTTTGAATTCAACATTCTCTTTGTTGATTCTATCATCAGTCTTGTGATGCACCTGATTAACATGTCATCCACATACAAACAAATAATGACACAAGCATTATTTACACATTTCTCACACTCATTGATTTTAAATTCATTGGATATGACGTATGATCAAATTTCACATTCTAATATTTGGGTGTTTATTTTAACCCATATAAGAATGTAACAAGTTTTATAAACTTTGTTCTCATGTCTTTTTACCACAAACCCTTTCGGTTGTTCCATGTAGACTTCTTCATCTAAGTCTCCATTTATAAATACAGTTTTTAAATTTATTTCATGAAATTTCAAATAATGTAAAATTGTTATAGCAATCAACATCCTAATAGATCTGATTCTATTTAGTCAAAATAGATATCAAAGAAATGTATTCCATCTTTCTGTCTACAACCTTTAGCTAGTAAACTGGCTTTACATATTTATTGATCAATCAGCCTTAAGCTTTCTCATAAGATCAATTTACAACCATATTGACTTACTTCCAAGATGAAAGTCAACCAATACTCAAGTAATTGTCTTGCACCATGAATTTAATCTAACTATCGATCATGTGGAACAACATTAGTCTCTGGTTGAGACTCATCTTTCTATCATATAGGTAAGAAAATCCGGACCAAATGAAGTAGCCTTTTTAGAACTTTTACTTCTTCTAGGTTCAGATTGATCGTTTTTATGATTATGATCAGTTTCTTGTTCATGTTCAGTTTCTGAATCATTTTGACTCCTTTAAGTACTCGCTTCATAATTTCTTTTGGTTCCACTATCATTGTGTTTCTTATAAGGAAACATATTCTCAAAAATTCAGTTTTAATAGATTCAATTATAGTGTTATTGTTAATTTTAGACCCTTGTGAATTAACCACTAGAATTCTATAAACTGCACTATGTAAGGCATATCCTATAAACACACAGTCTACAGTCGTAGATCCAAGTTTAGTTCTTTTAGGTAAAGGAATTTGTACCTTAACTAAACACCCTTATACTTTTAACATTTTATAAGAAGGGAGTTTTCCATTCCACGCCTCATAAGGTGACTTTTGAGTCTTTTTATGTGGAATTCTGTTTGGTATTAAGTTTGCTGAAAGCAAAGCTTCCCTCCACAAGTTATGTGGCAAACCTGAACTATTTAACATGCAATTAATCATGTCTTTAAGAGTTCAGTTTTTTCTCTCAGCTACACCATTTTGTTGTGGTGTGTAAGGTGCTGTTGTCTAATGTATAATACCAGTTTCTGCTCAAAAATTTGATAAACAAGTGGACTCATATTCACCAGCTCTATCTGATCTAAGCACCTTCATTTTCTTCTCAATTTGATTATCAACTTCTGCTTTATAAACCTTAAAGATTTCTAAATCCTCACCTTACTTTTCAGTAAACATACTTGACAATATTTACTATAATCATCTATGAATGTGATGAAATATTACTTCCCTCCTCTTGAATGATTATTTCTGAAATCACAAATATCACTATGAATTAAACTAAGTAATTCACTATTTCGTTCAACATAAGGAAAATACTTTCTTGTGAGCTTAAATTCAACACAAACTTCACATTTATGTCTATTATCAATTTTGAATTTAGGTATTAATCCTAAATTTATTGTATAGAGTGCTAATTAACATGCCCTAATCTTGAATTCTAAACATTGCATAACTCAACAATATAAGCATAAGAATTCTCTTTATTGATAGTTTTTGGCTTTAGGCCAATACATTCAACTTGAACATGTTATTAGTGAAGTACCCTCGACCTACATACATCCCACCTTGGACAAAACAAACTTGTCCGACTCAAATACTTGTTTGAAGCCATTCTTATTAAAAAGTGGCATAGATACAAGATTTCGTTTCATGTCAGCAACATAGCAGACATCATTTAGAGTGAGTGTCTTCCCAGACGTCCATTTGAGCTAAATTATTCATTTGCCTATCACATCAGAAGTGGCAGAATTTCCCATATACAGCTTCTCATTGCCGTCAACTTGTTCATAGTTGGAGAATAGAGATCTATCTCCCCTAACGTGCATAATAGCATCATAATCAATCCACCATCCATTAACACTGGTGGTCATGCACACTTAAGAGACCATCGCAACTAGTGGAATGTCATCATTATCATTGATCGTGTTGACTTGAAAATCAGACCTGTTATTGGGCCTATTATTTGAACCCTGTTCAGGATTCTTGCGATGCTTGCAATCTATAGCCCTATGTCCTGGTTTCCCACGAGTACAGTAGTTCTTTGTAATATGTTTGATATTAGCATGCTTAGGGCCAAGATCATACTTTTTCTTGGTTTGCTTATTCCTTCAAGCTTCAGCCATGTTCGCTTTGGCTGCCACATTTTTAAGATTTGGGGCTCTTCCATTACCCATCCCTTTTCTATTATCTTCCTCAACTCGGAGTTTGAGTATAAGATGTTCCATGGTGCACTCTTTGTTCTTATGTTTAAGATAGTTATTGAACTCACTCCAGGAAGGTGGCAGTTTCTCAATAACTGCTGCCATTTGGAAGGGTTAACTGATCCTCATTCCTGCGCTATGCAAGTCAATAATTATGACTTGTAGCTCCTCTATTTGATTGATCATCGATCGGTTATCAACCATTTTATAATGTAAGAACTTCCAAGTTATAAATCTCTTAGCCCCTGCACCAACTTATCTATACTCCAGTTCAAGTGCTTCCCACAATTCTTTCGCACTATTACATTTTTCATAGACCTTATACAATGAATCTACAAGACCATTCAAAATATAATTTTTACATAAATAATCATATTGAAGCCAATGATCTCTTTCCATGATCTTATCAAAGGTTAAGGAATCTTCTTGAATCTCAGGTTTTGTCTTTTTCAGAATGTGGGCCAAGTTTAGAGTTGTGAGGAAAAACAACATTCTTTGCTGCCATCTTTTATAGTATTGACCATTGAATTGTGGTGGTTCCTTAACATTGACTGGTTTCATCGTTTGAGCATTTTGATGAAAAACAGGAGGAAGTTTACTTGCATGAAATGTTGCAGCATTGTGGGTATCATTTTGGTTTTCTGCAGCAAGGTTGGCAGCCTAAGCAGCGGCAACAAATCCTGACATAACATTGTTACCATCGATTGCAACAGAAGTAGCAGATTCTTCAGCGCCATAATTGTTGGAAATTGAGCACACTAACTTATTACGATGCTGAAGAATCTGTTGCTTCTATTGCATTCGATGGTAACAATGTTATGTCAGGATTTGTTGCCGCTGCTTAAACCAAAATGATACCCACAATGCTGCAACATTTCATGCAAGTAAACTGCCACAATATTACGTTGGGATCCGTCGCCGCTGCAGTTGATAGAGCTAACGCAGTTGATACAGCTAACGCAGCTCATGCTGCCAAACTTGTTGCAGCAAACTTCAACAATACTGCAACAAATTTTAACAGTGTTGCAGAAAATCAAAATGATGCCCATTTCTAGAGTAATAGGAAGTCTCATGTACATAATAGCCTACTCAGTGAGTAGATTAGCTAGATACACCAGCAATCCTGAAAATGATCATTGGGATGCACTAATTAGAGTACTAAGATATCTTAAGTATACTCTAGACTATGGATTTCATTATACACAATATCCACCTGTAATGGAAGGATTTAGTGATGCTAAATGGATATCAGATAGCTTAGAGACTAAATCAACTAGTGGGTATGTCTTTACCCTAGGTGGAGCATATTTCTTGGAAATCTACGAAACAGACGTGCATTGCACGATCTACGATAGAATCTGAATTCATTGCACTAGATAAGGCTAGTGAAGAAGTAGAATGGCTTAGGAATTTTCTAGAAGATATTCCTCTATGGCCAAGCCCTGTAAACGCTATATGTATTCATGTGTCAATTTAGCTGCTTCTATGAGAGCTAAAAATACTGTTTACAATGGAAAGTCGAGAGATATCAGGTGTAGGCATAATTCGATAAGACAATTGGTCACTAATTCGGTAATATCAATTGAATATGTGTAGTCAAAAGAAAATATTGTTGATCCTTTAACCAAAGGAATGTCAAGAGAGCAAGTGGCATATACATCATGGGAAATGGGATTAAAGTCTATTAAATGAACTATCAGGTGGTAACCTAACCTTGTTGACTGAAGATACCAAGATCATGGTTAAATAGGCAAACTAAACTGGAATAGTTCATAGATGACTTTAAGTCCTAGCCCGTTTCCATTAACTATGTGTAAATATGTGAATGTTAAGATAATATTTACTACCCATTCTATACTCCCAAACAAGTTATACCCAAACTCAAATCATTCCCAAATTCACATTACACAAGTTACCGAAAGAACCATTTCTACCATCAATTAACATTCACAATTAACACCCATATACTCCATATAAAGAATCCAAGCACACTTCGTAATTCCTCAATTATGTAACACATATACTCCATCTAAAGAATCCGAGTATTGTTTACAATTTCACAAATCAAAGCGTTACCACTAATGTTTTCGACCAAGAAGCATTAGTAAAATAAAAGTGTTACCTCTAATATTATCGAACTAGAATATTAGCAAAATGAAAGTGTTACCACTATTGTTATCGACCAAGAAACATTAACAAAATAAAAGTGTTACTTCTAATATTCTTGACTAAGAGTATTAGCAAAATGAAAAGGTTACCACTAATGTTCTCGACCAAGAAACATTAGCAAAATAAAAGTGTTAGCTCTAATATTCTCGACCAAGAATATTAGTAAAATGTAAATGTTACCACTTATGTTCTCGACCAAGAACATTTCCAAAATACAAATGTTACCACTAATGTTCTCGACAAAGAACATTTCCAAAATAAAGTGCACGCATAAGAAACATTAAATCATACCATTATCAACTCTATGAAAGAAAGACAAATTCTCAAAAAGAACACAAGTAATAAATGAAACCGGAAAAATACTCTATCCACTAACGGTATAACCCAACACTTAGTTTTCCATAACCAAATTCCAAATCCCACCCTTAAACTTTACTTTTCTCAAAACTATTCTGAACACTCCAATTCATCTCGAAACCACCAATTTCAACGGTAAACTTAACTTTCCATTCCAAATTTCTATCTAAGACTCCAAAAGTATTTTCAAAACGTAAAACACACACACTCACACCCAAAATCATCTAAACAACCAATATCCTCTTATGATAAAAAATTCCATATTCCCTCTTAAACTCGATCATACAACTCGTCATGCAACCCGAACATAAAACTACACAACCACTTTAAACTCACCTTTGAAAACGTAGTCAACCCATACATACTGGAGGATCGAATTTGAGAGGGAGATGATCTCCAAGAGTGGGATGGGTAGAAAGCCCTAGGTGAATCCTTTCCAACACACTAAGAATCAACGAAAACGAAGAAGAGACAAATAAAATCCGAGTTCAACAATAACCCTTGTGGGCGTCGGCCATAGGAGAGAAGAGGAGAAAGAATCTTGATTTTTTTTTTCCAATTTGATTGAATTAGGGAGATGAAGTAGTCTAATTTGTGAAGAAGAGAAAATAGTTTACAAAAAGATCCCTCATTTTCCTTATTCCTTTTAAAATAAATCCTATGCACTTGAAAACCATCTACTTCTACAAATTAACTAAAAGTAATTAAATTTAAAATAAAAAACGTTATTAATGATTATTAATTGGCCCGTTAATAATCATTGATTCACCTAATTCTAAATTAAACTTTTAACGGAAATAAAAGGTTACTAAAGAAATAAAAACTTCAAATTTTTAATTAATAACTTAAAATTAAGATTAAATACTTTAATTTAAAAAAATTACATTGAATTAATAACCTAATGGATATGATTCTAGTCACAAGTAATTAGGTACCAAAGAAATCTATAACCTCATTTTCTCTATAGCTATTAGCCAATAATTGGGATTTATACTTATCCATAGATCCATCAATTTTAAGCTTTATTTTAAATATCCATTTACAACCAATTGGTTTACTCCCAGGTGGTAAATTAACCAATACCCAAGTATTGTTTTTCATTATGAAACTTATTTCACTGCCAATTACTTCTTTTCAATTTAAAGAATCTGAAGTTGAATTGTCCCTTTAAATGTTTGATTTTCACTTTCTACCATATAAGTAAGAAAGTATGGACAAAATGAAGTAGTTGTTTTATGCTTTTTACCTCTTTTAGGTTCAAATTGATCGCTTTTATTTGATCATGATCAGCTTCATGTTTATATTCAATTTTTGGATCATTCTGACTTTTTAAAATACACGCTTTATAATTTCTCTAGGTTCCACCATTATCATTGTGTTTCTCATAAGAAAACACATCCTCAAAGAATTCAGATTTAATAGATTCCATTATTAATTTCAGACACTTGTGAATTAAACGCAACAAATCTATCAGCCACACTATGTAAGACAACCTATAAACACATAGTCAATAGTCTTTGGTTCAAGTTTAGTCCTATTAAGTAACGGAACTTGTACATTTTTTAAACACTCTCACACTTTCAGCATTTAATAACAAGAAAGCTTTCCATTTTACAACTCATAAAACGACTTATCAATTTTATTATGTGGAATTCAATATAGTTATGAGTTTTTGTAAGAAAAGTTCCCCCCACGCACAAGTTTTCAGATAAACCTGAACTATTTAACATGCAATTGATCATGTTTTTAAGACTGATTTTTCCTCTCAAATACACCAGTTTATTATGGTGTATAAGGTGCTTTTGTCTCATGTATAATACTAGCTTCTACAAAAAAAAAATCAGATAAATAAGTGAACTCGCATTCACCATCTCTATCTGATCAAAGCACCATTGTTTTCATTTTAAGTTGACAACTTCTAATTTATAAATCTTATAGATTTCTAAACTCTCAACTTGCTATTCACTAAAAAAACCTATCAGTGTTTACCATAGTCATATATAAATGTGATGAAATATTTATTCTCTCCTCTTGAAGGATTATTTCTAAATCACAAATATCATTGTGAATTAAACTAAGTAATTGACTAGTTCGTTCAATAAAGGAAAAGACTTTTCTGTCAAAGGAAAAGACTTTTTGTGAATTTTTACTCATCACATATTTCATATTTATATTTATTGTTAATCTCGAATTTAGGTATTAAACCTAGATTAAGCATTTTCTGAATAAAGCGATAATTCAAATGCCCTAATCTTGAATTCCAAACATTGCACAACTCAACAATATAAGTAGAAGGTTTCTCTTTATTGATAGTAGTTTTTGGAACTTGAGCCAGTACATTGAGCTTAAACGTATTATCAACTAAATACCCTCGGCCAGCATACATCTCACCCTTGGAAAAAAACAAGCTTGTTCGATTCAAATCCAAACTTAAAAACAGTCATGTTTAGAAGTGGCATGGAGACATGATTCTTCCTAATTTTTGGATTGTGCCAGACATCATTCAGAGTGAGGATCTTTCTTGAAGTCCATTTCAGCAAGACCTTCCCTTTTCCTTCTATGTTGGATGTTGTGGAGTTACTCATGTACATCTTCTCAGAATCATCAATTTTTTTATAGTTGGAAAACAAATACTTGTCTCCACGAACGTGCTTAATTACACCCATATCAACCTATAAATCTTTAGCACGAATGGTTAAACAGACCTCTGAAACTATCGCAGCTAGTTTGAAGTCATCATCTTTATTGGCCATGTTGGCCTGATTATTAGCCCTATTATTGGGATTCATTCGGTGCCTAGAGTCGGAAACTCTATATCTCGGCTACTCATAAGTGTAGCAATTCCCAATGATGCGTTTATTATTTGCATGCTAAGGGCCAAGATCATACTTTTTCTTGACTTGGTTATTCTTAATCCTCTTAACCTCAACTATGTTTGCTTTGGCTTCCACATTTATTAGGTTTGAGGCTCTACCATTACCCATATATTTTCTATTATCTTCCTCAATTTAGAGTTTTGAGTATTTGATGTGCATTGTGTACTCTTTGCTCTTAAGATAGTGCTTGAACTCACTCATAAAAGGTGACAACTTCTCAATCATTATGGCCACTTGGAAGGGTTCACTGATCCTCATTCCTTCGCTATGCAAGTCGCTTATTATGACTTATATTCTCATCTTAGTTGACTATAGACTTGTCATCGACTATTTTAAAACTATTAAACTTTCCAGCTAAAAACCTCTTAGTCCCTACAGCAACTATACCATACTTCAGTTCAAGTACATCCCACAATTCTCTTGCACTCTTATAATTTTCATACACCTTATACAAAGAATCTATGCGACCATTCAAAATATATACATAAATAATCTGAATTTACCCATTGGTCTCACTTCATCAGATTATCGTAGGTGACGTAGTCCTTGTGTACCTCTGGTATAAACTTTTTCAACACATATGCAAGACCTTAAATGGTGAGGAAGAACATCATCTTTTGTAGTCTTGACCGTTGAATTGTGGTGAATTCTTAGAATGGATCGATTTAGGAGGATATCTTGGATGAAACTTACTCGCATGATACGAAACAACATTGTACGCATCACCCTTATTCGGTACAACACTGGCATTTGCTATAGCAAAGTTGGTAGCATTTTGGATTGATGCTTTATTGTTTGTAGCAGTAGATGTGATAGTGGCGGTAGCAAGGGCGGTGTTTACTGTAACAATAACAGCGACAACTAATCTACGAGTGATGACATTTTCATCAAGTGGTAAATATTGAGGACCATAATTGTTGACAATCTCCATAGTAAATATTGACTTCAAAACAATAGATTGTTCGTGCTTTAAATATTTAAGTTTTGTTTTGTGTCCTTCAATATTTTTTAAATATTTGTTTGTTATTACTAGTCAAATTTTGTTTTGAGTTTTAGCATAATTATCAATACAATTCAGTTCTTGTTTTTATTCTTCATTCATTCCAACAATCAAATAATATATTTTACAATGGAGTTTGTAACAATTACAGTTCTTAAGATGCACCACTTGATGACAATATCATCACTCATAGATCCGTCACAGTTGTTGTTTCGATGAGAAACGTAGCCCTTGCTTCCACTAATGCAAGTGTTGCTGAAGCAGCAAGTAAGCTTATTGTCACCACTGTTGCTGCTGCTGTGATAAACAATAATGCACCAACCTAGAATGCTGCCAACGTTGCTACATCATACCCTAATGCTTAACCAAATCATGGTGATGCGTACAAGTTGCTGCATATCATGCAAGTAAGTTTGCTCCAAACTATCCTCCTAAATTGATCCATTCTAAGGATCCACCAATTTAATGGTCAATACTACAAAAGAAGACATTAAAAGATGATGTTCTTCCTCATTACTTTGGGTCTTGCATATGTATTGAAAGAGCCTATAACGAAGGTATACAAGGACTATGTCACCTATGATAAATTGATGGAGCGACACCAATGAGTAAATTCAGATTATATTTTGAACGGTCTCATAGATACTCTGTATAAGGTGCATGAAAACTGAAAGAGTGCGAAAGAATTGTGAGATGTACTTGAACTGAAGTATATATCAGTTGGTGTAGGGACTAAAAGGTTTTTACCAGGAAAACTTAATGATTTTAAAATGGTTGATTCCAAGTTGGTAGTCAACCAATATGAGGAACTACAAGTTATAATAAGCGACTTGCATAGCGAAAGAATGAGGATTAGTGAACCCTTCCAAGTGGCCATATCGATTGAGAATTTGTCACCTTCTTGGAGTGAGTTCAAGAATTATCTTAAACATAAAAGTAAAGAGTGCACAATAGAACATCAAATACTCAAATTATAAATTGAAAAAGATAATAGAAAAGAGATGGGTGATGGTAGAGCCCCAAACCTGAAAAATGTAGAAGCCAAAGCAAACATAGTTGAGGTTTAAACGGGTAAGAATAATTAAGCTGAGAAAAATTATAATTTTTCCCTAAGCATGAAAATAATAAATGCATCACTGATATTTTCTACACTTATGGGAAGCCGAGACATAGAGCTGCCAACTATAAGCATCGAAGGAATCCTGGGTAAACCTCCAACAATAGCCTTAATAATAGGGCTAATAATCAGGCCAACATGACAAATAGAGATGAAGATTTCTAGCTGTGGTAGTTTCAGAGGTCTTCTTAACCACTCATGCTGAAGCTTTGTGGTTGATACGGGTGCAACTAAGCACGTTTGTGGAGACAAGTATTTGTTTCCAACTATGAAAAAGATAACGACACTGAAAAGCTGTACATGAGAAACTCCACAACTTCCAACGTAGAAGGAAAAGGGAAGGTCATGTTGAAATGGACTTCAGAAAATATCCTCACTCTGAAGGATGTCTGGTATGTTCCAGAAATTAGGAAGAATCATGTCTTTGAGCCACTTCTAAACATGAATGATTTTAAGCTTGTATTTGAATAAACCAGTTTGTTTTGTCCAAGGGTTGGATGTATATGGGCCGATGGTACTTAGCTGATAATAGGTTTAAGCTCAATGTACTGGCTCAAGTGTCAAAAACTACTATCAATAAAGAGAAAAGTTCTACTTATATTGTTGAGTTGTGCAATGTTTGAAATTCAACATTAGGGCATGTGAATTATCAATTTATTCAGAAAATGATTAATCTAGGTTTAATACCTAAATTCGATATCAATAATAAACATAAATGTTAAATTTGTGTTGAGTCAAAATTTACAAGAAAATATTTTCCTTTTATAGATTGAACTAGTGAATTGCTTAGTTTAATTCACATTGATATTTGTGATTGTAGAAATTATCCTCTAAGAGGAGGGAAGAAATATTTCATCATATTTATAGATGACTATAGTAAATATTGTGAAGTATTTTTACTAAATAGTAAAGATGAGGCTTTAGAAATCTTTAAGATTTATATAAAGCAAAAGTTAAGCATTAACTTGAAAAGATCAGATAGAGATGGTGAATACGAATCTACATATTTATCTATTTTTTTTTTTTGCACAAACTAATATCATACACATGACAAAAGACCTTATACCCTTATACACCACAACAAAATGGTGTAGCTAAGAGAAAAAAAAAACTCTTAAAAGGCATGATGAAATTGCATGTTAAACAGTTTAGGTTTACTATAAAACTTGAAGGGGAAACTTTGCTTATAAAAAAAGTTAATACTAATTCGAATTCTACATAAGAAGATTGATAAATCGCCTTATGAGTTGTGGAATGGAAAATTTCCCTTTTATAAAATATTGAAAGTGTGTGGGTGTTTAGAAAAGGTAAAAGTTCCTTTACCTAAAAAGACTAAACTTAGACCAAAGACTGTTGACTGTGTGTTTATAGGCTATGTCTTACACAATGCTGCTTATAGATTTCTAGTGGTTAATTCACAAGTGTATGAAATTAACAATAGCACTATAATGGAATCTATTGAAGCTGAATAATTTGACGACGTGTTTCCTTTTTAGAAACACACTGATGGTGGAACCAAGAGAAATTATGTAGTGCTTCAAGGAGTCAAAATGATCCTGAAACTGAACATGAACAGAAAGCCGATCATGATCAGAAAAATGATCCATTTGAACCCAAAATAAGTAAAAGGCCTAAAAAAGATACTTTATTTGGTCCAGACTTTCATATATGGTAGAAAGTGAACCTCAAACATTTAAAGAGGCAATGTCAACTCCATATTTTTTGAATTGAAAAGATTCGATTGACAGTGAAAAAAGTTCCATAATGACATGCTTGATATGGAAACTTTGGAAATTCCTTATGAGCCTCTTGATATGATCAGCCAAAAATTCAGCTTCCAACTAATTTAGACATGAAGAGGAAATTAAGCAAACAACAATCATTGGATGTGTTTCAACCATAAGGTTTGAGAACTCCATCCATTTTACAAGAAGCCCAAGAGAAATAGCTAGCTTTCATCTTAGCTGAAAACACAACAAGCTTGGCATGGAAAATCAAGGAAGCATGGTGCTGCAATAAGAAGATTGTTGGGATATTGTCAACTTTGGACCTAGCTTGACTTTCCTTTTGGTATTACCCAAAAGGTCTTATATCAATGGAAATGTTGTCTTCTCCTTATATACCAATGATCATCCTTTGATCCCCAACAAAGACCGTGATTATTTCTGATAGCGCATCCAACCCCAGTATTCAAATGGAAGAATTTCCTGAAGCATTATCCGTTTTCAATTTTAGAAAACTAGGGAACCATGGAATTGGGATTAGTTAAGAATTTCCAAAAAAAGATAATTTATTAAAGTATTTAGCCTTAAGAAGCCCACCAACCATATAATTAGGATTAGTTAAAAGTATTCAAGTTTGTTTTTTCATCAAAGCATGGTTGAAGTTTTTCAAGTCTCTGAAACTCAAACTACCCATGTCATTTTGCTTGCTTAAAGAATCCCGGGAAGTCCAATGAAGTTTATTTTTAGCTTCAGTCAAGCCCCATAAGTAACAAGCAAAGAGTCTAGAAAAACCCTTAAGGAATTTAAAGCAACTTTTAGCATATGTGGGATAAACTTGCAGAGTCATTGATTTAATAAGGATCTCCTTGTACCTTTTAGAAGAAATCTCCTTTCCAATTCTTTAATCACCTTCCCAATCTGATCTTTAGGGAAACCTAGAACTTCACTTTTCTTTTATGAAAAAGAAGAGGGAAGACCTAATAATTTTTAAAATCAGAAGCAACAATTACCTTGAGACGATTCTAAATATCATAATATCTATCAGGACTCACTAAAGGACTAAAAATCAAAGCAGACTTTAGAAGATTCACCGATTTTCCTCAAGCTTCTTCATAAATTTGAAATATATTTTTGATAGATTCACATTCATGAAGAGTTTCTTTGAAAAAGATGAGGTTGTCATTGTCCTCAAAATAAGTGATCAATTTTATCCCAAAATTCAAAACTCTGTAAGTAAAATATTTTAAGACAGCTCCAACAATTTTACCTTTGTTTTATTTTTGATGTGGTGCAATCATTAACAGAAATCAAGAATGTTATTCGAAATGAGTCTACCTGGAACAAAGGCACTCTTATTCACCGAGATAATTGTTGGACGAATAATTTTAGTATATTAGCAAAGAACTTTGTAATTAGTTCATAAGAACTTTGTATCGATGATAGTATATACACGGTAAATCAATGATAGTTAAGATCGATAACTAAGGTATACTATCATACTATCATTTGATATACTATTATTGATATTTTAAATAAGTGATTTAATGATATATTTACATGAAATAGGGGTATTTATGACATTTCTCGATGAACAATAACCGGGATTCTAAATTATCCCGCACTTTGGTAATGTGTAATGCAGGAACAGAAAGTTGAGGAACCAAAATATTGGGCCTCTTCCTCTCATGGGATAATGGCTTCAGTTTGGAAGTATCACAAACAAGACAATGACAAGGACCAGCTGCTTTCATAGGTCCAAATAATAAAAACCATGTCCAACATTCTTTATGAAATAAATCGAAACTTTTTTGTTCAAAATTTTCCAATTTGTATTGGATTGTGATTCAAAAATATATTTTTTTAAATATAAAAGATAAAAAATATCTATATATATAAAAAAAATCTTTGAAATTTAGCTTGAACACAAATTGTTATTTTGCAACGAAATATTCTTGGGAAGATTGTAAATCTAATAAATTTTTAGGTAATATTTATAAAAAAATATCAACGCTTAAAAATATTTGTAAATATCTTAAATTTTGAACGGGTTAGTAAGTTATCAACATATAATTATATATTTTTATAATAATTTAACCATTGATTCACACATTAATCAATGCTAATCACTGATAAACGTAGTAAAAATTAATATATTTGCAAAGAATTTTAAGCAGTGATGCATTTACAAATATTGCATCAAAATTATGTTATCTAGTGAAATTTGTCTAATTAATATTAATTTTTTAAGTTCACTAAGTAATTTATTACATTGAGCGAATTTAAATATTAAACATGTTTTTATTATATAATATTATATTATATTTTACACCATCTTATTTTAATGTTATTATTATTATTATTATTTTGACAATTGAGTCAATTACGAACGGAAAATATTTTTTAAAGCTCAATTTTATGGGCAGTCATAGAAGCTGAAAAAAATATACAAAAAGTCTTCTCCAAAAGACACGGCCGATCTCTCCCATAATCTGAATTATTAGTATATAAAAATTTCAATTTGATTTGAATACTCTAATATCTATAAACAAGAATTTTGGGTTGTCATAATCACTCCACAATTCTAATAAAGATTAGAAAATTCTCTCTCTCTAAAGCCTTAATTGCCAATTTCCTTGGTAAAAATAAAAAAGAATATTTTTCTTTTTTAATTCTTCCGGATGGATCTCTCAAAATCGTTTTTGCTTTTGCTTGGGTTATAGTGTAGACGCTTTGATGTTGATCAAAGAATCGTCTACCAAATCTCCTTCTAATTGTTTGTAAGTATTTTCGAGAACCCTTATACTTGAAGTATAGGCTTTGTCATTCTTTTCGCATAAGATTAACGATGATCTATGTTAATTAAGAGATTATTAATAATTCAAATAATTTATGTCGCGCGTCAGATTTAGATTTGACATCATTCATTCATGACAAGATAAGTCGAGTAATATGATTAGACATTTGTATTCCCTCTTATGTCATTATAGGTTCAATTTATAATATAATATTAAAAAATACTGATTGAATTTCAAAATCTGTTATTTTTAAACGAAAAAAAAAATCAGATATTGATCCATTAGTTTAAACAATTTAAATTTGTTTAATGCTAATTACAAAGGCTCTTTGTCACAATACAGGCAAGATTCATGGTGCCATTGCATTCAAGGGAGGAAATGGAATCTGCCTTTAAATGACAAAATGTCTGATTGTCCCACTAAATCTTTTCCATAATATCCCTTCCACACCCAAGTCCCCATTAATCTAATATAGTTGTCACATTCATGCCATTTTTAGTAGTCACTGATTTTCTTATTATTTCAAATTAATAAATAGTACTGAAAGATTTTTTTTCCTTTCTCATCTTAGTTTAAAGATCAATATTTTTAAGGGTAAAATGTAAATAAGACCTCTGTGGTCTTTTCAAAATGCATGAACACCCCTGTACTTAGAAAATGGCAAATCGCATCTCTGTGGTTCTAATTTTTTTCAATTAGACCCCTTCCCTTCAATGTCAATAATTTTCTTTTAGCCACAACTTCTTCGTTTGAACTCCGATTTGGATGATTCAAGATGTTTTGGAATCCTCATTTTAAGCTCTACATATATGTCACTTCGAAACTTTGAAAACATTAATAAATAAAAGATTTTATTAACATCGAAACACTAAGTATGATTGATATCATTAACTCTTTTGGTTATTCATGATTTCAAAGTTTTGAAGTGACAATTATGTAAAGCCGGAAATGAAGATTCCAAAACATCTTGAATCATCAAAATCGGAGATCAAACGAAGAAGTTATGGCTAAAAGAAAATTATTGACATTGAAGGGGAGATGTCTGATTGAAAAAAATTGGAACTACATGGGTGCGATTTGCCATTTTCAAAGTACAGGGGTGTTCATATATTTTGAAAAGACCACAACGGTCTTATTTGCATTTTACCCTATTTTTAATTATTAAGTAAAATCAATCATGCATGGAGTTTTATTTATTTTTAATTATTCTCTTAAAACACGATGGATAAGATTAAGACAATTATATTCAAAACTGGAAGAAGAAAAAAATCCTCCAAAGCATCATGCAATTTTTATTTTATTTTTTTTGGGAAAATTAGGTAGTTAGAATGTATTTTAAAATTTTATTTTAACCTATTCAATGCCCTCTAAACATCAATATTTTTTTATATATGGAGGGGGATTTAATTTTCTAATTTAATAGAGGGAATAGTAGAAACATATTAACTAAATCTCAATTGACTTAAATAACCAACCATTAAATCGGTAACTTTTTCATTAATCTATTAAAAAAAGGTAAAATGCAAATAAGACCCCTGTGGTCTTTTCAAAATGCATGAACACCCCCTGTATTTTAAAAATGGTAAATCACACCCCAATGGTTCCAATTTTTTTCAATCACACCCCCCCTTCAATGTCAATAATTTTCTTTTAGCCACAACTTCTTCGTTTGAACTCCGATTTGGACGATTCAAGATGTTTTGGAATCCTCATTTTAGGCTCTACATAAATGTCACTTCGAAACTTTGAAATCATTAATAAATAAAAGATTTTATTAACATCAAAATATTAGGTATGATTGACATCATTAACTCTTTTGGTTATTGATGATTTCAAAGTTTCGAAGCAACGATTATGCAAAGCCGGAAATGAAGATTCCAAAACATTTTGACTCATCCAAATCGGAGTTCAAACGAAGAAGTTATGGCTAAAATAAAATTATTGACATTGAAGAGGAGGGTCTGATTGAAAAAAATTGGAACCAAAAGGGTACGATTTACCATTTTTAAAGTACAGGGGGTGCTCATGCATTTTGAAAAGACTACAGGGGTCTTATTTACATTTTAGCCTTAAAAAAATATATACTCCCCATTTGACACAACTTTGATCCGTTCATATATTCCCATTTTCCAACAAATTAGAATAAGAGAAAATCAACTTATATTTTTCAATTTTAATTACTTTACAAATATTAGTAAATTTACGAAAGCTGTGTTAGGTTTGAAAGATTAAAAAATTGCACAAATAGAAAGGGAATGTGGAATATCCCGTTGTATATACAAAAAAAAAAAATATTTAGTATGGTTCCTCCTCAATTTTTAACTACTAAATTTATATATTTATTTTCCACCTCTTATTAAAATTATTTTTAGAATAGATATGAGTGTCAGAGTCACCTTATAATGACCACATTCAGTAAGTTTTGTTAGAAAGGGGCGGACCATTGCGAGGACATAAGGTGCCCCACATTTTTATTCTATTTTTTTTCAATATATATTTATAATCATGAATTTTAAAGGAATATATCTGACTGATATGATCCTATTTTTAGAAAACTTTTCGTTGTTTATATATAAAGTTATAAGTTTCAAAACTAAAAATAAATGGACATAAAATTGAAATTTATTTAGATTTGATCATAAGTTTATACACTTGATAAAAATATCACAATATTTATTAGCATGTAAAAAAAAAAGTTTTCATCCAATCATATAGACTAGTATTGATAGAATCATTAAAACTTTTGACATTTATTGGTTAAAATAAAATATAATATAGAAAAACGATATTCATCAAACATTCTATTATAAAAGCTAGTTTCTAATTTATCTATTTTGAATTATTAATATTAACGACTTACTTAATCAATTAAATTAGATTAGATTAATTTTAAAATATTTATGGAAAGTGTTGAATAGTGCTCAGTTTGCTAAAGAATGATGTCATTTTGTTTATTATACTTTATTTCCTTCACATTGTTTAGCTTTCATATTTAAGTTCATATTAAATGCATCACACCTTTAGTTCAATTTCGTTTTATTTTCACCGAGTTATTGTAACGACCTGGACTTTTCAGGTAGATTAAAATGATTTGATACTGAAATTTTTTATAGAAATTTGGAGTATTTGAGTTAAAATAGGACTTAAAGATTTTAAATGAATTAAGAATTTCCCGTGTTGGGTTATTCAGGAGGAAGAGTATTTTATTTTATTTTTTTAAAAAATGAACTAGCTAATTTAGTTAATTATGAGGAAAATGAAGTTTAATTATAATGGCTTTGTTTTAGCATTTGTTTTATGAGAGACTTTAGGAGGTGGGCCCATTCCTTCTACCTACCCTTATCTCTTCCCTTGTTTTAGAGTCATTGCAAAAATTTGGAACTACTCATCTCATTTTTCATTCCTTGACCACGCCGCAGACACCAAGAAGCTCACCACTCCACTTTGATCTTTTCTTTTTGACTTGGTTCTCCACTCTTGCCATTTTTCTTGTGACGACCCGTCACTTTTAAATAAATTAAAATCAGAGAAAACAGTGGAAGTCTTTTATTTTTAAAATTTTTTTGCGTGGTTTTGTTTGAAAGTTGGCATGCCGAAAACCTGTTTACATCCTAATTTTCAAATCTAATAAAATCACATGGAACATTAAGTTCCAATCAGAAGTTCAAGATGTAATATCATAAAACAACGATAAAAAGCTCTTATGAGCTAAATACAAAGTATAATTCACAAATCCTTCAAAGTTCTCAAAAGTAAAATTCATAAACTTTACAACAAAAGAGTCCATCTCGAGGTCAGCATCCCTTCGATCACGCAGCACCACCTCCTCTCCCTCGACCTCTTACAGGGCATTACCTGAAATTTTGTAATATCATGAGCTAACAAACTAAGCCCAGTGAGAAAAATAAGCACTCAAACTCGTATTCCGATTCGTGTCCAATTAATCTGACACAATCACTCCTAAAGTTCTCTAAACTCTAGGTAATTTCGTTTTATACTTTCTAAGGATGATATTACTAATAATCATAGTCAATACTCATCCATCAACATTGTTATGACATAAGTAAGAAAAGTAAATATACTTTGCACATCATACAATTTCTCGAATCTCTCTTTCATCTATCATAAACATGAATGCATGAGAGCATCCCGTAGGACTTCGCAATTGCCCTTTTGTGCGTGAATGAAGGTAATGCGGACATCCCGTAGGCTCCCATTCAACCTTATGCATGAGGAAGTAATGCGTACATCCCGTAGGCTACCATTCAACTCCCTATGCATGAAGAAGTAATGCGTACATCCCGTAGGCTACCATTCAACTTCTTTTCTTTCACATTCTTTCTTTTCTCTGAAGGTGATGTGAACTCCACGTAGGGTTTATCAATCTTCCTTCTTTTCTCTTTCACTTTATTTTCTTTTCACTTTCATTTCTTTTTCACTTTCGTTTCTTTTTCACTGAAGGTGATGTGAACTCCGCGTAGGGTTCATCATTCTTCCTTCTTTTTTCTTTCACTTTCTTTTCTTTTTCACTTTCATTTCTTTTTCACTTTCGTTTCTTTTTCTGAAGGTGATGCGGACACTACCCGTAGGCTCCAACATTCTCCCCTTCATTTATTTTTCATGAATGGTGCGAGAATGGTATGATGCAATATGATATGCATATGCTTGCATATCCTTGTAAAAGTAAATAAATAAAGTGCGGAATTAAAGTAGTTGATGCAAGCATAAAGTAAAGGGGTATAAAGTAAAAGATATAAAGTAAATGACATAAAGTAAAATAGATAAGCATCTCGAACGAATGATATGTAAATCGAACTCCGCTACAATAATAAAAGTAAAATCATAAATCAAACGATTAACCTATACCTTTAAGGATTCTAAACTTCCAATAATAATCCGAGGTTCTATTTACCGTTCTATCTAAAAGTTGGATCTTTTAACTTCCATTGATCCAACCTTAAGTTCGAATCGAATCTAACTTAGAATCTTCTAAGATTCAACACTTTCCTTGAGAACTCCTAAGTTCTCACTTAAAGGATTAACTTCTAATCCTAAGGGCACTAACTCACAACCCTCTAATCTTATATTTGGATTCTAATCTTAGTTTCAAACTCTACAAACCTTCACACTCATTTGCTTTCTATAAATACTTTAAATCCTAACTATTCTCACCTTAAAGAAAGTTAACTTCGCTCCTAAGTCCGAAGGAGCTATCAAGCAAGCGGTTCAAAAACACCTACAAAGAATTATATCATACAATCAATAATTACCAACTATCAATCAAACATCAACCAAACGTACAAAACGACGAAAAACCCAACAAAACCCCACAAGAGGCTCTCAGCCATCACAAGGAAAAAGGGCCTCGGGTTTGGTTTTCCGGCTTTTAGGCAATCTAAAAGTGTTTCGAGTTGGTTTTAAGCAAAATCGATATTCCCGATTTCAATGGGTATTGATAATTAGGGTTTTTGAACATTAAGTCCTTTCCCGAATTGAATTCAAATAAACATTATTTCATTAAATTTTAACCCAAAATCAAACCCAAAAGGGTAAATTTCAAACGGGAAGGGTTTCGACTGAAACTCGGTTTTAGGGTTATGGGATAGTTTCCAAAAACACTTAAAACTACTCCCGTATTTACAAACACCGAGTTCTACAACACAAAATCGAAAGAAATAAAAGAAAACTCCATTAAAACACTATTTGGAGCTTAGGGTTTGAAACTTTACTTACCGAGAACTCCGTATAACATGAGCGGCAAGTACGAAGGGTAGGTGGAAAATGATTGTAGGATCGATACCTTTCCACTGGACCCGGAATCAAGTCGATCGGGCAAGAAACGAATGAAAAGCAAAAATCTTTTCTTTCTCTTTGAAGCTCACGGCTTGGGAGGAGGAAAGATGAGCAAGGTTTGGTCAAACTTTGGTCAAGGTGATAGTTAAAGAAGATGAGGTAAAATATCTAGATATTTAGGTAGTTTGGAAATTACGAAATTGCCCTTTTTATGACTTTTGACTTATAAAACGAAACCCGATGATCTTAAACTATCCCAATGGTGATTAATAATTATTAATTGGCCTGTTAATAATTATTAATACCATTAAAACGAAAATAAACTAAAAAGGTAATTAAAAGGACTTAAACCGAAATAAACAACTAAATTCTAATTTACCGATAAATAAATAAACTTTAATTACTTAAATTAAAATAAAATAAATAAAAGTTTTTTTTTTTACAAAATAACGGGATGTTACAGGTCTTCTTATTGGTCAAATGAAAGACAAAGAAAGCAAATCTCTCCTCCTTCTCCAAAGCTCAGCCAACCGTGGGAGGAATTTTGGAGCTACTATTCGATTCCTCAATTTCTGACTCCAAGCTCACTTTTCCCGTGGGGTTGTTCGTGTAATTTTAGTATTTCTAGCTTGGAGAAGAGAAGAAGAGAGTCTCACCATTGTTGAACATTGAAGGTAAATGATTAGAATGTTTCTTTTCTTTTTTGGGTTTTAAGAGCTGTACCTTTTGATTGATGCTTCCAGCTCCATAGATTTTAGTTGGAGTTTAAACCCAATAAGAGAAAAATAAAAAAATAAAAATAAAAGAAGGGTTTTGGGTTGGTCTTGGCTTTACTGATTATATATATAAATAAAAACTTGTCTTTCAACTCTGTTTTGATAAACATCCCCTATGTTCAAATCTTAAACTTTTGTCTTGTCCACCGTTTCGGGCCATTTGGCTTAATCCATTGTTTTAATCTATATATATATATATATATATATATATATTAAAAACCATAGTGTGCATGTATATAAATTAAACACCATAGTATAAACTTATGATATTAACTACATTTTGACTCCCCTGTTTTGATATCCACACTTGGCCTTTTTGAAATTTATATGGATATATTTATATTTAATTTTTATTTATACTTATATGTATATACATTTATAATTACAAGCTTTTGATTTAATTTTGGTTTTAATATTATATATTATAAAAAGACATTTGACGTTAAATTTCCCCACTATAACCCCTCTTTATTTTCTTTAGCCCGGAAGCGAGTCACGTCTTATCGTGTCTTTGTTTAATAATTCTATATGTCAGTTTGAGTTTTAAATATGTTTTGAATTAAATGGTTGTAGGTGGTGTTTGATTTGGTAGTCCGGTTTTGTACATGACTTTGGGACCATTGGTGGTTCTGAGTTTGAAGGGGTGAGTAAAGAGTGGTAAATGAAGGGAAAGTTGGAAATGACCCAACTCTTTAATTGGTTCATTTGATTGATTTCATGTTTGATATTGTGTTGATGTTTGATATTTATTATGTGCATATTTTAAAGCTCCATGAAACTTCACTCTAGCTAGTTTGTACTTCCATTCTGCTGGGAAGAGCATCTCATCGTTTTTGCTTGCATTTACTTTTCGAAAACAAAGGGTTGTCGTGCCCCATATGATTACGATTACTTTCTCTTCACTAGTATTTAGTATATTAGTATGTTTGATTGAATTGTATGCTCTTGTTTGTTTATTGTTGTTATGAATTTGAGATGTGAATTATTAAAGTAATGGTAAATTGAAAGAGGAAATCGGCATGTGTTGCCAAGAATGAATTGAGATATGCATGTGATTGGAAATGTAGGGTTTGTACATCTTTCTTGTCGCTACGATTATAGGGCGTAGTTATGGTCCCTGATATAAGTGAGGCGGTGGTTGTGTACCAAAGCTAGGCGGCGGTTGTGTATCAAAGCTAAATTCACTAGTAAGATCTAAGGCTATCTCAGTCAAGGACTTGCTCTATTATTATTGGACCACTTCATTACTTGTGTAGTTTTGATTGATGGATCCAAGCAAGAAAGGTTGCAAATACCGCATTTCATTGCTTTGTTTGTTTGAAGTTGCTTCAACGGTGAGGTGACATGTTTGTTTAAAGACTTAAAGAAAATAATTAAACGAAGAAAAGTTTATATGAGTTTTTATTTTTTCCAAGTAAAGATTGCCGTTGTTTACAAGTTTTCTTTTGTTTAACATTCTTTTCTCACTTAGCGAGTTTAGCTAATGGTGTTAACACCAAAGCATTTTAGGTGATTAAAGGGGAACCGAGCCTTGATGATTGATGGCGAGGCGGATGGATGGACTATTACACTCTTTGGTCTTAGGATTGTCTAGTTGATATTTAGACTTTTTGTTTCATTAATTTTCATGGGTATTTGTAAAACTTTATTAGATACATTTGTTAATGGATTTGATGAATGTTTTTATTAAAACTCTATGAATCTCGGGATTCTTTTGAAATGAATTTTAATGATGAACTATTTTGAAACCGAGTCTTCCGCTGCTTATTTATGCTTTAGCATATTTATTATTGAATTTGGGAAAGGTCGTCACAGTTATCATACTCAGAGGTGCGACGTATCACCTTTCAGGTAAAAACCGAGGTCGGGGTTGTGGTAGGACGGCTGGTGCTCGTTGAACCTTTTGAGGCAAAACCTTTGGACGGGCTAGAGTGCAAATGGTATATGATGCTCGTTTGTGTAGTCTTTGTCTAGTTCACAGAACTTGACTTTTATTTTGGTGTTGTAAAGTATAAAGTATTTTATGGTCAAATTTTATGACATCTTGGACTTCGTTTTCTACTTTAAATTTCCTTTTGATTGATTTAGTTTGTGTTACAATCTTAAAGAGGCGGACGTACCAAGAGCTTACAAACGCGAATGTTTACTTACGCTTACCATTCTAAACTTTTCTTTTTGATTTATAAAATGGGATACGTGCCACTTGTTACGTACTTATGGCTTATGCCAAAACTGTTTTTAGGAGAGCCTGTTGTTATCAAACGTCTTTTACTCGTGATTCATGTTTTTATGCGCTCCTGCTTAAGTACTCACGGCGTAGACTTATTTAGTAAGTCAACTTGTTACATTTATCTATATATCATCCTCACCAACCATTTTTTGTATTGAGATTTCAAGGCAACAATTTGTATTACTCTTGAAATCAAACTTGGTATCAGAGCTTAGCTATGACAAACACCATTTTCCGCATCATGACAATAGAAAGAAACACAACCTCTTCTTAAATCAATCTCATCTCTCAAAAAACCACATCTAGAGATATTACCACCAGCAACTCAAAAAAGCTAGATGGATACATCAGTGATACTAAAACACAACCCTCTGAATTACTGTCATCTCCCAGCAACACAATAGGAATAGAACTCCAAATAAATCCTGAGAATTTGAAGCATGGGTTACTACTGATCAATCTCTGCTTGGATGGCTATATGCATCTATAACACAAGCCATAGCAAGTGAAATTGTTATCTACAAAACATCAAGAGAGGTGATAAGTCCTTGAAAGGGGAGTATTCACATAGTTAAACTTGGATAAATCTAGGTAAAAAGACTAAGCAATTAGTGAAATGATGATCCACTACCCTTATTTAAGTTACTTTTGTAGCTTTCAATTCTTTTGAGCTCCCTTTCTAACTTTAGCCCTATCTTTAATTGACTATCATCCAAGCTTTCCAATATAGCTATTGCAAGCATAAGCTCCTAGTTGGTGCCTTGGCAAATTCTCTACTATACAGGGCAAGGCATAAAGAAGAGCATGTTATGATATTGCTGAAGCAAGGCACTTACAAAAAGATACTATTAGCTGTTTGATGGAACAACCAGCAGTCACTTCATGCTACAGTTTCCCAGCCGTGCGTGCAGCCCGATAAGCTTCACCAACTACTTTTTTGGCTGGAAAAGATGAAAATAGTGAAGCAGAGACGAAGCAACAGTGATATAAAAGAAAAGAGAAGCTTTTAGGTCAAGTGTGGAAGACAAGGAGAAGAGAGAGAAGAGTGGGAAGGATTGAACGAAGCAAGGAGGCGTTTACTTAGTAGATTATTTGTTTCATCCTTAGTTTAATTAATTGAAATTTCTGTTTTTACATTCGAGCATGAATTCTTGTTTAACGAACACTTTTATTTTCATGTTATTGTTAGCCATGATAGGCTAAACCCTTTTGTGATGAAGTGTTAATGGAGATAGATAGACAGAAGATAATGTTCTGAGACTCATATATGTATGGAAATTGTGATGTAATATTCTTTATGATCATGTCCTTCTTTAAACCTTTGTGAAAATAGAGTTAGAAGAGTCTATGTAAGTATTGAAAGATTCATTGCATGACAACTTAAAGTAAGATATTACTTGTTCATCTCATCCGTAACTTTAGAAATAAGGGAATGGTTAAGAAGAATAGAGAATGGTACTTAGAAGTTCAGAAGAAGTATAATTCATCCAAGGTTTTAGAGGTAAAATCTAGGGTCGGATAATGCGTTGAAGTGTGTTTGAGGAAGCTCATTCTTGCTTTTGTCTTCCTATGTACTTGTTGTCTCATAAACTCCATCTATATTTGAAGTCTCGTGGCAAGCTTACTGCTTGTTGATAACAGTCTATTCGGATTCCTAACACATCATCACATTGCAATCCTTCGATCTACACCTAGTGTTAATCCGTTTACTTTGTGCATCACAACACCTAGCTTTGTTATCTAATTAATTATGTAGCTGCAATCACCCTTAGATTATAATTTTGTTTATATCCAACCATCCTCGTGGGACATGACACTCACTTACCACATTATTACTTATTGACCATGTGCACTTGCATGCCTTCCACCTCCACCTAGTTAAACCATCACCATTTTCACCAACTAGAGGTATGAAGAGCTCTTAAAGTGATGTATGGTACAACCAACCGTGCAAGAATCAGCTAGTTGAAAGATAGCCTGCAAGGCACAAGGAAGAACAACATCAAAATGCTGAGTATCTTGCAATTATGAAGCAAATCTTCAACAATCTCTCCCTGACTGGTGAACATGTTGAGATAAATTCTCTAACATCTAGTGGCTTAGCTGGATTAGGTTCAGACTATCTCCAAGTAATCTGCCAAATCAACAACACCGAAGCCATCACGTGGCGGGCACTTAATGCAAGTCTACTGACATTTGAAAAAACACTGATCCACATTGATGTGATCAGTGGTAGTCAGGATGATGGAACCATGGCAGCTAAACTAGAATTCAATCATCAAAAACAATACTATTGGTAACAACAACTTCAAGGCTTCCAATTCCAACTATAATAAAGAACAGAATCGTAGCAACAACAACCAAAGAGGCAACTTTAGACCCAGAGGGAGAGGCTCATAAGGGGAGGAGTAACAACCCGTTACCAAGTAAGAGTATTAAAAAGTTGAAAATTATTATAATTCTCTTGAAATGATACTAATGAAGTTGGATTGATGAATTTGGTGAAAAATAATTTGTCATCTCGTAAGGGTATTTTGGTAATTTCCCCAAACCTCAAAATTAAAACCACAAATATAATTTAATATTTGTGGATAATATTGTTCGTCTCGTTTTTACAATTCCAACGCAACTGAGGGATCATTGTTCTGAGTCCCGATGAGTGAGTTATGACCATTTTAATTCAGTGGCATTTTCGTAAATAATAGAACTCGAGATTCAGCCCTAAAACCTTCTTTTTCTTCCTTTATCTGAAAATCAATCCCCCATGATCATCAATTCTCCCATTTTCACCTAAACATCATCTCTCGTAGGCATTTTCGTCATAACTTCTTCATCCGGACTTCGATTTGTACAAGTAGTTCATTCTAATAAGTTTTTCATTATCTTTTCATTTATATTAGTTTCAAAGAAATCCAAGATTTGAAGAAAGAGTTATGAGTCCAAAATCATTCGGGTCTTCTATGTTTTTTTAATTTAATTAATTTTTGCTCGATTTCTCATCTTATTAGGTGTGATTCGCTTTGGTAATTCTTTGGTGAAGGTTTGAATGAGAATCGAGGAGTTTCCATCCAAGATCCGATTCAAGGTTGTGGAAGTTCTTGGAAAAAGGAGAATTTAAGATCTTGAAAGTTTGCTTGAAAGTTGGTAGAACTTTGTTAAAAATTAAATAGTTTCATGTTTTGTTTTATTTTTCTTTAAAAGCTATCAATCTCTGACTTTGGGCATTTGAATAGATGATTGAATGCATGATTTTGGGGCTGAATATAAAGTTAAGAGAAATTGGATTAAAGTATGTAGAAAAGTGGGACTAAACATGCATGTTCTTGGATATCGATATCGTATGATTGGGAAACGGAAATTGTGGGATTATATGATTTTAATTGGATGTTTAAGCTTGTATTTGGATGTTTTAAGATAATTAAATATTGTTGATTGTGATGAATACAGTTGTCTGATTAGTGTCCATTAAGTAGAAAACACTAGCCTGAGTGGTTAGACAATTTAGTAATCGAACCCCGAGTTATATGTGATGTATTACGGATGTTTAGGAGTGATTTTGGGAGTGAATTTAGAGCCGTTACGCTGCTGATTTCTAGTAGGAAAGTATTAGTCTTTAAGTAAAAAGGAGTGAAACTACACTAGTTTAGGCTAGTTTTGCTCCTAGTGTTGGGTAACGTTTGGGTAACCGTTAGAAGTGACCTAAATGTAATATTTGGTGAATTTGGATCGTTCTAAGGTTGTTATTGAGATGAATTTCTAGAACTTTTAATTATGGAGATTAGGCCTAGAAAAGAGCATTTATGTGGAAGAACAAAACTCCTAGGTGGAGAATTAAACCTTAGCTTGTAAAACATCTTGATTAATGACGTTTTCCTTTATCGTATTACTTTGAATGCCTTGGGTAATATGATGGCAGGTTCGCATTAAGTAAGGCCTTGCTTAATGAAGAATATACCGTTAGGGGGATTATTTTAGTTATGCATAACTTTAATAACATTTAATGGGGCAAGTTCACTCCGTATGTACAAATGGAAAAGAATATCTCGAAAGGTTTTAAATTGTGAAAAATAGTGTTTGTTGACAAAGAGAGGAGATTAGAGGTATTGAGTTAAGTTATACTTATCTCAAAAGGTTTTAAATTGTGAAAAAGAGTGTTTAAAATCCTTCTCGGGCGTAGTCTCTCTTTATTTACTGACAAAGAGGAGATTAAAGGTATTAGGTTAAGTTGTATTTATCTCGGAAGTTTTAAATAGAGAAAAGAGTGTTTAAATCCTTTCTGAGTGGAGTCTCTCTGTATTTTCGGATAAAGAGGAGATTTGAGATGTTGAATTAAATTCCAGTTTGAATAGTACGAGTGAATTGTTGGAAGACGGTGAGGCCGATTATGGACTTAATGACTTAGGAAACCTCTCATGGAATTATTTTCTTTTTAAAATTATTCTACTTATTAGGCGTAGCCTCATGATGCTACAATATTTTTTTTTCATGTAAAGGAAAGAAGAAAGTTGACGGTTGATGACGTTCGAGGCAAGTGGATTGGTTGGCATGGATTTGCACGCCGACGATTCTTTTTATTCATATGTTTCTAGTTTTATTTGGGATGGGATTTGATTAAACATTTTTGTTATTTCACTATCTTTTATTTTTCCGGATTGTGTTTTCATTTACTATGTATTTATTAGTTTGTTTGCTTTGAAACAAGTAAATGTGTTGTTTTAGTTTTTTTCTAAATAAGATCACGATCAATGTTTATAACAATTTTCATTGATTTTTGAATGAAAATGAATTGATATTATTTGATTTATGCTTCCGCTGTTGTTTATGTAATTTCCATGTTTTGAGAAATTTTGGGCTGTTACAAGAGGTAGAAACAATAATTTAAAACCTACCTGCCAAGTCTTATCAAAATATGGCCTCTCAGCTGCAATCTGCTACTTCAGGTATGATGAAAATTATATTGAAAATAATACATCCAACAATGCAAACAACAACAGAACTATAGCCTTTATAGCCACATCAGACTCAATAGCCAATCCATACTAGCTTGCTGACATTGGAGCAACAAATCACCTTACTCCTGATATCTCCAACCTCAACATAAGAACATAATACACTGGTAATGAGGCTATCACAGTGGGTAATGGCTCTAAACTCAAGATCTCAAATATTGGTTCTAATTCCTATATCTCAATATCACAGACCTCCCCTATTATTCTGAAAAACATATTACATGTTCCTGAAATTAAGAAGAATCTTTTATGCATATCTAAATTTACTGCTAAGAACAATCTACTTGTTGAATTTCACCCTAACTCTTGTTTTATGAAGGACAAGGACACAAGGAAGGTGATGTTGAAAGGGAGCATTAGAAATGGTCTTTACCAAATTGATCTTAGACAACTCAATACATATCCAGTCAATAAAGCCTCTCTTACTCAAGCTCCAAATTCATGTTCTAAGATCTGTTTTCATTTTAGTTCTAGTGTCAGTCCAAAGCCTAGCATGTTAGCCTCAAGCAGTGTTAAAGAAATCTGGCACCAATGGTTAGGCCATCTATCCAATAGAGTCTTGCAATCTATTTTACATCAGCTTTATTGATGATCACACTAGACTCACCCATATATCCCTTGAAAGCCAAGTCAAAGGCATTAACAACCTTTATTCATTATCAGTAACTGGTGGAAAATAAATTTGACAGAAAGATAAAAACACTACAAACAGACTGGGGTGGGGAGTTCTGACCTTTTTTCAATATTATATAAAGACCAAGGGAATAAAATTTAGGCATCCCTGTCCTCACACAAGCAAACAAAATGGAGTGGTAGAGAGAAACCATAGGCATATAGTAGAAATGGGACTCACCATGCTTGCTCAGGCATCTATGCTATTAAGATACTGGTGTGAAGCTTTCACCTCAGCCACATATCTCATTAATCGACTGCCTACTCCTGTGCTCAATAATCTGTCACCTAGGAAGAAAGCCTATGGCATTAAGCTAGACTATGTCATGCTTAAAGTAATGGATGTGCGTGCTTTAATTATTTGAGACCCTACCAAAGTAACAAGTTTCAATACCACTCCACCAAATGTGTTTTTCTAGACTTAGTGAATCCTACAAAGGTTACAAGTGTCTCAGCTCAAGTGGTCGTGTCTATATTTATAAAGATGTCAAGTTTAATGAAAAAGAATTTCCCTTCAAAACACAATTGCTTACTACATCTTCCATAACTCAGTCATCACTTGGTTCAATGTGCCTCCAATATATAGCTCCAAGTCTTCACTACCAAATACCCCTCCTAACAGCTCTTTCAAACAAAGCTCAAACACTAAACTAGACACACACCTTTTGTCTCTTAATCCTCACACTCCCATGTCTTAAAACAGCTTCAGGGCTCCCAATGCAGTAGCATATTCTCATGGTTCAAGTCACTCTCAACATGTGTCACCATTCCATGCTTTTATTGATGACCAATCACCTATTCCCTATCCTCTCCATACAGAGGTTCTACCTACAGAAAGTGTTCCACAAGAAGAACCAAGTAAGTCTCTTCATCCTATGCAAACCAGGGCTAAAAATGGAATCTTCAAGCCTAAAGTGAGAACGTATATAGCCTCCATTCAATCTGATATCTACAAGAAAGAACCAACTTCTGTCAGTGCTGCCTTATAATGCTACGAATGGAGAAATGCCATGACTGAGGAAATGGAAGCTCTTCACAGAAATCATACATGGGATCTAATACCTTTTGATAAGTCATTATTTAGCACAAAACTTAAGATTTTTGTTCATACTTTGATGATTAAATAGCCTAAAAACTAACCAATTATCTTTGATTTATGTTTATGTACTAGATTGGAGAAGAGAGAATGAAACTGGGCTTAAAATGGCATTTTGGACCTTTCTTGACACTTAAGTTCCATAGCAACAACTTTCAGTGGCCGCGGCCACAAGGAAAAGTCTGAATCCAAGCCAAAATTCAAGAGAGCTTAGCGTCGTAGCACAAATTTCTCGTCGTTGTAGCACAGAAATTTTGAATTCTTTATTTTTTTCTTGTTTTTGCTCGATGTCGCGGTGCCCAAATTTCTGTGCCACGGCACCAGCCCAAATGTTTTGGATCTTGTTTTTTATCTTGTGTTTAAAACCCTAATTTTGAAGGAGATTGAGAGAGACTTCTTTTGAGAGATATTTTAGAACGTTTTTCTTAGATTTTCTTGGAGAGAAATGAACTCCATGTCTAGCTAAACTCCTTTTTTCCAACCAAGGTTAATCAAAGTTTGATTCATTTTATTTGTGAGATTTAATCTTCATCTTCTTTCTAATATTTCTCTATTTTTATATTTTCCATTCTTCATTCATTATCATAATGTTTAATTGCTCAAATAGGATCCTTTGAACGTTATTCAATTTCGTAAATTGTCATTTAGTTGTTTAAATCCTTAATTTTTTATACATTCTAATCTTAGTTACAATTAGTACGAATCATTAATAGGTCTTCTCATCTCATACTATGAAAATATATGATCTGGTATAAATAAATCGAATGTTTCGTATTTGTTGGCTAGAATTGGTAGTCCTTCTCATCTTACTGCTGTCAATTGATTAAATCCTATTGTCGTACTCTAGGGTTGTCTTTGATTAGGGAAGTAATTAATGATCGTATCTTAATTACCAACGAACTAAGGAAGGATAGATTAATAAGACATTCTTAATAATCATAACCCATTTAGAGAGTGATCTAGGACTTTACTAGATAATCAATGATCAAATTGCATGAATTGAACGATGATTACACATTTGGTTGGAACCTTCTCCTCATTGAATTTTTCTTAAAATTTTATTGTTGTCTTCAATTTCTCAACAAACTTTAAAAACCCCCAATTTTACTTCATCAATCTCTGTGAATTCGACCCTACTTTCCATTACTACAAATCCCATCATCACGGAATAAAATTCATTTTTCTTGCTTGTTCTTGATACTTTTGGTTTTCATTCATAGATGATTAGAATTTTTTGCTTTTGTTGAATTAATTTGAGGCAAAATAGAGATTAGCATGAGTAGATAAATTCTTGTTTGAGTAGTTGATTTTGATGCTTTTTGAATGAGGTGTGTTATGGGATTTGATACAATCTAACCATTGTGAGTATTTGGGCCAAAAAGAGTACATTTTTTTTGTAACATCTTGCTCTATTCATTTCTTGTGTGTTTGTCAAATATGGTTGATTAAGCTAGAACTTGCTTTGTTATACATGTTGAGGCCTCTTTGTTGATTTGAATGCATAGAGTTTAGAAAGGGAAATTAGGTGATGTCATTTCTAGTTTTCTAAAAAAGCCAACCTTGACAAAGATTCCCACCCGAGTTCAAAATGGGTGGAAGGTTTGTATAGACTATAGGAAGTTAAATTCCTCTACTCAAAAAGATCATTTCCCTCTTCCCTTTATTGATCAAATGTTAGAATGTGTGGCTAGTAAATCTCACTATTTTTGTCTTGATAGCTATTCAGGATTTCACCAGATTCCAGTTACACCTGAAGATCAAGAAAAGACTACATTCACATGCCCGTTTGGAAATTTCGTCGATAGGAGGATGCCTTTTGGACTTTGCAACGCACCTACTACTTTTCAAAGGTGTATGGTAAGTCTCTTTTCAGATTAAGTCGAGAACATCATAGAGGTATTCATGGATGATTTTACTGTGTATGGTGACTCGTTTAATGCCTGCTTATCTAATCTAACTAAGGTTCTAAAAAGATGTGTTGAAATAAATCGTTTCCTGAATTATGAGAAATGTCATTTCATGATAGATCAAGGTATTATTTTGGGTCATATAATTTCTTTTAGAGAAATAGAAGTAGATAAGGCCAAGATTGATGTTATTAAAACTTTACCTTACCCCACCTGTGTGGGGGAGATTCGTTCTTTTCTTGGCCATGCAGGTTTTTATAGGTGGTTCATTAAGTATTTTTCAAATATCGACACACCATTATGCAAGTTGCTACAAAAAGAGATGGAATTTAACTTTGATGAAGCTTGTATCGAAGCATTTGAAAAATTGAAAGTTGCATTGACTTCTGCTCCAATCATCCAACCTCCAAATTGGGATTTACCATTTGAGATTATGTGCGATGCGAGCAACTTTGCAGTGGGAGCTGTTTTGGGGCAAAGAGTTGGGAAAACACCTCATGTTATTTACTATGCTTCAAGAACGTTGGATAGTGCTCAATGCAACTACTCCACCACAGAAAAAGAGCTTTTAGCTGTTGTTTTTGCTCTTGAAAAATTTAGATCATACTTGCTTTGTACTAAAGTTGTTGTGTTTTCAGATCATGCAGCTTTGAAGTACTTGTTAAGGAAGAAATATGCCAAGCCAAGACTTTTAAGATGGATACTCTTACTTCAAGAGTTCAATTTGGAGATCCGAGACAAGAAAATCGGAGAATTTAGCGGTAGATCATCTCAGTTGGTTAACCACTTGTGAAGATCCATTGCCATGGCAAGATAATTTTCCAGATGAGCATCGCTTTGATATAGTTAATTATTTAGTTTCAAGGAAGTTGTCTTCTGAATTATCTCGAGCTCAAAAAGATAAAATCAAAAGTGATGCTAAGTACTATGTGTGGGATGATCCCTATTTATGGAAACATTATTCTAATCAAATCATTAGAAGGTGTGTCTCTAAATAAGAAATTCCTTCAATTCTAACTTTTTGTCATTCATTTGCATGTGGAGGACAATTTGGTCCCAAGAGAACGGCTCAAAAAGTTTTAGAATGTGGTTTCTATTGGCCTAAATCATTCCTTGACTTCTACATGTTTTGCAAATCTTGTGAACAATGTCAGAAAACAGGAAATTTAGGACAAAGAGATCAAATACCACTGACCCCCATAATTGTATGTGAAATTTTTTATGTATGGGGTATTGATTTTATGGGACGTTTTCCATCTTCTCATAGTAATATTTACATTATTTTTGCTGTTGATTATGTTTCCAAATGGGTGGAAGCTAAGGCTACCCGAACCGATGACGCTAAAACTGTTGTAAGTTTTGTCAAATCTCAGATTTTTGCTAGGTATGGCACACCAAGAGCAATCATTAGTGATCGAATGACCCATTTTTTAATCAGTTGATGGCGGCTTTGATGAAGGAATATAACGTCACACATAAGACATCTACCGTCTATCATCCTCAAACAAATGGGTTGGCTGAGCTTTCAAATCGGGAAATCAAGCCCATCCTTGAGAAGACAGTGAATTCAAATCGCAAAGATTGGAGTTTAAGGCTTGAAGATGCATTATGGGATTATCGCACCGCCTACAAAACTACCATTGGTATGTCTCCTTACCGATTAATTTTTGGAAAATATTGTCATCTTCCTGTAGAATTAGAACAAAAGGCCTATTGGGCGAACAAGCAATGCAACATGAGGATGGATGAGGCGGGAGAACAAAGAAAATTGCAATTGCAAGAGTTGGAAGAAATTCAAAATGACGCTTATGAAAGCTCGAGAATCTACAAGGAAAAAACTAAACTCTTCCATGACAAGAAAATTTCCAGGAAATCTTTCACTATTATTCAAAAGGTTTTTCTTTTTCACTCTAAACTAAAATGATTTCCTGGGAAGTTGCGCTCTAGATGGATAGGGCCGTTTGTTGTTTCTAATGTGTTTTTTCATGGTGCGGTTGAGATTTGAAGTTTAGACACTGGTAAAATTTTTAAAGTCAATGGACATAATTTGAAACTATTTTATAAAGGTTTTCAAAGTTACAACGTTGAAGAATTGACTTTAGAATGTCCGGTATTTAAAGACTAAGAACACCCAGTATAGCCAAAGACATGAAATGTGCTAATTAGGAGGCAACCCAATTTTTAAGTGTTTTGTTTTATCCTTCTAATTTCATTTTATTTTTAGTTTATAAGAGGAACAACAGTTCCAGCGCCATAGCGTTACAATTGTAGTGCTACGGCGCTGGAAAGGCAGTGGCTTCTGATTACGACCTAAAGCCACGTCGTCGTGCGGCGACCACACCCTTATTTTTTTTAAAAAATTAAAAAATTAAAACATTTCAGCGCTAAAGCGCTACTATTGTTGCGCCGCAGCGCTGAAAAGACAAAGGCTTTAGGTTGTAACCTGAAGCCTCGCCCAATATAAAAAAATTACTTTTTTTTATTATTATTTTTTTTCTTTCTCTTCTTCCCTCTTCTCTTCTTCTCCCATTCAAAAACCCTAGCCCCAAATCATAAAATCTCTCAAAAGGTTCAAGATTATTCATCTTTTCTTCTCTCTTTCTTCGATTTTACTCACATCTAACAATCTTAGATCATTATTTTGCAGAAAATCGTTTGTTAGAAGCCAAGAATCTCGCTGGAACTCACCCTTCAACACGCCGGAAATTGCCTCTCATCACCGATAACTTTTGAGTTTTTGATTATTCACTATCGGTACGTATTTCTCTTTAATTCTTGCTTGGTTTTCTGTGAGTAAGAAAATTTGGAAACTTCCCATTTGAATTCTAGTTTTTGCTTTAAGTGTGAGGGAAGTATTTGGTGATAGAATTTGCATTTGGAAGTTGTTGGTAATTTTCTGTGTTCATTAGGATAATTTTGATGGCTCCTAAGAAGCGTTCTAGAGATAGCTCTTCCCAACCACAATATAATTCTAAACTTTTTATTTAGTTGGAAGCCTCTAATCATTTTCAGAATAGTTTAATCAAGCGTCTATTACTACCTGATAGAGAATATGATTTCCTTGATGGAGTTTATCCTTCCTATCTTGAGCACTTTGTTTCTAAGGAATGGTCTCAATTTGTTAGTCATCCTGGGACGACAGTAGTTCCTATTGTTTGAGAGTTTTATGCCAATCCCTTAGAAAATAGAGCTTTCAAGGCGTTTGTTAGAGGGAAATGAGTTCCTTTCGATAGCGATACCATCAATGCATATTATAATCTCAATTCTTTAGAGCATGATGAGTATTATGAATACCTTTCTGACCAAAATTTGGATGAAGTAATTTCTTTTCTAGCCTCACCGGGTGGTCGTTGGAAAACAACTGTCTGTGGGACCAAGACTTCTTTTCAAACCAAATACATATCTTGGATGACTAAGGTTTTCTATAACTTCATTGGTCATAAGCTAATGCCTACTTCTAGTTTGACTGGAAAGTTGATAGATGTGGGTAGAATCATTCAAACTTATATCTTGGACTTCGCTCACCAAACTGAAGATGGACTTGGCTTTCCATCTTTAATTTTTGCTCTCTGTAAAAAGACGGGTGTCACATTCCTTCCCACCGAGGTGCTTTTACACCCTTCTCTACCCTTATTGTCTAAAGGGATTTCTTCCTTTCATGTAGCGGATGATTCTCTTCCCACCCTTCCCCAATCTTCTCAAGCCTCATCTTCTCAAAGATCCATTAAGGACCAAATCCATGCATTTTTCGAAAAAGTCGTTTATCTTTCCACTCGATTTTTGATCGCTTTGAATTGCAATATCAAATAAATCAAGCTTATCAAATTGAGCATAACCAAGCAACTCAACACAATTGACCTTAATGACTAATCATATATGGAATCAATGTTGTTCAATATCCGTCACCTTCAAACTTTGTGATGCTGGAAACTTCGGCTCCTTACGAGGATGAGGATCCAAACAATTTGAATGGGTGATTTTTCAGGGACGTTTTCTCACCCTCCTTTTATTTTTGTTGTTTGCTCATTGTGGAAAATGCATGCTTTAAGTGGGGGGGGGGGGGTAGAGAAAACGGAATAAAATTCATTTTGCTTGCTTGGTCTTGATACTTTTGGTTTTCATTCATAGATGATTATAATTGTTTGGTTTTGTTGAATTAACTTGAGGCAAAATAGAGATTAGCATGAGTAGATAAATTCTTGTCGGCTTGTCTTGAGTAGTTGATTTTGATGTCTTTTTGAATGAGATGTGTTATGGGATTTGATACAATCTAACCCTTGTGAGTATTTGGGCCAAAAAGGGCATATTTTTTATAACATCTTGCTCTATTCATTTCTTGTGTGTTTGTCAAATATGGTTGATTAAGCTAGAACTTGCTTTGTTATATATGTTAAAGCCTCTTTGTTGATTTGAATGCATTGAGTTTAGAAAGGGCAATTAGGTGATGTCATTTCTAGTTTTCTAAAAAAGCCAACCTTGACAAATGTCTGTAGAAAACTAAATTTGAGCCAAGGCCTTTTTCTTGGAAATTAACCACATTTTGAACATCTCAATATCCTTTTGTTGATTTCCTTTGAACCAAATTTGGGATGAATTACTTGAATTTCGATTCACTTCATGCTTCTTCCTTGAAATGAAAAATGTGACAAATAGGTCTTTTCTTATTTATCCTTCTTTCTGTTTGTCTCATCATTGAAAAAAAAGAAAAAAAAAAGAAAAAAATGGAGAATATAGAAAAAAATGATGATGATGAGAATCGATGAGAAGTTTGAAATAAGTTGAAAAGAAAGAAGGGATTTGTGAAAACAAAAATGGATTTTGAAAAGAAGAAAGTGGTAGTGTAAGTGTGTGATCATTGAATGGTAGGTATTTATTTGAAGCTTCTGAACAAAGTTCATCTAATTCTTCCAATTTGATTTTTGCTCGAATTTTCCTTCCATCCACCCTTACCTAAGCCCAATTACAACCCAAAAACCCTTCAATTCTAGCATTCAGTTCATGCAATGGTGGCCTTGATGTGATAACTTAGCAAGCCTATGGTAAGATCCTCTATATTTTGACTTGAGAGCTTCATGAATGTACCCTTAAACACTTTGAGTGAATCCAAGTGAGGTATCAAGTCTTGTAGCTTTTTTATTTTGAAAGGATCATTAGAATAACTACTGTTGTGCATGGTTAATGGGAATTTATGCTATGACTGCTTGTCTTTTGTTTGTGCTTCAATTTAATTCTCTAAAACTTGATAATTTTTATTGTTGATGATTGAAAGTGAAAGTTGAAGGATTGGTGGGCAATTGAATTAAATTAAGTTGTTTTGTTTTATGCTTGTGGACAAGCATGGATTAAGTGTGGGAGATTTGATAAGTCGTTATTTAGCACATAAACTTGAGATTTTTTTTCATACTTTGTGATTAAATAGCCTAAAAACTAACTAATTATCTTTGATTTATGTTTATGTACTAGATTGGAGAACAGAGGGTGAAAAAGGGCTTAAAATGGCATTTTGGACCTTTTTTGACACTTCAGTGTCATGGCAATAACATCCAGTGGCCGCGGCCACAAGGAAAAGTCTGAATCCAAGCCAAAATTCCAGAGAGCTCAGTGCTGTAGCACAGTTTTCTCGTTGTCGTAGCACAAAAATCGTGAATTCTTTTTTTTTCTTGTTTTTACTCGGCGCCACGGTGCCCAAATTTCTGTGCCACGACACCGGCCCGAAATTTTTGGATCTTGTATTTTATCTTGTGTTTAAAACCCTAATTTTGAAGGAGATTGAGAGAGACTTCTTTTGAGAGATATTTTAAACGTTTTTCTTAGGTTTTCTTGGAGAGCAATGAACTCCATGTCTAGCTAAACTCCTTTTTTTTCAACCAAGGTTAATCAAAGTCTGATTCATTTTATTTGTGAGATTTGATCTTTATCTTCTTTCTAATCTTTCTCTATTTTTAGATTTTCCATTCTTCATTCATTGTCATATTGTTTGATTGCTCAAATAGGATCCTTTGAACGTTATTCAATTTGGTAAATTGTCATTTAGTTGTTTAAATCCTTAATTGTTTATGCATTCTAATCTTAGTGACAATTAGTATGAATGATTAATAGGTCTTCTCATCTCATACTATGAGAATATATGATCTAGTATAAATAAATCGACATTTTGTATTTGTTGTAGAATTGGTAGACCTTCTCATCTTATTGTGTCAATTGATTAAATCCTATTGTCGTACTCTAGTGTTGTCTTTGATTAGGAAAGTAATTAATGATCGTATCTTAATTACAACCGAACTAAGGAAGGATAGATTAATAAGACGTTCTTAATAATCATAACCAATTTAGAGAGTGATCTAGGATTTCACTATATAATCAATGATCAAATATCTAAAATTGAATGATGATTACACCTTTGGTTGGAACCTATTCGTCATTGAATTTTTCTTAAAATTTTATTGTTTTCTTCAATTTATCAACAAAAAAAGACCCCCATTTTATTTCACCAATCTCTGTGGATTCGACCCAACTTTCCACTACTACAAATCTCATCATCCGAAAGTAGAGACTTTTTTTTTTGGTGGATTCGACACCCACCACCTTTCTCCTCTCAGTACAACCTAGTTGGAAATAAATGGGTATTCAAAGTGAAGCAGAATTCAGATTGAAGCATCCAAAGATACAAAGCTCGTCTTGTTGCCAAAGGCTTGCACTAGACCTCTGGATTGGACTTCAATGAGACATTAAGCCCCGTCATCAAGCCTTCTACCATAAGAAGTATCATAATTATTGTAATTTCTAAGAAGTTGGAGGTAAGACAACTTGATATAAACAATGATTTTTTCAATGAGAAGCTTGACGAAGATGTTTATATGCAGCAACCTAAGGGGTTTCTAGAAAAACACAAACAGACTACATTTGCAGATTTAACAAGGCTTTATATGGCTTGAAACAAGCTCCAAAAGCATGTTATGATAGACTGAAAACTGTTCTACTAGGATGGGGATTCACCAACATAAAGGCAGACTATACTCTCTTCTTTTTGCATTCTGATACAAACTTGATTTTCATTCTAATATATGTTGATGACATCCTAGTGATAGGAAATGACAAGGAGAAAATCTCTCAATTTATCAAAGAGTTGAATCACCTGTTCGCACTCAAAGATATTGGTGAATTGAGATTTTTCTTAGGCAATGAAGTGCATAAAGATGACACAGGGATGTTCCTAACACAATCCAAATATATACAAGATCTATTAAAAGGACAAAACTCACTCATCTCAAACCATGCTCTACTCCAGCTGTGAGAGGGCATCATATCTCATCTAATGATAGTGATCTTTTAGATAATCCTACAATCTATCGAAGTGCTATTGGAGCACTCCAGTGTCTCACACATTCTTGGTGAAAATGGTGATTAAACTAAATGGTGAAAGGTGCCATGCAAGTGCACATTGTCAACAAATAATAGTAGTGGTGAGTGAGTGTCGTGTTCCCCGAGGATAGTTGTTTTTAAGACAAAACTAGCGTATTAAGGATTTATATATACTATAGAATGAATTTATCTGAATGAAATGTGGGAATGCAAGAAAGAAAAGGATCAACCACTGAGTGTTGATCAAGAGAGGGTGATTATGATGTTGTGCTAGGGTTTTAGGATAGTTTTGTCAACTCAAGTGGGATGCTTGCGGTGGAAACTCTAAGTAGGACTTAAATTTATGAGATAATCAATCATTGCTCAGGTTGAAAGGACAAGGATCAAGTTCTCTCAAACAATCCCTAGCAAAATCTCTTAACGTCTAGTTTTATCTCTAAAGCTAGAGATAATTGATCGCTGCTTTTAAATCCCTAAATCATATCATTTATCTATTTACTTAACCTTTTGTTTATTTCTAAACTTGAAGTTGAAGTTAACAAGTTGATCTTCTCAAATTGTCGTGAAATGGATTTTTCAATACATACTTGAACTCCTCTGACTTTCTTTCCACAAAGTTTTAAATAGGGATAAGAAAGTGAAGAATTCAATGTCACAAATTAGTATAGATACTTGAGTTCTCAAATCATTAAATATTACGTATCCCAAGTCTTATTTAGCACAACATCACAAAAAGAGTTTTTAGCCTATCATAGCTTTAAAGAACATGAAAACTAAACAACAACACAGAAAGTAATTCATAAATAACGTTAAAATCAACAGGCTTAAGCTAAGATTCAACTACTAAGGAAAAACATATCAATAACCAACTAAAACATCTATGATCTTCGCCTTTACTGTAAGTTCCTCTCCCTTACTTCCTCCTCCTCTTCTTTTCAATGACCTACCAATACTTTTTATTGTAGTAAGCACTGTTCTTTTCTTTCTTTTTTTTATGCCTTTCCAGCCAAAAGAGAGAGTTGGTGAACTCTACTGGGTTGCAGCTATGACACGCACGTTTGGAAGACTATAACGGGAAGTGACAACTGCCTATCAAATCGAATGCAACTGGCAACAAGCACAATAAATATATTCATCTCCCCTAAAACATTTGCTTCAGCATTAACTCCGCTTGCTGCTAAAAGAGGTTACCCGGAAATGAGAGAGCACTACCAAGGGCACTTGCTAGAGCTTTAAGCTCTCAACAACGACAATTAAATCTGAAAATAAAAGTTAGTAAAAGGGAAGGAAAATAGCACAAAAATAACTAAAATATCAAATAGCAATAAAAGAGTAGGCTTTCACAAAAGTAATCTAATTACTTACAAGTTCTAGCTATTATATAGAATTACTTGGTCTTTTTACCTAAATCTACCCAATTTAGCTGCATGAATGCTCCCCTCGTGAGGACTTATCACACATACAAGACCTGAGATCTCATTTATAGTCAACAAATTGAGCCATTTAATGCAACAACCAACTTATGTCATTCGGAAGTTGTAAAGAGAGTATTGAGATATCTTCAAGGAACAAAACTCTATAGCCTCCACAACAAACCTGCTGATTCACTACCTTTAACAGGCTGCACCGATACAGATTGGGCCTACAATCCCGATGACAGTAAATCCATCTTTGTATACTATGTATTTCTTGGAAATTCTTTTGTGTCCTGGTCATCAAGGAAGCAGTATGCTATAGCTCGGCCAAGCACAAAAGCTTAGTATAGGTCTCTTACTCACACAGCTGCAGAAATCAGGTGGCTTCAAGCCTTGTTGCATGAAATTAAGCTATCTACTATCACAACCCCAATTATTTACTGTGATAATATCAATGTGCTATCCCTTGCAACTAATCCTATTTTTCACTCAAGGTGGAAACATGTGGAAATGGACATCCACTTTGTTCGAGACAAAGTACTTGCTAAGGCTCTAGATTTTCGCTATGTTCCCACCATAGACCAACTAGCTGACCTCCGAACCAAGCCTCTCTCTGAACCTCACTTTTTTACATTATGCAACAAACTCGGAGTTCTGTCTCTTTCATCACCCACCCGTTTGAAGAGGACAATTAAAACACCTACCTAAATCATCATATAGTCCAGACATCATTGGCCTTGAGCAATACTTCCTTTGGGCTTGCGTTTGTCTGGGTCTATCAGTCAGGATATCATAACACATGTGCAGCTGGTTTACTTACCATAAATTCCCGTCAACTATCCTTAATCAACTCATAATCCTTAGCTGTAATAAATGTCAATTAGCTAGTTGTACTAGTTTCATTTACGTATACATTCCTGGTATGTATGATCAACATTTATCTATATATATCATCCTTACCAACCATTGTTGGTATTGAGGTTTCAAGGCAACAATTCACATTACTTTTGAAATCAAACTAGCAGAAGTTGAAGAAATAAGTTTTCAAGGCGACTTCTAGAACTTTGGCCATAATTTTGAAGTCACTTCCTCCAGTCAAAAAAACATGCTACATGATATAATTACAATCCAATTAATATCATTCCATTATCAGAATTTGCACTCTCATCCACAAATGAGACTATGTATAGTGGGGGGGAATTTTTTATTTAAATGTTATATATAGTGATGTATATTTAATTTTGTCTAATGACTTTTTTTGCCCCCCCCCCCCTCACATATACAAAAATAATTTATAAAATTATCCTCTCATTCATATTATAAACTAGATTAATATGTATTTTAAATTATATTATCAATTTCTCTCTTAATTATAGTACTTGATAAAAAAAATTATTTAATGTTTTACTTTTTTTTTCAATGATTGTTGATTTACTTACTATAAAGGATGAATTTAATAAATTTAAAGAATTACTTATTTAATTATATAACCGTATAATTTGTAAATGACTTGAAAAAAATCAATTGTTTTAACTAATCATTGTAGTATATAATTAAGGGTAAAATGAAAATAAGACCCAGGTAGCTTTTTCAAATACATGAACACCACCCCTGTGGTTTGAAAATTGCAAATCATACCCCTGTAGTTCCAAATTATTCCAATGAGACTCCTCCCCTTCAACGCCATAAAATTTCTTTTAGCCATAACTTCTTTGTTTTAACTCCAATGTAGATGATTTAAGATGTTTTGACATCCTCGTTTCTAGCTCCAGGTCATGGTCACTTCAAAAACTTCAAAAAAGTTAATAATTAAAAGAGTTTATTATCATCAAAATACTAAGTATTATTTACACCATTAACACTTTTGGGTTACTTGTAATTTAGAAGTTTTGAACTAACCATAACGTATAGCCAAAATTGAGGATTCCAAAACATTTTTATTCATCCAAATCTGTAAAGACCCAACTCTTTAAAATAGAAATAAATAAATAACGCAAGCAGAATACTTCAAATAACAATTGAAAAACCTGTAAAATGATGGGAACATCCTTTTCATTTCAAAATATCATAAACTAAATCCTTCAAGAAAGGGAAGTGCTTCCCTTTTTAAGTTTCGAAATCCAAAGTAAAGTAAATTCATAAAGTCAGAATATCCAAGATAGACATATGTCTCAAAACATGCTCAAAAGAGCTCAACAACCCAAGAGAAGATAAAAACAAGACACCACAAGTCCATGGACTACAACCGACTCAAGTCCATCCATCGTCATTGATCTTAGAATCATGCTGCACCAGATCCACGGCCACGACCGCGACCTCGTCCCGTACCTGAAAGTGTAATATCATGAGCGGGAGACATAGTGAAGATAAATTGAAAATAAAGTAACTTTAGATCCCAAATCCAATCCGGATTTGTGTCCAACGAATCCTACTAACTCTTGACTACCCAAACATACTTTGAAATGAAAATCATGCACTCTTCCAAGAATAAGGAACTATAAAAGCAGTCAAGTCTCCCAAGCTCGTAATAACCATAACACGTAATCATATGTTAAATCTTTCAAGAATACAACGAGTACATGTTAAGCTCACGTGGTCTCAACATTTCATAATAACAAGGAACATGTGAATAATGACAGATAATACAAGCACACGCAGTCTATGCATTATCTCACTATCTCACCTAATAACATGGAAAGCTCACACATTCTATACATTCTTAACAAGAACCTTCCCAGTGAATAACGTCAGATGATGCAAGTACACGAAATCAATACATGATCCCGTTATCTCACCAATGACATGTAAAGCTCACGTAGTCTATGCAGTCCACAATATATATGTATCATAGCAATCATGAATAATACAAATTATGCAAGCTCACACAACTAAACATTATCTCATTATTAATCCCCTCTGTTCATGCAAAGCACACGCAGTCTAAGCATTCCTCATGATACATATATAGATAAACAATAAATAATACCAAACAATGTAAGCACACGCAGTCTATGCATTATTTCATTATTCCTCCATGCAAACATGTGTGGCACTAAAGAATCAAAAACTCAGATACAGAAATATAAATAGAGTCCCCATTTCAGAATTTCTCAGCAGAGTAACATTATTCAAGATCATTATTGTTGGGATTGAGGCCTCTTAAAAAGAGTTCTCATGTTGAATTCCCAAGGATATTTATTGCAGTATAATATTATCAAAAACTAAATAAAAAAAAGAGTACTAACCCTTGTTGAGAAGTGTCTGGCTCTTCCTCGTTCTTTTTGGTTACGATCCTAGGACCACCAAAAAATTCTTCCTCACTAAGCACAAAAGAGAATCGGTGCGTGGGCATTATCCTCTTTGAAAAAATGAAGAGGGAAGAAAATTCTTTCTTCCCTTACCCTATGGGCGGCGGCGGCAGAAAGAGAGGGAGGAAAGGAATTTTTCTGAGCTTTTTCTTTTACTCTCTTAGTTGTGTGTTTTGGGGTCACCCCAAGGTTCCTATTTATAGGAAAACTAAGGCTTCAGAAAATCTTTGAATATCTTTTTAATTATCAAATAATTAATAAAGATATTATAAAATATATTTTGAATAATTAATATATAATATCTTATTCTATAATAAGATAATCCCATATCTTTATTTAAATTAATCTTTATTAATTTAAAATAATTATTCCATATCTTACTCATTTAAATTAATCATATTAATTTAAATTAAGATATTCCATATATATATTTTAAATAAAATAAAATGCAAATAATTGGTTAACAATTAACCACTGAGGTGTGTGACCCTACCTATGGGCATCTCCATGACAATTGGGCATTTAATTGTTAACCAATAATCATAATAATTGGTTAGCAATTAACTTTGTCATCTCCATGACAATATTGGGCATTTTATCTCCCTTTTTATTTTATAGAATAATTCTATTAGATAAATAAATAAAACTCCTTTAATTTATTTCCTCTTTTAATTTGACTTCCTCAAATTAAATATTTAAATAGACTCCTCTATTTAAATCCCCATTAATTTTGGACAACTGCAAAATCAATTTAATTAAATAAACTCTTCTATTTAATAAATAATTAAATAGACTCTTCTATTTAATTTCACCATTAATTAAATAATCAAATAAACTCCTCTATTTAATTTCATTCAATTAATCAAATAGACTCCTCTATTTGTATTTGCCTTAATTGATTTGACAACTTCAAATCAAATGATTGAAATCATTATTCCAAAGAAATTAATCATCATTAATTTATGTTCTCAATTACATGTGTTAGCTCGGAGGACTTAATGGACCTATAGGACTAAGCTCCAATGATCTAGAATTACATTGATTGAACTCATTCGATCAATTAATTCTTATTCATTAACTCCTAGATAACTCCACTAAATATCTAGAGTTCCACTCTTAGTACTATAGACATAGTTGTATCCATTGGCTAATATCATTAACTACACTTTGATCCTTCACAAGTTAGTTCATATCCATGGCTAGGTAATTGCACCGTATTAACCTCCATGATACAACTTATTCTTTAAGCCCAACTAATTCTCCAATGAACATTCTTACATGATCTCCATTATGCGTCTTTACCTTTTATTTGATCAGAGGAGTATGGGGCCCCGCTATTCAAGAACGAATCAGTCCATAAGGGAACTACTTATCTATTTTCCTATATGGAAAAGAGTGAATTCCATTCTTGTGTAATTAGGTTCCCATCTATAAGCAAGATGCAATCCCCAAAGTGGGAGGCATATTGAGCGAACTATATCGAGTCACTCTCACCTATTCAAATAAAAGGTTTGTCTTTTGCGAACAAGAGTTTGTAGTCCACTCAGGATTAAGATCAATTGTACATGATCAACAGATTGATAAACGAAGTGTCTTTCTGTAACGATTTTCCTAGAAGACAGTAAGTTTATCTTAGTCCAATCTACTACAATCTCTATTGCAGCAACACCCACACTCACATGTCTCTACATAAGCGATCTAGATGAGATCACTTGTGCCAATTCATAAATGGGCCGTGTTAGTGGTGTTACCAGAAATAAGGCACGCAACCTTTATTCGTATACCACAAACTATTTGAGTTACACTTAAGTGAATCTTCCTGCATCATATGCTCACTTTAAGTTATCATAAGTAACTCTAAATCTTCTGATGGATTACATTTATTAAACTGATAATAAATGACAATATAAATATTACTAATTACTAATTTCTTTATTTATTTATAGTTTAATTGGATTACATAAGATTTAGGGCAGAAACCCTAACAATTATAATATATAGGCTCATAAGCCCATACTTCCATCGATCACATAATCCTGCAAAACCGAGTTAACTCATGCCAATGGCCCAGAAATATGCTCGAAAGCTCCAGTCTCAACAAATAAGTCCAAAATAAATAAAAGATCTCATATTCATAAATAAACACCCATGGACACAAGTTAACCACAATTCAAGCATAAACATGCTACAACCCGATAAAATCATACTTTAACTCCCAAGAATGCGTAGTATCTATAAATACCCAAATATCGGTTCTATACTCCCAAGTCCTAATCTTTAATAAATAGAGTGTTTAAATCAATTATTCCCAAGTTTAACTAAACTCGCGAGCAAAACAAATCGTTTAGTTCCTAAATTTACCGTAAATTCTATTTATCCTCACCTTTTGTTAAAAGCATGAATTCAAAACCCAAAGTGAGTGACGAGAGAGAGATTTAGCACTACCTATAATAAAATATACCCTAATTACATTAATTTAACCAAACAAGTAAAAAACAATGCGTAAAACGAAAAGGATGAAAAATAGCCCATAATCCCTCCCTCCTAGCTCTCAGTCGAAACAGGGAAATAAGGGGGGTTGTTCTCATCTTGTTGTGAGTTTTGGGACGACCCGAGTTCATTTTGGGTAGTTTTAGGGAGGTATTTATCAATGGCTAAACTAAATTAAGGTATTTGGACATGATTTTACTACCCACACTTAAAAGAAAAATTTGGAAATACAACTGGCCATGATTTTTGTGGGAGAAAAATGGGTTAGTGTTTTGTGATTTCCTTTGAAGTCTAGACTAAGGGATCCTCAAGAAACAAGCTTATATCTCTCTTATGTTTGAAATCTTCAAGTTACATGGAATGGAATTGAAGATTTTAATTCAATCTCAGAACAAGAGATGAAAAGGAATAAAAACCCATAAGGAAAAACAAGGAATCTTACTTTGAAGGTTGGAGGAATGCTTCTAAAGTTAGATCGAAAGATAGATAGGGACTTGATCTATTCAACACACCAAAAATCAAGTGAAACGGAGAAGGGACGAGAAAAAACCGTCCTTTGGAGTGTGTTAGGGGCGGCGACAATGGTGGAGAGGAAGAGATGTTTTTGTGTTTTTGTCTTCAAATGAGAAGGAAGAAGATGACCCTAATCTTTGAAGAGGTAAAATTAATTTGCTAAACAGTCCCCCAAGTTCTTTCTAGCGTTTAAAATTAACCTCATGCTCTTAAAACCCAAACTTTCTTCTAAAATTATCCATCACAATTAATCTAAGTTAGAAGGTGATTAATTATTATTAATTGAACTATTAATAATATTTAATACACCTTGTTCACAATAGCTCCTTGAAATTTAAAATTACTAAATGAATTAAAGCTTCTAAATTCTAAATTACAGGAACTAAAATAATTAAATACTTTAATTAAATAAATATAGGAAAAAAAATTAGCTCTACCTCAAAATAACGGGACGTTACAAAATCGGAGTTCAAACGAAAAAGTTATGGCTAAAAGAAAATTAATGGCGTTGAAGGGGAAGGGTCTCATTGGAATAATTTGGAATTACAAGATTATGATTTTCTATTTTCAAACCACATGGGGTGTTCATGCATTTGAAAAAAATCATAGGGGTCTTATTTGTATTTTACCCTACAATTAATTTAGTTATGACTGTAATGTTTTTTTTTGCCCAAACATTTTTTTTTTTTGCTGAACCTTTTTCTCTTTTTAATCTTTCATTATTTTTAGTTAAAATTAAGATTTTTTCTAATAACTAGTTTACAATAAAAAATATATATAAGTTATACTCCTGAACTCAGTAGGAATTTGTCGATTTAAACTCTAGAATTTAATTTCATTAATTTAATTCTTGAATTTTAATAAATTGCGCCACGAACACCTTCTATTTTTTAAGATTTATTAGTTTGGTGTAGACATTTTTGTAAATGGATGAAGGTATATTAGTGGATATTGAATTTTATGCTTGTGGTGAACATTTTTAATGGGAACAAACAAAATCCCACATCAATTAGGGAAGGGGTTAATCATAGGTGTATAAGGGGAATGACACATCTCCATTGGTATGAGGCCTTTTAAGTGAAACTAAACTAAAGTCATGCGGGTATTGGCCTAAAGTAGACAATATCATACCAATGTGGAGTTGTGGATGTTAGGAATAGTGTTCTAGAACTTGTAATTATTTAATAAAGATAATTTATTTGAATAAATTAAGTAAATAAACTCAAGATTTTTTTTATCTATAATGATTCATTGAATATGAGACATATATGTAACAACATATATTTCAAACATTCAAATAGTAAGACCCCAAAGTTACTTTGATGAAATCAAAGTTAAGTATGTGAGTCATACGAGAGGATTAAAGTCGAGATGAGTAACTTAAAGCGTCTACAGTAAAAGAATAACGTTAGAGAAGCTTATCCTGTTAACACTGTTGATAGCTGTCCATTTTGTATGGTTTACAAATAATCTTATCTGAATCATCATGTGGATGATATGAAAATAGAAGTATCATATACAAGCATCTACATGTTCTTGATTAATTTTGCATGATATTAAAGTAGATTTTTCTCTTCCATATTAATTAATATAGATTAACTAGAAAAACTTCCACTGTGTAAACTTGTAACAACCTTCAGTGGAGGCCTGTTGTCCTTTAACAAGTGGTATCGAACAGGTAGTTCGCTCTAGAGAAAGGGAGTTGGCCTGGATATAGTAGACGGATGTGGGGGAGGCTCAGTGAATAATTATTTGAAGGGAGGATTGTTTGGATCAAACAAAATCTCACATTGGTTAGGGAAGAGGATGATCATGGGTGTATAAGAGTAAGGGCACATCTCCATTGGTATGAGGCCTTTTTGGTGAAACCAAAAGCAAATCCATGCAAGCCTAAGCCCAAAGTGGGCAATATCATACAAATGTGGAGTTGTAGAGGCCCGTTGTACCTTAACAAGATGATTGTTGAACTGCAGGGAGATGGGATGATCATGGATGTATAAGGGAAAGGGCACATCTCCATTGGTAAGAGGCTTTTTGGGAGAAACCAAAAGTGTAGTCATGTTGGTCTAGGTCCAATGTGAACAATAGCATACCAATATGGAGTTGTGGAGACCCGTTGTCCCCTAACAAGTGGTATCAGGGCCATGCCCCGATCCTAACCATGTGGATGGAATTCTTGGATGTTGAATAAAGCGGGGAGGCTTGGAAACACGATCTATGGTAGGCTCTATCAGAGGTGGTGCACTCTAGAGAAAGAGAGTTGGCCTGGATAGAGAGGATGGATGAAGGGGAGGCTCAATGTATTTTTTTTAAGGGGGGATTGTTGGACTGTGAACAAAATCCCACATTGGCTAGGAAAGGTGATGATCATGGGTAAATAAGGGGAATAACACATCTCCATTGGTATGAGATCTTTTGGTTGGAGAAAAGCCAAGTGTGCATAGGCCCAAAGTGGACAATATGATATCAATGTGGAGATTGTGAAGGCCCGGTGTCCCTAATAGTTTTTTATGACTTGATTGAGCAACTATTATGTTGAATTTAAACGTTTTTTATAGTTGATTTTGTAATTATGGTTGAGATTGAGCCTTTTGTGATTTTTTATAAACTTTGTTTTTTAAGATTTTACTGGTCGATTTTTGCTTGATTTTACAATTTTATTTCATAAGGGTATTAACTACATAATTATCGAGTTCAAATTAATGAAATTGAAAAATTAAGGTTTAAATGAATATATTCTACAAAGTTCAGTGATATAATTTGAACATTTTCCTAAAATATAGTTTCTATTGAACAAAAGTTTTGCCCCCCTACGAAACAAAATTTAGCCTCGTCCCTGTTCTCATCTTCTCACTTAAAATGGAGTTTATGAATGAGAACGTGAATAAGTGATTACTTTACTAGATAAAGATTGAAAAGAGTTTTAATTACAATTCCTCCAAAACTTCTAAACCAAAAGATCACATGGTATCAAGAAAAAAGAAAAGAAGAAAAAATAAAGTAAAAGAGATATAATATATAAACAAGCAGATCGTATGATATCCACAAATCTAAGTAACTATGTGGGATCTTCCTCACAGTTGAGCAGGTGAGAACACGCGTTTGATTCTGGTGGCTCTGGTTATCTTAAAAAGGAAAAGAATGATCAAAGGACACGGGTGTGGTACCGGTCAAGAACCCTCTGACGATCAAGTTAGTTGGTGGATAAGGAACCGCCCAAAAAATTAGGTCTAGATGTTTGTGCACTTACTGTTAGGAATGGTGTCCTAGAACTTGTAATTATTTAAATATAATAATTTATTTCGAATAAATTAAATAAATAAACATAAGTTCTTTATATAATCTAGATTGATTCAATTGACGATATTAGGAATATATGGAAATATATAAATATCAAAACATTCAAATAGTAAACCCTAAGTTACTCTTATGAAATCACGACTTAGTATGTGAGTCATACAAGAGGATTAAAGTCGAGATGAGTAACTTAAAAGTGTCTACAGTAAATGGATAACGTTTGGGAACCTTATCCTGGTAACACTGTTGATAGCTTCGCATTTTGTTTATAGACAAATGATCTAATCCTGATCATTCATGTGGGAGACATGAAATGGAAGTATCATATGCAATGTTGATTGTATAAGACAGGACCACGATGTTCGATCAAATTTCTCATTAGTACCGTTTACGAGAAATAATCGAATATCAAACTAAGTTTATCAACCGTGATAGATCTCAATCCTGAGTGAAATGCGGACTCCTATTTGTGGAGTTATGTTCTTTGATTCACATAGTTGAGAGCGTCTGTAAGAACGCTCAATACACTCCTGTTTTGGGAACATGACTAGATAAGTAGCTGGGAACTCATTTTCACGAGATGGAATTCATAACTTTCCTATAAATTAACTAGTATCAGTGCGATACCTAAACATTTTAGGAACTTTAGGAAACTCCCTTGATGTACTGATTCGAGACATGAACAAGTGACGTCACGACTTCTATTGATCACAGAAGTATCTTATCTCTAGTTCGACTAAAGATAAAGTTCATTGGAGAATCAGCGGGAACACAAGGATAAAGCGGTAATTACAGGGGCAAAACGGTAAATTTATCCGCCTGTAATTATGAGGGTTCCACGTGAAGGATAATATCACAGATATAAATAAATGATAAACTGAATGGACATAACTCATCTATAGTGATGGGAGTTCAGCTATGAATCTATAGTGGAATTATTCATAGTTAGATAATAAGTAATTAACTGATTATGTGTTAATCACTTAATTGACTAATTATTAAGCCCATGATCTATAGGTCCATCGGGTCCCTATGCTAGCCCAAATATCGTAGTCGCGAAATCAAGTAGAAGAAATGGAAATTTTTAAGTAAAGTGAATTACTTAAAATAGGCAATATTAATTGTTTAAATATTGAGTATATTTAAGCGGTAATTAATATAAACATTATTAATTGTTTAAATAATGAGTTTATTTAAACATGAAATTAATAATGAAATATTATTAATTATTTAAATATTGAGTATATTTAAATGGTAATTAATAATTTGAAATTAATTGACAATTATTAATTGTTTAAATAATTAATTTTATTTGAACGGAAATTAATAATTAAAATTAATTAATAATAAAATATTGTCAATAAAATTATTAATTAAATAATGAGTTTATTTAATGGAAATTAATAATTATAATATTTATTATTAATTATTTAAATAATGAAAATTATTTAAATGGAAATTAATAATTAAATATAAATTTGATAATGTTTAGTCGGGAGAAAATATTAATATTATTAATTGTTTAAATAAAATATTTTATTTAAATGGTAATTAATAAATAAATTAATTAAGTTGGACTTATTAATTTTAAGAGAGAATTTCAAGCCCAATTGGATTAATGAACCCAATTGGAATTGGCCCAAAGTAATTAATTAAATAAATTATATTTATTTATTATTTTATGATGCTATTTTCGGCCACCATATGTAATTTTGGAGGAGATAATTGTTTGAATTATATCCTAAAATAATTACATAGATTTATTTACCCAAGATAAATAAAATAAAAGAAAAGAAAATAATCTCTTATTTATCTTTTTTCTTTTTGTATTTATCTCTATAGATTAATCCTAATGTGATTAGGATTCCTATTTTTCTATAAATAGGAGGGTTGGGTCATTCATAAATCACACAATTCAATTCTTTGGAAATTGAAAAATCTCTCTTCCTCCCTTCTCCCTCCCTTGGCCGATTTTCTCATAGTATTGGGAAGAAAAATATTTTTTTTCTTCTTCCCAATTTCTTCTAAAGTTCGATCCCACAATCGAATTTCGTTTGATCGATCGGGATATAGCGTAGAAGATCTGGTGTTGCTGAGGATTTGAAGCTGTAAAGAAACCTCCAACCGATTCTCCATTATTCAGTCAATGTAAGTTCCGGTTTTAATTTTCGAAAATATAAGTATGAATCTACATGTTTTATCACAAATTGCATGATGTTAATAGATCCGTTATTAAATGTTAATAAGTTTACTAAACAAAATTCCGCTAATTTAGTAAATCATCCCTTCACTTACTTGATTTGATAGGTTAGCAACTCTTATATACTCCTTGAGTCATGGGTTTGCTTGGCCTTGCTAGTTAGAACTAGGCTTTGTTGGGATTCCTTCTGACCCATTTGTGATCTGCTCATTCCTCTACTAATTTTATCGAGCTTGATCCTTTTCGAATTTATCTAGTTTGCACAGCCAATAGATGGGAGGATTTTACCCTTTACAGGAACTATTATTATAATAAACTTAGAAGATGATTAAAAAAAACAGATATTTTGCACCATTTAATGGTAGATATAAATCTCAAACAACAAACTTTAAAAGTGCAATTATATTAGAGAAATCGAATTTGTCATCGAGGTCAGAAGACTTCATTTAGACTCCATAACATTTTATTTAATTGACATTACTTTAATGCAAATCTTTATTTACTTTTTCAATGCATGTTTTTTTTTTTTAATTACAACCACTAATTTAATAATGACATTAAGATACAAATTTAGTATAAAACAATGTAAGAACACGTGCAACGCACGTCAGTTTCTTTCTTTTCTTTTGTCAATTGTTGAAAAATGGAGTTTCATTTGGAGGATAGGGTTCTATAACTCACAATTTTTTTGTTAAAAAAAAAGTAATTTTTAGCGCTCTATTAAATGCATCCTCATTACTATTCATCTCTTATGAAAAAAATTAATCTCTTAAAGGCATAATTTTTACTGTAATGTCCTAGGTTTTTACAAGTAAGTTTTTATTTTATTTATAGAATTTAATTATTTTTAGTTAGTTAATTTAGATTTTAGTTGTGCTTGGTAATTGCTTTATTATTAATTATTATTTAAAGGTTGTTATTTAAAAATTAGGTTTATTAATTATTATTGATAGGCCAATTAGTAATAATTAATTACTTCCTAGCTTAGTCTAATTGTGTTGGTAAAATTAATAAGAAAGCTTATATTAGATGGCATGAGATTTATTTTAAAACTAGAGGAAAGTTCAAGGGTGCAAGAAATTATTCACTCTTGAAAATTATTAGGCTTCTTCCTTTCCTTTCATTTGAACAAAGAAAACCAAAATCCTTCCCCAAACTCCCTCAAGCCGTCGCCCCTACCCTCACCACCAAAGGGTGGGTTTTTTCATCTCTTCACCGATTTTCTCAATTCTTATTGCGTTGGAACACCATCGTAACATGGAATCTTCTCATCCAACCATTGAAGCATTTCCCCTTCTTCAAGGAAGAATCAAAAAGTAAGGTTTTTTTTCTCTTTTCATGGATTTTTCTATCCCTCCTACTTAAAATGTAATTTTAGTTGAAATCTTTAAATTTGTTTCTTACTGAAACCATGGCCTTAGACTTCAAAATTGCAGACCAAAAATCCCCTTTGAACATCCTAAAAACTGTGGGCCTAGTGTTGGTGTTTGCTTGTTTATTTTGTGATTTTTGGGTGAACAAAACATATTCTTATACCATAAAAACTCCTAGCCATTGACTAAAACCACCCAAGAGATTCACCCAAACAAACCCAAAACACCCCTAAAACTACCCAAAACCCGAGAAGGCCCCCCTCAGTTCAACCCATGTTTGGCCGAGGCTCTTAAAAGCCATTTACCCTAGTTGTTTTGGTTTTTCTCATTATTTGTTGTTCATAATTGTTTGTTAAATTAAATTGAACGTTTTAGATATAATTTATTGTAGGTGGTGCAGGTGTTGGGAGTTATGCCCTAAAATTCGTAATTTGTAATAGAATATTTTATGAATAAATAAAAGTATTATTTTAGTGAATTTTGTGCAATTTATTATATGTTGATATTCGTTAAATATTCAAACATTAATGAAAATTCCAGAGTTACTAATTTTGTAATCTTGACAACTATGAGATATAAAGTGGATATAGTCCAAGATAGTAACTCAAATAGTCTACAGTAAACGTATACGGTTAGGAAACCTTATTCTGATAACACTGTTGATGTTGCCCACTGATTTGATCCAAATTATTAGCATAAAGTAGATGCAAGTGGAAACATCATATATAATGAGTATATATAAGACTGGACCAGGATAATAAATCGATTCCTAAATAACACCGTTGATAGGAAATGATTTATAATATCGAATTTACGTCAATAAGATTGATACGTCTCAATCCTGAGTATGTTGTGAACTCACATTAATGAAGTCTTTTCCTTTGATTCACATAGTTGAGGGTGATTTGTTGATACACTCGAAAAACTCTTGTTTTGGGGAAATGACTAAATTGGCATTCATAACTTTCCTAAAACAAATGAAAGTGTTAGTGCGACACTATTCTAACTTAGGAACTTTAGGTATCTCCCTTGTTGTAATGATTTGGTACTTGAACATGAGGCCTCACCTTCTCATTGGCCCGAGAATGATCATTCTATACTTGAAAACTATAGAAAAATGTTCATTAGAGAATCATCGGGTACACAATGATAAAAGAGATAATTACAAGGGTAAAACGGTAAATTTGACCCAGTTGTAATTATGAGATTACCACGTGAAGGATATGTTAAAACAAACTTAATAACAAATGGACATAACCCATCTATAGTGAGGGGAGTTCAACTTAGGGTTTATAGTGGAATTACCCTAAGTTAATAATTATGGTTAATTAATTAATGAGTTTAATTAATAAATCAATAATTATTAGAGCCCATGATCTATATGTCCATCAGGTCCCAATGCTAGCCCATATATCATTGTAACCAACCAAGTTATTAATTTAACCAGGAAGAAAGAATTATATTTAAGTAATTAAATTACTTAAATAATGGAGATATTAATTGTTTAAGTAAAAGGTTTATTTAAATAGAAATTAATAATAATTATTCATTAAATAATAAGTTTATTTAATTTAATAATAAAAGGAGAGAATCAATATATTTGTTTTATGAAACAAATTAATATTTTTCCCAAAATAATTAATTAAATGAATTTGATTTAATGTTAATTAATTAAGAGCATTTTCGAAAATATGTATTTAAATAGAAAAATATTTTATTAATATTTTCTAATTATAAATACATAAAAAGAAAATAGATAAATGTGATTAAATAAAATTAAAAAAAAAGGGAAAAGATAAAATCTTATCTTTTGGACCCATTATCACGCCACTTGTCATATGATTTTAAGGAAAATTGTTTTCCTTAATTTGAATACATCTGACGCCATTTGGTGAGTTTTTTTTTTTTTTTTTTAAATAATTTTGATTATTTAAATTAAAGAAATAAGAAACCTAATTGGATTAGGAAACCAATTCTTATTCTCTTATAAATATGACCATTGGGTGCTCATATTTTACACTTTAAATTTATCAAAAAGTTCTCTCTTTTATTCTCCCAATTGCCGATTTTGGTATAGAAAAATAAGAAGAATTTTTCTTCTTATTCTTTTGTTCTTCCGGTTCGATTCCCACAAGTTGGGTTGGTTTGTGATCGGGATATAGTATAGAAATCATGGTGAAGTGGATTGATGATGTAAAGAAAACCCCAACCGATTCTCCATAAATCTACAATGTAAGTTTTCGAAAAACCTTATAATTTCAGTTTAAGGTTTGATCATAATTGCATGTTATTAACGGATCCGTAATTAAATGTTAATTAATTTACTAAAGAAATTCCGCTAATTTAGTAAATAGTTCCTACAGCACGATTACTCACGTCGATTGATTCAAGATTTTTACTTTAAGTTATAATCAAAAGGTGAGGATAAATAGAATTTACGGTAAATTTAGGAACTAAATTCAAGAACGATTTATATGCTTCAAGAGTTGAGTAAAACTTTGGAAATGAGAGAATTGAGCTTTCTTAGCTAATAAGAATAGGTTTTAGGAGTATATAATCAAATCTTCACTTGTTATGTGTTTTGGGCTTAAGTTTGATTGAGATGATTAAGTATAGAAATTATGATTATGGTATGTTATGGGATTTTTCTTAGTTATTGCACTTTTCTGACGAAATTAGGATGTATGGAATTGATTCCTTGAGGGATGTTATGGGATTTCAAGTTTATGGACTAACATGAGAATTTTGATTTTACTTGCACAATGGGACTCTGCTTATGCTTTATTGCAACTCTTGAGAACTCTGTTATGCTTCTTGCAGGTTAAGGGTAATTTGAGATATGTAAGGACCTTCAGTACTATTAGGAATGGTGTCCTAGAACTTGTAATTCTTTAATAAAGATAATTTATTTTGAATAAATTAAATAAATAAACATAAGTTCTTTATATTATCTAGATTGATTCAATGAATGATATTAGAAATATATGGAAATATATTAATATCAAATATTCAAATGGTAAAACCCTAAGTTGCTCTTATGAAATCACGACTAAGTATGTGAGTCATACGAGAGGAATAAAGTCGAGATGAGTAACTTAAAAGTGTCTACAGTAAATAGATAACGTTTGGCAACCTAATCCTGTTAACACTATTGATAGCTTCACATTTTGTTTATACACAAATGATCTAATCCTGATCATTCATGTGGGTGACATGAAATGGAAGTATCATATGCAATGTTGATTGTATAAGATAAGACCACGATGTTTGATCAAATTTCTCATTAGTACCGTTTACGAGAAATGATCGAATAACAAACTAAGTTTACCAACTGTTATAAATCTCAATCCTGAGTGAAATGTGGACTCATATTTATGGAATTATGTTATTTGATTCACATGGTTGAGAGTGATATGATATGAACGCTCAATACACTCCTGTTTTGGGAACATAACTATATAAGTAGCTGGAAACACATTTACACGAGATAGAATTCATAACTTTCCTATAAATTAACGGTATCAATGCGATACCTAAATATTTTAGGAACTTTAGGAAACTCCCTTGATGTACTGATTCGATACATGAACAAGTGGCGCCACGACTTCTACTGATCTCATAAGTATATTATCTTTAGTTCGACTAAAGATAATGTTCATTAGAGAATCAGCGGGAACACAAGGATAAAGCGGTAATTACAAGGGCAAAACGGTAAATTTAATCCATTTGTAATTATGAGGGTTCCATGTGAAGAATATATCACAGATATAAATAAAAGATAAATTAAATGGACATAACTCATCTATAGTGAGGGGAGTTTAACTATGAATCTATAAAGGGTAAAAATAGCCCTCTTATAGGCTGCGCTCATACCGAGCCGAGTGACACGGGGACAGGCCCATTCGGATCACGTCCTGAAGGAGCCAGCCTTCCTACGGGCCGCGTTCACTACAAGCCGGCCCACATGGGAATAAACCCATCCGAGCCAACACCATAAGGAGCTCGTCCTGCTGGGCCGAGTGCAAGCCCATTAAGCCTAGCCTCATGCTAGCCCAGTCGATGAACCCACGATCAAGGGACTATAAAAGGCGCTTGACCTATCAAATCAGGTATGAAACTTTAACCTAGAAAACGAACAACCTGATTGTTTTGACCTAATCCTTGCGGCGCAAGGCAAATCTCACCTACCACCACCTAACTTGATCGTCGGAGGGTCGTCGGCCGGTACCACACCGGTGCCTTTCTGACTGTCATTTGCTGTAGCATTTCAGGTTGCTCCGCCACTAAGGAACAGCACGTGACCCGACGTGCTCTGTTGTGTGGAACGAGGCTCCGATGAGAAATATCCCACACAGATTGGTGCCCACCGTGGGGCCGTTCATCTTTGATTTCCGGCAGAATCTAGATACTCACGCGGTTCCTACAAAGACGAATCAATGACTACTCGTTCGACCAGGCAACGAGCTCTTAACGAAAACGCAAACAAAGATAAGGGAGTAGCTAACGACGCTCAAGACCTCAGTGCTCAGAACCTCAACCCGGCACCGGGAACCATCGCCATCGCCTTGACATAGCACCGAGAGATGGTAGAAGCCCACAAAGCTCTGAGAGAAGAAGTACGGGAAATGAGGGCCTTGTTAGAGAAAGGCTTGGCGGCGGTCAGAGCCAACAGCCAAAACATCCTGAACGTTGATGAGGGAGGCCCTTCCAAGCCGTGAACTGGTAAATCTCAGGCCAGGCGACGGCGTAGGAGAGCCACCACGTCCGAAAAGGCAAAGAGTGTACCAGGAGACGACCTCCGTACCAGACTGACGGCTCGTCGACGGGGGGAAAACGCAAGTTAGAGATCTCCTCGTTGAAGGAAAAAGACGCACCAAGCAAAACAGGCCCCGCCCGGCAAACTCGAGATAAGGTGCCGTCGCAGAGAGGTGACAGAGGAAATCAAGATTCAAGTTATACCGGAAGTGACGAAGGAAGCTCGGCATCTGCAAGCAAGAACAAATGCGGAGAAAAACAACAGAAGTACACCGATGCGAGGCAGATCCTCGAAGAAAAGCTAGCAAAGAAGGCATCTGAGAAAGGAGCTAAACCTAATTCGGACGCCCGAGAACCGGGAGACTCCCCCTTTACGAGAAGAGTCATGTCCGTCCCACAGCCGAGGCACTTCATCCTCCCAAAGTTTGAAATGTACGACGGAACTGGAGACCCGATGGAGCACATGGCTCATTTCGTAAATATGATGGAATCCTCATGCGTGATTGGGCCCGATCTGGATGCCTTAACCTGCCGTTTCTTCCCCACAAGCCTGAAAGGGTCACCCTTGCTATGGTTCAACAGCCTCCCTAAAAGGTCCATCAAAACCTTTTCGGACCTATCTTCTGCCTTCCTCAGCGAATATAGCGTGAGTCGGAAGTTCGCTAAAACGAACCACGACCTCTATGATGTGCTGATAGGAGAAAAAGAAGCCCTTCGAGACTTCATTGTCAGGTTTCGACAGGTGAAATTAGAGGTCAAAGACTGTAATGACCTAGAGGCGGCTATCGCATTCTCACGGACAATACACCCAAACCATCCCCTCTGGAGGTCTTTTTACAAATGGAGGCCTACGACTATGAAAGAGGCGTTGGACAGAGCAATGGCAAAGATATCGTAGGATGAGTCCGAAAGGGTAGCCCGAGAGATGCGGAGAACCGGATCAAGGTCCGAAGGGGTATGGAAGAAGAGAGAACCTCACGTCGATGAAAGGAGAGGAAGGGAGCGCGGACGCTCAGATAGGGGAAAGGAGGAAAAGAGAGACGAAAAGGAAAAAAAATCCGTGTGGGGAAGGATCAGAGATCCGAAGAAGCGTAGCCCGGAACGAATCCTCCACACCGAGACATCTCGTTATTTCCGAAAAGAAGAGAGAGAGAAGAGGCCGCGGTATGCCCAAAAAAGTCTGGAAAGAAAGGAACCCTACTGCAGGTTCCATAAATCTAAAGGGCATCCCACGGAAGACTGCAAGATCCTAGCCCGGGAAATAGATCACGTGTGCGAGCAAGGTCCGACCCGAAGAATCGATAGGCAAGATCCGAGAGAAACAGATGAAAGGCTCGCCGCACCCACGAAAGTTCCGGGGGATGGTCAAATCAATTCGATCCACTGCACCAGAGAATCTGTCAACGCTCATAAAAGGTCTCGTCGCGAAGCTGGACTCCCCGTCTATCGGGTCGAGCATGCTTCTGAGGATCTGATTAAGTATTCCCGGAAGGATCTAGAAGACGTGCACCTGTCCCACAATGGCGGGTTAGTAATATCGATATCTACCGGATCCTATACGGTCAGCAAGGTTTTGGTAGACCCAGGGTCTTCCATCAATATAATCTATATGTCAGCATTCCAAAGCATGAAACTAAGAGAATCAGACCTCACGATGAACTCACAGGACCTAGTGGGATTTAACGGGGCGGTGACGAGGTCCAACGGAACAATCAAATTGCCGGTCAGAGTCGAGGGCGCAAGCCCTATGGCGCTTTTCCATGTCATAGACTCTCGCTCAGGGTACAACGCCTTGCTTGGAAGGCCTTGGATTCATGATATGAAGGCACATCCTTCAACGCTTCACCAGAAGCTGAAATACCCTACCGAAAAGGGGATCAGGGTTATAAAAGGGGACCAGTAGGTTGCAAGATCATCCCTGGTCGAAATCGTCAAGCTGAAATCTCAATGCCAAGCATAGTAATTACAGGATCGGGGCCCCGAAAAAGGCCCGCCCTTTGCTCGGCCTAGAATCGAAGCGCCTGAGGACGGATCAGTGAAAATACAGATCCATCAAGAAGATCAGGAGAAAACGATGAGCATTGGGAAAGATCTGAAAGAAGATCTGAAAGACGGACTGGCAGACTTTTTGAGAAGAAGTTGGAAAACGTTCGCTTGGGACCACACAGACATGCCCGGTATAAGTTCCGATATCATAACCCACAATCTCGAGGTTGATTCGGATCAACCTCCCGTCAAACAGAAAAGGCGCAAATTCGCACCCTGAGCGGAATGACATAATCAACGAGGAAGTGCGAAAGCTCCTGGAAGCAGGTTTATCCGAGAGGTAAAGTACCCTGATTGGCTGGCCAACGTAGTAGTAGTGAAGAAGAAAAATGGAAAATGGAGGGCGTGTATTGACTTCACTGACCTCAACAAGGCTTGTCCAAAAGACTCCTTCCCATTGCCAAAAATAGATCAATTGGTAGATGCCACAGCCGGGTACGAGCTGCTCAGCTTTATGGATGCCTTCTCCGGATATAACCAAATCAAGATGAACCCAAAAGATCAAGAAAAGACTTCGTTCATAACCAACATAGGCACATACTGCTACACTGTGATGCCTTTTGGTTTGAAAAACGCAGGAGCCACCTATCAGCGCCTGATGAACAGAATGTTCAAGGATCTTCTGGGGAAAACAATGGAAGTGTACATTGACGACATGCTAATCAAGTCGCGAAAGGTTGAAGACCACCTGGCCCACATGGAACAAGCTTTTGAAGTGCTGAACCTATACGGGATGAAGCTAAACCCTGATAAATGCACGTTCGGAGTCCCGGCAGGCAAGTTCCTGGGTCACTTGGTGACCAGCCGCGGGATCGAGGAGAATCCCGACCAGATCCAAGCGATAATAGACATGCAAGCACCGACGAATCTGAAAGGTGTGCAGAAGTTAATCGGGTGTTTGGCAGCACTGAACAGGTTCATATCCCGATCATCAGATAGATGCATACCGTTCTTCAAAGCGCTGAAAAGAAGCAAGGAGTTTGGCTGGGGAGTCGAGTGTCAGAAAGCGTTCGAAGAACTCAAAGCCTACTTGTCTTCGCCCCCGCTGTTGGCAAGGCCCTCAGATAATGAAAAGCTATTCCTATATTTAGCGGTGTCTGATGCGGCAGTCAGCTCGGCGCTGGTGCGCGAAGACGGTCAAATTCAGCACCCAATCTACTACGTAAGTAAAGCGATGATTGATGCCGAAACATGGTACTCAAAAATGGAGAAGCTAGCACTAGCTTTGATAGTCGCGTCGCGCAAGCTGAAGCACTATTTTCAAGGCCATCGGATAGTGGTAAGGACCACCTTCCCACTAAAAGCCATTCTTCACAAACCGGACGTTTCGAGACGACTGACAAAATGGGCGATAGAATTGGGCGGATACGATATCACTTACGAGCTAAGAACAGCCATCAAAGGACAAGTTCTAGCAGATTTCGTTGCGGAAATGACTCCAGCAAATCCAAGCGAAACCAAACCAAACTCGCCGCTCATAGTTGACCCCGGAGTGGAAACCTGGACCCTAAGAGTTGATGAGTCCTCGAACTCAAGAGGATCCGCCGCAGGGCTAGTCCTGTAGACCCCCGAGGGATACCTCCTAGAACAGTCAATCCGATTTGGATTTGCAGCTTCAAACAACGAAGCCGAATACGAAGCGTTGATAGCTGGGCTACAGAGAGCGAAGGAACTGGGAGTAGAGAACTTAAACATCAGAAGCGATTCTCAACTGGTGGTAAACCAGGTAAAAGTGTTATTTGAGGCAAAGGACCCCAAGATGGCGAAATATCTGGAGAAAGTTCTGTCCATCCTATCCCAGTTCATGAAATACGACATCAGCCAAGTACCGAGGACCGAAAATGGACATGTCGACGCTTTGGCTAGTCTCGGATCCGCAGTCCAAACGGAAACAAGAAGAATCATCCTCGTCGATCATTTGTCCGAACCAAGCATCACCCTTCCTTCGAACATGGGGAGTGGAGACGATGGAACAGTTGGACAAGTAATGCCGGTAGAACAAAATCTAGAGCTCGAGTCAAATTGGAGAAATCAAATCCTCAAATACCTACAATCAGGACGTCTACCCGAAAAAAAACTAGAAGCACGAAAAGTTGGATCCAGAGCAGCCAGGTACTCGATCATTCAAGGAGAGTTGTACAGGAGATCCTTCAACGGACCTTATCTGAAATGTCTGGGAAAGTCAGAAAGTTCTTACGTTCTGGCAGAGTTGCACCTTGGACACTGCGAAATCACGCAGGACCGAGGTCCTTAAGTCATGGAGCGTTAACGCAAGGGTACTACTGGCCCACCATGGTGAAAGATTCGAAAGACTTCGTTTCCCGCTACGATAAATGCCAAAGGTTAGCAAAGACCATTCACGCACCGCCGACGGCGGTAACTACAATCTCGGCACCTTGGCCCTTCATACAATGGGGACTAAACCTGGTGGGAAAATTACCGTTAGCTCAAGGACAGAAATGTTATCTAATCGTTGTAACGGACTACTTCTCCAAGTGGATTGAGGCCGAGCCACTGGCAAAGATTACAGAGAGAAAAGTCGAGATGTTCCTCTGGAAACACATTTTTACCCGCTTCAGAATTCCCAAAGTTATCGTCACCGATAATGGAACTCAGTTCACGGGAAGGTTTATAAGGAAATACTGCGCGGACAGGAAAGTGGAACTTCGATACTCTGAAAAAGAGACTAGGATGAGCGAAAGGAAGATGGGTAGATGAACTGCCTGGAGTCCTTTGGGCATACCGGACCACCCCTAGAATCCCAACTGGCGAAACTCCATTTGCCATGGCTTTCGGGGTAGAGGCCGTTATTCCCACGGAAATGATCATCCCCACGACCAGAAGCTCGATCCCGGAGGCAGAAAATGATACCATGATGGCAGAAGCGCTAGATTTGGCCGAAGAAAAAAATGAGCAAGCGCTAGTCCGAATCATGCTACCAGCAGAAACTGGCCAAATACTTCGAAAGGAAAGTAAGACAGCACGACTTCAAAGTGAACGATTTCGTCCTGAGGAAAGTATTCTAGAACACACAAGAGCCCGGAGCAGGAAAGTTGGGACCAAACTGGGAAGGTCCGTATAAAAGGGCGAACTGATTCCGAGGGCATGGAACACCACGCACTTAAGAATTTATCATGTGTGAGTATGAGAGAATCATGTAAGTACTTAGCCGAAGAGGCCCATTTCAAATTAATATACAAGTATTACGTGTCTTTCCTCCCACATGATCGTTTGATGCCTTTTACGGTAAAAAGCCCTGATCTGATTAGGCAAATTACTAAGTCCCCCTCGGATTGAAATACCAAAATCGCTGGAATAGTTTCTAAGTCCCCCGCGGACCAAAGAACCTAACACGTTCGGAATTATGGAAAGTAACTCACGCAAGAAGTAAAGCAAAGAAACAGAAGGTGAATAAAGTGCCAACTTTTATTTCACAACAAACAAGTAAGGCTCGGACCTACACATTGGGAACTCAGCCGAAAGAAATTACACGAGTTCTACAAAGTAAAATTGTGGAATTCGAAGTATCGTCGTCGGAAACAGTGAGGATGTCCTCCTAGGAGAGGATGAGGGTATTGCTCGAAAAGCGAATGGCCGGGGCCAGATCACCCGTCGGCTACTCCGCCAACACATCAATTCCGAGGCTCAGCAGAACCCGTTAGATGAAAGAAAGGGAGGTCTTCGACCCGCCACACCTAGCTCCCTGATGGATTTTGAAAAGTAGCCGAGCTCTCACACGAAAACTTTCAACCCGAGCGGGAGTACGCTTCTCTCGTCATATCAAGGAAAGCCCAGGGGCGGGAAACCAAAAGACCACCTCTTCCATCTGGCGTCGCTCCATGCTCGAATTGGTGGAAACGCATTTCTCGCTTACTTAAACACCAAACGAGACGCCACCTCCCATGCTGAGGTCCCGGATGATGTGATGATGAAGAAGACCTTCGACGGAACGGTGAGGGAGTTTTCCTCCCCCTCGTTCGCCCCAGTTCCCGGAGGCTGCTGGAACGAACTCTTGAGCCACGGTGAGAGGTGGTGGAGCGACTGGTCAGCCCAGGCAAACAGTACCCTAGATTCGACACTCACAAGCGTGGAGGATTACGACCATCAAGGCCAAGTCCGCCGGGACCAACCAAACAGGCGTAGAAGATCACGACCAAACTTTCTCGACACAAGCCATGTCCAAGGAGGGCCAGACGTGGAAGAGAAACAGAAAGGAATGGGAAAACCCCATGGTATGGAATTTTAAGCTCTGTTGGAAAACTTGAGAGCCTGGGAATGAGAGAAAAGGTTATCCCAGAGGGTAGGGTTCAAAATGTGCGAACGAAAGGCTCTAAGGCCCTATTTAAAGGAGCAGACAACCGTGGCGATCGCGACACCTGTCAAGCATCGAGCACCACGAAGCGAACCGTCAGGCATGCAAAACGACGTGTGCATTAACCCGCAATTAATGCTGTTAATCACCCCTGATTAACCGCATTCAAGGTGATTTGATGGGAATGGCAGACCTTTGACACGACTGATCGCTACCTGACGTCACCACCTCGAAAGGTAAAACGGCTCTTTGCATCGAACAACCTCTGAATTAATGACAAGTCCTTTCGACTCCCACGCGAAACACCTACTTCTCGCTATAAAAAGATAGGGATTGGAGGAATGTCTTACATACTACCCTACCAATCAACTAGCGGCTATTGGAGGAAATGGGAGGCTCCACAGCAACCTCGAAGTCGACAAAGAAAGTCCTAAAATGGGAAAACCGCAGATTGCGTGCCGAAATAACCAAACTAGAGGAAGGGTTGCTGGAGAAAAAGAAGAAAGGAGAAGACCCGGAAGCCCTGAGACAAGAGGTCCAGAGCATCCGAGGGGCCCTCGATGCGGCTAATAACCGGATAGAGCACCTCGAACGAGAGAACCTTTCTCTCCGAGAATGCCTAGAAATCGCAGGGACGAACGAGGACAGCGATCCAGGTGAACCCTACCACGTGCTCGAAGATCGCTTCAGTCAGCAAATAATCTCAACGATTATTACGAACAGGAGATCCAATCCCTGAAGGAGGAACTGGCCTCTTTGAAGCAACGAAAGAGACAGACTCCGACGGTCATCATCGACAGCGATGAAGGCTAGAACGGTGGCACCTTTCCTTTTTTTTTTTTTTTTTTTATTTTATGTTATGATCAACAATGTACAAGAAAGAAAGAAATAAAAGAAGTTCCATCGTTTCCGCTTCACATGGTTTGCCTACACCCTACGTCCGAGCACTTAAAAGCCTTCTCCAGAAGCAAAAGCCTCGGTCCGTCGGAGCATTTGAAAGCCTTCTCCTGAAGCAAAAGCCTCGGTCCGTCTGAGCATTTATAAGCCTTCTCCGGAAGCAAAAGCCTTGGTCTGTCCGAGCGGAAGCAAAAGCCTCGGTCCGTCCGAGCATTTGAAAGCCTTCTCCTGAAGCAAAAGCCTCGGTTTGTCCGAGCATTTAAAAGCCTTCTCCAGAAGCAAAAGCCTCGATCCATCCGAGCATTTGAAAGCCTTCTCCTGAAGCAAAAGCCTCGGTCTGTCCGAGCATTTAAAAGCCTTCTTCAGAAGCAAAAGCCTCGGTCCATCCGAGCATTTGAAAGCCTTCTCCTGAAGCAAAAGCCTCGGTCTGTCCGAGCATTTAAAAGCCTTCTCCGGAAGCAAAAGCCTCGGCCCGTCCGAGCATTTGAAAGCCTTCTCCTGAAGCAAAAGCCTCGGTCTGTCCGAGCATTTAAAAGCCTCGGTCCGTCCGAGCATTAAGCACTTCCTATTCTGAAGAATAGAAGACGTTGGAGTATTAAAATGTAACAAACCTCGGTCCGTCCGAGTATTCAAAAGCCTTCTCAGGAAGCAACAAACCTCGATCCGTCCGAGTACTCAAAAGCCTTCTTAGGAAGCAACGAACCTCGGTCCGTCAGAGTATTCAAAAGCCTTATCAGGAAGCAACAAACCTCGGTCCGTTCGAGTACTCAAAAGCCTTCTCAGGAAGTAACGAACCTCAGTCCGTCCGAGTATTCAAAAACCTTCTCATGAAGCAACGAACCTCGGTCTGTCCGAGCAGTCAAGAACATTTTTAATAATATTTACAAGTCAAGACACTCATGTAAAGCAGGCAAGACAACAAAACAAGCAGATACGAAGGAGAAGCGCAAGTTCACTTAAAAAAATGTGTGTATGTTCAAGCATCGAAAGAGAAAACGAAAAAGAGTTTAGTGCGACGAGTAATACAGGGGCTTCACAATCCGGAGTTTACCCTAGATAAAAGGAAAAGAAGAAAGTCAGTCCGAAACATAAACGGTATCAGTGGGGGGATCTTCAGTAGGAGCCTCTTCAATAATCGCTCCATCTCCGTCATCAGCGGGGGCAACAGCCTCCTCAACCACCACACCCTCTACAGCGGCCTCACTTCTGGAAGCCTTCAGACTTGTAGCCCGCTCAAACAACTCCCTTCGGCGGTCCACAGCGTCATCGTAACCAATCGGACTGATCGGATCATTCTCATCCTCAAATTGCTCCATCTGCAGCTTGACCGAATCTCGTCCGACGGCTAACCCGATGAGGATGGAGTCCACCGACGCAGAAGTCGTCAGGGCCAATTTCCGTTGGAGGTCGCTAACGCTGTCACGGAGGATTGGAAGCTAGGACACCTGATTCCTCAGCGAATCATTCTCCAACGCAACGAGATGCATTTCCTCCTTCACCCTCCTAAGGGACTCTGCTTCCCGGTTGAAGGCATCCACGGCCTTAGACCCCTCCTCGCGAGCAGCGCCCAGATCCTCCAACGCTTTGTTCTGAGCGACAATAGGCTCATCGAGCAGCTTCTTGTTGTTCTCATTGAGGGATCGAAGATCCTCGTATTCCTTCCGAACGCGTTCAAGATCTGCGGAAAGCTGCAGCCCATTGACCTCCAGTGAAGCAATTTTCTTCTCGGACTCATCCAGATCAGCTCTCAATTGAAGGCCCTCATTCAGCACTGAGTTGGGGACGTGGGACTGCAGACCGCTGGCCCTCGCCTCGGCTAACTCCTCCTTAAGCTCCCGATGCTTGATAAGCAGACTCTCCAAGTTGAGAAGTATCTGCGTCGAGGCCTGGGTCCCCTGGCAGATCGGATATTTTAAGACGTAAGAAACCGACTAGAGACAACAGAGGAAAGGTAAACAATGAAGTAAACGACTAACCAGCCAGCTTCTGTAGCACATGCGACTGAAGGTCTCAACCTCTTTGTCATGGTCGACTAAAGGTTCCAACTGCACAGCCCCTAAATCAGGAGTAAAACCGACCGCATCCATAGCCCGTCGGAGGCAAAAGTCATTAGAGAGAGGACCCTTGGTCAAAGTTGGAGCCAGGGGAAGCGAACAGACGAAGCAAGGAAGATCCACCGCTCGCGGCACCCGATCCACCAGCCACAAAAGGAGCTGCACCCGCTGGAGGGGGGAGAACCTGCACCGTCTGGTCGGGCAAATAAGGAACTCAGCCGTCAAAAGTTTCAGCAACTATCTGCTCGTCCTCCTATTCAAAGTCCGTATCAGAAGATAAAATATGGGCATGATCAGAGGGAGAGGGCGAATCCGCCTCGGAAGGAAATGACCGATAAGCCATCTTAGGATGCTTCAGAATATATACGTCAGCACCCCTTACCGCGCGGTCGAGTGCCCTGATGATTCCGCCCCTTCTTCGTTTAGGAACGGGAGAATCCGTAGAAGGATTTACAAGGGAATCCGAGGGATGGTCCGCAGGAGGATCCATTGGAAGAACCGACGCACCCGCTGAAGAGGGTTCCACACTCACAACCTTCACAGACTTCCCACCCCCGGATTTACGGGGACGGGGACGCTTGGCAGCAGCCACCTTTTTTCCTTTCGGATCAGATGAAGATGCCGCCTCATCTCTTTTCTTTCCAATACCCTGAAGAAGGGTAAGGAAGGCCTCGGGGTCATTGGAGTTGGGGACGGGGGTCAGCGTGACGCCAGACATTCTTCCGCTGAAACCTGCATCAGAATCAGCCCAAATCAGCCACATACCAAGATAAACACATAGAAATGGAAAAAGGAAAAAAGGAGTGAAACAGACACTTACGAGGAGGAACGGGCACAAAACCTGGAGGTCGAGCCCAAAGTTTGGCAAAGACTAGCCAAGGATGCTGGTTAAACTCCTCCCAGTTGAAAGGGCCCTTCCGAGCGATAATCCAGCACTGACTAAGAGTTTCCCGAGAGGCACCCTTCGGAAGCGGATTCTTCACTGAAACGAGACAAACTAAAGACGGTTAGCACGGCTATAAATAAACGAGACACAAAGTAATACGGAACTCATGTTCTCACCCTCGTCTTCCCACGAGGAAGGAAGGGACCCGCCCCCAGGAAGAAAGGGGCCGTGGATGAAGAACCACTTATCTTTCCAGTGCTTGTCACAGGAGGTCTCATCCACCAGAGTCGGTTTATTATTATTATGAAAGATGAAACGCATACTGTCTTGGACATTCAAGCGAAGGGACCAGAAGTGGGAAACCATGCTCAGGGTAGGCCGAAAGCCCAACCCATAACACACCACCGAAAAGGTGATCAAAGATCTCATAGCGTTCGGCATCAATTGACCCAACGCGAGGCCGGCATTCTAAAGCAACTCGGCCATCAAAGGGGAAAGGGGAAGCCGAACACCCCATTGGAAAAACCGCGGATAAAAGGCGGTCCAACCCTCCCCTGGGGAAAGATAAACTCTCTCTGACGCCTCTGGGAGTCTCATTTCAAAATCCGAAGAGATCCCATAGTTGGCCCTCAACCTATCGAGTTTGGCCTGCGTTAGTTTCGAGGGAAAATGGAAGGGGCCCCTATCCTCCTTGACGCCCTTCGGCTGAGGCTCCTTTTTCTTCTTCTTCTTCTTCTTCTACTTGCTCACTATCTCCACCTCGTCCAAATCAGTAGAAGGAGATCCAAGAGGATCAGAGACGGTAACCTCATCAACCAAAGAGGAATCCACTTCCCCCGACGGCGTAGGGACGGATGGATCAACCTGAGATGCGGCCTCACTACCCTTAGAACGGCTTTTCCTTTTCTTCTTTTGGGCTATCTCCTTGGCAGGAACAAGAAGAGGAGGATGGGAAAGGTTGAGAACAGTAGTTGGGCCCATCAAAACAGAATTCGTTTCCCCCAAAGGGTGAGAAGTAGGAGAAGGGATGGGGTCAAAACCTGCCTGAATCTCAGAAACCGATCCAAGTTCACTCACAGAAGGGAGGGATTCATCACCAATCGATGAACGAAGGTCAATCACAGGCTCATTCCCCTCAGGTTCACCTCGAGATGAGGGGATGGCATTAGCCCCACCGGCACGAGCAGAGGAAGGGGAAGCCCTAGTCTCAACTCTCTCAAAGACCAGACCGTCATAGTCATCATCCCCCACGGCTAACCTAGGGGTCCTATGACCTCTAACCACAGAGTTTCCCTCAAAATTATCCATTACAGCAAGAAGGGGAAGCAAAAGATAGGGCGGAGAAGACTAACCTTCGAAGAAGAACAGGGAAAGCTTCGAAAAAACAAAGCGAAGGCGACGAAGAATCTCTTGGAAGCGGACGGTTCACAGACGACTTCGAGAATTCAAAAGGCAAACGAGCCTTAAAGTCTGGGGAAAAACCCTATTTAAAGAAGAGAACACGCGTCCAATCATCGCGACATGTGGGGAGGTTCGCAATGATCTGGATCACCCAAAACCCATTGGAGCTCGTGCCCATCCAAAAATCCAACGGATTAATTTCACAAAGAGTCGCGTCTCTTGGAATGGACACATCCACAAGAGAACGTGACGACTCCAGAGACGAGGTCAATAGAACCCGAGTCACGACAAGGCCGAAGCGGTCTATTTTCCAAAGGGTCGTGGTCCCCGACCACTCCACAGTAGCACGAAGATTAGGGCAAGCATCGCGCTCCTGGTCCAATCGATCTACTATCCCCTGCATCGGACTTTCTGACCCAGGAAATAAGGGAAAACTGTAAAGGGTAAAAATAGCCCTCTTATAGGCTGCGCTCATACCGGGCCGAGTGACACGGGGACAGGCCCATTCGGATCACGTCCTGAAGGAGCCAGCCCTCCTACGGGCCGCGTTCACTACAAGCTGGCTCACATGGGAATAAACCCATCCGAGCCAACACCATAAGGAGCTCATCCTGCTGGGCCGAGTGCAAGCCCATTAAGCTTAGCCTCATGCTAGCCCAGTCGATGAACCCACGATCAAGGGACTATAAAAGGCGCTTGACCTATCAAATCAGGTATGACACTTTAACCTAGAAAACGAACAACCTGATTGTTTTGACCTAATCCTTGCGGCGCAAGGCAAATCTCACCTACTACCACCTAACTTGATCGTCGGAGGGTCGTCGGCCGGTACCACACCGGTGCCTTTCTGACTGTCATTTGCTGTAGCATTTCAGGTTGCTCCGCCGCTAAGGAACAGCACGTGACCCGACGTGCTCTGTTGTGTGGAACGAGGCTCCGACGAGAAATATCCCACACAGAATCTATAGTGGAATTATTCATAATTAGATAATAAGTAATTAGCTTATTATGAGTTAATCACTTAATTGACTAATTATAAAGCCTATGATCTATAGGTCCATCGGTTCCGTATGCTAGCCCAAATACCGTAGTCGTAAAATCAAGTAGAAGAAATGAAAAATTTAAGTAAAGTGAATTACTTAAATAGGCAATATTAATTGTTTAAATATTGAGTATATTTAAACGATAATTAATATAAACATTATTAATTGTTTAAATAATGAGTTTATTTAAACAGGAAATTAATAATGAAATATTATTAATTAGACATTATTAATTATTTAAATATTGAGTATATTTAAATGGTAATTAATAATTTGAAATTAACTGATAATTATTAATTGTTTAAATAATTAATTTTAGGTGAACGAAAATTAATATTTAAAATTAATTAATTAATAATAAAATATTTTCAATTAGAATTATTAATTAATTAAATAATGAGTTTATTTAATGGAAATTAATAATTAAAATATTTATTATTAATTTTTTATATAATGAAAATTATTTAAATGGAAATTAATAATTAAATATCATTTGATAATATTTAGTCAGGAGAAAATATTAATATTATTAATTATTTAAATAAAGTATTTTATTTAAATGGTAATTAATAAATATATTGATTAAGTTGGACTTATTAATTTAAGATAGAGTTTCAAGCCCAATTGGATTAATGAACCCAATTGAATTGGCCCAAAATAATTAATTAAATAAATTGTATTTATTAATTATTTATCATGGAAATTTCGGCCATGTGTAGTATTTTAGGAGAGATAATTGTTTGAATTATATCCTTTTATTTATCTAAGGTATTTTCGAAATAACAAGATAAAGTAAAGAGAAAATCTTTTTTCTTTTTGTATTTATCTCTATGGAATATCTTAATGTGATTAGATTTTTCATAAGCCTATAAATAGGAGGCTTGGGTCATTCATAAATCACACACCTCAATTCGTAGAAATTGAAATTCTCTCTTCCTCTCCTCCCTATAGCCTTGCCGATTTTGGCTCCTAAAATTGGGAAGAAAAATATTTTTCTTCTTCCTAATTTCTTCTAAAGTTCGATCCCACAATCGAGTTTCATTTGATCGATTGAGATATGTAACGACCCATTATCCAAAATGCATTTCTTTTAAGAGGATAAATATTATTAGGTTAAATAATATTGAATTACTTTGGGAATAATAAATTTGATATTTACTTTTATTTAATTTATTGTTTTAGGAATTAAATAAAATAAAGGTCTTTATTTATTATAAGAAAAAGAGAAAGGAAAATAGACTCTAAGTTAAATGTACTTTTGAAGAGCAGACAAAATAAGGTTAGGGTTTTCTCTCTTCCTCCTTCCTTTTCACGTCAACCTCAAGCCATTGATGGATGGTCTTGATCAAATTTTTTCTAGTTGGGATGTCGATATAGGCTGTGGTTCATGGTGTTTTCATTGGAGAAAACTAAGAAATAAATGGAGGAGTTGCTCTTCAAGTTTGGATCAATGTAAAACTAAATTCATCACTTTAATCTCATATTTTAATTCTTGTTCTATGTTTTAGAAAACCCAAAGCCAAATCTTATTTCTTCTTCCATCTTCTCTAAGAAAGAATCTCAAATTCTTCCAAACCCTAGAAACCCCAACCTTTAATTCTTTTGAAACCCTTATTCCTTGTCAAATTAAACACCATTGGAACATTGAATTACATCCCAGGACTGCTGCCACCACTGTCGTAACAGTACCAGCAGTAATAGCTGCCTTTAAGGCTGCTGCCGTTGCAACAGTCCCACTCGGGACTTTTGATCACTTTACTCGTCGTGTATCATTTGGTTTCGCTTAATTTATGTTTAACATGTAATTTTAGGTTAGTTCTTGATTGTTTTTAGAAATTATTTCAGGTTGTAGGAGTTCTTGGAAAGAAAGACTTGTTTTTGAAAATTTAAGCTTAAAGGTGAGTAGATGTGTTTAAGGTTAATTAATTTCATGCTTTGTTTTCCTTTTCTTTTATAAGATGTTATTATAAATTTTTGGGCAATATGAAGGTCATCTAAGCATGTTTAATGAACATTTGGGGCTGTTTTATAAAAGTTGTAGAAATTGAATTGTAAAGTGCTTAAAATTGGATTTAAGGCATGTTAATTGGGTGTTTTGCCTTTTTATATTATGCAACATATTTGGAGTTAATTCTGGAATATATTTTGATGTTTAAGACTACTTTATGTAAGTTTTAAAGTTCCTTAAGGTTGTTGATTTTTATGAGAAAATTACATGCTTAGTGCCCAATAGGAAGGAAATTAGCCTATGCCTTTTCTAGTTTTATAAATTAGACTCTTGTTGGGATCTGGTTTATTTGTAGGTGTTATTAGATGTTTTTAGAGTGATATTATAGGTGTTATGTCGCCGAATTTGATCTAGAATATTTAGGCCACCCTAGTATTCGAAAATAGAGCTAAACCACACTAGTTTAGGCTAGTTTAGCTCTTTTTAGTGGAACTTCTTTGGGTGATTGATTTTATGAGATAAACTTGAGATTTTGGGTGATTTTAGATCATCTTAAGGTTAGGAAAGAGCCTAATTTCCAGAAATTAAAAATTCCGAGTTAAGCCTCATTAAAAGTCGGTTTGGGTAGAAACGATAATTCTAAGCTATAAATCGGACTTAGGCTTGTCAAGCATTCTAGTAGTGATGCTTGTAGTTAAATTATATTGTTTTGGTGCCTTAAACAATATGGTTGGAGGTTCTCATTAAGTAGGGCCATACTTAATGAAGAATATGTCGTTAGGGGGAAAATTACTGATGTGCATGACGTAATTTCACTTAACGGGGCAGGTTCATTCCATTTGATCAATGGAAAAGAATATACAAAGTAGGTTCGCTTATGTGTTTGAGGATACATAAGAAGAATACCTCAAAAGATTGAATTGTAGAAATATGAATTCGATGCTTTTGGGGAAGAAACTCACTTTTGTTTTCAAACATTAGTTGAGAAAGGCATTGTGCAAAAAAATTGATATCATTTAAGTTAAGAAAACTAATTGGGAGATGTGAGGTCGTTATGGACTTATAGGATTTAGGAAAGCTTCTCAATGGCATTACTTTTCTTTAAAAAATTTCTACTCATTGGGCGTAGCCTCATGATGCTACACAATTTATTTATTTTTCAGGTAAAAAGAATAAGAAAGCTGAAAACTGACGATGTTTCGTTATCGGTGGATCGGTTGGAAGGATTTATATGCCGGAATTATTTATTTCTTCTCATTAGTTCATTTGGGTTGGACTTTGTTATTTGAATATTTTTTCATTTTAACATTTGCTTATGTTTAAAATGTTGAGAATGGTTGAGAATTTTAAATTGATGTTTTTAATTGATTTTGGTATTTGAAATAAATAAGATCGATCGATCGTGAAATAATTTTGCTATGATTTTTTTAAATGAGAAGAGTCTTTGGTTTAAATTTTAGCTTCCGCTGTTTACTATGTCTATTTCCATGTCTTGGGAATTTGGGGATGTTACAAGATATAATGTAGAAGATCTGGTATTGCTGAGGATTGATGCTTTAAAGAAACCTCCAACCGATTCTCTATATTTTACTCAATGTAAGTAAAAGGCCTTTAATTTACAAAAAACTAGCATGAATCTATATGTTCTTCATGTCTTTTATCACAAATTACATGATATTATTACATCCTTAATTAATCATTAATTAGTTTATTAAATGATTTTCCGTTAATTTAGTAAAGTAGTCCCTTTAGCTACCTTATAAACTTAGATTACGTCTTGAGTATATGTTATAGGGGAACGTAGTGAGATAATTCATAGATTGTGTGTGCTTGCATTGTTTGATATTGTTCATTGTATTAATATATATCTATCATGAGGAATGTTAAAGACTGCATGTATTTTGCATGAACGGGGGGAAGAATAGTGAAATAATGTTTAAATTGCTTGAGCTTGCATTATTTGGTATTATTCATGAATGCTATGATACATATATAAGGGAAATGTAAAGACTGTGTGTACTTTACATACTTTGGGTGAGATAGTAAGATAATGTTGAGACTGCATGTACTTACATTATTTGTCATTATTCACATATTGTTTTGAAAATAAGTAATGTGGAGACTGCGTGTACTTAGGATGTACATATTTAAAGTTTGGAAAGATGAAAAATGCATGAATTGATAATGTGGAATGTCGTCATAAGCTTGGTTGTAACTTGACTACTTGATGGTATTGATTGTCTATTTTTTATGGGAGATGTTTAAGGAGTCACTTTGGTATTATGTTTTGGGTAGTCAAGAGCTAGTAGAGTCTTTTGGACACAAATCCGGATTCGGATTTGAGACCTAAAGTTACTTTATTTTTCGTTTATCTTCACTGTATGTATTCGCTCATGATACTACTTTTCAAGTGCAAGACGTGATCGTAGTCGCTACCATGGAGCTGGTGCATCCTGATCCAGGAGGATGACGGTAGAGATGGACTAGTGTTGGTTGTCTAAGTCCATGGACTAGTTAAACTTGGTATGTTAGCTTATGAGAGCATTTTATCACACTTGAACTATTTCATGCTTGAATTTATGAACTTATTAATTTTTGGAAAAAAAATAAACTTCTTATTTATGATGAAAAGGGATGTGCATCCCATTTTGTAAATGATTATGGGTTTATCCCAAAATTATTTATCAGGTGCTTATTGTTTTAAAAGTCTTCTACTTGCGTTTATTAAGATTTATTTTGAAATTAAAGACTCGGATCTTTACATATGGAAGGGTGAAACTTTCATTAATAAAAAAAAATAATAAGTACAAGATATAAGAACATAGGACGAGATGTTCACTAGAACGAAAGAAAGTAAAGCAAGGAACTACAAAAGGGAGTTCCATTTTAAATAGAGAACTTGACCCAATAAAAAATATCATGGTGTAAAATAATTTGTAAATGTAGTAAATTTTGAGCTTGACAATCAATGATTAGCATCGGATTATATATTTTACAATTAGTGAATAATTGATTCCCACATTAATCAATGTTAATCACTAATTAACGTAGTAAAAATTACTATATTTTTAATAAAGACTTTTGTCTCAAATAGCATAATTATAATTCATTAAATTATTGAACTATTTTTCATGAGTATTTAATGAATTTATATGTTTGTCTACTTTTTTAAGTTCAAGTTCAATAATTGAACTATTTGATTATCTTTCATTATTATTTTCAATGAATTTGTTAGTTTTTTTTTTTTACTCTCTTTAGTTCAATAAATAATGAATTATAATTCATTAAATTATTGAACTATAATTACGCTACTTTAGTTTTTTTTTTAGTTTTTTTTTTTTTAGTTATAACGTAATTAATTAGTATGAAAAATATAATATTTCAATAATTGTCTCATTTTTAATATAATTTTAAGTGATAATATATTTATAAATATTACATCAAAATCTACTCCCCAAATTTTCCTAAATCTTATAGCAATCTTAAGTGAAACAAATAGGAAAAATATTTGGTAAAATTATGTGGTTTGAGAGGGTACACTCTTACCGCAGTCCAAACCTAACCCAGCTGCACCAACAGCGTGCCCCTCAACCACCGGCACTGCTCCCTCTCAGTCTCATCAATCCGCCTCATTTCCATGTTAACATTACTATACCATATATTTACGCTCTTGCCATTGACTTTCACAATTTTATTAAAATATCCCTACAATGCACGACTTCAAGTCAATATTAAAGAGTAAATGACCAAAAACTAAAATATAATTTTTAAAAAGAAGCATTATTGGTCTTGGTCTATTTTTCAAAATATTAAATCAACCATTCCTATCCGCATGTGTTTCCAATTCTTTTTTTTTTTTTAATTAATTATTTATTTGTTATCACAAGTAAACTTTTTAATTTAATAAAAAGTAAGTTTTATTATACAAAATACCTCTATATTTTAGGATTTGTTTCAATTTTACCTCTAATATTTATAAGTTTCAATTTTACGCCTAATCTTTTAATTTATTTAAAAAAATACCTCTTTTGGAAATTGCTCTTTTAAAATATCATTTTTTCACGAAATTATATTTTTATTATAATAATACTCTTTAGAAAATATCATCAATTTTTTTTCGTTATAAACTTAACCGAAATCGCATATGAATTATATTTATAAAATGGTGATTTCTTCAATAAAGGGTATTTTTTAAACAAAATAATAGGTTGAGTATAATTGAAACTTTTAAAATGCTAGACGTAAAATTGAAACCAACACTATAGATTAGATACATTTTATATAATTTAGCCTAAAAAGTATAAATAAACAATTTCATATATTTAAATAATAGAATGTGAATATATCCTTAAGTAATCTTATTGTAAGGTACAAATGATCACCATCGTGACAAGGCGATGAGTTGGAATAAAGTATTTAATTTAATTATAAAAATGACAGAATTCATGACTTTGGAATCTATGTATATAGAACTTTCATTTGAAAAATTATAACGATTATAAATTATTAAGTCTCACTAGACCAATCCAAATTCACAAAATTGAGTTAATTTATTGAAAAAAAAACGTTTTCTAATGTGACAATTTTTTTATATATTTTTAACAACCCATATTATTGTCCTATCCTAACATCTATCTTTCAGAATCTCGTCTGATATTCGTTTTTTTCTGTTGAAAATAGAAGAAATTAACTATTTCTACAAAACAAAGAGAAGAATAAGCTTCAATTAAAAAAAAGGGTGAATTTCACTAATAACCAAAAAAATAATGGATATATCAAATATACCGGATTTTTTTATTAAATATCAAAAGTATCCAAAAACCGCCACCGGCCAATTAAATTACATTGTGAAAGGACAAACATGCCCCTGATTTAATTTCTCCTTAATTTGTGTAAAATTTAAGGAAAGTTATAAAATTCCTTAAATTTTACAAAATTAATGGAAAAATCAAATCTAAATAAAAATAAAAACTATAACAAAAATAAAATAAAAAATCTTCAAACTTCTACTTTGATCTTCAACCTTCACGACTTCTTCTTCATGGAAAAATCGAACGTCTTTCTTGTTCGTCATCCTAAAAAAAACAAAGATAAAAAGTAAACAGTTTATTAATGTGCACTTAAAATTGATTTGGATACAAAAATTGATGAAACAGTTTTGAAAACATATGTAAAAAAGGCTTTCAAAATAAACATTGAATAAAAATAAACATTTCACTAAAAGTAACTTATCTATAAAATACATAGAAAATAAAGTTCACTGAGAATTGAAAATGTAATTTTTTTTTATAAACAGTTTACTTTTAGTAAACATTTATTTTGAAAATTCAAATGTCCTTCCTGAGATGGTAAATGAACAAAATTGGAGATGAAAAAGAATTGGAAGGTACAAATTTTTATAAACGGTTTACTGTTAGTAAACATTTATTGATGTACCTTGGTTGCTGCTCTCTTCCTCGATTGAACAGAAACACGAGCCATAACAACGATCACCTTCGTCTATTTTTCAGATCTCACAATGAATTTGAATCATGACCGGAAAACCAAACCAGTAAAGAATCATAAGTTTGGTGGCCGAGAAGACGGTCAAATTTTTATAAACAATTAAAAATTTTAATTTTGTTTAAAAACAGTTTACTTTTAGTAAACATTTATTTTGGAAATTTCAAATGTCCTTGCTGTTCGTCCTCCAACAAAATACAGAGATAAAAGTAGCAAAAACGAAAGAGAAAAACAATTGGAGATGAAAAAGAGATCAAAGTTTCTATAGATATGTAAATAGAGAATAAAAATAAACGTTGAACAAAAATAAACAGTTTTAAAAATTCATTCAGATCTGGAAAAAATTCATTCGATTGAAAGAGAGAGTGAAATACCAGGAAGTCAATTCAAATCAAAATTTTGAGATTTAATATTAACATTCGGCAATAACCCGAACGATCCATAAATAGGGTTCAGGATTCTTCCAAAAACTTCGTATAACAAAGATCTGAAAATCGCTGCAAGAATAACCAAAATGTTAGAGCATGAAAGAAATAAAAATCGAAACTTTATGAAATTGGAAGAGTGGAAAAGGGCTATAGAAACGAAATCAGATTGAATGAATTGAAAGAAACATACGAAGATCCTTGCTTGTATATGTCTATAGAGACAGAAACATGTTCGACGCCGGATTTGAGACGATTGAGGGAAGCTCGCAATTGTTGAACTCTCAGATCTCATGAAACCGTAGAAGAAGAAAATGAAATGAAGATCTAGCAGAAAACGTGGAAAAGAAACAAAGAAAATATAGATATTAATATACAAAAGGAAACAGATTGATAAAATCAAATCCCACGAATCAAGCAAATTTAAAAAAAACATAAATTCGGTAATAAAGGAGGAAAGAGAACCAACGAAAGGTAAGGAAAATTGGGGGCATAATGGTAAACAGTTTTGCCGGAAAATCCCTACTAAACGCTAAATGTGGTGTTTTTTGGGTATAAGTGAAATATAATCTCAACCACCGGTAATAGTGAAATTAGGTGAATTAATCAGGATATTAATGATATTAATCTCTAAAAAAAATTAATCTAAAACTTAAAACAGGAGAAAAATCTTAAGAAATAATATTTGAAAAAATAAAGTTGCATTTGATAATCATATGGCTCTTAGTTATTGGTTAATTTTTAAAAAAACAGAATAGTTTTTTTATAATAATTTGATATTTTTGTTTTTGTTTTTGAAAAACCAAAAACTTATAAATCTACCTGATTTTATAAAATAATTTTTAAAATTTAAAAATGAGAAACTAATTGATATTTAAAAAAATATTTTTCTATTTTATACTTTTAAAACATTAGACGCAAAATTGAAACTCATCCTATAAGTTAGGGTTATTTCGTATAATTTAACTAAAAAAACCATCTTCTAACTTCTACTCAAATTACCAACATGAGCATAGCTCAACTGGATAGACATCTGCTTCATTCCCACGAGGTTAGGGATGACAACGAGGCAGGGTCAAGGATGCACTCTCTGTCCTCTAACTTGCGGGATTTTTAATCCCCATACCCGCCCCTATCCCCTATTTGGGAAAATTTGGGGGCGAGGTTGTTTAGGGATTCATCGTTCAGAGATTAAATTACCTGTGGGAAAAATTCCTAGTTTAATTTTTTTTATTTACAAAATAAAATTAAAAAATCAATTATATTATTAAAACGTACAGTTTTAACACAAAAAAATAAACATAATACTTATTTTTTTCTATAATTTTTTAGTTTGAAAATTAATTTTATAACAATATTTTATACATTTATCAATAGATATAGAAAAAGGTAAAAAAAAAAAAAAAGAAATTACTTAAAAAATTATTTAAAAATCAGGTTCGGGTTCAGATTCAAGGCGAGGCGGGTCATCCTCATCCCCTAACCCGAAAACAATTCGAGAGAATTTTTTCCCGTTCCCTATCCATAACCCATAAACAGCGATTCACCGATCAGAGCGGGGTCCCACGAGGCCCCTAACCCACGGGAATTTTTTTCATCCTTATATGAAGTCGAAGGTTCGAGTATTCCCTCTGCAATTTGATGTATTATTATAATAATAATAATAATAATAATAATAACAAAATCTCCAACGCAAGTTTTGGTAGATGTCTACAATGCCAATGGCATGATTGAGCTATCTCCCGATAAAATCGGACACATGAAACATGCCTTAGGAATGTCATTAATAGATCTTACCTTACAGGATTTTTTTGAGAAATAAATAAATAAATTAGAAGGACGGTTTTCTTCTGTGCATTGTTAATTTCTAGCGGTGAATGTGGGAAAGGTGATTTTTTCCCAACAACAATATGTGGCAATGGATAAGATGGTGCATATAGATTTCACTATGGCAGCTAGAGAAAAAGTTTTCTCATAGTCAATACCCTCTCTTTCAGTATATCCTTTTGCCACTAATCTAGCTTTGAAGTCTTAATTTTTCCGTCTACACCAATTTTTCTCTTATAGATCCATTCGCATCCAATGAGTTTTTCATCATTTGTAAGATCTATGATAGTCCAGAGAGAGTTGGAATACATTGATTCCACCTCGAGATCCATGGTTTTGAGCTATTTTTCTTTATCAATATCTTGCATTGCACATTTATAAGTTAATGTGTCTTTCGGATTGTCATCAGATATGGCAATGTGGATTTCTCCAAATCCTATACAAAGCATTTTGGGTTTCTAATAACCCTCCCACTTCTCTGAGGTTTCGATAAAGATTGCACCTGGGTTTTAGGTGTTTCTATCAACAGCTCTTATTGATTGATGAATTGTGTTGTTATCATTTATTTCATTTAATACCATTGCGCTTTTGGGTTTTGTATATTTCATAAAATCCTCTTCTAGAAAAATTGCATTTGTCAACACAAATACTTTGTTTTCTCCGGGACAATAAAAGTACTCACCCTTTGTTTCTTTTGGGTAACCTACAAATAGGCATTACTTATTTGTTGACACAATAGTTTCTTTGGGTTCTCAATCAATATATGAGCGAGAGATCCCCAAATCCTAAAGTGTCGTAAACTTGTTTAACTACCATTCCATAACTCTTGCGGAGTTTTAGAATCGCTTTTGAATGGAACCACATTGAGTTTAGTCATAACTGCGTATCCCCAAAATGTTGGTGACAATCTTGTAAAACTCATCATTGATTTAGTCATGGCCTAATAATGTTCACTTTTTTCTTTCAGCTACTTCGTTTTACTTAGGCATTTCGAGTGCTGAAAGTTGGGATACTATCTCATGCTCTATCAAATAATCTCTGAATTCTAAGTCCAGATATTCGCCACAACAATCTGATCGAAGTGTTTTGATAGTTTTACCTATTTGGTTTTGCACTTTAGCTTTATACTCTTTGAACTTGTCTAGAGCTTCTGATTTATGGATCGTTAGGTAAATGTATCCATAGTGTGAATAATCATCCATGAAAGAGATGTAATATTCAAATTCACCGTGAGCTTTTGCATTAAATGGTTCACAAAGGTCTGTATGCATAAGTTCGAGTGGTTTTGAGGCTTTATTTTCTTTTCTAGAAAAAGGTCTTTTGGTCATTTTGCCTTCCAAATAGGGTTCATAGACTGGCATGATTCCAATTTCCAACTTACATAGAGAACCTGATTTCATGAGTCTTTGAAGCCTCTTTAAGCCTATATGACCTAGCTTTATATGTCATAAATACGTTTCTTCTTTTGAAACATTTTGTCTTTTAGGTCTTGTTTTAGCAGTCTTGAACATTTCAATATTATGCATTGTTGTTCCCATTGGCGAACTCAATATGATCAATTTTTTCTTATTGAGTGTTGAGGCTATATACGAATATCTTTTGTATATCTTGATCTCATCAAATCTCGAGTCAATTGAATAACCATGTCTCATGCAACGTGATACTGACACTAGATTTCTAGCAAATTTAGGAACCAATAAAACGTTGTATAATTGTATATATTGTCAATTGAATGACAAACGAATGTCTTCATGTGCAACTACTGTAAGAAACTGTCGTGTTCCTACTCGCATTGTATATGTACCATGTCTATTTTAGTCAAAGAGTCGAGTATAAGAGCAGATGAACAGATGCGATTTTTGGCACTAGAATCAAATGCCCATTCGAATAAATTATCTTCCACTAACCACGATTTAGCTACAAGTAAATCAGAATTACTTTCTAAGTTGTTCATACTTTTATTGATCATATTTATGCGATTAATTGCATCTAATTACAAATTCAGGTTATTATCAGTTAGACTAGTATCTTGATTTAAAGTGTTGTTTAACAATTCAATCCATTTGACAAAGTTATCAATTTTATTGGTTGCAATATTAGAGGAGGACATTATAGTTGTAATGAATAAAGGAAGTAAACTAATTAGTAATTTTATCTTCATAAATGTGTTCGGCATAAAATTAAACATGTGCATGAATGCTGAAATGTTCAATAAACAGAAATACCCTAAACAAATTATTATGCCACAATAGTTTAACCATCTTAGGTACAGTGTCGCTGATTCATAGGTCAATCACTCTATACGTTAAACTGAGACCTTTCTCAAATAATTTCCAATCCAAAATAACTCATATTCTTATGGAATAGATTTACCGTGTGTTCGGCCTAGAATTTTGATACAAACTTGTAAATTTCTTTTGAGTGTGGCTCACTATTTTAATCTTTTAAATGAAAATTGAGGAGTGTCTACGAAGTGTAAATCCAGTCTTTAATTCGCATTTAAAGTCCTTTATCCCTTCTGGCAGACCTACCATGGGCACTTCTATGGGTACTATAGAGGGCAAGTGTGAATCTCACGTTGCGAGCCTAATAATGGAGACCATAGGATACTGTGCCAAGTTTCCTTCTCCCACTCAATATTTTGAAATTGGGTTTTCATATTTAGACAAATTTAGGCTAATTAATTTATTTAAGTTGTATCTAACCTAACTCAATCTTAACTCTTAAATTGGTTAGATTAATTTTAATGTGAATTACCAAGTTTTCTAGATTAAAACTAATCACATTATTGACCTGTTAATTATAACGATTTACTATCTTGAACATTTCTCCCAGAATGCTCTCAGTTAGAGGCGCTCCGTGTTAAGAGAATTTTGAAAAACCTTATCTCTTCAGCAGAGCTTTCTCGCCAGAGATCCGTTCCAATTTAATTAATCATTTTCATTAATTTTTAATTAACCGTTAATTAAATATCTATTTGATTGTGCTTATGTGAATTTCGGTTCAATTGTTTAAACAAATAATTTCATATTCGAATATCTTTTTTAGTTTCTATTAAATTTTTAAACATTTGAATGTTTGAATATTATCTAAAATTAGCATGCATTTATCTTAATCACATTTGAAATAAATATTTTATATTTCATAAATAAAAATTAAAAACATATAAAATCAATATGCTTATCACATACATATATCTAATAACAACTTTATCACATAATAATATATACATGTACAATTAATTCTTAATTTAATCATACATTATCCATGGTGGGATTTCCTACATGACATTCATAAATGCATGAGCAATTATTTAAACATTCATGTCTCATACATAAGTTAAATAATTAAACAACTAGATTGACCGATATTCTTGGCACTTATTCTACAATAAAAATAAATCATAATAATTAAAAACTTATTGTATGTCTTGAACCTTGAAAATTTTCTCTCTCCGCCTCCGATGATTGGCATGGGGTCCTTTTATGAAAGGGGATATTTTCTCCCATATTTTTCATAAAAGGTTATATTTATAAATATTTTCGAAAGTTATGAATTTCATCCTGTAAATGTGTTCCTAGCTATTATCTTGTTATGTTCTCAAAATGGGAGAGTATTGAGCGTTCATACAGATCACTCTCAACCATGTGAATCAAAGAACATAACTTCATGAATAGGAGTTCACATTTCACTGGATTAAGATTTATCACTATTTGATAAACTTAGTTTGATATTCGATTTTTTTTGTAAACGATAGAATTGAGACATTGATTAAATATCTTGGTCACTTCCATTTCATGTCACCCACATGAGCGATCCGTATAAAATCATTTATAATCTATACAAAATGGACAGCTATCATTAGTGTTAACAGGATAAGGTTTTCAAACGTTATCCATATACTGTAGACGCTTTAAGTTACCCATCTCGACTTGAATCCTCTCGTATGTTTCACATACTCAGTCGTGATTTCATGAAAGTAACTTTGGGGCTTTACTATTTGAATGTTTGATATATTTAATATTTTGAATAAATAAACTTAAGTTCTTTGTATCTATATTGTTGTCCCTATTATAAGAAACAAGGGCAATATTCCTAAATTTGCTATAAATTTGACATTGATGTCAGTTGAAAGATCCAGAAAACCACCTCTGATTGGAATTAGAATCACTAGGAAGCCTGAAGTTGGGAAAATTATCTTGTGGTCGAAAAGTAAAAAGGGTAGAATGTTGCTGCTGGTGATAGAAGATAGAAGATAGAAAAGAGAATTTGATTTGATGAAAGAGTGAGACAATGAAGAGGAGAGGATAAGGCTAAGGAGGACATCTAAAGGTTGATTGAGTGAAAATTAATCAAGTTGACCTGAATCATGTTTAAATTCTCGACAAAATTTTGTCTATTCAAGCCTTCATAGCTTAATAGCAGACTTCTACTATCTTTAAGAGATGGCCTAACAGTTTGACCATTCAAGATGTAAGCTACATGGTCTCTATAGGATAAAGATTCTTCAATGGCTAATAACTTGTCTCCAATTCGTTTTATTTGAGTAAGGTACTTGTAACATCCCGCTTTTTCAAACATAGATAACGCAACGGAAGATTTAAATAATGAATAAAACATCTTTATTAACTTCAAATCAAATAAAAGCAAAATCAAGTACATTATGTTCACGAACTACTCTTTAAAAAACGAAACAAAAACCATGAAAATTTATCTCGATAAATCCATCTAACAAAACTGTAAATAGAAATAAATTCAAAATAAATGAAACTCATCATTCAGTTTTATGACCCAAAACATAAAGAAGTTGAAAATAAGAATTAAAGGAAGAACAACGCCAACTTTCACAATCTAAACCACATCTTCTTCTATCTCTCATTGTTTGCCAACTATTTCTCTTATTACCTGAAAAAAAAAAGATGTAGCATCATGAGACTCAATGAGTAAAAAAGTACTAAACATTTAATATTGTCATGAGAAGTTTTAAGTTCATTAAGTACATAATTGGCCTCACCGACTTTCAAACTTTTCTCTCATTCTAGACCATTCCATCACTTATCCCAATACCTTAATTCTACTCTTTATTCGCAAACAAATAGTGAATCCGCTCGAAAAAGATTAAACGCATTTTTTCACAATTTAAACCTTTCAAGAATATTCTTATTATGTTGCAAAGCACATAAGAGAACCTACATGTATATTCTTTTTCATGTGAACATATGAAATGAACCTGCCCCATTAGGTGTTATTTAAGTCATGCATAACTAAATAATCCCCCTAACAACATACTCTTCATTAAGTAAGACCTTACTTAATGAGAACCTCCAACCATATTACTTAAGGCATTCAAAGTAGTATGATTCATGAGCATCACTACCCAAGATACTTTCCAAGCTTAAGCCTAAAAATTTACTTACAGACCCCGTATCCACCCAAAATTTCACTTTATAAGCCGAAACTTAGAAATTTAAAATTCTGGAAATTAACCTCGTTCTCAGCCTTTGAATGAACTAAAATCCACCAAAAACACATTGAAACATCTCACAATGCTCACCGAACAAATACCCAAACATTAGAGGCAAAACTAGCCTAACTAGTCTAGTCTTCCTTACATAATTAGGCAAAATTTTTAAAATAGATACTAAATTTCCAGGAGCAATATAATGTCTTAAAAACATCTAAAATCATCTTAAAACATCAAATAAAAGTCCACAACAGTCCACAAATCGGCTTTACATAAAAAAAGAACTAAGTAGCCTACAAGCATGCTCTTCATTCTAACTTTTCTCATAAATTAAACTAAAATTTCTGCACTTTATTTCCATCATAAAACGTCCTAAGAACATGTTCTTTAGCAATATAAATCACCCAAAATTAGATTATTTAACTTAATAAATGAAAAGGAAACATCACACAAAAATACCAAATATACTCACCTTGTATTCTTGGTTTTTAAAACTCGAATTTTTTTTCCAAGAACTTCTACATAACCTTTCTTGAATCTTGAAGAATTTCAGTCAAAACTTCCTCAAACAATTACCAACTCCAAGAAAGAGTCATTATACACGTATATGACAAAAAAATAGAAAAAACATCAATTAAATTTAAAAAAAAAACCATAGGAGATTCGAATGATTTTTAACCCATAACACTTTCTTCAAATATTAGATTGCTATGAAAATAATCTCAATGGAAAGATAACGAAAAACTGATAAAAATGGACATCTTACTTGTGCAAATCAGTCCGGATAAGAAAGTTATGGCAAAAATACTCTGAAAGATGTTCTTTAGGTGAAAGTAGAAGAAAATGTCATAAAGAATGTGTGGTATGCTACTTAAGCAAGAGGAAAGAGATGAATTTAGAGTGGAATCACGATTTCCAATAATTACGAAAATGCCATTGGACTAAAATGGTCATAACTCACTTACCGAGACTTGGAACGATAGTCCATTAGTTATGTTAGAATCCTAATAACGAGACGATCAGCATCATCCAAAAATATTAAATTAAACTTGTGGTTTTAATTTTGAGGTTTGAGAAATTACCAAAATACCCTTACAAAATAATGAGTTATTTCTCATCCAATTTATCAATCCAATCTCAATAATATCATTTTGAGAAAATAATAATAATTTCCAATTTTTTTTATAGTTTTACTTGGTAAGGTTGTTACAGTACTGAGTAACATTAATGCCATCATTCTTTGATTTTTACAATTGAGACCAAGCTCATTATGATGGTTATAGAGATAGATTCATAGACTCTCTTTTAAGATTCCCAAACCTCAATCAAATATGATTTTTGCATATTTTTTTTGTTTGGAAAGGGTAATTCTTCAAAATTATCATATTGGGGAGAGAGGTTAGTGTAGGATCCATATGAAAACCCTAGAGGGGGGAATAGGGTTTTAGGTTAATTTAAAAAGTTAATCAAATATGTGTTCTAATTAACAAAGTAATTAGACTTTTTAAGTTCAAACAATTGCTAAATAGAAATTTAAAATTTCTCTTTAGCAAAGTAAGCTAAAAATTCAATAATGATAGGAAATATTTTACCACAATGAATTTCTAACAACCAAGATTGCTTCAATAAGTGTTATGTAATAAAGATGTGGAGCATCAATTAATTCTAATGATTCATATTTAATGTTCCCAATTAATATGCACAAGAAATATTAAGCATTTAATATGCTGCAATAAATAAAGAGAATAGGGTTAGAAAGTTGACACCAAATATATAGTGGTTCAGCTAAAATTCGGTCTAGTCCACTCTCCGAGTGCCTCTCGGGAATTTATTACCTTTTTCGGGAGCAAAGCATAACTCAATCATTTTACGGGATGAAGATCAAACCCGACTCTTTTACACGGGATCAAAGTCAAACCCAACCGTTCTTTTTTCGGGATAAAGAACGAACCTGATCCTTTTACAGAGAGCAAGATCAAACTTAAACGTTCCTATTTACTGGCTAGGAAACTAACCCAAAGTGTGAATTATAAATTTTCACAAAATTACAAATCTTTCAAAAATATTGAATGTGAAATTCAAGCTCACAATATTAGAAGGCTCTTAATAGACAAATAAATCACACAAAATAAATTCCAAAATGATGTAATGTAATGACTCGAATTTTCACAAATCTTTAAATCAGAAGTAAAACAGCGGAAGACTTATTTTTAAAAAAATTTGGCGTGGGTCCGTTTAAAATACGAACTCCCTAAACCTGTTTTTAAGAACACAACTCAGCAAAGTTTATTCACATATATTCCTACTCCAGAATATACTCAAATCAGAGAAAGTAAACTCAAAATATACATACAATCGACTTTAGGCTCTCATGAGCCACAAAATACAAGTTTTAAGACTTTATTTCAAGTTTATATGTATATAAAGCATTCCCAAAATGCACCAAACTTAGATTTACAAGTCCAAATTTCCATAAGCATCTACTCGAGATCACGCGGACCACCTCCACGACCTCGTCCTCTACCACGAATATTACCTGAAAATAAAGTGGTGTAGCACCATTAGCAAACAATGCTAGTGAGAATAAGATGGATGCAAGCACTTTTATGAACCAAATTCCATATCGGAGAATGTGTCCAAATAAACCTAAGTACTCTTGCACTACCCATTCAATATTCCAAGTACTTTACATAAAAGATCAAACCATTCTACTATCTAATAACTTCGGAAAGTAAACAATCAAACCCGTAGTTAAAGTAGATACTAATGCTTAACAAAGTAATTGACAAAGTAAATAACAAAGTAAATAACATCCGTGACCACTTATCACCAATCATAACCATTCCGTGACCTCCGTGCATAACGATAATATGCATGCATAACGATAATATGCAAGTCATTGTGACATCTATGCATAACGATAATATGCAAGCATAACGATAATATGCAAGTCAACGTGACATCTATGCATAACGATAATATGCAAGTCAACGTGACATCTATGCATAACGATAATATGCAAGCATAACGATAATATGCAAGTCAACGTGACATCTATGCATAACGATAATATGCAAGTCAACGTGACATCTATGCATAACGATAATATGCAAGCATAACGATAATATGCAAGTCAACGTGACATCTATGCATAACGATAATATGCAAGTCAACGTGACATCTATGCATAACGATAATATGCAAGCATAACGATAATATGCAAGTCAACGTGACATCTATGCATAACGATAATATGCAAGTCAACGTGACATCTATGCATAACGATAATATGCAAGCATAACGATAATATGCAAGTCAACGTGACTTCTATGCATAACGATAATATGCAAGCATAACGATAATATACAAGTCAACGTGACATCTATGCATAACGATAATATGCAAGTCAACGTGACATCAATGCATAACGATAATATGCAAGCATAACGATAATATGCAAGTCAACGTGACATCTATGCATAACGATAATATGCAAGTGAACGTGACATCTATGCATAACGATAATATGCCAGCATAACGATAATATGCAAGTCAACAACCACAACCACTAAAATAACGTACTAACATGATTCTACACAAGAATCTCTCCCAAGTCCTTTTAACTATTCTAACACTAGTCAAGATAAAAGGAGTACATAATACTCTTCTCCAAGTTCCGGATTCTCATTCTCCTCGAGAATCTAACTTAAACCACCAATAACATCTTACTTTACTTAGCAACCAATCTTAACTAAATTCCTTATACACTTTCCTTAACTCCCAAATAACATAATAACTTGGAAAGTTCTCTAGCCTAATAATCCCTCTTAACATCGATCTAACATAAACGTCAAGTAATTTGAAAGCATAAAAGTAATCATAACCATTTTAAACTCACCTTATAAGAGTAGTCAACTCCTAACCACCGGTTGGTCAAAAATCACGAACGATGCTCAAAACCTATAATTACAATACACCTAAAGTATATTAATTACTCGAAATGAACAACGATCGACACGATTCTAAATTAAAAGACAAAACAGCCCGTAATTAAAGCCAAGAGGCCCACGGCTCAAGGGAAGGAAGAAAAGGAATTTGTTTTCCGGATTTCAAGCACTTTAAAGACAATTCGGGTTGGTTTCGGTTACTTTGAAGTTTGGTAAACTCAATGGGTAAACCTAATTTAGGGTTTAGGTCAACAATTCAATCCCGAACAAATTAGGAAAGTCATTAAACTAAACAATTCAAAGTTCTCATCAAAAACCAATAAAAGGAAAATTGAATTAAAAGACTTTTGGCTCAAACCCGAACTTAGGGTTAGGGGAAAGTTCCTAAAATGAATAAAACGACTTTCCCGAATGATTTCTTAAAGCTCCGATGAACGAATTCGAAAATTACAACTCAAAACCTCCATTAAACACTATTCACTTCTAGGTTTTGAAACTTTGACATACCTTAAGGCCTCGATAAAACGAGCGGAAATCACGAAGAGTAGGTTGGAAATGATCCCCGGGACAAGAGCTTTCCAACGGATATAGAATCGATGCGATCCGTTGAGAAATAAAGAAAATAAAAAAAAAAAGAGGGGGGGGTCTTGATGGTCACGGCAACAAAGAAGAAGAAGAAGCAGAATTTTGTGAAAAAAATGCTAAGTATGGGTATTTAAAGGATGATGAATAGTGTTTTTTGTGATTTTTAGTGAATCGGGTAATAACACCTACATTCCTCTTTTACTTTTACTTTAAAAACGAAACCCGAACCACTTAAACTAGCCCAATGGTGATTAATAATTATTAATTGGCCTATTAATAATTATTAATACAACCAAAACGAAAATGGGCTAATTAAGCGATTAAAAAGGTTTCCGAACGAAAATAACTATTTAAATCTAAATAACTAAATCTAAATTAACTTTAAATAAATAAACACTTATATAAATAAAAAAAAATTACCTCTAAAATAACGGGACGTTACATGTAAAAATTAGCTTGAAAGCACTTCAACAATGGAAGCAAAATTCTGATTTTCCTTCCTCATTTTTCCACTGATTTTTAGACTAATATGGAGAAGAAGACTATATTACCATTGGCCACTTGTCGAGGAAAGAGTGGTTGAAGCTTCAAAATAACTCGGGCAGCAGGGGCAAATTCGGTCATGGGAGCTATTGTGAGTAAGCTTCAAAATTGGTCAGCAAACGGAATAGATAAGGGGCAGGATGTGGAAGAGATTAATATAAAAGGCAAGGAAAAGAAGGACATCCTGTCACCAAAGAAAAAAGGCATAGGCTGGCTTTGGAAATCGGCGAATACGCGTGTCGAGCAGTGAGAGGCAGAAGAAAAAGGTGTGGGAACCGCTTACATCAGTCGGAGCGCGTCAATTGTATACTTCACACGCGGACGTGGATGATTGTGGACTGTAGGATGGTGTTGCAGCTCTTTTGCTTTCATTTTTTTAATTTCTGATTTCTGGTTTATATATAATTCTCCATCCATTAATTCTAATGATTGATATTTAATGGTCCCAATTAATATGCATAAGAAATATTAAGCATTTAATATGCTACAATAAATAAAAAGGATAGAATTAAAAACTTGACACCAAATATATAGCGGTTCGGCTAAAATCTGGTCTAGTCCACTCCCTGAGTGCCTCTCGAGAATTTATTACCTTTTCCGGGAGAAAAACACAACTCAATCCTTTTGTGATATCAAGATAAATCCTAACTCTTTTACACGAGATCAAAGTCAAACCCAACTGTTGTTTTTCCGGGATAAAGAACGAACCCAATCCTTTTACTGGGAGCAAGATCAAACCCAAACGTTCTGATTTACAGGCTAGGAAACCGACCCCAAGTGTGAAATATAAATTTTCACACACTAAATCTCTCAAAATGATTGAATATGAAATTCAAGGCTCACAATATTAGAAGGCTCTTGATAGCTAAATAAATCCCAAAATTATGTAAAAATTAGCTTGAAAGCACTTCAACAATGGAAGCAAAATTTTGATTTTCTTTACTAATTTTCCCACTGATTTTGGACTAATATGCAGAGGAAGAAAACCATATTACCGGTGGCCACGTGTCGAGCAAAGAATGGTTGAAGCTTCAAAATAACTCGGGCAGCAAGGGCAAATTCGGTCATGGGAGCTATTGTGAGTAAGCTTCAAAATCGGTCAGCAAAAGGAATAGATAAGGGTAGAATGTGGAAGGGAATAATATAAAAGGCAAGGCAAAGAAGTACATTCCGTCACCAAAGAAAAAAGGCATAGGCTGGCTTTGGAAATCAGCGAATATGCGTGTCGAGCAATGAGAGGTAGAAGCAAAAGGTGTGGGAACCGCTTGCGTCGGTAGGAGTGCGTCAATTGTATACTTCACACGTGGACATGGATGATTGTGGACTGTAGGATGGTGTTGCAGCTCTTTTTCTTTCATTTTTGTAATTTCTTATTTCTAGTTTATATATCATTTCCAATTTTCTTTTCCCCATCCATTAATTCTAATGATTGATATTTAATGATCCCAATTAATATGCATAATAAATATTAAGCATTTAATATGCTACAATAAATAAAGAGGATAGGGTTAGAAACTTGACACCAAATATATAGTGGTTCAGTTAAAATCTGGTCTAGTCCACTCCTTGAGCGCCTTTCAAGAATTTATTACCTTTCCGAGAGCAAAGTATAACTCAATCCTTTTGCAGGATCAAGATCAATCCTGACTCTTTTACACAGGATCCCAACCGTTCTTTTTCCAGGCTAAAGAACGAACCCGATCCTTTTATCGGGAGCAAGATCAAACTCAAACGTTTCGATTTATAGGCTAGGAAACCGACCCTAAGTGTGAATTATAAATTTTCACACACTTACAAATCTCTCAAAATATTGAATATGAAATTCAAGGCTCACAATATTAGAAGGCTCTTAATAACCAAATAAATCACTCAAAATAAATCCCAAAATGATGTAAAAATTAGCTTGAAAGCACTTCAACAATGGAAGTAAAATTTTGATTTTCCTTACTTATTTTCCCACTAATTTTTGGACTAATATGGAGAGGAAGAAAACCATATTACCGTTGGCCAAGTGTCGAGCGAAGAGTGGTTGAAGCTTCAAAATAACTCGGGCAGTAGGGGCGAATTCGGTCAAGGAAGCTATTGTGAGTAAGCTTCAAAATTGATCAGCAAAAGGAATAGATAAGGGGTAGGACGTGGAAGGGATTAATATAAAAGGCAATGTCAAGAAGGACATTTCGTCTCTAGAGAAAAAAGGCATGGGCTGGCTTTGGAAACTGGTGAAGACGCGTGTCAAGCAGTGAGAGGTAAAAGCAGAAGATGTGGGACCCGTTTGCGTCAGTAGGAGCGTGTCAGCATATATACTTCACACGCGAACGTAGATGATTGTGGACTCTCAGATGGCGTTGCATCTCTTTTTTTTTTCTAATATATATATATATATATATACACATTTCCACATTTCTTTTCTCCATATATTGCTCATTTTTAATTTGAATTGAACGATTCAAAAACCATCGTGCTCGAGATTTTACACAACATTAAAATAATAAACTTGATTAGTACTAAATTTTTGTTATCATCAAAACATAATTAAGTGAGATTAATAGGCCTAAAAAGCCAACAGTTTTAAGTTTTAAGGAAGGAAAGGGAAAGGGATGGGACGGGGAAGGATATGAGAGAACACTACAAAAAAAAGATATTTTTCTTGATGAAACTATTGCCCATGATTTATAAATCATGGGCAATAGAGACTTATACCTACGATTTCTAGCAATGGTCTTGGCAGTCGGCATTGATCAACCATTAATGACACCTTGAAATAAACTATCAACAATAATAATATACATTATTTTTTTGAATTTAAAAATATTACACATTGTCGATGATTTAAATGAATAGTCTGCACTAAAAAAAAATTTAAAAAAAAAAAGCAATGCTGATGGTTTAAGTAAACCCTCGGCAAAGCCAACCAATATCAACGCCTGTCACGTGGGCGTCGACTTTCTTTTTCTCTTCTGTCTTCTTCTTTCTCTCTTTTCTCTCTCGGCCATTCTCGCTCTTCCGGTGAGTTTTTTTCTCTATTATTTTGTTAATTGTTATGTTTTAAAAGTGTTTTATGGAATATTTTTACAAATTAACTCATACTTTCTTAGCTTTTTCATAGTTAGGGTTTATAGAAAAATTGGGGGAGTGTTTATGTGCGTGAAATAGATTGTTATTGCTACGTTTGTTTATCTCATGAGTTTTTTTCAACAGTTTATGAATTAGTTTTAAGAAAATACGGTAAACAAAATTGGGAGTTTTTGAAATTGGAATTGTTTATGCGCCTAAAATAGATTGTTATTGCTAAGTTTATTTATCTCATGAGTTTTTTTCAACAAATTATGAATTAATTTGAAGAAAATAAAAAAAAAATAATTGGGTGGTTTTGAAATCGGAAGTGTTTGTGCCTGAAATAGATTGTTGTTGCTAAGTTTGTTTATCTCATGAGATTTTTTCAATGATGTATGAACTAATTTTAAGAAATTTTTTTTTAGGGGTTTTTGAAATTAGAATTGTCTTTGTCCTTTAAATAGATTGTTATTAATACTAATTGATGTATGATGGTTTGGTAGTTAGTTTTTTGGTGTTAAATTGTGTGGAATGTGACCAAAGTAAACACATATGACGAACTCACAAAGGTAATGTCCATAAACTTTTGAAACCCAATGAATCAAGTATGTTTATGTTACATTTGTTCATTGTATTTCTGTTTTGTGGAATATGGTTATCCTACAGCAACGTTAGCCATATTAATTTAGAACGTTTGTGTATTTGTGTATTATGACTATCTTGCAGTTATGGTAGTCATAATAATGTGTGAGTTGTGACAATAGGGTAGTAACAACCCGGACTATTCAAGTAAATTAAAAAATATATTGTTACTAACTATTTCTTTAGAGATTTGAATTTTAAAAGTTAATTTACTACTTTAAATTTGAATTTTGAAAATGGATCTTTTACTTTAAGAAAAATAATTTTGATATTGGATTAACTAAGAGCAAGACTAATTGAAATTGAAAATTTTATATCTTAGATTAAATGGTAAGCATTGTGGTTGAATTAAGAGATGGGGGGAAGTTATGTGGGTTTTTAAAAAGAAAATGACGAAGGTGCAAACAAATTTTACCTCTTCCAATGCTTTAGGGTTCACTCTTAGAACCATTGGGTAAAAGAAAAAAAACACTTCGGGTCCGTTTGGGATAGTTTTTAAAAGTGTTTAAAGTATTTTTTAATGGTTATTAAAAACACTTTCTTTATTCAAAAACATTTTTAAACACTTCCCAAAACTATCCCAAACGGGCACTTCATCTTCTTTCTTCTTCTTCCTCCTTCCTCCAGCCTATATTTTTTTCCCAAATGTCTCAATATGTATTTTGGTCATAACTTTCAGAGTAAACTATCAATACTCATTGTTTTTTTGAGGTCTATCCATGATGATATTTTCATGCCAATCAAAGCTTTGTAGGGAAAGTTATCACAAAAATACCATGTCGTCCTTAAAGAAATTTTCTCGATTTTTATTGCTTCTTTGCTTCATTTTGCTTGGAATTTGTGGATTTGTCTTGGGAAACCATTTTCAAGAAGTTTTGGAAGAAAAATCAACACTTGGAAACTTCAAGAGGTGAGATTTTCTCAAATCAATTGATGGTTTTTCTTTCCTTTGAGTTGGGGATGATACTTTGATTTATGATTTTAAGTTCCAACACTTAGAACGTAATCTCAAATTATAGAGGCTAAATTCTATGGGTTTTAACAACAACAAAAAAAACCATTGCCAAATATCTTAATCCATCACCAAAATTTGTTTAAAATCAAATAACCTCATTTCCCTTAAATTAGCATGTTGGCATTTTTTTTCCAAAATCTGAGCGCGGTTAGTTTTAAATATGTAACTTGGTAGTGATTTTGTGAATTAAAAGTGTTAAATTAATTTGGTGTAGGTGGTGGAAGGATTTGAGCCAAAATTACAAGTTTAGTTAAATTGGTGAATTGGTGAATTTGAGAACTAAAGGTGCGAGTGGTAAATTGGAGTGTGATTTATTCTTTGGGGAAACCCAAGGAATCATTTGAATGGTTTAAGATGTTGCTTGTTGTTAAGAATGCTTAGTTTTCCTAAAATGCTATCATGTGAATGTATGGAATTTGAATTGGAATTGAGATGTGATATATTGAATGAGATTTTATTGTGCTTACATCATGAAAATATCTAGATTAGGGTTCCTATGGTGGGGAGAGCATATAATAGCATTTAGGTGAACATGTTAATTGAATGAATTGATTAGAGTAATAATACCCTTGTATGCCTGAGTGAATTGTTTGGTGGAGCGTGATGTAAAAATACCATATGAGGTTAGTGAAATGGAAGGGTCATTCTTGGAGATACTAGTGTGCTTCAAAGAGAGCGTGCCTTGTGAGATATATATGGAAGAGTGTGCCCATAGACAATCATGGGGAGAGCGTATCCCGGATTAATCCTTGAGAGAAGGTTGAGCATCACACCTTGATACGTGCTAGTTGTTTGATAATATAATTTGAGATATATTGTGGATATGAGTTTATGGACTATGAAAGTGGATATGGAATTGAGATCATTATATATTAAGGATTATGCTTGTAATCGATAGATATGACAATGGCATATGTGTTATGATTATGGTTATGTAAAATGTGATTATTTAGTTTAGTTGAACTTAAGTTGAATCGAATGTGGCTAAGCTTTAATGAAAGCATTGTTATTATATTTTAAGCATAAATTTATTGTTAGAAATGGGAAGGGATGGGTAATTCAAATGATGTCTTTGGGTAGTACTTAAATAATCATCCGGATTCTAGTTTATCGCTCACTAGCATTATTTTGCTAATGCTGCTACACCAAATGTTTTTCAGGTAATCGAGGAGGTGCTCCGATGTTTGATGATGATGGATCTCGATTGGCTATAGAATCTCATACATGCTTAGTGTCTTTCTTTGAAAATTTGAACTACTTTTATTAGGATTTGAATTTGAAAATTTATAATCTAATTTTGCATCATTTGATTTGAACTTTATTTTTGTTTAAATTGCGATTTTCATGACTCTTTTTTTCAAATGAAGCGTGTTTTATAAGAAATTTATTTATATTTCGATTTGACTTCTACTGCATTAGGTATTTTTTTAAAGAAATTATCTGAAATAGCATAAATCTGCATACTAATAACTAAAATGTCAAATCTTTTTAAAAAATACTCAAATAGCATAATTATAGTTCAATAAATTATTGAACTATAATTCAATTAATTATTGAACTATTTTTCATAGATATTTTTAACGAATTTGTTTGTTTTTTGGTTTTTTAAGTTCAATGTCAATAATTTATTGAACTATTTGATCATTTTTTATTATTATTTTCAATGCAATTTGTTAAAAAAATTAATTTTTTAGTTCAATAAATTATTGAACTATAATTATGCTATTTGAGTAATTTTTGAAAAGTTCAAACATTTCAGTAATTAGTATGCAAAAATATGTTATTTCAGTAATTGCCTCATTTTTTTATTATGAAAATGGGTCGGATCGTTACAAGGGGAGACATTGCAAAAAAAAAAAAATCATTAAAAATGACATTGATTCTAAATTTTATAATTTAAAAAATTAATTAAAAAGTTATCATATGATTTAAAATAAGGTTATCTCAACCTAAAAATATTAAAATAATATCACAATACAAATTTGTTTAGTCGGTTATAAAATTTAACAAAATAGATCAATTATAACTATTTTTAATAACTCAAATTTAAAGATAAGATAATAATTACTTTAAAATTTATTGACAGAATGGTTTTTGCCTTAAATAAAAATTAGGTGGATATGATAATCTTACCATTTGATAACTAAGGGTGTGTTTGGGAGTGCTTTTTGCTAAGCCAAAAGTGCTTTTAAATGAGTAAAAGTATTTCCTAGATACAATTTGTATGTTTGGCAACATTTTAAAAGCACTTTTTTGTAGAAGTCAAAAGCAATTTGAAGTGCTTTTTGAAAAAGTATGTAATATGTGCTTTATAAAACGGTTTCGATATTTTAAACCTTATATTTCTAATTTCTTCTACACATTTTATCTCTCTAACTTCTCTCTAGACATTTTATCTGTGACGACCCGTTCCCGGTAAGTTGTTAATTTTAATAATTATTAAATTTATTTTAATAATTATTAGGATTTCTTTTAAGTAATTAGATATTTAATGATTTTTCTTTTAAAGATAAATTAATTAATATCTAATCTTTTGGTTTAAAAAAAAAAAAAAGGAAAAGGATGGTGAAGTGGCGTGAATGATAGAGGAAGGAAAGAAAAAAAAAACATCACAGAACGTACAGAGAACAGAAACGTACAGAAGAAAGAAAAGGTAGGTTTTCTTCCCTTCTTCTCCTCCTTGTCGCCACTCCTTGTATGGGAAGAGGCCAGATTTTGATCAATTCTTTCCATCTCTCTTTGATCTAGGTGTGGATTGTGGAGATTGTTCGATTCAAGGGTTTCGAAGTTGAGATTCATTGGTTTCCTAGGAAATTCAAGAAAGGTAAATTGGATATTCTTTCAACAATTCCTCTTAATTTGTAGATTTTGATTTTGGATTAGAGTTTTCTTGAAACCAAATTTCTCAAACCCTTTATTGATTTAAATTGAATCAAACCCTAGAAACCCTACCTTACAAATTGTCATTAATCGACCAATACCGAACAAAAAGGGACCGCCATCATCATAGCGCCGCAGCTGACCCATAAGGGTCAGCTGCTAGCCGACGGCAAGGGGCGATCCCTTATCAGGCTCTTGCTTGTTGGGTCGTTTTCGGCGTCGCTTTTTCGTGTATTGTTAAATTTTACTTTTGGGTAAAATTTTAGAATAGGTCTTAAATTGTTTGGATGGTTTTTCAAGGTCTTGAAAACCATTGGAGAGGAAGATTACTTGTGTTTCAATTTGGAGTTTAGGGTGAGAATTTAGTTAAACTTTGATCACTGGCATGTTTAATTTTCTGTTTCTTTATAAGTGTGACTGATTCTGGGTTGTGTGATTGGAGTAAATATTTGGTGTGATGATCTAAGCATGATTTAAATGATTGTAAGAGTCTTTAAATTGGAGTTAAGGAAGCTAATAATTAAATGGCATGCATGCTTTTTGGATGATATTACTTGTTGACACATTTGTATTTTCTAGTTGAATGATTTTAAGGAGATAAGTATATGATTTCTAGTCGCTTTTTGAGAGTTTAAAGACTAGAAAAAGCTGCTGGAATTTGACTTGATGTAATAGGATCAATGAAACCTTAGGTGGAGATTAGTTCAGTCGAAGGCCTTTTCTTGGGAGTATAGGTGGGAAATTATTTTTAGTTCATTCTTGAGTGTGTCTAGGTGATTTTGGGACTGATCAGAGGCCTAAAAAGCTGCTGGAGATTTTTATAAAATTCCCTTACCGGTTATCGCCGAAAAAGAAGTAAAACCGCACTAGTTTAGCTAGTTTAGCTTTTTAGGGTGGGTTTTCTTCGGGGGATCATCTCGTGAGTTAAAGGTCTAATTTTAGGCATTTTTAGACCCTTTAAATGCTGTAATTACATTCATTTTCCAGAATTTAGAATTTTTGAGATTTAGCCTATTTAAGGTCAGTTTTAGGAGGAAACGGGTTTTCTAAGCTAGAAACTGGGCCTAGGCTTTGTCAAGCATTCTGGTAGTGATGCTTTATTTTAAATCACATTATTTGATGCCTTAGATAATATGGTTGTAGGTTCGCATTAAGTAGGGCCATACTTAATGAAGAATAAACCGTTAAGGGGTGAGTTAGAGTTGTGCACAACTTAATTACACTTAACGGGGTAGGTTCATTCCATTTGATCAATGGGAGAGAATAAACTTGTAGGTTCGCTTGTGAGTCTTGCAAACTCATAAGAAGAATAACTCAAAGGTCGAATCGTGGTGACACGGGTTCAATACCTTGAGTGTACGGCTCACTTTAATTGTGAATAAAGTGGAGCTAAGGCATTGGGTGATAAAACTTAAAAGAATGGGATTTTCTCTAGAGTTGAGAATGTACCTTGGAAGTTGAGAGTTATTGGGAGTTATGAGGTCGAATATGGACTTAAGGAATTTAGAAAGTTTCTCATGGCATTGCTCTTAATTTAACTTTATTCTCACTGGGCGTAGCCTCATGATGCTACAATGTTTTTTTTTTCAGGTAATAAAAAAAAGAAATCTGGAAAATGATGGGGTCGTGGGCGGTGAATGGTTGGGCTTGGATTTACAAGCCGGCAAATTTTATTTTGTTCATGTTAATGGATCATTGGGTTTATGTTTTTATTTGTTATGTTGGGTTTCATGTTTAGTTTATTTCAAAACTTTGACTAAATGATTTGAATTGTTTTGTTTTAAAATGAGCTCAAATAAACTGTATTGATGGATTTTGGATTTGTGGACATTTTCTGTGAACGAAATAAAGTTATGTTTAGTTTTGACACTAAATGATAAGTATTGAATTTTGAGATGTTGTAAAATATAAGTTTCCGCTGCATTTAGTCGATTTCTATGTTTTGGGAAATTTTGGGTTGTGACATTATCTTTCTAACCTCTCTCTACACACTTTCTCTCTCTAACATCTCTCTACACACTCTCTCTCTAAACTTCTATCCATGCATTTTCTCTATCTAACTTCTCTCCACACATTTTCTCTTTCTATATTATTTTTCCACACTCTCTCTAATTTCTCCTTATACATCTTTCTTTAATTTATTTCTATAAATTTTCTTTTCTACATACATTTTCTCTAACAAGAACTCTAAACCAGATTAAAAACACTTTTTAAATATTATATCCAAACAATAAAGTAATATATCACTAATCACTTTCTATCGTAGTATTTATATGAAAAGTACTTTGATTATAAGCACTAATTTCATAAACACTCTCAAACAAGCCCTAAATGGAAGTAGCCACAAGGTAGGAATATTTGCAATAGGGTAAAATACAGTTTTAGTTCCTACATTTTACACTGCTCACAATTTTAGTCCCTCTATTTTGAAAACCTGAGAACTTGGTCTCTACGTTTTGTGCTGCTCACAGTATTAGTCCCTACGTTTTGAAAACCCACGGATTTGGTCCCTACGTTTTGCACTACTCACAGTTTTAGTCCCTGCGTTTTAAAAACCCACAATTTAGTCCTTATGTTTAAAAAAACTGCACTTTTAGTCATTTATTTAACTTAACCGTTAGAAATGTAATGAGAGGATGACGTGAAAATAAATTAAAAGATAAAAATAGCACGTGGAGAATTAAATCAGTTAAGTTAAATAAATCACTAAAAGTATAGTTTTTTTAAAACATAAGGACCAAATTCATGGGTTTCAAAACTATAAGTAGCTCAAAACGTAGGGACTAAATTTGTTGGTTTTTAAAACGTAGGGACTAAAACTGTAAGTACTGCAAAACGTATGGACCAAATTCGTGGGTTTTCAAAATAGGGGGACTAAAATCGTGAGTGGTGCAAAACATAGGGACCAAAATTGTATTTTACCCTTTGCAGTATTAGTGAAAGATTGGACTGATATATATATATATATATATATCAATCATTTGTTTTGGAAACAGAAGAGAAATTTTTTGGAGCTGGAGAGAAAGGCAGATAAACATAACATTCTTTAAAAATATTTGTAAATATAGAAAATTTTGGATAGGTCAATCTGTGATTAATATTAAATTACATATTGAGTTAATTGCACTAATAATAAAAAAAAAATATGGATATTTCAAATATACCGGCCGCTTTTATTAAATATCAAAACTACCCAAAAACCGCCGCCGGCCAAATTAATTACATTGTGAAAAAGACAAAACATACCCCCGATTTAATTTCTCCTTAATTTGTGCAAAATTTAAGGAAATTTTTAAAATCTCTTATATTTTAAAAAAATAGTGGAAAAATCAAATCTAAACAGAAATAAAAACTATAACAAAAATAAAAGAAAAATCTTCAAACTTCGGAGTTCTTCTTCCAGAAAAAATCGAATGTCTTTCTTGTTCGTCCTCCTACAAAATACAGAGATAAAAAGTAAACATTTATTGAAATGTACAAATTTTTATAAAATACAGAGAAAGCGAGTTCGCCGGAGAATTGAAAGGTATAAATTTTTATAAACTGTTTACTTTTAGTAAACATTTATTGATGTGTACTCAAAATTGATAGAAGGCACAAAATTGAAAATGAAAAAGATATGACTGTTTTTAAAGATATGCAAATAGAAAATTAAAATAAATATTGAACAAAAATAAACAATTTAATAAAATCCTTCAAATCTGGATAAAAAAAGTCTAAAAAATCATCAAATATATAAGTGAATAACGATAGATCTATCACCAGAACCCTAGTTCCAATTCATTCGCAAGAAAAAATACTAGCAAGAACGAAAAACAAAATAGAAACTGAAATTGAATATGAAAAAGAGGTCAACGTATCTATAGATATGTAAATAGAAAATAAAAATAAATGTTGAACAAAAATAAACATTTACTTAAAAGTATCTCGTTAGATCCAACGATGATATTGTTACCCAGATCATGAAATGGAAAAGCAGATTTGATTATGATTAGAAAGAATATCGTGATTATACCTGACAAAGATTAACTCTATGAACCCACGAAACTCCCTTTGATTTTCTTGACCGCTTCATGTCTAAATCTCATAGATATAATACGCTTAAAAATCAAATCCTTTTTGGAAACCAGATTAAAAGCTTAAACCCAATCAATTACGAAGTTGGATAATCTAGTTACTAATGAATCTGAAAACCCTAATTTAAAGATCGATTTGATTCGAGAAGATTCATATTCAGAAACTTAAAAATCAAAGAATGAAAAGTAAGGAAAAGAAATCGAAGGAGATGATGATGATGGCAGAATGAAATGGGACGCTGAAATAGATATAAAAAAATCTCCATTGACGTTGGCTGTGGACGTAGAAGAAGGAGGAAGAAGAGAGATATTTAGGTTAAATCTCTTTTTCATTAATAAAGAATTCCTAAAATCAAGGTAGAATGATTTAAATTCAAAATAAATAATTAAATAATTATAAATTTAAATGATTTGCAATTAATAAGATATGGTTATGAGGAGAGATAAAAGGGTAAGATAGTAAAAAAATGAAATCGAAAACCACCAGATCACCACCATAAATGGTGTTTTTTTGGGTAAAAATGAAATAGAATCATAACCAGCATTATTGTAAATAGGTGATTTAAAGTGGTTGCTGCTATAATTAATTCTTACATATTTTCACAATAATATCTAAAAAAAATTGAGTAATAATATATTTATAAATATTAAAAAAAATTTATTACCCACTAAAATTACCATCCGTTTTTTTTTTAAATGAATAAATAAATGAGATCCGAATTCCAAAATAGATATTCGCAAAACTTGAAGAGAAATATCATTTGTAGGAAATTGATAATTAAATTGTGTATCCGATAACCTTTTTGCCATTCCTACGTGGATGCGGACTTGTCGTTGAAGCTAACAATATCCGGCATTTTCCACGTGATTTGGTGCCTTGTTTGTCTTGTAGAGAATCTTCACAAATTCCCCACTAGAGAGAGAGTATTGGTCAATGCTTTTATTGTATTTTAAAATAATAATAACAAAATAAGGGTATCTGCAAATATGACCATTTTTTTAATAATATTTATAAAAATAACAGTTCTAAAAAATATTGTAAATTTTGATTGGTGATAAATATTGAATTATATATTGTTATGTTAAATTTATCATTAATTAACATAGTATAAATTGATATATTTACAAATAGTTTTTAGAATTACTATTTTTCCAAATATTACATCAAAATCTGCTATCTAATAAAATTTCTCAACAATATATATATATATTCTAGAAAATGAATGAAAATATAAGTTTTTTTTCTTATATATTATAGTAATATTTAGTTATTATGAATTTTTAGGAATTAAATCGATAGATTTTGTCAACACAACTTAAGAACTCAATGTTTATTGTGTGTTTCCGCACTAAAAATTGTACAGATTTTTTTTTTCAAACCAACCAATTTAGCATAATATGTCACATCATATTATTATTATTTTTCAAATAGTATTAATATTTAACCACCGTTTGGTTTGAGGTAATCTAAGATTTCTTATAAGGTATCTAATTCCATTATTTGTTTCCGTGTTATTTTAAAATATCTTAGTAATCTGCAACAGACGAATCTATATTTTCTCATATATGAGGTGTAGAGGTAGAAAATCACCATAGGTCAGGCCCAACATCAAAAATCCAATCTTGATAGGCCCGGCCCAAACAGAATCATCAGCCCATGTCGACAAGTTCGGCCAACCTGTGTACGTTCGAGATGGGCGCGGACCAACGCGAAGTCCATACTACGCCACCGGGCTCGAACTAACAGAGGCGGATAGCCTTGGGCATTAAGCAATGATCAAAATCATATCTACAAATATGGTAAATATCCTCCACGGATTAAGGAAAAGATTTGATATTATCTTCATAATATCTTCCATATTTATCACGTAAGATCATCTATATAAAGGAGACAAAACCCTAATACGATAATGCATTCTGACTTGCAAAACCCTAATCATTATTCAGATCCCTCTGCCTCCAAATACTAACTTGATCGTCGGAGATCATTTGGCAGGTACCACACCAGTGTTCCTCTTTGTTCTTTTCTTAGGTAAATGAGTTCAAGGAGACCCGGAACAAGTGATTTGCACGAGATTGACAGTAGTGGAAATCATCCACCACAGTTTGACGCCCACCGTGGGGCAACGAAGAATACATTCATGAAAACTCCGTCACAGACAGCATTGACAGGCATAAAGAACACCAGGAGCAAACAAGCTCTCGTTGACGCATCTATTCCTGAGGATCCGGAACACAAGGTGAACGGGCAAAAGAAGGAATCAGCCTCTGAGGTCCTCGTCGCAACTTCAAAAGCAATGGTCAAAGAGTTTTACGAGAAGACCGACCTACTCATGAGGACTATGCAACAAAAGTTTGAAAAAGTCATGGATATGCAAAGAGGGGCTAACCCTCCACCGGTTCCTCTGAAGGAGAGAACTTGTAAGTCGCATCGATCTTGCAAACCAGCCAATCCTGATGAACAGAGATCGAAAGCCCCAGAAGTCCCAAAAGGCTCTAAGGTTAGGCGATCCAAGGCTATCGACCTTGAAGAAGTCAATTCAACCAGCCAAACTTCAGCGAAGTAAAGGGTCGGAATTGAAGGGGCGAAGTACGCTGAACGCGCCAGGCAGAATGAGGAAAAAAGAAAACGATAACAACTCGAAGATCAAGAGCGCCGATCGGACCAGGAATAAATGCACAACCTAAACCACCAACTCTATAAATACCACCACGTTCAGAAAGCGTCTAAAAAAAGAGCAAAATGGAATCTTCATCATCTTCATCCGCCCCTCGCACTCTCTCTCTTAAAGACGAGATCAAATTCTTACAAATACAAGTGGAGCAACTCCAACTCCAAAAAGAAAATCTCTAGAAGGAGAACCTGGAGCTTCGAAGCAAGCTTGAAATCAGTTCCTTCCTACTAGAAAGGAAGATGAAGAAAAACAAAAGTCTAAAGAGGAAAATAACAGAAAAAGGTCGACGATACGACGACCTTCAGCTTGAAGAAAAAGAGGAGAAGATAATCCTCCTCAAAGAAGAGTTGCCCAAACAGGACAAAGCAATAACCTTTCTGCTTCTCGACATTGAGGAGCAGAGGGACGACATCAAAAGATTGAAGAAAGAGAAAAAAGAAGCGAGCCAAATGTGGTGGCCGTAAACGTTCTATTTTTGTACACTTCTTTCATAACTTTTATATTTATTTACGCAATGTACTTTCCAGTTCAAGATTAATAAAGTTCAAATTTTTTGTTTGTATCCTCGATTGTTACTCTTCCAATTTTTTAGAAAATAAGTCTAAACAAACACACGTTTCAAAAAATGGAAGTTAAAAACTCTTATTTACAAAATCGTTATTCAATTAACAGTTTCTGTAAATTAGGAAATGAGTAACCTAACTCGGACAAACGATCAAAATGCACGAACTAAAACGAAAAATCTGAAAGAAGGAATTTTTCTGATAAAATAAATAAACACGAATTCTGAAGCAAACTTGGGAAGAATCACCCTGATTAAACTCTGACAACAGTGTCAACATCAGAAAATTCTCAAAGATTTGCATTTAAAAAGCTGATTCCATATTGCCGAAACAGGAAATGCATTTAATGCACCAGAATAGAAAATCTGAAAGGATTAAGACGGAGATCCGATTACCAAACCAGAAGTAAACTGGCAAAGTTAAGGATAATTCCATTCAAACTGGGTCGGATCAAAGCGGTCAAAATCTGAATAGGAACCAAGGAAGACAGCCCATCAGAAGTCTAATCATTCTGTCTCCCCAGAAGACGCGTTGAAATGTCATGATGACCTCAAAAAATAGAACACCATAATGGCCTCAGATGACGAAACGACGAGCAAAGACAAAACGGTTTCAAACCCTTGATCCGACCATAAATATGGTCCATAACCATACCAAGAAAGGGCAAGAAGAAATAAACAAGAAAATACTTCTCCCTAAAACCCAACCAAGAAAGATGTCATCCTCAAGCTCCAGCCTCAACGATAGCAACTACGCCATTTGCAAAGGATAGATGCTGAAAAGAGAGAGGCAGAAAAAAAAAGATCCTTTTAACCATCACTCGGATGAGAAATCAATAACTCCGGCAAAACAACCAAGCCCTCAAACAAGAGCGCAAACTCAACAGGCGCCTAACCCAAAAGTTCAATAACATCAGAGGAAGGTTGGAGAGGGTCGTCCCAAGTGCCTCCGAAATCCAAGATAGAGCAAGAAGGATAGGCGAGACCATGGACTTCGACATCGAAGAAGCCAGGCAGTCTTAGTAACAGATGGACGAGTTCTTCGACAACGTCAGAACTCAAGTTGCCGGAGCAAAGTTCGAGTTAGATCGCCTCGTCGACATCCTCCTCCGAAGATGAAGATGAAGATGATGACGATGGAGAGGATGAGGATGATGAAGATGACAGTGGTAGACGAGCAACCCCCGCGCCCTCTGGATTAACTCTTCTGCATCCTCTCTCCATCTACTTTCCTTCTCTTACCCCTATCTTTTGTTCTTATTTTCTGATCAAGACGGATATAATCAAGTTAGAGATTTAATGAACAACGTTCTTTCTCTGTTTTGCAAAATTTTTCAAGATTTACATTATTCAACCCTTATGAAAATAAGGAAGAAAGCTCTAGCACGGACTAGGCAACACCCTCAAGGGTAAATCAACCGTTATTAAAATAAGGAAGAAAGCCCTGGCACGGACTAGGCAATACCCTTGAAAGAACTTAACCCTTTGTAAGAACAAAGAAGAAAGCCTTAGATCAAACTAAGCACCTAACCCATTGAAAAAACAAAGACGAAAGCCTTAGCTCACACTAAGCACCTAACCCTTTGTAAGAAAAAAGAAGAAAGCCTTAGCACAGACTAAGCATTAAAACCTTTGTAAAAACAAAGACAAAAGCCTTAGCTCAGACTAGGCATTTAAACCTTTATAAGAATAAAGACGAAAGTCTTAGCTCGGACTAAGCACTTAACCCTTTGTAAGAATAAAGACGAAAGCCTTAGCTCAGACTAAGCACTTAACCCTTTATAAGAACAAAGAAGAAAGCCTTAGCACGGACTAAGCATTAAACCCTTTGTAAGAATAAAGAAGAAAGCCTTAGCATGGACTAAATATTAAAACCTTTGTAAAAACAAAAACGAAAGTCTTACCTCAGACTAAGCATTTAAACCTTTATAAGAATAAAGACGAAAGCCTTAACTCGAACTAAGCATTTTAACCATTTATAAAAATAAAGACGAAAGCCTTAACTTAGACTAAGCACTCAACCCTTTGAAAAAATAAAGAAGAAAGCCTTAGCTCAGACTAAGCATCTAAACCTTTGTAAAGACAAAGAAGAAAGCCTTAGGTCAAATAAAGCAAACTTCCAAACCCTTTGCAAAATAAGGAAGGGAACCTTAGCTCTAACTAAGCGTATACTCGAAAATTGGCTAGCTTTCGCAAACATAGAAGAAATAAGCTATTAAAATAAGCCAAAAAAGGCAAAGCATTCACATAAATATCCAGTGCTGCCCATGAGAACACAATTCAGAGTATTTAGAAATAAAGCATTCAAAGATCAAAACATTTAATTCAAAAGAGAAATCAAGGAAGATTAGCATCATCTGCCAAATCCCTAACAAAATCGGAGACAGTTGCAGGGTCACCATCCTCCTCATTCAAGGAGTCATCAACAGTTCTCTCTTCCTCCTCAGCTCGGTCGAACTCATTCAAAAGTGTGTGGATATGCTCAAAATCCTTCTCCGCACTCTCCCTTCTGACAGGACTAAGATGAGACGGCTCCTCCTCAGAAAGCTTCAACTTCAAGTCATCACAGCTAACTCTCGCATCAAAAACGTCTGTAGATTCCGCCATGCTAGAAAGTTGCCCATGAGCTTCAGCAAGGGAAAGATGAGATGACTCCAATTCCTCTCGCAATTTGGAGGTCACCTTCTTTTCGCTCTCCAACTCTTCCCTCAAGCTTTTTGACTCCCCTTTCAATTTCTTTAGCTCACTTTTGAGCTCTGAGATCCTATCCTCTACGATCCTCAACTTTCTGACTCCCTTTGCGGCCACCGCATCCAGCTCCTTAGACAATGCGTTGGATGATCTACTGGCAGCCTCACCCTTGCACAAAGATGACTTCAACAAAATAACCATCTGGGCTTACACTTGGGAGCCCTGCAACAACAATAAAAGTTTGTTCAAAAAAATACAATGCGATCATAGAGCAAGCAAATACGATAAAACATTAATACCATAGCCCGTGTGGCCAAATTGTCCACATACTCCTCCAGATGAGACTGGCAAAAAATCGAGGGAAGAGAGATAGATCTGAAATCCTTTTCAAAACCAAGGGAAGCCATCGTGTTCTGCATGAAAGGATCCTCCCATGCACTGCCCGAACAGTTGGATGGGGGAAATACAGGATCCACCATCATGAACTTCATCTTAGGACGAGGATAATGAGTAAAAGGAGGTAAAATTTCTCGTGAAGGAGAGTCTGGAGGAAGCTCGACAGGATGAGCAGACGAAGTCCCAAATGAAGCAGAAGGTGTAATTGAAGCTGAACCAGGATCCTTCACCTTGCGCATCCTCTTCTTCCCTCTAATAGGAGGCTGAGTCTCGTCGACTACAGTCTTCCTCTTCGAGCATAAAGAGGAACAAACGTTGGCCAGAGCAAAACCGGACAACATATCCTTCTCGGACATATTCGACCGCGGATAATTTAGCATCAAGCTTCATCGCCTCCTCCTAATTGAAAAAGAAATCAGCTGTCAGAAAAGGCGTAAAACACTCATGCACGACAGGAAAGGAGTTTCTTACCCTTCACTCTTGAGAAAGGATCCGAGCTTAACGACGCCTAGAGACCCGTTAGAATAAGTTCCTCTTCGCCAACAAAAGCTTCCCAAACGAACTGTCCGATCTCTTCTAATTCTTCACAAGCTATGACATCTGAATCCTTGATGTCTGACTTTCTCAAAATGCAAACTGCATGGAGAAGAAATAGAGTAAGATACAGAAATACGAGAAAAATAAAACAAGGTGGAACATGACCGTTCTCACCCGACTCTTTTCAGACTAAAGGGAGAGGAATCCCATCAGCTGATAACCTCCCCGTAATGAAGAACCATCGATTCTTCCATCTCTTATCACTGAAAGGAAGTCCGATGACTATTTTCCTCCCAACGGAGCCATGATAGTGAAAGCGAGAGGTATCTTGCTGGTTAGATCTGGAAGACCAAAAGTACGAAAGCATCCCCAGAGTTAAATCCATGCCCATCCTGGTAGTGACGGCCAACAGATCAGACCTTGCCAGGTGTTCGGCATAACTTGTCTAAGAGAGACATCCAAATCCCTCAAAAGTGACGCCATCCTTGCCCCAACAGGGAACCTAACACCGCAGTCAAAGAATATTTCATAGGGGTGAAACCGGTTCGGTCCGGTTCAATTTTTTAACCAATTTGTACAAATCGAACCGGTTCGGTTTTAAAAAAATTGAAACTGAACCGGTCATATAAGCTAACCGGTCCGGTTAGGACGGTTTTCAGTTATTAGGATTTGACGAAATGGGCTTGGGCCTAGACTGGGCTAGATTGAATACGAATGGGCTGGACTAAGATGCATAGGCCCATATATGATTTTGACCATATATTAATTATAAGGATTCATAAAAAGACTTCAATGAGATTCGAACTTGAGAATAGGCTGGGGAAGGAGAGCACGCTGACCAACTATACCACTCACAAATCATATGACAACATACAGGTTTTTAAATATATATATATATATATATATATATATATATATATATATATATATATATTCATTTCGGTTTCCGGTTTTAAACCGAACCGGTATGATCGAAACTGAAAACCGAACCGATTATTCTGGTTCGGTTCGGTTTTCGGTTTCTAATAGAAAAAACGGAAACGATTCGATTTTTATAGTTCGTTTCGATTCGGTTTTCTAGTTTTTTCGGTTTCCGGTTTTAATTTTCACCCCTAATATTTCATAAAACGAGGTCCAGCCCTCACCAAGATTATGATGAGCGCGCGTCACCGAACTCGAAATCCTCATTTCTACATCTGGAGGGATACGGTAAGCAAGGAGGAAATAATCGAAGAAGGATGGTCGACTCTTGCCCTGACACTCGAAGCTTCAGCAACTTCACCCTCCGAGTTACCAGAAGATTCACGAACGCTAGGGCAATCGCTCAGGGTTTCTTTTGAATCTTCCCCAGATTCGTTCGAAGAGGACGAACGGCTCAAGTGAAGCTCTTCAAAAACCTCCTCCGACGCTTCTGAAGTGGGAATCACAAACTCATCCTCCTTCATCGCCTCAGCAAGAAACAATCATTTAGCAGCATACTCAACACCATACTCGTCAACTATAACGGCTCTGCTGGGAAAGACATACATTATCTTTCCATTTCGCCATTCCTTGACTACATCCTCACGAGAATGGTCCATGAATGACAAACTCCTTACCCTAAGTCAGTAATTCTAAAGTTAGGGGGAAAACTACCGATGCATGCCAGCAATTCAAGAAAGAGGAACTAACCTGGATCGAATTGTGGTCGAAGCAAACGAAGTTCCTCAGGAGAACAATTCCTTGATCCGATGTACGAATGAAAGATCGAAATGAGAATAAGCGCAATAGAGAAGACAAAGGGAAGAAAAGACTCTGAAATCCCCTTCTATTTGAATTTCACCCTCCAAAGGTACGCAGGCTATCAAGCTCTAATACGGGTCGCCCCAAAAAATAGCCTCCACCTCCATATGTTTCCATGTCCAAACTTATTCGGACATAAAAACGGGGGAAAAGTGTAGAGGTAGAAAATCACCATAGGTCAGGCCCAACATCAAAAGCCCTATCTTGATAGGCCCAACCCAAACAGAATCATCAGCACATATCGATAAGCTCAGCCAACCTGTGTACGTCCCAGAACCCATGGGCTTATTCATGCTGACTTGCAAAACCCTAATCATTATTCATATCCCTCCGCCTCCAAATACTAACGTGATCGTCGGAGATCATTTGGCAGGCACCACACCGGTATTCCTCTTTGTTCATTTCTCAGGTGAACAAGTTCAAGGAGACTCGGAACACGTGATTTGCACGAGATTGACAATAGTGCAAATCATCCACCACATGAGCGTATTTGATTAACTTTGAATTCGGGTGTTTTATATGATTCCCACGGAAACATAATCTTCCTTTTTTACAATTTTAACCCTATTTAATTTGAAAAGGTTGTAAAAAAAATAAGGAAAATAATATATACTCACGTTTCCACTTTTTTTTATTTATAATTATATGGTTTATCCAGCTTCCTATTTGTATAATTAATAAATTATCTCTTTTTATTCAGTTCAAATTATCAAGCATCCTCTACTACTAAACAAACGTAGTAATCTAAAATTCTTAGTAATCAAATACTCTGGCATCATGTTGTCAGTAATTAAATTACTAGAGGTATCTTAGGTTATAGTGAACCAAACGGGGGCTTAGAACTAAGGATAATTTTAAATATATAAGTAATTTCCTCTTACCACAATTATTTTTATAAAAACAAAAAAACTAATTAACCTCTTTTTCAGAAATCATATCAAATAGAAGATATTATATATATATATATATATATATATATATATATATATATATATATATATATATATTTCTATTTCTATTTATATTTATGACATTATTTCTAGAGTTAATTTCACTGATAATAAAAAAATGGGGATATATCAAATATACCAGACGTTTTTATTAAATATCCATAGTACCCAAAACTGCCACCGGCCAAGTTAAATTACATTGTGAAAAGACAAAACATACCCCCGATTTAATTTCTCCTTAATTTGTGCAACATTTAAGGAAATTATAAAATCCATTAAATTTTACAAAATTAATGGAAAAATCAAATCTAAACAAAAATAAAACTATAACAAAAAATAAAAGAAAAATCTTCATACTTCTGACTTCTTCTTCCAGGAAAATTTGAATATCTTTCTTGTTCATCCTCTACACTTAAAATTGATACCGGACACAAATTGAGGAAACAGTTTTGAAAAGATATGTAAATAGACTTTTAAAATAAATATTGAATAAAAATAAACATTTGATTAAAAGTAACTTATTCTACAAAATACAGAGAAAGCGAGTTCGCCGGAGAATTGAAAGGTAAATTTTTTTATAAACCGTTTACTTTTTAGTAAACATTTATTGATGTGTACTTAAAATTGATAGAAGGCACAAAATTGAAGATGAAAAAGAGGTCACAGTTTCTAAAGATATGTAAATAGAAAATAAAAATAAATATTGAATAAAAATATACATTTGATTAAAAGTACCTCGTTCTACAATCGAATCCAACGCACATTCTAACTTGATCCAACGATATTGTTACCCAGATCTCGGTGGCAACACGACAGGCGAGCTTTAACGTTAGGATACAACCTTCAAGATTTGGAGAGAATCTGATCACCGATGTGTTTAATCGGTAAAATCTCATGAAGACGCCATTAACGACAACGTCGTCTCCGGTGAAGAGAAGCGACTAGTCAGAGATGAAATATACGGTGATCAGTTTCCTAAAAATATCTTCGTTGATGAGGAGGGAAAGAAAGAAGAGAACGGTGAAGAAAACGTTGATGAGGAGAAAACGGCTGGTCAGAGAGAGTTGGAGAAGAAAACGTTGATGAGGAGGGAAAGAGAGAAGAGAGCGGTGAACTTGTCTAAAAATAAACCTAGGTTTTCCTTAAATAAAGATTCATCAAATCAATTAAGATTGATTTGAATTCAAAATAAATAATAAATTAAATGATATGTAATTAATTAGATATGATTATTAGGAGAAATAAAAGGGTAAAATAAACAACATTAAAAACGAAAACCACCAAATCACCACCAAAAATGGTGTTTTATGGGTAAAAATGATAAAAGATCATAACAACCAGCATTATTGTAATTGGGTGAATTAAAGTGGTTATTACTGTAATTAATTCTTGTTTCTATTGTTCTTTTAATTAAATAACAGATTTATTGTTTAATAATTTAATGAGCTTAAAGTATTAATTAAAATTAAAACAATAAATTTTTAAAATTAGATTAATAATTAACTTATGAAAAAATAAGAGTTTTAATTCCCTAAAGTTCATGTAGATCATAGTTATTCAACTCGAATAAAAATGATAACTTATTGAACTCTATATTTATTTGAATAATTTATTGAAGTGAAAGTAATATGTTATTTTAATGAATTTTTAAGAATTGTGATATCTAAATGATTACTTCTTCTCTTTTTTCATGTTAATAGTAGAGACTATTTTAACATATTAATATTTATAACTTAAATATGAAAACGGATACCGTATTAAAGACTAAAGGATAAATAGTTTTTTTTAGAGATGTCAAATGTCTCAGGTCGACTTGCAAACCCACCAACTCAGTACGTCTAATGGTGGGCGTAAATTAAATTATTTAACAAAAATCAATATTATTTTGTTAAATAATATTAATCAGGCTTGATCGATTAATTAGAACAAAAATATTCTGTTCTTTCAAAAAGTGGTACTTTTTCCCGAAAAACCTCAAAATTTGAACCTTGTGGTTTGATTAACATTTTGACATGAAATTGATCGTCTCAATGTCACCATTACAATGCAACTGACGGTTTGTCGTTCTGAGACCCAGTGATCAAGATATAGACGTTTTAAGGTGAGTGGCAATTTTGTAAATATTGCAACTCGGGATTTTTAACCTAAGAGAGGACTTCCCATTACCATTTTTCAGATTTCAATCGCTCTTCTCTCCCTCTCACGCCTCCGCCGCCAACCATAGGAGAAGCCGGGAGTTCGGTTTGTTTCTTCATCGATTGATCGTCGTTCCTCGTTCCGATCTCGGATTTGGAATGGTTGGGGTTTATCTTTGTAATAAAAAGGTAAACTTTCTTCCCTTGGCTTCTCCCCTAGTGTCGCCGCCCTTAGGGTTCTTAGATGGTGATTTCTTTGTCAATTTTGAGTTGTAGGTGGTCGGTTTGTTCATGGTCGATCGTTTGGGAAAGATTGGAAGCGTTTTCTGTGGTTTCCTAATCGTTGGTAAGAAATTTAGATTGATTTTATATTCTTTTCAAATCTGAAAATTTATATTTATTATTGAATTTCGAATTTCAAAAACTCTTCCTTGAAACACACTCCCCATCACTCTCAATTTCCTAAACCATAGCCTAAATCTTAATCGGTGTTAATTTCCTTTACCTAAGACCAAAACTCATCAAGACAGATCACCCGAAACCTGAAAACCAAGACCAAACCGTGACCCGAAGGCCACAGTTCAGCCTCGGCAAAAGACAGCAGCGTCGTAGCTACTGTCTTCTTCAAACGACGACCATTCGTCGTTTGCCTTTTTCCCGTTCTTCGAGCTGTTGAACCCCAATATTTTTAACACCTTTTGGTACTGTTTTAGCATGTAAATTAAATGTTTAGGACGTTCGTTTCAGGTCTGATTGGTGGTGGAAAGTAGCTTGAAAATTGGAATTTTAACAAAGACAAGGTGAGTTAGCGGTTTTGTCAACGGTGTGGTTTTATTTGTTTCATTATATTTAAATATGATATTCTGGAATGTTAGGATGATAATGGACTTTTGGAAACACCGAAAATCAATTGGAAGAAAACAAATTTCGGTTAGAACTAGTTTAGGCAATTTTCGACGAAAATTGACGTTTTTAGTTTCAAATTGCTTTTGATTGATTATGAGTTTAAATCTGGAGTTATTTGGAGATATTTAGTGTTATATGCCTTGAGTTTTGAGTTAGGGAGCATAAAAGTGCATTTTCCAGTTTTCGACAGTTTTGTGAAATTTATGCTATTAGTTGGGCTGCTGTATTTTCATGCTTTTAATTGAATTTTAATTATCATTATCTTGTGTATAATGATGTTTGGGTTGATACTGATGGCCGGCTTGAATTCGTTTACTAGTGTTTAGGCTACGAGCTCAACACTAAGTCATGTTAGTTGGAGAAGTCCATAACCGAGTACTAATGTTCATTGCTCGTATGAATGAAACATTAGGGGAAATATCAGTTATGGTTGAGGATATAACCAACTACTAAGAAGTGGTAGTAGTTTCGAGGAACCGCCTTCTTAGTGGATTTTGTGAATTATATTGTTTGTTAAGTTAAAGCATGTTAGTGGTTTGGGATATTGATAAAGATTGTGAGAGTGTATGATTGTGATGTCTTGGGTAAGAAACTAGCAAAAGTTTTCTATCCATGTAAAATGAGGATTTATCGAATAGCCTTGAATATGGAATCCAAGTAATTGCCTATTCATGTAAAAGATTGAGACTGAGTTTTAAGTGACGGTAAGAGTGTAAGAGATCTTGGAAGAGTGATGAGTGCTTGGGACTCGGTTTGAATTGTTAGAGACAATTTAAGACTTCATCTTTGATTAAGTCGTTTTTTCACTAGCTTTAGCCTCACAATGCTATCTGTTGTTTTTTTTTCAGGTAACAATGGACCGAGAGGTGGAGGTTGATGAAGTGGAAGAGATGAGTGTTCATGTCGAGTTGGCGCCGGTTTATTTATTCATTATTATTTATGAATAAAAATATAGATTTTTATTTGGGTTTCATTTGGTTATCGAGACTTTATTTATATGTTTTTGAGTTGTGGGATTTGAGAATATGTTTTTGGATTATTGTTTTGTTTTAAAAGTTTGAACTCCGGAGTTAATGTTTTGATTTAAGTATTTCTCGATTCAGTAAATTTGCATGTTTTTTAATAAAGGATATTTATTGAGTCTTCCGCTGTTTTAAATAAGTATATTTATTACTCTGAAAGGTCGGGTCTTTACAGTGGGTCGGGTCATACAACTCGGTGGGTCAAATTCAACCTGACACACAGTGAACTTGACACAAAAAATAACCCGGCACGGTTTGACCCATGACATATAACTGGGATGACTCATAACCTAACCTGACATGACCCATGACACGTAACCGGCACGACTCGTGACCCGGGACTCGGCACAACTCGTGACCCGGGACTCGGCACGACCCGTTACAAATTTTATATCACTAAAAAAAATATAATTACCGTAACCTATTTATTTATAAATACAATATTCAAATAAATTAAAACAATATATAGTTAAAATATAATTTACCTATATAATAAAGACTTAATTATAGTTTATAAGTCTTCTAAAAAATATTAGTTTATAACTATAGATTTGAGATGAGGTAAGAATGTTTTAAAGAAAATGAAAGAAAAAAAATTGTCAATAAATTATAGTTGATATTGATATACAATATTTTAGTTTATACTTGTAATATTTAGGGGCATTTGCAAATCTAGCAAATTTTTTAGTAATATTTGTAAAAATAAAAGCACAAAAAAATATTTGTAAATATAACAAATTTTGATCGAGTTTATCAGTGATAAACATTGAATTACATATTTTTACACTATGTTTATCACTGATAAACACATAAATCATTGTTAATCAGTGATAAATATGATAAAAATTGCTATATTTACAAATACTTTTTTGAATTGATATTTTTACAAATATTGCATAAAAATCTGCCACCCAATGAAATTTTCCTAATATTTATTAGTTTATTATAAACCTTAGAATTAAGATAGAAAAATATCAATTAATTGTTAGAATTTAAAATTATTTTTATTTATAATCACTATAATCAATATTAAAATGAATAAAAAATATCATATTATTAAAATATAATTTACATCACACTTGAATTATAGTTTATAAACAAACCATAATCAAAGTTAATATTTGTGATTTGATTAAACTAATTAGGTATATAATACTTATTAGTAATTAACTATATGCTATTAACATCTAATTTTAGCGAGTTATACAATATGAGGGTCAACCCAACCTAATTCGTGACACAATGTGAGTTGGAGGTTGTATAATTTATAAGTTAATCCAACCCGATTCATGATTTGACAATATTCGTGGATTGTATCACACGTGGGTCAACTCAACCGATATACGTGGGTTGGACAACTCGCATGTCAACCCAACTCGACACGTGACTCAACATAATCCGTGGGTTTATATGACTCGTGGGTCAAACCCATTAACCCGACATAATTCATGGGTTAACATGGGTTGGGTCATGGGTCAGACTCACAATGGGTGGGTCCATGAATCACCGTGAGCCAGGTCAAGATGACTCGTGGGTCACTGTAGGTTTTGATTTTTGTGGGTTGACTCGACCCACTTGACAACTCAATAGTTTTTTGTTTTTTAAAATTTGGACTTAGAAATTCGATCACGTTTTTTGTTTTCAAATATTTTCAATTGGCATACCTACCGCTCAAAAGTTAACAGATGTGCATTGCGTGCTGCTGCAGTTGATAATTCCTTTTGGGTCCCCTTGTGCTGGAGCAAAGAAGGAACAGCTTTCTGATACCGACACCAAACGCCATACATCACGTTTTCTTTCTTTGCTCGTTTTGTTATTATTTACTCTTTTTCTTTTTCTTTAATTGTATAAACCATTCATGGATTTTCAAGGTTACAATCATTATACTTTTAAATTAGTACTATTTAAATTATCACTATAAAATTTCTTTGGAATCAAGTCTATGAGGGTCCATGTTCCGCCCCGACTCCATCCCTAACCTTAATCTTAAAACCCTCGTAGGGGTAAGAATGGGGAGTTCTTTTCAATCCACATCACTTCCTGCCTCGTTGACATTAAAATTGTATTTTTCGTATCGATGATAATTTTTAAGAGTCTAGTTTAACCATTAAAAAGGTAATTTATCAAGTTAATTTTTTTATGGTTGGATTCTAATACTTGACAAGTTTAGGGGCCAACTATTGATTCATATACAATTTCCTTTTTCTTTTTCTTTTTTTTATAAGACCATCATGAGAGTGTATATTCTTTTTTCCCTAAATAAAATGTAAATTACTTAAATTATCTCAAATAGCATATTTTAGATTTATATTTTTATCTATATCATTACTTTTGATTTAATCTATTTTTTACATAAATAGTTTTCTTTTTACATAATTTATTGAAATCAAAGCAATCAATTATTGATACTAGGAATTAATTATCAAAACTATATTAACAATTTCACGTTTTCTCTCTAATAAACGGTTCACCTTAACTAAAAACAACTAGAGTTTGTCATAGCAGAACACCTACACAAGTTACCGCCTACGCGGAACATCACCTCCGACTCAATACAAATTTATTGTTCGTTGCACACGTGGAAGCAAGAGTGGCATTGGCGCGGAGCACGTCCGCGCGTTACACTAGTTACCGTTTTCACGCAACAACAACCTCAAATAAAAACAATTAGAGTTTGTCATAGATCAAAACCTAGAATTAGAAAAATATCGGAGGAAGAATGCATTCCAACCAACCACTTTGAATTAAATTGGTGCGAGAGAATAATAGACAATTAAAATTATAATTTTCTTTTAGGAAATTAAAATTATGATATTAAAAAAAAGGTAAACTGGAGGTATAAGAGAAAAGGAGTAACAGTGAGGATCACAATCAAATTTTGAAGGTGATTTTTTTTATATGAGGTAATGCACTATATTTTTCCTCTCTTATATATTATTTTTCCTCTCTTATATATTATTTTGAATCTTATACATTCCTATTTTAATCTTATGGTTTATTCTATAATGTGTAAAGTTTTCCAGCCACAAAAATATAGACAACATTATTTAATGATTATATATTAAAGGGAGAGTTTTAGTTCCTAAATATTTATTTATATAACGATTATCCAGCTTAAATAAAAGTTAAAATATCAAATATTAAAATCAAAATGTACTTTGATTTTCAATAATTTATTAAAATCGAACCAATATATATTTTTTAGTGATAAATTGTTGAAAAATAACATATTAAATTTTTTCAATTATTTTAATTATTCCTTCATAATTAGTATTTATATGAAACATCCATTTAGAGTAAGACAATAAAAAAAATCCATCTTATTTATAGCATATTAAATATGAATTATTTCTTCCTTTCTAAATACTCACTAAGTTTGGCTAAGCATTTATAGATAGATAACAAGGAAATAAGGTGGGTATGATATTTTATAATATATATGGAAAATTCTCTCACTCGCAAGGTTTGGTCTTAATGATGAAGATTATTATCCAAAACGGATTAGATAAAAACATACCGCCAATCGTAAGGTTTGGTGTTAATAATTAATCAAAACGGATAAGATTTGAATATCTTCATAATTGCTTACTTTAAATAATCGTATCTCGTAAGGTATTCAAGGTCACATTCATTATTTTCCATATATGTGAAGAAATATAAAGGATAATGTTAATATTACCACTATCCTATTTAAGTCGGGTTTTACTTTAGGCTTTTAAAATTTTAAAAATTGAATGAGATTTTGAAAATAGTTTTTATTTATTTATTATTATTACATAAAATAAGAGGAGGGGTGACTCGAATTTTTGACATCATGAGAAAGAAAGAAGTGTATAACCTGTTAAGTTATGCTAATTTTGACAAAATAGTCAATGTTTTAAGTTTTTTTTATTAATTAAATTATAATAATATGAATTGACTAGACATATTATTATTTTAGATTTATTTTTTCGTTTCTAAGAGATATGGGAAAGCAAAAATACTATGATAAATTAATTTTAAAAAAACTTACATAAATTATACCATATGATCATTGATCATTCCATTTCCATATGTCTATTTTAAGTTTTTTTTAAACGAGTATTGTAATGTTTTTAACATTGAAAAAACAAATTTAAAAAAATATATTTAGACTGTTCATGCACTATCATCACTCATATCAAACTTTCTCTCTTTTCACTGAGATAAAGTGATTTTTCTCTCATAATGAAAAGTGGAGAGAAAGGAGAATTAATTTTATTTTTTCGTTCCTGATTCTAAACTATATAAAAAAAATTTAATAATTAAAAAATATATTGTTTTTTTTTTTTTTTTTTGTTAGGGATTAGACTAATGATTTTCTAAATTTCCCACTATAAATCACCGTTCAATAAAGGTTATTCTTTTTTTTTTTTTTATATATATTAAAATTAAAAAAGTTAAACGTGTATAATGTTTTTTTTTTTTAACTTTGTATAAAACTTTGTGTCAATATGATATGGAAAGTTAGAAAATTAACTCTTTTTTTGAATCAGAAGGAAAAGAAAATCATTTATTATAATTAAATTCACACACCCCACAACGAAATATTAAAATAATCATCGGATAAGATTGGTGAAATTTATTGCATTTAAATGCTCAGTTACCATAACAAGTTGTTACCATATTAAAGCTCGAAAAGAGAATCAAAGTTTTGAATAAGGGAACCTTACTTTTTTCAAGGTATATTATTTATAGCAATGTTAGATTTTAAGCTCATATTTTCCATGTGTATTACTATTATTAATTATTAATTTACCACATACAGTATTGTCAATAATTAAATTTTATATTATAATTTAATCTATTTTTTAAAAAAATATAATTTAATTTCACTTAATTAACATGAACGACAATAAAGTTTGTCAGAAATACACTTATCAATTTCGTGTCTGTTGAATTTTTCTATGCTCATCTCCATTGAATTGGTATGAAGGCGAGTTCAAGGCATTTTCTCATTGAGGAGATCGAATTCTAAATGGGAAAGATTTCTGATTTTTTAGAATTAATAAAAATATTTAAAATATATACTTTAAGTCTAAATATAAATAATATTAATACTTTTTTTTAATTATTTATTAGTTTAAAAATAGAAAAAAAATTAATAAATAAATAGAAAAAAAAATTAAGAAATCCATAAGATAATAAAAAAAGGGACAGTTTCGAGGCAAAGAAATTGTAAAGGGTAAAAATAGCCCTTTTATGGGTCGTGCTCACACCGGGCCGATGCACATGGAAACAGGCCCATCCGAATCACTTCCTGAAGGAGCCGATCCTTCTTGGGCAGAGTGAAAGTCCATTAAGCCTAGTCTCATGCTAGCCCTAACGATGAGCCCACGATCACAAGGTACTATAAAAGGCGACCTAACCTATCAAATCAGGTATGTGAAAACAAACCAATCGATTATACACTTTTGACCTAATTCTTCCTTGCGGCGCAAAGCATATCTCACCTACCGCCACCTAACTTGATCGTCGGAGGGTTCTCAGCCGGTACCACACCGGTGCCCTTCTGACCATCTTTCTTCTAAGTGACTCAGATAGCTCCGCCGCTAAGGAACGACACGTGACGCGACGTGTTCAATCGTGTGTAAGAAGACTCCGACGAGAAATATCCCACACAGTTTGGCTCCCACCGTGGGGCCGTTCATCTTCGATTTCCGGCTAAATCTAGATACTCACGCGGTACCCACAAGTCAAGAAGATGACCACTCGTTCAACCAGACAACGAGCTCTCAATGAAAATGCAGCCAGAGAGAAATGAGTAACCGATGATGCTCAGAACCTCGATATGGCACCGAAAACCATCACCATCGCCCTGGCAGAGCACCGAGAGATGATGGAGGCGCACAAAGCTCTGAGAGAAGAAGTACGAGAAATGAGAGCCTTATTGGGGAAAGGCTTGGCAGCAGTCCACGCTAACATCCAAAACTTCTGAACATTGATGAGGGAAGCCCTTCCAAGCCACGAACTGGCAAATCTCAGGCCAGGCGGCGGCGTAGAAGGTCCACCACGTCAGATAAGGGAAAGAACGTGTCGGGAGATGACCTACGGACCAGGCTGACGACCCGCCAACGAGAGGAAAACGCTAGTCTAGAGATCTCCCCGTCGAAGGAAAAAGACGCCCCAAGCAAAACAGGTCTCGCCCGACAGACTTGAGACAATGTGCCGTCCCAGAGGGATGTCGAAGGAAATCAGGATTCAAGCTACACAGGGATCGACGAGGGAAGCTCGGCGTCCACAGGTAAAGACAAACGTCGGGAAAAGCAGCAGAAGTACACTGATGCGAGGCAAATCCTCTAAGAAAAATTGGCAAAGAAGGCATCCGAGAAAAGAGCCAAACCTAATTCGAACGCTCGAGAACCGGGAGACTCTCCCTTTACGAGAGAGGTCATGTCCATTCCGCAGTCAAGGCACTTCATCCTCCCAAGTTCGAAATGTACAACGGGACTGAGGATCCGATGGAACATGTGGCTCACTTAGTCAATATGATGGAATCCTCGTGCGTGATCGGACCCGATCTAGATGCCTTAACCTGCCGGTTCTTTCCCACGAGCTTGAAAGGTTCGCCCCTGTTATGGTTCAACAGCCTCCCTAAGAGATTTATTAAAACCTTTTCAGACCTATCTTCGGCCTTCCTCAGTGAATATAGCGTGAGTCAGAAGTTCGTCAAAATGAACAACGACCTCTATGATGTGTTGATGGGGGGAAAAGAAGCCCTTCGGGACTTCATTGTCAGGTTTCGACAAGTAATGCTAGAGGTCAAAGACTGCAATGACCTGGAGGCGGCTACCGCATTCTCACAGGCCATACATCCGAACCATCCCCACTGGAGATCTTTCAACAAGCGAAGGCCAACAACCATGAAAGAAGCATTGGACAGAGCAATGGGAAAGATATCGCAAGACGAGTCCGAAAGGGTAGCCCGAGAAATGCGGAGAACAAGGTCGAAATCCGAAAGGGTATGGAAGAAGAGAGAACCCCCCGCCAAGGGAAGGAAAGGAAGAGAGTGCGGACGCTCGGATAGAAGAAAGGAAGAAAAAAGATACGATATGGAAAGAAAGTCTGTGTGGGGTAGGATTAGAGATCCAAAGAAGCGTAGCCCAGAACGAGTCCTCCACGCGGAGACGGCAAGAAATTTATTCCGAAAGGAAGAAAGAGAGAGAGAGAGGAGGTCGCGGTATGCCCAAAAAAGCCTGGAAAGAAAGGATACTGATGGTTCCATAAATCTAACGGGCATGCAACGGAAAACTGCAAGATCCTTACCCGGGAAATAGACCGTGTGTGCGAACAAGGTCCGACCCAAAGAATCGAAAGGCAATCTCCGAGGGACACAGATGAGAGGCTCGCCGCACCCGTGTAAGTTCCAGGGGACGGTCAAATCAGTTCGATCCACTGCACCAGAGAGTCTGTCAATGCTCACAAAAGGTCTCATCGCGAAGCTAGACTCTCCGTCTATCGGGTCGAGCAAACTTCCGAGGATCTGATTAAGTATTCCAGGAAGGATCTAGAAGACGTACACCTGCCCCACAACGACGCACTAGTGATAGCGATATCTATTGGATCTCATACGGTCAGTAGGGTTCTAGTAGACCAAGGTTCTTCCATCAATATACTTTATATGTCCGCATTCCGAAGCATGAAGCTCAGAGAATCAGATCTTATGATGAACTCACAGGACCTAGTGGGATTCAACGGAATGATGACGAGATCCAACGGAACTATCAAACTACCAGTCCGAGTCAAAGGCGCAAACCCAATGACCCTCTTTCACGTCATAGACGCCTGCTCGAGATATAATACCCTACTCGGGAGGCCGTGGATTCACGACATGGGGGCACACCCTTCAACTCTTCACCAAAAGCTAAAGTACCTTACCGAAAATGGGATCAGGGTCATAAAGGGGGACCAACAGGTCGCGAGATCATGTATGGTCGAGATTGTCAAGCTGAAATCCCAATGTTAAGCATAACAGCTACAGGGTCGGGGCCTCGAGAGAGGCCCGCCCTTTGCTAGACCAAGAATCGAAGCGCCTGAGACGGATAGGTAAAAATCCAGATCCATCCAGAAGACCAGGAGAAAACGACGAGCATTGGGAAAGATTTGAAAGAAAATCTAAAAAACAGACTGGTAAACCTCCTAAGAAAGAGTTGGAAGACGTTTGCATGAGATCACACTAACATGCCCGGTATAAGCTCGGATATCATAACTCACAACCTCGAAGTTGATCCGAACCAACCTCCCGTCAAACAGAAGAGGTGCAAATTTGCACTTGAGCGAAATGACATAATCAACGAGGAGGTTTGGAAACTTCTAGAGGCGGGTTTCATCCGAGAGGTAAAATACCCTGAGTGGCTGGCCAATGTAGTGGTCGTGAAGAAAAAGAATGGGAAATGGAGGGCGTGTATCGATTTCACGGACCTCAACAAAGCCTGCCCAAAAGACTCCTTCCCACTGCCCAAAATTGATCAACTAGTAGACGCCACAGCCGGCTATGAACTGCTCAGTTTCATGGACGCCTTTTCTGGGTACAACCATATCAAGATGAACCCGAAAGATCAAGAGAAAACCTCGTTCATAACAAACGTAGGCACGTATTGCTACAATGTGATGCCTTTTGGTTTGAAGAACGCAGGAGCCACCTATCAGCGCCTGATGAACCGAATGTTCGAAGATCTTCTAGGAAAAACAGTGGAGGTGTACATCGACGATATGTTGATCAAGTCGCGGAAGGCAGAAGACCATCTAGCTCACATGGAACAAGCATTCAAAGTGCTAAACCAATACGGGATGAAGCTAAACCCCGATAAATGCACATTCGGAGTCCCGACAGGCAAGTTCTTGGGTCACCTTGTGACCAGGCAATGGGATCAAGGCGAACCCCGACCGATTCCAGCGATAATAGACATGCAAGCGCCGCGAATCCGAAAGGTGTGCAAAAATTAATCGATGTTTGGCGGCATTGAACAGATTCATATCTCGATCATCGGATAAATGCCTACCCTTCTTCAAGGCGCCGAAAAGGAGTAAAGAGTTTGGTTGGGAAGTTGAGTGCGAGCGGATTTGAAGAACTCAAGGTTTACTTGTCTTCGCCCGCCGCTAGCCAAGCCCTCAGATAACGAAAAGCTATTTCTATACTTGGCAGTATCTGATGCAGCCAGCGAAGACGGGCAAACTCAACACCCAATCTACTACATGAGTAAAGCAATGGTCGATGCTGAAATGCGATACTAGAAAATGGAGAAACTAGTGTTAGCCCTCATAGTCGCTTCACACAAACTGAAACACTACTTCCAAGGCCATCAGATAGTGGTGAGGACAACCTTCCCGCTAAAGGCCATTCTCCACAAGCCTGATGTTTCAGGACACCTAACAAAGTGGGCAATAGAACTGGGCGGATACGACATCACTTACGAACCCCGGACAGCCATCAAAGGGCAAGTCCTCACGGATTTTGTTGTAGAGATTACTCTAGCAAGCCCGAATGAGACCAAGCTGAACTCGCCGCCGCCGGAGGACCTCTGGATGGAAACCTGGACCCTAAGCGTTGATGGATCTTCGAATTCAAGAGGATCTGCCGCTGGGCTAGTCCTGTCGACCCCGAGGGATACCTCCTGGAACAGTCGATCTGATTCGGATTTACAGCTTCAAATAATGAAGCCGAATACGAAGCGTTGATAGCTGGGCTACAGAGAGCAAAGGAACTGGGAGTCGAAAACCTGAACATTAGAAGCGATTCTCAACTCGTGGTGAACCAGGTAAAGGGGTTATTTGAGGCAAAAGACTCTAAGATGATGAAATATATGGAGAAAGTTCTGTCCATCCTATCTCAGTTCGCCAAATACAGCATTAGCCAAGTACCGAGAGCTGAGAATGGACATGCTAACGCTCTAGCTAGTCTAGGATCCGCAGTCCAAACGGAGGCAAGAAAAATCATCCCTGTCGATCATTTGTCCGAACCAAGCATTATGTACCCTTTATTTGAACATGGGGAGTGGAGACGATGGAGTGATCGGACAAGTAATGTCGGTAGAGCAGAATCCGGAGCTCGAGCGGACTGGAGGAACCAATTCCTCGAATACTTACGATCGAGAGTTCTACCTGAAGAAAAATTAGAAGCATGGAAAATCCGATCCAAAGCGGCCAGATACTCGATCATCCAAGGAGAATTATACAGGAGGTTCTTTAGTGGACCCTATCTAAAATGTCTGGGAAAGTCAGAAAGCTCTTACGTTCTAAAAGAGTTGCACCTCGGACACTGAGGAAATCACGCAGGACCAAGGCCCTTGAGTCACAGGGTGTTAACACAAGGGTATTACTGGCCCACCATGATCAAAGATTCCAAAGATTTCGTCGCCCGGTGCGACAAATGCCAAAGGTTCGCAAAAACGATTCACGCACCACCAACGACGCTAACTACAATCTCAGCACCTTGACCCTTCATGCAATGGGGTCTAGACCTAGTGGGAAAACTGCCGTTAGCTCCGAGACAGAAATGCTATCTGATTGTAGCAACCGACTACTTCTCCAAATGGATTAAAGCTGAGCCGCTGGCAAAGATTACGGAGCGAAAAATCGAGATGTTCCTCTGGAAAAACATATTCACCCACTTGGAATCCCCAAGGTCATCATCACCGACAACGGAACTCGTTCACCTGAAGGTCCATCCCAAGTATTGCGTGGACAGGAAAGTGGAACTTCGATATTCGACACCCCGCTACCCACGAAGTTAACTGGACAGCGAAACGCCGAATAAAACCATCATGGATTCTCTCGAAAAAGAGATTGGAACGAACGAAGGGAATATGGGTAGATGAGCTTCCAGGAGTCCTTTGGGCATATCAAACCACCCCTAGAATCCCAACCGGCGAAACACCATTCGCCATGGCTTTCGGGGGTACATGTCGTCATCCCCACGAAATGATCATTCCCACAACCCTGGAGTTCGATTCTAGAAGCGAAAAACAATAACATGATGGCGAAGCACTAGATATGGCCAAGAAAAAAAAGGAACAAACGCTAATCCGTATGATGATTACACAAAGAAAATTTGGCCAAGTACTTCGAAAAGAAAGTAAGGCAGCGCAACTTCAAAGTAAATGATTTTGTTCTGAGGAAAGTATTCCAGAACACGCAAGAGCCCGGAGCGGGAAAACTGGGACCAAATTGGGAAGGTCCGTATAAGGTGATCGAAGAAGTCAAGCCAGGAACTTATCGCCTCGAGAACCTAAGGGGAGAACCGATTCCGAGGGCTTAGAACGCCACGCATTTAAGGATTTATCATGTGTGAGGATGAGAGAACCATGTAAGTACTTGGCCGAAGAGGCCCACTTTCAAATTAATATACAAGTATTACATGTTTTTTCTTCCACACAATCAGTCGATACCTTTACAATGAAAAGCCCTAATCCGTTAGGCAAATCACTAAGTCCACCTCGAATTAAAAGTCCTAATTCTCTAGGCAAGTTTCTAAGTCCACGGATTAGAGAATATAACCCATTGAAAAAACCGTCAGCATTCGGAACTACAGAAAAGTAATTTTGAACAGAAAGTGAAACAAGAAAACGGCAAGTGAATAAAGTCAACTTTTATTTCACAACAAACAAATAAGGCTCGGACCCACATGTTGGGAACTTAACCGAAAGAAATTATAAGAGTTCTACAAAAGCAAAATTGTGCAGTTCGAGGTATCAGCGTCGGAAACAGTGAAGATGTCCTTCTAGGAGAGGATGAGGGTATTGCTCGGAAAGCAAGTGGCCAGGGCCAATTCACCCGCCGGCTACTCCACCCACTCATTAAGTCCGAGGCTCAACAGAATCCGACTGATGAAAGATAGGGAGGTCCCCGACTCGCTGCACCCGGACCCCTGATGGATTTTGGAAAGTAGCCCTGCTTTCGTTTGAAACAGAGAGGTCGGGGATGGTGGTACTCTGAGGACAACCTTCAGGCCCGGAGAGACACCAATCCCACCGCTCTCCGACTCCGCAAAGAGATTGATTCTCCAATTAAGTCAGAGCACGTTTAGGTGCAGGAAACCGGAGGACCACCTCTTTCATCTGACGTCGCTCGACGCTCGTCTCAGGTGAAGCGCATTTCTCGCTTCCTTAAACACCAAAAAAGACGTCACCTCCCATGCTGAAGTCCCGGACGATGTGATGATGAAGAGAACCGCCGAGGACCGACAAGGGAGTTGCCCCCTCTGTTGTCGTCCCCATTTCCTAAGAACAGCCGGAACCAACTTAGGAACCGCGGTGGAGAGTGGTCGAGCGATTGATTAGCTCGAACAACTTGAACCTTAAGGTCTATCCTCACAGGCGTGGAGGATTACGACCACCAAGTTCAAGTCCGCTAAGGCCAATCAAACAGGCGTAGAAGATCACGACCAAACACTCTTAACACAGGCCATGACTAAGGAAGGCCAAACATGAAAGAGAAACAAGAAGAAACGGGGAAACCCCATGGTATGGAATTTTGAATTTTGTAAGAAAATTTGAAAATCTGGAAATGAAAGAGAAGTCTTTTCAAAAACAGGGGTCCAAAGATGTGAACAGGGAAACTCCCAAAGGTCTATTTAAAAGACCTAGGGACCGTTGCGATCGTGACATCTGTCGAGCATCGAGCGCCACTACATGAATAGTCAGGCATGCGAGACGACGTGTGCATTAACCCGTAGTTAATGCGATTAACCCCCCTAATTAACCGTATTTAAGGCGATTTAATGGGAATGACAGGCGTTTGACACTACTAATTAATACCTGACGTCATCGCCTCGAAAGATGAAACGGCTGAATGCATCAAGCGCCATCCGAATTAATGGAAATTCTTTTCTATCCCCTCCAATCTACTATAAAAGGATAGGGATCACAGGAATATCCTACAGTCTACTCTATCAACCACCTGACATCTGACTGAAGATATGGATGACTACACAGCAACCTCAAAGTTGACAAAGCGAGCCCTAAAGTGGGAAAACCGAAAATTGCGTGCGAAAATAGCCAAGCTTGAGGCGGCCTTTCTGGAGAAGGAAGAGAGAGAAGGGGATTCGGAGGCCCTGAGACAAGAGGTCCAGAGCATCCGAGGGGCTCTCAAAATGACGAATAGCCGGACAGAGCAACTTGAGCAAGAAAACCATTCCTTCGAGAAAGCCTGGAACTCGCGGAGATGGTGGAAGGCTACGAACCAGATGAGCGTTACTACGCGCTCAAAGACCCCCTTCAATCGGCAAAAAACCTCACGGAATAATACGAGAGAGAGAGAGAGAGAGAGAGAGAGAGAGAGAATCCATGAAAGAGGAATTGGCCTCCATGAAGAGGCAAAGGAGACTAACTCCGACGGTCATCATCGACAGTGATGAAGACTAGAAGAACTACCCAAGAAATCGAAACTTTGTGCATAACTTTGTTTTCTTTCCTTTTTTCTTTTTTGCATCTTTGTTGATTAATCAATGTACAAGCAAAGAAAAAAGAGAAATTATATAATTTTGCTTCACATGGTTCCCTACACCCTCTATCCGAGCAAGCAAAGGCCTTGGTCCGTCCAAGCATTTAAAGCCTTCTCCGGAAGCAAAAGCCTTGGTCTGTCCAGGCATCTAAAGCCTTCTCCGGTAGCAAAAGCCTCGATCTGTCCGAGCATTTCCTATTCATGAGAATAGAAGACGTTGGAGTATTAAAACGTAAAAAACCTCGGTCCGTCCGAGTAATTGAAAGCCTTCTCCGGAAGCAAAAAAACCTTGGTCCGTTCGAGTATTCAAAGCCTTCTCAGGAAGCAACCTCTGTCCGTCCGAGTATTCAAAGCCTTCTCAGGAAGCAAAAAACCTCGGTCCGTCCGAGTAATCGAAAGCCTTCTCCGGAAGCAAAAAACCTCGGTCCGTCCAAGTATTCAAAGCCTTCTCATGAAGCAAAAAAACCTCGGTCCGTTCGAGTATTCAAAGCCTTTCCCGAAAGCGAAATCCTCAAACGAACGAAGTCCATGAACAGTTTGAAAAATGTTTGCAAGTCAAAACATTTTTGCAAAGCGAGCAGGAAAACAAAACATGCAGACATAAAGAAGGAGCATATATTTATGTCTTCACAAAAAAAATGTGTGTTCAAATATCAAAAAAGAATATGAGAAGAAGTTCAAGGCAACAAATAATACAGGGGCTCCACAATTCGGAGTTTACCCTAGAAGAGTTAATCAGAGACATAAACAGTCTCGGCTGGGGGAAGTTCAGTAGAGGCGTCCTCAACAATCACGCCATCACCTTCATCAGCACGGATACCATCATCCTCAATCACCGCACCCTCATCCTCGGCAGGGTGAACGACATCAACCCCGCCCCCTGCAGCAGCCTCGCCTTGGGAAGACTTCAAATTGATAGCTCGTTCAAATAACTTCTTTCAGTGGTCAACATCGTCATCATAGGCGACCAGACTGATCCGGCCACCCTCCTCCTCAGATTGGTCCATCTGCAAGTTGACCAAATCTCGTCTGATGGCAAGACCGATGAGAATGGATTCCACCGATACTGCAGTTGCCATGGCCAGTTTTCACTAGAGGTCGCCTATAGTGTCCCACGGTGAGTCATTCTCCAACATGACAACATCCAATTCCTTCTTGACCTTCTTAAGGGACTCAGCCTCCTGGTTGAATGCATCCACGACCTTAGACTTCTCTTTGCGAACAGCTACAAAGTCCTCTAACACCTTGTTCCGAGCAATCACGACCTCTTCCTGGATCTTCTCAAGGCGAGCATAATCCTTCTTAACACGCCCAAGTTCGGTCGATGCTGCAGCCCTTCGGCCTCGAGAGAGGAGATCTTCTTGTTAGCCTCTTTTAAATCCTCCTTCATCGGAGGCACTTAGCCAATGTCGAATTAAGAGAGCGGGACCATCGTTCATCCGCCGTCACCTTCGCAAACTTCTGCCTGAGCTCCCGATGCTTCATAAGCAGACTCTCTAAGTTCAGAGTCATCTGGGCGGAGGTATGGATACCCTGGAAGAACAAACATATGTAAAAACATCAAAGCAAGCAAGGATAGGCCAATGATGTAAGAGCGAAGAAGAAGAAAACTAACCAGCCAATTGCGATGGCACATACGGCGAAAGGTCTCTTCCTCGCAATCATAATCGAATAGGGGCTCCAGCTGCACCACACCCAGATCTTAAGAAAATCCGACTGAATACATGGCCCGTCGGAAGTAATAGCTCTTTTCGAGAGACCCCTTATCAAAATCCGCACTGGGGGGAGCAAACAGACGGAGCATAGGAGGTCCACCACTCGCGGCACCCAACCCACTCGCAACGCACGGGGCCATTCTTGCTGGAGGGGGAACAATAGACACGATCGGACTGGGCAGATGCGGAGTGTCGGTATCGAGAGGCCTTTCAGTAATCCGATCATTTCCCCTGTTCAGATTTCAAGTCAGATAAAACATGGGTATAATCAGGGAAGGCGAATCCACCTCGAAAGGGTACGACTGATAAGCCATTCTAGGATGCTTCAAAATCAACGCATCCGCACCCCTTACCGCATGTTCGAGCGCTCTAAGGACTCCACCACCCTTCCGCCGCTTGGAAACAGGAGAGTCCGCAGAAAGATCAGCAGGAGAATCTGGGAGAAGATTTGCAGGAGGATCCGAACCGGTAGCCACTGCACCTTCCATGGAAGCGTCCGGAGCACTGATCACCACAGATTTCGACCGGTTTGCAGGACGAGCACACTTGGGAATGACCACTTCTTTTCCTCTCTGAGTAGAGGGAGTTGCCTCTTCAGGTTTTTTCTTCTTCTTCCCCATGTCCTGAAGAAGGGCAAAGAAAGCCCCAGGATCATTGAGTCCGGGACCGAGGTGAGAGTAACGCCAGAAATCTTTTTAGAGAGACCTGGAAAGCAAAAAATGAAGGTCAGATCCGAATCACATCGCAAACAAAACCGTTCATAATAGAATACTTACGAGGAGCAATTGGAACGAAGTTCGGAGGAGGAGTCCAAAGACGTGAAAAAAACAGCCAAGGATGTTGGGTGAACTCTTCCCAGTTGAAAGGCCCCAACTCCTTGAGAATCTTGCAACACTTCAGAGACTCTGCGGAGATACTCTTTGGGAGAGGGTTCTTCACTGAGATAAAAAAAAAGAGAAAGAAAACAAAACTATCAGTCAAAGTCATAATCGACTAGGCCATAAAGTAACTCGGAACCTATTCCTCACCCTCGTCCTCCCAAGAGGTGGGGAGTCCGGCTTCCAGATGAGATAGGGCCTCGGATGAAGAACCAGAATTATTTCCACTTTTTGTCGCACGAGTTTTCATCTACCAAGGAAGGCGTCGCATGACTTTGAAAAAGAAAATGCATTTTGTCCTAAACGTTTATACGAAGAGCCCAGAAGTGGGAAACCATGCCCAAAGTAGGACGGAATCCCAGACCCGCACACAATACCTCTAGAGTGAGCAGGGACCTCAGAGTGTTCGGCATAAGCTGGCCTAAAGCAATGCCGCAACTTATAAGAGATTCACTCAAAATAGGAGAGAGGGGAAGTCGGACCCCCCATCGAAGGAACGTTGGATGGAGAGAAGTCCAACCATCCCCCGGGGAAAGGTAAACTCGCTCGGACGATGTGGGGAGTCTCATCTCGAATTCTTCGGAGATGCCATAATCCTCCCTCAACCTATCTAGATCACCTTGTCTCATCTCCGACACGTAGTGAAGAGGGCCTGCATCCTCCCGGATACCCTTCAACTGGGTTTCTTTTCTTCTTTTCTTTTTCTTCATCTTCGAGTTGGCAGTAGGAGACCCAGAAGGACTAGAGCCATCAGCCTCACCTTCCAAGGAGGCCACTTCTCCCCCCCCCCCAACAATGTAGGAACGGATGACACGACCTGAGATGTGGTTTCACTACCCTTGGAACGACTTATCTTTTTTTCTTTTTCCCTCTTGAGCGCCTCCACCGGCAGAACAGGGAGGAAGAGGATGGGAAAAGTCAGGAAATGTGGTCGAGCCTGTCGGGGCAGGACCTACTCCTTCCAAAGGGCGAGAATTAGGAGAAGGGATGGGGTTCGTATCTAGACTAGCCTAAATTTCAGAAATGGACCCAAGCTCACTCACAGAAGGGAGGGGATCTTCACTACTCACTAAATGAGAGTTGATGACGGGATCGTTCCCCTCAAGCTCACCCCAAAGTGTGGGGACAGTGCTGGCAGCATCAATACGCATAGAAGAAGGAGAAGCACCAGAGTTACTCCTCTAAAAAACCAGACCATCATAGTCGTCGTCCCCTACGACGAACCTAGGAGTCCTATGACTTCTAACTAAAGAGTTTCCCTCAAAATTATCCATTACAGAAAGAACGGGAAACAAAAGACAAAGAGGAGAAGACTAACCTTTGAAGAAGAACAGGAAAAGCTTCGAGGGAATAGAGTGAAGACGGCGAAGAATCGTTCGAAAGCGAACGATTTACAGACAACTTCGAGAATTCAAAAAGCAAACGAGCCTTGAAGTCTGAGGAAAAACCCTATTTAAATAGGGGAACACGCGTCTAACCATCGTGACACGTGGGGAAGGTCGCGACTATCTGGATCCCCCAAACCCCGTTGGAATTTGCGCCCAATCGAAGTTTCAACGGATTGATTTCGCAAGGAGCCACGTCTTTTGAAACAGACACATCCACGAAAGAACGTGACGACTCCCGAGAGAAGGCCAATAAAGCCCGAGCCATAACAGGGCCGAAGTGGTCTATTTTCCGAAGAGTCGCGATCCTCAATCGCCTCACGGTAACACGAGGATCAGGACGAGCATCATGCCTCCGATCCGATTAATCTACTATTCCCTACATCAGACTTTCCGACCCAGGAAATAGGGGAAAACTGTAAAGGGTAAAAATAGCCCTATTATGGGTCGCGCTCGCACCGGGCCGATTCACATGGGGACAAGCCCATCCGAATCACTTCCTAAAGGAGCTGATCCTTCTTGGGCCGAGTGAAAGCCCATTAAACCTAGTCTCATACTAGCCCTACCGATGAGCCCACGATCACAAGGTACTATAAAAGGCGGCCTGACATATCAAATCAGGTATGTGAAAACAAACCAATCGATTATACACTTTTGACCTAATTCTTCCTTGCGGCGCAAGGCATATCTCACCTACCGCCACCTAACTTGATCGTCGAAGGGTTCTCGGCCGGTACCACACCGGTGCCCTTCTGACCATCTTTCTTCTAAGTGACTTAGGTAGTTCCGCCGCTAAGGAACAACACGTGACGCGATGTGTTCAACCGTGTGGAAGAAGACTCCGACGAGAAATATCCCACACAGAAATAAATGAAAAAATTATAATATTATTAAATAACATATGAAAAATGTTTATTGACAAATTTATTATCTTTAAAAAATTTAGTTAACTAAATAGCTAAATTAATTAGAAAGAAAAAACATATAAAAATGATTATTATTAAATTTATTATCTTTTTGAAAAATCATGTAACTAACTAAATAAGTAGTTTAATATTTTTCTATTATATTCAACTAAAATATATAATTCATATTTTTGACTTTATAAGGATAAAACTGATACAAACAACTAATTATATGGATCATATATGTAATTTAACTAAATAATCTTAATTTTTCTTTTTAAACAATGATATATTTTTAAGTATTTCATAAAAAAGTGATTTTTATCAAAATAACATGTTACTTATATTTCAATAAATTGTTGAAAACAATGATAAAAAAAAATTGTTGAAAACAAAAATACAATTAATTTATAACAATCCCATTATTGATCAAATCGGGGCGGATCCAATTCATTGGCAAATGAAAAATCGACCGTTTTAACCAGAAAAAACCTAGAAAAGAGGAAGAGTCACTAAGACAAGAGCTAGGTAAGCAAGCAAGAAGGAGAGGCTAGAAAAAAGGCGAGGCAAGGGGCTCTCCATTTCTAGGAAGATTGTGTCCAGGATCTGGTAATCTAAGCCTTGCTTCTTCTGGTCGGCTCGTATTAGCCTGTGCTTTATTACAGGTAGTCATTCCCCCCGTTCCTTTGGTCTTTTCAACGGTACTTGAATCTTAAGTCGCGGTCATGTCTCGCCCCCCCAGTATAGTGACCGGTTCCACGTTTCCCCCGAATTTCATCAGTTCCAGGTTCAAGTGCCTGCTCATCCATCTTCATTCCAAAGGCGAACATTTCCATTGAGTGACTGTAACTGCTAAAGGAAACTTTTGCAGCTGAAACTCTCTATATTAACCAGGTTAAAGAGAGTTTCCAAAAGTGAGGTTTTGAATAAAGAACCTAACAGAATGAAATGGAATGGAGAACTTAGGAGAAGAACAAGGAGAAGACCTTAGCAACACTCAGGAGCTACCCCCCAACGAATATTGTGGTGTTCTAAGAGTGGCAGATCAAACAATCACTTGATGAGCGAAATCTGCTGACGAAAAAAAAAAGAGCTTCTTTTTTTAATTCCGAAGCCTAGCGTCTCCCCCCATTCATTTTTCACCTTGAATGAGTCAAAGCCAAAAATAAGATAAATAGAAGGAAAGGAGATTAGAAAGATACGTGGACGACTTGACAATAGTATAGGTCGGATGTTTCCGTGAACAGTAAGCAGCGGACTCCCTTTATTTTGGGACAGCTGGTGGCCGCGTGTGAATTCTTTCAAGGCAAGGTGAAAGCCTCTATGGGAGAGGAAGAGATCATTGAGGGCATTCCTGGTCTTACTGTGCATGAATGCAGCAAGATTCGATTGAATGGACATAGAGGGAACGGGTCTAGTTCGGTTTTCGGGATGAAAGCCTTTTTGAGTTGAATAATTATCATCTAAATAAACTTTTAAAAAACTAAAATTCTAATTCTATTACAAGTTAATTTAGTATTGGTAATTTATTCTTCATTTCAATAATTTATTACATCTATCTTATAAATTTATTTAAAAATAAATCCGTTGTTTATTATAAATAAAAATACAAATCTAAACGTATATAGTTTTTTATCCACAAATTTGAATTGCCCATTGCCCTGACCTACCCGCCATTTCAGATTTGGTAGAAAAGCAAAATCCACGCTCTTTAATTTCCCCAATAAAAACCGGTTCGTCCGTCCATTCAGACAGTACGATACAAAACCTACCCACTGGGTTATAGGCAGCGGCAGTCTTTCTAGAATATCTCTTTTCTATTTTATTTTTATTTTCCATCTCTATTCACACCCACTACAATTAATTAATTAAAAGGATAAATATAAAATACACTCCTGTATTTTTAATTATTATTAAATCAGACCCATATACTTTAATAAAATTGTAAATCACACGCTTCAATCGATTAATTTTAACACAATTGAGATATATTTATATTATACATTTGTTTTTATGAAAAATAACAACAAAAATTGGTAGATGTGTAGAATTTTAGAATAAATTCTTACGTTAATTGAATGTAAAATATATAAACCACACTCAAATATTTCAAAAATTTTAATGGTTTTTGAGTAGATAGTATACGTATAATATAGATGTGTAAAAATTTCGTTAAAATTAATCGATAGAATGGTGTGATTTGCAATTTACTTAAGTCGCAGGTATTTTAAAAAAAAAACACAGTGCGGGGGTATGATTTAGCAATAACCCAAAGTGCGGGGGGGTGTATTTTGCATCTATTCCTTAATTAAATGAGAAATTTCATTAGGTGGCATAATTTTCTGCAATATTTATAAATATAACATTTTTAAAAAGTATTCGTAAATATAACAGTTTTAAAAACCTTCATTCATGTGAATCAAAGAAATCAGTGATAACTTATAAGATAATCAGTGATTCATGAATGAAATATCAAGTGATATTGGGTATCAGTAAAATCAGTGATTACTTTTGCGGAAATCAATGATTACTTACACGAAACTAGTGGTAATTTTGTAATATTTTAAATGTGAATTTGAGTTTTTTACCATTTTTACAAATAAGTTTCTGGACTAGTATTTTAACAAATATTAGACTTAATTCTGCTATGTGTGCAACCTGTAATTAAATACTACCAAGAGATAATTGTAAAATACTCCTCTATAGTATGCATTATTTGTAACTCACATTCCCTACAATTTAAATGTCAACCACAATACTTAGTTTGATGCAATACTCTTAAAAAAAAAGGTTTAAAATATTACAAAATCGCCACTTGTTTCGCTTAAGTCATAACTGATTTTACCAATTCACTATATCAACTCTAATTATCTAATAAATTATCACTTATTACCTTACAAGTTATCACTCTTTTCTTAGATTCACGGGGTTTAAAAAAACTGCTATATTAGAATTTTTTTTTTAAAAAAAAAATGATATCTTTATAAAATATTAAAAAAAGTATGGTCTTCGGTGAAATTTTCCATTATATTAATGTAATAATACAAAAAAGAAAGGACAAGAAATGGGCAAGTTGCAGAGGCCGCCAGCAAACGTTGTCGTATAGTCCATGTCAGATACAAACAACATCCTAAAATCTATATCTATCCATCTGATGTATGAAAGAAACATACAAACAATCTCCCTCGTGGTTATCACCGGCTGTTCCAGTTTCCGGTTACAATTTAAAACAACAACTCTAGACTGCGATTTGTTAGCTTAGAATTGGATTATATTTATAACGAAAGGGAAAGAAAAAAGAAAATTATACGGATTGGGACCGTCCCGTTTTCTTCTCTCTCTCTCTCTCTCTCTCTCTCTCCCTCTGTTTTCTTACTATAAATATCATTTCTTTGACATACTGGTCTTTTTTTCTTCCTCATCCTCTCTTTCACTCTCCCCCTTCTTTTTCTCTTCTTCCGACGACCATTTTCCGGTAAAATCGCCCTTTTTCTTTTCTCTTCCTCTTCTTCTTGTTTCAGGTTTTCTCTCTGCTTTATCCTTTTTGTTCTGTTTTTCTTCTTTGATTTTTTTCTTAAGCTCCAGATCTGGTTTTGTTTTGGATTGATTGGTTTTTTTTTCTTCCTCAATTTACTCTCTTTGGCATTTTTTTTTCTTCTTTTCATTCTCTCTCGTTTCATGTCGTGATCTTTTTATTGATCTACCTTTCTGGGTTTTTTTTTTCCCTCTGTATTTAGCTTATATTTATATATATTAACATGTTTTTTGTTTTGTTTATGTTGTTGTTTTGATTTTTTTGCTTAATGGGTTGAAATGATTTGATGTATTAAAGTATCTTGTAATTTGATTCAAGAGTATAGCTTTTATAGAAAATGTAATTGCTTAGAAAAAAATGATTTTTTTTTTCTATATCTGTTTTTATTCCTTTGATGAAGATGACGATGTTTGACTTTTGATTTACTTTTATGACTTATGGGTTTTTTTTTATGCAAAGTCTTTCAATATTAGACTAACTTTCAGTTTTCCATTGAAAAAAAAAAAAAGAAAAAAGAAAAAAGGATTGTCCTTTTTGGTTTTTTTAAAATGTTATTTTGTGATGTAGATCTATGTTCATGATATAGTTTTTTGTTGTTGTTTTGTTTATTGAAAGATTTAAAGGAAAAAGGAAATGGATGGGTATGGACTTCGATATGTAAGCTCACATTGCTCGATTGCTGAGATGGATGATTATGATCTCTCTCGACTTCTTGAGAAACCGAGGATCAATATCGAGAGAAAGAGGTCGTTTGATGAGCGGTCCTTGAGTGAGCTTTCAATTGGCCTTGCTAGGGGAGGCTTGGATAACTTTGATAGCTCATACTCTCCTGGTAGGTCGGGATTCGATACCCCGGCTTCATCTGCTCGGCACTCATTTGAGCCCCATCCGATGATTGCCGAAGCCTGGGAAGCTCTGCGGAGATCTTTGGTGTATTTTCGGGGCCAACCAGTTGGAACTATTGCTGCATATGACCATGCTTCAGAGGAAGTTTTAAATTATGATCAGGTTGGTTGTTTTTGTAGATATAAAATCACATTTTTTTGATAATCAGTTCAAATGTATGCAATCTATCCTAATTAAGAGAAGTCGGTACTGTGTCGTCATAAAAGTATTATGAACATCTAATATTTAAGATGAAGGGTATTTTAAAATTTTGTTAGAGAAAGTTTCACTTGAAATTCAGAGAACTCATTGGGATGGCACCAGGAAATGCATTAGAAACTTGTATTCTAATGTGTGGATGTGGAAGGTTTCTTGGATATTTAGTGCTCGTTTGGGATATCTTTTAAAAGTGTTTAAAAGTGTTTTTTAATGGTTATTAATTTTTTTTTTTTATTCATAAACACTTTTAAACACTTTCAAAAGTTGTCCCGAACGGGCACTTACAATTTAGATAAGAGCGGTTGAAAGACTTAACACAGTTTAGTTGGTTAAATCTCAGAGTCAATGTTCCTTACACCATTTCTCCTTGATTATCATGTATCTGATAAGAAATACTTGACTTTTTTTAGTAACAACTTTACCAAAAATCTGAAATATGAATTGCTTATAAGAAATTCTTGCTCTCCGCTCAGGTGTTCGTTCGGGATTTTGTACCTAGTGCTTTAGCTTTTCTGATGAATGGTGAACCTGAAATAGTCAAGAACTTCCTCTTGAAGACTCTGCAGCTTCAGGGATGGGAAAAAAAAGTAGACAGATTCAAGCTTGGGGAAGGCGCAATGCCAGCTAGTTTTAAGGTTCTTCATGATCCGATTAAAAAAACAGATACCGTTCATGCTGATTTTGGGGAGAGTGCAATAGGAAGAGTTGCTCCAGTTGACTCTGGATTCTGGTGGATCATTCTGCTCCGTGCGTATACAAAATCTACTGGTGATCTATCTTTGGCTGAAACACCAGAGTGTCAGAAGGGAATGAGACTTATATTAACTCTCTGTCTGTCTGAGGGGTTTGATACATTCCCAACTCTACTTTGTGCTGATGGATGCTCCATGATTGATCGGAGAATGGTAATTTTTTTTGTCTCATTTTTTTACTTCATATGAACTTCTTGTAGCTTTTTATTATGTGATTATCTTTTGATAATATTTTCTGTACAATGTATTGATTGATTTCTTTGTATATAGCTCTGGAATTTTCTAAACAGAGTGAAGTTATTCATAACTTAATGGTATAAGTTTAAGTTGATTCCTTAATAAGCTCTCTATCTGATACAAATGGCAGAACGATGAGGTGGATTTGAACTATGTTCCCTACCTCTTTATCCAAAAAAAAAAAAAAAACTAAAATTTAGTTGATAAAAGTAAAATTAATTGATGTGAATGAGTGCATTTCCAAATTTTTGATAGAAATCTTTTTAGAAAAAGTTGAATAATTATTCATAAGTTCGTCACAAGAGTTTCCACTTACATGGCAACTTCATTTCTCAGGGTGTTGCGATTTTGTTTGACTTCTCTATTCATTTCATAGGTTCTAATTTTTTGTTTATCAAACTTCTAATTTCATGCCTTACCTTCTACTTTTTATGTTGATTACATGATCTGACTGCTTTTTTCACTTCAGATATCATTTTTTTCACAACTTCTTATTTGACATGTTCTAGTTTAAAGGACTTCACACACTTTTTTTTTTCCTTGATGTTTTGAACGTTTTTTTTTCCTTATCAATGTATTACTTGATTATTTTTCTGCAGGGCATTTATGGTTATCCTATTGAAATTCAAGCTCTTTTCTTTATGGCCTTGAGATGTGCTCTGTCATTGTTGAAACATGATGCTGAAGGAAAAGAGTGCATAGAGCTAATTGTTAAGCGTTTACATGCCTTAACTTATCATATGCGGAGTTACTTCTGGCTAGACTTTCAGCAACTAAATGATATCTACCGTTATAAAACTGAGGAATATTCACATACTGCTGTAAATAAGTTTAATGTCATCCCTGATTCGATTCCGGAATGGCTGTTTGATTTTATGCCCACACGTGGTGGCTACTTTGTTGGTAATGTTAGCCCCGCAAGAATGGATTTTAGATGGTTTGCTTTAGGTAATTGTGTTGCAATTCTATCATCTCTTGCTACCCCTGAGCAATCAATGGCTATCATGGATCTTATTGAAGCTCGCTGGGAAGAGTTGGTTGGAGAAATGCCTTTGAAAATATCATATCCTGCCATAGAAAGCCATGAATGGAGAATTGTTACTGGTTGTGATCCCAAGAATACCAGGTGGAGCTACCATAATGGTGGATCTTGGCCAGGTTTGTTTAATCAATGACTTGTATCTTTCTATTTAGTAATAAAAAAATTTATGCTGATATTTACATATTAATGGTGTAAGAAAGTCTGGGAGGTTTGTTGTGGTGTTTCACTTCACCTCTTTCTTTCGGTTTCGGTCTATTTTCTTGAAAAGTTTCTGTTTCAAATAACAAAAAAAAAGAGCCATTCCTCTTTCCTTTACTATATTCAAACTAAAGCAATACCGATAAACCATCTCTAACACCTACATCTCATCTGATTTTAACTTCCTTACAACCTTAATCCTAGGTTGTGTTATACTTTCAGGAGTTCCATTTTACCCATAAAGGTAATCACCAATCTTCTTACTCGCTTGGTAATTAAGGTTGTTTTCTGACTGCATTCAGACCTTCCCAATTGTTTTTTCTTTCGAAATGGTGGCTCAAGATTTAAAATGTCCTGTGTGCCCTATTGTCATATCCTTTACTCTTGAGGGAACATCGATAACATTTTGGATTTGCACTCTGTAGGAATGTTCTCCTCGGCAAGATTTATCCATGTCATGTATAAATAATGTAGAACTCTCGTAGCTTCTAGTCAGTAGTAAAGTCTCTAATCACACGTCTCCAATGCTAACTGTGTTTCGAGATGTTTCAATTGCACATCTCTACGATGCTTATAATCACCTGCATTATTAGTAGACAACAAACCTTTGTTTAAGGTTTTATAGACGGATGTATTTTCAAATAGCTAATTTGTCATTTGGCATACTACATCTGTCTGTCTTGCCGTCATCATAGACGAGACAATCACCGTGTTATAGTGTTTGCCTCTCCCTTCAATGTTCAATGTTGAACCTGAAGTAAAGGCATCACTGGAATCTTTCATGTGGATATACAATGGAAAAACATCCCTGATTTTAGAAACTTTAGCCTTACATTTAGAGAGTTGAAATAACCTTCTTCAAAATTAGCGTACTTTGTTTTGCATATCATATCAATACTATACTATTACTAACACAAATAATTGCATATTTTTATGTATTAGTATTATTGAGTACTACCTATGAATTTAGGATTATAATTTTTAAAATAATAAGTTTATAACACGTTTGACTAATTTTACATATCGAAAGTACTAATATTTATAATCGTGAACGTATACACGTGTATCTACAACACTATTGAGGTATGGGGATGCTTAGAAATGGATGATCTTTTTCCTAACACCACAACCATGTTACTTAGATTTGTTATTGGGAAATATACTTCATTTGCTGCATCTTCAACACTGTAAGATAGGACATTAGTTAGTATGCTGTATACTCAACTTTTTTCGGGCAGAACGCATGATTTTTAGAGGAAATAAATAAGTAAAACAAGTTCTAGAAGGCGGATTCGAGTCACTTGACTTTCGGCGCATAAAATATTTGTTCTAGGCTTCCCATAGCATCTGCTTTACGTGAATTTTCGGTATTCAGACACTTCAACATTTCTGCATTGTGTTACCAGAAAAAGAATGTATTCCACACCTCAATATTACTATTCGTTCCTTTTTTTTTTTTTTTGCGTTGATCGTGTTCTCCTTGATTTGGATGCAGTGCTACTATGGCTGCTAACTGCAGCTTGCATTAAAACTGGACGACCACAGATCGCAAGAAAAGCAATTGAGCTTGCCGAGAGTCGTTTGCTGAAGGATAGTTGGCCGGAATATTATGACGGGAAGTTAGGAAGATATGTTGGGAAACAAGCAAGGAAATATCAGACGTGGTCGATAGCAGGATACTTGGTGGCAAAGATGATGTTAGAAGATCCGTCACACTTGGGGATGATTTCACTTGAAGAGGATAAACAAATGAAACCAGTGATCAAGAGATCATCATCATGGACTTGCTGAAAAATAGTGGCTAAATTCCCAGAAGATGTTTGCAAAGAGATAAAAAAAAAAAAGTACCAAAAGGTGAGCTGTTTTCATTTTTCCATTGTAACACTTATTCTTTTACAGTTTCTCCATATTTGGCTGTGTACAATAGCATTTGCAGAGACCTTTTTTTTTTTTTTTCCTGGTTTTTAAAAATAAGATGCTGTTATATATATGTCTCAAGTTTTGGCACAAAGTCTGCAATTCCTTGTTGGGTTGTTAAGGACGAGACACTTATTATTATCATTTTTAATATATGGACTTTTGGGAATTTATGCTTTTTTTTTTCCACTTCCTGCAAAGGAGACGTTTTTCATTGAAAAAGTGAAAAGAAACAACAGCCAAAAGTGTGCTCAAATGAGCAAAGAAACTATAAAAAAGATCTCTAACACATAAATAAGAGAGGGAGAATAATTACAAATTTTTTTTGATAGAGAGGAATTTATGTCCTTTGAACTTCATTATTGTTATCACATCCTTGTGCATACAGCTTTTAGGTTTACTTTAGCATATTTTAAGGTCATCTTTATTGTTTATCTAAAAGACTAGTAGATGTATTCTTTCACCCAATGTTATTTTACACTTTCAAATAGATCAATGGTTTCCTTAATGAAATGGACTTTCCGATGTTTATAATGAAAATTGTCAAGTTGAATATAGCTCAAATGGTTAGGGATTACCGCTCCATCCATTTTTATTACATATTCGAGCCTCCCTTTTCCTTGATAATATTAAAAATAAGTGATATAAAACTATTTATAAGAACATTGAGTGGTGTTTTCCCCTGTTTTTCATGAAGTATTTGCCTAGGTTTTCTTTAAAAAAAAAATTATTATAAATATAACATTTTTTAAAGACAAACTTCTTACCTTAATAGTTGATTTATGTAATTATGATTAAATTAGATTTTAATAAAGATAATCATAAAAAATCAGTCATTGTGAGTGTTATGTCAAACCTCTATATATCTGTAATTTCTTCTTCTTTATGGATAAATTTCAAAATCTCATAAACTATAAGATATTTGCCATTTAACGTGATGTTTTCAATGGATTGAAATTCGGAGCATTTACAAATATGTTAAAATTAGGGGTGAAAATAAAAACCGTAAAACCGAAAAAACCAGAAAATCGAGCCGAATCAAACCGTGAAAAACCGAACCGGCTCGGTTTTTTCCTTTTAGAAAACCGAACCGAACTGGAAAACCCAGTTCGGTTTTCGGTTCCCAAGATGCCGGTTCGGTTAAAAACCGAAAACCGGTGTAATATATTTATTTTAAATATTTGAATATAATAACCATATGTCCTAGTAGAAGAGTTGGTAAAGGCACAGATTTTCAAGGTTGGAGTCCCAGTTTCAATCCTTGGCTAAGGGCAACTTTCAAGATTTCTTTTAATTATTATGTTTAATTGATTAATGGGCCTGTCTTATCACTCCAGCCCAACCCAAAAAAGCCCAATCTCATCCAAAAGCAGCCCAGAAATGCACATCATAGTAATTCCTTAAAAAAACCGGAAACCGTTGAACAGAACCGGTATTAACAGGACCGGTTAGTCTTCAAAACCGATTCGGTTCGGTTTCTATATCTATAAAACCGAACCGGTCCGGTTTCAACATTTCGGTTAGAAAACCGAACCGGATCGAACCGGTTTCACCCCTAGTTAAAATTGTGCTCTAATATTTACAAATTTGTTTATCCAATAAAGTATTTACAAAAATGTTAAATTTTTAGAGGCCTGATTAGTTCATCGCGAAATATCATAAATACCATTTGTCACAACGTGATTGCGACGCGGAGCGGCCGACATCCTTTATATTATATCTCTTATGTGAAAATGAAGTGGAAGTCGCCATCAACCATATTTGGGTGTGATTGATCACCAAATTTAATTAAAAAGTAATGGTCTACGAAAATCAAGTTGGGTTCGGGAGTCGTTTGTGTGTAGGGAAGGTATTAGCACCCTACAACACCCATTTTAAAATGGTTACCATATTTTTACCTTATATTATCTTATTTTTAATATGATGGTCCTTAGTTTAAATAGTTTAAAAAAAAAATTAATTTAAATTATAAAAAAAATGTCTCATTTAATCACTTCTCAACTTCAAAAAAATGAAGTAAGCAATAGAGATTAAAATGAGCGGCGTTACGACCGTTAATTGAACAATATTGGAATTTAGAAAATCCCACCTTAAGAAATTGAGGGTTTTACTTCTCAAAATCCATCATAGGAATTGTATTTACATTTTAAAACATTTTTCTTATTTTTATTTAAAATACTTCCCTTAAAATAACCTCCTTTTCTTATTTTATTTTTGAAATAATACATGTACTATTGTTTTTTTTTTAAAGTTTTTCTATTTTATATTTTTTAGGGTTTTTGTACGCTTATATGAGAATCCCGATAAGCACATTACTCAGCCTTCACAAACGTGATGATTTTCACGCACTTATCGAGATCCTAATAAGTATAGTATTTTACTCTTAATTAGTATTCAATAATTATAAATAAAATTCAGGAAGTGATATAATACAAATACAAATATAAAATTAATTGTTTTCAAAATGGGTATTTAGTTACATTTTTTTATTCTGACTTAAGAAACATGTTAAAAAAAAATATGCCATATAGGACAGAAATTAAATTTAATGAGAAGAAAATTGTTATTCATATATAAATTTAACAAATGAGAAACATAAATCAGTTTTAAACACATACTTTTATATATATTAATAAATAAATAAGTAAAATATTAAGCAAACGACAAACAAATATGTATATATATAAATATGAAACAAATTTTAAAAAAAGAAATATATGTTTTATATACCAGGGTAAAATAAAATAAACATATGATAATAGTAAAAAAGAAAAAAAAAACATATAAAACAAAATTAAGTTCAACTTGACAAATTAATATTAAGGCTAGGTATTAAAGTGCAGTATGCAATCATTTTTTTTGTTATTTTTATGTATATTTTATGAGTATGAAAACAAATGTATATACTTAAATTTTTTTACACACTACGTACTCACCGAGGGATGAAGTTTTTGGATTGTATTGACCAACGAACTTGCAAAGGGGTATTGACCAATCGAAACTCGAATCAACGTGGGTCTTGAACAAACAACGTCTTGCGACTTATGTATTTTCTTGGACATAGGATATTCATGAATGAGAAGGGAGGCGGAAGAAGTACACACTATTTTTTTAGAGGGGTTTTTCGATGGTGAAGAGGTGAGGTCGGTTCTTGGTGATGGTTGTGAAGAAGGTCGTTAGGAGGTGAAATCGTCTCTGATGATGGTGATGGAGGCTAGGAGCTTATGAGATGATTATGAGGTGAGATGGTTGGTGGTGGAGGCTAAGAGATGGTGAGTATTAGGGTTAAATTGCGAGCTCTTTTATAGGAAAATTGGAAGAGCAACATAAGGAAACATCTATTTGATTTGTAAATCATACCATATTTGTGTCAATCAATCAATTTTCCCCGTCAGCAATTAGCACAAATCACTACCAAAATTTATTCTTTCCAAAATTAGCTTCTCTTGTCAAATTTAAATTTTAAAAATATTTAAACTAAAATTATACCAAATGACTTTAATAATTTTATTAAAAATCCACCAAATTTAAATAAGAAAAAATTCTTTTTTTTAAAACCATGAAAAGTTTAGTTAAAAATTAAATTTTAAAATCAAAATTCAATTTATCATTTAAAATCAATTCCAAATTAAACTTATTTTCAAATGAACTTCAAATTTCTTAATGAAATTGAGCCGGACAAAATACGGTATCTACACCATTATTCCATTCAAGTATATAAACCACTTATTTACCATATCAGCAATAGTATTTTAAAGATAGTATATCTTAATATATTAATGATTGATTAGTACTGATTTAACATAATATACCATCAGTGATATACTATAGTGATTGATAATAATTTACCATCACTAATATACGAAGTCAGGAGAGGTCTCGTGGGAAAATTTCAAATTTTCATCGAAAACTGGGGGAAAACAAGTTAGAAGCTTTGACTTTCATCAAATATGAGTTTAAGGATGAGTTTTGATAAAAAAAAATCAAGGGTTTTGTGATGGTTTCCAGGTTTGGTTTAGTTCTTGTCATAACAAATAATCCTCGAGTTTGAGATCTCATCAGAAAACTTTAAATTCTCGTCGAATAACAGGGAAAAACAAGTTGGAAGTTTTGAGTTTCATCAAATATGAGTTTGGGGGATGAATTCTAGTAAAAAATGATGGTTTTTTTTTTATGATTTTTTTTAGCTTGATTTAATTCTTGCAGGAAAACTTTGTAGCGACGGCAACGACGGTGGCGAGGAAATTAGAGAGAGAAATAGGAAAATGTAATTTAGAAAAATGATGATGGAGGAAGGAAGATGATGATAATTTAAAAATTAAAAAGATGAATTAAACCCTCTTTTAAAAGAGAAACAAATGTGTAAATAGTTTTTAAAAATGAAAAATATGTAACCCTTAACATTCTCACATTCGATCCGGATCCACCGTGTTGTCATCCTTAATGTAGCCCTTTTCCAACTTGAGTCCAAGAGAGTGTTAGGGAATGACTCGGTCGTGAAGCTGAAAATTTTCATAAGATCGATAGCAGAATAAATAAACAAAAATAAAAGAAAAGAAATCGACACCAAAATTTATATTGGTTCACCCCAATGATAGGCTATGTCCAGTCCAGTTTGATACCGTTGCAAATTTCACTATGTAAATAGAGATTACAATAGAGAAGTATCAAACATAATCTCAATGATGTGTTATGCACTAAAAACATTCAAGAAAGAAAACCCTTTCTTTTATAATAATTATCTTAATCTCACAAGAAAAACCTCTCAACTCTCACTACCGCTCAACTTTAGGCGTAAGAAAAACTTATGGGTTTTTTTCTCTCTCGTTGAACTCGCTCGTTACTATGTCCTCGACCAATTGAATGAATAATAAAAAAAGTCACCGTCTCAATTAATAATAAACTAAACCTTGTTTCTAGTGCACACTTCTCAATAATATTAGACATTATCTTTATCATTTGCGTTGGCTGAAGACAATCATTTGCAAACTTGGGTGAAGTAAATTTGCAAACATAATAAAATGTGGTCTTTGCTTTTCAAATGGGATTTATAACGTGACTGGGCTTAACCTAAAATTGGGTTTATAAACATAAATTTGATTAAATTGATTGTTTTGGCTTCATCACCTCAACAATCTCTCACTAGAGAGGATAAAACAAGTATCATATCTCTACTGTAGCGATAACGACTCCTTTCTACTAGTTTTAGAGAAGTCCAACTGAAATTGCACACAACTTAAGTTTATCGGTTATCCACCTTGTGTATAACTTTTTCTTAAAGTATTTTTATGGATGAATGAATCTTATATTTTATATGACTTTCCTTTAAGTTATGAAAGTTGGCAATCAAGAAGTATTTTTTTTTGTGTACTAGTTCAAAAAGTATAGTTTCTATAGCTTCCTTTATAAATGTTGTAATACATCTTCATAACAATTAAGTTATATTACTTATTAGAAGTTTATTATAGCAAACTAGATAGTCTGTTAAAACCTCTATAACATATAAATGGGACTGAATTATAAAAGAAATCATGACCTTAATAAAAGACTATTACAAATATACAATAGTGTTTCAATATAGTTATATTCAAAGTTATCATAGCGTCACCAAGACGCTATGCTATATTGTCATAACGCTCAAAGTATGCAATCCATTGATACGTTTATAGCATATGTGATAGCATGTATATAACACTATCAAATGTCTCAGACGTTTAATTACATTGGCAACCATGGCGTTTCTAAAAACGCTATGAAATATCAATCATAGCGTTGTTTCGACGCTATGGAAATCAATATTTATTGTAGTGTGAGTGAAGAGTTACCAAAACCACGAAGCCTTATATGAATCTCACACTTTGATTCTAACTTGGAGACCGAAGGACTGGTTGTCACTTGTCCTTCTCCCACTCAATATATGTAGCTATGGTTTTTACTTTAATATATCAAGGCTACCTCTAAAATCTAAGTTCAATATAACCTATAATAACTCTTATATATTGGTTAGATTGATTTTAATGTGATAGTCAAGTGATTAATCTATATCAATCATAACACATTATGTACTGTCTCAATGAAATGAATTATTAATTAAATATCACTCCCAGATCGCTCCCAGTTAGAGGGGTCTCATGTTAATGGAACATTAAATAACCTCTTATCTAAGACAAAGCTTTCTCGCCAGAGTTCTAATTTAGTTTAATCAATTCAACTTCATTAATTTTTAATTAACTTCTTTAATTAAAAATAATGTCACCTCATATTTTAGGTTTTAGTTTCAAATCCTATTTAAAACTAATCAATCAATCAATTAATTGATTGCTAAACACTTTTAGACAATTTTAATTAATACCTAAAACATACGGCTAACAATTACTAATTAACTACTTTAATTAAAATTCTAGCAAAACAAATATAACAATTATCTTCATACAAGGCATGAGCATAAAATCAATAATCTCTATTAATGATGCATGATCATGGCATTTATAATGGGAGTAATAATTTATGGCATACATTATGTATGAATAATTAATATTTGATATAATTAAATATTAACTATATAACTAATAAATTAGTAATTTTGACCAAATCAATGAAAATTAAATCTAGATCTAATATATAGAAAAAATCTTCATCATGACAATCTCCAGGATCTCCCGAAAACGAAAAATCGGAGGCACCTAGGGCTTTGACCCTCGAGCCGTTTTTAATAAAAAATTATTTTTGTTGCCATAGCGACGGTGCAGCACTGCTGCAACAGCAACAGCTGCTACGGCGGCCCCTCTGTTAGCAGGTCACGGTACCATCACCTACGGTACCGACAAGGATCCAGTCTGCTTTCTTTCCTTGCTCGTTTCGATCGATATCTCTATATTGATAAAACAATTACAAATTTTTCCTATACCCAACTAATGGGATCACAAAATGTCTAGGAAAGAAAAATAAACTCTAGGCCAATAATTCTAAATTCAACCAAAAAGTAAATTATATATTTTAAAATTCCTTTTAAAAATTAATTTTTCCCATCATAGTAAAATTTTAGAAAAATATTATAGAAACAAGACTTCTCTGACATCAGTTATTGGGATTGAAACCTTTAAAACTAGAGATCTACAAGCGGAATTCCCAATGATCTTTTCTTATAGTGTAATATATTTATAAATACAAATGCATAAAGAGAATACTAACCCAGTGTCTGACTTTTCTTCCGTTCTTGGTTACGATCCTGGGACCACCAAAAAGTCCTCCTCACTAAGCATAAAAGAGATTCGGTGTGTGAGGACTATCCTTCTTGGAATAAGAAAGGGGGAAGACTAGGGGTGGCGACAACAAGAGAGGGAAGAGAGGAGAGGAAAAATTTTCTGAGTCTTTTACTCTTGAAATTGTATGTTTAGGTTTCTCCAACCCTTCATAGGAAGAGTAAAGTCCTCAGAAAATCTTTGAAAATATGGATCAAACATTTTTATTTAATTATCTAAATAATTAAATAAAGATATTCAAATTTAATTTGAATTATTTATGATATAATATATTTTTAATTAATCCAATTAATTATATAAGATATTCCTTATCATATTTAAATTAATCTATATTAATTTAAATTAATTTTTCCCATACATAAATATTTAAATTAATCTCATTAATTTAATCCATTGATATCTTATTAAATAAAATGCATAGTGATAACTATTTATCATTGATAATGGCGTGTGGCCCAACCCGAGGAATACACACCAACTACATCTTATCATGAAGCTATTGGGTATTAAATATATATCCTCTTAATTTAATAGATTTATTCTACTAAATAATTAAATAAATAAAACTCATTTTATTTATTTCCATTCCATTTAATTTGAAAATTTTAAATTAAATAATTAAATAACTAAACTCCTCTATTTAATCTCCTTTAAATAAATAATTAAATAGACTCTTCTATTTAATGATTAATTAAATAGACTCTTTTATTTAATTTTTTTCATTAATTATATAATTAAAAAAACTCCTATATTTAATTTCTTTTAGTTAATCTGTAACAACCCAAAATTTCCCATAACATGGAAATTACATAAACAACAGCGGAAGCATAAATCAAATAACATCAATTCATTTTCATTCAAAATCAATGAAAAATTATTATAAACATTGATCGCGATCTTATTTCGAAAAACCAAAACAACACATTTACTTGTTTCAAAGCAAACGAACTAATAAATCCATAGTAAACGGAAACACAATCCGGATAAATAAAAGATAATGAAATAACAACATTGTCTAATCAAATCTCATTCCAAATAAAACTAGAAACATATGAATAAAAAGAATCGCCGATATGCAAATCCATGCCAACTAATCCACTCGACTCGAACATCATCAATTGCCAACTTTCTTTTTTCTTTACCTAAAAAAAAATTGTAGCATCATGAGGCTACGGCCAATGAGTAGAATAATGTTAAAAATAAAATAATGTCATGAGTGGTTTCCTAAGTCATTAAGTCCAAAATCAGCCTCACAGACTTCCAAAATTCATTCAAACTTTTCAAACTGAAACTTAATTCAACATCTCAAATCTCCTCTTTATCCGCAAATAAAGAGAGATTTCACTCGAAAAGGATTTAAACATTATTTTCACAATTTAAACCTTTCAAGATAAATACTACTTAACCCAATACCTCTAATATCCAATTTTTATCCATAAATAAAGGGAGACTATACTTGAGAAGGCTTTTAAACACCCTTGTTCCCCAATTTAAAACCTTTCGAGATATTCTTTTCCATTTGTATATATGGAATGAACTTGCCCCGTTAAGTGTTATTAAAGTTATGCATAACAAAAATAACCCCCCTAACGTTATATTCTTCATTAAGCAAGGGGTTGCTTAATGCGAACCTACCATAACTTTATTCAAAGTAATACTGTAGACACCCATTTTTGTCCGATTTGATTTTAATTTAATTTTAAGTATTAAAAAAAGAGAAAAGAAGAAAAAAAAAGAAGAAGATTTTTTTATTTTATGTTTATTTTAAAATTAGTAAATAGATTTTTAGGATAAATATAATTGCATTTTTTTATTGTTCTAGTGTTTTATTAGCAAGAATAAAAAATAAATGATAAAAATAATAATGTGCCAAATTTGTTTAATTTTATTTGAATTAATTTTGTTTAGAAATAAAAAGATTTGAAAAATAAGTTTTAAATGAGAATCAATTTAAACATGGAAAAGATGAATGAGAAATTATTTTTTATGAGTTGTCAAATAAATTAAAATAAAATATTTGTATGATTTGGGGGTGAATTAAAAATTGATTTTATTTGATTTTATTCTCATTTATTACTTTCCTAATTTTTATTCTCCATTTGGCTATAAAAAGACCCTCTTCAACCCTAAAAGGGAAGATTAACAAGAACCAAAATTCTGATATATTCTCTTCCTCATTCACGGCTATTAAAAAAAAACTTTATTTTTTCCTACTGACTATCTCATAAATCCACACTCCCATTCATTCGTTCTCGTTCGTTTTGATACAATACCTTCGTCATTGAGAATCCCGAATCAAATGAAAAAGAAAAAAAATTCATCGGATCTCTAGCTCATTGGAAAAATCGTTGAAATTGGTGGAACGTGTTCATCGTCGTGATTCGTAATTTATTTTTGGGTAAAAGAAAAAAAGAAAAAAAGAAAAAATTTCTATCTCTCTTTTGATATTCACGGTAATCCTTTAATTTAGCAATGCATCTTTATTTTTATTTTGTTTTGTTTGTTTTGTTTTTAACCAGCAACCATATTTGACTTTAGACTTTTTTTTTTTTTATATTATGTGTTTACATATGTAAATTAAATAGGTTTTAATACTATTATCATCATATAGTTTTATTTATTTATTTTTACATATTTCTATTTCAGATTTGTTGGTGCAGGATTTTTATTTTATTTTATTTTTTAGTTCTGTATATGCATATATATATGTTCAATTGGAAGAGTTTGGTAGAATTATGAATTTAATTTATTTTCATCAAATTTAATATTTAGTTTCCTTTCCCTGCAAAATTTATTTTGAATAGTCATCTTACTGGTTTAAATCATTTTTTTACATTAATGATGTTCACTTTTAAGTTTGTTTTTAATCAATGTAATTATTTTGATATTGTGCTATGTTTCGATTAATTTTTTTTTTATGCTATGATCATGTTTGCCTTCTATGTTTGAGATCTCTAATATAAATCAGAATAATAAAAATAAAGGAAGATTGGAATTAATTAGGATACTAATTTTCCAAAATCATAAAAATTAACAATTTAAATATAATTAGGATACTAATTTTCCAAAACATAAAAATTAACAACTTAAATATAGAAATTGGAATTAATTAAGATACTAATTTTCCAAATCATAAAAAATTAACAATGAAATTTTAAACATTAATTGAAATTTATTAGGGTATAAATCTACCAAATTTCAAAAAAAAAAAAAATCACAAAAGATTAATAATATACGCCTTAAATAAACATTGAAATTTACTAGGATAATAATTGCCCAATTATACCATAAATAAAAGATTTGTCAAATAAAATTTCCTATTCAAAACCTAGGGGCTAAAAGTGAAACTTACCTTAAACCTAATACTGAGTTAAATAATTTTAATAAGAAAGATAAGAATTATAATTAACTAAAATATCATATTTAAAAACTTGAAGAACAAACAAATCATTTTCAAAAACTCCGACGACGGAATATGGGGCGTTGGAATACCATGCTCCTAAATCTTCTTGAGGTAAGGAATTTTTTCTCAGAATACTGAGTTAAAATTCCCGACAATATTTTTTCTAATGGCTTTACGCCACTCATACTTATTTAATCATGCCTTATTACTAAAGTATTGATTAATAAAACATGGGACATTTAAAAATAGCCAAAAAATAAATTTTTGTTTTATAGATAAAGACTTTCATTAATAATACACCAAATAAAATAAAACGAACATAATAGGGTGTTAATACCTTCCCTATGTGTGAATAAACTCCCGAACCCATTTTCAAAAGTTAGTAGACCATCCTTAGTTAAAGAATAGGTGACTAATCACACCCAATTTAGAAAACCAATGATTAGTGGCGACTCTTTTAATTTATTTATTTAATTCCTAAAAAAGAAAATTAAATATTAATCACCACTTCTCTTCCAATTTTTCCAATAAATATTATAATATGAAATAATATTTATTTACTGAAGACTTACCGGGAACACAGGCTGTCACAATCCTTCCACCTAAAAAAGGCTTTTCATCTCCAAAAAGTGCAACTGGTCAGGAAAAAATTGGGATAAACTTCACGCATCTCTTCCTCCCGCTCCCAAGTAGCCTCCTCACGTGTTTGATTCATCCATAAATTTTTAACCAAGTTAAATGATTTTGTTTCTCAGAATCTTCTTCTCTCTATCCAAGATTTCAACCGGTTGTTCTTAAAAAGATAAATCTATCACATGAGATGGGTTAGCAATGTATTTTCGAAGCATGGAGACATGAAATACATTGTGAACCCCTGATAAAGCTGGTGGCAAGGCCAACCTATAAGCCAAGGACCCAATTATCTCCAAAATCTCAAATGGTCCAATGAACCTCGGGATCAATTTCCCTTTCTTCCCAAACCTCATAGCTCCCTTCATTGGAGCTATCTTTAAAAACACATGGTCACCGACAGAGAAATCAAGATCAATCCGTCTCACATTCGCATAGCTCTTCTGCCTACTCTGGGCCGTTTTCATTATTTCCTTAATCAACTCAACTGATTCATTTGTCATTTGTACCAACTCAGGTCCCAAAAGTTTTCTTTCTCCAACCTCATCCTAATGAGCTGAAGATCTACATTTTCTTCCATACAAAGCTTGAAACGGTGCCATCTCAATCGTATCCTGGAAACTGTTGTTATAAGAACACTATACCAAGTATAGCTTCTCATCCAACTGCCTCCAAAATCTAACACAGAGGCTCTAGGCATGTCCTCCAAGATTTGGTTTACCCTCTCAATCTGCCAATCTGTCTGAGGATGGAAAGTTGTACTAAATAACAACTTAGTACCTATGACACTATGCAAACTATTCCAGAACTTGGACACAAATCTAGTGTCTCGATCTAACACAATCTTCAATGGAACTCCATGCAACCTCACAATTTCTTTCAGATATAAATTAGCCCAAGTCTCTACTGAATAAGTCGACTTCCCAGGAAGAAAGTGTGCAGATTTTGTCAATCTATCAACAATAACTCAAATGACATTATATCCCTTATGAGTTCTAGGCAAACCACAAATGAAGTCCATAGCAATTTCCTCCCATTTCCATTATGGTACCACTCAAAGGCTTCAAGTAACCATATGAACTTTTCCTTAAGGCTTTTACTTGTTGGCACACCAAACACCTACTCACATACTCCACAACATCTTTTTTCATACCAGACCACTGATAATGTAATTTGAGGTCATTGTACATTTTGGTACTCCCAGGATGAACATTAAATATCAAGTTATGAGCTTCAACTAACACTTCCTTTCTCAAGGTTTTATCGCTTGGCACGTACAAACGACCCTTATAAACCAAAGCACCATCAAAAGCATATGCAAAATACCCAGGTAATCTTGTTTCAACATCCACAATGTAACCTTTGAGACTCTCATTTGATTTCCGTGCCTCTATAATCCTCTGTCTAAACAATGGTGTCACAGTTAAATTGGCCATATTGACAGTCACTTCAGAAGTAAGTAAATCAATACTAGCTCCATCCATCTCCCACTGAAGTCTAGAATGTCTCGGGATCAAAGCTGCACTATGAACCGACTTTCTACTCAAAGCCTCTGCCACTACATTGGCCTTTCTAGGATAATACTGAATCTCACAGTCATAATCTTTAACCAACTCCAACCACCTATGTTGTCTCATATTCAATTCCTTCTGAGTGAAGAAATACTCGAGACTCTTGTGATATGTGAAAACAAGGATCTTTTCACTATATAGGTAGTGTCTCCAAATTTTCAAGGCATGAATCTCAGCAGCCAATTATAGGTCATGAATGAGATACTTCTTCTTATGCTCTTTTAACTGTCTAGAAGCATAATGCACTATTTTGCCATGTTGCATTAGTACACAACCCAACCTTTTCTTTGAGGCATCACTGTAAATAGTCAAATCTCCTGAATCAACCGGGGTTATCAAAACTGGAGCTGAAATCAATCTATGCTTGAGTTCCTCGAAACTCTTTTCACATTCATCATCCCAAAGATAAGCAACATCTTTGATGGTTAACTTGGTCATAGGTGAGACAATCTTTGCAAAGTCTTGGACAAACCTTCGATAATAACCAGCTAAACCTAGAAAACTACGAATCTCAGCCAGATTAGTAGGTCAGGGCCAACTACTAACTGCTTCCATCTTAGAAGGGTCCACAGATATCCCTTTATCAGACACTACATGTCCCAAAAATGCAACTTTAATAAGCCAAAAATCATACTTACTAAATTTGACAGAAAGTTTCTCATTCGTCAATGTAGTCAACATAATTCTCAGATGCTAACCATGCAACTCTGTAGTCTTCGAATACACTAAGATATCATTTATGAACACTATCACAAACATATCTAGGTACTCTTAAAACACAGTGTGCATCAAGTCCCTAAAAGCAACTGGGGCGTTTGTTAAACCAAAAGACATCACAATAAACTCAAAGTGTCTATATCTAGTTCTGAAAGCAGTCTTAGGTACATCCCCATCTCTAATTCTCAACTGGTGATAACCTGAATGAAGATCAATCCTTGAGAACACAGTAGCTCCCTTAAGCTGATCAAACTGATCTTCTATTCTAGGCAAAATGGTACTTATTCTTGATAGTTTCCTTATTGAACTCTCAGTAATCTATACAAAGCCTCATAGTATCCTTCTTTTTCACAAACAAGACTGAAGCTCCCCAGGGTGAAACAGTAGGGCGTATGAAACCCAAGTCTAACAACTTCTGTAACTGAGATTGTTAACTCTTTCAATTTAGTTGGGGCCATCCTATAAGGTGCTTTTGACAAAGGGGCTGTCCCAGGAATGACATCGATATGGAAATCTAATTGTCTTACTGGAGGTAACCCAGGAAACTCATCAAGAAAGACATCTTTAAATTCTCTCATTACAGGTACTGACTCCATTCTGACATCTTCGACAGTAATATCTACTACATTAGACAAATAGGCCTAACCCTCTTCCTCAACTAACTTCATAGCCTATAACATCGATATGACTACAAGTGCTACCTTTCTATTAGACCCCTTAAATCTGAACTCAGTCCCACATGGACCTTTAAAGTTCACCTATCTCCTATGATAATATATCATAGATTAATTGACTTTCAACCAATCCAACCCCAGAATTACATCAAAATCACTCATAAGAACAATAGTTAAAGTAGCAGGCATACACTTTCCTAATATATATAAACCATCAGTTTCTACTTTCCTATTCATATACAAAGTAAAGCCTACTAGAGTAGAAACAAATAATTCATATTCTAAAGGCAAGGTTGCTAACTCAGCATGCTCAACAAATTCATCAGATATGAAAGAATGACTCGCTCCTAAATAAAATAAAATAAAAATAGCTTGAAAAAAGGGATAAGGTACTTGTCACAACATTTCATGCTGCCTCAACCTTAATCTTTACTGTAGTAAACAATTTTTCCTTCTGTGCATTCTGTTTAGGCTAGTTCTGCTTAACTGCCTTGTTCTACTTTAGCTTACATTCAGAAGAAATGTGCCCTTCCTACTGACACGAATAACACTTGCGAGGTGCATTACAGTAACCCCAGTGTCTCTGTTTGTAGTTCTTACATTTTGGCATCTACCTCTGTTGGTTGCCGCCCTGAAACTGCCTACTCTGATTATTCTAGTTGAACTGCCTGTTCTCCTGAAATTGATTCTGTTAGAACCCAGGTTGTTCTGTTTCTGACTCGAATCAACTTCAACCTTTCTTTTCTGCCCAACTGCTAGCTCAGTAGTATCCTTTATAACTGCCTTACCCTACTCTTAGGATCAAGAGCAATGGTTTTCTTCAAGGCTGACACATAATTAGTTGGCTCTATAGCCTCAAGCTGTCCTCTAAGGTCACCATCTAAGGCCATCATAAACCTCTGCATCCTCAACTAAGGTGTAGCCACCTGATATCAAGAAAATTTCAAAAGTCTATCAAACTCTCTCTCAAACTCCGCTACAGACCTTCCATTTTGCCTCAAGGCTAGAAACTCGACCTCCTTTGTATATCTAACCCTCTGCGAGTAATACTTATCATAAAACAGTTCCCTGAACTTCTCCCAAGTTACATTCTATCCCAAGGTCTAGATAGCTGTTTCCCACCAATAGAATGCATCATTAATATGGCCATAGTTGCCACAATGCACCTTCAGGCGGTCAGGACAATTAACAAATCTCAAGGCTCGCCCGACTCGAGACAACCACTTATCAACATCATCGGGATCAACAGACTTCCCATCAAACTCTCTGGGGGATATTTTCTATACCCTCTCTGAAAATGAGCCTCCTAAGTAGTTCCTTCTATCCTACCTAGAGCTCTCTGCATTTCCTCATACTCAGCCTGAGGAACAAACACACCTTGTGCAGTTGGACGTATGGTGCAACTGGTGGAATAGGTGGCTCTATATCATCAATAGGATCCACAACTTCCTCACTCTTCTCACTCTCCTCATGGACCAAAGTAGGAGTTACATATGAGTTCACCTCATTAGATGACCCAGCATCACTCTGATAGTCAGGATCAACCCCATGGCCGCATCGTATCCCCGACCTCAGCCTCTATTGACGTCTTTATCACGTCCATGCATAGCAAGTGGAGGCATACTGAAAATAGTACAAACATCACATAAAATAAAACAAACATTATATGTAGTTACATCTTATCTTAAAAACTTAAAGTAACTTAGTAACTCTCATTAATGGCAAAAATAAAGAAAATGAAACATGGCATCGATGAGTTCGTGGAGTGACGGATGGTTTGGATTTACGGTTTTCAGAACCATAAGGGCTCTGATACCAACTGTAACAATCCAAAATTTTCCAAAACATGGAAATTACATAAACAACAGTAGAAGCATAAATCAAATATATCAATTCATTTTCATTCAAAATCAATGAAAAATTGATATAAACATTGATCGCAATCTTATTTCAAAAAACTAAAACAACACATTTACTTGTTTCAAAGCAAACGAACAAATAAATCCATAGTAACACAAACCGGATAAATAAAAGATAGTGAAATAAAAACAATGTCTAATCAAATCCCATCCCAAATAAAGCTAGAAACATATGAATTAAAAGAATCGCCGATGTGTAAATCTATGCAAACCAATCCACTCACCTCGAACGTCATCAACAACCAACTTTCTTCTTTCATTTAACAGAAAAAAAAATATTGTAGCATCATGAGGCTACACCGTACCTAATGAGTAGAATAATGTTAAAAAGAAAATAATGTCATGAGAGGTTTCCTAAGTCATAAGTCCATAATCGGCCTCATCGACTTCCAACAATTCACTCGAACTCTTCAAACTGAAACTTAATTCATCATCTCAAATCTTCTATTTATCCGCAAATAAAGAGAAATTTCACTCGAAAATGATTTAAACACTCTTTTCACAATTTAAATATTTCGAGATAAATACTACTTAACCCAATACCTCTAATCTCTTCTTTATCTGTAAATAAAGAAAGAATACGCTCGAGAAGGATTTTAAACACCCTTTTTCACAATTTAAAACCTTTCGAGATATTCTTTTCCATTTGTACATATGGAATGAACTTTCTCCGTTAAGTGTTATTAAAGTTATGCATAACTAAAATAATCTCCCTAAAGACATATTCTTCATTAAGCAAGGCCTTGCTTAATGCGAACCTACCATCATATTACCCAAGGTATATGATAAAGAAAAACATCATTACTCAAGATGTTTTACAAGTCAAGGTTTAATTCTCCACCTAGAAATTCCGTTCTTCCACATAAACGCTCTTTTCTAGACCTAATCTCCATAATGAAAAATTATGGAAATTTATCTCAATAACAACCTTAGAACGATCCAAAATCACCAAAAATCACATTTAGATCACTTCTAACGGTTACCCAAACATTACCCAATACTAGAAGTAAAACTAGCCTAAACTAGTGTAGTTTCACTCCTTTTTCAGGAATTTAAAGATAAATAATTTCCTACTAATAAATCAGCAGCGTAACGACTCTAATTTCACTCCCAAAGTCACTCCTAAACATCCATAATACATCACATAAAATTTGGGGTTCGATTACTAATTTATCTAACCACCTAGGCTAGTGTTTTCAACTTAATGGGCACTAATCAGACAACCGTATTCATCACAATCAGAAATATTTAATCATATTTAAACATCCAAAAACAAGATTAAACATCCAATTAAAACCATATGATTCCACAATTTGAGTTTCACAATCAATGTTATCGACAAAAACATGCATGTTTAGTCCCACTTTTCTACATGCTTTAATCCAAGTTCTCTTAACTTTATAATCAGCTCCAAAAATTCTTATTTCATACATTCAATCATTTATTCAAATGCTCAAAATTAGAGATTAATAACTTTAAAGAAAAAGAAAATAAAACATGAAACTATTTAATTTTTAACAAAGTTTTACTCACCTTTGAAATAGTTTCCAAGAAGTTAATCCTTCTTTTTCCCAAAACTTTAAGAACTTGAAACAACACCTGAGACTACTTAAAAACCATATAAAAATACATATTTTACACATACTAAACAATGCTAAACGACTCGAGGTGAAGCGAAATAAAGTGGGAGCCGTAACAGTCCCTCTTGTGGCTGTAGTGTTGGCAGTGGCAGCCTAGGGGCTTCCCCTGCTGCTGCTACCCGCAACTGCGGCAATAGCTTGGCGGTGTTCCAAGGTTCTGTTTTGTCGATTGGTGAAAGGCAAAGAAGGATTCTTTAAGAACTTGGAGAATTAGGGTTTCAAGGGTTTTGAAAGAAAGTGAGTTTTGGAAGTAAGGGTTAAGAAAACAAGTGAACTTTAATGGGTTTTGAATCAATTAACCTTAAATTTCATAAAAATTTAAGGAAGAAGATCGTTACCTTGAACCCGATTCTTGATGAAAACCCTTCCAATCTCCAACAACTTTCACCGAAAGAAAACCACGATAATCAAAACCTAATTGCACAAAGAATTGAGCAAATCTCGATAAAAAATTTGCCCAATCAAGACACCATAGGTGTCTGCTAGGAGGAGGAGAAAAGGAAAAGAAAACCCTAACTGACTTCTCTGTACACTTCCTTTCACGTGAAAGAGGAGAAAATAAGAATCCCACGTTCACTTCATTTCTTTTATCTACACTCCCCTTTTCCTTTTTTTTTAAATTAATTTCTTTTATTTCCAATAAATGGTAATTTGTTTATTTAATTCCTAAAACAAAAATTAAATATTAATCACCACTTCTCTTCCAATTTTTCCAATAAATATTATGATATGAAATATTATTTATTTACTTAAGACTTATCGGTAACATATGCCGTCACATAATCAAATAGACTACTCTATTTATTTTTGCCTTTAAACTTTAAATTAATTTACTTAAAATCATTTTTTCAAAGAAAATTAATTTTATTAATTATTTTTCTCAATTATATGCGTTAGCTCGGGAACTTAATGGATCTATAGGACTAATCCCCAATGATCTAGAATTACATTGATTAAAACTCATTTAATCAATTAATTATTATTCATTAATTCCTAGATAACTTCGCTAAATATGTAGAGTTTTAGTTGAATAGACATAGTTATGTCACTACAAAAAAACTGTCAAAATGCGACCAGAAATTTGCGACAAAAAAATGGTAGTTTTATGGTGACCACCTGGTCACTTTCTTTGAAGGTTGACTCTAAGTGACCATCTGGTCACTTTTTTTGCGACTAGATTGCGACCAAAAGCAGAAGTAGTCTTAAAAAATGGCGCGAATTTATGGCGCGAAAAAAGCGACTAGATGGTCACCTAAAAAAACGACCCTCTAGTCGCATTTTTGTGACTAAAATAAGCCTTGGTAGCAAAAAATGGCGTGTAATTTTGGAGGGAAGAAATCTACCAAGTGGTCACAATTAAAAGTGACTAACTGGTCGCAATTTTGGTGACCTAAAAGTGAGCAGTGGTAGCTTATAATTGGAGGGAAGAAAGCTACCAAGTGGTCACAATTTAAAGTGACTAAATGGTCGCAATTTTGGTGACCTAAAAGTGAGCAGTGGTAGCTTATAATTGAAGGGAAGAAAGCTACCAAATGGTCACAATTACAAGTGACCAGATGGTCGCAAATTATGTGATTTTATGGGACCAATAATTGATAAAGAATTTGGTGGGATAAAAGCTACCAAGTGGTCACCAAAAAAGTGACCATGTGGTCGTAAATTCTGACTTGATGTGACCCGGGGCAGTGAGGAAAATGGCGGGAAAATTTGGCAGGAAACTCCGACCAGGTGGTAGCAAAAATACTACCATCTGGTCGCAAATTAGCAGAGGAGTTCATTATAAAAACCCCTCCACCCATTGTTTGTTAGCATTGAGAAAAAAGAAAATGAGAGAGTGGATGTATGTTCGGTTGATAGACGGGTATTTGAACGATGAGTTCATCGCAGGGGTTGAACAGTTTGTTGAGTTCTGCATGACAACTGTCTATTATGAAAAGTATGGTGGAAAGCTACGCTGCCCTTGCAGGAAATGCGACAATAGGAGAATCATACCGGTTACAGATGTGAAGGTTCATCTTTACAGTTGGGGATTTGTGCAGAACTATTATCACCGGGTGTATCAGGGGGAAACAAAGGAAATGTTCGACGCCGCATTACGGAATCGAGACAATACGAGGGTAGCGGCTCGAATGTCGGGGTTGATGTCGAAGAACGAAATGATGAACAACATTGTGGTCGATGCGACAAATGATACTTGAGGGTGCGGGGTATGGGGGCAATGAAAATATCCGGTGAAAGTTTGAACGTAGACGAAGATGAAAGAGGCATTGAAGAGGAAATGAATCCTGAGCACATAAGATGCATGAGATGCTAAGGACGGCCAGTAGGACCTTTGTACGACGGGTGTGAGGTAAGTAAACTTGTTACGCTCTGAAACTTTTAAATATAAAGGCGCGATACAACATACCCGGTAGAGGATTTGATTCGATTGCATCGTGGTTTCGGCGATGCGCTCCAGAAGAAAATAATATGCCCCACAGCTTGTATGACACAAAAAAGCTAGTGAAGTGTCTAGGATTACCCGTGGAGAAAATAGATTCGTGTCGAAACGGATGCATGATTTACTGGGATGTGAATGAGGACCTGCATCACTGCAAAATCCGTTTTCTCCCAAGATATAAACAAGGGAAACGCAACTGATTCATACGCCCGCGTGTTTTATTTACGTGACCCACGCCTGCGCAACGGTTGTATGCATCGGATGTGACAGCTTCGCAACGGGATGGCATCACGAGCATTCACATGATGACTGAGTTATGCGACATCCCTCGATGCGTGGCATGGCAAGATTTAAATAATTGTCATCCTGATTTTGCACAAGATCCGGAAACATCGATTGGGCTTATGCCGGATGGCTTTAACCCGTTCAGGGCATCCAGGGCACAATATTCGGTTTGGCCACCATGGTAACCTCGTATAACTTGCCTCCGTCGATGTGCATGAGTGAACCAGGTGATTTTTCTAACGATGGATCGTGCACTGGGTCGAAAAGTCCAAAACAGAAACTCGATGTGTATTTGCAACCACTTATTGAAGATATGAAAAGGTTGTGGACTGATGGTGTTATGACGTACGATATTTCGAAGAAACAAAATTTCTTGATGCCCGCCGCGTTAATCTGGACGATCAGTAACTTCCCCGCGTATTCAATGTTGTCAGGTATGTTGACATTTAAATTGCTTTAATCATATATATTTTTTAGTATTTAGTTTAGTTTTCGTTATTGTTTTGCGTAGTCAGTAGTTAATTGTGTGGACCTCGATCTCATCCTCTTAAAGGATGGAGTACGGCAGGGAAATACGCATGTCCACATTGCATGCTAGACACAGATGCATTTTATCTCAGAAACGGTCGGAAAACTTGTTGGTTTGATTGTCACCGTCGATTTTTGCCGTTAAATCATACGTTCCGTTCAAAGAGTAGTGACTAGAAGAAGGGTCAACGAGTAAGAAAAGAAACTCCCCCGACAATGTATAGTGGAAGGCAGATTCTACACGGTATAGATACTTTAGGGATGAAGAAGGTAATAGTGGCAGGTGCAGATAGTGCAAACAATACGGCCGGAAAACCACGGGTTGGAAGAAACGGAGTATTTTTTGGGATCTACCGTATTGGGAAAATCTACTGATTAGACACAATCTGGATGTCATGCATATCGAGAAGAATTTATTCCACAACATTTTCAATACGATATTGAACGTTCCGGGAAAAACAAAGGACAATCTGAAGGCACGTTAAGATATACGGGAGATATGTAACCGTCCTGAGTTGGAGCCTGACGACAATGATAATTACGCTAAAGCAAAGTACATGTTGACGACGGAGGAAAAGAAAACATTATTTGAATGGATCAAATCTATCAAATTCCCGGACGGATACGTTTGAATTTGAGTCGGTGTATAGGACAGGAAAAACATATCATGTTCGGGATGAAAAGCCACGATCATCACGTATTCATGCAACGATTGATGCCTGTCGCGTTCAGTCGTTCCTAGAGAACGGACATTGGGAGCCGCTTGCACGCTTGAGTGTTTTTTTCAGGGGACTTGACATGTACAGAGTGAATGAAGCTAATGTGGCTTCATTGAGTGCAGAGATCGCTGTTATTATTTGTAAGCTGGAGCGAATGTTCCCACCTAGATTTTTTGACTCCATGGAGCATCTGCCCGTGCATCTTCCATATGAGGCATTCTTGGGTGGTCCGGTACATTACCGCTGGATGTACCCATTTGAAAGGTAATCACATTTAACTTGTAAATGTACACATATAAAGTACAGTGAGAAAATGTAATTGTTTTCTACATTGTACCCACAGGTACTTACGTCGGTTGAAAAAGATGGTAGAAAATAAAGCAAGAGTAGAAGGATCTATCTGTAGTGCGTACCTTACGCAAGAGACCACCACATTTTATTCGTACTACTTTGATCAACACATTGCAGAGCAGATTCGACCAGCTAAACGAAACATTGTCGAAAATTTACTTGAAGGTGTTGACGTAAACGACTTGCCGATTTTTACAGAACCTGGAATGACAGTTGGAAGATTAGTGCGTAGGCTGTTGACCGATTCCGAGTATCACGTAATGTAGACGTACGTGTTATGCAACTGCGCAGAAATCAAGCCTTACATAGAGTGAGTTCGTAACTTCACATTATTAATTCATCGCCTAAAAACTATTACAAACTATTTCAAATATCTCCTAACTATTTATGTAACATGCAGATTATTTCTAAACGTATACGTTCGAATGACACAAGTTGGTATTACAGCTGCTGAGGAGGGGTCCATAATCGACAAAGAGTTTCGTTCATGGTTCAGTGCATACGTGAGTTAATTATTGTAAATTGAAGAAAAAAAAAACGATATCAATTTGTTCTTAGAGCTTCTAACTTAACTGTATGTGATCAATGACAGGTTGACTCCCCTACAATACCGGTAGATGATCCTCGCATTATTTCTTTGGCAAAGGGACCTGCACGGATTGCAAGGTCGTATATTGGATACGTTGGTAACGGTTACAGATTTCAAACGAAGGCGCACTCAGTTTACCGGGCAACAAACAACAGTGGTGTTTGCATAAAAGGTCAGGTGTTCGGCACAAACGAAGACGATTACTTCGGAGTAATCGATGAGATTCTTGAGATTCAATACGCAAGTCCGACGCTGAAACGCATTGTTTTGTTCAACTGCACTTGGTTCGAGACAACCAGAAGAGGCGGAGTCCGTAAGATTGATCATTTACAAATCGTGGAGGTAAACAAGTCTAAGCATATGCGCACCACTGATAGGTTTGTCCTGGCTTCACAGGAGTTGCAAGTTTATTATCTAAACTATCCGATTAATAGACGAGATCTGACAGATTGGTTAGTTGTTTGTAAAGTTAAACCACGCCAGGTAGAGGAAAACATATCCGAGCAAGACGAACATGCAGAGGAAGCTGGTGCTTTTCAAGAAGATGAGATAAGAGGTCGTGTAATCGACGATGGTCAGAATGGAAGTACTGTTCATCCTTTGAACGATGGAACGATAACATTGCATGATTATGATACAAATGCTTCCACTTCTCGCGCACGTGACATAGATGCTGAATTTATTCGAGACGATGAATCCGAAGAAGAAGAAAAAGAAGAAGAAGAAGAAGCGAAGACCGAAGACACTGAGGATGATGAAGAAGATATTTTGTAACTTTATGATTCACTGTATGTTTTATTGAAACTATTTCTTTAATGAAAGTAAAAAAAAAATATATATTAAGATTTGCGACCAGATGGTAGTAATTTAGAAGTGAAGGTCGCATTTGTGTAAATAGAATTAAGTTTTTTCAAAAAATATAAGTTAAATTACGACCATTTGGTCACAAAAATGAAGGGATATTATAAAATGTTCATTATTTTTTTGGCGGTGAATTTAAATTTTCATGAAATTTATGGTGGTGAATTTAACATTTACGACCACAAGGTCGCAATTTTTGATGGGACGCGTGAAATGACAGCTGTTGTGGATAATAGCAAATTAGCGACCATATGGTCACTTTTGGAATAAATGCGACCTTCTGGTCGCAAATATGTGGAAAATGGCGACCAGATGGTCGTAATGTCCCCAGCACGCGCGACCTTTCGTTTCTAGTCATGATTACATATTTGCGACCAGTTGGTCGCAAAATCTGATTTAAATTCCCATCTGTTTTTCTTTCCCCCGTTTCTTCTTTTCTCCCTTTCTCTTTTTTTCTTTCTTTTCTCTCTTTTCTCTCTTTCCCCTCTCCCGTTCCCCGTTACTTTTTCCCTTTCCCGTTCCCGTTCTTAGTCTAAACCTAAAACCCTCAACCCCCAATCCCGGTTTCTATTACGAGGTTAGTTTTCGTATAAAATTGAAGTTTAGTTAAAGAATTTAGTTTACTTAGTTTTAGTTTTTAGTTTTCAATTAATTAGTTTAGTTTTGTTAATTTAATTAGTTTTAGTTTAATGAATCTAAATTTGTGTAATCAATTACTTAGTTTACTTTAGTTTAATTCATAGCATTTTAGTTTACATTAACTAATTAATTAGTTTAGTTTAATTTTGTTACTTTAAGTAATTTTAGTTTAATTAATCTAATAGTTTAATTAATCTAACTTAGTGTACTTTAATTCAATTTAATTAGTAATTAATTTAATTTCTTAATCTAATTTAGTTTAATTACTTATTTAGTTTATTTAAGATAGTTTACTTTAATTTAATAAAATTAAACTAAAATTAAACTAAATTAATTTATAATTACACTAGTTTAAATTTTAATTTTAGTTTAATTAATGTAATTTAGTTTACTTTAATTTAATCAATTAATTTAAGTAGGGTAATTAATTAAAATAGTTTAACTTCAATTATACTTAAGTAGTTTAAATTAATTAATTACACTAATTTAATTAATTAGTTTAGTTTAATTTTGTTACTTTAAGTAATTTTAGTTTAATTAATCTAATAGTTTAATTAATCTAACTTAGTTTACTTTAATTCAATTTAATTAGTAATTAATTTAATTACTTAATCTAATTTAGTTTAATTACTTATTTAGTTTATTTAAGCTAGTTTACTTTAATTTAATAAAATTAAACTAAAATTAAACTAAATTAATTTATAATTACACTAGTTTAAATTTTAATTTTAGTTTAATTAATGTAATTTAGTTTACTTTAATTTAATCAATTAATTTAAGTAGGGTAATTAATTGAAATAGTTTAACTTCAATTATACTTAAGTAGTTTAAATTAATTAATTACACTAATTTAATTAATTAATTTTAGTTTAATTATTAAATAAAAATTGTTTAATTACTTAATTTTAGTTAAATTTGATTAAAGTAAAGTACAATTAGATTAATTAATTAGAATAATTTTGTTTAAGTATTAAACTTTACTGAAAATTATTTAATTTATTTAATTAAGATTATTTAATTAATTTATTTTAATTAGTCTAATTTTACTTTAATTAATTAAACTAATTAAACTTAATTAATTAGTATAATTTAGTTACTTAATTTAATTTGCTTTTTTTTTTTGTTTTATTTTAATTTAGGATTATGACGGTCGGACGACATCCTCCCCAGTCAGACGAGTGATTAGTGTGTGAAAATACACTTAAATTGTGCTTAATTGTAAAATAAATTAATTTTTAATTTAATATTTTCATGGATTTAATTGAATATTTTGATATATGAGAATATTAGGTTTTAATTTGATTTATTAATTTTTGTCGGTGTTTTGGTGGAAGTTGGAATTAAAATGGAGAAGAAAATACAAAGAAAATGCAAGTAAAATGGTTTAATTCAGAAATTCCAGAGCTCGACACGTGGCAAGCAATGATTCGTTCTCAAAATGAGCTCACCGTACACCTGGGCCGCACCGGATCGATCTCAGCTGTCTCCCAGTCTACGAGTGACACGTGGCGAGGAGAAAGAAATTAAAAAAAAAAGAAACAGAACAGCGCGTCAGCGGAGCAGCGCCCCAGCCAACCAGCGCAAGCCACGTGGCGCCCTCTCCCTCAGCGTCAGCCCCTACGCGTGTCAGCCCGCCAGCCGCCAGCCAATACGGAGCCGCCACGTGTCTCAGCTGTCCCTGCTTTTTGAATTTTCTGATCCGTGGGTCCCATCTGATTATTACATCAGTTTTCCATTTCCCATAACCTCCCACTCTCTCTCCCATTTATTCCTATTTGCAATTAACTCCTATTTATTTTCCCTTTTAATTTTCAGTTTTTTTTATTTAATTTTGGAGTTACATTTTGGCCCTCAAACTCCTATAAATAGGACCCTAGCCCATTCCGAATTTCACACCTCTTTTCTTCCAATTTTTCTTTGCAATTTAGTTTTTCTCTCTATTTTTCTCTCTAATTTTTGTTAGCATTTTCATACTTTCTTTTTAGAATTTGTGAAAATGTTTAACAAATTAGGCTAAATTTTATTTGGTAAAGTGTAGGAAGAATTTTATGTAATGCAATTTTATTTATAATTTTGATTCAACATTGTTCTAGTATTTTATAATTTTAAGTAATTTCAATTTCTCCATCTTTTTCTTAATTTCTTTGTTAATATTATTGTAGTGTTTAATTTCATATAAATTTAGTCATGCTCTTTTTATGTGGGATTTTAACAATATAATTTTATTGATATTGTCTTTATTTTATAAAAATCTTTTACTACATTATGACTTGTTATATTGTCGATTTTGGATTTTTATAAAATAAATAACATGTTCTTAATTTGAGAAATTGATTTATTTAAATACATTTGAAAATAATTTTTGTTCTTTATTTCTAAATTTTCCGATTGATTATTTGGGATGTGAAATTTTCAATTGAGTTATATGAATCAAAATTATATTTAATTTTGTAAAACATAAAAGGATTCCTACACTTAACCAATTCCATTATTAATCTTTCTTTAAAATCAATTTTTATCATTTATTTACACAATTTCCAAAACTCGAATTTTCAACCCATCTCTCTTTTTCTAAATTCCTTCCATTTAAATTTTAATTTGTTCATCATCTCTCTGTGGAATCGACCGCCCATCTAAACTACAATCGACCGCTTAGCGTTTGCATATTTTGGGCGTAATCAAATTTTGGCGCCGTTGCCGGGGAGGTGCTTTGTTCCAAGTAAGATTTAAATTGTGGAATTTTAGCGATCGAGGTTGGTATCTCTAACTTTTCTAACTTTTAATCTAATTTTTTTTTATCTTTGTTAATTTTAGGATAATTAATTTCGTTAATTTAAAAATTAATTTGTTAGAAAGCATCTCTAGGTAATTGTTAAGAAAGCATCAATTTAGATTGTTAACTTAGTAATTCATTCTTTAATTTTAATTTTGTTAGAAATTTGTATGCTTAGTTTAGCTTTTAATTTAATTTGCATTTTTAAAATTTTAGCTTTTTGATAAATTTTTAGGTTGTTAGTTTTCTTTGTTAAATTTTGCATCTTTAAAATTTTCTAAATTATTACTTTTTAAGTTAATTAGAATTGCATATTTAAAATAAAATTAATCAAGCATCTTTCTAAATAGTTAATTAGTCATTAATTTGCATCTTTCAAATTTAATTTTGTAACTCTTTTTAAATTTTAGTTGTAGTTTTAAATTTGCTAGATTTATATTTATAAGATTAATTGCTAGTTTTAATTCTACATTAATTGCCTCTTTATTTTAATTAGTTTCTTTGTTTATTATTTCTTATTTTTCTTTTCTCTTTAATTGTTTAGATTATTTTTTTTAAGACTAGTTAGTAGGATTTTTTTTTTCCCTTCTAGTTAGTAGGTTTTGCCTCTAAGGTAGATTTAATTCTTTTTAATTAAAAAAAATCATAAAAATTAAAAAAACCATAAAAATTAAAAAATTAAAAAAAAAAATTTTCTCAAAGGTGAATGAATCGTTCGTTTAGAGACGAATTAGGAAGATTTGCAAAAAGGCCTAAATCACCAAGCGATAATTCTTCTGATTCCTTTAGTTCTTCCTCATTTTTATCATCCAATTCTTCTTTGGGAGACAACCCTTTTAGGATGGAAAATAACGAAGAAGTTCAATTAAAGTCTCTTCATGACTACCTTCATCCCACCCGAACTACCACTCCATCATGCATAATTCTAAATCCTAATGCACCAAATGTTGCTTTTAAGACGAGTATGGTCCAACTCTTGCCAAATTTTCATGGTTTAGAGAATGAAGATCCATATGTGCATATTAGGGACTTTGAAGAAGTGGTAGCCACTTTCAACAACCAACCAAATGCCTTAGATCATGTTAAACTTAAGTTTTTCCCATTCTCTTTGAAGAGTAAAGCTAAGAGCAGGTTGCATTCGTTAAGACCAAGGTCAATTGGAACATGGGAGGAGATGACCACTGCCTTTTTCAATAAATATTTCCCTCACCATAAGACCAATAGTCTTAAAAGACAAATCTCAATGTTTTCCCAAAAAGACAATGAAACGTTGTACCAGGTCTGGGAACGTTTTAAAGATTTGTTAACCCTATGTCCCCACCATGGCTATGAAAGTTGGAGAATCATCAGCTATTTCTATGATGGATTAACTGTCCGAGAGCGCAAATTCATTGAAATGATGTGCAATGGAGATTTCTTGCAAAAAGATCCTGATGAAGCTTTTGAATTTCTCAATAAGCTTGCTGAAAAAGCCCATACATGGACTGGCCCAAGTGCATCTGAAAGCACTAATAGATCCAAACCCGCTGGAATCTATCAACTTAGAGAAGAGGATAATCTTAAAGCCCAAGTTGAGTCTTTGACTAAGCAATTAGAATCCCTCAAATCTAAAGAATCTAGAGATATCCATATAGCTGCTAGGCTAGATTCTAGAGAGCCATGCTTTGTCTGTGGAGAAATAGAACATCTAGCCAAGGACTGTCCTACCTATGGTGAAATTAGAGAAGTTTATGAAGAGCAATGCAATGCTTTAGGAGCTTATAATAAACCTTTCTCTAACACTTATAATCCTGGCTGGAGAAACCACCCTAATTTCGGTTGGAGAGATCCCAATCAAGCCCAAACTTCCTGGTGGGCAATGGAGAAATGATCAAGCCCAACAAACTCAAGCCCAAAGGCCCTTTTCGCCCCTCAATATAATCAACCGCCAAGGAATTCTCTCGAGAATACCTTGCATTCTTTTTATAGAGGCCCAGGCTAAGACCAATCAAAAGTTTGAATCCCTTTTCACTCAAATGATGGAAGAGAGCAAAGACATAAAAAGCCAATTCTCTAAATTGACTAATTCTTTGTCTATTAATGAAAGAGGAAAATTTCCTTCCCAAGCTCAATCCAATCCAAAAGGGATCAATATGGCTCAAACCGCTAATCCAAATACTTTCAATCTTGAGGAGGCCAATGCCATCACCACTCGAAGTGGAAAAGAATTCATAAATCCTTCATCCAATAATACCCCTTCGAATAATCCTGTTATGAATCCTGTTGGAGATAATTGCTGTCCAACTAATGTTCCTGTACCTCTTCCTTTTCCCCAAGCTTTACGCCCTCCTGGGAAATTTTTAGAAAAGCAAGCGGAACTCCTTGAGCATCCGACTCAAGTGAAAATCAATCTTCCCCTACTTCATGTGATCAAGCAAGTGCTTGGCTTATGCCAAGGTCATCAAAGACCTCTGCACTATTAAAAGGAAGCATCATGTTAAGAAAACCGCCTTCTTGATCGAGCAAATCGGTCGCGATCATTGATCAAAAGACACCTCCAAGTATAAAGATCCTGGTTGTCCTACCATCTCTTGTCAAATAGGAAACCATTCTTTCGGTCAAGCTTTGCTCGATCTTGGAGCAAGCGTCAATCTCATGCCTTATTCTATCTATTCGAACTTGGTTTAGGCGAGATTAAGCCCACCTCGTGGTGTTGCAAATGGCCGATAGATCAATTAAGAAACCTCGGGGTATAATTGAGGATGTGTTAGTTCAAGTTGAAAAATTCTATTACCCCGTTGATTTTATTATTCTTGATACTCATTCCGTGGTTAATATGGAGTCCAAAGTTCCTATCATCCTAGGTAGACCTTTCCTTGCTACTGCAAATGCTTTGATCAATTGTAGGAATGGTCTAATGAAAATTTCATTTGGAAATATGACTCTAGAAATCAATATCTTTAACATTGGTAAACAACCACGTGACGATGATGAATGTCACCAAACCTTCTTGATAGACACACTTGTTTCAGAGGAGATTACTTTTGATGATTTTGATAATCTTCTCTCTGAACGAGCCTGAGGACGAGACTCCTCGGCCCCCTACTACTGATGAGTTGACTACTGATGAGTTGGCCATACTCCTCGCACAGTACGAGACGGGAGATGATCTCACTCTCGATCATTCAGACCCCTCACCGGTTCAGGATTCGACACTTGCGACACCACGGTTGGCGCAGGACTCCCAGGCCACGATTTCAGGGACTGACACCCAGTCAGATGCACCAGCTGGCCCATCCACTTCTTCCTCGCAGCCTCCTCAGGCCACATCCTCTACCCTTCGAATTGAGGGGGATACGTAAGTTTTGTTTATAGTTCTAATTAATTATTTTTTAAATCATTTTACTAATTGTAAATAAATAGATAAATATAAATAGTTTTGTTTAATCTAATACCACAATATGTTTAATGTTTTTTTTGCAGATTGGAGCCGCATACAACCGTATCAAAACGGTTTCGCGAGGTCCTCCAGAGCATGCCTCTACCCGTGAGCCACGTGAGAAGATTCCGACGACGGAGAAACGTCGGATGTACGACAATTGGAAGGTAATTAATATCAATTGTTTTTATAATTACTTAATTTTTAAATTTTTCATAATAAATTGATTACTTTAACTAATTTTTATTTGAATTTTTTCAGGGCAAGTTTTCTTCTATCGATTCCGATATCACGGACGGTAGATTGTTCCCCCTGTGGGACAATCACGTCCAGGATCGATTCAAGGACCTCATGTACCGGGCGCGCAAAAAACAAGCAGACAAACGACCCATGTGGATGAGCGAGGAGGAGCACGCACGGCTGCTCGCCAGTTTGAACACTCCTCAAGGCAAGGCAGTGTCAAGCAGGAATAAGGCAAACCGTGCGAAGAATCCCAGGAAACACACAGCCGGGGCCCGGACCCACATCGAACACCATCGTCGATTGGTATGTTTTTTGTTTCTTCTTTTACGTACTTTTTTGTTATTATCTTTTCTTGATTAATTAATTATTAATTATTAATATACTTTTTTCCTTCTCAGTCTCTCTACTATTTTTAGGAAGAGAAGCACGGTCGCCCTATCCCACCTGATGAGCCGCATCTCATTCTCGCACACAAAAAAGGACCGGACGATCGTCGACGATAGGGCGAGAGAAGTTCAGGTATTTAATTAGTTTTTCAATTATTTAATTTTTTTTACTATTATTTCTAACTTCTATATTAAATATTTTATATTTTGAATTTTAAAAATTTAGGAGCATTTCACGGAGCCATTGAGTCAGCGGTTACCCACACCTGACTCGCAACCAACTCTAGAAGACCGTAGGGAGGCATTCTTGGAGGCTGTTGAAGGGGTTAGGCCTGATGGATCAGTTCCAGGCCTCGGCTCGTATGGTAGACGACTGTACGCTGATGTGCCTCGACCTCAGCGCGGCGGAGCGAGCACTAGTTCCGGCCCTACTTCGACGGAGCAGCGGTTGCAAGAGGAGGTTCAGCAGCTTCAGACTGCTATGGCGGATATGCACGCTTCGATTCAGGCGGATGTTCAGGCCCAGGTTGCGGCCCAGGTCGCAGCTGTATTGGCAGCGTTTTTCGGGCCCCGAGATCCCGGGTCTTCATCATCGGCGCCACCTCCACCCCCTCTCCTCCGTAGTAGTTTACATTTCTTTTATTCTGTACAGTACATTATTTTGGAAATTTATTTATATATAGTTTTATTTTAATTTCATTTCTTTATTTTTTAATTAATAAAATAAATAAATAAATAAATAAATAAATAAATTTAAATGAAATAAAATTAAAATACTATTTACAAATGAAATAATTTAATTCAAATAAATAATTAAATAATTAAAAAAATATAATATAAAACGACCAAGAGGTCGCATTTCATTATACATATTACGACCACTTGGTCGCAATTTGGTATAAATAAAACGACCTCTTGGTCGCAAATAACTTGACTGAAAAGTGACCATTTGGTCACTTTATTGTGGGACCACCTGGTCACTTATCTTCAACTTAAATTACGACCATATGGTCGCTTTTTAAGTGACCACTTGGTCGCATTTTAAAATGTTGACTTTATTGCGACCAAAACTGTTCTGGTCGTAATTTTGTGACTAAACGGTCGCACAAAAGTCAGGAACGACCAGCTTTTTTGCCACCACCATGTTGGTCGCATTCTAACAGAAAAATGACCGTCTGGTCGCAAATTTCTGGTCGCAAATTGACTTTTTTTTGTAGTGTGTCCATTGACTATAATCATTAACTACACTTTGACCCTTCACAAGTATTTCGTATCCATGGCTAGGTAATTTACCGATTTAACCTCTATGATACATCTTGTTCCTTAAGCCCAACTGATTTTTTAATGAACAACCTTACATAATCTCTATTATGCGTCTTTGCTTGGTTCCTTAATCAAGGCCGCATTGCTCAAGACCTAAATTAGTACATAAGAGAACTACTCATCTATTTTTCTTATTTAGGAAAAAAGTAAATTCCAATCTCGTGTAACAACGTTCCCATCTATAAGCAAGAAAAAATTGAGCGAACTATATTACGTCACTCTCACCTATGCAAATCAAAGGTTTGTCTCTTGGAAATAGGAATTCGTAATTCACTAGGTATTAAGATCAATTGTACATGATCAACCGATTGATATACAAAGTGTCTTTTTGAATGGTTTTACCAGAAGACAGTAAATATATTTTAGCCCAGTCTACTACAATCTCTATATGAGTGATCTAGATGAGATCACTTATACCAATTTACAAGTGGGTCGTGTTAGTGGTGTTACTAGAAATAAGGCACCCAACATTTATTCATAATACAACAGATCTTTTGAGTTACAACTTAAGTGAATCTTCTTGCATCCAATGCTCATCTTAAGCTATCATAATTAACTCTGGATCTTATGATGGATTACATTTATTATATAACAATAAATGAAAATATAAATATTACTAATTAAATAATTCTTTATTTATTTATAGTTTAAATGGATTACATAAGATTTAGGGTAGAAACCCTAACATGTATGTCCTGGTGAAACTGTTTAGTGTTAGTAGCAAAGGATTGAATGATTTCGTCTATAGACAAACCTGATTTGATAGTGTATTATTGATATTCAGGAGCTCTTGACGCATAATTCAGTATTCTCTCAATTACTCTCTATAGTGAGATTACTTTACAATATCATCTACCTAACTCAAGATTTTTTTTTAATATTTTCGATAAATATTTGTAGAATATATTTGAAAAGTGCCAATTCTTTTTAATCTGTACATGTTGTTTCTTGATGGAAAACACGCACAAACACACATTAATAAAGCTAATAGAAAACAAAATGAATTACAATCACCATAGAAAAATGGAGATAACCGAATTGATCTTCACATGAAGGTACCCAAAAATAGAGCTGATTAATTAACTGGCTATGGATGAGCTGTCAAGTTTTACATATGTTATTAAAAAGACCTTTTAAATCACACAAATTCTAATAATGTCAATTACATATTCTACTGTGATACCAATTATTCACAAAGTTCCAAAACTTTTTGGTCAGCAATAAAATTTCTAGTTTCCAATTCAAAATTTACTGGATTACCTATGATTAAAATTGTTAAAAATGAAAATGAAAACTCGTTTTATTTTAACTGAAAAAAAAATCATTGCTCTTTTGATCTTCAATCTTATTTTCTTGTTTCTTTAATCCTTGTTAATAATATTAATACCTATTTAGATTTTTCAAAGATAGTTTTGAATGCATTTGTCAAACATTATAAATAATTCTTTTTTATAAAAAAGAAATTAAAAATTAAATAAAATACAAAAAATACTCCAATAATACAAGGCCATTTAGTAACGTGTCAAAAGGTGGTCAGCCGTCAAGTCATAATCAACTAATGGTGGACTATTTTACTCGAAATAGATAATTAAATGTTAGTGGAGTTTTTCTCTAAATTCTTAGTTTTCTTTTCCAACATCATAGCTCTTCTTACTAGTTTTTTAAAGGTTCTAATTATTGGTGTACGTTTCTATTTTGAATTGTGGAGAGGAAAACAAAAGTAAAACGCCTTCGAAGTGATTCAAAAAAAGCTCACAACTTTTTATTTAAAAAACTAATTTTAAAATAATAAAAATTTTATGGAGAGGAAAAAAAGTCAAGGCCTTCGAAGTGATTCAAAAAAAGTTCACAACTTTTTATTTAAAAAACTAATTTTAAAACAATAATTTTTTTAAATAACTTTATCGCTATTTATAAATATATGATTTAAAGGAAACAATTTTTAACACATTTTGACTAATCCATCTTATCAAGTTACTTGACATTGACTTTAAATTTAGAACAAATGTTTATGTTTGCTTTCTCAAATAAAACTCAGACCTGCACACATTTTCGAAAAGATAATCATGATGTTAATTGTTCGGCTTCTAAGAGCTCAAATTTTTATTCCTTCTATTTTGTGAGAATTTCTATCAATATACTATGTTTTAAACGTTGATATGCTCTTTTCTCTTTCAATGAAGAAATGTACAGTCGCGAATAAAATAATTGTGTTATATACGTGGTGTGAATTTATCAATTAGTACATTGAACTAGGTATTGCAAATCTCTTAAAAATATTTAAAAATATCAAAGACCAATCAACTATTTATTTTAGTTCATTATTTTATTTATTTTTCTCTCTTTATTAAAAAAATTATTAAAAGGACCATCTCCACCTCTTCATAAATTGAGATCAACTAGAGAAGAGGGCAATCTTCCACTCCTATGGAAGGAAGATATTGTTGAATAAGTTGAGATTCTTCTTACCCCATTAAGGGAGGAGGGGGAGATGATAATGGTGAGGTCAAATAAGCAATTATACAATTAGGGGAGGGAGGAAGAGGGAAAATTGATGAAAAAAGTTGAATAATTTCAATCAATAGTAAAATATATATAGTAATTAGGACTCTTATGTAGATGGTCAGCATTGCCATGCCACTATAAGAAAGTTATTTAAAAAAAAATGAAAATTATAAGAAATATATGTAATTAAGTTTTTCACTATGACGATGAACTTTTGGTAGATTTAAATCATTAAAATTTTGCTTCCTTGCAACTTTCCAATTTTAGTTTTGGAAATTTCATTCGGTAGTAGCATTTTCTTCGATATTTATAAATCTAGCAGTTTTAAAAGTATTTGTAAATATAATAGTTTTTATAAAAAAACCCTCATTCAAGTGAATCAGAGAAAATCAACTTAGAGGTAATCAGTGTGATAACTTATCAGGTAATCATTGATTACATACACGAAATATCATTTGATATAGTCAATCAGTAATATCAGTGATTACCTCTACGCGGAATCAATGATTGCCTCTGTGCGGAATTAGGGATTACCTCTGCGTGGAATCAGTGATTATTTATGCGGAAATCAGTGATTACTTACACAAACTAGTGGTAATTTTTCCCAAAAATAACTTGTAATATTTAAACATAAGGTCTTATTTTATTTTTTGGCAAAAACATAAGGTAGATACATTGTAATTGTAATTGTAATTGTTTTATTTATTTATTTTATACATTGTTATTGTTAAGATGGTATATTATGGAATTATCTCTCCTCTTGATATAGATTTGATTTCTTTAAGTACCCGTTTGTGATAGGTTTTGAAAATGTTTAAAAATATTTTTTAATGGTGATAAAAAACACTTTCTTTATTTAATAACACTTTTAAATACTTTCGGTTATCCAAATGGGTACTAAGTATGATGATGCGAATGGTTGAATTGAGAAAGTGTTAATAATGTGTTATATTTCAAAGTTGAGATTGCATAGGTTTTGAATTTTTGTTTGCTTTTTTGCTTTTTTAAATGTCAATGGGTTTATGGTGAGGTCACTCGCATGCCCATAAGAACCCACCATGTTTGAGCAAAAACAATTTCTTCTCCACCTCCTCCCTTTCTCTCTCTTTCTTTTGTTTCTTCCTCTTGGTTTTTTCTTTTCAAAAAAACAAATTATTATCTCACCATTCACATTTTACTTTAGCTAACATGCATTTTGAATCCTACCAAATTTCCTAGCTACCACCAAAATAAACATTTTACATAGGTCTGTTTGATATAAAAAAAGACACTCGATATTTAATTAGTCTAAATATATGATTGAGTAAATGCACTAAAAATTTGGTAATAACTTTTTGACTTAGTAAAATTTGGTCATTGTAATTTTGTTTGTTTCTTTTTGTCTCTAGATCTTTTCTATCAAGATTTAATCCTTAAAATTTTTTAAAACACAACAATTAAGTCCGTGATGTTAAAAATATGTCGTGTTCTTTTTATTTTTTTCTTTTGTTTTAAAAAGTAGGGGACGATTTGTCTATTTATGTAAAGTACTCATCTAAAATTGTAGGAGGTCCATAATCTAAAACAATAGAATAGGCCACATGTAAGAAGAACAAAGGTCTAAATCACACTATATAGACCACAAGTAAAAAAAAATCGTCAAATCAAAATATAGACCACTACAAAATGTCAACCATCTTGAAAAAAAGTATTTGTCAAAATCTCACACGAGTATTCTTGAACTCAAATATGAACTGTAGGTCAATCAAGAAGAAATTTGATGAATCTCTTGATAAATATCTTTAAAGGATCAAAGAACTTGTTGATTGTCTTTCTATCGTTCCAATTGAAATTGTTGATGAAGAGCGTTTTATTCCTACTTTGAATGGCTTACCTGATATATACAACATGTTTCAAACTTCTCTCTAGTCTCACTCTTTTAGTCTTATATCTTAGACCAAAGATGGAATTCAAATAAGCCTAAGAATATGTTTAAGGTATATAATTTTTTTTTAAGACTTCAGTTACAATTGAATTATGGTCTTAAAGTTTACATTATAGACCATAAATATTACAAATAATCAGTGGCGAGGCTAGAATTTTTTTTCCGGGGGGGCAAAAATCTATATAAAGAAATGATTGCATAAAATGTCAACTCCACGCCTGGTTTCGATATATTATATTACAAATTAATATAAAATTAGATTTTTAGATTTTGACTTGTGCCTAATATAAAGTTATAAAATGGATAAAAAAAATTTGCTAGAAATTCGTTAATTATAAAATTATACATGTCTTCAAAATAGAGACAAATTTTAAAATAATTTCTTAGTATATTAAAAAATACATATTAATCTCTCAAATCATTGAGATTAATTTTCATTTCAAATGTTTTTTTAATCTAATAATAAGAATCACAATCAAAATTAATTTCATTGTGTATCATAGAGATGTTTAACTAATTTTATATAATAATTAACGAGATTGAAATATTTAACTAAAAGTACAAGTATGAAATAATAAAATTATAACAATTATGAAGCTCATGACATAAAACTATATAGTTATTAATAAAATTTGAATTTCACGAGACATTATTATTTATAATTTAGAAAAAAATAAACTATTTATAAACAAAAAATTACACTCACTTCTTAGTTAATAAATATGAATTAAAGTATTTATAAATGTTGAATATAAAATCATCACTACATAACTACAATATAAAAAAATATATAGAAGTAAAAAAAACGTATTTATTTAAAATTTTCACATTTTATTAAACTTAACAATAAATAATACATTGTATAAATCATATATAGATGCAACAAAATTATGAAGAAAAATCCCCAATTATCCTATATATTTAAACCATAAAAACTCACATTAATGAACAATAAATTGGATAGAGATTAAGAGAGGAAATTTAATAACGACAAACTTAAATGTGGGATAATATATAAAGAAAATTTGTTTTTTTAAAAGATTAAAATGTCTTAAATATTGTATAAATAAGGGGTAAACATCAAATTTTTGGGGGGCAAAATTAAAAACTATATAAAAATATACATATAAAATTAAAATTTTGAAAATTTTGGGGGGCAATTGCCCCCCCCAATCCCCTTAGTGGCCTCGCCACTGCAAATAATGGTGTACCATTTTGCAAGGACCTAATCAGTAGATATAAATATTTTATTAATATTGAGTAATTTTTTTTTATAATTTTAAGAATATTATTTTTTGGGTCCTTTATTTTCTCTTGTATAAGAAATATATTACGACCAGCTTTAAATTTGGACTTATGAATAAAAAATTATACACTACAGAATAAGCTACCTTCACCGATGCAACTATTGCAGATGAATGACTTTGCATCGGCGAAGGTGCCCATCACCGATTTATTCTGTTTCAAGCTTGGGTTTTCCTAATCATCCCTTTTAGGTACTTTTTTATGCTTTATTTTAAGAAAAATGGTTGAGATTTAATAGATTTATGTTAGGAATGGTTTCCTAGAACTTGTAATTATTTAATATATATAATTTATTTTGAATAAATAAACTTAAGTTCTTTTTAACTATATTAATTCATTCAATACAAAAAAAAAAAAAAAAAAAAAAAAGTCAAAATGCGACCAACCATTTGCGACAAAAAAAAAGTGGTAATGTTTTGGTGACCATTTGGCCACTTTTTTTTAAGGTTGACTCAAAGTGACCATCTGGTCACTTTTTTTGCGACCAGATTGCGACCAAAATCAGAAGCAGTCATAAAAATGGCGCGAATTAAGCGACCATTTGGTCACCTTAAACACGACCAACTGGTCGCATTTTTGTGACTTAAAAAATGACTTGGTAGCAAAAAATGGTGCGAAATTATGGCGCAAAATAAGCGACCATTTGGTCACCTGAAACAACGACCATCTGGTCGCATTTTTGTGACTTGAAATATAGTTCGGTAGCAAAAATAGGAGCGTAATTTTGGTGGGAAGAAAGCTACCAGTTGGTCACCTTTGGAAGTGACCAGCTGGTCGCATGTTTGTGACTTGAAATATAGTTTGGTAGCAAAAAAAGGCGCGTAATTTTGGCGGGAAGAAAGCTACCAGTTGGTCGCCTTTGGAAGTGACCATCTGGTCGCATTTTGGAGACTAGAAATATAGTTTGGTAGCAAAAAAAGGGGAGTAATTTTGGCGGGAAGAAAGCTACCAAGTAGTCGCCTTTGGAAGTGACCATATGGTCGCATTTTGAAGTGACCACTTGGTAGTAAAAAAAGTCGGGAAATTTTGGCGGGAGAACTACGACCGGATGGTAGTAATTTTGCGACCATAGGGTCGCAATTAAGCAGAGGAATCCATTATAAAATCTCCTTCTCCCATTGTGGAGAAGATAAGAAAAAAGAAAAATGAGAGAGTGGATGTATATTCATTTGATAGACGGGTATTTGAACGATGAGTTCGTGGCCGGGGTTGAACAGTTTGTTGAGTTTTGCAAGACAACTGTCTATTACGCGAATTATGGTGAAAAGCAGCTACGATGTCCGTGCAGAAAATGCGACAATAGAAGAATCATACCAGTTTCAGATGTGAAGGTTCATCTTTATAGTCGGGGATTTGTGGAGAATTATTATCACTGGGTGTATCATGGGGAGACGAGGGAAATGTTCGACGCTGCAGTACAGGAAGCGAGTTGGTACGAGGGTAGCAGCTCGAATGCGGACGTTGTCGTCGAAGAACCCAATGAAATACAACAGTATAGTCAGATGCAGCAAATGATACTTGATGGTGTGGGATATGGGGGCGGAAATGAAAGTTATCATGAAAGTTTGAACGTAGACGAGGAAAGAGAAGGGGTTGTTGAAGAAGAAATGAATCCGGAAGCATGTAAGATGCACAATCTGCTAAAGACAGCGAGCCGACCGTTGTACGAAGGTTGTCAGGTTAGTCAACTTGCTGCTGCTACAGAACTTTTAAATATAAAAGCGCAGTATAACTTACCTACTAGAGGATTTGATTCGGTTGCATCGTGGTTTCGTCGATGCCCTCGACAAGAAAATCTGATGCCGCAAAGTTTGTACGACACGAAAAAGCTAGTGGAGGGACTCGGGTTACCCGTAGAGAAGATAGATTCGTGTCGAAACGGGTGCATGATCTACTGGGATGTGGATGCGGATCTGCATCACTACAAATTCTGTTTTCTTTCAAGATATAAACAGGGGAAACGCGGGATGATTTCGTACGCTTGCATGTTCTATTTACCGCTGACCCCACGTCTACAACGGTTGTACGCTTCGGATGTCACAGCTTTACACATGAGATGGCATCACGAGCATGCACAGGATGAAGGTGTTATGCGACATCCCTCAGATGCTGCGGCTTGGAAACATTTAAATAATTGTCATCTTGATCTTGCACAAGATCCGAGAAACGTGAGATTGAGCTTATGCACAGATGGCTTTAACCCGTTCGGGGCATCCGGGGCCCAATATTCAGTTTGGCCGGTGATGGTAACCCCGTATAACTTTCCACCCTCGATGTGTATGAGAGACCCGGTGATTTTTCTCACAGTGATCGTACCTAGCCCAAAAAGTCCAAAACAGAAACTGGATGTGTATTTGCAACAACTTATCGCAGAGTTGAAGAGGTTGTGGACAGATGGTGTCATGACGTAAGACATCTCGAAGAAACAAATTTCTTGTTGCGCTCGGCGTTAATCTGGACGATCAGTGACTTCCCTGCGTATTTAATGTTGTCAGGTATGTTGCGTTCACTTTCATTATTTCTTGAGTATGAGTTTTGTTATTGTTTTGCTTAGCGTTCATTAGTTAATAATTGTAAACATCGATCCCCATCCTCTATTAAAGGATGGAGTACGGCCGGTGAATACGCATGTCCATATTGCATGCTAGACACAGATGCATTTTACCTCAGAAACGGTCGGAAAACCTGTTGGTTTGATTGTCACCTTCGATTTCTGCCGTTGAATCACGCGTTCCGTTCAAACGGTACTGACTGGAAGAAGGGTCGACGAATAAGAAAGGAAACCCCCCGATAATGTACAGTGGGAGGCAGATTCTGCATGGTATGGATGCTATAGGGATGCGGGAGATTACAGTGGAAGGTGCAGAGCTTGCAAACAATGCGGCTGGAAAAAACAAGGGTTGGAAGAAACGAAGTATTTTTTGGGATCTACCGTATTGGGAAGATCTACTTGTCAGACACAACCTGGATGTAATGCATATCGAGAAGAACTTCTTCGACAACATTTTCAATACGGTTTTGAACGTTCCTTGGAAAACAAAGGATAATATGAAGGCACGTTATGATATACGGGAGATATGTAACCGTCCTGAGTTAGAGCCTGACGACAATGATAATTACGCAAAAGCAAAGTACATGTTGACGACGGATGAAAAGAAAACACTTTTTGAGTGGATCAAATCCATCAAATTCCCTGACGGATACGTTTCGAATCTGAGTCGGTGTATAGATAGTAAAAAACATGTCATGTTCGGGATGAAAAGCCACGACTGTCATGTATTCATGCAACGATTGATGCCCGTCGGGTTCAGACCGTTCCTAGAGAATAGACATTGGGAGCCGCTTGCCCAGTTGAGTGTTTTTTTCAGGGACTTGACTTGTACAGAGCTGACCTGAAGCTACTGTCGCTTCAATGAGTTCGGAGATCGCTGTTATTATCTGTAAGTTTGAGCGAATGTTCCCACATGGCTTTTTTGACTCAATGGAGCATCTTCCAGTGCATCTTCCATACGAGGCATTCTTAGGGGGTCCAGTCCATTATCGCTGGATGTACCCATTTGAAAGGTTAGGAAACTTACTTTGTATATAATTCAAGTTTTTTAATCTTAAACTTATCAGAGGTTTACTTAATTGTTTGTAACCCACAGGTACTTACGTCGGTTGAAAAAGACGGTAGGAAATAAAGCAAGAGTCGAAAGATCTATCTGTAGTGCTTACCTAATGCAAGATACTACCACGTTTTGTTCATACTACTTTGATCAACACATTCTTGGCGGTTTTTAATCGGCGACCGCGAAACGTTGTCGAAAATTTACTTGAAGGTGTTGACGTAAACGACCTGCCCATATTTACCGAACCTGGCATGGCAGTTGGAAGATCAGTGCGAAGGCCGTTGACCGATTCTGAGTATCACGTAATGTAGAGCTACGTGTTATGCAACTACCTAGAAGTCGAGCCTTACATCGAGTGGGTTCTCGTAACGTTACATTATTCCATTGACTTAACAATCACAACTGTTTCAAATATTTTCTTACTATTTTCGTAACATATAGACTATTTCTGAACGTATACGTTCGAATGACACAAGTCGGTCTTACAGCCGCTGAGGAAGGGTCAATAATCGAGAAGGAGTTTCGTTCTTAGTTCAGTGCATACGTGAGTTATTTGAAATTGTCAAAAATATCATGTCAAGTCATTTGTTGAAAAATACTATATCCTTCTAATTATACTCTATGTGTACTGAATGACAGGTGGACTCCCCTACGTTACTGGTGGATGATCCTCGCATGATTTCTTTGGCAAAGGGACCTGCACGGATTGCAAGGTCATATACTGGATACGTCGTGAAGCAGTTGATTTCAAACGGCGGCGTATTCATTATCAGGGCAACAAACAACAGTGGTGTTTGCATAAAAGGTCAAGTGTTTGGCACGGAAGACGATTACTTTGGAGTAATCGATGAGATTCTTGAGATTCAATACGCAAGTCCGACGCTAAAACGCATTGTTCTGTTTAACTGCACTTGGTTCGAGACAACTAGACGAGGCGGAGTCCGTAAGATTGATCATGTACAAATTGTTGAGGTAAACAAGTACAAGCATATGCGCACCGCTGATAAGTTCGTCCTCGCTTCACAGACGATTCAAGTTTATTACATGAACTATCTGAGTAATAGACAAGATCTGACAGATTGGTTAGTTGTTTGTAAAGTTAAACCACGACAGGTAGAAGAAAACCTGTCCGAGAAAGACAACCATGAAGACGAAGCGGGTGCTTTTCAAAAAGATCAGATAATATGTCGGGCAATAGACAATGGCTAGAATACAGGTATCGCACATCCTTTGAACGATGGAACGATAACATTGCATGATGACGATACAAATGCTTCCACTTTTCGCGAACGTGACATTGATGCTGAATTTATTCAAGATGATGAAGAATAAGAAGAAAAAGAAGAAGAAGAAGCAATGACTGAAGAAACTGAGGACGAAGAATAATACACTTTGTAAATTTATATGATTCACTGTATGTTTTATAATATCGTCATTGTTGTGTTTCATTAAATTAATATATATATAAATATGTTTTAATCTCTATTAATTTATATATATTAAAAAAAATATAGAGGTATAATTACGACCATATGGTCGTATTTTTAAGCAAAAATACGACCATCTGGTCGTAACTATGAAAATGTATACTTAAATTTTTTAAAAATTTGTATTACTTTACGACCAATTGGTTGTATTTTAGTGACTATCTGGTCACTTTATTCAGTGGTAAATTTAAATTTTCATGAAATTTTTAGCGGTAAATTTGATAATTACGACCATTTGGTCGCAAAATATGGCGGTGAATTTGACAATTACGACCATTTGGTCGTAATTGTTGATGGGAAGTGTGATGTGACAGGTGGTTGTCATAATGACACGATTACGACCAGTTGGTCGCATTGTTATTGAAATACGACCATCTGGTCGTATTTTTGAACCATAATGCGACCATCTGGTCTTAATCGAGCGACTTTTGGTTTCTCGTCATAATTACAAAATTGCGACCATCTGGTCGCAATTTTTAATCTAAACTCCCGGCCGATTCTTTCCCTCCCCCACCCGATTCTCTTTTCCTTTCTTTTCTTTCATTTTCTTCCTTTTCTCTCTTTCCCCCGTTCCCGTTCCCCTGTTGTTTTTTGCCTGTTCCCTTAAACCCCGTTCTTTCTTACCTTTCCCGTTCCCCGTTTTTCACCCATTCCCGTTTCAAAAACTTCCAAAACTCGGTAGCGTATTTGAGGTTAGTTTTCGTTTTCGTTTTAATTAAGTTATTAAAAATTGTTTTAGTTTTGTTAAATTTAGTTACATTTAATTGAATAGTTTAGTTTAACTTTAAATTAGTGTAATTAATTATGTTTAGTTAGTTACTTTAATTTGTTTAGTTAAACTTAGTTAATTAATTGAATTTAGTTTAATTACTTAATTAAATTTAGTTGCATTTAATTGAATAGTTTAGTTTAACTTTAAATTAGTGTAATTAATTACTTAATTAATTATGTTTAGTTAGTTACTTTAATTTGTTTAGTTAAACTTAGTTAAGTAATTAGTTAATTAATTTAATATAGTTAAATTACTTTTAGTTTAATTACTTAATTAAATTTAGTTTAATTACTTAATTAAATTTAGTTTAATTACTTAATTAATTTAGTTTAGTCACATTATGAGTTTAGATTACTTTTTTTAAATTAATTTAATTTAATTAGGTTGATTAATTAGTGTAGTTTACTTACTTTAATTAATTTAATTTACTTTAGTTTCATTAATTAATTAATTAATTTAATTTAGTAAATTAAATATATTAGATTACTTTAATTACTCACTTAACTATTTTTTTTTAATTTAATTAATTAATTTAGTTAATTTAGTTAAATAATTAGTGTAGTTTACTTACTTTAATTTAATTAATTAATAAATTATATTATATTACTTTACTTTAGTTTAGTTTATTTAATTAATTATTTTAATTTAATTTAGTTTAATATACTTAATTAATAAATTTACATTAATTAAATAAATTTTATTAGTTTGATTAGGAAAATGGCACGCCAACGTCGTCCTCCGATGTCCGGCGATGATGCGCAGGACCGCACTGATCCGCCATCAGAGGATGACGCACCGGAGTTGGACAGTTCACCAGAGGCGGGGGATTGGACGCATGCTGACCTGGACGAGATATTACGGTTGGACGACAATCCCGACCCGACATATCCCTCCGCAGTACCTGAGTTGCAAATTGCGATACCGCGTTTGGGGCAGGACTCACCGGCTCCAGCCACTACTGTCGCGGGACCCTCCACTTCTGGCATCGGGCCCTATCCAGCGGGATCTAGAGCTGCTGGCACTGGCCGTCCTCGACCCACCGCCAACCCGACCTTTCGGATAGAAGGGGATACGTAAGTAGACAAGTAATTTTTTTAATTAAATATTCATGTTATTTATAACCTAAAAAATATATATATATTTTTTTTTACCAGAATACAGCCGCTTCAAAGCCGTTTCGACAGGTCTTCTAGAGCATGCCTCTACCCAGCGAGCTGCGCTGGACGAAGATTCCGACGACGGAGAAGCGTCGGATGTACGACAACTGGAAGGTAAATAACTTCACTTATTTTTATAATTAATTAATTTATAAATTTGTAACAATCAATTTATTACTTTAACGTTTTCTTATTTCAAATTTTTTCAGGGCAAGTTTCCTATGATCGATCCCGATGTCACGGACGATCGGATGTTCCCCCTATGGGACAGACACGTGTAGGATCGATTCAAGGACCTCATGTACTGGGCGCGGCAGAAGCAAGCTGAACACCGACCTGTGTGGATGAGCGAGGAGGAGCATGCCCGACTCCTCGCGAGTTTGCAGTCTCAAGAGGGCAAAAAAGTGTCCACAAAGAATAAGGCCAACCGGACCAAGAACCCGAGGAATCACATCGGTAGCGTGAAGCCTCACGACGAGCACCATCGTATATTGGTAAGTAATTGTCATTTTTCTTTCACGTCATTTTTTAGTTTTTTGTTTCAATTATTTATTAATTTAATTTCTGTCTCTTTTTATAATATGTTTAGGAAGAAAAGTACTCGGTCGTCTGTTCGCGATGGTATGCACCTGGTCCTTCACACGAAGAAGGACCGGACGATCGTCGACGACAATGCGTAACAAACTCAAGTATTTAATATGTTTTTTCAATTATTACTTAGAATTTGTTCATTATTTTCAAACTTTTACATATTTTCTGAATTTTAAATATTTAGGACCGTTTCAAGGAGTCTTTGAGTCAGAGGTTGCCCACACCCGACTCGCAACTGACTCAGGCGTTCTTGGAGGCTGCTGGAAGCGTTCGTCCAGATGGATCCGTTGCTGGTCTTGGCTCGTACGGGAGACGTCTTTACCCGGATGTGCCTCGGCCTCAGCGAAGCGAATCGAGCACTAGCTCCGACCCTTCTCCGGTTGAGCAGCAGCTGCGCGAGGAGGTTCAGCAGCTTCACATCAACATGGACGCTATGCGCGACGACTTCGTTTCTAGAGTCGTTGCGATTGAGGTGGCTATGCAGGCACGGGTCAAGGCCCAGGTCGCAGCATCTTTGGCAACATACTTTAGATACCGAGACGGCGGACCTTCATCATCGACGCCGCCTCCGCCACCCCCTGCCCCTCCGCAGTAGATCTAGGATGATTTCTTTTGTATAGAACATTTTTTGAATATTTGATTTATATATATTTTATTTTAATTCCAATTTTTTATTATTAAAATTTAATATTAATTAATTAATATTAATTAAATAAATGAATGCTAATTTTAATATTAATTAAATATATAAACAATAATTAAATTAAAAAAATTATTAAATACGACCAGATGGTCGTATTTACCCTGGAAACTAAACGACCAGATGGTCGTATTTTATCCCTAAAAAAACGACCATCTGGTCGCATTTTTCCTGAGTCTAAAAGTGACCATTTGGTCGCATATAAAAACGACCACTTGGTCACTGTTTCATGTGACCAACTGGTCACTTGTCTTCAACTTAAATTACGACCAGATGGTCACTTTTTTAAGCGACCATCTGGTCGTTTTTTCAAAATATTGACTTTTTTGCAACCTAACTTTCTTGGTCTTATTTTTGTGACTATCCAGTCGCACAAAATTCCAGAATGACCAGTTTTTTTGCCACCACCATCTTGGTCGCTTTTTTGGTCACATTATACAATAAAAACGACCTTTTGGTCGCAAATGTCTGGTCGTAAATTGACTTTTTTTTTGTAGTGATTGACGATAGAATATACATATATATAAAATATAAAACATTCAAATAGTAAAACCCCAAAGTTACTTTCATGAAATCACGATTGAGTATGTAAATCATGCATAAGGATTCAAGTCGATGAGTAATTTAAAGTTTCTATAGTAGATGGATAACGTTTGAGAATTTTATCCTATTAACACTATTGATAGTTGTCTATTTTTTATAGATTACAAATGATCTTGTCCGGAACATTCATGTGGATGATGAAATGAAAGTATCATATACATATTGACTGTATAAGACTGGACCCAGATATTTGATCAATGTCTCACTTGTACCGTTTACAAGAAATGATCGAATATCAAACTAAGTTAATCAAATAGTGTTGAATCTTAATCATGAATGAAATGTGAACTTCTATTCATGAAGTTATGTTTTTTAATTCACAAAGTTGAGAGCGATCAGTATGAACGCTCAAAACACTCCTTTTTGGGAACATAACAAGATAATAGATAGGAATACATTGACACAAGATAGAATTCATAACTTTTCAAAAAATGATAATATAAGTGTGATACCTTCATTTTAGGAAGTTTAAGAAACTCCCTTAATGTACTGATTTAAGAGATGAACAAGTGGTGCCACGACTTCTGCTAATAATAGAAGTGTTTATCTCTAGTTTGACTACATATAATGTTCATTGGAGAATTAGCGTGAACACAAAGATAAAGCGATAATTACATGGATAAAACGGTAAATTTAACCCATATGTGATTCTCGAGTTTTCTACGTGAAGAATATATCATAGATTCATTTAGATAAATTAAATGGACATAACTCATATATAGTGAGGGGAGTCCAACTATGAATCTATAGTGGAATCATTCATAGTTAAATAATAGTTATTAACTAATTATTGGTTAATCAATTAATTAACTAATTATTAGGCCCATAATCTATAGGTCCATTGGTTCCTTATACTAGCCCAAATATGGTAGTCGGAAAATCAAGTCATTAATTGACTTGTGAAGAAACAAATAATTTAAGTAAGTTAAGTTACTTAAATAATATGCAATCTTAGTTTTTTTAAACAATGAGTTTATTTAAATGGAAATAAATAAATACATATTAATTGTTTAAATATTGAGTTTATTTAAACAAAAATTAATAATAAAATATTATCAATTAAACATTGTTAATTGTTTAGATATTGAGTATATTTAAATGATAATTAATAATTCAAACACTATTAATTGATATTATTATTTATATAAATAATTAGTTTATTTAAATAGAAATTAATAATATTAAATAATAATAAAATATTACCAATTATAATATTTATGAATTTTATTAATTGCTTAAATAATGTATATTATTTAAATGTGAATTAATAATTAAATAATACTTGATGATATTTAAATGGGAGAAAATATTAATATTAATAATTGTTTAAATAAAGTATTTTATTTAAATGGTAATTAATAAATTAACATTTAATAATTAATTAAGTTGGACTTATTGAATTTAAGAGAGAGTTTTTAGCATCATTGGATTAATGAACGCAATTGGTAAATGACCCAAATAATTAATTAAATTTATAAATTCAATTATACTTCAATTTTCGGCCAACTATGTATTTTTTAGGAAGATAATTGTTTGAATTAATTTCTGAAATAATTACTTCAATAAAATAAATAAAGGAAAAATCTTTATTTATTTTATTGAAGTAATTATTTCTTTTAGGAAGATAATTTCTGATATATTTATCCAAAATAAAATAAATAAAGGAAAAATAATAATTTTCCTATATAATTATCTTCTCAAATTAGGCAACTCAAAGAAAAAAGGAAAAGAAAATCTTTTTCATTTATCTCTTTATCATTGATGAGGTGTTCTAATGTAATTAGAATTCCCAATTACATATGTATAGGGATGCTTTGATCAATCATAATTCACACAATTCAATTCTCAAGAAATTAAAAACCACTCTTCTTCTCTCTCTCCCTTGTCGATTTTGAAGTATTAAAATAGGAAGAAAAATTATTTTTCTTCTTCCAAGTTTCTTCCAAATTTCGATTGCATAATCAGGTTTTGCTTCTTCGACTGGGATGTAGTGTAGAAGATCCAGTGTTAAAGGAACTTTCCAACCGATTCTCCATTATTATTCAATGTAAGTAATTGGCCTTTAATTTTCGAAAATAGTATGAATTTACATATCTTGAATAATTTTGCATGATATTAAAGTAGATCCGACTCTTCCATGTTAATTAATTTAGATGAATTAGAAAAACTTTCGCTATGTTAACTTGTAACATCCTTCAATTTAGGATTTAGGGCTTTTTTTTGAAAATTTTGAGTTTCTGTTTTTAGCGTTGTATTGTTGTGTTTTATGCTCATGTGTTATGATTTAGTATAATGAGTGTCAAATTGATGATTATTGTGATGAATGATTTGAATTTTTATGAATTTGTAAATTGTAAATTTTTTGGATTTTTTTGGGAATTTTGTGTGTTTATGTTGTTTTTAATTCGGGAATCTGAGAATTTTTTGGAAATTTGATAATTTGAAGTTGTAATTTGAAAATTGAATTTGGAAATTCAAATTTCTATTTAATTTGGGTACAGATTTACAAATTGAAAGTTTTAATAGACGGGAACGACCCTATGCCCTTGTATAAAGTGTCTGAAAAATGTGTTTACTGTGTACAAGATATTTATGAGATATTATGGGGAAATATCGAAGGTCATGAAAATGAGAATGCGAAGGAGTGTGATGGAGAGTTTCAAAACTAATTCGGTTAACCACAGAAAGAGTTATACCATGGATGTAGAAGTTTTTGATCCTTTAATTTCTTGGTGATGTTAACTCAAATCAAGGTTTTCAACGGGCGGAGTAGTAAAACTTTCGATATGCTTCTCGAGTTATTAAAGGAAGCATTACCTAAAGGAATAAAGTTACTGAGATCAAATTATGATTCGAAGTTGTTACGTGGGATACGATTAGGGTACGAATCAATCCACATTTACAAATATGAATGTTTTCTTTTTAATAAAAGAATAAGCTAAAGATGAGGTTTGTAGGGAATCCCAATTCTTGGTGAATGAGGGGAAAAGTACGAAAAAATTGGAACAGAAAGTCCTGATGCATTTCCCATTGAAACCAAGATTATAAAGACTATTTGTAGCAAAACATATCGTGTCTGATATGAGATGATACATGGTAAAACGTTTAGAAACGAAAGGCATTCTATGTCCCCCGTAAAATGTGAAAGGAAGGAATCATTTCGATAGAGAGTTTTCATTATCCCCTTCTGTTCCTAGAAATGTGTGTTTGGTTGGCTCAAATAGTTTTAATCCACTTGAAACCAAGATTATAAAGACTATTTGCAACAGACATATCACGTCCGATATGAGATGGCACATGGCAAAACGTTTAGAAATGAAAGGCATTCTATGTCACCCGTCAAATGCGAAAGGAAGGAATCATTTCGATAGAGAGTTTCCATTATCCGCTTCAGATCCTAGAAATGTATGTTTGGTTCTAGCCTCAAAAGGTTTTTCTTTGGGTAAATGAGTAACACGTACATCATGTGGCCGTTTATTCTGATTCCATATAAATTACCACCTTAGAGATGCATGGAAGAATATATTTTTTTAATGTCTGTGACGACCCGTCACTTTTAAATAAATTAAATCAGAGAAAACAGCTGAAGTCTTTTATTTTAAGAAAATTTGCGTGGTTTTGTTTGAAAATTGGCATGCCAAAAACCTGTTTACATCCTAATTTTTTCAAATCTAATAAAATCACATGGACTTTAAATCCCAATCATGAGTTCAAATATTTCATATCATAAAACCCACATCAAAAGCTCTTATGTGCTAAATACAACATCAAAGTCTTTGAAATTCACAAAAATAATTGCATATACTTTACAACAACGAGTCCATCTCGAGGTCAACATCCCTCGATCACGCAGCACCATCTCCCCTTCCACGGCCTCTAACCAGAGCATTACCTGAAATTTTGTAATATCATGAGCTAACAAACTAAGCCCAGTGAGAATAATAAGCATAAAAAGTAAAGATAGACCTCAAACTCGCATTTTGATTTGTGTCCAAGTAAACTGACACATTATTTCCTAGAATTCCCCAAAATCTAGGTAATTCTATTCCATTTTCTCCAAAGTATGACATTACTACACTTGTAGTCAATCCTCATCCATTAACTTGTTATGACATAGAATAAGTAAAGTAAATAAACTTTGTATAAAATATAACATCTCAATTCTCTATATCATCAATCATATGCAATGTAGGGTTCGCATATACCCTTATGCATGAATGAAGTAATGCGTCAATCCTGTAGGATACCATTCACTCCTTTTTCATCTAGAGTAATGAGCAAATCCCGTAGGATCCCATTCGTCTCTTTTTCACTTAGAGTAATGAGCAAATCCAGTAGGATCCCATTCGTCTCTTTTTCACTTAGAGTAATGAGCAAATCCCATAGGATCCCATTCGTCTCTTTTTCACTTTCGTTTCTTTTTCACTTGCTTTCTCTTTTTCATTTCTTTTTCATGAATGATGCGATAATGGTATGGTGTAAATGATAACCATATGCTTGCATATCTTGTAAAAGTAAATAAATAAAGTGCGGAATTAAAACAAGTAAAATAAATGAGCATCTTGGCTGAACGATATGTAAATCGAACTCCGATATCAATAATAAAAGTAGAATCATAACTTAAACGATTAACCTTTACCTTCCAGGATTCTAAACTTCCAATAATCCGAGGTTCTATTAATCGTTCTAATTACAAGTTGGATCTTTTAACTTCCAATGGTCCAACCTTAGTTTCAAATCGAAACTAACTTAGAATCCTCCAAGATTCAAAGTCTTTCTCGAGAACTTCTAAGTTCTCACTTAAAAGATTAACTTCTAATCCTAAGGGCACTAACTCACAACCCTCTAATCTTAGATTCGGATTCTAATCTTAGTTTCAAACTCTACAAACCTTCACACTCATTTGCTTTCTATAAATACTTTAAATCCTAACTATTCTCACCTTTAATAAAAGATGACTTTGCTCCTAAGTCCGAAGGAGCGATCAAGCGAGCGCTTCAAAAACACCTATAATTGCATTATATCATACAATCAATAAATTACCAACTATCGATCAAACAACAACTAAACATACAGAACGACGAAAAACCCAACAAAACCCCACAAGAGGCCCACGGCCCTAGCAAGAAAATGGGCTTTGGGTTTGGTTTTCCAGTTTTTAGGCAATTTAAAAGTGTTTCGAGTTGGTTTTAAGCAAATTCAATATTCCTGATTTCAATGGGTATCGATAAATAGGGTTTTTGAACAATAAGCCCTTTCCCGAATTGAATTTAAATAAACATCATTTCATTAAATTCTAACCCAAAATCAAACCCAAAAGGGTAAATTTCAAACGGGAAGGGTTTCGACTGAAACTCGGTTTTAGGGTTAAGGGATTGTTTCCAAAAACACTTAAAACAACTCCCGTATTTACAAACACCGAGTTCTACAACACGAAATCGAAGGAAATCAAAGAAAACTCCATTAAAACACTATTTGGAGCTTAGGGTTTCAAGAGAAACTTACCGAGAACTCCGTATAACACGAGTGGCAAGTACGATGGTTGGGTGGAAAAGGATCGTAGGACCGATACCTTTCCAATGGACCCAGAATCAAGTCGATCGGGCAAGAAACGAACAAAATCGAAAATCTCTCTTTTCTCTCTTGAAGCTCACGGGTGGAGGAGGCAAAATATGAAGTGATTTTGGTCAATTTTGAGTCAAAGGTGAATTTAAAGAAGATTGGTGAATAGTGTTTAGATATTTAGGAATTTTGGAAATGACGGTTGCGTCCTTTTATAACTTTTGGCTTAAAAACGAATCCCGAACTTCTCAAACTATCCCAATGGTGATTAATAATTATTAATTGGCCCGTTAATAATTATTAATACCATTAAAACGAAAATAAACTAAAAAGGTAATTAAAAGGACTTAAACCGAAATAAATTACTAAATTCTAATTTACCGATAAATAAATAAACTTTAACTACTTAAACTAAAATAAAATAAATAAATTTTTTTTTATCACAAATTAACGGGACGTTACAATGTCATTACTTATTTCTGGGCCTAAGTCACCGGGGAAGGACATCGGTGTATTCTTACAATCGTTGATTGAAGAGTGAAGGGATGAGATATTTTGATACCTCAAAGTCTGGGTTTTTTTCAATTACAGGCTGCTTTTCTATAGAATATCAATGATTTTCCTACATAATGTGATTTATCCTTGTTGAGTATGAAAAGATACAAAGGGCGTCCCATATGTTAAGATGATACCTCTTCTATTGGTATCTGAAACAAAATTTGTTTCATAGATCACCAATGATTTCTTCACATGGGTCATCTATGGCGTTTTGAATTAAAGGGTAAACCTATTATCAAATTCGGAGTTGAGATTCTACAAGATCCTAATCGGTTAAGTTTTCCTAAGTTTGGTAAGAATCCTTGCACACAAGAAAATAAGAGAAAACAACCGTTAGAGAATGATAATTGGACAAACAAAAGTATATTCTTGTGTTTTCCTTATTGGTTCACATTGCTTGTACATCATAAGTTAAATGTAAAACACATAAAGAAGAACATATGTGATAACTTGGTAGGCACAATTTTCTCTATGGAAGGAAAAAATATGAATACCTCAAAAGCTCATCATAATTTGGAGGATTTGGGAATACGATCTGAGTTTCATATAAATAAGGTTGGGAAAGGTAAGTTTGTAAAACTTGCAGCTGCATGCACATTGAATACAAGTCAGTGCATCGAGGCATGTAAGTTTTTGAAAAATGTGAATTTTTGGATAAGTTTGTATCGAACATATCTTGGTGTGTTAATGTCAAAACTGGAAAACTTCTTGGGTTAAAGGGCCACGATTGTCATGTTCTGTTTCAAATATTGCTCTCATTGGCAATTCGAGGTTTCTTGCATCATGATATAAGTCAAGTGATAACAGAGTTTAGTAATTTTTTGGTGGCTTATGTTCTAAAGTAATAAGTTTAGATGCGTTGGAACAGGTTTAACATGACATCACTTCCATCTTATGTAAACATGGAAAAATATTTTCCTCTACTTTTTTAAATTTCACGATTCACTTAGAAATTCAATTGTTGTATGAAAAAATAATCCAGGTAGATGTATCCAACAGGCAAATTCTTCAAACTTTAAACAATTTGTTCAAAAGTATGTTTGGAAGGTTGCATAGCATATGCGTGCGTTATAAATGAGTTGATCACATTCCGCTTTAGATATCTTCGAGGCATTGAGCACGATTAAACAAACTTGAGCATAATTTTTAGGGGGAGATTGAAAGTTGTTCGAGAGTGACATATCGGTGTTTAAAGATACGTCCCATCCTTTTGGGTTTTGATACGTTGACCTTAACACAAACAAATATTGATATATCATACTAGTACACATTGAATAATTGTGATGAAGTACAACTATATTTGTGATGTGCTACATACTTTACTCTAGTTCCAAAAAATATATTTCCACATTGAATAATTACGTGTATTTACCTAATCATCCAATAGGGATCACATTGATAAACTTGAACATGAGATGTAATGACCTGATTTCCGTTAAATTCTTTAAATTCAAATGCACAGCGGAAGACTTAATTTTTAAAGAAAAACAGCATGGGTTCGTTTAAAAATCGAATATCCAAAACCTGTTTACAACAACCCATATTCAGAGAAAGGGATAAATCGGGAATGTGCATTCCAGCATATAATTTAAACTTTCAAAAGAGATTTAAATCATAAAACATATGCAAATTTTTAAACAAATACCCTTTCGGGCTAAAAAAGACACAAATACGAAAGTTGGAAATAATTTACAAGCATTACAAAGAATGCTAAACCAAAAGAATGTTTATCATTGTCCATTCACCATCTCGGCAAGTCACACAGAACCATCTCCTCTACCATGCTTCTTAGGACGAGGTTTACCTGAAAATTTGTAAGTGTAGCAACATTAGCATAAAAATGCTAGTGAGAGTAAAACGAAAGCAAGTAATCCTATGAACCAAATTTCATACCAGAAATTGTGTCCAAAGGCCTAAATTGCTCTTTACTATCCATTCCACACTTCCAATTTTCATACAATTATACGATAGTAATATACTACCTGTAATGGTCTTTCAATGCCATGTAATAGAAATAAAGACTTAAAGTAAAAGTAACAACCATTACTAAGTCTTACTACACAATTATAAATAATATGTAAATGTAATACTTTCTATCTTTGTTACCAAACAAGTTTCATTTAACGTGCTATTGTATGGATCGAAATCAACATACCACGTACGGTCGTACCATATCACAAGTCATCGTACCATAATACCGTATGGACCGAAGTCAACATACCACGTACCGTATCACAAATCATCGCACCATGATACCGTATGGATCCGAATCAACATACTATCATGTGCTGTATCACAAATCATCAAGTTCTCTAATAAGTTAGATAATCTTAACCGAATTCTACTAAGAACCTAATCAACTTGGCTTACACGAGTTATCACTCAAGTGTATTTTCTAAGCCACTCTGACTCCCAAACCACTCAAAGTGCTTTTAACTTCCACTTTCATTTAACATCTCCAATTCACTTTACAATACTTCCAAACCACTCCGATGTTTCCTTTTCACCGAACTCACTATAATTCCAAATTCTCTCCACTCACTTCCGAATTAAAGTCTCCAACCAAACATTAATTCTAAGAAGTTAGTTCCCTCTTAACCTCGATAAACAAAATCGTAATGAAACTTAATTCATAAAATTACTAACTTCCCTTTTAAACTCACCTTGGATTCGAAATCAAGCTTTCAAAGTGTTGAACGAATTACCTCTCGTACGATTATCAAAACCTACAATAACACCGGTCGAATACAAATTATAAACCATAACTAAATAAGGAAAATGATTTTCGGATGAATAGTGATTTTCAAATGAATAGTGTTTTTCAAAATTCCGAGTTCAAAAATGTCAAATTTCATGATGAAAACACATGATTTCAACTTCAAAACTTATTTATAATAAAAAAAACGAACAAAACCATATAAATTTTTTTGAAAACTCACTTTTTTGGGCTTCCCGTAAGGAACGAAAAATGCCAAAAGGCTAGGATGGATAGAACGCCCACGTCCCGAGCATTCCAACGCAACTGAAATTACAAAGATCCACCGAGAAATGAGGAAAAGCCAAAGAAGAGATGGAGGGAGATGGAGGTTTCGGCCATGGCAAAGGAGAAGAAAACAAAGATGAGGAAATTGATGACTTAAGGCTATTTAAAAAGAAAATGAATAGTAACTTGAGATATTTTAAGAAATTGGAAAATGACGCCTACGTCCCTCTTTTGTTTTTACTTTAAAAACGAAACCCGAAGCTCTTAAATTAATCTAAAGGTGATTAATAATTATTAATTGGCCCGTTAATAATTATTAATGTCACCGAAACGAATTTAAAGTATTAAAACGATTAAAAAGGGTTTTCGAACGAAATTAACTACTAAAATCGAAATTACTAAATTTAAACTAATCTTAAAAAGCTTTAATTAAAATAAATAAAAAAAAAAATTTTACCCCCAAAAGTAACGGGACGTTACATGAGAGCTCGAACAACTTATATAAACGACAAGAAGTTTTCCATTCAAAAGTTATGTAAGATTCATTCTCATGTAACCACATTTCTTTCTTTATATATGTAAATTTTCAATTATCCTATTACGTAGTATATTTGATAATGTAGGTTGATGAATTGGGGAGGCGTGGTGAAGTAAGTTATGATTTACATGCATTATATTCGGGCATAGATATATATATTAAATCATATACTGGATGTTGTGTCAATGGTATACGTTTCCACACAGTAGATAGAGCTAGTCATACCATAAATTATATCATATATTAGATGTTCTTCCACTACAAGAAAACTGCCGATTTGCAACCAGACATTTGCGACCATATAAGTGAGGTAGCCGTTTTACGAAGCTACAAGTTACAATACTAAGCGTTGACTTAGGGCTACGGTTGGTCGCAAATTTTGTGACCAATTTATGACCTAACCAAACAAAGCGTCATAAAAAAATAGAGCTAACTGATGGCGCGAAGACTGCGACTCTGGGGTCGCATTAAAGCGACTCTCCACATTCCAGTCACTAAATTTTGGCGGGAAATTTTGGTGGGCAATTGACGACCATCTGGTCACAAAATTACAACCATGGGGTCGCAAAAATTGGCGGGGACATTTCTTACATTCCAGCCAATATTTGTGACGACTTGGTCGCAAAAAGACATATTCACCCTTATATAACTGCCCCTCTAAACATTGTTTGTCAACATAAAAAAATGAAAGAATGGATGTATATTCGTTTAATAGAGGGTTTTTTGAACGATGAATTCATTGCCAGGGTTCAAGAATATGTTGAGTTTTGCATGACAACCGGTATTATTAAAATATAGTAAAAAACTACGATGTCCATGCGAAAAATGCGACAACAGAAAAATCATAACTGGTTCTGATATGAAGAAGCATCTTTATAGTCGGTTTTGTGCCAAATTATTATCATTGGGTGTACTAGGGTGAAACGAAGGAAATGTTCGACGCTTTATTATAGAAATCTTGACAGTACGAAGGAAGCAGCTCGAATGTTGATGTTGCAGTCCATAATGAAGAACACCATTTTGGTCAAATGCAACAGATGATAATGGATGGTGCAGGGTATGGTAATGAAATTAATCGTGAAAGAGAAGATGATGAACAAACTTTTGTTGAGGAGGAAATGAATCTAGAAGCACATAAGATGCACGAGATGCTCATGACAGCTTGTCGACCGTTGTATGGAGGTTGTGAAGTGAGTCAACTTACTGTAGCTACAGAACTTCTAAATATAAAATCATAGTACCACATCCCAGTTAGAGGATTTGATTCAATTGCATCATGGTTTTCTCGATGCACTCCACCAGAAAACACGCTGCCAGAGAGTTTGTATAACACGAAGAAGCTAGTGGTGGGTCTCGGTTTACCTGTGGAGAAAATAGATTCTTTTTGAAATGGACGCATGATATACTGGGATGTGGATGAGAGTCTGCATCACTACAAATTTTGCTTTCATCCAAGATATAAACAAAGGAAACACAGCCTGATTCCACACACCCGCATGTTCTATTTACTGTTGACTTGCATCTGCAACGGTTGTATGCATCAAATGTGACAGCTTCTCACATGAGATGGCATTACGAGCATTCTCAAGATGATGGAGTTATGAGACATCCCTCAGATGCTGCGGCATGGAAGCATTTGAATAATTGTCATCCAGAGTTTGCCCAAGATCCTAAAAATTTCAGATTGGGATTATGCAGAGACGACTTTAACCCGTTTGGGGTATTAGGAACACATTATTCACTATGGCCGATGATGGTGACCCCGTATAACTTGCCACCCTCAATGTGCATGAAAGACCCGATGATTTTTTTAACAATGATCATATCTGGTCCGAAAAGTCTAAAATAGAAACTAGATGTGTATTTGCAACCACTTATCATGGAGTTGAAAAAGTTGTGGATTGATGGTGTTATGACGTACGATATATCAAGGAACAAAATTTCTTGATGCACGCTGCATTAATTTGGATGATCAGTGACTTCCAAGCGTATTCAATGTTATCAGGTATGTTCAATATAATTTTAATACTTTTATGTGTTTAGTTTTGATAATTGCTTGTTTAGTCATATATGTAGTTAATTTATACTTTTCTCATCCTCTTAAAGGATGGAGTGCGGCGGGAAAATACGCATGTCCACATTGATGGCTTGACACAAAGGCATTTTCTTTAAGACACGGTCGAAAAACTTGTTGGTTCGATTGTCATAGAAGATTTCTACCTTTGAATCATTAATTTCGTTCTAACAATAGTTACTGGAAGAAAGGTCGACGTGCACGAAAAGAGATACCTTCTATAATGTTTAGTGGGCGATAAATTCTTCACGGTATAGATGCCCTAGGCTTGTAGAAGATTACAAGGGAAGGTGTAGAGAATGCAAACAAGTCCGCTAGGAAAAACACGAGTTGGAAGAAACAGGTATTTTTTGCCATCTATCGTATTGGGAAGATCTACTAATCAGACATAACTTGGATGTAATGCATATTGAGAAGAATTTATTTCATAATGTTTTCAACACTATTCTGAACGTTCCGGGTAAAACAAAGGACAATCTGAAAGCATGTTATGATATCCAGGAGATATGCAATTGCCCTGAGTTGGAGCCTGACGAATGATTATTACGCTAAAGCGAAGTACATGTTGACGACAGAGAAAAAAAAGGCATTATTTGAGTGGATCCGATCAATCAAATTCCCAGGCGGATACGTTTTTAATCTTAGTCAGTGTATAGACAGCAAAAAACATATAATGTTCGAAATAAAAAGCCACGATTGTCATGTATTCATGCAACGATTGATGCTTGTCGCGTTCATGCCATTTCTAGAGCATAGACATTGGGAGCCGCTTGCGCAGTTGGGTGTTTTTTTTAAGGACTTGACTTGCATCAATGAGTTCGGAGATTGCTGTTATCATTTGTAAGTTGGAGTGAATGTTCCCACCTGCCTTTTTTGACTCAATGAAGCATCTTCCATACGAGGCATTCTTAGGAGGTCCGATGCATTACCGCTGGATGTACCCATTTGAAAGGTAACACTCTTGTTGAATTTAAACGTACACATTGATTTACAACTTATGTACATCGCGCATTAAATATGTATTATGTTGTATCGACAGGTACTTACGTCGGTTGAAAAAGACGATCGGAAATAAATCATGAGTAGAAGGATCTATTTGTAGTGCATACCTAATGCAAGAGACTACCACATTTTGCTCCTACTATTTTGATCGGACGTTGCGGAAGCGAAGATCGATCGGTGAAGCAAAACGTAGTTGAAAATTTACTAGAAGGTGTAGATGTAAATGACTTGTCCATATTTACAGAGGATGGCATTACTATTGGTAAATGTGTGCGAAGGCTGTTGACTGATGTTGAGTATCACATTATCCAAACGTATGTGTTATGCAACTGCACCAAAGTGGAGCCATACCTAGAGTAAGTTAGTTTTTAATATTTTCATATCTTAAGTAATTTGGACGTTTCAGTTATTACCCAATTTGTTGAATTTATTGTACATTATGCAGATTATTTCTAAACCTATACCTTCGAATGTTACGACCCGGTATTACATCTACTGATGAGGGATCAATGATTGACAAAGTGTTTCGTTCTTGGTTCTGTGCATATGTGAGTTTTTGGCCAATATGTCATATGTATTTTGTAATATATATATATATATATATATATATATATATATATATATATATATATATATATATATATATATTGATTTTGAATTTGCATTTTAATATATGCGATGACAGGTTGACTCACCTACATTGTCAGTAGCTGATCCTCGCATTATTTCTTTGGCAAAAGGACCTGCACAGGTTGCAAGATCATACACTGGCTATGTTGGCAATGAGTACAGATTTCAAACGAAGGTGCATTCAGTTAACAGAGCAACGAATAATAGTGGGGTTTGCATAAAGGGTCAAGTTTTCGACACCAATGAAGACGATTATTTTGGAGTAATAGATGAGATCATTGAGATTCAATACACAAGTCCGACTCTAAAACGCATTGTTATATTCAACTGCACGTGGTTCAAGACAACTAGACGAGGCGAAATTCGTAAGCTACCTCATTTGCAAATCGTGGAGGTTAATAAGTCTAAACGTATGCGCTGAGAAAGATAAGGTTGTCATGGCTTCACAGCGATTCAAGTCTATTATCCGAACTATTCATGTAATAAAACAGGACTGACAGATTGGTTAGTTGTTTGTAAAGTAAAACCATGCAACGTAGAAGAAGGTATCTCCTGATAAAAACATTGCAGAGTACAAGTGCTTTCCAGGAAGACGAGATAAGATTTCGTGAGATTGACGATGGTCAGAATGCTAGTACTGCTCGTCCTTTGAATGATGGAGTGATGACATTACAGAATAGTACAGATGTTCCAACTGATCGTGCACGTGAGCATGAAACTTTGCCAGATGAAACAACTGATGAAGAAACTGAAGAAGAATCGGATGATGAACCTGAAGTAGGAACCGAAGACACAGAGGATGATGACTGAGACATTTTTTTATTTTATTTTAAATGCATTTAAAATCTGTGTAGGAAAAAAATTTGAATAAATTTACGACCATCTGATTCCATTTGACCACTGGGAAAAGTAAAAATATAATACAATTGTAAATAAGGCAATTGCAACCATCTAGTCGCAATTTTATTGACAGCTATTATAAATTGTTACTTTCCCAATGCTCAATTGTGACTAAATGGTCGCAATTTGACATTGGGAATCTAAAAAAATAAAAAAAAAGCTGTGAATAAAATTGTGGCCATCTGGTCGCAATGTTTAGCTGGTTTTTTGAATTTGAAATTTGCGACCCCAATGTTGCAACAGTGAGCACGCGTGACTTCCCATAATTCGTCATAATTATATTTTGCGACCAGAAGGTCGCAAAAATGTAATTAAGAAGGGCAGAACAGATTACATTAATTCTTTATTTTATTTTAATCATTTTTTAGTTATATATTAATTAATTATCGCATTTTATTTTACTAATTATAGCATTATTTTTACAACTGCAGATAAAAAAATGATTGGCGCATGACATCTACCGCGATCACACGATAATGATGATGATGATAATGAGGAGTTGGCTGCCACATACACGTCATTAACTACGAGGAGTTGGACGACTTACTCGCGGAGATACAAGACTCCCGCACCTATTGTACTTCATTCTACGGAGTACCTTGAGTCACGATTCGATACTCGCGTGCGAAGACTGGACACACCTAGGTCCTCTCGAGCTTCTTCCGGTTCTGGTTTCGGTCCAGCAGTTCCACCTCGCGTCCCTCTTGGTGATCCTTCTGTACTTCAGATTGAAGGAAATAAGTAAGTAACGCGTATTCTCAAAATTAATTTTGTTTATTTATTTTTATTCTAATTATTCTCATTATTAAATATATAATCATTTTTTTAAATGAATATCAGATTGTAGCCACATAAAACCGTTTCAAAAAAGTTTCGGGAGGTACTTCAGATTTATCCTCTTCCCAGCGAGTTTAGCTGGACGAAGATCCCTTATAGTGAGAAGAGGAGGTTGTTCGACAATTGAAAGGTAAAATATATTTCGTTGACTTTGGTATTTTATATTTATGATTTTTTTTCACTACTTAATATTGTAAATTTTTTTATTGTATGTTTTTGCAGGGTAAATTTACTATCGGTTCTGATATCATAAACAAGGGGTTTTTTCCCCTCTGGGATAACATATGATGGACCGATATAAAGACCTACTCTACCGTGTACAAAAAAAGCACGCAGCAAACTGGCCTGTCTGGATGAGTGAGGAGGAACATGCCCGGCTTGTTGCGAGCATGCAGACTGCTGAAGCGATGAGGCTATTTGCGAGGAATCGGGCTAACCGTTTGGCCAACCCTTCTCTACACACGGGGCGGGGCCCGTCCTCACGACCAACACCATTGTCTTTTGGTAAGTTGTCTATCTATAATTTGTTTTCATATTGTAATAATTAATAAATTAGTTTCAATTTTTTTAAATAATATAAATTTTTTTGTTTTATATTTTTTTGGGAACAAAAGCACGGACGTCCTGTCCCGCTCGATGAGTTTCACTTAGTCTTGCACTGAAGAAGGATGAGACTATTATAGACGACAAGGCAAAAGAGGTTCAGGTAATGTTTTGTCTACCTTACACTGTAATTTTATATTTATTTAAATAAAATATTTTGACTTAAGTGTTTATTTTACTTTTTATTTGAACAAAGCAGTTTTAACGACGCTTTATCTCGGCGGTTGCCATCTCAAGACTCGAACCGACTCAGGAGGACCGACAAGAAGCTTTCCGACGGCGGCAGTGGCGTTCGGCCGATGGATCCGTACTTGGGCTTGGATCTTACGGGAGACGTCTATACGCGGGACGTACCTCGACTGAGAGTTGCTCGCAGCGGAAGGAACACATCTGTTGAGATGTAGCTGCGTGAGGAGGTTTAGCAGCTCCAGTCAAAGGTGCATGAGATGCGTACTTCCATCGATGCTCGGGTCGAGGCTCAGGTCGCTGCACTTGTCCAAAAACAGGTCCAAGCTCTAGTCCAGGCTTAGGTTGCAGCTTATTTGGCTGCATATTCTTCAATCTTCATGGACCGAATGACCCCGACCCTTCATCTTCATCATCCCCTCCCCCACCCTCACAATAGTTTTTGGATTTATATATTTTAGGCTGTATACGAATTATTTTGGTATTTTATATATTTTATTCCATTTTTTTATATTAATAATAATTAATAAATTAAAATAATAAACTATCAATTATTATATTAATTTATTAAAATAATATTTAATTTAAAAAAATAATTATTTAAATATTTTCTACCCCATGGTCCCGATATTTCTTTTAAAAAAATTAAATTATAATAATTGCGACCCATGAGTAGCAAATATTGCTACTGTGGGGTTGCAAATATTCTTTTAAAATAAATAAATAATAATATTTGCAACCCCAGAGTAGCGATATTTGCTACTTTGGGATGGCAAATTTAAGGCCAATTAAACAACCACAACGTAGCAAATAAATGCTACCTAGGGTCGCAATATTTATGGTTGACCTTTTTACGACAAAAAAACTTCGCGTCGCAATTTTGTGACCCCATGGTGTCAATTTTTTCAAGGCGACACACTTTTTGGCTATGAAACCTCCGATCTCATTTATGGTCGCAATTTGTCAAATACAACCCCCCTGGTCGCAAATTCCTTGTCGCAATTAGGCAGTTTTTTTTTGTAGTGTTCAAGCTCATTTGAGCCATCACAGACGGAGATCCAGATGAGCAGAGACTCGATAAGGCTCTTGAGACTATGAAGGCAATGAGGGAGAAAATAACCCAGCACGATGAAGCAACTTGTTAACTTCGAGAATAACATGCTTAATGTGATTTGGAGCGTGATGATGAGATAAGAAATTTTTGGAAAGAAATGTTTCAACTCGCCAAGTTCATGAGATGGCTTGAATCCTCTTAGTGAGGTGGGGGTGCTCCGGGTGGGAGTAATGCTTAGTTAGGGACTTTTATGTTTTCTTATAATCTTAAGGTACAAATGTTGTTCCTTTGATCATTATTAAACTCGTGTATGTTTAAAAATTTATATCATTATTTATATTTGAGGAAATGCAATGATTGATGCGTTATTTAAGTTTATTTTATGTTTTGGGATTTAGAAATTATATATGTTTGAAACAGGTGGAATTTGGGTAGTAATAAAAATAACAAATTTTTTTAAAAAAAAAGTAGCCCCTTACCGACCGAATAGTGTTGGTAAAAGGGTTACCTAAAAACTAAGGTAACATAGATACTGAAGCAAATTTACGTCGAGAAAAGCCTGGTGTTATTGTTGGTACATTTGTGATCGTCGATTAGAATTTCCCACTAATACCTCTAATCTCCTCTTTGCCCGCAAACAAAGAGAGACTACGCTCATTAAGAAATTTAAATACTCTTTTTCACAATTTAAATCCTTATGAGAAAATATTTCTTTCCATTGTACGGATGGAATGAACCTGCCCCGTTAAGTGCTATAGAGTTGTGCACAACCATATAATCTCCCTTAACGGAAATATACTTCATTAAGCAAGGCCTTTTCTTAATATGAACCTACTACCATATTACCCGAGGTATTTAAGTAATATGATCCTACACATCACTAACCATGATGCTAAAAAAGCCTAAGCTCAAATTTTTCACAAAAACTATCTTTTTAGGCCAAATTTTCCTAAAATTTAATTCTGAAAAATTCCCTTTTAAACCACACTAAAATGTTCCAAAATCACCAAAATACTACTTTGGAATCACTTCTGACAACTCCCAACAATTTTCAAATTTAGAAACGAAACTAGCCTAAACTAGTGTAGTTTCACTCCTTTTTCGGACATTCTTAAATTAATAAATTTCTAACTAATTTCCAGCAGCATAACGGCTATAAAATCACTCCTAAAACAGCCTCTATACATATGAAAATAACCACCAATGATTCAGAGTACAATAGCAAAGAGTATCTAACCACCTAGGCTTAAAGTATCGACTTATTGGGCACTAATCCTTCACTAAGGCATACACAACCAGCGATATTAAAACACTTAAAAACATCCAAAATCATGCTTAAACATCCAAGAACATCATAGAAAAATTCAAGCTTTCAGTCTTACTTCATTTCGATATCGAAAGTCAAAGTTAGCATGCTTTAATCCAATTTCACATACACTTTAACTCCAAAATTTAATAATCTTCTAAACAGCCCAAAACCTCATTAATATGCATAAAAACATCCAAATAATATGCATAAAAATCAGAGGTGACTCATAAAGAAAAAGAAAAATTGCAAACATGGAAAAACTTAGTCTTTAACAAATTTCTACTCACCTGGAATTGCGTTTTCAAGAACCTTCTTTTTTTTTCCAAGAACCCTTACAAACTTTTAAAGTATGAGGGAAATAGTCATCACATTTTTGAACTTATCTAATTTGAAGAACTACGATGAATAAAACCTACAACGATGAATTAACAAAGAAAAATCGATCAAAGTAGAAAAAACCATATCAGACCCGAAGGATATTTAAGCCATAACTTTTTATACATAAATTATCTTGCTACAAAATTAATGTCAATGGAAAGATAACGGAAAAACGATTAGAATGGACTACTTACTTTTGTAAATCGGAGTCCGGATGAGGCAGTTATGGTGAAAATACTTTGGGAGATGGTGTTTAGGCGAAAATTGGAGAATTGAGGATGATGAGGGGTTGAATTTCGGCTAAAGGACGACGAAGTAGGTTTTAGGGTTCAATCCCGTTTTCCATTATTTACAAAAATGCCACTATGCAAAAACGGTCATAACTCATTCATCGGGATTCAGAATGATGATTCGTCAGTTGCGTTGGAATCGTAATAACGAGACAATGAACATCATCTAAAAATATTAAATTAAACTTATGGTTTTAATTTCAGCTTTGGGAAATTACCAAAATACCCTTACGAGATAACGAGGTATTTCTCATTCAATTTATGATCTAATCTCATTAATATCATTTGAGAAAATATAATAAATTTCATATGTATTTTATTTAATCTTACTTAGTAACGGGTCGTTACAAAAGATGAAACCCTACCTTTTTTTTTGTCAGACTCCTTGAATAATAAGTTCTGTTGAGACCCCTTCTCTGTTCCTTCTCCTTATTAATTATTATTAACATTCTTTAATTCAAATAATTCATGAAAAAAATAGAAAATAATTAATTAAGTCAAATGTTTCTTATTTCCTTTCTAACTTTAATACTATTAACCAAAATAATACTAAATCAATACTTACCGGTTAACGGGTCGTTACAATTGTTGACACAAGTACATCTTCAACGCAACTTATGATCACGTCTAGTGATGCTCAAAGCTAGCCGGTCTCGACTAATTATCACCGACACACCACCCATGCTAGGCTCGCATCGGCAAATAGTATTGCCGACGCCATGAAGCGCTTCACCGATTTAGTTGCGTCAGTGAAGCCTGTGAATTTTGTAGTGATAGATTATTTTTTAAGTTTTCTTTCCATTTAGATGTAAGTGTTTTCTTTTTGGACGTAAGGGTAATTTAGTGTTTTGGCCTTTATACCCTCGTTATCATTGTTCGGTTGCCCTAACCTCTCTCATTCTTCCTTTTTGATAGTCAAGGTAAGGTTCTCACTCTCTCTTCTCATATTTCATGTTTTTACTCCAATTCCAAGCTTTAATCTCAATTTTTTTTGTTAATGCAAGGTTAAAAAGTGATTGTAAACTAGAAAATGTTTAGAATCATGGAGTTTGAAGGCTTCAAAGTTGATTCTTCAATAATAAGTTTTTATTTCATAATAATGAATTTTCCTTATTTTCATTCTTTTTCTGAGTGACCCAAACTTCATTTATAGTTAGGTTTGTGCATGCGAAAAAACATAGAATCATAAATTTTAGATGTCGCAACTCAATTGATCGAAAACATGATTTTTATCATGTGTGCATCTGATCGTTCGATTGAGGGATTCAATCGAGTGAAACCTCACATAATCTCTAGGTTAGTATTTCAGATCCTTGTCATGCGAGTTCCAACTAAAAACTTTCAATCGTACAACCAGTTGTAGCATCGTGATTTCGACACGGAGCGGCCAATGTCACAAAGATCTTTTGAAGTCTCCACCAACCCTTACAAGTGTGAGTGGTGACCGTTTACATTTAAAAAAAAAATAAAAGGGTCTTTTAAACCAAGTTAGATTCGGGAGTCGATTGTGTGTAGGGAATGTGTTAGCACCATATAACATCACTTTAAAAACGGTTACCATATTTTATCTATTATTATCCTATTTTATTTATTTAAAAATAGTCCATCATATTAAGTAATATTTTTTTTTTAAAATTGACAGTTATTTTATTAAAGAAAATGTGAAATGGATGCATTTGTAAAAAAGTTTCACAAAGAGACATTTCTTAATTCACCATTAATTTTTTATTTTTTTAAAATTTTTGAATATGACATTTTGATGCATTTGTTAAGAAAAAAATAACTTCACAAAGAGGGAATTAGTCAACCTCAAAATCACTTATTTCACATTTAAACATTTATTTTACATGTTATTGGAATCCAATTTCCATTATTGTATTGTTAAGGGAAAACACATATTTTATTGACCTGAATTTTATGAATTAACAATTTTGAAACCTTGTTACACCATAAAATAATACCCAAATTATACAAGAAAAACTGTAAATTGTTAATATAAATACAAGTTTCTTGATTGCATTTATTTTTCAATAAATTGAAGTAAAATATTAAAGTAAATTAATTCAATGGAAAATTGATTTATGCAAATTAGTCATAAACACAATTATTGTCATATATTCACATGATAAATTTTATTTTTATTTCACATATTATGCCATTGATATAGATAAATAAAAAAAAATGTTAAAGGCATTCTGTGCAGGAAAAAAAATCTTGCTAAAATCTTATCTTTTTAAAGATAATAATAACTAAAACAAAGAAAAAAAAACTTAGGCAATAAAAAAAATAGACATACATTGTACATTATAAATTACTTGTAAATAATTATGAACAAAAAAAATAAAATAATAAACTAAGTAAGAAAAATATCTGAACTCACAAAAATGAATTTGATGACATTTCAACTTTCCTCTTTTTTTTCTTTCTCTAAAGAGTTGTCTATGTTGATCAAATCATAAATTTCTTGTGGATTGGAAATCATATACTTCAATTGAATGAAACCCCCAAATTAATTTTGGTTTATTCCATGTAGTGATTCCCTTCCAAAATATTTGTTGGTTTTTTGAATAGATTGACCAATCCTTCTGGAAAATTGAGGAAGAATTTATGGTTAAAATTTATGGGCAACTCAATTGCTTTCGTCTCTTGATCTACTTTGAAATTTAACTCTTTACGACTTAAGAAAATACACTAAAATTGCACTCATATTGTTTCATTTTAATGTTAAACACAAGATCAATAATATTTTAACCAATAAAATATTAAAAATTGATGCCAACTAACTCGGTCATTTTATTGGTACCATGGGTAGAAAACAATTGCTTTTAAGAACCAATGAGCAATGGAAAGTAGTTTTGGAGAATTTTCTATTTTATTCTCTAAATCTGACTACTTTCTTAGTATCAGTCCTGATGAAATTTTATACTTTCATGGTGTCATCAATTACGATGCACACTTTCTATAATTGATAATTATACCATAGTTAAAAAGTTCATTTTTAAGAAGATCTTTCATCTTGTATGTAATTGGAGGTATGGATTGTAAAGGTTTCCCTTAAAAGGATTAGGTTTTGAGGGGTCATGTGAAAGTGTTTGGGAGGTGGTTCAAGTTAATGCCTTTTTTGAACCTTTGTGTATAAATTTGTTATGTAATACCCCCTTTTAGGAATCTTATCATTCACTACAAAAAACTGTCAATTTGCGACCGAAAATTGCGACCAAATGGTCGTTTTTAACCTAAAAATGCGACCAAAAATGCGACCAATCGAGTGGTTGCTAAAAAGCTGGGTCGGTTTTGAATTTGTGCGGTCGGATGGTCACAAATATACGACCAAAAATTTTTGGTCGCAAAAAAGTCAAACTTTTAAAAATGCGACCAGATGGTCACTTTTTAGGCGAACATATGGTCGCATTTTAAGTAAGCCTAAAAGTGACCATTTGGTCGCATAAAAAGTGACCAAATGGTCGTAATTTTTGTGACCAAATGGTCACTTATTGGCTCAGTTAAAATGCGACTAGGTGGTCGCCTAAAAGTGACCATCTGGTAGCATTTTATGTGAAAGATAAGTGACCAATTGGTCACATAAAAAAGTGACCAAATGGTCGCATTTTATGCGACCAAATGGTCACTTTTAGGCTTACTTAAAATGCGACCAGATGGTCGCCTAAAAAGTGACCATCTGGTCGCATTTAAGATTTTTTTTTTTTAATTTAAATTTCAATAATTAGTTAATTAATTATTAATTATTTATTATTTATTAATTATTTATTTAATTAATATTAAAATTTCATAAAAAAAAATTGGAATTAAAATAAAAAATATATATATCAAATATTAAAAAAACGTTTTATACAGATGAAAGAATCCTATAACTATCACGGAGGGGGGGTGGGGGAGGAGGCGTCGATGATGAAGGGCCGCCACTTAGAGATCTGAAGTACGCGGCCAAAGCGGCTGCGACCTGGACCTCGACTCGTGCCTGCATGTCGGCCTCAATAGCAGCGACTCGAGTAACGAAGTCCTCGCGCATAGCCTCCATGTCCGCGAGCAGCTGCTGCTCAACCGGAGAAGGGCCGGAGCTAGTGCTCGCTCCGCTCCGCTGAGGCCGGGGCAATCTGCATAAAGGCGTCGCCCCTACAACCAAAATAAACTAATTTAATACTAATTACGTAAGTAAAATATTGAAATAAATTTAATTAATTAATTAATGAAATAATGTTAATTAAACTAACATAAATTAAGTAAATAATTTAAAATAAACTAATCAAATTAATTTGAATAAAAGTAAATTGAAATTAGATTAATTGAACTAAAATTAATTCAATTAAACTTAAGATTCATTAATGGAAACTAAAATAAACTAATCAATTAATTTGAAATAAAGTAAAGTAAAATTATATTAATTGAACTAAAATTAATTGAATTAAACTCAAATTAATTTAATTCAATTAATTTTAGTTTCAATTAATCTAATTTTAATTTACTTTAATTCAAATTAATTGATTAGTTTATTTTAGTTTTAATTAATTAATCTTAAGTTTAATTGAATTAATTTTAGTTCAATTAATCTAATTTTAATTTACTTTAATTCAAATTAATTGATTAGTTTATTTTAGTTGTAATTAATTAATCTTAAGTTTAATTGAATTAATTTTAGTTTCAATTAAACTAATTTTAATTTACTTTAATTCAAATTAAATGATTAGTTTATGTTAGTTTTAATTAATTAATCTTAAGTTTAATTGAATTAATTTTAGTTTCAATTAATCTAATTTTAATTTACTTTATTTCAAATTAATTGATTAGAATACTTAAACAAAATTATTCTAATTAATTAATCTAATTGTACTTTACTTTAATCAAATTTAACTAAAATTAAGTAATTAAACAATTTTTATTTATTCATTAAACTAAAATTAATTAATTAAATTAGTGTAATTAATTAATTTAAACTACTTAAGTATAATTGAAGTTAAACTATTTGAATTAATTACCCTACTTTAAATTAATTGATTTAATTAAAGTAGTCTAAATTACATTAATTAAACTAAAATTAAAATTTAAACTAGTGTAATTATAAATTAATTTAGTTTAATTTTATTAAATTAAAGTAAACTATCTTAAATAAACTAAATAAGTAATTAAACTAAATTAGATTAAGTAATTAAATTAATTACTACTTAAATTGAATTAAAGTAAACTAAGTTAGATTAATTAAACTATTAGATTAATTAAACTAAACTAATTAATTAGTTAATGTAAACTAAAATGCTATGAATTAAATAAAAGTAAACTAAGTAATTGATTACACAAATTTAGATTCATTAAACTAAAACTAATTAAATTAACAAAACTACACTAAACTACTTAATTGAAAACTAAAAACTAAAACTAAGTAAAATAAATTCTTAAACTAAACTTCAATTTTATACGAAAACTAACCTCGTAATAGAAACCGGGATTGGGGTTTGAGGGTTTTAGATTTAGAGTAAGAACGGGAACGGAACGGGAAGAAATAACGGGAACGGGAGAGGGGAAAGAGAGAAAAGAACAAAAAGAGAGGAAGAAAAAGAGAAAGGAAGAAAAGAAAAACGGGGAAAGGAAAACCGATGGGAATTTAAATCGATTTTGTGACCAAATGGTCGCAAATATGTAATCATGACAAGAAACGAAAGGTCGCGCGTCGTTGGGGAAAATGGCGACCAACCGGGTCGCATTTCTTGAGATATTTGCGACCATATGGTAGCATTTCATGAAAAAGCGACCATATGGTCACCACTTTACCATGATCCATAACAACTTGTCATATCACGAGTCCCATCAATAATTGCGACCATCCTGGTCGCAATAATGAAATTCACCGCTAAATATTGCACCAGGATGGTCGTAATCTTTAAATTCACCGCCATAAATTTCATTGAAATTTAAATTTACCGCTCAGTTTTTGCGACCATATGGTAGCCATTTTACTTATATTTTTTAAAAATATAATTATAAAATGCGACCAACTGGTCGCATTTCACTTCTAAATTACTACCATGTGGTCACCTTTTGTGTGAAATTGCGACCACTTGGTCGCAAATATAATTTTTTTTTTTTAATCTTTCCTTAAAAGAAATAGTTTTAATTAATTAAACACATACACACACATTTGAATAATCAAGTTAACGAAATATCTCATTCATCATCATCTCCAAGAAGTTCGTCACATACAGTCTTCTTCTTCTTCTTCTTCTTCTTCTTCTGTTTCTTCATCAGATTCATCGTCTCGAATAAATTCAGCATCAATGTCACGTGCGTGAGAAGTGGAAGCATTTATATCATCATCATCATGCAATGTTATCGTTCCATCGTTCAAAGGACGAACAAGATTTGCATTCCGACCATCGTCGATTGCACGAGATCGTATCTCATCTTCTTGAAAAGCAACGCCTTCCTCTGCGTGGTCGTCTTTCTCGGACAAGTTTTCTTCTACCTGGCGTGGTTTAACTTTACAAACAACTAACCAATCGCCGGATCTCGCCTATCAATCGATAGTTCGGGTAATAAACTTGAATCGCTTGTGAAGCTAGGGACGAACCTATCGGCGTGCGCATATGCTTAGACTTCTTTACCTCAACGATTTGTAAATGATCAATCTTACGGACTCGCCTCGTCCTGGTTGTCTCGAACCAAGTGCGGTTGAACGAACAATGCGTTTTAGCGTCGGACTTGCATATTGAATCTCAAGAATCTCATCGATTACTTCAAGTAATCGTCTTCGTTTGTGCCGAACACGTGACCTTTTATGCAAACACCACCGTTGTTTGTTGCCCCGTTTCATCGAATGCGCCTTCGTTTGAAATCAGAATCGCTTTCCGACGTATCCACCATACGACCTTGCTATCCGTCCAGGTCCCTTTGCCAAAGAAATGATGCGAGGATCATCCACCGGTAATGTAGGGGAGTCAACCTGTGTCATTGTCAACATACAGTAATGTTAGGAAGATAGTAATTGTTTCCTCACTGCCCCGGGTCACATCAAGTCAGAATTTACGACCACATGGTCACTTTTTGGGTGACCACTTGGTAGCTTTTATCCCACCAAATTCTTTATCAATTATTGGTCCCATAAAAATCACATAATTTGCGACCATCTGGTCACTTTTTATTGCGACCATTTGGTAGCTTTCTTCCCTCCAATTATAAGCTACCACTGCTCACTTTGGGTCACCAAAATTGCGACCATCTGGTCACTTATAATTGCGACCATTTGGTAGCTTTCTTCCCTCCAATTATAAGCTACCACTGCTCACTTTGGGTCACCAAAATTGCGACCATCTGGTCATTTATAATTGCGACCATTTGGTAGCTTTCTTCCTTCCAATTATAAGCTACCATCGCTCACTTTGGGTCACCAAAATTGCGACCATCCGGTCACTTATAATTGCGACCATTTGGTAGCTTTCTTCCCTCCAAAATTACGCGCCATTTTTCGTTACCAAGGAACATTTTAGTCACAAAATGCGACCATATGGTCGCAAAAAACACTTTTTATTGTGACCATTTGGTAGCTTTCTTCCCTCCAAAATTACGCGACATTTTTTGCTACCAAGGAACATTTTAGTCACAAAAATGCGACCATATGGTCGCAAAAAAATGACCAAATGGTCACTTAGAGTCAACCTTCAAAGAAAGTGACCAGGTGGTCACCGGAAAGCTACCATATTTTTTTGGTCGCAAATTTCGGGTCACATTTTGACGCTTTTTTGTAAGTGATTGTGGTATAATCATTTTAATAAAATCGCTTTGAAGTTGGTGTTTTATTATTAATAGCGTGAAGCGCCTCATGATTGGTAAAGCCTTTCCTCGACTTACTGTCCTCAAAATCATAATCAAGGTAAATATCCTTATTAAACATTGTCAAATAAAGAAGTGATGTTCTATTTTGATGGGATTTAAGTGATTGATGTCAAATTCCCCTTCACTTATTTGTTAATATTTTTTCACTTTACAAGATTATAAATTTAAGTGAATATTCTAGCAGGCTTCTCATGATTTATCTTAAAGCATTAAGCAGACAAGCAATTTCTATTCCTGAATGGTGAGATCATATTTTGTGCCCTTTTCCATGCTATATGTACTACAAGTGTTTTTCAATTCATAATTCTAAGTCTGGGCTAATATTTTTGTGATAGCCAGATCCTATGAAGGCGAAGAGTGATCGCCGCTGCAATTAGTAGGCATGGACAAGGAGCGGCCTGGCGGCACTTCGGGCGAAGAGCCACATGAATTAACCGACTCCACATTCGAATGAGAGGGAATTTTGAGACTCGTATAGGTATGAGACAAGATACTTGAGGAGATCTTAATAAGATTAATAGGTACTACCTATACTAACAAGGTTAACCTTCCATTTCGGTGGCTTAATCGCAAAGAACTCCATAGTTATGCGTGCTTAGCTTGGAGCAATCCTAGATTGGGTGACCTCCTGCTTATGTTAGGATGCGTGTGAGTGAGGACAAAACATATTGAAAGGAATCGTGTTAGTTTGTGGGGACAGTCGTTAATCTTAAGAGCAAAGCTGGGTCGTTACAATTTCCCCTTATGGGCCTTCTTTTAGAAATAAAGCTGGTGGATGTTCCAGAAATGAATTACACATCCAATGATTAGCAATATCTTCATGGTGAGATCTTTGTCCCTATTTTTTCTAAGGATATTACAAAGATGAAGTGCAGATGTAATAATTTTCTTCACTTATCTCTTTGAATGACTTTTATCAATTGGTATGTTATTTTTTAGTAACAATTCAAATTAGACAAGAGAGAAGTGATCGATGAAGATGTATGGCTATTTATAGTAGATATTAGATTATGGTTACCTGGTGGTCGTTTAAAAATTATTGATAGGTGAGCTATATCTGCCTTGATATTTTATTAAAATATTAATTCGCTTTCCACTGATTTAAATTTGCTCTCTATCAACTTTGATTATTATTTTATTTGTGTCAAAAACTCTAGATTTCTTTAAGCTATTTGAAGATTTCAAATGAAAAAAATACTCTCAGACTTTGCCCTAAGTTATCCGTTGATTATGATTATTAAGTCTACTCTTATAGCGAGTGAGTCTCCGTTGTTCTCATCTTGTCTAAAAGCATGAAACCTTTGCTTCAAAAGGGTGAGATTCTATAGAGCAAAAGAGTAGATCTTGGATGGTAGATTTTATTGTTATAGTTTGAGGTTTTTGTTTTTGTTTTGTTTTTTTAAGGATATTACATTATTTCATCAATTGAGTTAACTCATCAATATTTTTTGTAATATAATGTAGGATGAGGAGTTTCCCAAATGTTTAATTTTAGTAGGTTGAGAACTAAATCTGTGACTACTCGACTGCTTTAAAATCATTTAAAAACCATAACGCAGCAGAAAACTTAGTATTTAAAAAAAACGGCATGGGTACGTTTAAAATTTAGACTATCCAAAAAACTTGTTTTACATTTTTCACAATCAGAGAAATCATAAAGACAAGACAATGTGTATTTCCTGAAGTAAGGTTCAAAAAGAGTTTCATATCATAAATGTTTAAAACAAAAGGCTTTGATGAGCTTATATACAAATGTACAACCCAAAAAGAGAACATGAAATAAAAAGAGTTCATGGACTATAAAACCATCTCTAGTCCATCTCGCCATCATCGTCATCGAGATCAGGTAGAACCGGCTGCTCTCCTACAAGCAAGAGTACAACCATACTTGAAAATTATAATATCATGAGCGAAAACCCAGTGAAGATAAACTAAAGTAAAGTAACATTAGATTCCAAATCAGATCCTGGATTTTTGTCCAAATAAAACTTACATCCTCTTTACTACTCAACCACTTCAAAAGGGTTTCACATCAAGTATTCAACTTTCACTTACAAGATCTCCAAATAATCAAGAAACTAGCTTTCAAGCATTTAGAAGAATGTTTTTAATAACACACATATCATTCTCATTTCTTTTTCTATAATATCTCATACTATACATGAGGTTTACATTACTCTATCTCTAATAACTCATGCTAAGCTCACTCGGTCTTAACATGTTTCATACAAAATAACTCGCGATTAATGTAAATAATGTTAGCACACACAGCCTCAACATTATTCATTAACTCGCTTAACACATGTAAAGTACACTCGACCTTTACATCAATATAACCATCAACATGATTATAATGACAGTATTGAAAGCACACACAGTCTAACAATACCTCATTATCTCACTTTCCAAAACAAAGCACACAAAGTCTTTTTATAAGTATCTTCCCACCTCTAGTGAATAATGATGGGTAATGAAAGCTCATGCAGTCTAACCATTACCTCATTATCTCACCCACCAAATGTAAGGTACTCAGCCCCTGCATTTCTCTCATATACGTATCACAGTGATTATGGATAGTACTAGATAATGTTAGCACGCGCAGTCCCAATATTATCTCATTATCCACCCCCTAATCATGCAAAGTTCACGTAGCCTTTAGTATTCCTCATGATACATATTTGTAAACAAAAAACAAATAATACCGCATAATTCAAGCACACTGGTCTATGCATTGTCTCATTATTCCTCCCTAATACAATTATGCAAAATAGACATAAACAGGGTCTCAAGTACGAGTAAAAATAAATTTAACCATTCAAAGTAACCGAAAGAAGCATAAACGATCATCGATACATGAAACAAGAATTACCCTTTATACATAAAACAAAAAAGTATCAACTTCAACAACAAGTCAAAAAAGTCAAGGCAAACGGTCTTGAGGATAATATTAAGTTATTAACTTAACATAAAAGTCTCATTGCCTTGTTTTAATAATCAAGCGAAATTCCATATTCGATTCCCTCGCTCATCCAATTATAGTTGGAATCTTCAAATACCTTGCCCAATTGAAAGTAAACTTAGAAATTCCAAGAGTTAATCGTTTTCACAAAAAGATCCATAGGTTCACCCAACTCATATTAGAACTAACTCCAAGCCTAAACAAGTTAGTTCACTTACTTTAATTCTCTCATTTCTAATCTCAAACTCAACTTCCGATCCTACAAATCTTTTAACTAGTTCAGTTTATAAGTTTACTTTAAATTCCATTTATCCTCACCTTGGAAAAAATAGTTTAGCTCCAAAGTTCCAAAGGAGCATTCAAGCGGAGGTCTAACAACACCTACAATTAAATTTCATCTAATAAACATTAATTAACCAAACATAAAAAATAACACCTAAACGCATAAAACGACGAAAAATAGCCTGAAAAATCCCAAGAGGCTCTTGCCAAAAATAGGGGGTGGGTTTCGGGTTCAGTTTTCCAGCTTTTAGGTATTTTAGAGGCGTTTCAGGTTGATTTCGAGTAGTTCGGAGGTTTGTACATTCAATGGGTAAACGTACTTAGGGTTTTTGGACAAGAATTCCTTCCCCATAATTAAATAAAACGTAAAATTAAACAATTATAAACTACCTAAAACCGCCCATTGTTTGGGTAAATCAAATGGGACGGGTTTTGGTTCGATCTCGAGTCTATGGTTAGGGGAAAACTTCCTAAGTACCTAAAACAACTTAATTGAAATATTCAAGTTTCTTGGTGAGAAATTGAAGATTTCAACCATGGATTTCATTAAAACTTCAATTGGAACAAAACCCATAAAGATTTAGAAAGTTTGTCTTACCTTGGGGCCTCTCAAAAATGAAACAAAAGCTCCAAAGATAGGTTAAAAGGAAGCTTGGAGCAAGGGCTATCCAACAAATCTAGAATCAAGACGATCCATTGAGAATTGAAGAAAACCCAAAAATATTTCCTAAGAAATGAAGCCCACGACTTGATGAAGAGGAAGAGAAGAAGAATTTTCTAAAATTTGACCTTTTGGTGTATTTAAGAAGATGAGTGAATAGTAAAAGATATTTTAAGAAATCAAGAATTACGAACTCATCCCTCGTTTACTTTCAACTTTTAAAACTAAACCCGAAGCACTTAAACTAGCTAAAAGGTGTTTAATAATTATTAATTGGCCCGTTAATAATTATTAATATGCCCCATACTAATTTAAGCTAATAAGAAATTAAAAAGGTTCAAACGAAACAAACTCTCAAATTCTAAGTTATAAATTATAAATTAAATTTAAATACTTTAATTTAAATAAAAAAAATTACCTAAAAAATAACGAGACGTTTCCTCGCCTCCTAAAAAGTTTTTCGTCCCCAAAAAGTAAGCGCCCTAAGTGAAAAGGTGAGGATACTTAGCCCGCATCTCATCCTCACGCCTCCCACGTAGCTTCTTTGACACTTTGTTCATCCAAAGAACTTTAACCAAGTGGATCGCTTTTGTTCCTCAACACCGCTTGTTCAAATGCGAGGATCTCAACCTGTGTCTACTCATAAGACATCTTATCATCCAAAACTTTAGGCTCATAATCAATCACGTGGGGAGGGATCCACCATGTTTTTCCGAAGCATCGATACATGGAAGACATTATGAACGGACCGATAACGAAGGTGGTAAAACCAAACGGTAAGCTACCGCTCCTACTGGATCGAGTATCTCAAAAGGGCCAATAAAACTAGGGCTCAACTTACCCTTCTTCCCAAATCTCATAATACCCTTCATGGGTGCCACTTTCAAGAATACATGATACCCCACCGCAAACTCAAGCAAACTACGCCGCAAATCAGAATAACTCCGGGCCCAAAGTCTCTTCTCTCCAAACCCGTAACGCTGCTTATTTTTTGAGGTAATTTTTTTAATTAAAGTAGTTAATTTGAATTTTAGAGTTTATAATTTAGAACTTAGAAGCTTTACTTATTTGTAGACTTTTATTTCCGTTAGAAACATAATTTAAGATTCAGAGTATTAACAATTATTACCTTGCCAATTAATAATTATTAATCACCAGTTAGCTAGTTTAATTGTACATAGTTAGTATCTAGAGGTGAATAGTGTTTGGTAAATGCATGGGTACTTTTTAAAAGTTAGAAAAGAAAGGAAGGAACTTTTTGCAAGAAATTACTACCTCTTCAAAAGTAGACCACTCATCATCATCTTCTTCATTCTTCATTTTGAAACAACCCTCACCCATCTTCTTTATTTTCGGGTAAACCATGAAACCAAGGAAAAAGTGGGTTTTCTCTCTCATTTCTCAACCGTTTTGAGCGATTCTTGTTGCGTTGGTTCGGTATTAACAGGGGGAAACTTTCTCCTAAGGTTTAGAAGAAAAATCTTGGTCTTAAAAGCTCCAAGAGGTGTTGGTCACGGCTAGCGCGTTCGACTCTCCCGCTTTGGAAAGGTGTCTACTTTGCCAAGGTGAGTTTAAAGTGGTTTTATGAACAAAGTTTCGTGATGATATTATCCGATCGAGTTTAAGAGGGTAGGTTGAATTTGGGATCCTAAAAGGATATTGGTTGGAGAGTTGGATTTTGTATGTGAGAGTGGGTGTTTTATGTTTTGGTAATGCCTTAGAGTTTTAGTTAGAATTCCAAAATGGGAATTAAGATTACAACTTCACTTGGTCAAGTTTCGAGATGATTTGGAGGTGTTCGAGGAGTGGTTTTGAAAGAAGAAGGTTTCATAATGGGTTTTGGGAAAAGTAAAGCATCATGATGGAACTTAGAGGATTGATTATAAGATCTAAGAGTTATGCTATACCGTTAGTGGTACAAAGTTAATTCCTTACGAATATTACTTTATGTTTACTAGGAGAAGTTACCTATTTCATAGAATTGGTAATAGTAGCGTTTACTTGTCCTTGCATGTATACTTTACCTTATGTAACAATCACGATTGAGGAACGATAGTGGTGATACAATGGTTTGAGAATCATAAACAAGAAATTGTAAAACGTACCATTCTTTAGATGGAGTACACGAGACACATAAATGAGAATTTGTAAAATGTACTCGGATTCTTTAGATGGAGTACATGAGACATATAAACGAGAAATTGTAAAATGTACTCGGATTCTTTAGATGGAGTACGGAGACACATAAACGAGAAATTATAAACGTACTCGGATTTTTTAGTTCGAGTACATAAGACACATAAACGAGAAATTATAAAACGTACTCGGATTCTTTGGATGGAGTACATAAGATACATAATGGAGAAATTATAAACGTATTTCGGTTCTTTAGATGGAGTACATGAGATACATAAATGAGAGATTGTAAAGTGTACTCAAATTCTTGTAGATGGAGCATACGAGATACATAAATAAGAATTTGTTTGCTAATCTAAAATGTATGGTTTTTTTTATGAAAGTTATCGATCTTTGTAATTGCTTTTGTGATCGAGATTTGTGATTCAATTGTGATATGAAAAGTAGAAATGAGGATACAATGGGTTCATGGATGAAACAGTCATGTGCGCCATTATATCGAGATTGGGGGGTCTTGCCAGATATGGTAAATGGAAATGTGAAAATCGGGTATTCCATAAATGAAAGAGGCCATGGGCGTCACCGACATCGAAGTTATGTGAAAAGTTAATGAGGTTAGAAAATGATTGGGTATTGATCTCGTTGTAATGAAAACAAAATGTATGTTTACTTTGTGTAAGTGCAATGTGGTGAATGAATGCCATAGTGTGGTACTTTGTGTAATAGGAATTTGGGGAATTAATTGATATCATGCCTAGGTTGTTTGTGAGTATATAATGGGTAGTAAAGAGTATGCTAGGCCTTTTGGACACAATTTTCGATATGAGAATCGTCCATAGGATGCATGCCTCCATTTTACTCCTCACCAGCATTTTTATGCCGATGCTGCTACACTTAAACTTTTCGTGCACTTTTGTGGTAGAGGTTGTGGTGTTGCTTGAACGAGGGGCGATGGCTTTGGACATGGACTTTGGGTTTAGAAGAATGCTCGTTGATGAGACCTCATTATCTTACTTTATTTTTATTCAAATACTTTGTATTCTGGATCACGAGAGCATTTGGAATTTATATTTTCTCGTATTCTTGTCTTAGAACTTGTTTTTAAAAAGGAATGTGCGTTCTTATGGTGTTTTTATGTTTTATGTAAGCGAAAAAATGTATTACAGGTTTTTGGTAGTCCAAGTTTCAAATCACCATACCAAATTTTTATAAAAATTAAATCTTCCGCTAAGTATTATGTTTTAAAGCCGTTTTTAAGAGCTCGGGTTGGCACGGTTGGTATCGTGAGCCTAATAGACCATGTTTTTCATGTTTTGATTTAAGTCCTTGTCCAAAGCATCGTTCGTGGGTCAATGGCACCAGGTATTCCTCGAACTTTATTTTTAAGCTTTGTTTTCCTTAAGTAAGTGGAAAGTTTATGAGATGGGATGCTCCTTGTTAAATGTTATTTGTACTTGCCCTATTTGACCACCTCATAAGAGCCACTAAGTGGTGTTGTTGATTTGAATGATGGGCCGGTACCTTGGTATTAGTAC